>OY756948.1:30917450-32295575 GCA_963580275.1 Crataegus laevigata | reverse complement strand
AAAAGTCACATGGATTAATTAACTGTAAGTGACAAAATTATGATAACTTGATTCAAGCGTCGAGTCTTGCCAACAAATGACACTAATTCCTTCATGACTCCCTTTGACATTAAATTAATCTCAAGAAACTTGACAGCATACTTGAAAGAGATTAATCACATATAGAGCAAGTTTTATTCCACCACAAGAATGTCAATACTTATCATTATGGAGTCAATTACTTAATAGAAATACTTTATGTAATGGGAAAGAACAATACATTCCTTTAATTTAAAAGCTTAATGGCTCAAATGTTTTCTTAAGTCAAACAAGTTCCTTTTCTTTCGTACCTTTCTTTCCGTAGTACAGGGCTCCTAAACCATTAGCATCAAAATCGTGCATTAGCCTTGTAAATACCAAATTAAATAAAGTAACTACCAAAATTCTTTTCTTCCAAAAGAAACATCTCGAATACATGCCATACATTAGCCTTGAATAATTTCTTTTCTTCTCCCCTTATGGCACAAAATAATTGACTGATCAAAACATTGTTTAGGCATAGGAAAAACCACAAACAATAATACATGTTTAAAAAATTCATGCTTATCAATTAAGCCACATACTTTGAATGGATTACATACCTCATGTCTTCATATGTTCACCACTCCTTTATAAACATATATATAACCACATGACCAACCAAAATTCTCATATAATATATGAAAATACAAATAAGCATTGTCACATAATTACTACAAATTCCTCATTCATTTGTATAATGTCCTTGTTTGTGCCACTGAATGTTTTTTTTTTTGATTGATTAGTCACGCATATTTCTTGTGCTATTAATGGCATAAAAGTTCATTCAAATCTCGTGAAAATTAGTGGAAACAAAACTACAATTCACTATAGTCCAAAACCCGCGGCAATATTAACAATATGTTATCTCATGCTTGAACCAAAATTAGCCATACAAGCAACAGTATACATGTCATATGCTTAACAATATTAAAAATTGGTTCAAGCAAATTAGTTACAATTTATCATATGCCACGGTCATGGAAGAAATTGTGTCACCTTACACATCTTTGAAACATATCCGCAATGCTATAGATGCAATAACAAAAATTGCCAAAATTTATATTGACCTGCTTTCAAATATAGACATATATAAACTTAGCATATGCATTCCTTTAACACGACTTTAACATATGTTATCACAATCATAGGCACACCATATATCCCAATAGTGTTGATAAATTATAGGATATGACTAATTCCATCTCCTACAATCAGAAAGATGTTACGGCATGGTTGGATTTTGCGGGACCAATTTAACACTTTATGAATCCAACATAACCATTCCTTATATAATTTATCATGAAGACCAAAAGGAAAGATCATACCAGAATTTCATATACCGATGTAATACGAACCTCTTCATTGGGCTTGTTTGACTGAGGGATCTTAAGAAATTATCCAATGCAAGATTAGAACAAATGTAAATATATACACACATGCTATGCGTACTGTAGATACATAATTGGCTTTAAAAAATTATGTATACTTGCTTGATCAAACAATTGCTGGCACTAATGCAATTGTTTCTTGTCACATTAACGTATCACCCGTAGTAATTCATATAGAATACAATTCATGGAAAATAATATTAGTTCTTATTCAATAAACATATGCCCATTTAGATACGTATTGCCAAAATATATAAAAATTGGATCCATATTCATGACATACTTAATCGATACATGGTAATCAATGTATGTACATGCTCTACAATAATTAGCACATCCCTCATACAATTATATCTTTATCTTATTACTAATTTAAGCTTTCAGGGATTAACCCAAATATATATCAACCAAAATACCATAAACCATTATGGAAATCAAAGTCAATGAAACAAACCATTTGGCTTTGGTAGATGACTTCGTTTTGCTTGCTAATTGGAGGGACCTCTTCAGTAAAGTCAGAACAAATATAGCATGCTTACAAAAATTGAGATCATCAGTGGCACATGGTAAATCAATTCAACCAAAACACTAGCATGAAGATTGAAATAGAACAAAATTGTAATTCTTCTCAGTGCCATGGTTTCCACTAAAAAAAAAACATAATATAATACCACGCCTTACATATATGCTTCTTTACGTTCCTATATAATTATAGGATTCCAATTCCTATATGGTTTTTAAACTTCATGCTTCAATTCCATAATTTAATTCATACTTGATCAAAAACGCCTCGAAGCGTAGTCCAATTTCCAATTGGCAAGCAAAGCTATGTGGTTATGTAATACACCGCATACAATATTGTGGATTTGTGCTATAATCAGGCAACTTGTCTTGCTGATAATAATCAGGGTATCAATTTCTTAAGAAATTTCCCTTGACTGATCATGAAAGAAGTCCTCGTCGACCCGGAACACAATTTGGATTTAAGATCAAAACCGTAGTCCAAAAAGAAAAATATTATATAATTAAACTTCAAACCAAACAGGTTTTAATCATATAACCAGCGGCTCTGATACCAATTGTTAGCCGTATAAGGTTATACAATTAAAACACAATCGAAGGAGTGACTGACCTGATTCCAACAGCAGCCATGGAAGTTGAACACGAAAATAGGCAGGGCACGGCAACACCAAGATCTTCTATAAACTCCTAGCCGAATACAACTACTCTATGGGAAGCATTATGTTGTGTGTTCTAGGGCTTATAGGGACCAGTGTTTTATATAGGCTAAAAGCTAGGGTTTCCATCCATAAAGAAAACCTAAACTTACTTTATTAGCCTCCAAGTCAAGTATCATAATCATATTCAATTAAGGATTCCATCAATCATATTTCCAATATAAGACACCTTATATAAGATTGATATATTTAAGAGATCAAATCACAATTAACATTATTCTCCAATATTACATTCCTATTACATGTAGTAGACCACTTAAAGGTTGATTTATATTGGATAAATCCAACACCACCTGCAAAGGAAAGTTGTTAATCATGCAAACTAAAGGAAGTAGAGAAGAAAATCACAATGGAAGGATATGGAAAATTCAAGCTGGAATGCAACCTGACTCATGCATGCAGATTATGGCAATAAAAAACATACCAACATTTATCCAGAACAAGTCAGCACGTCTAGAACTGATCACACAAGCACACAGAATCCGTAAGAAAGCAAGTCGTCACTAATCCTCATGCAATGCTAACTACGGAAAAGGCAACCACCTTCATTTCCCGCCGCAACCAAGGCGTGTACAAAAAAACCTACATGGGAACGCCAGCATGCATACCCATGTCATTAACAAACATGTCCTCTACACCACCACTGCCTTTTCCCACAACAGCCTCGGCCTCGGAAATGGTCCTGATCACCTTTTCCACTGCAGCCTTAGTCTCGGAAACGATCTGGATTGCTTTTCTTACCAGCATTCTCAGCCTTGGAAAGGGCCTACGCCTTTCCTACCAGCAGTCTTAGCCTCGGAAAGGGCTTGACTAATAGGAACATATTTCTGTAACTTTGTTTTCTTAGTTCTCTAGTTTATTTAGTTAATTTCCATTTGTTTTAGTGTTTTATGGTATTAATTTTTTGTTTGATTTCATTTCCAATTGCCAAAACTGACCAAAGAACGTTAAATTGAGTAGAAATGAGCTGCTTTGGACTTGGATTGGATGGCATGTGTGGACTGCACTAGGGATGGGAATTTTGGAGTCTAAATGAAGTCCTTACGCTGCAAATATGAGGATATTGATACATAAGCAAGTTGTGGCAGCATGCTGGAATTAGCAGTTCTTGTTCATCAGTCCATTAATGTATAATGCTCAGATCTAGATGCTATATTCATCAACGTTGATGCAAATTGTGTCTACTACAACATATCCAAAATTGGCATCTATCAAAGCTCTATATCATCCCCAGCTCATCCCGCACTGACAGCTGTTCAGATTCGCAGTTCATGGGTTGTAAAGTCTAAAAAACGCCAAGATAAAGTTCTCAAATGAAAATGACTTTTTTTATGAAGGTTACTCCAAATTATGTCTACATTAACATATCCAAATTTGTGGATAATCTATTTAATGAAGCGGTCTCAGTGATTAAAATACTGAGACCTGTCTAAAGCAGGGATGGACAACGGTTATTGCAGGCAGGTAACTGCAGTTATTTATCCATAACTGTTTATTCTCATTCTCGCATAACCGTTTACCCGTTGAGTAATTTCCTAAACAGTTATACCCATACCCATAACCGTTTATAAACGGTTAACCATACTCATAACCGCATATCCATTTAATCATAACCGTTTAATATCCGTTTACCCATTTATCATTTTTTAACCAGTTTATCCTTTCTTTTTTACCATTTACTCATTTTTCACTCATCTAAATGTTTTTTTTAACAACTTGAAAATTAAAAAAGAAATTTTTGTCATAATTTTCTTTTTCTAACAATTAAACACCGTTATAGGTACATTCATCATACATTTCAGCGTTTTAATTTTTTAAGTCCTTATACCATTCCAATAATTGAAATAATAGTTTACGGGCGATATTTTTAACTGTTAACAATGAAGGTAATATAAAATTTGCTAAGTATTCTTAGGTTACGAAAAGTATTAAAAGACAGTATTCTTGGGTTATTTAACTCGGAATGTAAAGTATTAATATAATATATATAATAGACCATGAAATTTTAAGTGGTTAAGGAAAACTATAGTATATTAGCTACAGAAATCATGCACTATAGTCAATAGCATTGATCTAAGTTTTGTCTAATAGGGAATATGGTTTGTGTTAGTTTTATATATATAAAATAAATGGGTAAATGGTTACCTGTTTATAACCGCGGTTAATACCTTATAACCGCCCATTTAAATTTAAGGGGTAAATAGTTATACCCATAACCGTTTATTTATCTAAACGGTTACCCATAACCATAACCGTTTAATTTAAAAGGGCATGTAACCGCGATTACCCATAACCAATGGGTATTTGTCTATTTCTGAAGTAACTTTAGCAGCTGTCCTCTAAAACATGAGTTGGACTCTTTGCTGCTATGACTGGAAGATAAGTTGAGAGCTGCAGCCTTTGTGGATCAAATGAAGAACGGAGGAGAAAATTATTAACGTGGGAGACAATAAATGACTAAAGTAAAAGAAATAAAGAACCCAATTCACTCATCTCCTACAAGTTGTACAAGTTGCAGTTGCCAAGTTTATTCTAGCTACTGTCCAATTACTTTGTATTGGCTGTACTTCGAGCTTTTATGACAAGACGTGACAGGAAATGACTTGTGGTACAAGGCCAAAGGAAAGAAGGCAAAATCTCCAACTTCATACATTGAAGCCGCCATGTTTAACTTGAGATTTTGCAATCTTCCATTTTGGACTCACTTCTACCCAACTTGATTTTCATTTCTCCTATAGAAGGAGAGGCGTTGCAACAAGAAAGAAGTGTCATGTGTAGGAATATATAAATAGAATAGACATAGAAGATAGTGATAGAGGGAGACACAAATTGATTGCGTTGTAGTTTTTCTTCTTTATTTTCAGTTCAAAATGCTAGGTGCCATGTCTAGCCAATTTTCTGTACTAGAGGCAATTTTGAAGCCCCAAACATGTTTGATTATATTTAATAACATTCAGTTTATATTCCTTATGATCCTTGATTGAAGTTTTTATTTTATTATTATTTTTTTCACTGAGCTAAATAACATGATTTTTAGTTTGTTTGTTTAGGTGGCCAACTATATAAGCATGCTAGGACTCTAATGTTAGTATCATATGTGTAACCCGTAATTGTTATGCATGTGTACACTAAGTAGCAATTGTTAATGACCTTAACATGTGAAACAAACTCTAAGTTCAACAAGACTCCGTGAGTACTTGTAACCCTAGTATTGTGTCATTAATGATCTTAACATGTCCGTAGTTGCATCTCTTTATAATTTCTTTAAAACATTCAAAACCCCGGCCTCTTGTCACACTTTCATTATAATTGTTGTCTTGGTTTTATATTCTTTCATTCTAAGGTTTTCTTTTGAACATTTTAGTGTATTCGATTAATAATTTACAACAATCATTTGCAGGAAAGACCCTTGCTTCAATCTATACTAAATAATGACTTAACAGTGCAAGGTTAATTGCTTGTTTATTTTAGGCAAACTAATTTTGGTGCCTTGTTGCTGAGGATTGTTTTCCCTAATTGTTAACGAAAATGAGTGTGATTAATTTTCTGTTTTATTTTTTCTTAAACTAGTACGTTAATTTTGTTTTAATTAATTTTAGGTACTTGGGTTCATGTCCCAAGGCTTTGATCGTTTAACTAGTATAGCAGAGCGCCTTGAACAACTCAAGAACCCAATTCATTTTGAACAAACAGTGTACACTTCTCTAACACCTTCACATCTATCTAGGTTCAAGCTCTAGTGGAGACGAGGAGGAACAAGAAAAGGCAGCCAATGTCAACCTCTCCATGAGGCAGCTGGTGGCAACTATTGCACCTGCCACACCATTATGCATCACCTATCCAACTAATGGAGGTTTTGAGCTCAAGTCTGGAATGTTCCATTACCTTCCCATATTTCTATTATTTCATGGTTTTGCAGGAGAGGATCCTCATACACATCTCAAGGGATTTCATATGGTGTGCTTAGGGATGAAGCCAGAAGGCGTGAGTGAAGAGAATCAAGTTAAAAACATTTCCTTTCTCATTAGCTAATGAAGCAAGAGAGTGGCTATATGATCTTCCACCAGGATCAACCACAACATGGGATGAAATGCAACGCCAGTTTTTCAAGAAGTATTTACTACTTCAAAGGCTGCAACTTTGAGAAAAGCAATATATGGCATTCAACAACAACATGGGGAGCTATTATGCAAATATTGGGAGCGTTACAAGAAGCTATGTGTCGCATGCCCTCAACACCAATTCACAGATTTTTCTCTTGTGCAATACTTCTATGAAGGATTGTGTCCTAATGATAGAGTTATGCTTGATTCCGCTGCTGAAGGAGCTCTAATTGACAAGATGCCTGCACAAGCAAGGACTTTGATTGCCACCATGGCCGCTCAAACTCAACAATTTGGAACAAGGAGCCATGGTTCTCACAAGGTGAATGAGGTTAGTACAAATAATGAATTACTTGATCAGATTGCTAAGCTAATTAACCTTGTGTGAAAGCAGTTATTCAACCACAACAGGTTTATGGTGTGTGCTCGGGCATACAACGGATGCATGTCCAAGCGTGACGGATCAAGGAACGTTGGAACAAGTACATGCTTTAGGTGGCAACTTTCAAGGACAAAATAGATTTTTACCATTGCAAAAGAAGGGGTAAAAACACCTAAAAATACTTGCAAAAGTATAAGGTTATTGTAGTATAGTGGCTCAAGCAAGGTATTTTTCGTAGGAATTGATTGAATAATCTATGCAAAACCAAAATCTTAGTTAATTATTTGAAAACAAAGATTGGAAGATGTTGATTTTATGACCTAGAATATTAAAAATAAATTTTAAATTAAAACAATTAAAGAAATTAGCAAAGTAAAGAAAATAAAAGAAAAGTTTTGAAAACCAAATTATAAAAGTCTAGGGTTCCGTCGTCCCCTTAACAATCTTATATAGATTTATCAATTACTTATAAATTACACATGCAAGTTTGAAGGCTAGGCTTTCCTATTGCATATTCTACTCGTGGTATTCAAGCTATAAAGTATATCAAGCATGCAATCCATCTGTGGTATTCAGATCAAATATAAACATGCATGCCTTATTATGCTTTGTGAAAACCCTTTGAAAAACCATGGAACCCGTAAGACGTAGTATTCGCCCTAGGTGAAATTACAACTATCAATTACAAGAAGCAATACTCAATCCCCCGGTGGTATTCCGACCGAATTGCATCCGATTACTTATCTAAACATCCTAATGGTAGCTAAGCATCAAGATATAGAGACAGTTTAAACACATTGATTAATAATTCAAAGCATGCATGTATAATGTCATAATCGATTAAATAAAGACTACATATTCATGATAACACTAAGGCATCACCCTAGCAAACGGCAATTAGTTACGAACAACCATAAAACAAAAGGAATTTTATTGAAATAGAAAAAAGATAGAAAACACCTTAAAATACAAAACGTCAAAACCTAGCTAAGTTCTCCAAATTGATCCCCTCTCTCCTTAGTGGCTAAAAAACCTTATTTATACTACTAGAAAATTAAACCCTACCTAGAAAAGGTTTTAGAACAATACTAGGAAAGCAAATAAATTAAAATAAATTATGAAACGTAATCCTAATCAAATATGGGAAATCTGCGCAACCACAAATCAACCATGTTTTTGAATTTCAGGGCTCCAAAAAAGGCCCAAAACAACTTGAATTGAAGGTTGAGATGTTCCGAACATAATTGTGGAAGGCCTCGAATCCAAAAGACATCATATTGGATGCCAAAAAGCCCAAATAAGCCCAAAAGGTCAGTTTGACAGCACTGCGTGCTGCTTCTTTATTTCATCGCCACGATCAAATGGCTATGTAGAAAAATATGAAATTATGATACAATCATCTTGAAAGAATAATGAACATCTCCAATTAGAATCACTCCCAAATTCATCTGTTTAATCACTTTTTGCTTCAGAGGAAGTCGAATGTCCTACATTGAAAATACATAACAAGAATCAAAATTCTACCAAAATAACCAACAAACTATAACTAAAAATAGGGTAAAATACATAGTATAATATTGACTCATGATGATACCCCCAAACTTAGCTTTTTGCTTGTCCTCAAGCAAAACAAATATAAAAACTAACAAACAAGAAACTTAAACAAAACTAAGATAAAATTTTCACCTTCAAGTTGCAAGCCATAGAAAACGTTAACAATTAGAATATCTTTCCAAAAGTTTCATCTAATCCCACCACATAGTCTAAGCCATTTAGAATCAATCAGAAAGAATTTATGAACTTTCTTTGGTGTAAAGTGAATCAATATAGTTAATGAGACTCGACTAAAATCCTTACCTTTTGTCCTCTTTATTTAACACTTCAAACATAATAATTTGATATATTTTTTTTTTCTCTTATTTTTTTCTCTCTCTATTTTGTTCTTTTTGTTTCTTTTTTCTTCTTTTTACTAGTAACAGTGGTGGCCGTGCAATGTCCGTTTCCTTAAGCTTTCGATCCAACCCATGTAGCGAGCTTTAGGTCAAGGACTCCCAAACCACAAAGGTTTTAGGACACTAAGTGTAGAACACCAGTAAGGACTTATTAACTTGAGCTGAAAATGCTACAAAACCAACTAACCATCCTACCCTATGCCAAAACTCTATCATTTGACACGAGAATCACTCCTGATCAGGTAGGACTGGCATAGTTACTAAGTAAAGTCTTGGCTGGAACAATTATTAATTTATTTATAACAATAACTAACTTCACTTTTTTTAGAAAAAAAATTTAAATGTACTTAGATGAAAAGCAAGTATTTCAATCTGACTCTCCACAAACAATGTTAATGTGAATGTGCAAATTTGATAAGAGCATATTTATGCTAATTAGTTAGTGTGTTTTCTTGCATTTACTTAGTTATTTGTTGCTTATTATAGTGTCTTAAGTCATTTTCGTGTGTTTTTAGGTCCAAGAAGCAAAGTTGGCAAAAAGATGCATTTTGGAGCAAATCTGGGCTTGGAATGGATATCACAAGCAATGGGCAAGAAGATGGACAAATTTGGAGTTCAAATGGAGTTAGGAATATGTTTCAAAGTTGGAGAAATCAATTCAAGTCAGAAAAGATAAGGAATCAGCTCAAAAGAAGGAGAATTATCCAAAACATTATCCAAACAACCTTATCTTATCCTTATCTTATCTAATTCTTATCCTATCTTAACAAACCTTATCCTTTCCTTATCCTTTTCTAACTTAATTTCTGATGCAAAGAGGGTTTGTTTTTCAGCTTAGGAGACATAAAAACATGTTTTAGAAGCCCTTATCACTTCCATACAAACATGCCGCACCTAAGCCCTTCTAAAAGTATTTTCCTTAAGTTTCTGGAAGCCATATCCTAATCCCTACAAAAGTGGCATCTGTTCCCTTAAGTAATCTTCTAGAAACCTGATTTGGTGCCTTGTATTTGCCTTCTAGAAGCCTAAGAACCTGCACCTTGAGTCCCCTTCTAGAAATCCCTATAAAGGTGGTGCTTTGTCCTCTTCTAGATGGCCTAAGTCCCAGCCGCATGTAATCTCCCATTTCCTTGTGGATTTGGCCTTCTAGATGACCTATTCCTAGTGGATTTGGATTGCCTAATTCCTTTTTAATTCTAAGTCCTTTTCCTTGCTGATTTGTGATGTGATTTTGCACTATAAATACACCATTTAGCCGCACCATTCTATTCACCACTCTCAAAATCATTCTCTGCCATTCTCTGCACCATTCATATGCCATATTCACCCAAAAACCCTTCTTGTGCCGCAGCTTTGCAAGGAAGGAAGGAGAAGGTGCCATCTAGAGTCGTGCATGCCATTCAAGACGTTGGATCGCTGGAGCATTTCTAGGTGTTGTCTATCTTTGTTTTTAATGTTTCAATTTAGTTTTCTTAGGGGGGAATTCGAAACTATGAGCATATATGTGATATGAATTGATATCATCCAGTTGTGATTTCGTAGGCCATGAATACAATTTGCTTAACTGTTTGATTGATAACTTATTCGTGTGTGTTAATTAGGGATGCATAATTAGTTTGCATGCATGAATTTGATGCTACAATATAAGAGAGTTTCACCTAATCGTTACTGATGCGAAATATATTAAGCACGCAAATTAAACCCTCTTTTGACAATTGTAGCAAAGTATGTAAGTAGGGATCGTTCTAGACCGGGGATTAGGAGGGATTGCTAAACACTTGAAAACTGACCTAAAAACTTAAAAACAAAGTTTAAAACACTAATTTGGACTCAAAGAATGCAAAACTAAGGTTTAAAACACTAAAACAAACCAAAAACTCAAAACAGCAACCAAAAGACTCAAAACTGCCTAAAAACCACTTTCTGGGCAGTTTTGAGTACCTAACACTAACTTGGACGAAATTAATTAAAACTTGTTCAAAACACTTAAAAACATAAACCAAAACACTTTCTAACTAATTTGACACTTCAAAATAAATGGGGATTTGATTTGGACGAAATTTAAAATTAACAAAACAGATTGCAAAGTAAAACAGATTTTGAAAACGATTTTGAGGTTTTAAAGGGATGATGGACTAGTTAGAGGCTCTTTCTCCACACATGACAAGTATGCAAACGACTCGATTTCCAGTTATTCCTTCATTGAACTATGAATGACAATGCCCCAAATTAACCGTGACATCACTAGTTAATTCTCAAGTTTTCCTTGTGTTATTGGATTGGATGACATCATTCGACAACCCAAAGCATTCTTCAAAAGTTCCCTACATGACATCATAATAAAGATACAATCAAAGATCATTACGTTCAATGAAAACTATAAGCATTGACAAAGCACTTGTGACTATGACATCATGACACTTATGCTAGGAATTGGACTTAACGCGATCATGACTAGCGACCTTCACTACATATGAATATAAGTGTGTGACGATTATGTGAAACAACCTTATATTCTAGCATCATATTCATGCAAGCCAATTAAGTGTCGACCCCTAATTAACAAACACAAATAAGTTATTACTTGCACAGTTAAGCCAATTGCATTCACAATTCAAGAACTCATAACTGGAATTAATCAAATCAAACTGCACACATAGTCATGGCTTCGAAATCACCCCTAACCAATAGGGGTTTAGCCACTCATGTTCATAACAAAACGAAAGGAAAAGAAATTGAACATTGAAATCATAAAACGAATTACACCTAGAATGCACCAACGATGAAGCTTGAGCATCCAAGAGTCCTTCCTTCTTTCTCCTTGCTACGGCACAAAGGTGGGTGAAGTGTTTGGGATGGGTTTTGAGGTCAGGAATGTGTTTAAGGTTGAAGGGATTTGCGGCAAGGGTGTAAAGATGGTTGGAAGTTTGTGAAATTGTGTAAGATTGTGTGAATTGGTGAATGGTATCCCTAAGGCTGCTGCAAGGCTTGGTATTTATAGAACAAGGCTCCAAAATAATTTAGGTAATCAGGAATTATACTAAAACTTAAAGGAAATAGGAAATTAGAACCAAAAACCTAAGGGAAAAGGGTTAAAGGGTGCGGCAATAGGTAAAAGAGCAAGGGAAAGTGATTTTAAGTTCAGAAATTAGGAAAGAATGCTCTCCCTTGCACGACAAGGAAGAGTAAGGGTCAAGGATCCCTAATAAAGTGCGGCAAAGGGTGTAGGAAAGAGGTATGTGTCCTAAAACTAAAGGGAAAAGGTAAACTTGTGCGGCAAGGAAAGGTGGGAGGTGGGAAAGGCACGGCAGGATCCTAGGAACTAAGGGAAAGGGTTTTGGGTTGTCCTAGAGGGAAAAGGAAAGGCTTTTACATGGTTTAAGGATAGGGAAACATAGCAAGGGGAATTGTTGCAACAAGGGAGACAAGGAGGGAACACAAAGGGGACAAGGTGCCACCTTTGTAGGAATGCTTCAATTTGTGTTTTTCTTTGTCTTCCAAGCTTCCAAACTGATTTCTTATGTCTTCTAACACCTTCCTAGCCTCATTCGATCTTCAATTTCGTCCATCCTTCATGCTCCATGCATATGCAATCCATTCCAAGCCCAATTTTGCTCCTAAAAGCTCCAAAATGCACATTTTTGCATACTTTGACCATAAAACCTGAAATTGCACGAAAATGACTTTAAACACTAAACTAACTAAGGAAAATCAACATAAATGCATGAGAACAAGCCAATTAAGTCGCATAAAAATGCTCCTATCAGTTACGAATGTATATTTACAAGTATTGGAGGTTGCTAGTCACAATCGCGTTAAGTAAATTCCTGGCAGGAGTGTCATGCAGTCATAGTCACGAATATCATGTCAATGCTTATGATTTTCACAGAGCTTAATGATCTTATGTATCTCTAGTATGTAGTCATATAGGGAACTTGATAAGAATAATTTGGTTTGTGGCGCTACGTCCAATTCAATGAATTTAGAAAAATCTAAGGGTTAATGCGTGCAGTCACGGTTAATTTGGGGCATTGTCGTTCATGGTTTATAGAAAGAACAACTGGAAATCGAATTGTGTTAAATATATGTCATGTGTGGAGAAGGAACCTCTAGCTAGCCATTCACCCATCTAAAACACCAATTTTGTGTCTAGTTAAGTCTAGTTTACAATTCTGTCTTGTTTAAGTTTAAATTCGTCTAAAACCAATCCCTTGCTTTTAAATTGAGTTAGTTCAGTCTAAATTCGTAAAAACTTGTGTTTTCTAGTCTTTTGAGTCAATTTGAGTCTTGAATTCGTTCAAATCAATCTTAGGTGTTAGTTTAGAGTCTAGATAACCTATTTTGTGTCTTTTAGGTCTAGTTAGCTTGTTTTGAGTCTCTAAAGTCCAGAAACTATTTAGTTGAGTTCTATTTGTTGTTTTAAGTTCGTTTTGAGTTGTTTGAGTCAAGTTAGGTTGTTTAAGGTGTCTAGAGTTAAAATTCGTCCAAATTGATCCCTAGTACTTGTTTTCATTGTCTTGAGTCTAGTTAAGTATTTTAGAGTCTATTTTGTGGAGATTAGCAATCCCTTTAATCCCCGGCCTAGAACAATCCCTACTTACACATTACTACATTGATAGGGTTTAAGTTTGAGTGCAATCTAATTTCACATCAAAATTTTTAAAGTGTAACTCATGAATTAGTATCTAAGTAATGATAAATAGAAAAGATTCTAATGTTGGATTAACCTTCACCATGTCCATTTATTCTAATGTTTACAATAAACTATGGATATTAACTTCAAAAAAAAAAAATGAAAGTTTTTTATTGACTCAAAAAGTAAAAATCTAAAATTTCTATTTTTCACCTCCAAACTTATATCACACATTGTCCTCAAGGTGTGGAAAAAGAAATGAAATCAAAGACAATAAAGAAACCTAACTAAACGTAAAAGACAGTAAAGTCAATAAAGAAACCTAACTAAATGAAACCTTAATAAATGAAATAAAGAAAAGGAAAAAATAAATAAAGAATGACCCGCAGCCCTGGGAACCAAAAGAAACTGGGCCCTGAAAAGACCCATGCACCTGGTGTGAAAAATAGCTCACGCCTGGCACACGTGCAAGGCACATGTGTGAGTGAAACCCTAAAGCTCTGATAGGAGCATATTTATGCTACTTAGTTAGCTTGTTTTCTTGCACTTACGTAGTTAGTTATCGTTTATTATAGTGATTTAAGTTATTTTCGTGTGTTTGTAGGTCCAAATGGCAAGTGAAGCAAGAAAGTGCATTTTGGTGCATTTTAGAGCTAAATTGAGCTTAAATGGAGCACATGCATATGGAGCACCATGGATGGACGAATTTGGAGGTCAAAGGAGCTAGGAAGCTGTTTTAATGGTGAAGAAATAGGTTTGAGACAAAGAAGATAAGGAAAGTGCAAGAAAGGTGGAACATTATCCAAAACATTATCCATTTCCTTATCTTATCAAACATTATCCAAACATGTTCTAGAAGACAAAACATGTTCCTAAAAACATGGTACAGGTCTCATGTCATATTTCATGTCATGTGCCATGTCTTGTCTCTTCTAAAAGGTCTTATCCATTCCTAAAGACATGCCTTGTGTTTCATGCCTTGTTATTGGCTAAAAACATGCTGAAATGTTCTTTCTAGAAGCCTAAGACAAATTTCTTACAAAAGTGGCGCCTAGAACCCTTCTGGAAGGCCTTTGCCTTGCCTTGCAGTCCATTCCCCTTTCCCTCCAAATTGTGCCGCACCTATCCCCTTGTGTCACTTGGTTTTTTGACTTCTAGAAGGCTTATCTTGGGCCTATGAAGCTACCGCACCTTTTCTCATCTTCCCCCTTGGATTTCTGACTTATTTGGCCCTTTTCCTTGTGGATTTGGGTTAATTGGGCCATAAATTTTTCCCTTATGGATTAACAAAACCTGCTGCACCTAGGGGCCCTAATCCCTCACTTATGCTAAGTCCAAGCCCTAAGCTGACTTACCCTAGGGTTTGAGGTGCCTATATATATCTATTCTATTTTGTGCCGCATGTTTTACCTCTCATTCACTCAGAAAATCATCCAGCCGCACCAATTCCCCTTCATTCATTCATTCATTCAGCCATTCAACCCTTCACTCCTTCTTGCCGCAACCATCAATACACCACCATACATTCTGCCACAACCACCATCCTTCACCGTGCACAACCTTTCATACACCATAGCTGCGTCACCTTCCCACCACCACAAAGACCTTGTGCCGCCACCTTGGGAGAGGATAAGAACCTGTGCCGTGCAGTCCAAAGGAAGGAGAAGGCTTGCGCATGCCATTTGCCACCATTGGAGTCTCTAGAGTTCTTTCTTTTCTTGTTTCTGTTTTCATGTTTAATTTAACTTGCTGTTCAATTATGTTAAACATGTGGAACTAATTTCTTTTTAGTTAGAGGTGAATTTGAAGCCATGGACATATGTTGGTTATGATTTGATTTACTCCAGTTATGAATTCATGAACGATGGATGTGGTTTACTTTTTTGGTTTGATTAAGAACTTGTTTATGTATGTGGGTTGAGGGTCGATACTTAATTTGCATGCATAGATTTGATGCTAGGATATAAGGGAATCTCACCTAATCGTTATGAACTTATATTCATGAGTAGTAAAGATCGCTAGTCACGATTGTGTTTAGTAAACCTTAGGTTGGATTAACATGCGTATTCCATAGTTATGAATGCCTAGTCGATGTTTATGATTTCCATTGAACTTAATGATCTTTGTTGAATGTCTCTATCATGCGTATTCCATAGTTAGGGAGTTTGATTAAGAATAATTTGGTTGTGATGCGTATCCCATTCAATTCAATGAATCTAGGGAAATCTGAGAATTAATTAGTTTAATACAATTAATTTGGAGCATTGTCATTCATCGTTTGTTGAAGTCATAACTGGAAATCAAATTGTATGCATATGTTCATGTGTGGATAAGGACCCCTCTAACTAGTTTCTCACCATTCGATTTCATCAAAATCTATTTCTTTGAAGTTTGATTACAAGTTTCTGTTTTAGTTTCAATTTCGTCAAAACAAACCCCCTTGTTCTTAAATTGTGTTTCTAGTGTCTAAATCTGTTTTCTTTTAGTCTTTTGACTCCATTAAGTTGATTTTCGTCCAATTCACTTGTTAGGTATAGAATTGAGTCTTTTTTATTGTTTCTTGCTGTTTTGAGTGTTTAAAGTCAGTTTTGAGTCTAGATAGTCTAGTTTAGTGTTTTTGAGTCTTATTCACATTGATTAGCATCCCTAGTTAATCCCCGGTCTAGAACGATCCCTACTTGCGTACATACTACAATTGTCATCCATAGGGTTTAATTTGAGTGTCAAGTTAATTTTCACATCAAATTTTGGCGCCGTTGACGGGGATTAGCAAAATTGCTAATCCCTTGTGTTTGTCGTGTGTTTTGGTTGTTTTTATCTAGTTTTCTGATTTTGTTTTGTTTGCTTGGTTTAGCTAATAGTGCATGACGCGGAGTTCTCAAACCGTTCATGCACATATCTTGGACTTCAATGACGATTTTGAACGAGATTTGAGAAGAAGAAAGAGGAGGCATCCCGAACCTAGTGAACCTAGTTCAAGTTCAGAGGCCGAATCTGAATTTGAAGAAGTCGAAGAAGTTATGGCAGTGGACAATTGTACAATTAAGGAGCTCTCGGCCTTGGGGTTGGCCAATGCCGCACCATTATGCATTCAATACCCCGCGGCTGCCCAAGGCAAGACCGATGAGTTCGAGTTGAAGTCAAGCTTGTTGCACCACATTCTTAAATACCATGGGCTGTCCATGGAAGATCCCAACAAGCATCTTAAGGAGTTCGAGATGGTTTGTTCGAGCATGACACCTATCAATGTCAATGGGAACATTTTGATGATGAAGGCTTTTCCATTCTCTCTTTTGGAAAAGGCTAAAGATTGGCTCTACGAGTTAGTACCCGGAACGGTTACATCTTGGGATAGTATGAAAAGAGCATTCTTGGAGAAGTTTTTCCCAACTTCAAGAGTCATTCTCTTGAGGAAACGGATTAGTGGTATCCAACAAAATCAAGGTGAATCATTTCCATCTTATTATGAACGTTTTAAATCTCTTGTTGCTTCATGTCCACAACATCAAATGAAGGAGGAGCTGCTCATTTAATATTTCTACGAAGGACTCCTTCCCATGGAACGCCAAATGCTAGATGCTTCGGCGGGAGGTGCATTAGTGGACAAGACTCCGGTGGCTGCCAAAATTCCAATTGCAACCCGAGCACATAATGCACAACACTATGAGGGTGTTGGACAAAGAGACCCCCCACGGCCACAAGTGAATGAGGTAAGTTCTACGTCCGACATTCAATCCCAATTAGCTAACCTTACTTTTATTGTTTCTCAGTTGGCCGAAGGAATGAAGATACATGGACCAAGTGTTTGTGGCGTGTGCTCTATGCAAGGACATGCTAATGATCAATGCCCTTAATTGATTGAGAATGGACGGTGGGAATCTGCCAATGCCGTGGGTTTTGTGTCACATCCCGGCCCGGGCGCAACCACCTCTCGGGCCCACTCCACCACCGTAGCACGATATTGTCCACTTTGGGCCTCGACCACGCCCTCACGGTTTTGTTTCTGGGAACTCACGAGCAATTTCCCAAGAGGTCACCCATCTTGGGATTGCTCCAGCCCCCTTATCGCTTAACTTCGGAGTTCCTACAAAACCCGAAGCCAGTGAGCTCCCAAAAGGCCTTGTGCTAGGTAGGGATGGGAATATACATTTAAGGATCACTCCCTCGGTGATGTGGGATGTCACATTTTGGGAGCCAAAATCAACCACGCCATGATCTATACTCAAACACCTACAATCCGAGGTGGAGGGACCATCCAAATTTCAAGTTGAGGGATCCTCAACAACCCGAACAACAAGGAGGATTTAGGCAGCAACCACCGGGGTTTTATACAAAGCCATTCGTCCCCAATCAAACCCAATTGCAATCTTCCCCAACAAGCTCAGGTATGTCTTTGGATAATGATCAAGTTGTTAAGTTACTTACTACTTTGACGCAGGAAGTACAAACTCAAAACAAGAAGAGGCAAATCCAAGACAAAAGGGTGGACAATTTGGAAAAGCAAATGGGTCAAATAGCGGAGTTCATAGGGCAGATTAGAGAACAAGGCAGATTACCTTGTTCAACCGTTGTGAATCCTAAGGGAGGATTTGAAACCGCTAAGGCAATCATGTTGAGAAGTGGTAAACAGGTTGGAACCGACCCAAATACATCCAAATCAAGTCAAGAAGAGGAGGACGAGTTGCTACAAGAAGAAGCACATGGAGTAAAACCCACGGCCAAGGATGACCAATCCTTGCCGCAGCCATCTAGCACTCTTAAGCCGTCCCAAACCACCAAGGTAAGTCCAAATTGGACTTTTTCTAGTTCCATTCCACTAAATGTGCCCTTTCCTGGCAGGTTTAGGCAATCAAAGAAGGAAGAAGCCGAGAAGGACATTTTAGAGACCTTTCGGAAAGTTCAAGTCAATATCCCGCTCTTTGATGCAATCAAGCAAGTCCCGAGGTATGCTAAGTTTTTAAAAGAACTTCAAGGAGAAGGATTTCGAACAAAGAGGTGGTTCAAGTAAGTGAGAACGTTTCTGCTGTGTTACAAAGGAAATTACCCCATAAATGCAAAGATCTGGGTAGTTTTACAACTTCGTGCGTTATTGGCAATACTAAGTTTGAACAATGCATGTTAGACTTAGGGGCTTCGATTATTGTTATGCCATACTCTATTTATGCATCGATGAACTAAGGTGAGCTTAAAAACGATGGTGTGATTATTCAATTAGCCGATCGTTCTAATGCATATCCAAAGGGTGTTTTGGAAGATGTTTTGGTGCAGGTTGGTAATTTGATTTTTCCAGCGGATTTCTACGTGCTTGACATGGAGGATTCACTCTATTCCACCCCATTGCCGATCCTATTAGGGAGGCCCTTCATGAAAACAGCCCGCACCAAGATAGATGTGTTTACAGGAACTTTAACGATGGAATTTGATGGGGAAGTTATTAATTTCAATCTTTCTGAAAGTATTAAATTTCCTAAGGAAGATCATTCTTGTTTTTCTATTGATATACTTGATGATTTGGCACAGGATTATCTTGATTCCGTGGAGAGGGATACACTTGAAACAACAATTGCACAAGGAATTGGGCAACAATCTGAGTTTGCCGTGCCTAGAAGTGTAGAGGAGGCCGAGTTAGTGGTTGCCCTTGATTCACTACCTTAACACCATGGTAAGCCTTCTAAACCAATTTCAATTCCCGTTTCCACTAATAAGTTGTTACCCGCAGTGATTCAGGCACCCGTACTTGAACTTAAATCGTTGCCCGATCATTTAAAGTACGTCTTTTTGGGAGACAACGAGACATTGCCCGTCATTGTCTCCTCATCACTCACGGCCCTATAGGAAGAGAAGTTGATTCGGGTGTTGAAAGAGCACAAAACGGCCATTGGGTGGACTTTGGCCGATATTAAGGGAATTAGCCCTACTATGTGCATATTGCGTACTTCTAGAGGAGGGAGCTAAACCAACTCAAGAGGCGCAGCGCCGTCTCAACCCTCCAATGATGGAAGTTGTGAAGAAGGAGATTATCAAGCTTCTTGATTGTGGAGTGATTTATCCAATCTCCGATAGTCGTTGGGTTTCACCGGTGCAATGTGTTCCAAAGAAATATGGAGTGACAGTGGTGAAGAATGCTGAGAATGAGCTTGTGCCAACCCGTATCCAAACAGGTTGGAGAGTGTGCATTGATTATAGGAAGCTCAACGCCACCACAAAGAAGGACCACTTCCCTTTGCCGTTCATTGATCAAATGCTTGAAAGGTTAGAAGGTCATTCTTTTTATTGTTTCCTTGATGGTTATTCTGGATATAATCAGATTTTCATAGCTCCGGATGACCAAGAAAAGACAACTTTCACGTGCCCCTTTGGTACCTTTGCCTATCTTCGCATGCCTTTTGGTTTATGCAATGCTCCGATCACATTTCAAAGGTGTATGGTAAGTATCTTTTCAGATTTTGTGGAGAAGATTATTGAGGTATTTATGGATGATTTTAGTGTATTTGGTGATTCATTTGATGGTTGTTTGGAAAATCTCACAATAATCTTGAAACGATGCATAGAAACTAACCTTGTGCTTAATTGGGAAAAAATGTCACTTTATGGTTAAACAAGGCATAGTTTTAGGGCATATTGTTTCAGAAAGAGCAATTGAAGTTGATAAATCAAAGATAGATCTTGTACGCTACTTACCCTCTCCTACTTCGGTTCGAGAGGTTCGTTCGTTTCTTGGACATGCAGGATTTTATAGGCAATTTATCAAGGACTTCTCCAAGATCTCAAATCCTCTTTGCCATCTCCTCCAGAAAGATGTGGCGTTTGACTTCAACGAGGAGTGTGAGAAGGCGTTCAAACACCTCAAAGAGATGCTCACTTTGGCCCCTATCATAGTTCCACCGGATTAGAGCCTTCCTTTTGAGCTTATGTGCGATGCTTCTGATTATGCATTAGAAGCCGTTTTGGGGCAAAGGAAGGACAAAAGGCCGCATGTTATCTATTACGCATCCCAGACTTTGAATGATGCGCAATTGAATTACTCTACCACTGAAAAAGAATTTCTTGCTGTTGTGTTTGCTTTAGATAAATTTCGTTCTTATTTGCTTGGTACTAAAGTTATTATTTACACTGACCATGCAGCGTTGAAGTACTTGTTCACCAAGAAAGAGGCCAAACCACGACTCATTCGCTGGATGCTTCTTCTCCAAGAGTTCGATATCGAAATCCGAGACAAGAAATGAAGTGAAAATGTGGTGGCTGACCACTTGAGCCGTATGGTGCATGAGGAGGATGCCGTGCCTATCCTAGAGACATTCCCAGATGAGCAATTGATGTCCGTCAAGGTAAGTGAGCCATGGTATGCTGATTTGGTGAATTTTTTGGTGTCTAAACATGTTCCGAGTGAATTACTTAAACACCAACGTGATAAATTGAAGAAAGAGGCACGCTTTTATGTTTGGGATGACCCGTATTTATGGAAATATTGCCCTGATCAGGTTATACGTAGGTGTGTGCATGATTCTGAGTTTAATGCAATTTTAACCTTTTGTCACACTTATGTTTGTGGGGGACACTTTGGCACTCAAAGAACAGCACTTAAAGTGTTAGAATGTGGTTTTTATTGGCCTACCATCTTTCGGGATGCTAGAACCTTTTGCATGACTTGTGATAGATGCCAAAGAACGGGAAATATTGGTCCTAAACAACAAATGCCGCAACACCCTATCTTTAGTGTTGCAATCTTTGATGTTTGGGGTATTGATTTCATGGGTCCCTTTCCTTCATCACATGGTTGCCTTTATATTTTGCTTGCTGTGGATTATGTGTCTAAATGGGTGGAAGCAAAGGCCACTCGGGACTAATGATTCTAAAGTGATTGCAGATTTTGTTAAAACTAACATTTTTGCAAGGTTTGGAATGCCAAGAATGTTAATCAGTGATGGGGGTTCTCATTTTTGTAATCGAACCATTGAGGCGCTGCTCAAGAAGTACAATGTCACGCATAAGGTGGCCACACCTTATCATCCTCAAATGAGTGGGCAAGTCGAGGTTTCGAATAGGGAAATCTAACAGATTTTGGAGAAGACGGTTGGGCCAACAAGGAAGGATTGGAGTTTGCATTTGAACGAGGCATTGTGGGCGTATCGCACAGCCTACAAAACCCCAATTGGGATGTCCCCTTTTCGGCTCATCTATGGGAAGCCATGCCATCTCCCCGTCGAGCTAGAGCATCGTGCACATTGGGCTGTCAAAATGTTCAACATGGACATTGATGCCGCATGTCTCCATAGAAAGCTTCAATTGAATGAAGTTGATGAAATCTGGAATGAAGCGTATGAGAATGCACGGCTATACAAGGAGAAAACGAAGGCGTTCCATGACAAGATGATTTGTGCCAAGACGTTCTCTATTGGACAGAAAGTGTAATTGTGCAAATTAAAAGTTCGAGGACGCAGCAAGAATTCAAAGTGAATAGGCATCGATTGAAGCCATACTACGAGACATTTGAGGAGCATGTCGAGGAGGATGTATCCCTCCATGCCGTGGGGCCTATTCAAGCTTAAATGGAGGTACCGTCCGGCTAGAAGACGTTAAAGCAAGCGTTTCTTGGGAGGCAACCCATGTGTTGAAACAAGAGAACGAAGGAACTTTCACTCCAAACCCAGATTTGCGTCGCTAACCTTTCTCTTTATTGCTTTTACTTTGCCATTTGTGTTATGTTTGCTAGTTGTGTTATTCGATTGTCTTTGTGTGAATCTATGTTTGACACATTGAAGACAATGTTTGGTTTAAGTTTGGGGGGGGGGGGGGTAAACAAGCTGTTTTTGCATGAAATTCGTGGGATTTTATCACCTATCACTTCTAATGTTGTTTCTCACTGTTTTAAGTGTTTTTAGTGTGTTTTAATGTGTTTTAGTGTCATATAACAGAAAAACAAAGAAAAAAAATCGAAAAAGTTTGAAAAATACCAAAAAGAGTCGTTTTTGAATTGTTTTTGTGTCTTAGGGTACCTTCCAACACAATGATGATGATTTGGTTTTTAAATGCCTAACTGTTAAAGTAAGTTACAAACATGGATGAAAGTTTGATGCTCTTTGGTTTATGCTAAGTTGTAATTATAGTTCATGAATTCACATGTAATCAAAAGAAAAAATTAGTTTTTTTAACATGGTTGAAGGAAGAAACTCAAACTAACGCTACAACCCTGAGAGACTTGAGCCTTTAACGTTCTTTGGAGAGTTAATAATCTGTGCATTTGTTGTTTTCTAAAGTCGTTGCATGATCTCATCATTCTTTGCTTGGTTACTACTTAGAAGGCGTTTCATCATTTAGTTCCAAATACTAGAACTCATGCCCGTTTCATTCAAAGCATAAAATTGTTGCATAACACGTAAGCAAGATGAAGTTGTTTAGTGAACCAAGAGCCAAATAGCCGTACCCCATGTTCATTTGTTTTGTAGGTTTTAGCCCCGTCGAGCCTTGTTTAGCCTATATTCTTTGTTAACCCACGTTATCCTTACCTAGCCTAGAATAGGACCATCCATACCTTTGTTCTTAAAGCATAGTGAGCATGACTTAGAATGAATTCCTTTTGATTGTTCTCTTGCAGAAAAACAAGTGTGGGGGAAGGGATTTATGTGTGTGAATTTGTGCCAAGAATATGAATTGGGCATGGGAAAAGAAAAAGAAAGAAAAAAAAAAGTGAAAAGAATGAAAAAGAGTTCAAAATAAATGAGAAAGAACTCACAAGTGTTGGTTGTTGAAGAAAGGGTCCAAAACGTTGAATTTGACCCTAAGTATTGTGTATTTCACCCCCTTGTGTGTCTAAGTGATTTTTTGCACTCAAAAGTAAATTCTAAGTGTCAATTTCATTACTTTGTTTGCTATCGCTTTAAGAACTTTTGTTATCCTCAACCTATCTTTGTTAACCAATAACCCTTAGCCTTGTTACAACCCTTAACTTCTATCTTGAGTGTTATGTGTTTCAATATGTGGAGTTTGGGATTGGTTTGAGCATATGGTGTCCCTGGTTCTCGCATCTAAGTAGTAGCATTCTGTTCATGAGATCATATCTAAACATGCTTAATAATTCCAGAAAAATGCTTCCTTTGTTATAACATATGTGAGTGTTCGTTTTCATGTGTACATCAATCTTCTCACATATACCTAGTGTAGGGTGTGTAGTTAGAAAATCTATGTGAAAATAAGAGTGTATCTAGTAAGGAATTGAGTGGATTCTCAGGCATGTTACGACATTCATAATGTTGTTTTAAACGATTAAATGTGAGCTAGTGAATGGTAACTATGATTAAGTATATGCTCGAGAGTAGGGATGACTAAAATCTGTGGGAATAAGGATCTTTGGCATGTTATGTACCATTGGAAATCCCTGAGGCGAATGTTGGAAGGTTTAGGTTATGTTTTGTTTCTTTGTTTTGCTCGAGGACTAGCAAAAGCTAAGTGTGGGGGAATTTGATAGGAGCATATTTATGCTACTTAGTTAGCTTGTTTTCTTGCACTTACGTAGTTAGTTATCATTTATTACAGTGATTTAAGCTATTTTCGTGTGTTTGTAGGTCCAAATGGCAAGTGAAGCAAGAAAGTGCGTTTTGGTGCATTTTAGAGCTAAATTGAGCTTAAATGGAGCACATGCATATGGAGCACCATGGATGGACGAATTTGGAGGTCAAAGGAGCTAGGAAGCTGTTTTAATGGTGAAGAAACAAGTTTGAGACAAAGAAGATAAGGAACGTGCAAGAAAGGTGGAACATTATCCAAAACATTATCCATTTCCTTATCTTATCAAACATTATCCAAACATGTTCTAGAAGACAAAACATGTTCCTAAAAACATGGTACATGTCTCATGTCATGTTTCATGTCATGTTCCATGTCTTGTCTCTTCTAGAAGGTCTTATCCATTCCAAAAGACATGCCTTGTGTTTCATGCCTTGTTCTTGCCTAAAAACCTGCTGAAATGTTCTTTCTAGAAGCCTAAGACAGATTTCCTACAAAAGTGGCGCTTAGAACCCTTCTGGAAGACCTTTGCCTTGCCTTGCAATCCATTCCCCTTTCCCTCCAAATTGTGCCGCACCTATCCCCTTGTGTCACTTGGTTTTCTGACTTCTAGAAGGCTTATCTTAGGCCTAACAAGCTGCCGCACCTTTTCTCCTCTTCCCCCTGGGATTTCTGACTTATTTGGCCCTTTTCCTTGTGGATTTGGGTTAATTGGGCCATAAATCTTTTCCCTTATGGATTAACAAAACCTGCTACACATAGGGGCCCTAATCCTTCACTTATGCTAAGTCCAAGCCCTAATCTGACTTACCCTAGGGTTTGAGGTGCCTATATATATCTATTCTATTTTGTGCCACAGGTTTTACCTCTTATTCACTCTATAAATCATCCAGCCGCACCAATTCCCCTTCATTCATTCATTCATTCAGCCATTCAACCCTTCACTCCTTATTGCCGCAACCATCAATACACCACCATACATTCTGCCGCAACCACCATCCTTCACCATGCACAACCTTTCATACACCATAGCCGCGCCACCTTCCCACCACCAGAAATACCTTGTGCCGCCACCTTGGGAGAGGATAAGAACCTGTGCCGTGCAGTCCAAAGGAAGGAGAAGGCTTGCGCATGCCATCTGCCACCATTGGAGTCTCTAGAGTTCTTTCTTTTCTTGTTTCTATTTTCATGTTTCATTTAACTTGCTGTTCAATTATGTTAAACATGTGGAACTAATTTCTTTTTAGTTAGAGGCGAATTTGAAGCCACGGACATATGTTGGTTATGATTTGATTTACTCCAGTTATGAATTCATGAACGATGGATGTGGTTTACTTTTCTGTTTTGATTAAGAACTTGTTTATGCATGTGGGTTGAGGATCGACACTTAATTTGCATGCATAGATTTGATGCTAGGATATAAGGGAATTTCACCTAATCGTTATGAACTTATATTCATGAGTAGTAAAGATCGCTAGTCACGATTGTGTTTAGTAAACCCTAGGTTGGATTAACATGCGTATTCCATAGTTATGAATGCCTAGTCGATGTTTATGATTTCCATTGAACTTAATGATCTTTGTTGAATGTCTCTATCATGCGTATTCCATAGTTAAGGAGTTTGATTAAGAATAATTTGGTTGTGATGCGTATCCCATTCAATTCAATGAATCTAGGGAAATCTGAGAATTAATTAGTTCAATACAATTAATTTGGAGCATTGTCATTCATAGTTTGTTGAAGTCATAATTGGGAATCAAGTTGTATGCATATGTTCATGTGTGGATAAGGATCCCTCTAACTAGTTTCTCACCATTCGATTTCATCAAAATCTGTTTCTTTGAAGTTTGATTACAAGTTTCTGTTTTAGTTTCAATTTCGTTAAAACAAACCCCCTTGTTCTTAAATTGTGTTTCTAGTGTCTAAATCTGTTTTCTTTTAGTCTTTTGACTCCATTAAGTTGATTTTCGTCCAATTCACTTGTTAGGTATAGAATTGAGTCTGTTTTATTGTTTCTTGCTGTTTTGAGTGTTTAAAGTCAGTTTTGAGTCCAGATAGTCTAGTTTAGTGTTTTTGAGTCTTATTCACATTGATTAGCATCCCTAGTTAATCCTCGGTCTAGAACGATCCCTACTTGCGTACATACTACAATTGTCATCCATAGGGTTTAATTTGAGTGTCAAGTTAATTTTCACATCAAGCTCCCCTATATAACTTAAAACGCAGCCATTTCCATTGCATTTCTGAGACCTAACTCTCAACCATCTGGAGCCCAAAGCCATGAGAGTTGTCTTCACTTCTCACATAACTGAAACCTAGTTGCATCTCCATCAAATCCTTCATCTCTGTTTGTCAAAAATTAGAGACCGAACCCTTCGTGGCTGCAGAATGTGAGAGATGCCTATCTCTCTGAAACCTCACAGATAACGAAATTCACCATGCCTGCAAAAGGGTTTGCAAGCCTTTACTCCGATCGAACGGGCAAACTAGAGATTCCAAAGGTAAAGCCCACAAACTTCTTCGTGTTAGTTTCCATGGTTTTACCATAACACATGCATGCTCATGAATCTGTACTTTGCAATGTGCATGTCTCCTGATGATGAATGCCAAGGAAAATTCATGCAAAAGTTTAGATTTGAACTTAGCTTGAGTACCGGTCTCCTGTGTGCTACTCGGTCTACCCCCAAACTTGAATTAAATCTTGAGATGTCCCAAACATAATGCATAAGGCTTCAAACTTAAAAGACATCATCTTCGACACCAAAAAGCTCAAATAATCCCAAAACGTTAGTTTGACAACACTAGGCACTGCTTCTTTATTTCTTTGACACGGTCAAACGGCTTGGTAAAAAAATCTAGAATTTTGTTCACGAACATCCTCCAATTAGAATCAATGCAAAATTCATTAGTTTGATCACTTTTTGTTTTAGAAAAAGTCAAACGTCCTATATTGAAATCAAATTCTACCAAAATAACCAATAAACTATAACTAAAAATAGAATAAAATACATAGTATAATATTGACTCATCAACAAGAAGGGCCAATGAATGATCCATTTTCTAACACTTATAATGAGGCTTGGAAAAATCATCCCAACCGTAGATAGAGTAACCAACAATCAAGTTCAACAGCCATTTCAAAACTTTCCACCAGGTTTCTATCAATTAAGCCACAAGCTTCTAACTATCAACAAGCACCTCAAGGCCAAGGTACGTCCATTGATAATAAATTAAATATGATCATACATCTGCTAGTATGGTACAGTTTCATCAACCACAAGAAAACATTAATTGACACTAAAGAGGCATAAAACAAAAGACAAAGGCCATTGAGAACTTGGAACGATCCATGAGCCAAATGGCATCCACTATCACCAATTCACTTAACAAGGATTGTTACCAAGCCAACCTCTCCCAAATCCATAAAAAAAAAAATGGATTCATGGTAAAAAGTGGATTTGAGCAAACAAAATCTCTAACACTAAGGTGTGGTAAGAAAGCTTTGGAAGAGCCTCTTATGACCAAGAAAGCAAGGTTATTGGAGGAGGACAAGGCTACAGCAAGCAATGAACAAGGCTTCCCTAGTTCTCAAACCGTGCAACTAGTGCCCTTCAATTCAAAGGTATATAGTGAAATTTTGGTTTCTACTAATGTTCCTAGTGTTCCTTTTCCTCACAAGTTTGCAAAATCAAAGGAGGAACATGAGAAGTTCATTATGGATATAGTTTGCAAAGTTCAAGTAAACATCCCTCTCCGCAATTCCATCAAGCAAGTTCCAACATATGCAAAGTTCTTGAAAGATCTTTACGTTACAAACAGAAAGTGTCAACAAGGTGAGACATTAATGTAAGTGAGAATGTGTCTGCCACTCTTCAATGGAAGCTACCACTTAAATGCAAGGATCCAGGTAGTTTTACTATTCCATTTACCCATGGAAAAACAAGGTTTGAATGCACTATGTGAGATTTAGGTTTGTCTATCAATGTTATGCCATATAGTATTTATGCAGCTTTAAGTTTAGGAGGCCTTAAATATGATGGTATTATTATCCAACTTGTTGGTCGTTCTAATGTTTGTCCTAAATACTTGTGGGAAAATGTTTTAGTGCAAGTTGGAGAATTCATTTTTTTTTTGCCGATTTCTATGTGCTTGAGATGGAGGAGGAGTCACCTTTCAATGATGCCATGCCCTTGTTGAGTGGTAGATGACACACCTGATGAGTGTATATTTTCATATATATTTTATCCCAAAAGTTACATTTTCTTGTTAAAATTTGAATTTAAATGAAAGGAATTACATGGTTTTGTGTTTATATAATTAAATTAATGAGTTGGAGAAAAATCATGTTATAATTCCTTGGTTTTAATTTAATCAGGTAACTTCTTGGAATTACTTGGTGAAGTCACAAGCACATAACGTGGACAACAAAGCAAGGCTGCGGACATAGAGAACAAAAACAGCAAGGCAAAGCAATGAGGGCAGCAGATAAACACATGCACAGCAGATAAGCATATGCACAAGCGTAGAGAAAAGCACGAAGGCAGTTTTAACAAAGCTGCCATGAGGCAGCACATATAATAAAAGAAGTGAAAGGTTGCACAACAACATGAGCACATGGAAGAAAAGAAAAGTACCGAAGCACTTGGGGAGAAAAACAACCAGAAAATGAAAGTGAAAAGATGGCAGCCAATAAATAGAATACATGGATTCCCCTTTTTGTTAAAAAATGCAGACTTGGTAGAGAGAATAAAAGAAGAAAAAAATAATAAAAAAATAAAATAAAATAAAACAGAAGCTGCACCGAAAGCAGCAGGGAGACTTGGAAAAGGCAACTGAAAAGAAGAATGACAGCTGCCCTTTTTGTTCAAAGACAGCTATGCACATGAGAGATTGACAGAAAGAGAGAGATAGCCAGTGCGGGAAGATATAAGAAAGTCATAATAAGAAGAGAAAACGATGGAACCAAGGGAGGATACGGAAAAGAAGAAAAGTCAGCATGGGGGGGTTGAAAGGCAGAAAAGAAACAGGACGTGAGGTACAGAAAAGCACAGGGGGTGCAGCGAAGCAGAAGAGAGTCTTGAGAGAAAAGATAGAGAAGGACAGAAAAAGATATACACGAAAATAAAAAAAAAAAGAATCAGAGCAGCAATACACAAGACCGAGAGAAGTGCAAGGCAGGGAGCTAAAAAAAAGCACAGAAAAATAGAAGGCAGTATTCTAGAGCAAGACGGATGGAATAAGAGAGCACAGAGAAGTGTGAGAGAGCTAGAAACACACGGACAGAGGCAGCCAATCAAAGGAGGAAACCTTTGCACTCTCATCTTTCGGTTTTATCTTCTCAAACTCATGTTTTACTTATGGTTTAATTTAAGAATAATGTGTAACTAAATTCGTTTTGGCTAGAGGTTGATTCAAAGCCATGAACATATTTGTAATATGAATTGATTACCTGATCGGATCATATTTATATATATTTTACATCAAATTCACTCGTCTTTTCTTAGTTAGTTCCTTATATTTTTGAGCTATTTACGTTATTTTTGTGTTTTATAGAATTCGTCATGCAAAGAAAATAAAAATAGAATAAGTGAAATTTTAAGTGTCAAATTCGTCAAAGCTAGCTCTTTTATTAGAAAAGCATCTGTGTTGTGATAGCCTTATGTTTGAAAATCTGTATTTATATACTTGTTATAAAGTGTGCACATGCAAGGCAGCGGTGGAGGAATAAAAAGAAAAGAAAAGGGCTGCCAGGAAGGCAGCAATGATGATGGATAAGCTAAGGAAATTATATAAAAGGGCAAGCGGCTGGGAATGAATGGAGATGCTGCCAGCAAAAGCGCACTGGGCAGCTGGTGGAAAGCAGAGAATAAAAAGAGAAGGCAGCTCACGGCTTGGGCTGTTTTTGAAAAGAAAAATATTAAGGGCTGCCAAGGGGCAGCAGTATAAGAGGCGTGGATTTGTGGAGTGAAAGGAGGACGCTGCCTTAAGCAGCCAGTCCGTGGAACCAGAAACGCTGCCAAAGGCAGCACGCTGAAAGAAAATAAATATAAAAAAAAACTGCCACACTTGGCAGTGTGGAATTCAGCTCGCAGCACGGGAAGAACAAATCAAAGGCTGCGTTGGCAGCTTGGCAGCGCATCAAAGCCAGGAGCGCGCACGAAGTCAGAGGGAAGACCAAGTCTCGGTGGACAGAGAGCAATCTCGGGGAGAAAAACAGGAAACAGGGGCTTGAAGTCAAGGGCAGTGCCACGGGAGAGCTGCCTTGGGGAGCAGCTACACGGACGCACAGTGCATATGCAAGTGCACAGAAAATTCTTGCAACTCTCTTATTTCGGTGTTATCCTCCAAACTCATGTTTAATTTCTGTTTTAATTTATAAATAATGTGTAATTAATTTCTGTTTAGTTAGAGGTGAATTTGAAACCATGGATATATGTTTATTATAATTTGATTTACTCCAGTTATGAATTTATGAATGTTGGATGTGGTTTACTTTTCTATTTTGATTAAGAACTTGTTTATGTATGTGGGTTGAGGGTTGATACTTAATTTACATGCATAGACTTGATGCTAGGATATAAGGGAATTTCACCTAATCGTTATGAACTTATATTCATGAGTAATAAAAATCGCTAGTCACGATTGTGTTTAGTAAACCCTAGGTTGGATTAACATGCGTATTCCATAGTTATGAATGCCTAGTCGATGTTTATGATTTCCATTGAACTTAATGATCTTTGATATGTCTCTCTATCATGCGTATTCCATAGTTAGGGAGCTTGATAAGAATAATTTGGTTGTGATGCGTATTCCGTCCAATTCAATGAATCTAGGGAAATCTGAAAGTTAATTTAAGCGGACCTAATTAATTTGGAACATTGTCATTCATTCGTTTGTTGAATTCATAACTGGGAATCAAATTGTATGCATATGTTCATGTGTGAATAAGGACCCCTCTAACTAATGTCTCATCATTCTATTTCATAAAAATATATTTTCTTTGAAGTTTGTTTTTAAGTTTATGTTTTAAATACAGTTTCGTCAAAACCAAACCCCCCCCCATTATTAAATTATATTATTTAGTTAGTTTTCATTGTTTTTAATCTTTTAATTCAATTTCCGTCCAATTGATTTCCTAGTGTCTAATTTGATTGTTTTCATTATTTTGAGTCATTCGAGTGTGTTTCGAGTTATTAGAGTTTTTAGCCTAGTTTTGTGTTTTTGAGTCTTGTTTAATATTTTTAAATTAATTTAGAGTAGATTAGCAATCCCTCCTAATCCCCGGCCTAGAACGATACCCTACTTACATCTATACTACATCTGTCAAAAAGAGGGTTAAATTTGTGCGGTTTTAAAATCCCGTCATTACCTTCAGTTGTGATTTCATGAGTTGTGAATTTAATTTGCTTAACTGCTTGATTGATAACTTATTCTTGTATGTCGATTAAGGATGCATACTTAGTTTGCATGCATGAATTTGATGCTAGAATATAAGGGAATTTCACCTAATCGTTATGAACTTATATTCATGAGTAGTGAAGGTTGCTATCCACAATCGAGTTAAGTAAATTCTTGGCAAGAGTATCATGCTTTTCATAGTTACGAATGTCTCGTCAATACTTATAGTTCTCATGAATCTTAATGATCTTTGATTGTATCTCTATTGTGCTGTTCACGTAGGGGACCTTTAGAGAATGTTTTGAATTGTTGTATGCGCTTTCCCATCCAATTCAATAACTTAAGGAGAACTTAAAGATTAAAAAAGTGCTGTTCACGGTTAATCTGGAATGTTGAGATTTACAATTTATTGAAAGAACAACTGAAAATTGATTTACGTTGCATATGTGTCATGTGTGGAGAAGAACCCTCTAGCTAATCCATCATCCATTCAATTCGCCAAATCTGTGTTTTGAAATTATTTTTATAAAGTATGTTTTGTTTTTACTTTAAATTCGTCCAAAACCAATCCCCCATTGTTAAGTTGTATTATTTAGTTAGAATATGTCCAATTTAGTTAGATTTCATTGTTTTGAGTCTTTTAATTCAAATTCCATCCAAATCAGTCCCTAGTATCTAGTTTGAGTCTAACTACTTGTTTTAAGTTGTTTTGAGTCATTCTAGTTAGTTTTGAGTTGTTTGAGTCTAGTTAAGTGTCTTTTGCCTAGTTTTGTGTTTTTGAGTCTTGTTTAATATTTTTAAGTTAGTTTAGAGTAGATTAGCAATCCCTCCTAATCCCCGGCCTAGAACGATACCCTACTTCCATCTATACTACAATTGTCAAAAAGAGGGTTTAATTTGTGTGTTGTTTACATCGCATCAACACCCCGACCTGAATAACCTTCCAACTAAGGGTGGAAATGAGCTGGCCAACACTAAATAGACGACAAAATATGCGATGTGAAATATTTCAAACCAAAAGGCTCATTTTTTATTTATTTAATCTATCAACTAGGTTCCCTGCACAACCTCTCCACTTGGGGACATAATAGAGGTTAGCAAAGGTGAAATTTGAAGGATTATTTTGAGAATACATGTTCATTTAAGCAACATCATTAGCATGCAATTAACAAATTAAAGGCGGAATCATGCTTGCATGTACTTAAAAACAAAACATCAACCATGAATGTTCAAAGCCTAGTAGTTTGGTGAACCAATAACAACTCAAAACAAAGTGAGTTGAAATTTATACCTTTGTAGATTCCTCTTTGCATAAGCAAAGGCTAATCACCCAAAGAGAGGGCCTTCATTCCTTGCATCTTAGATCTATGGATTTGGATGGATGAAGAGGTTTCTCCAAGTTCCCAAAATTGGGAACCTCTAAGTCTCCACACCAAGGTTAGATGAAGAAGAAATGAGTGACCTTGAGGAAGTAAAATTGCTAGATATTTTCCTCAAGGTGGCCGGCCATTTTAGAGAGAAAGGAGAGCTTGTGTTCTCTCCAATTTCCCCAAAAACAACCCTTAATGAATTTTGGCTATAAAGTCATATTTATACCTTAATTCATTTGAGTGGCAAACTTGTAAATAAGTCCAAGTTCACTACCCCTTCAAAGTGGCCGGCCCTAGGATATTTATTGGAGTATTTGGGCCTTTGTAAATCATTATTCATTAAGTTGTCATACAACTTAAGTTAATGGACTTGACGTTCGAAGCCCATTGGGCCTTAAGGTCCAAAATTATCTCGAGGTCTTTAACGAACTTATTCGTTTGATTAATCAACATATTAATTAATCCTTGCCATAAATAATTAAACTATTTAATTATGCTTACTCATCTCCGTTGAATCTTCAATCTCTACCTTACACGGTGTACGATCCATTAGGTTCCTTTTAGCGAGGTAGTGGGCGATTCAAACTCTTTCAAATCGATTGTGAATTTGAAACTTACTTTCAATTCTCCTTTTAGTGTTTACACATGTTTAGGGCTTCCACAAACCATGAGTGACACCTAGCAGCATATCATGGTTACCCAAGCTAATTAGAAGAGGTGGAGAACCTATTCAGTTTAGGATTACAAATGCAATACGGTCATTCTCTAATACAATACTCTTGACCACATTGTTTGGTTTGATAGTTTATTCATGTCTACTATCCAATGTGAATCTTGCACTTATATGATTACCTTGAATGTGATCTGGAACACATTCCAACATCTCATTCATACTCTGGCCAGAGATTCTAAATCATATCATAGAGTATTCTCCCTCAATGGTTTAAAGGGTAGAGATCCCTTGTTGCGCATTCACTTGTCTCCATGACAAGATATCTTGACCCCAACCATGCCGTGAACACTCCAAAGGAATGCCTTTTGACACGATCAAAGATCAAGGACCTAACCACAAGACAACTATGATGCCTCAGGTCAAAGGACTAATTTGCATTATCCTAACCATGAGTTCTCACGTGACATGAATATGAGAACTCGTCGTTGATCGTGTTCAGTGAACTCATTCTCTATTGAGCACCTACGTACTTGTCTTGGTGTCACTCACACCAATGACTCGAGACTAGTCACTCTCCCTGAGAGAAGACATAGCATGTACTGATCTTAACGGACTGTCAATGCCCAATTGGCAATCATATGATCAGGAACGTTTAGGATGTGTCTACGAAAGAATGGTCTCATGAATCTAACTTCTTTTAGATTGCATTCTCCCAATCACATATTCCTTGGACTTTATCGTTTAAGCATATAACATTTATATGAGACCGCTCAAACAATAATCTTTGCCCTTGATATTAAACTAGATTAGTTTAACATGTGAAATGTCCGTAAAGTATCATCATATGATTGGTTTTAGGGCACATTTCCAACAAAATTACCCACACAAAGTAATTCCACTACCGCAACGCTCACTTACCCTTCTCAACGTACGCCTTGCACTTGCTAAGACCTGAGGGGGTGCAAAACAAAGTGTGAGTGGACCAATTTTAATTGTCAAGTCAAAATTATTTTCAACATACTAACCCCTATTCTGTAAAAGCATATATAGTGAAACTACATAATAATCAATGAATATCACATCAATTTCAATAACTGATAGCATACAATCAATAATTCAAAAATTATACCTGGGCTGTGCACCGGCCCAATTTTGAAGGAACCGGATCAGACTTGGATTAAAAGAAATGAGCCTGGCTGGGCTAGGTATAATAGATTTTAATATAGGAACTAGACTTAACCCAGGTCCATAGGTCCTTAGTTTTTTTTTTTTTTTTTGCGAAACTGCCACCTTCCTCAACATCTCCGCTTCCCTCCGCGAAAGGCACGCCGTCCTCTCATTCGACGCCGAATTCGTGATGCCCTAGGTATCCTAATCCCAAGAATTTCGACCCATCAATTCCTCCGCCTTCATCGGGGTAGACAACGTACTTTGACTATCGAGAGAGAGAGAGAAAGAGGGAGTGAGATCACAGGGAGGTGAGAAAGGGAGGAGGAACGGTCCACAAGTGCTGCATCCGCCGCCGGTGACGTGGATGCTATAGCCGCTGTCGTCGATGGTCTTGAAATTGTGATGATGAGCTCATATTTGAGCTTGATGGTCATGTCAGCGAAGAAGATAATCCAAAGAGGCTCAGTTTGGATAACGGCGTGGTGAAGCATGCTTGGAGTTGGGTTGGACATGTTAGAATCCGATGAGTCGATCACTATTTAGATCATGCCCCTTTGCATCCCATGGTGTCTATGCCAATCTCGATGTTGCAATCAGAGAGCTTTTGGCGGTTGTTGCTCCAATCCTCGTAGTGAAAATGCAAAGAAAATTAGCAAAACCTAGATTAGGGTTTTGGGCTAAAAGTTAAAAATGCATGATTTGTGGAAAACCCAGCTAGGATTAAGAACTTGAAGAAGAAGAAGAAGAAGAAGAAGAAGAAGAAGGTTCAAGAAGAGAGAGCAAGACTGTGGGAGAGAGATATCGAGAGGAAGGAGATTGAGAATCGACAGATCCGAAAGGGATGATTGAGAAGACGAGTGTCTTTCGAGAATGTGTAAGAAAATAAGAAAGGAATGGGAAAATGTTACAAACGGGCCAATTTAGGTACCCTTTTTATACTTTTGGAACTGGCTCGCCCCTATAATTTCAAAGCTCTGCCTCGCCCCTGCCTTTTTCTCTTTATAAAAATTAAGAACTGGCCTGTACCCGCCTCACCCCGCCCTTTCATTTGGCCTGTACCCATTTGCCCACCCCTAAATTATACATTTACTCAATTAATCATACTAGCGTCTACTAGCATAAGTATAGCATGCAGGGTATGTTAACATCAACTAACTAAACTCACTACTGGTAATAATCAATAATAGTATTTACTACCATACTAGGAAATGAAAATCACATCAATTTCCGTAACCGAAAGCATACAACCAATAATTCAAGAATCACCCCTTTACTCAATCAATCATACTAGCATCCACTAGCAGCAGTATACCACACAGGGTATGCTAAGATCAACTAGCTAAATTCACTATCATTAATAGTCAGTAATTCTAGCGTCTACTAGGATAAAATATCAAATAATCTATGGAGGAAGATAGTTATACAACATATATAAGAGACCATGTGGTGAAAATGAATCACCGTTGATATCGAGATTTTATCAAATATCAGCATGTCTCATTGATAGGAGTATATTTATACAATTTAGTTAGCTTGTTTCCTTGCATTTAGATTGTTAGTCCTTAGTTATTTTAGTATTTTAAGCTATTTCGTGTGTTTGTAGGTCCAAATGACAAAGTATGCAAAAAAAGTGCAATTTGGAGCATTTTTGGGCATTGGATGGTTAGCTTATGCTTGGAGCCAAGTGGATGGATGAAATTGAAGATTAAGGGATCCTCTCCTTTCCTATTTTCTAACCCAAAAACACATCACACTCACTTATTTCACCTACAACATCCACTTATTCCACCTACAACATCCACACTCACTTCACCTACAACATCCACTCATTTCACCTACAACATCCACACCCACTTCACCTACAACATCCACTTATTTCACCTACAACATCCACACTTACTTATTTCACCTACAGCATCCACTTATTTCACCTACAACATCCACAATCACTTCACCTACACCATCTACTCACTTCACCTACAACATCCACACCCACTTCACCTACAACATCCACTTACTTCACCAAGAAATTTTTTGGTGGTGATTCATTTTCAAAATCTACAAATAGGCTTCTCCATCACAAGACAAAGGACGAATTCACATCTACAACACATTCCATAAACAACACAATTTCTGCCGCAAGTTTTCCTTCTTCCTCCATCCATTTCCATCCACCTCTTTTCCTATCCATCCCCTACCACCCTTCCATACTCTCTCAACCTATCCAATCTCTGCCACATCCCCTAGACCATCCAAACACCACACCTACCTTGGTGCCGCATGTTTGCAAAAAAGGAGGAGGACTTGCAGCTGTGCTAACCATTCAAGACGTTGGATTGCTAGAGCGTTGTAGGTGTCTTCTGTTGGAAATGTGCCCTAAAACCAATCATATGATGATACTTTACGGACATTTCACATGTTAAACTAATCTAGTTTAATATCAAGGGCAAAGATTATTGTTTAAGCGGTCTCATATAAATGTTATATGCTTAAACGATAAAGTCCAAGGAATATGTGATTGGGAGAATGCAATCTAAAAGAAGTTAGATTCATGAGACCATTCTTTCGTAGACACATCCTAAACGTTCCTGATCATAGGATTGCCAATTGGGCATTAACAGTCCGTTAAGATCAGTACGTGCTATGTCTTCTCTCAGGGAGAGTAACTAGTCTCGAGTCATTGGTGTGAGTGACACCAAGACAAGTACGTAGGTGCTCAATAGAGAATGAGTTCACTGAACACGATCAACGACGAGTTCTCATATTCATGTCACGTGAGAACTCATGGTTAGGATAATGCAAATTAGTCCTTTGACCTAAGGCATCATAGTTGTCATGTGGTTAGGTCCTTGATCTTTGATTGTGTCAAATGGCATTCCTTTGGAGTGTCCACGGCATGGTTGGGGTCAAGCTATCTAGTCATGGAGACAAGTGAATGCGCAACAAGGGATCTCTAACCTTCAAACCGTTGAGGGAGAATACTCTATGATATGATTTAGAATCTCTGGCCAGAGTATGAATGAGATGTTGGAATGTGTTCCAGATCACATTCAATGGAATCATATAAGCACGAGATTCACATTGGATAGTAGACATGAATAAACTATCAAGCCAAACAATGTGGTCAAGAGTATTGTATTAGAGAAGGACCGTATTGCATTTGTAATCCTAAACTGAATAGGTTCTCTACCTCTTTTGATTAGCTTGGGTAACCATGATATGCTGCTAGGTGTCACTCATGGTTTGTGGAAGCCCTAAACGTGTATAAACACTAAAGGGAGAATTGAAAGTTAGTTTCAAATTCACAATCGATTTAAAAGAGTTTGAATCGCCCACTGCCTCGCTAAAAGGAACCTAATGGATCGTACACCGTGTAAGGTAAAGATTGAAGATTCAACGGAGATGAGTAAGAATAATTAAATGGTTTAATTATTTATGGCAAGGATTAATTAATATGATTATTAATCAAACGAATAAGTTCGTTAAAGACCTCGGGATGGTTTTGGACCTTAAGGCCCAATGGGCTTCGAACGTCAAGTCCATTGACTTAAGTTGTATGACAACTTAATAAATAATGATTTACAAAGGCCCAAAATACTCCAAAAATATCCTAAGGCCGGCCACTTATGAAGGGGTAGTGAACTTGGACTTATTTACAAGTTTGCCACTCAAATGAATTAAGGTATAAATATGACTTTATAGCCAAAATTCATTTAGGGTTTGTTTTGGGGAAATTGGAGAGAACACAAGCTCTCATTTCTCTCTAAAATGGCCGGCCACTTTGAGGAAATAATCTAGCAATTCAACTTCCTCAAAGTCACTCATTTCTTCTTCATCTAACCTTGGTGTGGAGACTTAGAGGTTCCCAATTTTGGGAACTTGGAGAACCATTTCATCCAACCAAATCCATAGATCTTAGATGCAAGGAATGAAGGCCCTCTCTTTGGGTGATTAGCCTTTGCTTAAGCAAAGAGGAATCTACAAAGGTATAAATCTCAACTCACTTTGATTTGAGTTGTTTAAAGGTTCACCAATCTACTAGGCTTTGAACATTCATGGGTAATGTTTTGTTTTTAAGTATATGCAAGCATGATTCCGCCTTTAATTTGTTAATTGCATGCTAATGATATTGCTTAAATGAACATGTATTCTCAAAATAATCCTTCATCTTCTACTTTTGTTTATCATGTTTAAATTCAATTATACTTGTTTAATTGCAAATATGTGGAACTAAATTCGTTTTGGCTAGAGGTTTATTCAAAGCCATGAACATATTTGTAATATGAATTGATTACCTTCAGTTGTGATTTCATGAGTTGTGAATTCAATTTGCTTAACTGCTTGATTTATAACTTATTCTTGTATGTCGATTAAGGATGCATACTTAGTTTGCATGCATGAATTTGATGCTAGAAGATAAGGGAGTTTCACCTAATCGTTATGAACTTATATTCATAAGTAGTGGAGGTTGCTAGTCACAATCGCGTTAAGTGAATTCTTGGCAAGAGTATCATGCTGTTCATAGTTACGAATGCCTCGTCAATGCTTATAGTTTTCACAAAGCTTAATGATCTTTGATTGCATCTCTATTGTGCTGTTCACATAGGGGACTTTTGAAGAATGTTTTGAATTGTTGTATGCGCTTTTCCGTCCAATTCAATAACTTAAGGAAAACTTGAAGGTTAAAAAAGTGTTGTTCACGGCTAATCGGGGTGTTGAGATTCATGGTTTATTGAAAGAACTACTGAAAATTGGTTTGTATGCAAGTGTGTCATGTGTGGAGAAGAACCCTCTAGCTAGTCCATCACCCATCCATTCACCTTAATTTTATGTCTTTGTTTAATTCTACAAGTTTGTTTAGTTTTAGTTTCAATTTTCGTGCAAACCAAACCCCCCATCATTAAGTAGTGCCAATTTAGTTAGAATATGTCCTAATTTGTGTTTAGTTAGTTCCTTGAGTCTATTTTCGTCCAAATCAGTCCCTATTGTCTAGTTTTAGTCAATTTGATTGTTTTGAGTCATTCTAGTATGTTTTGAGTTATTAGAGTTTAGTTAAGAGTCTTTTGCCTAGTGTTGTGTTTTTTAAGCTTAGTTTTGTGTTTTAAGTTAGTTTAGGTGCATTAGTCATCTTCTCCAATTTTAATTTTGTTTTATACTAACATGCTGATTTTGATGATTCAGGCACCCACTCTTGAATTTAAACCATTGCTGGATCGTTTCAAGTATCACCTCCCATTCGAAGATAAATTCCATGCAGTGGAACCTAGGGGAGTTTAATGGAAAGTCTCGTCCGGCTGCAAGACGTTAAAACAAGCGATTCTTGGGAGGCAACCCAAGCATTCAACGAAGGGAGACTTTGGAATTGTTCAACAAATCAGATTTGCACTCCTAAACCCTTCTCTTTACTGCATTTATCTTGCCTTGCTTAGTTCACTAATTGTTTGTTTGCTTAAGTGTGAACCTATGTTTAAAAACATTGAGGGCAATGTTTAGTTAAAGTGTGGGGAGGGTAAACAAAGTCTTTTTACATTGATTTACATATTTTACACTGCTTGATTTTAAAAAAAAAACACAAAAAAAGAAAATCAAATAAAATAAAAATAAAAGCAAAAATATTTTACAATAATGTGTAAACTAATAACATTCATTGGTCAGGTGGTACCTTAGCAGTCGACGGAGCTCCAGAAAGACGAAGCGCCAGAGTTTGATCCTCTAGAGCCTCAATACTTGGTGCAACTTCAAATTATGAAGGCAGAAGATGCCTCTGCAGTAACGCCACAAACCTTTGATGATCACTTTGAATCCGCACTTCGGACTCTTGCAGCTGGTCAAGCTTCCTCTTCATACTTGTTGAGTAACTAGTTGTGAGCATGTGCAACTCCTTATTCTCGTGCCTGAGTCCTCTGACCTCTTGCCGAAGACTAGCCACCTCAGCCATCAAAGACTCAACCTGACGAGATCGTGCAAGAAGGCGTTGGCTCATGTTTGAGACTGAGCCTACACACTGGACGCTAAGCGCCAGAGAGTTCTGAACAGCGAGCTTGTCGAACCGCTTGGAAAGCAACCTATTGTCTCTTGGAGTGAGAAGGTTTCTAGCAACCACCGTAGTAGTTGTATCGTTCTTCATCATAGAGTTCCCAACTGTAAGAGGACCATTGGGGGATAAGAATGACGGATGCCAAATGTTGTTTGGAGAAGACAAGTCATCATCTTCCCCGACATTCAAGTTAAGGCGACGGTCAGATGGGCAAGACATTTTCCGAAGGTGTTGAAAAAGAAGAGATTAGACTGATCAGGATTAAAGAAGTGCAAAAAGGTAGTTTTTACAGGAGGTAATTCAAGTGTGCTGTGGAATAAAATTTGTGCCTCTATAAAAAGAAGAAATCAAAGAGGCAGTACTCAAAAATTGAAGAGGCGCCTGCTCGCAAATCGAAGAGGCACTACTCAGAAATCGAAGAAGCCCCCGCTTGCAAATCGAAGAGACGTTCCTCTCTCAAAAGTCTGGCCTGCTCAGAAACCATGAGCTGACCCCCGGATTTCAAAAGATTAACTTTTCCAGAGTTGTCATCACCTGTCACATGCACCCTCAGCTTTGCAGGAATTACGGGTAACTTTGTCAGAAAGCGCGTAAACCTTACTGTTCAATCATCCATCGGCTGCCGACAAGAGTAAGAGAATAGTACTAGTTGTGAAGAAATTCCTATAAGTGTCTACCTTCGCCCTCCATAACAAAGGCAGACTTACTCAACACTTCTTCATCTTCGAGAATGTATTCCCAAAGAAACCTCTCGAGTTACTCAGTGTTCCTCATCCCCTGGAGTACCTCTGCAAACAAGTCATCAAGAGGAAAAGTATTTCATATTATGAAGGTTAAAAGCAAAAGTATCTCATATCATGTTTTCTCCTCACCTTCATCTGAAGAACAGAGAGAAAAAGAGATCCTGATTGCTTACCTAGTCTTGCTCTCAAGTACTCATCTTCGAGCCCCTCCAGCCAAATTCAAAAATAAACCTGTGGAGAGATACTTCTTCAAAAGCAAAAGTATCTCATAAAAGATGCAGGAGGAGTCTGAGTTGATCCAAGAACTCAAGAAGATGCCATACCTGCATAGAGACCTGATTACTTGAAGCATGTGGAGACAACGTGCCTATTCGTCCTCAACTAAGCTGAGGATCACTTACAAGTAAAAAGCTCCCCAATCCAGTTCAAGAATAAACCTGTGGAAAGATACTTCTTCGAAAGTTGTGGAAAGTCCAATCTAGTTCAAGATCAAAGTTGTGGAAAATCAACAAGCACGACCAAAGATCATCTACCACATGAAGCTAAGTTGTTTCTCACTATTTCTAAGTGTTTTTAAGCTGTTTTGGTGTGTTTTATTGTGTTTTGATGGAATCATACGAAAATGACATAAAAATTTGAAAAAGTTTTGAAAAATACCAAAAAGAGTTGTTTTAGAGTCATTTTGGTGTATTTATGTTTTAAGTACCTTCCAACACAATGATGAGGATTCGATTTTTAATTGCATAACTGTTAAAGAAAGTTACAAGCACGGATTGAAGTTTGATATGCTCTTGTCCTATACTTAGTTGTAGTTGTTGTTTATGAACTCACATTTGATTACAAAGTGGATAAAATAAGTTTTCATAACATGCTTAAAGGAAGGAACTCATATAAACGCTACATCCTTGTGAGACTCGAGCCTTTACTTTCTTTGGAGAGTTATAATTTGTGAGTTCTTGTTTTCTAAAGTCGTTGCATGATCTCATTATTCTTTGATTGGTTGCTATTTAGAATACATTTTGATAGAACTAAATGCTAGAACTTGTATCCGTTTCATTCAAAGCATGACATTGTAATGCATAACACATATCAAGATGAAGTGGTGTAGTCTTATTTAGCCTATGTTCTTTATAAAAATAGCCGTGCCCTCCATGATTATCTATTTTGTAGATTAAACCCCGTTTGAGCCTTGTTTAGCCTATGTTCTTTATTAACCCACAACAACCTTACCTAGCCTAGTTTAGGACTTTCCATACCCTTGTTCTTAAAGGCTAGTAAGCATAACATAAAATGAATTCCCTTTGATCTACATTATGCAAGAAAACAAGTGTGGGGGAGGGAATGGTTGTTTTTGAGCTCATTTGTACGTTTTCGGTTACAAAAAAAAAAAAGTGAAAAACATATGAAAAGAAAAACAGAAAAGAAAAGAAGAAAGAATGAGTTTGAAAGTATTGATTGTTGAAGGAAGGGTCCAAATCATCAAATCTGGCCCTAAAATGTGTGACTTCTCCCCTTTTTGTTCAAAATTTGAGTTTGCATTCAAAAGTGAATTCTAAGTTGATTTCATTGCTTTGCTCACTATGTCTTTAAGAACCTTTATTTTCCATATCCGTTCTTTGTTAACCAAACACCTTTAGCCCCGTTACAACCCTTACACTTCTATCTTGAGTGTTATGTGTTCAATATGTGGAGTTTGGGATTGGTATGAGCATATGGAGTCACTAGTTCTTGCATCTAAGTAGTAACATTCCTTTCATGAGATCATATTCATATATTCACTGATAACTCCTGAAAAGTGCTTTCTTTGTTAAACATATGTGAGTTTTAGTTTTCATGTGTACATCAATCTTCTCACATATACCTAGTGTAGGGAGTGTAGTTTAAAAATCTAAGTGAAAAATGAGTGCATATCTAATAAGGAATTGAGGGAATTCTCTAAGGCATGTTACTACATTCAAAATGTTGTTTTAATTGATTAAATGCGAGCTAGTAAATTATGACTGTGATTAAGTATATGCTTAAGGGTATGGATGACCAAAATATGTGTAAGTGATGATTTTTAATATGTCATGTCCATTGGAAATCCCTAAGGCAAATGTTGGAAGGTCTAGATTGTGTTTTGTCTCTTTTGTTTGTTTTGTTTTGCTCGAGGACTAGTAAAAAGCTAAGTGTGGGGGTATTTGATAGGAGTATATTTATACAACTTAGTTAGCTTGTTTCCTTGCATTTAGATTGTTAGTCCTTAGTTATTTTAGTATTTTAAGCTATTTTCGTGTGTTTGTAGGTCCAAATGACAAAGTATGAAAGAAAGTGCAATTTGGAGCATTTTGGAGCATTTTTGGGCATTGGATGGTTAGCTTATTCTTGGAGCCAAGTGGATGGATGATATTGAAGATTAAGGGATCCTCTCCGTTCCTATTTTCTAACCCAAAAACACATCACACTCACTTATTTCACGTACAACATCCACTTATTCCACCTACAACATCCACACTCACTTCACCTACAACATCCACTCATTTCACCTACAACATCCACACCCACTTCACCTACAACATCCACTTATTTCACCTACAACATCCACACTTACTTATTTCACCTACAACATCCACTTATTTCACCTACAACATCCACACCCACTTCACCTACAACATCCACTTACTTCACCAAGAAATTTTGTGGTGGTGATTCATTTTCAAAATCTGTAAATAAGCTTCTCCAACACAAGACAAAGGACGAATTCACATCTACAACACATTCCATAAACAACACAATTTCTGCCCAAGTTTCCTTCTTCCTCCATCCATTTCCATCCACCTCTTTTCCTATCCATCCCCTACCACCCTTCCATACTCTCTCGACCTATCCAATCTCTGCCACATCCCCTAGACCATCCAAACACCACACCCACCTTGGTGCCGCATGTTTGCAAGAAAGGAGGAGGACTTGGAGCTGTGCTAACCATTCAAGACGTTGGATTGCTGGAGCGTTCTAGGTGTCTTCTACTTTTGTTTATCACGTTTAAATTCAATTATAGTTGTTTAATTGCAATTATGTGGAACTAAATTCATTTTGGCTAGAGGTTTATTCAAAGCCATGAACATATTTGTAATATGAATTGATTACCTTCAGTTGTGATTTCATGAGTTGTGAATTCAATTTGCTTAATTGCTTGATTTAGAACTTATTCTTGTATGTCGATTAAGGATGCATACTTAATTGCTAGTCACAATCGCGTTAAGTGAATTCTTGGCAAGAGTATCATGCTGTTCATAGTTACGAATGCCTCGTCAATGCTTATAGTTTTCACAAAGCTTAATGATATTTGATTGGATCTCTATTGTGCTGTTCACGTAGGGGACTTTTGAAGAATGTTTTGAATTGTTGTATGCGCTTTTTCGTCCAATTCAATAACTTAAGGAAAACTTGAAGGTTAAAAAAGTGTTGTTCACGGTTAATCTGGGGTGTTGAGATTCATGGTTTATTGAAAGAACAACTGAAAATTGGTTTGTATGCAAGTGTGTCATGTGTGGAGAAGAACCCTCTAGCTAGTCCATCACCCATCCATTCACCTTAATTTTATGTCTTTGTTTAATTCTACAAGTTTGTTTAGTTTTAGTTTCAATTTTCGTGCAAACCAAACCCCCCATCATTAAGTAGTGTCAATTTAGTTAGAATCTATCCTAAGTTGTGTTTAGTTAGTTCCTTGAGTGTATTTTTGTCCAAATCAGTCCCTATTGTCTAGTTTGAGTCAATTTGGTTGTTTTGAGTTGTTTTGAGTCATTCTAGTGTGTTTTGAGTTATTAGAGTTTAGTTAAGAGTCTTTTCCTTAGTTTTGTGTTTTTTAAGCTTAGTTTTGTGTTTTAAGTCAGTTTAGGTGCATTAGCAATCCCTCCTAATCTGATAGGAGCATATTTATGCGACTTAACTAGCTTGTTTCCTTGCATTTACGTTGTTAGAACTTAGTTATTTTAGTACTTTAATCCATTTTCGTATGTTTGTAGGTTGTTTGGGCTAAAGGAGCAAAAGAGTTCTTTTTGGCACGTTTTCGAGCATTTTTTGGCCTAAGATGGCTAGGACATGCTTGGAGCTAAATGGAGTGATGAAATTGAAGTGCAAAAGAGCTAAGGATTGAACGAAGATGAATGAAGAATGAAGAGTCAAAATTGGAAACCGAAGTTTCTAAGTTTGGAAGTTTCTATTTTTGAAGGTTTCCATTCATGAAGAGTTTCTATTCTTGGAATGGAAGTTTCCTAATCTTTGTTCACCAAAGTTTCAGCCACAAAAGGGTTCCTAAACATATGAGGACAATCAATTGGTGGTTGTAGAAGCCTAAACTTGCCTTAGAAGTCCTTGCCGCACCTCTCCTTGAATTGGTTCTTCTTTGCCGCACAAGGACCTCTTTTGTTTCCTATTTTCTGTCATTCAATTCACATCCCTGTTTTCTTTATGTCCTTGCCGCACAAGGGGAGGGAGTACTTGCCTATTTTCAGCCTTAAAACACATTCCTAATCCATTCTCTTCCTTGCCGTGCAAGGGGTTGGTTTTTCTCCTAAGTTCTGAACCAAAAACTTCCCCTTACATTCCTATATCCTTTGCCGCAACCTACCTTTCCTTTTCTCTGAATTTCTGGCCTAAAAACTTCCTTTCCAAATCCTTGCTGCATATTACATCTTAATTCCTTTTTATTTCTGATTTGTCCTACTTATTTGATCAATTTCTGAGCTTTAATTCCTTTAGGACAAATTAGCTAAGTTCTTAAAAGTCCCTTTCCTGAACCCTAGCCCAATTCCTCTATATATATAAACCATCCATTCTGCACCATTGAGACTTTACACACCCTAGACACAATTTCTGTCATTCCTCTCCTTTGCTGCAGCCTCCTTCATCCCCAAACGTCCATTCTCACATCCAAACACATCAAAACCCATCCATAGTCACTTGTGCCGCAGCAAGAGGAGAAGAAGAAGGGCCTTGGACGTTTCAAGCTTAACGATTGGAGCATTTTAGGTGTACTTCGTTCTATGTTTAATTTATGTTTCTTTTGCTTTGCTGTGAACATGAGTTGCTAAACCCCTCTTGGCTAAGGGTGGTTTTGAAGCCATGATTATGTGTGTATTATGAGTTGATAATTCCAGTTATGAATTCTTGAATCGTGAATGCAATTGGCTTAACTGTTTGATTAAGAACTTATTTGTGTTTGTTAATTGAGGGTCGACACTTAATTGGCTTGCATAAATCTGATGCTAGAATGTAAGGGAGTTTCACATAATCGTTACAAACTTATATTCATATGTAGTGAAGGTGGGTCATGATCGCATTAAGTTCAATTCCTAGCATGAGTAACATGATGTCATAGTTATAAGTGCTTTGTCAATGCTTATGATTTTCATTGAACGTAATGATCTTTGATTGTATCTCTATTATGATGTCATGTAGGGAACTTTTGAAGAATGCTTTGAGTTGTCAAATGATGTCATCCAATTCAATAATATAAGGAAAATCTGAGGGTTAACTAGTGATGTCACGGTTAATTTGGGGCATTGTCGTTCATAATTCAATGAAAGAGTAACTGGAAATCGATTCGTTTGCATACATATTATGTGTGGAGAAAAAGCCCTTAGCTAAACTCATCATCCATTCAATTTCCCAAAATCATTCCCAAATCTGTTTTTAAGTTACAATCTGTTTTCTTTCTTTGAATTCGTCCAAACCAAACCCCCCTTTACTTTCTTGTTTTAAAGTGTTTAAAATCTATTTAGTTTGTGTTTTAAAGTGTTTTGAGTCAATCCAAAACCTTAATTTCGTCTAAAGTTGTGTTTAGGTCAGAAACTGCCTAGTTAGTGTTTTTAGGCAGTTTTGAGTGTTTTTAGCTTGTTTTGAGTCTTGTGAATCTGTTTTGAGTTCCTTGAGTTTATTTAAACGTTTTTACTTTGTTTTTATGTTTTTGAGTCAGTTTAGAGGTTTTAGCAAGCCCTCCTAATCCCCGGTCCAGAATGATCCCTACTTGCACCTTTACTACAATTTGACAACAAGAGGGTTCATTTGTGTGTTAAGTTAATTTTCGCATCATAATCCCTGGTCTAGAACGACACCCTACTTACATCTTTACTACAATTGTCAAAAAGAGGGTTTAATTTGTGTGTTGTTTACAACGCATCACTCATCAAAGACCAACATAATAATATGCATCCGCATATAAAAAATATATATCTATATAACGTAAAAACGTTTACTTTTTCAAAGGGGTCTCACTGAATTGTGAGCACAATCCTTAATAGGTGCCTAATTTTCTTTTTTTTTTTTTGGTCAAAGAAAAGATTGTATTCCAACCAAACACACAAATACACAAACTTACATACAAACATGGGCCCAACAACACCTATACACAACCAAAAAGGCCTAAATAGAAAGAAAAAAAAACAGAAAATGAGCGCAAAAGCCCAAAATAGAAAAACATTTTAGAAGCACCCACTGCCTTCTCCTGCGTTGATCCGAGGAACCTCTAGCCAGTCGATTTTTCGACTGCCGCCCATCATCTCCTTCACAAAAACCTCATGCACACAACCATAAGCAAGAGGTAATCAGCATCCAAATGAGAGAAGTTAATCACTAAATTGAAGCTCAGAAATCTCTCCGAGCAACACTGCTAAAAATGGCAAACACAAAAGAGAACGTGGTGGTGTTGAAAACACCCAAGATGGTGAAAGTGTCCGAACCATACACACGAACTTCACAGAAGACATGGCTAAAAATTGAAGTAAGGAAGAACCAAGAAAAGGAATACCCATGGAGTTAGAGACAAAGGATAGGCCGAAATGAAAATTATGGAGAACCAACCGTAGATGCAGGGAGAGAAGAAGGAGAAAAGGGAGAAAAAGACAACATTCAACCCCAGTCGAAGCTAGGGCTGGTGCCACTAGAGATGTTGGAAATTGAAGGTCTCACAAAAGCACTCTCACTTCGGAGAGAAAGAACTCTTATTTTGTAAATTATCCCAAATAGGAAGTAGAGATCGAACCATTTCCAATCATCACCAAATTAAACTAAAATTTCATAGATGTGATTAGGAAAATTACCCAGATTTCAATTTAGGAGGATTTTGGACCAATTAGTTTGGGATTCATTAAGATTTCACCAAGATGGCTTACCCATTTTTTGGAAACCATGACAGAACATACATCGGGGGGGGTTTTTTTTTTTTTATCTCAAGAATTCAATTCGAATTGGACAAATATAAAGGTTAAGATATTACCAGAACTTAGGATGTGTCCATTTCAGGACCTTAACCTATTGCAGGATTTCATGGTTCTAAAACGGATTTAATCTAGAACTCACTGGAGTTCAATAGCCGGCATTGCCGGAACAATTTTGGGGAATCACCGAAATTTATATAGAGGTTAGTGTGGATGTAAATTTCCGCCTCTTTCTTCTTGGACAAAATTGCACCTACAAAACAATTAACACCTTTGGTCAAGGCCAAGAGCCTTATGTGCCCAAGATGAATTTTTGGGGGGGGGGGGGGGGGGGGCTTTGGTCGAAGAACCTCCAATGCCAAAGTTAGAATTTAGAGAAAAGTGTTTAGAGAGTTTTGACTTAGGTTTTTAGAAACAAATAGGGTGATATAGATATAGGGAATGGCCGGTCCCCTTTGGAGAAAAAGTGGCCGACCCTTTGGGGTATTTTTGTGTGAAAATGGGTGATTTAATTGGTGATTAATGGATTAATTAGGAATAAATCCATTAATTAGCCAATTAATTCAATTTATATGGAATGTTTTGAAGGTTATGAAATAATTACCTCGTGGAGAATATAGGATGAGGATGGATGAGATAATTTTGAATTTGTTACCAATTTTGGGCACTTTTGCTTGATTGAAGGATGATTATCCATTGCTTGCGTGTAGGAAATCTGGTGTGCTTCGAGGGTAATTTTGTCCTTTTACCCAAAAATCCACTCGTCGCCTCTAGATTATTTTTGTCTCCACAAATGCCCCACACCTGTTAGGCTGCTCGCAGAAAAGGGCAACAGGTGTACAGATTTTCTTGCTTTAGGAAACTTTGGATTGTTTCCTATTTTGATGTAAATTCCCTTCTTAATACGAAATTAGATCCTTCTAGGAAAAGGAAATAAATTCCTCTCAAAGCCTATTGAAGTCCACCTTAAGTGGATTATTAAATCAATTTTGGAGAGAAACTTATTCGACCCTACAAGAGAGAGAGAGAGCTTAGAGGATATTTGTTCCCCCTCCTCTTACCATCTTCTACATCTTGCCCATGCAAAGGATCGTCTTTCGTTGCTTGCTTTTTCTTCTTGCTGCTTCCAAGTAACAAAAAAAATTAATTTTCTTGTCTTCATATATTTTTTAGAAACTTCGGGACTTGAAATTGGTTCGATAGGGGTTGAGGTGACTTGGAGGGAATCACAGCAAGGTGCTACCTTGGGTGGCTTTGGGCTCTGATGTTGATCTCTGAGGGTGGATAAGCTAAGTCATGGGGCCTGGCAATCTTGTTGGGCTCCTGCGGCTTTTAATTTTTTTTAGGCCGGGAGACCTGATTTCATTTTCTTGGGTTTTTTTAGACCGAGAGGCCTGATTTTTTTTTTTTTTTTTTGTTGGGAGTTGCTCTTTTTTTTTTTTTTTTTTTTTACTTTTTTTTTTTGAACCCTCTAATGAATCCCACTCATGTCTTTGTAGAATTTTCTTGAATATGTCTTCTTCGATCCTCAATAATGATGATGGGGTGCCGCCATTGCAATGTCAAGGTGGGTCTTTGAGCAAGGTTGGCTACTTAAAGGCTGCTCAATTCAAGATTAGCTCCGACGACTTGCTTAGAGACTTCCTCAAAGCTTATTGGCATGCTATTCCCCCGTGTTTCTGTTTAAGTATTTTAGTTTGATTTCTGATTTTGTTTTGTTTTGTTTGTTTAGGTACTAGTTTATGACTCGGAGTTCTTAACCTGTTCGTGAGAATATCTTGGAGTTTGACGACGATTTTGAATGCACTTTGAGAAAAAAGAAGAAGCAACCAGATTCTCAACCCTCTAGTTCTAACTCTGAACCCGAACTTGAAGAGGAAGAAGAGGAGGAGCAAGAACAAGTCATGGTAGCGGACAACCGAACAATCAAGGAGCTTTCTGCCTCGAGATTGGACAATGATGTACCCTTGTGCATTCAATATCCTATGGCTGCCCAAGACAAGACCGCTGAGTTTGAATTGAAGCCTAGCTAGCTTCACCACATTCCTAAATTCCATGGGTTGTCCATGGAAGATCCAAACAAGCACTTGAAAGAGTTCGGAGTGGTGTGTTCAAGCATGACTCCAATCAACGTCGATGGCAACATTTTGAAGATGAAGGCCTTTCCCTTCTCTCTTTTAGAGAAGGCTAAGGATTGGTTGTACTAATTGGCCCCGAGAATTGTCACTTCTTGAGAGAGCATGAAGAAGGCGTTCTTGGAGAAACTCTTCCCCACTTCAAGAGTCATTCTCTTGAGGAAGAAGATTAGTGGAATCCAACAAAGCCAAGGAAAGTTCTTTCCAGCGTACTATGAGTGTTTCAAAGGCCTTGTTGCATTATTTCCTCAACACCAAATGAAGGAAAAGCTTCTACTTCAATACTTCTCTGAAGGCCTTTTTCCGATCGAAAGGCAAATGCTAGATGCTTCAGCGGGAGGTGCTTTGGTGGACAAGACTCTAATTGCTGCAAAGACCTTGATTGTAAACCGTGCATTAAATGCGCAACAATATAAAGGCATTGGGCAGAGAGAACCCCCACGGCATCAAGTGAATGAGGTACGTTCCATGTCCAAAACTCAATCTCAATTAGCTAATCGTACTTCTATTGTATCTTAGATGGCCGAATGTATGAAGATACAAGGACCAAGTGTATGTGGCGTGTGTTCTATCCAAGGACACCCTTCTGACCAATGCCCTCAATTGATTGAGAATGGTGGATGGGAAACTACGAATGCTATTGGTTTTCAAGGCCAAAATCTGCCCAGAAACGATCCATACTCCAACACCTACAATCTGGGTTGGAGCGATCATCCAAATTTGAAGTGGAGAGAGCCTCAACAAGCCCAAAAAACAAGGAGGATTTAGGCAGCAACCACTAGGCTTTTATACAAAGCCATTCGCACCAAATCAAGCCCAAACACAACCTGCCCAAACAAACTCAGGTACATTAATGAATGATGATGCTACGCTTAAATTACTAACTACTTTGTCGCAGTGATTGCAATGCCAAGGGAAAAAGACGGACCAATGGGAGAAGCAAATTAGGCAAATAGCCGAGTTTGTTAGACAGTTTCAAGAACAAGGTAAACTGCCTAGTTTAACCGTTGTGAACCCAAATGAAGGATTTGAAACCGCTAAAGCAATGACATCGAGAAGTGGCAAGGAGGTTGGATCAGACCCATAACCATCCAAAACAAGCCCACAAGAAAAGGAAAAGTTGCTGATTGAAGAGGAAGAACAAGAGCAGCCCATGGCAAGGGTAAAGAAACCCTTGCCGTAGCCCCCTAAGCCTTCTAAACCACCCACCACAGGTAAGGACGTCCCAAATTCAGTTTCTTCTAACATAATTCCTTTGAATGCACCCTTTCCTCACAGGTTTATGCAATCAAAGAAGGAAGAAGCTGAAAAGGACATTTTGGAAACGTTTAGAAATGTGCAAGTCAACATCCCACTTCTTGATGCAATCAAGCAAGTCCCGAGGTATGCCAAGTTTTTGAAAAAGCTTTGCACCACCAAAAGGAGAATTTCAAACAAGGAAGTGGTAAGGGTAAGTGAAAATGTCTCAGCGGTCTTGCAACGAAAACTGCCTCCTAAATGCAAAGATTGGGGTAGTTTTACAATTCTTTGTGTTATTGGAAATACTAAGTTTGAACATGCCATGTTAGACTTAGGGGCTTCAATATTTTTGATTAAAGTAGATCTTGTAAGTCACTTACCCTCTCCCACTTCGGTGAGAGATGTTCGTTCTTTTCTTGGACACGCAGGTTTCTATAGACGATTTATCAAGGATTTTTCAAAGATCTCTCAACCTTTCTGTTGTTTGCTTCAAAATGAGGTGGCCTTTAAATTCAACGAGGAATGTGAGAAGGCTTTAAAGCACCTCAAAGACTTGCTCACTTCGCCCCCCATCATAATCCCACCAGATTGGAGCCTTCCTTTTAAGCTCATGTGCGATGCACTCGATTATGCAATTGGAGCTATTTTAGGCCAAAGAAAGAACAAACAGCCGCCTGTCATCTATTATGCATCCCGCACATTGAATGATGCCCAATTGAACTACTCAACCATTGAAAAAGAACTCTTGGCTGTTGTCTTTGCATTAGATAAATTTCGTTCTTATTTAATTGGAACTAAAGTGATTGTTTATTCTGACCATGCAACCTTGAAGTATTTCCTTACAAAAAAGGAGGCCAAACCAAGGCTCATTCGTTGGATGCTACTTCTCCAAGAGTTTGACATTGAAATTCGAGACAAGAAAGGGAGTGAAAACGTAGTGGCTGACCATTTGAGTCGTTTGGTGCACAATGAGGAGCCAATACCCATCCCTAAATCATTCCCAGACGAGTAGCTACTGTCTATTAAGGTAAGTGAACCTTGGTATGCCGATTTAGTGAATTATTTGGTGACTAAGGAAGTTCCAAGCACCCTAAACAAGAACCAACGTGATAAATTGAAAAAGGATGCAAGGTTTTATGTTTGGGATGACCCATACTTATGGAAACATTGCTCTGATTAGATTCTACGTAGGTGTGTGCATGAGTCCGAATTTCATTCAATTTTAAGTTTCTTTCATACCTATGCATGTGGGGGTCATTTTGGCACCCAAAGGACAACACTTAAGGTTCTTGAATGTGGATTTTATTGGCCTACTTTGTTTAAAAATGCAACGACTTTTTGCCTAACATGTGATCATTGTCAAAGGGCAGCTAATTTGAACAAAGTTGTTGCAGATTTTGTGAAATCTAACATCTTTTCCATATTTGGGATACCTAGAGTGCTCATAAGTGATGGGGGGTCTCATTTTTGCAATCGAACCATTCAGGCACTGCTTAAGAAGTACAATCTGACGCATAAGGTTTCAACACCTTATCACCCCTAAACAAGTGGCCAAGCCGAGGTTTTGAATAGAGAAGTCATGCAAATTTTGGAGAAGACCGTTGGGCCAACTCAGAAAGATTGGAGCTTATGGTTGGATGATGCACTGTGGGCCTATCGTGCAGCTTACAAAACACCCATTGGTATGTCCCCATTTCAGCTCATCTATTGCAAACTATGTCATCTTCCCGTAGAACTAGAGCACAAGGCGCATTAGGTAGTCAAGACATTCAATTTGGACTTCGATACGGCTGGCACTCATAGAAAGCTTCAATTGAATGAGTTGGAGGAGATTAGGAATGATGCTTATGAGAATACGCGAATTTACAAGGAGAAGACCACGGCATTCCATGACAAGATGATTCGAAGCAAGACATTCTCAAAGGGGCAGAAAGTATTACTTTTTGATTCCCGCCTTCAATTGTTCCCTGGTAAGTTACGTTCTAAGTTGATTGGCTCTTTTCTTATTACTAATGTTTTCCCTCATGGTGCAGTGTTGGAAGTATGCCCATAAAGCCACTCATTTGATGTAATAGCTTTTTGAAATACTTATTGTATTAAACTTTTATATGTTTAATGGAGGGCAAAGCTTATTGTTAATCACTGTTTATTGTATCTTGTGTTTAAGCAATAAGGGAATCTAAGGAATGTTTTTGATCTAAGAGATAAGTGATCTAAGTAAGTTAAATTAATGAGACCTTTCTCTTATGTTAATTCCTAAAACGTTCCTAGCCATAGGGTTGCCAATTGGGCATTGACAATCCGCTAAGGTTAGTATGTGTTATGTCGACTCAAGCGAGGATATGACGAGTCTCAAGTCATTTAGTGTTGGACACTAAGACAAACACATAGGTGCTCGAAAGAGTAATCGAGTACACTGAACTACGATCAAAAGGAGTTCAAACATACATGTCATGTAAGAACTCAATGGTTACAATATGCAAAGTAGTCCTTTGACCTGAGGCATCATAGATGTCTAATGGTTAGGTCCTTGATCTTTGATCGTGTCAAATAGCATTCCTTTGGAGTGTTCACGGCATGGTTGGGGTCAAGCTATCTAGTCATGTAGGCATATGAATGCATAACAAGGGATCTCTAACCTTCCATGGTGGAAGGAGAATACTCTAAGATATGATTCGAGAGTCTTTGGCCAAAGCATATGAATATGACTAAGGAAGTTTGTTCCAAATCTTATTCAAGCGAATCATATAGAGAAGTATCACATTGGATAGTAGACATGAAACAAAGTATCATTTAAACAATGTGATTAAGAGTATTGTATTAGAGAAAGACCGTATTGCATTGTAGTTATAACTGGATAGGTTTTCCAACCACTTCTATTTAGCTTGGGTAACCATGACATGCTGCTAGGTGTCACTCATGGTTTGTGGAAGCTCTAAAGATTAGCAAACACTAATCTTAAGGGAGAATTGAAATGGGGTTTCAATTCACAATCGATAGTGAAGAGTAACATCGTCCACTGCCTCGCTAATTGGAACCTAATGGATCGTACACCGAGTAAAGATGAAAGTGAAGTAACTAAATGAAATGGATAAGCAATTAAATGGTTAATTAAAGAATGGTCAAAGTTAATTAATTAGTTAATTAATTATACGAAACGTTCGTATTGGGCTTCTAAGTTGGTTTTGGGTTTCGGGGCCCAAAAGCGTTTTGGTCCACAAGGCCCATTATGTTTAAGTTGTATGACAACTAAAACAAAATGGGCAATTAGCCCAATAACAAAGGGAGGCCGGCCACATAAGTGAGGGGTAGCAAACTTGTGTTATTTACAAGTTTGCCACTCATTAGAAATGAAGTATAAATTAAACTTTATAGCTTTATTTCATTTAGGGTTTTCTAATAGAAATTTGGGGAAACATCTTCTCTCTTTTTCTAAAAGAGGCCGGCCACCTTAGGGAAGGAAATCTAGCAATTTCTTCTTCCCTAAGTCATCCATTTTATCTTCACATTTTATCTTTGGTGTAGAGACTTGGAGACATCAAGCTTTTGGTGTTTTGGAGAACACATCCTCAAAGAAGCAAGGAGGTGACTTGAAGGCCCTCCACTTGGGTGAATCCCTTGTGTAATCAAGGATGAGCTTCAAGAGTAATGATTCTCTAAATCCTTTCTTCTCTTTAATGTTGTTAAAGAGTTATGGTTCACCATATACTAGGCTTTGAAAGTCATGGGTTTTATGAATTGTTTTTGGATGCATGTCTACTTTAATTTGTTAATAGTTGGCATATGTATTCAAATGTTCTTTACATGTTCTTAGCTAGGACATAATTTTTCCTTCATGCAGTCCAAATTCGAAGTACGAAAACAGGGCATGAATTCAAGGTGAATGAGACCGTTTGAAGCCATACTATGACCACTTTGCTGAGCATCTCGTGGAAGACATACCCCTCCATGCCATGGGTACCAATGGAGCTTAATTAGAGGTATCGTTCGGCTGCAAGACGTAAAAGAAAGCACTTCTTGGGAGGCAACCCATGCATTCGAATAAAGAAGACCTTGGAAACGTTCAACAAACCAGATTTGCATTTCTTCTCCCTTCTCTTTACTACCTTTACTTTGCTATCTTTGTCATGATCGTTAGTTGTGTTATTTGCTTCTTTTCTGTGAGTTTATGCTTGAAACATTGAAGACAATGTTTAGTTTAAGTGTTGGGGGGGGGGGGGTAAACAAAGTGTTTTAAGTGTTTTTGATGCAAATTCGTGGGATTTTGTCACCCCTCACTTCTAAGGTTGTTACTCAATTTTTAAAGTGTTTTTAAGCTGTTTTGGAGTGTTTTAGTGTGCTTTGAAGTAAAAATACGAAAATTTGAAAAAAAGTTTTGAAAAACCCAAAAAGAGTTGTTTTTAGAGTCATTTGGTGTGTTTATGTCTTAGGTACCTTCCAACACAATGATGAGGATTCAGTTTTTAATTGCATGACTGTTAAAGAAAGTTATGAACATGGATGGAGGTTTGAAGTACTCTTGGTTCATGCTTAGTTGTAGTTGTTGTTTATGAATTCAATTTGATCACAAAAGGATAAAATCAGTTTTTGTAACATACTTGAAGGAAGGAACTCAAATTAACGCTACATCCTTCTGAGACTTGAGCCTATACGTTCTTTGGAGAGTTATTAATCTATGATTTCTTTGTTTTCTAAAGTCGTTGCATGATCTCATTATTCTTTTCTTGGTTGCTACTTAGAATGCATTTTCATCATTATAGAACCAAATGCTAGAACTTATATCTGTTTCACTCAAAGCATGACATCGAATTGCATAACAAATATCAAGATGAAGTTGTTTAGCTGAGCCATAACCAAACAGCCGTACCCTTATATTTAATTTGTTTTGTAGGTTTAACCCCTTTTGAGCCTTGTTTAGCCTATGTTCTTTGTTAACCACATTAACCTCACCTAGCCTAGTATAAGACTGTCCATACCCTTGTTCTTAAAGGATAGTGAGCATGACTTAAAAAGAGTTCCTTTTGATCTATATTATGCAAAAAAACAAGTGTGGGGGAAGGATTGGTTGTTTTTAAGCTCAATTGTATGTTTTGTGTTTCAAAAGAAAAGAAAAACAAGAGAAAAACGTGTGAAAAGAAGAAAAGAAAAGAAAGAAAGAAAAAAAAAGAGTTCGAAAATAAGTGAAGAATGAGTTTTAAAGTGTTGAATGTTCAATGAAGGGTCTAAAACATCAAATCTAGCCCAAAAATGTGTGAATTCTCCCCTTTTTGTTCAGAGTTCAGTGATGCATTCAAAAGTGAATTCTAAGTTGATTTCATTGCTTTGCTTACTATTTCTTTAAGAACCTTTGTTTTTCCTATCCTTTTTTTGTTAGCCAAACACCCTTAGCCCCGTTACAACCCTTACACTTCAATCTTGATTGTTATGTGTTCAATATGTGGAGTTTGGAATTGGTATGAAGATATGGTGTCCCTCGTTCTTGCATCGAAGTAGTAGCATTCCTTTCATGAGATCATATTCATATTCATATTAATAACTCCAGAAAAGTGCTTTCTTTGTCATAACATATGTGAGTACTAGTTTTCATGTTTACATCAATCTTGTCACATATACCTAGTGTAGAGAGTGTAGTCAGAAAATCTAAGTGAAAATTGAGTGTTTATCTAGTAAGGAATTGAGGGAATTCTCTAAGGCATGCTACTACATTCAAAAGGTTGTTTTAATTGATTAAATGCGAACTAGTGAATGGTGACTGTGGTTAAGTGTGTGCTTAAGGGTAAGGATGACTAAAATCTGTGTAAGTAATGATTTTTAATATTTCATGTTCATTGAGAATACCTGAGGCTAATGTTGGAAGGTTTAGGTTGTGTTGTGTCTCTTTTGTTTGTTTTGTTTTGCTCGAGGACTAGCAAAAGCTAAGTGTGGGGGAATTTGATAGAAGCATATTTTTCCGACTTAATTACCGTGTTTCCTTGCATTTACTTAGTTAGTTATGTTTATTTGAGTGTTTTAAGTTGTTTTTGTGTGTTTGTAGGTTCAAATGACAAAGTAGGCAAGAAAGTGCAATTTGGAGCCTTTTGGAGCAGTTTTGGGCATTGGATGGATATGACATGATTGAAGCCAAGTGAATGGACAAAATTGAAGATCAAAGGAGCCTAGGATTGAGTGAAGAAGGAAAGAAATGAAATGAAGAACAAAGATTTTAGAATTGGAAGCCAATGTTTCTAAAGTTGGAAGTTTCTAATTTTGAAAGTTTCTATTCTTGGCTTAGAACCTTCCTAATCCTAAGTCACTTATGTTCCCGCTACAAAAGGGTTCTAAAACATGTTTAGGCACCTAAATAAAACCTTCTAGAAGTCCTAGTACATGCCTTGGACAATGCCGCATCTTTCTTGCACCATTCTTTTCCTTGCCGCACAAGGGAGGTGTTTTCCTTCCTATTTTCTGTGACTTAAACCACTTTTCCCTTCCCTAAACTCCTTGCCACCCAAGACAACCCCTTTCTTCCATATTTCCCTGCCTTAATACACATTCCCCTTTTAATTTAAATCCTTGCCGCATCCTACCCCTTGTCCCTTAGATTTTTGACCTCCAAAACACTTCCTATTTTGTGCCAAACCTTTTGTTACCTAATTCATTTAAATTCTGATTCTTTTCTTACCTATTCAATTAGGGGACAAAATAGTTAAGTTCTTAAATTCTTTCTCTGCACCTTAGCTGAACCCTAGCCCTACATATACATCCTTATTCGTACCAATTCAAAAACACATTTTCCCCATAACTCCACAACCCTTTCCACTCTTTGCCGCACCTTCCCACACAACACTTTATACTTTCTGACCATTCCCCAACCTTTGCCGCAGCCCTACACCATCCTCAACCATCTCTTAACCCTTCCCCTTCATCCTAAACACAACTTCATCCACCAAACACCAAACTTCCTTTAGTGTAGCAACCTACAAGGAGGAAGAAGTGGACTATTTGGAGCCACGTCTAGCATTCAATCTGTGGATCATTGGAGCGTTCTAGGTGTCTTCTACTTTTGTTTTCAATGTTTAATTTCAATTGTTTCTGTTTAATTGCAAGTATGTGGAACTAATTTCGTTCTAGCTAGAGGTGTCTTCAAAGCCATGAACATTTATGTGATATGAATTGATTTCCTCCAGTTATTGTTTCATGAATTGTGGATGTGATTTACTTAACTGTTTGATTTAGAACTTATTTATGTATGTTGGTTGAGAGTGCACACTTAATTTGCATGCATAAATCTGATGCTAGAATATAAGGGAGTTTCACCTAATTGTTACGAACTTATATTCACAAGTAGTGAAGGTTGCTAGTCACAATCACGTTAAGTAAATCCATGGTAGGAGTATCATGCAGTTCATAGTTACGAATGCCATGTCAATGCTTATAATTTCCATAGAACTTAATGATCTTTGATTCTATCTCTATTATGCAGTTCATGTAGAGAACTTTTGAAGAATGTTTTGGGTTGTTGTATGCAGTTCATCCAATTCAATAAACTTAGGGAAATTTATTAATTAATTTGTGCAGTTCACGGTTAACTTGGGGCATTGTCGTTCATGGTTCGTTGTAAACATAACTGGAAATTAATTCTACGTTGCATATATGTCATGTGTGGAGAAAAACCCTCAAGCTATCCATTCATCCATTGAATCACCAAATCTGTCTTTAAATCTATTGTTACAAAGTTTGTTCTAAGTTTAGTTTAAATTCGTGCAAAACCAAACCCCTATTTATATTTAGTTTTTCTTAATTGCAATATGTCCAATATAGTGTCTTTCCATTGTTTTGAGTCAAGTTAGAATCAAAATTCGTCCAAATCTTTCATTAGTTGCTGTTTTTTGTCAAACTACTTGCTTTGAGTTGTTTTGAGTCTTTCTAATGTGTTTTGAGTTCTTAGAGTTTAGCTTTCTGTTTTGAAACTTAGTTTTGTTTCTTTTAGTCTTATTTTATGTTTTTAGATCAGTTTCCAGTCGATTAGCATCCCTATCTAATCCCCGGCCTAGAATGATCCCTACTTACATCTTTACTACAATTGACAAGAATAGGGTTTAAGTTAGAGTGCTATTTTATATCGTATCAATAATGTTGGGAGGGATGATTGCTTCTAAATCAAATGCCAAAGAAAATCTCTCCCGTTGCTCGTCTTTTGGTGGTGTAATATGCCCAAAGCCATTTGGGGAGTTCGTCTGGCCACTTTCCCTTCTTGTCGGTGAAGGATTTCTTGAGGTAATCGAGGATCGTCTTGTTAGATGCTTCAACCTGCCCATTGCCTTGAGGATATTTTGGCATGGACATGTGTTGCTTCATGCCATATTTTGGGAAAAACTTCGCAAAATCTTTGCCCACGAATTGTGGGCCGTTGTTGGTGACATAGACTGAGGGATGCCAAATCGGCAAATGATGTTCCTCCAAATGAAACACTCTATGTCTGTCGAAGTCGTGGTTGTCAATGCTCCGCTTCTACCCATTTGGTGAAGTAATCGGTTGCCACAATCATCATGCCTCTGCCTTCAATAGCGAGACGCATAGGTCCTACCAAGTCAATTGCCCATTGCATGAATGGCCATTGACTAGTATGCAGGTGTAATTCGCTAGCAGCGTTGGCGGCGATCTCGCTTTTGGAGTAACTCATTTGCATTTTGGTGCATGGTAGGCCAGTAGTAGCCTGCGTTAATAGCCTTTTGTGTTAAGGATCGGCCTTCAGAATGATTTCCATAAACGCAATCATGGTTTGAGCTTAGAACCTTCAAGTCATCAGAAGGCGCTAAGCAACGGAGATGTGGACTGGTGTAGAATCTTCATATGAGAATGTCGTTCCACATGTAATAGCATCCTGCCTTTACTTGGAGTTTTCTAAACTCCAATCTTTCCAGAGGGAGTGTGCCATTGACTAGGTAATTTATAATAGAACTTTTCCAGTTAGGGGTTATACTAACCCGTGATACTTCAGCTGTCGACTCTACTTCTATGATTGGTTTGTCTAAATACTCCACTGGAATAGAACGTTTAAGTTAATGGTCAAGAGCGGAGCCTAGGCTGGTTAATGTGTCCATGTGAGCATTGTCTACTCGCAGAACTTGAGTGATAGCGTAAGTCTGAAATGCCTCAAGCTATTTACGTACTTGCTCTAGGTATTGTGCCACCGTTGGATGTTTTGCCATGAACTCCCTAGTAGCCTGGCTGGTGATTAGTTGAGAGTTGGAATAAATTGCAAGTTCCTTCACTGCCAAGTCTTTTGGCATTTGAAGGCCTGCTAATAGGGCCACATACTCTGCCTCATTGTTGGATGCTTTGAAGCATAAAGTGATTGCCTGGTCGAGCATCGAACCGTTTGGGGTGACAAGGACCACACCTGCTCCCAAACGTTTGTAATTGGATGCACCATCAACATGTAAGCGCCAAAAGTCTCCATTGGAGAGAGCAGATATGGCTAAAGTGTGCTTGGCTACTTCTGGGGTATCATTGGGCCACTCTGTTGCGTTGCCTAGGCTAGGTATTAATTCTTCTATGAAGTCTGCCAAGGCTTGGGCCTTTATCGCCAAGCGAGGTCGGAAAACTAAGCCGTATTGGCCAAGTTCCAATGCCCATTTCATCATTCGTTGAGAAGCGTCCGGACCATGTAGGATTGATTGTAGGGGATATTGAGTCATGACAATGAGAGTATGAGCTTGAAAGTATGGTCTGAGCTTCCGAGCCTTAACAACTAGTGCTAAAATTAATTTTTTGATCTTCGAATATCTAGTTTCCACATCAAGAAGAGCTTTAGAATTGTAGAAAATAAGCAGTTGGGCCCCCAGCTCTTCTTGTATGAGGGCAGAGCTCACTACTACTTCTGAGGCTGCCAAGTAAATGTATAAGTCCTCCGCTGCTTTTGGCTTGGATTGTAAGGGAGGTGATGTGAGATATTTCTTCAAGTCTTAGAAAGCTTTTTCGCATTCTTCATCCCATTTATCTCATTGCGCTCTCTTGATAACCTTGAAAAAGGGTTTCCATTGATCGGTGGATCGTGAAAGAAAGTGATTAAGGGCAGCTGCTCGTCCGGTCTTTGGATCTCCTTCAAAGTAGTAGGAGACTTCATTTCTAGAATAGCTTGGATTTGCTTGGGATGTGCTTCAATTCCTAGTTGGGTTACCAGGCACCCTAAGAACCTGCTTGAACATACTCGAAATGTGCATTTGGTGGGGTTGAGCTTCATCTTGTACTTTCTGAGGATGTTGAAAGTTTATGCCAAATTATGGATATGGTCATACCACTACTTGCCCTTTACCAAGATGTCGTCAACATAGAGCTCTATTGTTACCCCAATTTGCTTTTTAAACATCATGTTTACTAACCTTTGATAAGTTGCTCCCGTGTTCTTGAGATGGAAGGGCATGACCTTGTAGCAGTAAGTGCCTCGCTCGATTACAAACGTAATTTTCTCCTTATCGGGTTTATATATCTCTATTTGGTTGTAGCCTGAGTATGCATCTAAGAAACTGAGCAACTGATTCCCAGAAGTTGAATCTACGAATAGGTCGATTCGAGGAATCAGATAGGGATCCTTCGGGTATGCTTTGTTAAGATCGGTGCAGTCTACATAAACTCTCAATTTGCCCTGCTCTTTCTTCATGACTAGCATAACCTTTGTAAGCCATTCTGAATGCGCTACATCTTCTATGAATTTGGCCTCCTGTAGCTTGTCAATTTATGCTTTGATGATTGCTACTCATTTGGGCATAAAGTGTCTTCTTTTTTTAGATGACTAGTTTGGCAGCAGGGTCAACGTGCAGCTTGTGGCATGCTACTTCGGAAGGTGACCATGCAAAGATGTCACGATTTCCCCTCAGAAAAGCTGTGAGTTCTTCCTTCTCGGCTGGCCTTAAACGTGAGCCGATTCTAGCCTTCTTTTCGGCTGCTGGGGATCAAGAATAATATCCTCTACATCCTCTTCGGGTTTCCATCCTTTTTCATCTGCTTGTGTGTTGGTTTAAACTCCACATTCTTGATCCACTTACTGTAATTGCTATTTGGTAGCTTCTTCGTCCTTTTGGACCTCGGTTGCCTCTGTAGGAGTAAAGGTCTTCTTTTTTTACTCTTTCAATACTTGCACAGTGCATCGTCGGGATGTGGCCTGGTCAGACTTGAGTTCTTCGACTCTTCCTCCTGGGATACGAAATCAGATTTTTTAGTACTTAACGGAAGTAACGGCATCCAGCTTGATCAACCAAGGTCTTGTAAAAATCCCATTGTAGGGAGATTGGTCAGTTATAATCATGAACGTCTGTTGTGAGACGATTGGCAGTGTTTTCACGTTAAGTGTAATGTGACCGATGGCAATTGAGGTGTGTCCGTTGAATCTGGTGTCTGCTTGGCGTATGATTGTGTTTTCCATACCCATCTTCTGAATTACTAAGAGTTGCAGTAGGTTGACTGCACTTCCATTATTAACCAACATTCTGTCAACTATATCATAGGCTAATTAGACAGATACTACCAATGCATCGTCGTGTGGGAAACTGACGCCTTCTGCATCCTGCTCAGTGAAACCAATGACGGGTTCGAGTTGGGTGTCAACTGCTTAGACTTCTGAGATTATCAATGCTTGTTGGATCTTTCTTTTCTTTGAATTGTTGGCAGCCCTTAAATGTTCAGATTCGACGACGATGCCATTAATTCGAATCGTCTTGTTGGTTAGTTCTTCATCAGCATCTGTGTTCCTTCTAGCTTGTGTTGCCGGTTTGTCCAAATATCTGTCGACCTTGCCCTTTTTCACGAGCTTCTCTAAGTAATTCTTCCAAGTGTAGCATTCGTCAGTTGTGTGGCCAAGACCTCGATGGAATATGCAATATTTGGTATGGTCCAACTTGGAAGTAACTCCGTTTGATTGTTTTGGCAGTTTAAACCATGGCTTGTTCTTGACATCACGAAGGATTTGGTGGATCGAGATCGAGAACTTAGAATAGTTCTTGGTTTCCAGTCCTCTTCTAGTCAGGGATTGGTCCATTCGTTTGGCCCGCTGATTGTTTTTGTTGTTCGGCTACTTTCTATCCTCACTTTTACTACTAATTCTTTTCGACGCTGCTCGGGTGCCTTGTCTTCTCGTCGAGCTTCATCGTAAAGTGTGTGCTTCTCTGCTAAAGCGAAAGAGTCTGCTAGGCTAGATCTTCTTTCATGATCAATTCTCTAAGCAACGAGTGGTCTGCTGGGAGTCTTTTTGGAAGGCTGCGCTGGCTATTGAATCATCGCATCCGACTATCCTCACCTTCTCTGCTTTGAATCTCTTCACATAGTTGCGGAGTGACTCTTTTGGATTCTTCTTCATGTTGAACAAATGATCGGACTTCTTCTTGATCGAGTAGTAAGATGAGTATTCTTTGGTGAAAACTAAGAAAAGATCATCAAAACTCCAAATGGCTCGTGGCAGCAGAATGTGAAACCAATCTTGCGCTTCTCCCTGCAAAGTGGTGGCGAGTATTTTGCATATTAGAGCATCATTGTTCCTATAGAGGACCATTGTTCTTCGGTAGTGTTTCAAGTGTCTCTTCGGATCTCATTCTCCTTTGAAAGACGTAAAGTGCAACATACTAAAATTTCGCGGAGGCTCTGCCTGGTCGATCTCGTCTGTGAAAGGTGAACTATCCATGTTGGTCATGTCTCGTCGTAATACCTCTTCGGTGACTTCATTGCGTTAGAAATCATGCGAATGCTCATTCAGGAGCCTCTCAACTTTTTCCTGAATTTGCCTCTATTGGGGGTGGCGGAGCTCTCGACTGCCCCTAGTCTTGACCTACCGGTCTAAGTTGCTCTTCTTCGCACTTGCCTTGAAGGATTATTTTGAGAATACATGTTCATTTAAGCAATATCATTAGCATGCAATTAACAAATTAAAGGCGGAATCATGCTTGCATATACTTAAAAACAAAACATTACCCATGAATGTTCAAAGCCTAGTAGATTGGTGAACCTTTAAACAACTCAAAACAAAGTGAGTTGAGATTTATACCTTTGTAGATTCCTCTTTGCTTAAGCAAAGGCTAATCACCCAAAGAGAGGGCCTTCATTCCTTGCATCTTAAATCTATGGATTTGGTTGGATGAAAAAGTTTCTCTAAGTTCCCAAAATTGGGAACCTCTAATTCACCACACCAAGGTAAGATTTTAGAAGACATGAGTGACCTTGGAGGAGTAGGATTGCTAGCTAATCCCTCCAAGGGGGGCCGGCCTTTTAGAGAGAAAAATGGAGATTGTGTTTCACCAATTTCCCCCAAAAAGAACCCTCAATGAATTTTGGCTATAAAGTCAAATTTATACCTTAATTCATTTGAGTGGCAAACTTGTAAATAAGTCCAAGTTTGCTACCCTTACTAAGTGGCCGGCCTTAGGGATTAATTTGGGCTATTTGGGCCTTTGTGAATCATTATTCATTAAGTTGTCATACAACTTAAGTTAATGGACTTGACGTTCGAAGCCCATTGGGCCTTAAGGTCCTAAACTATCCCGAGGTCTTTAACAAACTCATTCGTTTGATTAATTAACATATTAATTAATCCTTGCCATAAATAATTAAACCATTTAATTATTCTTACTCATCTCCATTGAATCTTCAATCTTTACCTTACACGGTGTACGATCCATTAGGTTCCTTTTAGCGAGGCAGTGGGCGATTCAAACTCTTTTAAATCGATTGTGAATTTGAAACTTACTTTCAATTCTCCCTTTAGTGATTACACACGTTTAGGGCTTCCACAAACCATGAGTGACACCTAGCAGCATATCATGGTTACCCAAGCTAATCAGAAGAGGTAGAGAACCTATTCAGTTTAGGATTACAAATGCAATACGGTCCCTCTCTAATACAATACTCTTGACCACATTGTTTGGCTTGATAGTTTATTCATGTCTACTATCCAATGTGAATCTCGTGCTTATATGATTCCCTTGAATGTGATTTGGAACACATTCCTAAATCTCATTCATACTCTGATCAGAGATTTTAATCATATCATAGAGTATTCTCCCTCAAACGGTTTGAAGGTTAGAGATCCCTTGTTGCGCATTCACTTGTCTCCATGACTAGATAGCTTGACCCCAACCATGCCGTGGACACTCCAAAGGAATGCCTTTTGACACGATCAAAGATCAAGGACCTAACCACAAGACAACTATGATGCCTCAGGTCAAAGAACTAATTTGCATTATCCTAACCATGAGTTCTCACGTGACATGAATATGAGAACTCGTCGTTGATCGTGTTCAGTGAACTCATTCTCTATTGAGCACCTACGTACTTGTCTTGGTGTCACTCACACCAATGACTCGAGACTAGTCACTTTCCCTGAGAGAAGACATAGCACGTACTGATCTTAACGGATTGTCAATGCCCAATTGGCAATCCTATGATCAGGAACGTTTAGGATGTGTCTACGAAAGAATGGTCTCATGAATCTAACTTCTTTAGATCGCATTCTCCCAATCACATATTCCTTGGACTTTATCGTTTAAGCATATAACATTTATATGAGACCGCTCAAACAATAATCTTTGCCTTTGATATTAAACTAGATTAGTTTAACATGTGAAATGTCCGTAAAGTATCATCATATGATTGGTTTTAGGGCACATTTTCAACATGCCTTGCCTATGTCATGGCAAGGGGGCACCTAGTCTATTTCTGGTAGGTGAGGGAACTCTTTGCAGGCTATCAGTTGAACTCGAGCCAGATTGAGTAATCATTTTTTGGCGTTCGTCGTGCTGCCTGCTCCGGTATGATGTGGATGATACTCCTTGCGGACCGAGTCGTGAATGAAAGCTTTGCTTAGAGGGTTCCTCATGTCGATTATTGGAGTGTGGCCCCAACTGTGAGTGTACAGTTGCTCTTGGGCCTAGTCAAAATTGCATGCTTCTCCGCGTGCTAAGACAAGAGTGAACGTTATCTCGGGAGCCCAATCAAGAATGCACACTGCCCGAACACTCAGCTCGTGGTTGGTCAAGTCCTCTACCCTTGTCTTACTTCGAGGCACCTTGTCTGGGGCATGTTGAATCTCAGTGCTTTGTAAGAGTTGATTCACCAAAGTCGTTTGTTGTGCAAAGGTGCTCGTCAACTCTATGACTTGTCGAGACAAGTGTTGTTCACCATTTGGATTGGATGAGTTTGGAAAGAATGCATCTCTTTGAACAATAGAAGGATGGTAGACTTCAGGCGTGAGATTTGAGTTGGGGAAAGTCAAACCAGCGGAGAAATATGGTGAGAATAACCCCGAATCAATCGTGGGTCCCGAAATTTGGAGTCGAGACAATCGTGCTACATTTGGGCCAACTTGGGCTGCTTGGGAAACCAAGGGAGCAAGTTGGGCCAGAGGAGTAGGCTGGATAACAGGAGCAGGCTAGGCCACCGAAACAGGTTGCTCAGTGCGTGATGCATGCAAGTGCGAGGCTTGGGCTCGGGCCTATGCAAGCTTGGATGGCGCAGCTTGGGCCATGGTAGTGGTGTCATGGATTTCGCCGCGGGTGGTTGCCATGGTGAAACCTCGTAGTGTTGGTGCCACTTCGCCTATGACCACATTTATCCTCGTGGATCGCCGCGGTCCCATTTCTTGAGTATTGGAATTTTCACTTGTGGAATTTTCTAAATTTCTAACCATTGTATTTCTCTTTTATGTTTTATCAAAGAATCTTTGCAAATAAAAAATTCTAATAATAAGAACGTATGAAAAATACAAGTGGACTAGAAAATAGAGAAATAGAGAAAAAAAACCTTTTTTTACGCGAGAGTCTTCTACGAGTGTGGATCTCAACTCTCAATGAAAGCACCAATTTGTGGATGCAAATTTCAGCCTTTTCTTCTTGTACAAAATTGCACTTACAAAACAATTAATACCTTTGGTTAAGGTCAAGAGCCTCACGCGCCCACGATGAATTTTTTTTGGGGGGGGGGCTTTGGTCGAAAAACCTTAGATGCCCAAGTTAGAATTTAGAGAGAAATGTGTTTAGAGAGTTTTGCAAGAGTGTGGACTTAGGTTTTTAGAAAAAATAGGTTGACATATATAGGGAATGGCCGGTCCCCTTTGGAGAAAAGGGGGCTGGCGCTTTGGGGTATTTTTTTGCGAAAATGAGTGATTTAATTGGTGATTAATGGATTAATTAGGAATAACTCCATTATTAGCCAATTAATTCAATTTATATGGAATGTTTTGAATTTGTTACCTATTTTTGGCACTTTTGGCTTGATTGAATGATGATTATCCACTGCTTGCATGTAGGAAATTTGGTGTGCTTCGAGGGTAATTTTGTCCTTTTTACCAAAAAATTCATGTGTCGCCTCTTGATTATTTTTGGCTCCACAATTAGCACCTCGAAATTTAGGTAAATTCAAACATGCAGAGACTGAAAAGTTTGCCTGAGGTTTAATGAGGACCCATTTCAGCTCGGGGACCTCAAAATTAATGAGTTCCTCGCTGGAGCTCCACATCGAAAACTGGGATGAAGAACAGAAGGACTGGAAGAGTTAAGAGTGTCGAATTCGAGTCCAAAACTTATGAATTAAACCTAGGAAAATTACTTGGGGTAGAATAGGAATGATTCTCTTGTAAAATCAATGACTGAAGCATCGCTTTTCAGTTGGACTTCGCTGGAAAAACATCGAGCCATGTTTAGCCCCCCATCCAGTTATCAGATTGAACATGCAGAGCTATCTTCATGATTCCCAGGTCACCCGTATGACTAATCTGGTGGTTTCGAGTTGAATTTGACTGAGGAAGGTGATTGATGAGTCAATTTCATATTATATAATATTCCTTATTCTTGGTATATTTTGGTTATTATTTTGGTGAGATTTTGATGCTTTGTTATATGTTTTTAATATAGGACGTGCAAACTTGTTTGAAGCATAAAGTAATCAAACGGTGGAATTTTTTAGCGATTCCAATTGGAGCTGGTTCGTGCGTCAGTCCAGGAGGTGGTGTCAAAATTTCATAATTTTATCTCGAAGCATCTGATCGTGGCAAATTAATTTATGGCCAGCGCGCAGTGCTGGCATATTGGGTTACAGAGCTTGTGAGCGACTTTTGGGCTGGAAGATGTTGGATTTTGGACTTGGGTTGTTCTTGAAAATTGAAAAGGAGGTCCTGATCTTTAATTTGACTCGTTTTGGGCCTGTTTTGGAGGCCTGAAGGTCCAGAAACGTGGGTTCTCCTTTGATGGGCAGATTTCCTAGTCATGATAGGAATGTAATTTTTAGTTATCCTTTTATTATTTTGTTTCCTAGTTTTTAGAAAGCCTTTTCCTACTAGGGTTTTTATTAGGAGTAGTATAAATAAGGCTTTTTAGCCATTAGATTATTATTATTATTTTAGGAGAATTATTTTAGGAGGAGAGAACGCACTACTTTGACTTTAGAGAAGCTTTTGACGATTTAAGGTGTTTTCTATCCATGTTTTTAATTATATTTTGTTTTATGATTGTTCGTAACTAGTTTCGTTTGCTAGGGCGAGGCCACGAGCCTTAGCAAGAATATGTAGTTTCTTTTTAATTTACTTATGATGTTATGCATGCAAGTTTTGAATTATTAATCACCGTGCTTGAAACTATCTAATTGTCTTAGTGATTGGCCACCATTAGGATATTTAGAAAAGTAATTTGATGCAATTTTGGCGGAGGGTTGTCCCTGGAATTGGCGCTGGCTTCTTGTGGTTAATATGTGTAACCTCTTAGGATGGACGACACGTTTTAAGGGTTATATGGTTTTTCAAAGGGTTTTCATAAAGCTTAATGAGTCTTGCATGTTCACATTCGATCTGGACACCACGGACGGGTTGCATGTTAGATATACGTTCTATGTTGGAGGTTCCAAGTAGGGCATACTTTAGGAAAACCTAACCTTCAAATATGCATGTGTAATTCATAAGTAATTGGAAGAACTACGTAGGATTGTTAAGGTGACGGCGGAACCCTAGTGCTCAAATAAATTTTCAAAACTATTTTCTTTTGTTTGATTTACTTTCCCAAGTTATTTAGTTATTTTTAATTAAATTCGTTTTTAATATTTTAGGTCATTAAATCAAACTTTTCCAAACTTTGTTTCAAATAATTAATTAAGATTTGGTTAACATAAAATTATTCATTCAATCCCTGTGAAAAACGACCTTGCTTGAGCTGCTATACTACGACAACCTTGTACTCTTGCAAGTATTTTAAGTGTTTTTATCCCTACTTTTGCAGGTGGTGAAAATATCTATCAAGAAATTGGCGCCGCTGCCGGAGATTGTTTTAAATAATTTGTGTTTATCAACTCTTAGTTAATTGTTATTGTACATATCTTTTTATTTAATTGCTGATTTTGTTTGGTAGGTTACAATTTGTTCCTTTTTGAGCAGTGCATCCATGGAATTTGCAGTTCCCACCGATTTCAATATACAACCTGGAGGACCACCTTTGTGGGTTTCTTTTGCAAAACAGGGTTTCTATGGATTTAACCCTACAGTTTGTGCCCTGTGTTGTTCGAATACCCATGAAATTTTGCAATGCCCTGATAGGAAATATTTTCCAGACTATGTGAAGGAGCATATTAGTATGAGAAACGAGTCACTTTGGCGTTGGAATGATCCCACTTTTGATTACTACTTTCCTGAGTTGAAAAAAACATCCCAATATGCAGTAAGTTACGACTATATGCAGGGAGATACCAGAATTGAAGAGCCCCTAAGCAGTGACTCCCGCCAATGGAAGGAAACAGCCCCTGATTACATTGAAATTTCTACAGAATCTATTTCTACCCAAGTCATTATGCCACACATACATTTTCCCGAGACTGCATGGCAACCCACTAAGCTGCATAAATGCATTGAAACTGACGAGTTGCACAGGGCAGTTCACAACAAATCTGAATATGAAAAATCACATGGTCGGCACTTGGAGACTGTAACCTTGGATACACGACAAGCAGCTACTGATGAAAATGTTTTAGCTGCTTTCACAGACACTGCACCTGCACAGAACATTAAACCCAAGGAAATTCATGAAAAAACCTACAAGCAGGCTGAATTCTACATGGGACTGAGGAAGAAGCTTAATGTCAACCCAATTCTTTGTCATGAAATTCGTCCAGTGCAGAAATTGTGGGTATTAAATACCAGATTTAAGTCAATTCAAGGGGAACACAAGCATCACTGGAAGGGACCCTATTTGATCACAAAGATTCTTTCACACAGAAGGGTGTATATGCAGAAGTCAACTACTGAATTTAATTGCACAGATCAAGTCAATCCATACCTACTGTTCCTATCTGATGCTGTCAAAGAATGGTTGATTCTAAGAGAACAAGTGACGTGATTACAAACCTCATTCTAATCCGTCTAGCTATAGACGTTAACTAAAGCACTAATTGGGAGGCAACCCAATTTTTCTAACTCTTTTCTTTTTCTTTTTTTTTTGTTTCGTTTATTTTATTTTATTTTCCTACTTTTATTCCTAATCACAAAATTAAAAAAAAAATAAAAAATACAAATCAGAAAAAAAAAATGCAATTTTTAATTCTTATTATTTTTCTTTACTTATCTAATTAGGTTTTTGATTTGTGACTGCAGGCTACATTCAGAATCGGTCTAATCGCAATTAATCGGGGATGCATAGCAGTCATCCATTCACATCAGTATGCATTCAACTATCCATTCATCACAACTTTGCATTCAACATCAACATTAATGTGCAGAAATTTAAATGGAAAGCCAACTGGAGTTCTAGTTTTTAGAAACGTTACGGCAGCACAGAGGGAAGCACATTCATCGAGTCAATACCCTGGCGTTCATCACCAGGAGACATGCAAAATAAATTTAGTCCTACATGATACATGGAAACAGAGACAAATTTCAAAGGGGCAGTATACTGATGCATCACATTAACACAGCTCCAAGGACTAAATTTCACAGATTCAGATCAAGAAACAACGGAACAAGTTTGGGGGTGGATCTCCACCTTTACCTTACGAGCAATGAACTGAGAAAGAAGATCGGCTCAGATTTGCAAAGTGTGGGGGGATGTCAGACGGATATACAAACATGCATGTGTTAGATTCTCCATAACCATCAGCAACATGGAATTAGATGGCAGCATAACCGATGTTTACCTTTGGGGATTTCGGGTTTTGCAATGGAGATTCCGTGAGGATGATGACTGCCGTGAACGGGACACGGGAGCCATAGAGGACATGGCGAAGCGGCTCCAGGATGCAGGCTCGGTGAGTGATTTAGAGATTTATGTGGATAATTTTTCCATCGTAGGGAAGTGAGAACTGATGACGAGGGGTAAGAAACTGAGGGTTGAAAAGCAAAAATGAGGAGCGTTATTTCTCTTATGAATGGGCATTCGACAAAGTGGAGCGATTATAAGACTTTTCAGATTTTTTTTTATTAGAGAGAGGGCTGAGGAAACTGAGTAATTTCTTTCTGTCTAGAGGCATGCGAGAAACCTTGGGCTATACAAAAGCTTCCAGAAATGAGGGAGAGATCTGGACCTTTCTTTTGGAATCCTACGAAATACATGCCTAGATGCGCGCCACGTGTTCAATACTGCCATTTCTTATGGGTGTCTTGGGTTTCTGTTTGAAATAAAGAGTGTAGTGGGGTTGTCAGAAAAAATTTTAATTAGATAAAAGAACAGAGAGCTATGGCTCTCGGCACAAGAACCAAAAGGAAACAGAAAAGAGCCGTTGGCTCTTGGCTCCAGGATCTGTGCATATCAGAAGAAAAAGAGCATCCAATGTTGACACATACTTGTGCGCGTGAAGGACAAGCACAAAGGGGGAATCCCATGTTAACATATACTTGTGCGCGTGAGAAAGTGCAAAGCCACACAAGGAAGCCCAGCTGCTCGGGCTGCCTATGTCGCACGCCCCTGACCCGAGTTCGATCCCACGCCTGGCCGCTTTGTGGGTTTAATTTTTTTCGGTTTTGTTTCTTGTGCCTTACCTCAGCTCCAGGTCCTGCCTTCGAACCCAGGTGTGTCCAATTCCCTTTCCTTTCTTTTATTTTCTGTTTGGGTTCTTGTTTTATTGTTTTATGCTTGGTTTTATTTTCACTGTTTCTTTTTCGTAAAAATAGGGTCTTTCTTTATTTTTCTTTTTATTGTTACTTTTATTTTATTTTTCCACACCTTGAGGACAATGTGTGATTTAAGTTTGGGGGTGGGAAATAAAAATTTTAGGTTTTTATTTTTGAGTCAAGTTAAAAAATTTATTCTTTTTAAGTTAATATTCATAGTTTATTTTAAACGTTAGAACAAATGGACATGGTGAAGATTAATTCCACAATAGAGTCTTTTCTATTTATCGTTGCTTAGACACTAATTCATGAGTTATACTTTGAAAATTTGCACAGTCACATCAACATAGTTTGTGGGGAGTGAGATTGAAACATTTACTTTCAGTCTAAGTTATTTTTATTCTAAGTAAAGTAAGGTTTAGTTCCTGTTATGAACAAAGTAATAATTGTTCCACCCGAGACTTTGCTTAGTAACCGGGCCAGTCCTGCCTGATCAACAGTGATTCTCGCGTCAAACGGTAGAGTCTTGGCATGGGGCAGGGTGGTTAGTTGGTTTCGTAGCCTTTTCAGCTCGAGTTAATAAGTCCTTAGGGGTGTTCTACATCTAGTGCCCTAAAGCCTTTGTGGTTTGGGAGTCATTGACCTAAAGCTCGCTACATGGGTTGGATAGAAAGCTTAAGTGAACTAACATTGCATGACCACCACTGTTACTAAAATAAAAGAAAAAATGAAAAAGAAAACAAAAGAAAAAAAAAGAGAAGAAAATTCGAAAAAAAAAAAAAAATATGTAAAGTTAGTAAGTGTTGAATAAAAAGGACGAGAGGTAAGGGTTTTAGTCGAGTCTCCTTAGCTATGTTGGTTCACTTTACACCAAAAGAAGTTCATGAATTCTTTTCTAATTGATTCTAAATGGCTTAGACTCTGTGGTGGGATTAGTTGGAACTTTTTGGAAAGATGTTCTAATTTTTAACGTTTTCTATGAATTGCAACTTTGAAAGGGAAATTTTTTGTCATTTAGTTTTAGTTAAGTCTTTAAGTTTGTTAGTTTTTATTTTTGTTTTCTAGTTTTGTTTTGCTTGAGGACAAGCAAAAAGCTAAGTTTGGGGGTATTTTGATGAGTCAATTTCATATTATATAATATTCCTTATTCTTGGTATATTTTGGTTATTATTTTGGTGAGATTTTGATGCTTTGTTATATGTTTTTAATATAGGACGTGCAAACTTGTTTGAAGCATAAAGTAATCAAACGGTGGAATTTTTTAGCGATTCCAATTGGAGCTGGTTCGTGCGTCAGTCCAGGAGGTGGTGTCAAAATTTCATAATTTTATCTCGAAGCATCTGATCGTGGCAAATTAATTTATGGCCAGCGCGCAGTGCTGGCATATTGGGTTACAGAGCTTGTGAGCGACTTTTGGGCTGGAAGATGTTGGATTTTGGACTTGGGTTGTTCTTGAAAATTGAAAAGGAGGTCCTGATCTTTAATTTGACTCGTTTTGGGCCTGTTTTGGAGGCCTGAAGGTCCAGAAACGTGGGTTCTCCTTTGATGGGCAGATTTCCTAGTCATGATAGGAATGTAATTTTTAGTTATCCTTTTATTATTTTGTTTCCTAGTTTTTAGAAAGCCTTTTCCTACTAGGGTTTTTATTAGGAGTAGTATAAATAAGGCTTTTTAGCCATTAGATTATTATTATTATTTTAGGAGAATTATTTTAGGAGGAGAGAACGCACTACTTTGACTTTAGAGAAGCTTTTGACGATTTAAGGTGTTTTCTATCCATGTTTTTAATTATATTTTGTTTTATGATTGTTCGTAACTAGTTTCGTTTGCTAGGGCGAGGCCACGAGCCTTAGCAAGAATATGTAGTTTCTTTTTAATTTACTTATGATGTTATGCATGCAAGTTTTGAATTATTAATCACCGTGCTTGAAACTATCTAATTGTCTTAGTGATTGGCCACCATTAGGATATTTAGAAAAGTAATTTGATGCAATTTTGGCGGAGGGTTGTCCCTGGAATTGGCGCTGGCTTCTTGTGGTTAATATGTGTAACCTCTTAGGATGGACGACACGTTTTAAGGGTTATATGGTTTTTCAAAGGGTTTTCATAAAGCTTAATGAGTCTTGCATGTTCACATTCGATCTGGACACCACGGACGGGTTGCATGTTAGATATACGTTCTATGTTGGAGGTTCCAAGTAGGGCATACTTTAGGAAAACCTAACCTTCAAATATGCATGTGTAATTCATAAGTAATTGGAAGAACTACGTAGGATTGTTAAGGTGACGGCGGAACCCTAGTGCTCAAATAAATTTTCAAAACTATTTTCTTTTGTTTGATTTACTTTCCCAAGTTATTTAGTTATTTTTAATTAAATTCGTTTTTAATATTTTAGGTCATTAAATCAAACTTTTCCAAACTTTGTTTCAAATAATTAATTAAGATTTGGTTAACATAAAATTATTCATTCAATCCCTGTGAAAAACGACCTTGCTTGAGCTGCTATACTACGACAACCTTGTACTCTTGCAAGTATTTTAAGTGTTTTTATCCCTACTTTTGCAGGTGGTGAAAATATCTATCAGTGATGATTGTAAAGGATGTATGCTTAGAGAGTTAGAGTAACGGAGAGTTGGGTTAAGTCCCAATTAGAATTTTCCTAGTGACTTAACCATTTTGCCCTTCATCACCTAACAATTATAAATAAATGTCCGTAACTCCGATTCAGATTTCGCTTTCACTCAAGTACTTGGAAGTACGAAAACTAATTTAATAAAATAGGAAAAATATGAGAAAATAGAATTTAACTCAGAGGTCCATAATTACTCAAGACACCCGCCAAGGGTATTTTAATTATTTCACGTCTTTTGGCAATAGAATAATATTATTTCAGGGTACGGGTTGTAACAATCTACCCCGGTTAAGAAAATTTCATTTCCAAAATTTCCACGACTGGTAGAATAAATGTGGATATTGAGTACTCATATTTTCCCGGGTCTGCCAAATAGCTTTTTCTATCGTGTGTTTATTCCACAAAACCTTCATCAATAGCATCAACTCGGTTAAAAAAGTTTTCTCTCTACAATTAAGTATAGTAACTTGTTCCTCTTCATAGCTTAGATCATTCCGTAGCTCCATTTGTGATGATTCTGAATATGAGATGCGTCTGGAACATACCTTTGAAGCATCGATACATAAAACATGTCATACACGCGTGATAACTCCGAGAGTAAATCCAAACAATAATCTGCACTTCACTCACTTTAGAGAGGGAGTAAGGACCAGTGGATCAATGATTAAGCTTTCCTCGCTTCCTGAGCCTCGTCACCCATTTCTCGGTGATAAGGAGTACACAATCCCTCATAGTGCCAAGTCTTGGTTTCTTGTATAATAATTAGTAATATTCTTATGTCGATTTTGAGTAACCTTCAAATTCCTCCTTAGCACTTTCGACTCTTTAGTAGCATTATCCACTAGCTTTGGACTCATAAAAGTCTGTTCTTCAACTTCGTTCCAATACGATGGAGTTTTGCCAACTTTACCGTACAAGCCTCGAATGGCAACGTACCGAGACTCATATGGAAACAGTTGTTACAGGAAAATCCTATCATAAATAGATGGTGATTTCAACTTTCACCAAACTGCATCGAAGTTACCATTGACCTATCCTTCAACGTCTAAATAGTAATCTCGGACCATCCGTCAGTTAAAGACTGACAAGCAGCACTGTATAGTATGTGAGTACCTGTGGTGTGCTAAAAAGCCTTCCAGAACTTGGAAGTGAATCGGGCATCCAGATCAGAATAATTGTTACAGGTATTCCGTGCAAATGAATAATCTGGTCGCTAAAGAGTTTAGCCAATTTGGTAATAGAATATGTTTCACGGACATTGATAGCGATTTTACCACATGTAAAACAAGGGTAAAACCGTTAGAAAATTCTTGCAAGAGAACTAGTGTTTGTAGTATAGAATGGCTCAAGCAAGGTCGATCTCCTCAGGGACTGATATAAATAATTTACGTGTTTTTGGAGTATTTTGCTTAGTTAACTCTAAGAACTTCAATAATTTGACAAAATTAAATACTATTGAATGTGACTAAAACAATTATCTAAAATGGGATTGGCTTATAGAAATAGTGATCGAACTAAACAGAACAAGTAAATATAGAAATTCGAGATAAAATAAATGATTGAAGAAAATTAAATTGACAGAGCGCTAGAGTTCAACCTTTACCAACAACATTCATACGTAGCTCTTCTAATTGCTTAAGTAATCGAAAACACACATGCTTTGAAGGTTGGGTTTTCCTTGTGTATGTTTTACTTGTGATATTCAAGCTAAAACGCATACCACTACATGCAATTTATCCATGACATTTGGATTAAATATAAACGTAAGTGATTCATTAATCTCAGTGAAAATCCTTTTGTTAAACCATGTAATCTCTAAGAGTATGATATTTACCTTAGGAGAAATTACAATCCTCAATCCCAAGAAGCACAACCAATTTTAACGTGATATTTGTTCAAAATTGCATCCAATGACTTTTTTAAGCATCCTAATGGTGATCAAGCATCAAGGCACATAGATAGTTTAATTCGGTAATTGAAAATATCAAAGCAAGCATGTAACAACACTTAAGCAATTGAAATAGAAATCTACATAATCATGTTGTGGCTCATGGCCTCACTCTAGCGAAAACAAATTAGTTACACATAATTATTTGAATTAAACCATAAGTAAATCATAAGTTTGAGAAGATAAAACCGAAAGATGAGAGTGCAGAGGTTTCCTCTTTTTTGCTGCTGCCTGTGTACGTGTGCCTTCCTGACAGCTTCTGTTATTTGCACCGTAAGCTGCCTAGCAGCCTCTATTTTCAAGGCTGCACGCTGCCTTGGTTTTGCCGAGCCTCTGCGCCTCCAGTCCGCACTGCCTTCCTGGCAGTTTTACTTTCGTTCGTTTTGCACGCTGCTCTTTGGCAGCTTTTCTCTGCCCTCTGATTATTTCTATTTCCTCGCTGCCTCTTGGCAGCTCTCCTCTGCGCTGCCTCTGGTTTTCACGCTGCTAAGGCAGCCTTGCTAGGTGAGCCCCCTCCCGCTGCCTCTTGGCAGCTTATTAATTGCTCTCCCCCGCTGCCCTTCCCTTGGCAGCTTTTTTTATTTTCTTTCTTCCCTGTTTTTCTGGCTGCCAAGGCAGCTTTTGTATCTTCCCCTCGGTGCTCTCCAGCCTTCTAGTTGTTCTCTCCACAAAAGCAGCCTCATCTCTCTTTTTCTTTTTTTTATGCCGTGTGTTGTGCCTATCTGCTGCCCGCATGTGCGCCAGTCTGTACTCGCCTTGGCTGCCTTCTCTTTTGCATGGGCTGCCTTATGCATTGCTGCCTTTCTTGTATAATTGCTGCCTTTTTCTTTTTTTATTCTATCTTTTGCCGAGCTGTGCAGCTCACCAAGCTAAAGAGAAAGACCCAAAGAGCTGCTTTGCTATTCTTTGTAGAACTTCCACGTCATCAGTAGCAGCTGGAAAGAAAAAGAAAAAATAATCAGTCAACTCTTTACCTTGACATATAAAAGTCCCGTTAATAAATATTTTTAAAGGGAATTGATTGGCACTCCAAAAATTTAATTGTGCACTCAAATTTCTATGTTTAGAAAGAAAAATACTCTTATGAGGAATGCACAAATAGATAAATTTAGTTCATCGGCAGTATCCAGATAATTTAATAATAAGAAATAGATAATGTGCAGCTATGGAGATATCAGCCACCTATAACAGACACTTAAAATTTCACTTATTCTATTTTTATTTTCTTTGCTTGACAAATTCTATAAAACACAAAAACAAAGTAAATAGCTCAAAAATATAAGGAACTAACTAAAAAATGACAAGTGAATTCGATGTAAAATATATATAAATATGAGCTTATCAGACATCAAAGAAACATGCTGACTTCGTGAGACGATTGACGATTATGCAAATGTCATCATGACTAATTCTCGGTTCAGAAATTTGGATAAGAAATTCATCATAATCTCTTCTCATCCCCCATTTAGGGATAAGAAGTAATTGAGATAATCTTTCTGGGTTCCCATCTCTCGGCTTTTCACTTGTTGGCATACTAACCAATCTTCTTACATATTCAGCCGTTTCCCTTTCATACTCAAACAGTACTACAAGGGCTTGATAGTGTAATACATCTTGGTAAAACCAAGATGCAGAGCACTACGCTGAGATATGTGCCTCATCTAGAATTTCCTTCATCAGCTCTTTGTCTTGAGGAATATAAAGTCGATTCCCAAATATATGTGCTTCATCTCTTCTAACTTTAAGATCTTGTCGTGAACCACTTACCGCTCATTGGATAAATCTCCACACAACATATCGTTCCGTTGAGCCGAAACGAATCTTCTCAACGAGTACAGGTTGAACCTGAAAAATGAGCCAATAAGGCTCCATCATTTTCACTTTTTATTCATCATTTTCATTTTTTATTGAGCTTCCATTTCCTTGGTTCAATAAGATTCGAAGTAGAGATTTCTCAAGGAGAAGAACGTTGACCGTATGATTTTTCGTTTGAGAACATTAGCTACCACAATAGCATGACCGGTATAGTGACTGTGTTGGAATTTATTAGGTTTATTTAGGAAATTAGTTAGAAATTTGATTTGATTTTGTAGTAGGGTATTTTTGGCATTTACGCATTAGGGTTTCTTAGGTTTATTGCTCTATAAATAGAGCTTGTAATTTAGTTTGAGAATAAAGTTATTCGCAATGTAGCCTCTTAGAATTTTGTAGCCGTTTCAGCACTTTCGTTTACTCAATAAAATTCTTATTATTTTATAATCTTATTCGTCGTGCACTCTGATATTCAACTGACTGATCGTACAATTATAATCACGGATAAACTCCATTCATCATCGTTGTGTTGATTTTCAGCCCCTTTTGGTCAAACAAATACTTCAATCCCTTACTATCCGTAAAGATAAGACATGCCTCCGCAAAGATATTATCGTCATGGCTTCAATGCAAATACTACTGCTGCCAATTCAAATTTATTGATATGATAGTTCTGCTCACCACGTTTCTATTATCGTGAAGCATAAGATATCGGTCTTCAGTAAGACATTGATAAATATCCCGAGCTTGGATGTGAAATATCAACATATACTTCGGATTCCCCACTCTTAACAAAGAGAACGAGAGCATGTATAGGTGCTTGAGTAAGGTAATTTTTCAGTTCTTGAAAATGGCTCGTGATAATCATTCCACTCCAAAGTTAATCCTTTTCGGGTTAACCTAATAAGTGGGGCAGCAATAGAAAACAAATCTTGCGTAACTCCCCGGCAGTAACCAGAAAGTTGCATGGCATTTCGAACTTCGATAAAATCTTGTGTTATTCCCAATAAACAATTTCAGAAAAATTTTGCGGATCGACAAAGATTTCCACGGCCAAAATGACCTGACCCAAGAGATCAATATTATCCAACCATAACTAGTATGATCAGGAATTCATAATGACCATATCAAGTTTTGAGTGCAGTTTTCGGTACATCCTCAGTACGGATCTTAACTCGAATGGCAGTCCAGTTACGTCTTTAATAATACATCTGAATACTCATTCACAATTATGCGAGTAAGATATCTTGAACATCCGCTTTTTTTTTAAGTCTCATGGCTTGAAGAGAAGGAATACGACCTATTGGTACAGTTCTTCGATTTCCTAAGAATACCACTCATGATGGTCCTCCCATGTTCACGAAAAGTTATAAAGTCTAACTCATAAAATTTTAATCAAAGCGGGCCTACTTGCCTACTTAATTGAAGCCATGAATATTACAGTTTGCAGCCTACAATATTGACAATCACACTGTTGTCTCGATAAATAAATAATAAATTCCTGAGAGTTCAAAGTTACTACTTTGCCCCTCATTGGGTAATATATATAAACTATTCGATTCATGCATCGCTCATAAGGACATGTATCATCTAGAAGGAAGAAAATGAATGCTGAGTAACAACGACTCAATGTTCAAGTAGAATGTCCATGTAGGATTTTCTCTAATCCAAAATCACATTCGGATCCTCAACAGTCTGCTGTAGACTCATCATAACACACGTCCTTGAGTTGCATCGTCCGAAATGAGGACTCTGTTGACATGTGGCTCGATATAAATCTTGGTCAATACTTCGTATCGATTATCCTTGTTTTTCTCTCTATCACAAACGTGTTTATGGTTTTACGTATTAAAAGGGAAACCATTTGTTTTGTAATAAAAGGAGCTCACGTAGAAATAATTTTTGTGAGCCAATTTGTGAGATTCTCTTTGTACATTTGTTATTTCAATCAGTTAATAAATTGAGAGTTATTTATTTCATTTTATTTGTTCCATTTGGTGCTCTTGCACAACAATTGGTATCAGAGCCACTAGGCTCATCTGTATCAAAGTTTGTGTTTGAAACCTACTTGAGAAAGATGGGTGATCAATCAGAATCGGGAGGCGCGCATCCTTTGCCGTAATCACACTCTTTGCGTTTAGCAAAAATGACAGTTCAAAATGCAAAGTTTGAAGTTGAAAAGTTCGATGAAACAAATAATTTTGGTATGTCGCAATGTGAGGTTAAAGATGTGTTGCAAAACCTCAAAAGTATTTTGTCATGCGAGAAACATCAGCTAAGTCACTATGAAAAAGCAGTTGTATCGATTCCAGTACAAATAAGGTATAAAAATGATTACACACCTTGATTCATTTAACAAATTAATTGCTGATTTGTTAAATTTAGATGAAGATGTCAAGGATGAAGATAAAGCCTTGATTTTGTTAAATTCATTACCTGAGGCATATGATCATTTAGCTACTACTTTAATTTATGGTAAAGACACTGATAGGAGCATATTTATGCGACTTAGCTTGCTTGTTTTCTTGCATTTTAGTAATTATTTAGTATTTATAATAGTGTTTAAAGCTAATTTCGTGTGTTTGTAGGTTATATGGGCTAAGGGTGCATTTTGGGCCAATTTGGAGTAGTTTGGAGTGTTTTTGGGCCCAAGATGGATTGCTTATGATCCATGCAAGATGGATGGACGAATTTGAAGTCAAAAGAAGCTAGGAACATGCTAAAAATATGGTGAAACAAATACAAGTTGCAAGAAGGGATAGGTTTCTAGAAGGATTGACCAAAACTCCACTCAAAACCATGCCTAACCCACCAAAACAACTCAATGCCGTGGGCTTTCCTTGTTGTTTCCCACCAGATTTTTGGCTTAAACAAGCCCATTTGAGTGATGATGCAATGCCTAACTCACCATGACATTTGAATGATGATGCAATGCCTAAGTCACCATGACATGTGAGTGGTTGTTCAATACCTAACCCATTAGGAAAGTGTGTGGATGATTCAAGACCTAACCCACTAAAAATCCACTCAATGCCATGCATCCTTGATGAATTCCCACCAGAAATTTGGCTTAAACAAGTCCATCTCCATCCCTATAAATATCATGGTAGAAACCTCATTGAAATCATCCAAGAATAAACCATTCTACAAGCCTTTCCTTGCCTCTCCCTACATATCTAAACTTCCCCCATCCATTCCTCCATAAACCAACCCTTCAACATCATTCAAAGCCTTGTGCCGCAACAAAGAGAAGAAGAGGAAAGTCCTTGGATGCGCTTGGATCGTTGGAAAGTTTAGGTGTTTTCTTTCTTTTACTTTTGTTTTTCAATGTTTAATTTAAATTGTTGTTCAATTATGTTAAACATGTGGAACTAATTTCTTTTTAGTTAGAGGCAAATTTGAAGCCATGGACATATGTTGGTTATGATTTGATTTACCCCAGTTATGAATTTATGAATGTTGGATGTGGTTTACTTTTCTATTTTGATTAAGAACTTGTTTATGTATGTGGGTTAAGGGTCGACACTTAATTTGCATGCCTAAACTTGATGCTAGGATATAAGGGAATTTCACCTAATCGTTATGAACTTATATTCACAAGTAGTAAAGATCGCTAGTCACGATTGTGTTAAGTAAATCCTTGGCATAAGTTTCATGCAATTCATAGTAACAAGTGCCTCGTCAATGCTTATGGTTTTCATAGAACTTAATGATTCTTGCTTGTATCTCTATTATGCAATTCATGTAGGGAACTTGTGGGGAATGTTTTGGGTTGTCGTATGCAATCATCCAATCTAATGACTTTAGGAAAATCTGAAAGTTAATTTAAGCGGACCTAATTAATTTGGAGCATTGTCATTCATTCGTTTGTTGAATTCATAACTGGGAATCAAATTATATGCATATGTTCATGTGTGGATAAGGAACCCTCTAACTAGTTTCTCATCATTCTATTTCATTAAATTATATTTTCTTTGAAGTTTATTTATAAGTTTATGTTTTAAATTCAATTTCATCAAAATCAATCCCCCATTTATTTTAAAGTGTTAGATTTGTTAGAAATCAATTTAGTTTGTGTTTTCTAAAGTCTTGAATTATTTTGAGTCTTTTGATTTATTTTAGTTTATTTGTTAGTTTTATTTTGAGTTATTCTAGTTAAGTGTTTTGAGTCTAGTTTAGTGTTTTAAACTTTGTTTTTACGTTTTTAAATTAATTTTACATTGGTTAGCATCCCTAGTTAATCCCCGGTTAGAACGATCCCTACTTACATCATTACTACAATTATCACAAATAGGGTTTAATTTGTGTGTCAAGAAATTCTCACACCAGACACCATAAATTTTGAAGATGTGTCTAATGCATTGATGAACCATGAAGTTAGACATAAAGATAAGGAAGTCTAGAATACAGCATCAGATGCTTTGTTTGTTAGAGGCATAATGAATGAAAGACGGAGATTCAATAACAGAAGAAGATCTTAGTCTCAACCACGAGGCAATTCACAAAATAAAAAAAAAATATTAGACAAAGATGAATGTGCATTTTGTCATACAAGGGGACATTGGATAAGGGATTGCCCTAAGTTGTAGAAGAATAACAAAAACACCAATGCTAATGTTGCACTTAGTGATGATGAATCTGATTATGCTTTGGCTGTTACTTCTATTTGTGATTCTAATGTATGGATTTTGGATTCTGGTTGTTCTCACCATATGTGTCGAATTTGAGATTGGTTTACTAATCTAGAAGTTGTAAAGGCATGAACTGTTTTATTGGGTAGTGATTATGCATGTAATAAAAAGGGAGTAGGAGCAATTAAGTTGAAACACCATGATGGCATCGTTAGAGAGTTGTCTAATGTATGGTATGTTTCTGCTTTGAAGAAAATTTTAATTTCTTTGGGTGCCTTGGAAAGCAATGGGTTTAATGTAAATATGTCAAATGGTGTTCTAAAAGTTACTAAAGGTGTTTTGGTTATGATGAAGGGAATCCGAAAGTAGAATATATATTTCCTGCAAGGAAAAATGGTTTTAGGTGGTGATACAACCACAATTTCTAAAAAACCAGATACTGACAACACCAAGTTATGGAATATGAGACTTGGACATGTTGGTGAAAAAGCTCTTCAAGCTTTTGTGAAACACAGACTGCTGAAAAGAGCCAAAACTTGCAAGCTCGACTTCTGCAAGCATTATGTCTTGGGTAAGCAAACTAGAGTTAAATTTGGTATTGTTGTGCATCAACCTAAAGGAATCCTAGATTATGTGCATTCAGATATTTAGGGTCCTACCAAGACATATTGAGTGGTAAGCACTGCTTTGTAACCTTTTTTGATGACTACTTTAGAAGAGCTTGGGTTTATACAATGAAGCACAAAGATAGTTAAATATTTTCTTAAACTGGGAGAAAATGGTTGAAAACCAAACTAGTAAGAAAATTAAAGTTTTGAGGTCAGAAAATGGTGGGGCATTTCACTGTTCGTGGAACTCCCCAACAAAATGGAGTTGCTGAAAGGTTGAATAGAACGTTACTCAAAAAGGTTAGATGTATGGTGGATCAATCTAGTTTAAGTAAGGCATTTTGGGCAGAAGCAATTACATATGCTTGTCACATTATCAATCGTTTACCTTCATCTGCAATTGAAGGTAAAACACTTATTGAGAAGTGGATTGGAAAACAAACTTATGATTATGATTTTCTTCATATTTTTGGTTGTCTCATTTATTTCCATGTGACTCAAAGTAAGCTTGATCCGAGAGCCAAGAAGGCTATTTTTGTGGGCTTTAACAGCAGTATCAAAGGTTGCCATTTGTGGTGTCCAGATTTGAAGAAACTTATAATCAGCAGAAAAGTGACTTTTGACAAAACTTGTATGTTACAAAGTAACTCAAAGACAAGCGTTGATACAACTCAAGTTCCTATGAGAAGTTTTTAGGAAGTGGAGTTTGAAAAGATTGCTACCACTACTCCACTGCTGTTTTGATTGAACAGTAAGTAAATAAAGGTCAAGAGGATGAAGATGTCTCTTCCCAGGATGAAGAAGAGGGTCATACCCAACAACCTCCAGTTATAGAGTGCATTGCTACAAGTAAAGGCAAGGGAAACACAAAGAGACCGTCAAGATATAATGATTATATTGCTTACGCTCTTCCTATTATGAATGCAAAAATCCCAGAAAGTTATAAGAAAGCATTGGACAACTTTCAAAATACAGAGTGGGGTAAGGCTATGGATGAAGAAATGAATTCTCTTGTGAATAACAACACTTAGGAGTTAGTTCAATTGCCTCCCAGCAAGAGAGCTATTGGCTGCAAGTGGGTGTATACTAAGAAGTGTTGTCCAGGAGAAGACAATGTGAGATTGAAAGCACGAGTGGTAGCAAAAGGATATGCACAAAAGAAAGGTATTGATTATAATGAAGTATTTTCTCCCATTGTGAAGCATTCATCTATTCGTATTATGTTAGCCTTTGTTGCACAATTTGATCTTGAACAAGTGCAACTTGATGTTAAGATGGCTTTCTTACATGGAGATCTTGATGAAGAAATTTACATGTCTCAGCCTGATGGGTATCAGGTAACTAGTGAAGATAAATGGGTTTGTAAATTGAAGAAGTCTTTGTATGGATTTAAGAAATCTCCAAGATAGTGGTATTTAAAGTTTGACGAATTCATGAGAGGTCAACACTATTTAAGAAGTCAATATGATCATTGCGTTTATTTGAAAAAGTTGCAAGATGGGTCTTTCATTTATTTATTATTGTATGTTGTTGATATGTTAATTGCATCAAAGAATGTTAAGGAGATTGAAAAGTTGAAAGCACAGATGAAGAACAAGTTTGAGATGAAAGATCTTGGTGAAGCGAAAAAGATACTCGGTATAGAAATTACTCGTAACCGAGAAAACGGCTTGGTGTATCTTACACAAAAGCAATATTTGTGTAAATTGCTTCAACATTTTGGTATTAATGATGACACCAAACCTGTAAGTACTCCAATGGCTCTTCAGTTTAAGTTGAATGCTTTGTTATCTCCCAAAAACAATGAAGAGAAGTTGCAGATGAAGAATATTTCATATTCTAATTTTGTTGGTGGCTTGATGTATACTATGGTATGTTCTCAACCAGATATTGCTCATGTCGTTGGTTTGGTTAGTTGCTATATGCATAATCTAGGAAAAGAACATTGGCAAGCAACTAAGTGGATTCTTAGATACTTATATGGGACTAGAGATGTCGGCTTATGTTTCCAACAAAGTGATAGCAGTTTTGAGAATTTTTTGGTTGGACATGTTGACTCTGACTATGCTAGAGATTTAGATAAAAGAAGATTGACTACGAGCTACTTATTTACCATGGCCCAAGGGCCAGTTAGTTGGAGATCCATACTATAGTCCACAGTCGCTTTGTTAACAATGGAGGCCGAATGTATGGCTATTGCATAAGCTGTAAAGGAGGCCATTTGGATACATGGACTGATAAAGAATCTAGGAGTTTATCAAAAGGAGGTGGAGCTACATTGTGATAGTCAAAGTGCTATTCACTTGTCTAAATACCAAGTTTATCATTCGAGGACAAAGCATATTGATGTTCGGTTTCATTTTATTCGTGATATTTTGTCCAAAAGAAAGATTATTCTTTAGATAGTTCCAAATGCGGATAACCCAACTGATATGTTAACGAAAGAGCTCGGACCTGCCAAGTTTGAGCATTGTTTAAACATAGCTCATATATTATGTGCCTGAATATGTTTGTGATTATGAATCTCGCCAAGGTGGAGATTGTTGACATGTGACTCGATATAAATCTTGGTCAATACTTTGAATCGATTATCCTTGTTTTTCTCTCTATCACAAATGTGTTTATGGTTTTACGTATTAGAAGGGAAACCATTTGTTTTGTAATAAAAGGAGCTTACGTAGAAATAATTTTTGTGAGCCAATTTGTGAGATTCTCTTTGTACATTTGTTATCTCAATTAGTTAATAAATTGAGAGTTATTTCTTTCATTTTATTTGTTCCTTTTGGTGCTCTCACGCAACAGACTGCACTTGGGCTGCGGTCATTACATGCCCACTGATCTTCATTTCTCATGTCATGTCTGCCGTCGAAGCCACGTCCATCTTAGGTTATACCGTAAAGTTGTCATTGTCGAAAAGGTTGTTGAGCCTCGGGGAAAAAATATTGATTGAACTAGAAATTTAACTGATTATGGTGATTCACCATAACCATAGTCCTTATATTAAGTCATTCCAAAGGACATTCTAGTATTCGACTAGAATTTGGAAATTACTCCGATAATGTCCTAGCTAGCCACACTTGAAACATAGATTTGTTTTGGTCTGGCAGTTGTTGTCATGATTAAGTGAGACATATACTGCACAAAGAAATAGGATTCTTCTGGAAGGAACCACTTCATGATTCACTCACAGAGAAACACACTCTACCCGCCGAAAACCATACTCACTAGAAGAGCAGTCATATTAGATCCACCATATGTAGACCTCGAAGGCTATTCATTCTTCTTAAATGTCGTCTTCGTTACTTGTTCCACTTTCTAAGTTATGCAGAAAGCAGCTTCCCATATAACTCCACAATTAACCACATAATAAGCACAAAATCCCAGGTTAATTCAACTATAATCTAGTTCTTTGTTTCTCTTTCTTATTTCTGAATCCCGGACAAAAATGAATAAATCTCCAGAATTTTCGCTCTTAGTTGGCTACTGATATATCTCCGTGCTCAACTGACGGAAACCTTCATCTCTATATCACTTGAACCTTAAGACTTAAGAAATCTTACTTAAATTTGTGTTTGGGGTCCGAGCTTATAGTTGTTCTCGGTCCAGTAACATTCATCTAGAATCTTTCCATAGGTTGTCCAGTCAAGGTTGGCCGAATCCTATTACAAAGAGGATTAGTTTAGATAAGAGTGAGGTAGTCGAACCCTAATGCAACAACGAGTCTTAAAGCTAAGGATGTTTAGAATTAGAGGATGAATCTGGTTCATTAAGAAGCTCCATTCAAAGTCCTATAGGGGTTAGGATTGGTCGAAACCTGATCAGATTAGGTTGAAGAGTTCTAATCCAAGTAAATTTCTAGTTCGGCCATAAGGGGGTTCGTTTTTATAAATAAAGAGAGGGTGCATCATTCAAAGCCTCTTTAAATCAACACATAAATTGCCCTACATAACACTTCTCAACAACCCTGATATTTTTTCCTCTCCCCCTTTCTTCTCGCCATATCTTCACTTTGGATAGACAGCACTATGAAGGCAACCAGCTACATCTTCAGTTTGGATAGACATCATTGGAGCCGTAGAATTAGCCGACCAAGGAGCACTTTCAGTTTGGATAGACGACACTGCTTCGACACCGACTGGTTATTTATCTAAGTATTGGTCAACAAGGATATCCGAGTCCGTGTTGGTAGAGGTCATCTTATCAGCCTTCTCAATGAAGTAAGGTGTTACCAGGTTACACATCGAAAGCCAAATTTTATTTTATGACTGGATATTCACAAGTACATTTTAGAGTTTGGCATTCTGATGGCTGAACCAGATTTACAATTAAGACATGTATCTCTTTCGAGTATTTGTGTCCGTACAATCTGGTACCAATTCGATGTACTTATACTTTCACGAATATAACTACTGAGACTGAATTCAGCTCCAATGATTTGTGAACTTCGAAGAAACTAGCAACCTTGTCTTAAAGCTTTAGAACCCAAAGGCCAAGATGTGTTCTTTCCACGGCCGCAGTTGCGAGATCAAGAAGTTAGCAGTGCGCCTAATGCCATATCAACATATTTTACTCACCGGCCAGACTCGACCGATGAGCTAGCACGCCTCGCACATAACCGAAGGATGTAGTTAGATTATTAGTTACTTAGCCTGCGAGCCACGTAGGCTTGGTAGTTTCTAAGGTCAACATTTTGGCACGCTAAGTGGGATAGTGTGCTAAAGCTACAAAGTTCATGACCATTGAAACACAATCAGTAAAAAAGAAAACAGTCACGAGTAAGTCAGTGACTAATCTTCCATGTACAGTCCAAAGTGAAGGAAAATTTTTGTCCTAGCTAAGAACATGTGAGAATATTTGAACACATATGCAAACTAATAACACTTTAAGGTAGGCATGCATTCAAAACCAATTCTAAAACCCATGACTTTCAAAGCCTAGAGAATGGTGAACCATAAGACTCTTTAACAACATTAAAGAGTAGGAAGGATTTGAGATTCATTACCCTTGAACCTCATCTTTCTTTACACAAGGGATTCACCCAAGTGGAGGGACTTCAAGTCACCTCCTAGCTCCTTGGATCTTCCTTGTGATTTTCTTCTTTGTTGATGCTCCTTTGCTACTTGAGGATGTGAGGAAATGATCTCCAGGAACACCAAAGGTTTGGTGTCTACAAGTCTCCAAACCAAGGATAAGGTGTGAAGATGAAAGACTTAGAGAAGAAATGATTGCTAGCTATTTCTTCCCTAAGTGGCCGGCCTCTTTTAGAGAAAAAGGGAGAAAATGTTTCTCTTCTTCTGCCTAAAAAAACAAACCCTAGTGAGAGAATGGCTATAAAGTTGCCTTTATACCACCTCACATGTGAGTGGCAAACTTGTAATTAACTCAAGTTTGCTACCACTCACCCTAGGCTGGTTTTGACATTGATTTTGGGTTAATTTCCATTTAGTTTTAGTTGTCAAACAACCTAAACTCAATGGGCCTTATGGACCAAAAACCCTTTTGGGCCTCGAAACCAAAAACCAACTTAAAAGCCTAATACGAACCTTTTGTATGACCATTCTTAATTAAACCATTTAATTGCTTATCCATCTCTTTTATATCTTTACATTCATCCTTACTTGGTGTACGATCCATTAGGTTCCATTTAGGGAGGCAGTGGGCGATTGTTACTCTTAATGATCGATTGTGAATTGAAACTACATTTCAATTCTCTCTTTGATGAAGATTAGTGTTTGGTAATCCTTAGGGATTCCACAAACCATGAGTGACACCAAGCAGTATGTCATGGCTATCCAAGCTAAGTAGAATTGGTTGGAGAACCTCTCCAGTTACAACTACAACGCAATATGGTCATTCTCTAATACAATACTCTTGATCACATTGTTTAAGTGATAGTTTGTTTCATGTCTACTATCCAATGTGATACTTCTCTACATGATTCATTTGAATATGATTTGGAACAAACTTCCTAAGTCATATTCGTATGCTTTGGCCAAAGACTCCCGAATCATATCTCAGAGAATTCTCCCTCCAGCATGGAAGGTTAGAGATCCCTTGTTGTGCATTCATATGCCTACATGACTAGATAGCTTGACCCCAATAATGTCGTGGACACTCTTGATGGAATGCCTTTCACATTATCAAAGATCAAAGACCTACTCATTAGACATCTATGATGCCTCAGGTCAAAGGACTACTTTGCATATTGGAAGTTACGAGTTCTTGCATGACATGTAAGTTTGAACTCTCTTTTGATTGTTGTTTAGTGTACTCAATTACCTTTTCAACACCTATGTGTTTGCCTCAGTGTCTAACACTAAATGACTTGAGACTAGTCATACTCACACTTGAGTTAACATAACACATACTAACCTTAACGGATTGTCAATGCCCAATTGGCAATCCTATGGCTAGGAACGTTTTAGGAATGAACATAAGAGAAAGGTCTCCTTAATCGAATTCACTTAGATCACTTCTCTCTTAGATTAAATACATTCCTTGGATTCCCTTATTGCTTAAACACATAATACAATAAATAGTGATTAACAATAAGCTTTGCCCTCTATTAAACATATAATAGTTTAACATAATAAGTATACCAAAAAGCTGTTACATCAAATGAGTGGCTTTGTGGGCACGCTACCAACAATCTCCCACTTGCACTCAAAGTCACCTTCCCATGTATCTAATACCCATATGTTCCATATGGCGGTCAAGTTGGATTTGAGACATTGGCTTCATCAGTGGATCTGCTACGTTATCGGCTGAGGCAACCTTGAGGATGTTCACTTTCCCCTCAGCAGCATATCTTCTAATGATATTAAAGCATCTTTCAAAATGCTTGTTCTTTTGATGAGCCCTGGGTTCCTTGGCTTGAGCTCTCACCCCACTATTATCACGGTACAAAGTTATTGGTGAAGTAATGGTTGGAACCACTCCAAGTTCAGTAATAAACTTCTTCATGTAGAACGCTTCTTTGCCGGCTTCAGCTGCAGCGACATATTCAGACTCTATCGTGGAATCAGCAATTACATCTTGTTTCTTGCTTTTCCAACTAACATCCCTACCATTCAGAGTGATCACATATCTGGAGTTGGAACTTCTATCGTCCACGTCAGATTTGAAATCTGCGTCTGTATAGGCTTCCACTCGCAACTCTGTCGCTCCTCCATAAATAAGGAACATGTCCTTAGTTCTTCTTAAGTACTTAAGGACCATCTTGACAGCTGCCCAATGTTCTGATCCTGGGGTAGATTGATATCGACTAGTAATGCTCACAACATATGCGATATCAGGCCTTGTGCATATCATGGCATACATGAGACTGCCTATGGCGAAAGAATAAGGAATAGCACTCATCTGCCGTATTTCTTTAGGAGTCTTAGGTCTCATGGACTTAGAAAGGTGAATTCCATGTCTCACAGGAAGAAAACATTTCTTAAATTGTTTCATCTGGAACGTACTTAGCACCTTGTCTATGTACAAAGATTGGGATAATCCAATTAATTTTCTGGATCTATCACGATAGAGCTTTATCCCAAGCACATAAGATGCATCTTCCAAATCTTTCATGTGGAAGGTTTTGGACAACCACACTTTTACAGAACAAAGCACTGCAGTTTCATTCCCGAATAGTAATATGTCTTCTACATATAGCACTAGGAATACAACTGCATCCCCAACGACCTTTTGATAAACACAATTGTCGTCTTCATTTTGAGTAAAACCAAATGTTTTGATTTCAATGTCAAAACCAATATTCCAGCTCCTGGAGGCTTGCTTAAGTCCATAAATGGACCTCTGAAGCTTGCATACCTCAGTTTTTTTAGACTTGGACACGAAACCTTTGGGTTGAGTCATATAGAGCTCTTCCTCTAGGTAGCCATTCAGAAAGGCCATCTTCACGTCCATTTGCCATATCTCATAATCATGGTATGCAGCTATAGCAAGCAAAATCCGAATGGACTTAATCATAGCTACAAGAGAGAAGGTTTCTTCATAGTCAATCCTTTCTGGTTGCCTGTAACCCTTGGCTACTAGTCTAGCCTTATAAGTTTCCACGTTCCCATCAGCACCTATCTTTCTCTTAAAGACCCATTTGTTTCCAACAGGTACTATACCTTCTGGAGGGTCTACTAGAGTCCAGACCTGATTTTGATACATGGAATCCATCTCAGATTTCATGGCCTTTTGCCATCTCTTTGAATCAATGTTGGACACTGCTTCAGTATAGTCTCTAAGGTCCTCATTTGTGTCATTGTCACCTAGGAGGTGCAATTCCCTAAAGTCATTATCCAAACCATACCTCTTAAGTGGCTTGCTGACCCGTTCAGATCCACGTGGAGCTAGGGGTTCAGGAACAGGGTTGTCAACTTGTCGAGTGCTTGTTTGTGGTTCATCATTAATCTCATTAATCTCAATCGTTTACTTGTAGTTCATTTGAGAAAAAAATTCGTCCTCTAGAAACTTCACAATTCTGGCGACAAAGACTTTCTAGTCGTCAGGATGGTAGAACTCATATCCCATAGTTTCTCTAAGATATCCCAAAAGATAGCATTTGACTGATCTCGCTTCAAGCTTCTTGAAATATGCTTCACAACGCCAAATCTTAATGTGATTAAGACTTGGCTTTCTCCCATGCCATATCTCATAAGGCGTTTGTGAAACTGACTTGGAAGGTACTCTATTAAGCAAGTAAGGTGCTGTATATAGAGCGTATCTCCATAATGTTACTGGTAGATCAGCAGAACTCATCATAGAATGAACCTGTTCATCAAGGTTCGATTTCTCCTTTCAGAAACTCCATTAAGTTGTGGAGTTCCTGGTGGAGTCCACTGTAATATTATTCCACACTCTTTGAGATAATCTAGGAACTCGTTACTTAGATACTCTCCCCCTCGATCTGATCTTAGGATCTTTATTTGCTTCCCAGTTTGCTTCTCAACTTGATTCTTGAATTCTTTGAACTTTTCAAAGGATTCTCACTTGTACTTCATAAGATACATATAGCCAAATCAAGAGTGATCGTCGGTGAATGTGATATAGTAGGAGAAGCCTCCTCTCGACATAGTAGACATAGGTCCACATACGTCAGTGTGGATTAACCCTAGAATCTCAGTGGCACGCTCTCCCTTCCCAGTGAATGGAGATTTGGTCATCTTCCCTTTTAAACAACATTCACAAGTACCCATTTGGTCATCACCTAATGGGCGAAAATATCCGTCTTTCGACATCTTGCGAATCTTATCAAGGTTCACATGTCCAAGTTTAAGATGCCACATCTTTTCTTGTTGAACTTCTTCTCTAGCCCTTTTGGGTTGTGAGGTATTCCCGCTTTCAATACAGTGCATCCCACTACTTGTTTCTAGGTGAAAATGTCCTCTATCATATTACCATGAGAGATAATACGACCATTCAAGTACAAAGTGCAACTCAATTTTTCAAACAATACTGAGTGCCCATCTCGTAAAAGCATAGAGATGGAAATCAAGTTCTTTATACATGAAGGAAAATATAAACAATTTTTAAGTTCCAAGACTTTCCCAGAGGGTAGTTTAAGCATGTAGGTGCCTATTGCTTTTGCAGAGATTTTAGTGCCATTCCCAACTCGCACAATCATCTCCCTATTGCGCAGTGTTTTGCTCCCTGCTAGTCCCTGCAAGGAATTGCAGATATGTTAACTAGTGCCTGAAACAAATATCCAAGAATTGGAGCTCACTGTAAAAGCACTTTCTATGACAGAAATAGTCCCTTCAAAAGTTCCTGTCATAAGGCTCGCAATGCGCACCCTATATTTCTTCTTCCAACATTCAACCTTTCCACAATGAAAGCATGTTCCTTTGGATTTTCGTGCCTTCTTCTTATGCAACCTTTTCCTTGTGATTGCATTCTCACTCCCATGTCCTTTTTGAAACTTTGTTCAAACTCACAGCACATGTCAATCATCTCGGTAAAAGCATGATCGAATCTATTCACTTTATAGTTTACTATAAACAGTGAAATCATCCGAGATAGATGCAAGGAAAAAGTCTTGGCCCATTTTCCCATCGATGGAAGTTCCTAAACTCTCAAGATCTTGAAAGATCCTTTCCATCTTTTGTCCATGTTTTTGGATCGATGTCCCTTTTGCCATTTTGGCATTTAATAGACTACAAACATTTGAGAATCGTACGTTACTTGTCTCATTGTCATGTATCTTATGCAAACTATCAACCATGGCACAAGAAGTGTCCATGTGCTCATGTAGCTTCTTAAGCTCCTCACTAAGTGAAGTGATGATTAAGCATTTGGCTTGTAAGTCATCCTCATAGTGTCTAGTGTAATTTTGACACTCCTCATTTGAAGCTAGTTTCGTAGGAGGTACATAAGGAGGGGATTGCTTGAGCACATACGATATGTCATTCTTTTTTCACACATTCTCAACGTGATGATACCAAGCAAGGAAACGTTGGCCCCTAAGGCCCTTTTTGTCAAGTATAATGGTAGGTGTAATTTTAGGCATGTCGTTAACTACATAACATAATAGAAATCCTATTAGATTGTTGATTTTATAACTACTTGATTGGGTCTTAAATCAAATAGAACCACCCACTATTTTTGGCAAATTCCACATCCCTCAATGGAATCCGAGAGTTATGTTGAACTCTTAGCGGGGTATGGGAGGCTCACCATTACCAAGCCCACCTCACAATGATATGATGTTGGTTAGCAAAAATAATGATGAGAGAATAACGCTTTAGTCATTTACAACTCTTGTAATTACCCATCTAGTTTGGCCTCTAGAGAATGATGCCTCACAATGATATGATGTTGGCACCATTGCACTTAGTTAAGTCATTCCCACCATGCTAGTTCGTGTAGGGGTTCAAGAATAGCCTCACAATGATATGATGTTGGCCATCCTTGTTGCCTACCTCACCACATCATGTATGTACATATGGGCTCCTCCTGGAGGTAAGCACATACTTTGAACTTTCCCATGATAGGGTGAAGCCAGTGTATGAGTCACAAACGATTAGAGCCCACCACAGTGGAAGGCCTATGAAGAGATGTTCAAAGCATCTCTCGTTTATGAACTTAATATTCGTTTTGTTGAGGGAGTAGTGTTGGGCTACATCAATTTCATTTTAATCTTATTAAAATGACTTAGGATGATTATGAACCGTTTGATTTGATCCAACATGAGCCTTGTGTTGGACCTTGGGTCTAAGGTAGGTAGTTGTTGATTTTAGTTATGTATTTAATCTAATTAAACCGTCATTTCCTATTGGGCGTTGGACCCAACTATTCCTATTTGCATACAAATGAACAAAAAAGGAATACATGAAATAAAGAGAAGGGCTTATGCCCTTTTACAACACATTGGAAGGACTTATGCCCTTTTACAACACATTTGAATTAATCAAATTACATTCAAATCTAAGCTACTTAACCCAAACATTCATAATGTAAAGCGGCCAATCACATAGCTCAATTATCGAGGCATTTGGTTCATAATCACTCTTTTTCTTAATCAATCACATTAACTAAGAAAGCAACTTAAACAATTGGTTTTCGGATTCATAGAATTGATTTAAATGGAACTAAATGAAATGAAAATCTAATTCTCATTAAAGAGACAAAATCATTTTGTTCTCATCACAATTTGGGCCGAAAAACAATGACCACATCTATTGGGCCACAATGCTAAAACATAAACTTTTGGGGTCACTTTGTAAAAACACAAGAGTCCACAACTTCATGTAATTACAACTAGAACCCACAAATTCATCAATTACAAAAACTTCATTAAAGGAACAAAACAATGTGTCCTTTAGTGATTTTGGACCTTTACGTAAAAACATAAACTTTTGGGCCAAAGTACAAATACACAAAAGTATCAAAACTTTATGTAATTGCATAAAAGGCCCAAAAATACCCTACTCATTAGGGTGGCCGGTTTTGGTAGTGAAAAAAAGGAGGGGGGAAAGGTTTTGGTGAAAAATTCAAAATTTGAAAGTGTTTAAAGCAAGTGGATAAGTAGGTGAGGAAAAATTGATTGTGATGGGTTGTAAGAAAATGTTTTGTCAAACAATAAAGACATTAATCATCCATCACCAATCATCCATCACCCATAAAAAATAAACCAAAACTTTATGAAAAACACCAAACACTTTGAATCAAAACTCCAAACCTTTTTGTTCTTGATGAGAACATCAAGAACATTGAAGAACACACATGAAAACTCATAAAAGCTCCACGGATGTTTTCACACAATAAAAATCAAATTTTTACTACTCAAAAGAGGGTTAACATCCTAGGGCACTTAGGGGTTCCAAAAGTCACTTTAAAACATTTTTAACAAGACAAACATGAACCCAAAAATCCACCCTTTGGATTTGGCCGAATTTCCCCACATACATGGCACCAAATTTTAGTTCCAATATTCATGCTTAAATGAACTACATCTACAACATTTGAGATGCTAAATTTTCAAGCAAAATTAATATTCAAAAGCAAGAACAAAGCTTGTAACATTTACAACATTTAAATCATAAATCATGAAAAACACAAAACCCAAAAGGATTCACCATACTCTAGACCTAGGCTTTTGATACCACTTGAAGGAAAAAATTTGTCCTAGCTAAGAGCATCTGAGAATATTTGAACACATATGCAAACTAATAACACTTTAAAGTAGGCATGCATTCAAAAACAATTATAAAACCCATGACTTTCAAAGCCTAGAGAATGGTGAACCATAAGACTCTTTAACAACATTAAAGAGAAGGAAGGATTTGAGATTCATTACCCTTGAAGCTCATCCTTGTTTACACAAGGGATTCAACCAAGTGGAGGGCCTTCAAGTCACCTCCTAGCTCCTTGGATCTTGCTTGTGATTTTCTTCTTTGTTGATGCTCCTTTGCTCCTTGAGGATGTGAGGAAAGGATCTCCAAGAACACCAAAGATTTGGTGTCTCTAAATCTCCACACCAAGGATGAGGTGTGAAGATGAAATGGATGATTTAGAGAGTTTTTTATACTATAAAAACCCTCTAAGATGGCCGGCCTCTATGGAGAAAAAGGGAGAAAATGTTTCTCTTCTTTTCTCTAGAAAACCCTAGTGAGAGAATGGCTATAAAGTTACTTTTATACCACCTCACATTTGAGTGGCAAACTTGCAATTAACCCAAGTTTGCTACCCCTTCACCCTAGGCCGGTTTGGCTTTGTTTTTGGGTTAATTTCCATTTAGTTTTTAGTTGTCATACAATCTAAACTCAATGGGCCTTTTGGACCAAAAAACCCTTTTGGGCCCCGAAACCCAAAACCAACTTAAAAGCCCAATACGAACCTTTCGTATAATTAATTAACTAATTAATTAATCTTGACCATTATCAATTAAACCATTTAATTGCTTATCCATCTCTTTTGTATCTTCACATTCATCCTTACTCGGTGTACGATCCATTAGGTTCCATTTAGCGAGACAGTGGGCGATTGTTACTCTTAACAATCGATTGTGAATTGAAACTACATTTCAATTCTCCCTTTGATGAAGATTAGTGTTTGCTAATCCTCAGGGCTTCCACAAACCATGAGTAACACCTAGCAGTATATCATGGCTACGCAAGCTAAGTAGAAGTGGTTGGAGAACCTATCCAGTTGCAATTACAACGCAATACGGTCGTTCTCTAATACAATACTCTCGATAACATTTTTTAAGTGATAGTTTGTTTCATGTCTACTATCCAATGTGATACTTCTCTATATGATTCAATTGAATATGATTTGGAACAAACTTCCTAAGTCATATTCACATGCTTTGGCCAAAGTCTCCCGAATCATATCTCAGAGTATTCTCCTTCCATTATGGAAGGTTAGAGATCCCTTGTTGTGCATTCACATGCCTACATGACTAGATAGCTTGACCCCAATAATGCCGTGGACATTCTCAATGGAATGCCTTTGACATGATCAAAGATCAAGGACCTAACCATTAGACATCTATGATGCCTCAGGTCAAAGGACTACTTTGCATATTGCAACTTAGGAGTCCTTACATGACATGTATGTTCGAACTCTCTTTTTGATCGTTGTTCAGTGTACTCAATTACCTTTTGAGCACCTATGTGTTTGTCTCAGTGTCTAACACTAAATGACTTGAGACTAGTCATACTCACGCTTGAGCTAACATAACACATACTAACCTCAGCAAATTGGCCATGCCCAATTGGCAATCCTATGGCTAGGAACGTTTTTAGGAATAAACATAAGAGAAAGGTCTCGTTAATCCAATTTACTTAGATCACTTCTCTCTTAGATCAAATACATTCCTTGGATTCCCTTATCGCTTAAACACATGATACAATAAACAGTGATCAACAATAAGCTTTGCCCTCTATTAAACATATAATAGTTTAACACAATTAGTATTCCAAAAAGCTATTACATCAAATGAGTGGCTTTGTGGGCATACTTCCAACATCCTCATCCGCAACCTATGTCCCTTTATTGTGACAATCAAGCAGCAATGCACATCGCATCAAATCCTGTCTTCCATGAGCGAACTAAACACATTGAAGTTGACTGTCACTATGTTTGGAATCAAGTGCAATCCAAGGTGATTGCTACACACTTCATTCGAAGTCATGATCAACTTGCAGATATCTTCACCAAAGGACTGTCATTTGCTACTTTCCATCACCTCTTATCCAAGCTCGGATCAATCGATCCCTTTGATCCAACTTGAGGGAGAGTATTGGAAGAAGATCTAGTCTAGTTACTCAGTTAGGGTTAGTCTAGTTAATCCTAAACCCTAGTCGGCAGGAAGCATGGGTGTATGTATGGTACATTGCAGTCTAACAACTAAGTATGGTTGTCATGGTTGTCATTCTCACTAATTCAAGGGATTGCTGTCTTGCTTTAGTTTTTAGTTGTTGCCCCTTACCTTTAGTTGTTGGAAAAGCATAAATCAAAGAAGTGTTGTTCCTTGGTTTGTTTTTCTGTTTTCCCCTTTCTTCCGCTCATATATATGAGCTATCCTTGTACCTTGTTTTGATATAACATAATATAGACATTCAAACTTCAATATCATTTGGCTGGAAGATGTTAAAGCAATCACTCTTTGGGAGGCAACCCATATATTCAAAAATAAAGACAAGGGAAATTTTGGCTTCTACAAACAGATTTGCTTTCTTTTGCCTTTCTCTTTATCATTTTACATGATTGCATAGTTTTGAGTTTTATTTGCTTTTTTTTTTCTTGGTTAAGTTTTATTTGTGAGACATTGAGGACAATATTAGGTGTAAATGTGGGGGGTAAACAAATTGTTTTGCTTGGTTTTTTTTTTTTGATTTTCACCACTTATTACTACTAATGTTGTTTTTCACTGTTTTAATTTATGTTTTCTTAGTTTATTTTATTTTATTTGTTTTTGGTTAGGATGTTTGTTTGAGTCCTAGGATCCTTCCAAATTTTATGATGAGAACTGAACGTTCATGCATTAAGGAGACACATAATCATTGTTGAAGATCTTAAATACATTCTTTGGTTAATATGTGTACATGATTGTCTTGTTTGAAATTTTTAGCACATAGCCGTTAATTGACAAGCTATATGTATAAGTAATTTGGAGCATGGTAACACTTGGAATAAGCCTACCCTTATGTGAGTCATTGATCCTTAAAGATAGTGTGTTTGACATTATATACACTTAACTTGATTCTAAGAATGATTGTACATGTCATACATCTCTAGAACTTGTTTTGAGATGCTTTTCGTGACTTTGTAATCATATGACATAATTCCCAAAATTTGGATGTGATAAGTAGTAGGTACCACCATGGCCAAATTATTTTGTGTTCTATTTATATCAATTTGTTAGCCCTTTCGAGCCTAAACACTTTATCCTACCCTATTTCATTGGAACTAAGAGTAGAAGGGATATTGTAATACAAGTTTGTGATTGAAGAATGAAAAATTGGAGTGTGGGGATAACAACAATCGGTTATGGAGCTTGGTTTTTATATCTGTGAAGTAAAAGAAAAAAAATTATTATTTTCAGCAATCATGTTGTGATTGTTTGATGTTATACACAATGATAAAGAAAAAAAGTATTCTAATCATTCTTGGAGCTCGGAGATGTTTATAATGCATAGAATGAAAAATATGGGGCCAACATGATCAACATGCCCTTATTATTAACGTTTGCTGATGATTTTGATCTTTATATGTTCATAATGCAAGCATGTCTCGTACTTCTTCATACACTCTACATATATGTTCCAATGAAATTTCGTGATATCCTTATCCATTCTTTCTTATTACAACCTTAATATTTTCCAAATTGATCCAAGGGGGAGACTTGATTCTATGGAGACCAGATTGATGTACAAGCTTATGGTAGGTGATGCATGTACAATCTTGAGTGGCATGGATACCTTAAACACTTTAAGCAAGAACACTTGTGTGAGTCTGTGAGAGATTGAAACTGAGTTTAATATGCCTTGAGTTGTTTATGTTTATAAGGAGTTGATTAATAGCTACCACAAACTACACTCAAAATGTGATCATCATTTATCAGTATTAACTTTTGAATGTTATTGACCAGATTTGATGTTTATGCTAATCTTTATGCAATTAATTGTTCCTTGAACCAAATTTGGAAGGTTAGATGTCTTTAACTTTTAGTCATAGTACACTTGCATTAGTGTCTATAAATGTTTGTAGGCATCATTGTTGTAAACCCTCGGGAGACACAACTCCTCCTACTAGGGACACCTAAAGATTTAAAGACTTCTTGCACATGCTCAGTGCAACAGTTTTGCCAACTATAGTGGTCTAGTTAGATTCTATTGTTTGTGTTATTTTCTTTTTTTTTTGCTTGAGGACTAGCAAAAGTTAAGTGTGGGGGTATTTGATAGGAACATATTTACGTAATTTTGTTATGTTATTTATCTATGTTTACTTAGTCAATTTCCATTAGTTTTAGTGTTTTATGGTATTTTCGTTTTATTTCATGCCCAGTTGCCAAAATTGACCAAAGAAGGTTAAATTGAGTAGAAATGAGCTGTTTCACTTGGATTTGGTGGCATGTGTGGATTTCACTAGGGATGGGAATTTTGGAGTCTAAATGAAGTCCTTAAGCTGCAAAGATGAGGGTATTGATACATAAGCAAGTGACATGCAAGTTGTGGCAGCATGCTAGAATTAGCAGTTCCTGTTCATTAGTCCATCGATGTATAATGCTTGGATCTAGATGATATATTCATGAACATTGTTGCAAATTGTGCCTACTAAAACATATTCAAAATTGGCATCAACCAAAGCTCTATATCATCCCCAGCTCATCGCCACTGATAGCCGTTCAGATTCGCATCTTCAGTCAAGTTGTAAAGTCCAATACGTCAAAATAAAGTGCTCAAATGAAAATGACTTCTTCATGAAGGTTACTCCAAATTGTGTCTACATTAACACATCCCAATTTGGTGATAATATATTTAATGAAGTGGTCTGATTGATCAAAACACTGAGACCTGTCTGAAGTAACTTTAGCAATTGTCCTCTAAGACCATGAGTTGGACTCTTTGATGTTGTGAACGGAAGACAAGTTGAGAGCTGCAACCTTTACGGATCAATGAAGAAAGGAGGAGGAATTTATTCATGTGGGAGACAAGAAATGACAAGAGTAAAAAAAATAAAGAAACCAATTGACTCATCTACTACAAGTTGTACTAGTTGCAGTTGCCAAATTTAACTGTGCAATTACTTTGTATTGGCTGTACTTCCAACTTTTATGACAAGAAATGACATGTGGGTGATACTTTACAAACGTTTCACCTATTAAACTAAACTAGTAAGTATAAGGGCAAAGATTATTTTTTGAAGCCTTGTCAATAAATGTTATACACTTCAATGATAAATCCAAGGAATATGTAATTAGAAGAATGTGATCTAAAGCAGTTAGATTCATCAAACCATTCTCTTTTGTACGCATATCCTAAACATTCCTAATTATAGGATTGCCAATTGAGCATTGATGATCCATTAAGATTAGTACATGCTATGTTTACTCTCCAGGAGAGTGACTAATCTCTAGTCATTGGTGTGAATGAGAACTCTCTGCACATTGACTACTCGACATTCTGCCGAAAAAAAACGTACTTACAAAACGTTGGAAGCCAATATGCATGCAAGTCAAAAATGTGATCAAGCCACGCTTTATCAATTAACTCATGTTGTTCTACTAACGCTTTCCACTTTATCTCAAATTCTTCTTTGGTTTCGATATTTCCTATCTCATGCAAATCCTTGAAAACACCCTCAACACAACCCTTGTCTCTGAATTTGTTAATATTATGCCATATGCAATACCAAGGAAAGCTGATATAGAATTTGCTATCAATCACCTTTGCTATAACTCCATATTGATCCACAATTTTGACTTTAGGTGTGACAGCCCGTCCTGAAATATTTTTATCGTTGGCATGAAATAGCGTTTTTACCCTTACGCGTTTGTGGTTGTGTGTGTGAGCTACGTTGGGCCAATTGGGTTTTGTTTCTTCCCATGTCTTTAGACCCAATAAGAACTTGGATTTGGGATGGTGATGATTGGATGATTAAAATGGAAATCATATACACACACCCACACATGCACACATGCACTATTTCTTCCTTTTCTGGTTCTATCTCTCTCCACCTTCTCGACACTTCTTCCATTTTCATCACCTTGTACGGACAAGCACACATCCTAAACATTTGGACATAGATTGAGGGTTTGGTTAGCACCTTTGGATTCCTTGCAACCCAGTGAGTTCAACTATACCCTTGGTTTGGTTTGGAACCCTTGAAAACCCTAGAAACCCGAGAGCACCATTGGTAGTATTGTTCATATACTTTTAATCGTGTAGGTTTTAGCTGATTTCAAGATCATAGGAAGCTTTTAAAGGACTTCACGAAGCTCGGGGGACCATTTTCAAGTGTTTTGGATGTCGGGATCGTGAGTTCCAGGGTTGACCGGAATTCGTGAAATTTCTCCGGTGAGATTTCGTCGTATTTTGGACTTCAAAGTGGTATAAACCTCTTCTCCTCATTCTAAGCTTCATTTTGGTGCAAGAATAATAAAAATTGGTTGAGTTTTGAGTTAGATATTAAGTTTTAAAGATTTTCCAGTTTCCAGCTGAAGGAAAATTTGTGAAAAACAAGTTCATTTGAGCAACATCAACAACATGCAACTAACAATTAAAGGCGGAATCATGTTTATATGCACTCAAAAACAAAACTTAACCCATGAAATTCAAAGCCTAGTAGATAGGTGAACCAAGACTCAACTCAAGAACAAAGTGAGTTGAGAAATCTTATACCTTTGTTGATTCCTCTTTGCATAAGTAAAGGTTAATCACCGAAGGAGTGGGCCTGATAGGAACATATTTATGTGACTTTATTAGTTTGTTTCCTTGCATTTACTTAATTAGTTTCATCTTATTAGAATGTTTTAAGCTATTTTCGTGTGCTTGTAGGTTCTAAATAACAAAGTTAGCAAAGAAGTGCATTTTGGTGCAATTTGGAGCTATTTTAGGGTGAAATGGATTGCATGCATGGGGAGCATAAAAAATGGATAGTAGTGATTCATTCTCACCAATAAAAATGGATGGTGGTGATTCATTCTCACCAAGAAAATGGATGGTAGTGATTCATTCTCAAAGCCTATAAATAGGCTTCTCCATCAAGGCCAAACACGAATTCACATCTACAACACATTCCATAAACAACACAATTTCTGCCGCAAGTTTCCTTCTTCCTCCATCCATTTCCATCCACCTCTTTTCCTATCCATCCCCTACCACCCTTCCATACTCTCTTAACCTATCCAATCTCTGCCACATCCCCTAGACCATCCAAACACCACACCCACCTTGGTGCCACATGTTTGCAAGAAAGGAGGAGGACTTGGAGCTGTGCTAACCATTCAAGACGTTGGATTGTTGGAGCGTTCTAGGTGTCTTCTACTTTTGTTTATCATGTTTAAATTCAATTATAGTTGTTTAATTGCAAATATGTGGAACTAAATTCGTTTTGGTTAGAGGTTGATTCAAAGCCATGAACATATTTGTAATATGAATTGATTACCTTCAGTTGTGATTTCATGAGTTGTGAATTCAATTTGCTTAACTGCTTGATTTATAACTTATTCTTGTATGTCGATTAAGGATGCATACTTCATTTGCATGCATGAATTTGATGCTAGAATATAAGGGAGTTTCACCTAATTGTTATGAACTTATATTCACAAGTAGTGGAGGTTGCTAGTCACAATCGCGTTAAGTGAATTCTTGGCAAGAGTATCATGCTGTTCATAGTTACGAATGCCTAGTCAATGCTTATAGTTTTCACAAAGCTTAATGATCTTTGATTGTATCTCTATTATGTTGTTCACGTAGGGGACTTTTGAAGAATGTTTTGAATTGTTGTATGCGCTTTTCCGTCCAATTCAATAACTTAAGGAAAACTTGAAGGTTAAAAAAGTGTTGTTCACGGTTAATCTGGGGTGTTGAGATTCATGGTTTATTGAAAGAACAACTGAAAAATTGGTTTGTATGCAAGTGTGTCACGTGTGGAGAAGAACCCTCTAGCTAGTCCATCAACCATCAATTCACCTTAATTTTATGTTTTTGTTTAATTTCTGCAAGTTCTTACTTTTAAGTTTTTAAATTCGTCCAAAACTAATCCCCCCTTTACATTGAGTATCTTTTAGTGTCAATCTGTCCATTTTGGTGTCTTTTCATTGTTTTGAGTCTTTGTAATCCTATATTAGTCCAAATCAGTCCTTATTGTCTAGTTTGACTCCATTTGGTTGTTTTGAGTTGTTTTGAGTCATTCTAGTGTGTTTTGAGTTATTAGAGTGTCTTTTGCCTAGTTTTGTGTTTTTGAGTCTTATTTAGTGTTTTTAAATCAGTTTAGAGTAGATTAGCAATCCTTCTTAATCCCCGGCCTAGAACGATCCCTACTTACATCTATACTACAATTGTCAAAAAGAAGGTTTAATTTGTGTTTTGTTTTACATCGCATCAAAATTTTGGATGTCGGGATCGTGAGTTCCAGGGTTGACGGGAATTCGTGAAATTTTTCCGGTGAGATTTCGTTGTATTTTGGACTTCAAAGTGGTATAAACCTCTTCTCCTCATTCTAAGCTTCATTTTGGTGCAAGAATAATAAAAATTGGTTGAGTTTTGAGTTAGATATTAAGTTTTAAAGATTTTCCAATTTCCAGCTGAAGGAAAATTTGTGAAAAACAAGTTCATTTGAGCAACATCAACAACATGCAACTAACAATTAAAGGCGGAATCATGTTTATATGCACTCAAAAACAAAACTAAACCCATGAAATTCAAAGCCTAGTAGATAGGTGAACCAAGACTCAACTCAAGAACAAAGTGAGTTGAGAAATCTTATACCTTTGTTGATTCCTCTTTGCATAAGTAAAGGTTAATCACCCAAGGAGTGGACCTTCATTCCTTACTTCTTAGCTCCATGGATTTCTTGGAGGAGGATGGTTGAAAGGATTCTCCAAGTTCCCAAAATAGAGAACCTCTCATTTTCCACACCAAGGAGAGCTTTGATGAAGAGATGAGTGACCTAGAGGAAGTAAGATTGCTAGCTAATTTCCTCTAGGGTGGCCAGCCTCTTAGAGAAAAAAGAGAGCTTGTGTTCTCATCTTTTCTCCAAAAGAAAACCCTAATGATGAAATGCTATAAAGTTGCCTTTATACCACCTCACAATGTAGTGGCAAACTTGCAATTAAAACAAGTTCACTACACTTTCTCTATATGGCCGGTTTTCCCATGCCTTTGGGCTGTTTTGGGCTTCTTGAATTTTGGTTGTTAAGTTGTCATACAACTTAAGCTAATGGGCTTGACGATTCGAAATCCAATTTGGGCTTTAAGGCGCAACACTAACTCAAGGTTTAAAACGAACTTATTCGTTTGATTAATTAACATATTAATTAATCCTAGCCATAAATAATTAAACAATTTAATTATCCTTACTCATCTTTGTTGTTTCTTCAATCTCTACCTTACTCGATGTACGATCCATTAGGTTTCTTTTAGCAAGGCAGTGGGGGATTAGAACTCTTTCAAATCGATTGTGAATTGAAACTTACTTTCAATTCTCCCATTAGTGATTATAAACCTTTAGGGCTTCCACAAACCATAAGTGACACCTAGTAGTATGTCATGGCTACCCTAGCTAATTAGAAGAGGTGGAGAACCTATTCAGTTTAGGATTACAATGCAATACGGTCTTTCTCTAATACAATACTCTTGACCACATTTTTTGGTTTGATAGTTTATTCATGTCTACTATCCAATGTGATTCATTTACTTATATGATTACCTTGAATGTGATTTGGAACGACTTCTTAAATCTCATTCATACTCTGGCCAGAGATTCTTAATCATATCATAGAGTATTCTCCCTCAAACAGTTTGAAGATTAGAGATCCCTTGTTGCGCATAAACTTGCCTTCATGGCTAAGTGGCTTGACCCCAACTATGTCATGGACACCCTTTGATCGAGTGGCTTTTGCATAGTCAAAGATCAAGGACCTAACCATAAGACAATTATGATGCCTCGGGTCAAAAGACTACTTTGCATTATCCCAACCATGAGTTCTCATGTGACATGAGTATGAGAACTCCTCATTGATCGTGTTCAGTGAACTCACTCTCTATTAAGCGCCAACATGCTTGTCTTGGTGTCTGTCACACCAATAACTCAAGACCAGTCACTCTCCCATAGAGAAGACATAGCACGTACTGATCTTAACAGACTGTCAATGCCCAATTGGCATTCCTATGATCAGGAACGTTTAGGATATGTATACAAAAGACAATGGTCTCATGAACCTAACTTTTTTAGATTGCATTCTCCTAATTACATATTCCTTGGACTTATCGTTTAAGCATATAACATTTATATGATCGATTTTAGGGCACATTTCCAACAATCTCTCACTTGCACTAGAGCCAATCAGCTTGGTCATCAGTGATGATACCTCTTCTGAATTCATTTCAAAAATGGCTGCGTAGTAGGCCTAAACAATGGATATCTATATGTTATCAATAGAAGCAACCTTGAGAATAACGACGTCACCATTATACATGATTCTTAATCATGTGGTTCAGTCTCTCATTTGAGTTAGGATCTTGATGAGATCTTGATTCCCTAGCTTGAGTTATCACTCCATTAGTGTTGTAGTGTCGGCACACTAGAGACACTTTCTGGTTGGAACCGAATGGGGAGTTCACAAATGAAGTTTCCCATCCAAACAACAATGTTGTAAGCTTCTACATGGCAATATATTTTGCATGCATGATGGAACATACTAAAGTCACTTTTAATGTTTCCACCTAAATATCTCTTTCATCATAATAAAGAGATATCCAATTATCTCTTCATTCATAATGAAGAGACATTCAATGATGGATTAGATTCATAATCTAATACATTTATGCTTCCATTACGTTACTCTAATTCTTCCATTACGTTACTCTATTTCTTAAATACTCAAGGATTCTCTTGACAGTTGCCATGGTTCTGATCAGGGGCTTGCGTTGATATCATCTTGTACTGATCTTAGTACAATTCATATCTACGTTTTTCATACAATATGAAATATGTAAATCACTTTTCCGCATATGCATAAAGGATTCTATTTACGCATTATTTCTTTGGGAGTCAAAAGGGTACGTTCCCTTTGTGAAGAGCAACTTCCTAGCCTCACTAGGATTGTCCTTCTGATTGAAGTTTATCATCATATGAGAAACTTCCTAGCATCTTTTGTCTATCATTAGGGATTGACATAATCCAATTATATCCTCAAATCTATCATTATAGATTTCAATCCCATGTGTATAGACTGTTGGAAGTATGCCCACAAAGCGACTCATTTGATATAATAGCTTTTGGAATACTTATTGTGTTAAACTATAATATGTTTAATAGAGGGCAAAGCTTATTGTTAATCACTATTTATTGTATTATGTGTTTAAGCAATAAAGGAATCCAAGAAATGTATTTAATCTAAGAGAGAAGTGATCTAAGTGAGTTGGATTAACGAGACCTTTCTCTTATGTTCATTCCTGAAACGTTCCTAGCCATAGGATTGCCAATTGGGCATTGACAATCCGCTAAGGTTAGTATGTGTTATGTTAACTCAAGCGTGAGTATGACTAGTCTCAAGTCATTTAGTGTTGGACACTGAGACAAACACATAAGTGCTTAAAAGGTAATTGAGTACACTGAACTACGATCAAAAGAGAGTTCGAACATACATGTCATGTAAGAACTCGTAAGTTGCAATATGCAAAGTAGTCCTTTGACCTGAGGTATCATAGACGTCTAATGGTTGGATCCTTGATATTTGATCATGTCAAAGGCATTCCATTGAGAATGTCCACAGCATCATTGGGGTCAAGCTATCTAGTCATGTAGGCATATGAATGCACAACAAGGGATCTCTAACCTTCCATGGTGGAAGGAGAATACTCTGAGATATGATTCAAGAGTCTTTGGACAAAGCATATGAATATGACTTAGGAAGTTTGTTCCAAATCATATTCAATTGAATCATATAGAGAAGTATCACATTGGATAGTGGACATGAAACAAACTATCACTTAAACAATGTGATCAAGAGTATTGTATTAGAGAAGGACTGTATTGCATTGTAGTTGTAACTGGATAGGTTCTCCAACCACTTCTACTTAGCTTGGGTAGCCATGACATACTGCTAGGTGTCACTCGTGGTTTGTGGAAGCCCTGAGGATTAGCAAACACTAATCTTCATCAAAGGGAGAACTGAAATGTAGTTTCAATTCACAATCGATCGTTAAGAGTAACAATCGCCCATTGCCTCGCTAAATGGAACCTAATGGATCATACACCGAGTAAGGATGAATGTGAAGATATAAAAGATATGGATAAGCAATTAAATGGTTTAATTGAGAATGGTCAAGATTAATTAATTAGTTAATTAATTATACGAAAGGTTCGTATTGGGCTTTTAAGTTGGTTTTGGGTTTCGGGGCCCAAAAGGGTTTTTGGTCCACAAGGCCCATTGAGTTTAGGCTGTGTGACAACTAAAAACTAAATGGAAATTAACCCAAAAACAAAGCCAAAACCGGCCTAGGGTTAAGGGGTTGCAAACTTGGGTTAATTGCAAGTTTGCCACTCACATGTGAGGTGGTATAAAAGCAATTTTATAGCCATTCTCTCACTAGGGTTTTCTAGAGGCAAAGAGGAGAAACATTTTCTCTCTTTTTCTCCATAGAGGCCGGCCACTTAGGGAGTTTTTACTAGCATCAAAAACTCTCTAAGTCATCCATCTTCTCTTCACATTACATCCTTGGTGTGGAGACTTAGAGACATCAAATCTTTGGTGTTCTTGGAGATCCTTTCCTTGTATCCTCAAGGAGCAAAAGAGCATCAACAAAGAAGAAAATCACAAGGAAGATCCAAGGAGCTAGGAGGTGACTTGAAGGCCCTCCACATGGGTGAATCCCTTGTGTAAACAAGGATGAGCTTCAAGGGTAATGAATCTCAAATCCTTCCTTCTCTTTAATATTGTTAAAGAGTCTTATGGTTCACCATTCTCTAGGCTTTGAAAGTCATGGGTTTTAGAATTGTTTTTTAATGCATGCCTACTTTAAAGTGTTATTAGTTTGCATATGTGTTCAAATGTTCTCACATGTTCTTAGCTAGGACAAAAAAAATTCCTTCATAGACTATGTCTCCCACCCATATACATTCTATCATTATAGTATGTTTAAAGTCATAACTTTAAGGAAGAAGAATTCCCTTCATTTCCAAAATATATATCATATATATGTTCAAATTTAGGAATATGATTAACTCCCACTAATCTTTTGTCAACCTAGTAAACAAAAGATTCATTTACATCTTTATGAGAAATTAAACGATTTGATCCTTTTTCTCATAAAATGCTTACAGCTCCCACTAGCTTGCTAAGATTCCTGATGGATGGATCTCTACAACTTACATGTCTTGTGATTAGTTTTAGACTTATATTATCAAGACTATCTTGATAATGGTTTCGGAAACCCATATAATGTCCAAACATTGAATCATTGTTTAGTTATAGCAAGCAATCTTCAAATTAACTAAAACCAAGACTATATCAAAGATGGTTTCTTCCAAGTCAACCAATCACGTTGATTGTAGTCACCTTAAGCTACCAATTAGCTTTGAATGTTTCATTATTTCGAATCAAATGGTTTTAAACCATTTTCTTGAGTATATGTCGTACATACACTCAATGTAGTCATAAGGATATCAATTCTTATTTCTTTTGAATCAAGAGATGTAACTTTATGACATAGTCATAAAGTTCAAACCATTCAACTGAGACGGTTTATAGATCCTTCTCGACTACCTTGGAGCTAGTGGTGTAGGAACTAGGTTGTTATATTTGTTGATTATCATCTTGTCTCTCAAAGAACCCATTCTTTGAGTTCTATCTCTCGTTCATTTGCTCTTTCTAAGGCAAATCCTATTGTAGGATTATAATGAACTACCCAACAAACAACCTTTGTTAGTTGGTCCATAGATATTGTCACATCCCGGCTCGGGCGAGACCACTTCCCGGGCCCGCTCCACCACCGTAGCACGATATTGTCCGCTTTGGGCCCCGACCACGCCCTCACGGTTTTGTTTCTGGGAACTCACGAGCAACTTCCCAGGAGGCTAACCCTAACGGCGCAGGAATATTCCGTTATCTTCTAACGGATTCCGTTAGAAATAACTGAAGGCGTGAGGAATATTCCGTCAACTTTGACGGAATATTCCGTCAACTTTGACGGAATATTCCGTCACCCCTACCTCCAGCTTCGGCGACCGTCGCCGGCGCCGGCGCCGGACTGATTTTTCCGGCGACCGGATTCCGGCCAAAACTTCAAACCTTCATATCTCACCCATTTTTCGTCCTTTTTCGTCCATTTTTCTTCCTACATGCTCTAAATTTAATGTAGAGTAAGTATATACCTTCAAATCCTGCGAATAACGTCTAGAAATCCGTTGGAAAAATTCTCCAAAATCGGCCAATCTCGAAACCCACGATCCCGACGTCCAAATCGAGCAAATGATGTACTCCGATGCTCGTGGGACAATCCTAAGGTGACTGGTGATCTTGGTTTCACCTCAAACCTCCTAGAATAAAAACACGTGAACAGTACCTTAGGATTAGCTTACGGTTTCGACGTGATCCCGAGGGTTTCCTAACCTAAAACTAGTATATAATTATTCAACACAAGCCATAGATCATGTTTAACCTTACCTGAGGTTCGATCCGTGCCTTAATGAAGTGGGGTGTGATCGTCCGTACAAAACAGTGAGGAGAGTGGGAGAGAGTTCGAGAGAATGGAGGATAGAGAGAGAAGAACCAGAAAAATGATGCACGTGTGTGCATGTGTACGTGTGTGTGTGAGTTATATAATTGGAAGCCCACTTTATTGGGCCCAGAAACAAAACCGTGAGGGCGTGGTCGGGGCCCAAAGCGGACAATATCGTGCTACGGTGGTGGAGCGGGCCCGGGAGGTGGCGTCGCCCGGGCCGGGATGTGACAGATATGATATCCAAGTGTTAATTTAAGGATATCCCACAAGATTATTCTCAAACAAATATTGCTTATTAACACAAAACCCAAATCTTAACACAATTAAGATTTTGTCTTTCTTTCTAACTGCATCCTATGGAGACATGAAAATTTTGGAAGATCTTCTAATTGACAATCATATTGTCTTAGACGCATATATATCATATATATATGGGTTATTTGATAACATCCAACGAACTAAATCTTATTGTTGTTCGTTCTTCTCCCAATTGAGAAGTCCATTATCTTATGATGCTACTTTCCTTGATATCTTTCAAGGAAACACTTCTAAAGTATCCTTTTTCCGTGGATCAAATCTAAGGAGGTAAATTCTTCAGACGTCGTACTCATCAACTTACATTCTTGAATTCTTTGAAACCTTTCGCAAAGTATTCGGACTCGTGTTTATTCAAAATAAACGATAGTCGAACTAAGAGCGATCTTCGGTGAATGTCTTAGAACATGAGTAGTCTTATGTTATGGACAAGTGCCACTAACATCTAAGTGATTTAACCTCAACAACTTTGTCATTTTTTCTTCTTTCCAAAAGAATAAAGAGTTGAACATTTCGCCTCTATATAATTTTAACAAGAAGGCATTGGATCTGGATCTAATGATCCAGAGCATCCATCTCTGACCAACTCGTAATTTATGTTTTAGAGGTGTCACAACTCAGTGGGATTAGTCACTACCTTGTAACCTTTTGGGTTTTAAGCATCGTCATATTCTAAACAGTTAACACTACCATATTATCTCTACTATAGAGACAATCAATCAGATTACAATAATCCAATCATTCATTAATAAAGAACAAGTTTTGTTAAACAAAGCATTCATCCATCTCTTATAGTTATGGACTTAAGTGTTGGAACTGTGCTCTAAAACCATTCATATGATGATACTTTGCGGACATTTCACATGTTAAACTAATCTAGTTTAATATAAAGGGCAAAGGTTATTGTTTTAAGTTGTCTCATATAAATGTTATATGCTTAAACGATAAGTCCAAGGAATATGTGATTAGGAGAATGTAATCTAAAGAAGTTAGATTCATGAGACCATTCTCTTTCGTATACATATCCTAAATGTTCCTCGATGGCGACCGCAACCCCCTGCACCACCTACCATGAGTTTTAAAAGATTCTGTTATAGATTGAAGACTATGAGAATATACCTAGCGAGAGTGAGGTGAAGGATAAATTATGTCCTAGCTAAGAACATTTAAGAACATTTGAATACATATGCAAACTATTAACAAATTAAAGTAGGCATGCATCCAAAAACAATTCATAAAACCCATGACTTTCAAAGCCTAGTATATGGTGAACCACAACTCTTTAACAACATTAAAGAGAAGAAAGGATTTAGAGAATCATTACCCTTGAAGCTCATCCTTGATTACACAAGGGATTCACCCAAGTGGAGGGCCTTCAAGTCACCTCCTTGCTTCTTTGAGGATGTGTTCTCCAAAACACCAAAAGCTTGATGTCTCCAAGTCTCTACGCCAAAGATAAATTATGAAGATAAAATGGATGACTTAGGGTAGAAGAAATTGCTAGATTTCCCTCCCTAGGTGGCCGGCCTCTTAAGAGAAAAATAGAGAGAAAGTGTTTCACCCAATTTCCTTTTAGAGAACCCTAAATGAAATAAAGCTATAATGTTGAATTTATACTTCATTTCTAGTGAGTGGCAAACTTGTAATTAAGACAAGTTTCCTACCCCTCACCCTTTATGGCCGGCCTCCCTTTGTTATTGGGCTAATTGCCCATTTTGTTTTAGTTGTCATACAACTTAAACATAATGGGCCTTGTGGACCAAAACACTTTTGGGCCCCGAAACCCAAAACCAACTTAAAAGCCCAATACGAACGTTTCGTATAATTAATTAACTAATTAATTAACTTTGACCATTCTTCAATTAACCATTTAATTGCATATCCATTTCATTTAATTACTTCACTTTCATCCTTACTCGGTGTACGATCCATTAGGTTCCAGTTAGCGAGGTAGTGGGCGATGTTACTCTTAACGATCGATTGTGAATTGAAACCACATTTCAATTCTCCCTTAAGATTAGTGTTTGCTAATCTTTAGGGCTTCCACAAACCATGAGTGACACCTAGCAGCATGTCATGGTTACCCAAGCTAAATAGAAATGGTTGGAGAACCTATCCAGTTACAACTACAATGCAATACGGTCCTTCTCTAATACAATACTCTTAATCACATTGTTTAAGTGATAGTTTGTTTCATGTCTACTATCCAATGTGATACTTCTCTATATGATTCGCTTGAATAAGATTTGGAACAAACTTCCTAAGTCATATTCATATGCTTTGGCCAAAGACTCTCGAATCATATCTTAGAGTATTCTCCTTCCACCATGGAAGGTTAGAGATCCCTTGTTGTGCATTCATATGCCTACATGACTAGATAGCTTGACCCCAACCATGCCATGGACACTCCAAAGGAATGCCATTTGACACGATCAAAGATCAAGGACCTAACCATTAGACATCTATGATGCCTCAGGTCAAAGGACTACTTTGCATATTGTAACCATCGAGTTCTTACATGACATGTATATTTGAACTCTCTTTTGATCGTAGTTCAGTGTACTCGATTACTCTTTCAAGCACCTATGTGTTTGTCTTAGTGTCCAACACTAAATGACTTGAGACTTGTCATATTCATGCTTGAGTCGGCATAACACATACTAACCTTAGCGGATTGTCAATGCCCAATTGGCAACCCTATGGCTAGGAACGTTTTAGGAATGAACATAAGAGAAAGGTCTCGTTAATCTAACTTACTTAGATCACTTATATCTTAGATCAAATACATTCCTTGGATTCCCTTATTGCTTAAACACAAGATACAATAAATAGTGATTAACAATAGGCTTTGCCCTCCATTAAGCATACAAAAGTTTAATACAATAAGTATTCCAAAAGCTATTACATCAAATGAGTGGCTTTGTGGGCATACTTCCAACATGAGGAAGAAGAGGAGAAAGAAGATTAGAAGAAAAATGATAAAGGCAAAGGTCAGTTATCTTAGGGACCCCGGAAGACTCAGAGTTTTAAAAAAGCGGGACCAACTCTAGTTCGTCCAGTGGAGGCATGAGTTCCACGGGTCAAATGAAAAGGGGTATGTTTGTCGGAGCCCCACGTTCTCAGAGGCAGCAAGATGCTGGTGGATCTGGTGGTTCTAGAGGACCGTATTGTCGGAAGTATAACGGTTGACACTTTAGTGAGTGTAGACAGCGCAGTAGAGGCTACTTTACTTGTGGACAGGTTGGACATCGGGCAATGAATTGTCCACAGGGTCAGCAGAGGCCCCAGTTGCCTTCCTTACCACCACCAATTCCGAGTCAACAAGCTCCAGCACCAAGTAACTATGGTCAGACGGGTCGAGAGGGTGCTTACCATTATCAGGGAGATGTCGCCCCTTATTCTGCAGCACCGTACCTATATCCTCAACATTCGTATCATTCGAGTGGCTACCAGAGCGAGTATCCTCAGTACCCTGGAGAATATACCTCGTATCCTCCTTATCCAGCCGGTGATCGCAGTGGTATTCTGGAGTCTAGCCCCAGCAGGGAAAGGTTGCCTCTAGCAGTGCAGGGTCATCGAGACAGCCTGGCCAGATAGGGTAGGGTCATAGTACTCCTGGACATAATGGTAAGCCGAGTAGAGGCCGAGATGGACGGCAACAGACCTAGGGCTATACCAATAATCTCACAGTGTAGGATGCTCAGAACAACCCCAATTTAATAATGGGTATGTTAAACATTCTTGGTCATTTTGCTAAAGTGTTGATTGATTGTAGTGTTACCCATTCGGTTATTTCTCATACATTTACTCAATTGACGCAACCTAATCCCACACCCCTTGGGTTCGTGCTAGAGTTTTCTATGCCTAGAAGAGAGACTGAAGGAAAATTTGTGAAAAACAAGTTTATTTGAGCAACATCAACAACATGCAAATAAAAATTAAAGGCGGATTCATGTTATATGCACTCAAAAACAAAACTTAACCCATGAAATTCAAAGCCTAGTAGATAAGTGAACCAAGACTCAACTCAAGAACAAAGTGAGTTGAGAAATCTTATACCTTTGTTGATTCCTCTTTGCATAAGCAAAGGCTAATCACCCAAGGAGAGGGCCTTCATTCCTTGCTTCTTAGCTCCATGGATTTCTTGGAGAAGGATGGTTGAAAGGATTCTCCAAGTTCCCAAAATAGAGAACCTCTAAGTATCCACACCAAAGAGAGCATTGATGAGGAGATGAGTGACCTAGGAAGATTTAGATGCTAGTTAAATCTTCCTAGGGCCGGCCAATTAGAGAGCAAAGAGAGCTTTGTGTTCTCATCTTTTCTCCAAAAGAAACCCTAATGATGAAATGTTATAAAGTTGCCTTTATACCACCTCACAATGTAGTGGCAAACTTGCAATTAAAGCAACTTCACTACCCTTTCTCTATATGGCCGATTTTTACATGCCTTTGGGCTGTTTTCGGCTTCTTGAATTTTGGTTGTTAAGTCATCATACAACTTAAGCTAATGGGCTTGACGATTCGAAGCCCAATTTGGGCTTTAAGGAAGGCCCAACACTAACTCAAGGTTTAAAACGAACTTATTCGTTTGATTAATTAACATATTAATTAATCCTAGCCATAAATAATTAAACCATTTAATTATCCTTACTCATCTCTGTTGTTTCTTCAATCTCTACCTTACTCGGTGTACGATCCATTAGGTTCCTTTTAGGAAGGCAGTGGGCGATTAGAACTCTTTCAAATCGATTGTGAATTGAAACTTACTTTCAATTCTCCCTTTAGTGATTATAAACATTTAGGGCTTCCACAAACCATGAGTGACACCTAGCAGTATGTCCTGGCTACCCAATCTAATCAGAATAGGTGGAGAACCTATTCAGTTTAGGATTACAATGCAATACGGTCTTTCTCTAATACAATACTCTAGACCACATTGTTTGGTTTGATAGTTTATTCATGTCTACTCTCCAATGTGATTCATTTACTTATATGATTACCTTGAATGTGATTTGGAACGACTTCCTAAATCTCATTCATACCCTAGCCAGAGATTCTTAATCATATCATAGAGTATTCTCCCTCAACTTGTTTGAAGGTTAGAGATCCCTTGTTGCGCATTCACTTACCTCCATGGCTAAGTGGCTTAACCCCAACTATGTCGTGGACACCCTCTTACAGAGTGCCTTTGACATAGTGAAAGATCAAGGACCTAACCACAAGATAACTATGATGCCTCAGGTCAAAGGAATACTTTGCATTATCCCAACCATGAGCTCTCATGTGACATAAGTATGAGAACTCCTCGTTCGTCGTGTTCAGTGAGCTCATTCTCTATTGAGCACCTACATGCTTGTCTTGGTGTCAATCACACCAATGACTCAAGACTAGTCACTCTCCCTGAGATAAGACATAACACGTACTGATCTTAATGGACTGTTAATGCCCAATTGGCAATCCTATGATCAGGAACGTTTAGGATATGTATACGAAAGAGAATGGTCTCATGAACCAAACTTCTTTAGATTACATTCTCCTAATTACATATTCCTTGGACTTATCGTTTAAACATATAACATTTATATGAGATAGCTTTAAACAATAATCTCTGCCTTTTATGTATATTAAACTAGATTAGCTTAATATGTGAAATGTTTGTAAAGTATCATCATATGATTGGCTTTTAGGGCACATTTCCAACAATCTCCCACTTGCACTAGAGCCAATCAACTTGGTCATCAGTGATGATACCTCTTCTGAATTCATTTCGAAAATGGCTGAGTAGTAGGCCTAGACAATAGTTATCTATATGTTATCCAAAGAAGCAACCTTGAGAACAACGACGTCACCATTATACATGATTCTCAATCATGTGGTTCAGTCTCTCAGTTGAGTTCGGATCTTAATGGGACCTTGATTCCCTGGCTTAAGTTATGGCCCCATTAGTGTCGTAGTGTCGGCACACTAGAGACACTTTCTGGTTGGAACCAAATGGAGAGTTCATAAATAAACTTTCCCATCCAAACAACAATGTTGTAAGCTTCTATATGGCGATATATATTGCATGCATGATGGAACACACTAAAGTCATTACTTTTAATGTTTCCATCCAAATATCTTTAGTCATAATAAAGAGATATCCAATTATCTCTTTATTCATAATGAAGAGACATTTGATGATGGATTAGATTTATAATCTAATACATTTACGCTTCCATTACGTTTCTCTAATTCTTCCTCATTCTTGAGGAATTCATCCTTTAGTATTTCTTAAATACTTAAGGATTCTCTTGACAGATGCCATCGTTTTGATCCTGGGCTTGCATTGATATCGTCTTGTACCGATCTTGGCACAACTCATATCAACGTTTTTCATACAATATGAAATACGTAACACCTTTCCCTATATGCATAAAGGATTCTATTTACGCATTATTTGTTTTGGAGTCAAAATATTACGTTCCCTTTGTGAAGATCAACTCCCTAGTCTCACTAGGATTGTCTTTCTGATTGAAATTTATTATCATATGAGAAACTTCCTAGCATCTTTTGTCTATCATTAGGGATTGATATAATCCAATTATATCCTGAAATCTATCATTATGGATTTCCATCCCATGTATATAGACTATGTCTCCCATATACATTCTATCATTATAGAATGTTTAAAGTCAATACTTTAACGAAGAAGAATTCCATTCATTTCCAAAATTAATATATATCACATATATGTTCAAATTTAGGAATATGATTAACTCCCACTAATCTTTTGTAAACCTAGTAAACAAAAGATTCATTTACATTTTTATGAGAAATCAAACGATTTGATCTTTTTCTCATAAGATCCTTATAGCTCCCACTAGCTTGCTAAGATTCATGATGGATGGATCTCTATAGCTTACATGTCTTGTGATTCCTAGTTTTAGACATATATTATCAAGAATATCTTGATAATGGTTTCGGAAACCCACATTATGTCCAAACATTGAATCACCGTTTAGTTGTAGCAAGCAATCTTCGAATTAATAGAAACCAAGACTATATCAAAGATGATTTCTTCCAAGTCAACCAATCTCATTGATTGTAGTCACCTTAAGCTACCAATTAGCTTTGAAGGTTTCATTATTTTGAATCAAATGGTTTTATACCATTTCCTTGAGTATATGTCGTACATACACTCAATGTAGTCATGAGGATATCCATTCTTATTTCATTCAAATTAAGAGATGTAACTCTATGATATAGTCGTAAGGTTCAAACCATTCAACTGAGACGGTTTATAGATCTTTCTCGACTACATTGGAGCTAGTGGTGTAGGAACTAGGTTGTTATATTTGTTGATTATCATCTTGTCTCTCAAAGAACCCGTTCTTTCTCTCGTTCATTTGCTTCTATCTTAGGCAAATCCTATTGTAGGATTATAATGAACTACCCAACAAACAACCTTCGTTAGTTGGTCAATAGATATGATATCCAAAGGTTAATTTAAGGATATCTCACAAGATTATTCTCAAACAAATATTGCCTATTAGCAAAAAACCCCAAATCTTAACACAATTATGACTTGTCTTTCTTTCCAACTACATCCTATGGAGTCATGAAAATTTTGGAAGATATTCTAATTGACAATCATATTGTCTTAGAAGTATATATATCCTATAGATGGGTTGTTTGATAACATCTAACGAACTAAATCTTATTCTTGTTTGTTCTTCTCCCAATGGAGAAGTCCATTATCTTATGATGCTACTTTCCTTGATATCTTTCAAGGAAACTCTTCTAAAGTGTCCATTTTCTTTGGATCAAATCTAAGGAGGTAAATGAAGGAAAATTTGTGAAAAACAAGTTCATTTGAGAAACATCAACAACATGCAATTAACAATTAAAGGCGGAATCATGTTTATATGCACTCAAAAACAAAACTTAACCCATGAAATTCAAAGCCTAGTAGATAGGTGAACCAAGACTCAACTCAAGAACAAAGTGAGTTGAGAAATCTTATACCTTTGTTGATTCCTCTTTCCATAAGCAAAGGCTAATCACCCAAGGAGAGGGCCTTCATTCCTTGCTTCTTAGCTCCATGGATTTCTTGGAGAAGGATGGTAGAATGGATTCTCCAAGTTCCCAAGAAAGGGAACCTCTAAGTCTCCACACCAAGTAGAGCATTTCGAAGAGATGAGTGACCTTGGAGGAGGAAGGATTGCTAGTTAATCCCCTCTAAGGGGGCCGGCCTCCTAGAGAGAAATGGAGAGACATGTTCTCTCCAATTTTCTCCAAAAGAAACCCTAATGAAGAAAAGGCTATAAAGTCATATTTATACCTACCTTCATTGGAGTGGCAAACTTGTAATAAGTCCAAAACCCACTCCATTCTCTATGTGGCCAGCCTCTTAGAGTCTTTGGGCTGTTTGGGCCCTCTTGAATCTTTATTCATTAAGTTGTCATACAACTTAAGTCAAGCTAATCAGAAGAGGTGGAGAACCTATTCAGTTTAGGATTACATTGCAATACGGTCTTTCTCTAATAGAACACTCTTGACCACATTGTTTGGTTTGATAGTTTATTCATGTCTACTATCCAATGTGATTCATTTACTTATATGACTTTGAATGTGATTCGGAACGACTTTCCAAATCTCATTCATACTTTGCCCAGATATTCTTAATCATATCATAGAGTATTCTCCCTCAAACAGTTTGAAGGTTAGAGATCCCTTGTTACGCATTCACTTGCCTCCATGGCTAAGTGGTTTAACCCCAACTACTCCGTGGACACCCTCTGATGGAGTGGGGCATTGACATATTCAAAGATCAAGGACCTAACCACAAGACAACTATGATGCCTCAGGTCAAAGGACTACTTTGCATTATCCCAACCTTGAGTTCTCATGTGACATGAGTATGAGAACTCCTCATTGATTGTGTTCAGTGGACTCATTCTCTATTGAGCACCTACATGCTTGTCTTGGTGTCAGTCACACCAATGACTAGAGACCAATCACTCTTCCTAAGAGAAAACATAGCACATACTGATCTTAACGGACTATCAATGCCCAATTGGCAATCCTATGATCAAGAACGTTTAGGATATGTATACGAAAGAGAATGGTCTCATGAATCTAACTTCTTTAGATCACATTCTCCCAATTGCATATTCCTTGGATTTATTATTCAAGCATATAACATTTATATGAGACAGCTTAAAACAATAATCTTTGCCCTTTATATTAAACCAGATTAGTTTAACATGTGAAATGTCCGTAAAGTATCATCATATGATTAGTTTTAGGGCACATTTCCAACAGTAAATTCTTTAGACATCTTACTCATCAACTTACATTCTTGAATTCTTTGAAACCTTTAGCAAAGTATTCAGACTCGTGTTTATTCAAAATAAACGATAGTCTAACCGAGAACGATCTTCAGTGAATGTCGTAGAACATGCGTAGTATTATGTTGTGGACAAGTGCTACCAACATCTAAGTGATTTAACCTCAACAACTTTGTCATTTTTTTCTTCTTTCCAAAAGAATAAAGATTCGAACATTTCGCCTCTATACGATTTCAACAAGAAGGCATTGGATCCTGATCTAACGATCCCAAGCATCCATCTATGACCAACTCGTAATTTATGTTTTAGAGGTGTCACAACTCAGTGGGATTAATCACTACCTTGTAACCTTTTGGGTTTTAAGCATCATCATATTCTAAACAGTTAACACTACCTCATTATCTCTACTATAGAGACAATCAATTAGATTACAATAATCCAACCATTCATTAATAAAGAACAATGTTTTGTCAAACAAAGCATTCATCCATCTCTTATAGTGATGGAATTAAGTTCCTTATTTAAATTGGGATGAAAGGACAATCTTTGTTTTTCCAATTTCTTTGGTAGTTCATATGAAGAAGCAAGCACCTTTTCCTTTCGTAGAGATCTATATCTTATTCGCGTTTCGAATGTGAAGTACTTTCTCTTCTCTCATTCAAGTAGAAGAACCAACTGTTTTGAATTATTCAAGAACAATTTACAACACCTTCGAAAGGTGTGTTCTTGACACTTGCAAGACATTTCTTGCAAATACCCCTTCCAATGTCCATCCTTTCATAAAGAAAGTTTGTTCCCTTGGAGTTATTTCTGAAGGATTATTTTGGAAGATCATGTTCATTTAAGCAATATCATTAGCATGCAATTAACAAATTAAAGGCGGAATCATGCTTGCATATACTTAAAAACAAAACATTAACCATGAATGTTCAAAGCCTAGTAGATTGGTGAACCTTTAAACAACTCAAAACAAGTGAGTTGAAATTAATACCTTTGTAGATTCCTCTTTGCATAAGCAAAGGCTAATCACCCAAAGAGAGGGCCTTCATTCCTTGCATCTTAAATCTATGGATTTGGTTGGATGAAAAGGTTTCTCTAAGTTCCCAAAATTGGGAACCTCTAAGTCTCCACACCAAGGTATGATTTAAGAAGAGATGAGTGACCTTGGAGGAGTAGGATTGCTAGCTAATCCCTCCAAGGGGGGGCCGGCCATTTCTAGAGAGAAGGGAGAGCATTTCATCTCTCTAATTTCCCCAAAAACAACCCTTATGAATTTTGGCTATAAAATCATATTTATACCTTAATTCATTTGAGTGGCAAACTTGTAAATAAGTCCAAGTTCACTACCCTTACATAGTGGCCGGCCTTAGGGATATTTTTGGAGTATTTTGGGCCTTTGTTAAATCATTATTTATTAAGTTGTCATACAACTTAAGTCAATGGACTTGACGTTCGAAGCCCATTGGGCCTTAAGGTCCAAAACCATCCCGAGGTCTTTAACGAACTTATTCGTTTGATTAATAATCATATTAATTAATCCTTGCCATAAATAATTAAACCATTTAATTATTCTTACTCATTTCCGTTGAATCTTCAATCTCTACCTTACACGGTGTACGATCCATTAGGTTCCTTTTAGCGAGGCAGTGGGCGATTCAAACTCTTTCAAATCGATTGTGAATTTGAAACTAACTTTCAATTCTCCCTTTAGTGTTTAAACACGTTTAGGGCTTCCACAAACCATGAGTGACACCTAGCAGCATATCATGGTTACCCAAGCTAATCAGAAGAGGTGGAGAACCTATTCAGTTTAGGATTACAAATGCAATACGGTCCTTCTCTAATACAATACTCTTGACCACATTGTTTGGCTTGATAGTTTATTCATGTCTACTATCCAATGTGAATCTCGTGCTTATATGATTACCTTGAATGTGATCTGGAACGCATTCCAACATCTCATTCATACTCTGGCCAGAGATTCTAAATCATATCATAGAGTATTCTCCCTCAACGGTTTGAAGGTTAGAGATCCCTTGTTGCGCATTCACTTGTCTCCATGACTAGATAGCTTGACCCCAACCATGCCGTGGACACTCCAAAGGAATGCCATTTGACACGATCAAAGATCAAGGACCTAACCACAAGACAACTATGATGCCTCAGGTCAAAGGACTAATTTGCATTATCCTAACCATGAGTTCTCACGTGACATGAATATGAGAACTCGTCGTTGATCGTGTTCAGTGAACTCATTCTCTATTGAGCACCTACGTACTTATCTTGGTGTCACTCACACCAATGACTCGAGACTAGTCACTCTCCCTGAGAGAAGACATAGCACGTACTGATCTTAACGGACTGTCAATGCCCAATTGGCAATCCTATGATCAGGAACGTTTAGGATGTGTCTACGAAAGAATGGTCTCATGGATCTAACTATTTAGATTGCATTCTCCCAATCACATATTCCTTGGACTTTATCGTTTAAGCATATAACATTTATATGAGACCGCTCAAACAATAATCTTTGCCCTTGATATTAAACTAGATTAGTTTAATCATGTGAAATGTCCGTAAAGTATCATCATATGATTGGTTTTAGGGCACATTTCCAACAATCTCCCACTTGCACTAGAGCCAATCAGTTTGGTCATCAACGATGATACCTCTTCTGTAGTCATTTCATAAATGGCTGAATAGTAGGCCTAGACAATGGATATCTATATGTTATCCATAGAAGCAATCTTGAGATTAACAACGTCACCATTATACATGATTCTCAATCATGTGGTTTAGTCTCTCATATGAGTTCGGACCTTGATGAGACCTTGATTCCCTGGCTTGAGCTATCGCCCCATTAGTGTCATACACTTTCTGGTTGGAACCGAATAGAGAGTTCATAAATGAACTTTCCCATCCAAACAACATTGTTGTAAGCTTCTATATGGCAATATATTTTGCATTCATAATGGAACACACTAAAGTCATTACTTTAATGTTTCCATCCAAATATCTCTTTAGTCATAATAAAGAGATATCTGTTTATCTCTTCATTCATAATGAAGAAACATCCAATGATGGATTAGATTCATAATCTAATACATTTACGCTTCCATTACGTTACTCTAATTCTTCCTCAATTATTGAGAAATCTATCCTTTAGTATTTCTTAAATACTTAAGGACTCACTTGACAGTTGCCATGGCTCTGATCCTGGGTTTGTACTGATATCGTTTTGTACCGTTCTAGGTACAACTCATATCAATGTTTTCATACAATATGAAATACATAAATCACCTTTGTGCGTATGCATAAAGGATTCTATTTACGCATTATTTCTTTGGGAGTCAAAGGGTACATTCCCTTTGAGAAGAACAATTTCCTAGTCTCACTAGAATTGTCATTCAAATTTGAAGTTTATCATCATATGAGAAACTTCCTAGCATCTCATGTCTATTATAGACTATATCTCCCATATTTATTCTATCGTTTATAGAATGTTTAAAGTCATTACTTTAACGAAGAAGTATTCATTTCATTTCCAAAAATTAATATATCATATATATTTAAATTTAGGAATATGATTAACTTCCTTTAATCTTTTGTAAACCTAGTAAACAAAAGATTCATTTACATCTTTATGAGAAATCAAACGATTTGATCTTTCTTCATAAGACGCTTGTAGCTCCCACTAGATTGCTAAGATCCATGATGGATGGATCTCTACAACTTACATGTCTTGTGATTTATAGTTTTTAGACATACATTATCAAGACTATCTTAATAATGGTTATGGTAACCCATATTATGTCCAAACATTAAATCACCATTTAGTTGTAGCTAGTGATCCTCGAATTAATTGAAACTAAGACTATATCAAAGATGGTTTCTTCAAAGTCAACCATACTCTTTGAGTGTAGTCACCTTAGGCTACCAATTAGCTATTAAGGTTTCATTATTTCGAGTCAAATGGTATTTTACCATTTCCTTGAGTATATATCATATATACACTCAATGTAGTCATAAGGATTTTTCATTCTTATTTCTTTCGATTTAAGAGGTACAACTCTATGACATAGTCATAAAGTTCAAACCATTTCAACTAAGACGGTTTATAAATCCTTCTTGACTACCTTGGAGCTTGTGGTATAGGAACTAGGTTGTTATATTTGTTGATCACTTTCTTGTCTCTCAAAGAACCCATTCTTTGAGTTCTATGTCTCGTTCATTTGCGTTTTAGGCAAATCATATTGTAGGATTACAATGAACTACCCAACAAAACAACATTTGTTAGTTGGTTTATAGAAGCGATATCCAAAAGCTAATTTAAGGATATCCCACAAGATTATTATCAATCAAATATTGCCTTTTAGCACACAACCCCAAATCTTAACATGCTTAAGATTTGTCTTTCTTTCTAACTACATCTTATGGAGTCATGAAAATTTTGGAAGATCTTCTAATTCACAATCACATTGTTTTAGAAGTGTATATATATTCTATATATGGGTATTAGATAATAATCAACGAACTAAATCATATTTTGAGTACGTTCTTCTCCTAATGGAGAAATTCTTTATCTTATGATGCTACCTTCCTTGACATCTTTCAAGGAAACGTATCTAAAGTGTTATCTTTCCTTGGATCAAATCTAAGGAGGTAAATACTTTAGACGTCTTACTCATCAACTTACATTTCTTGAATTCTTTGAAACCTTTTGCAAAGTATTCGGACTTGTGTTTATTCAAAATAAACTATAGTCCAACCGAGAGTGATCTTCGGTGAATGTCATATAACATGAGTAGTATTATGTTGTGGACTAGTGCCACTAACATCTAAGTGAATTAACCTTAACAACTTTGTGATTCTTTCTTCTTTCCAAAAGAATAAAGATTCGAACATTTCGCCTCTATACAATTTTAACAAGAAGGCATTGGATCCGGATCTAACGATCCAAAGCATCCATCTATTACCAACTCGTAATTTATGTTTTAGAGGTATCACAACTTAGTTGGGATTAGTCACTACCTTGCAACCTTTTGGGTTTTAAGCATCGTTATATTCTAAACAATTAACACTACCACATCATCTCTACTATAGAGATGATTAATTAGATTACAATAATCTAATCATTCTTATTTGGTAGTTCATATGAGGAAGTAAGTACAATCCGCTTTCGCAGAGATCTATATTTTATTCACTTTCCGAATGTGAAGTACTTTCTCTTCTCTCATTAATCTTCTACTACTTATTAGCCACACTTTTACAACGATTTGTAAAACATAGTTACTAATACAGAATCAAGCATTCAAGTAGAAGAACCAATTGTTTTGAACAATTCAAGAACATTTTACAACACCTTCAAAAGATGTGTTCTTGACACTTGCAAGACATTTCTTGCAAATACCCCTTCCAATGTCCATCCTTTCATAAAGAAAGTTTGTTCCCTTGGAGTTAAATTTTATCTTCTTCATTTGACTTCTCCTTTGACTACAATAGTCATGGTCTCTAAACTCCCACTATCTCTCCTGAAACTTGTTTCAATTGTGTTATACACATCAAACGATTTGGAGAGCGTGTGGTTATTGCTCACTATATAGTTTACAATAAACTTAGTGAACCATTAGGATAGGGATACAAAGGTGAAGTCCTTATCTAGTTTCCGTCTCGTTTAAGTGTTTTAACACTTCAACATACAATGATTCAAAATCATCATAAGTCCATGTTGATGGACTATTTTTGTCAACCAACCATTATGTTCTAAACATAATTACAAACATTCAAGAGTTGTTTAAGGCAACTCTCATTTCTTCATACAACGATTTGTAAGTGAAGAATCATGGCACATTAAGTGTCCATGCCCTTGTGCTTACTTCAAAAGTTCCTTGTTCATGTAACAAAGAGACAAGCACTTAGTGTTTGCGTTGATTAAGGGTTGTTCAAAGCAACTCTTATTTCTTCATACAACAATTTGTATTTGAAGTATAATGACAATTTAAATTGTTGTCCTCTTTATGATAGACTTATCTATCATGTTCTTCCAATGATACATTATCGATAGGAAGATTGTGAGGATGAGACTACTTAGGCACATGTACAATCCATTCAAGACAATCTATGGGATTGTGGTACCAAGTTCGGAAACTAAAGCGTTCGGTTTTTCTTTGTCAAGTATTGGATAGCGTTTGCAAATATATTGGTAAACAAATACATAACGAATATAAATGATTGATTTTAAACTATTTGATTCGGGTCTTTAAATCATAATAGCACCACCCACTATTTTTGGCAAATTCCATATCCCTCATCGGAATTCGAGAGTTTTGGAGGAAACTCTTAGTAGGTTATGGGAGACTCACTATTACCAAGTTCACCTCACGATGATACGATGTTGGCTAGCATTAATAATAATGAGAGAGTACACTTACTCCTTTACATCTAATGTAAGAACCCATTTTATTTGGCCTCTAGAGAATGTAACCTCACAATGATATGATGTTGGCTTCATTGCACTTAGTTAAGTCATTCCCACCATGCGAGTTCAAGTTAGGGGTTCAAGAACAACCTCACGATGATACGATGTTGGCTATTCTCGTTGCCTACCTTTCACAACATCAAGTATGCATATAGAATCCTCCCCGAGTGTAAGCATGCACTTTGAACTCCCCCATGATAGGGTGAAGCCGGTGTACAATTTTACAAACGTTCGGACCTACCACGGTGGAAGGCCACGAAAGAGTGTTCAAAGCACTCTCACGCTTATCAACTTAATATTGGTTTGGTTGAGGGTTTTTAGGTCTCATCACATATAAACATACATTTTAATCCAATTAAAACATTTTTGGTCCTATCACAACTATTGGTCCATATGATTTATTTAGTTGTATATAATACTCCCACTAAGCTTTTAAAACGGTTTTTAAAGCAAGAGTACATGATACTACTAACATAAGGTTTGCATTCATTGATGGACTATATAGTTGCCTTAGGGCCTTAGGATGACTATGAACCTTTTTATTAGATCCAACACGAGCCTTGTGTTGAATCTCGGACTAGGGATGGTGATTGATTTTAGTTACGCGTTTAATCATATTTAAGGCGTGTTGTCTTAGGGGCGTTGGACCCAACTACTTCATTTTCATGCATATCATATAAAGCAAGAAAGAAGTACTTCAAAATAAAGAAGAGCTTATGCTCTTTTACAACAATTGATCAAATCAAATTACTTTAAAGTAAAGAAGAGCTTATGCTCTTTTACAACATTTGATCTAATCAAATTACAACCAAAATATAATCTACACATTCCCATGGTTCAAACAAATTTGAAACGGCCTTTCACATAGCTCAATTATCGTAGGCTTAGGTTCATAATCACCCTTTAATTAATTAACACTTTAACTAATTAAATTGAATGCAACATTTTTCATTTGGTTTTTGTATCCATAAAATTTGATTTTAAATGAAGCTAACTAAAATGAAAATCCAATTCTCATTTAAAGAGACAAAACAATTTTTGTTCTCTATTTAATTTGGGCCAAAATGTAATGACCTCAACTTATTTGGGCCATTATGCAATTAACCTCAACATTTGGGCTATTTTGCAATTAGCCACAACTTTTGGGCCATAGTGCAATTAACCACAACTTTTGGGCTATTTTGCAAAAACTTAAACTTTTGGGGTCACTTTGTAAAAACACAAAAGTCCAATACTTTATGTAATCACAACTAGAACCCAAACTTTTCCACAAATGTAAAAACTTCATTAAAGGAGCAAAACAATTTGTCCTTTAGCGTTTTTGGACCTAAACGTAAAAACGTAAACTTTTGGGCCAAAGTGCAAATACACAAAAGTATCAAAACTTTATGTAATTGCATGAAAGCCCCAAAAGTACTCCCACTTGAGGGAGTGGCCGGCCTTGGGAGTGCACATGGTGTGATGTGTGTGTTGATTTGTAGTTTGACATAAAGCATGCATGTGGTGTGTGTGAATGGGATTTATGCCTTACACACCCATTAAAGTTTCTTACACCATTCAAACAAATATCTAACATATATTCAAAGTTTTTGACTAACATTATAAATATTAATCATTAATAAATATATGAAAATATCTAATAACAAAACTTTATGAAATAATTCAAAACTTTGAATCAAAACACCAAACTTTTTGTTCTTGGCTAAAATGTCAAGAACAATGAAGAACACTCATGAAAAACTCAAAATTTTTCCATGATGATTTTTCACCCAAACACATCCCAAAATCATTTATACTTAAGGGAAATTTCATATAACCAAACTAGGGTACTTAGGGGTTCCAAAAGTCACTTGAAAAACATTTTAACAAGACAAACAAGAACCCAAAAATCACCCTTTTAATTTGGCCGAAAATCCCAAAATTCTTGGCACCAAATTTTAGCTTCAATATTCATGCTCATATGAACTACATCTACAACATTTGAGATGCCAAATTTTCCAACAAAATTTACATTCATAAAACTAGAATAAAGCTTGTAACATTTTACAACTTTTAAATCATATATTATGAAATACAAAACCCAAAAGGATTCACCAACTACTAGACCTAGGCTCTGATACCACTTGAAGGATTATTTTGGAAGATCATGTTCATTTAAGCAATATCATTAGCATGCAATTAACAAATTAAAGGCGGAATCATGCTTGCATATACTTAAAAACAAAACATTAACCATGAATGTTCAAAGCCTAGTAGATTGGTGAACCTTTAAACAACTCAAAACAAGTGAGTTGAAATTAATACCTTTGTAGATTCCTCTTTGCATAAGCAAAGGCTAATCACCCAAAGAGAGGGCCTTCATTCCTTGCATCTTAAATCTATGGATTTGGTTGGATGAAAAGGTTTCTCTAAGTTCCCAAAATTGGGAACCTCTAAGTCTCCACACCAAGGTATGATTTAAGAAGAGATGAGTGACCTTGGAGGAGTAGGATTGCTAGCTAATCCCTCCAAGGGGGGCCGGCCATTTCTAGAGAGAAGGGAGAGCATTTCATCTCTCTAATTTCCCCAAAAACAACCCTTATGAATTTTGGCTATAAAATCATATTTATACCTTAATTCATTTGAGTGGCAAACTTGTAAATAAGTCCAAGTTCACTACCCTTACATAGTGGCCGGCCTTAGGGATATTTTTGGAGTATTTTGGGCCTTTGTTAAATCATTATTTATTAAGTTGTCATACAACTTAAGTCAATGGACTTGACGTTCGAAGCCCATTGGGCCTTAAGGTCCAAAACCATCCCGAGGTCTTTAACGAACTTATTCGTTTGATTAATAATCATATTAATTAATCCTTGCCATAAATAATTAAACCATTTAATTATTCTTACTCATTTCCGTTGAATCTTCAATCTCTACCTTACACGGTGTACGATCCATTAGGTTCCTTTTAGCGAGGCAGTGGGCGATTCAAACTCTTTCAAATCGATTGTGAATTTGAAACTAACTTTCAATTCTCCCTTTAGTGTTTAAACACGTTTAGGGCTTCCACAAACCATGAGTGACACCTAGCAGCATATCATGGTTACCCAAGCTAATCAGAAGAGGTGGAGAACCTATTCAGTTTAGGATTACAAATGCAATACGGTCCTTCTCTAATACAATACTCTTGACCACATTGTTTGGCTTGATAGTTTATTCATGTCTACTATCCAATGTGAATCTCGTGCTTATATGATTACCTTGAATGTGATCTGGAACGCATTCCAACATCTCATTCATACTCTGGCCAGAGATTCTAAATCATATCATAGAGTATTCTCCCTCAACGGTTTGAAGGTTAGAGATCCCTTGTTGCGCATTCACTTGTCTCCATGACTAGATAGCTTGACCCCAACCATGCCGTGGACACTCCAAAGGAATGCCATTTGACACGATCAAAGATCAAGGACCTAACCACAAGACAACTATGATGCCTCAGGTCAAAGGACTAATTTGCATTATCCTAACCATGAGTTCTCACGTGACATGAATATGAGAACTCGTCGTTGATCGTGTTCAGTGAACTCATTCTCTATTGAGCACCTACGTACTTATCTTGGTGTCACTCACACCAATGACTCGAGACTAGTCACTCTCCCTGAGAGAAGACATAGCACGTACTGATCTTAACGGACTGTCAATGCCCAATTGGCAATCCTATGATCAGGAACGTTTAGGATGTGTCTACGAGAGAATGGTCTCATGGATCTAACTATTTAGATTGCATTCTCCCAATCACATATTCCTTGGACTTTATCGTTTAAGCATATAACATTTATATGAGACCGCTCAAACAATAATCTTTGCCCTTGATATTAAACTAGATTAGTTTAATCATGTGAAATGTCCGTAAAGTATCATCATATGATTGGTTTTAGGGCACATTTCCAACAATTTCACCTTCTTCATTTGACTTCTCCATTTACTACAATAGTCATGGTCCCTAAACTCCCACTATTTCTCTGGAAACTTAATTCAATTGTGTTATACACATCGAACGATTTGGAGAGCGTGCGGTTATTGTTCACTATATAGTTTAAAATAAACTTAATGAACCATTTGAATAGGGACTTAAAGGTGAAGTCCTTGCCTAGTTTCCATCTCTAGAAGTGGTTTAACACTTTTACACTCAATGATTCAAAATCATCATAAGTCTATGTTGATGGACTATTTTTGTCAACCAACCATTATGTTCTAAACATAATTACAAACTTTCAAGAGTTGTTCAAGGTAACTTTCATTTCTTCATACAACAATTTGTAAGTGAAGAATCATGGCACATAAAGTGTCCATGCCCTTGTGCTTTCTTCTCAAGTTCCTTGTTCGTGTAACAAAGAGACAAGCACTAGTGTTTGCGTTAATTAAGAGTTATTCAAAGCAACTCTTATTTCTTCATACAACAATTTGTAATGGAAGAATTATGCCACTAAAAGTGTTCATGTCTTTGTGCTAATCTTCTCAAGTTCCTTCGTTCATACAACAAAGGAATAAGCACTAGTTGTTTGTGCTGTCCTCTTTATGATAGACTTATCTACCATGTTCTTCCATTGATACATTATCAATAGGAAGATTCTGAGGATGAGACTACTTAGGTACTTATACAATCCATTCAAGACAATCTACAGGATTGTGGTACCAAGTCCGAAAACTAAAGCGTTCGGCTTTTCTTTGTCAAGTTTTGGATAGCGTTAGCAAATATATCGGGTATGGTATGGGAGAATCACCATTACCAAGCCCACCTCACAATGATATGATGTTGACTCGCAAAAATAATAATGAGAGAGTACGCTTACTCATTTACATCTAATGTAAGAACCCATCTTATTTGGCCTCTAGAGAATGATGTCTCACAATGATATGATGTTGGCGCCATTGCACTTAGTTAAGTCAATCCAACCATGCAAGTTTGGGTAGGGGTTCAAGAACAACCTCACAATGATATGATGTTGATCATTCTCGTTGCCTACCTTCACAACATCATGTATGCATATAGAACTCCTCCTAAGTCTAAGCACATACTTTGTACTCCCCCATGATAGGGTGAAGTCGGTGTATGAGTCACAAATGATTGGAGCCTACCGCGGTGGAAGGCTACGAAAGAGTGTTCAAAGCACTCTCATGCTTGTCAACTTAATAATGGTTTGGTTGAGGGTTTTAGGTCTCATCACATATAAGCATGCTTTCAATCACATTAAAACATTTTGGTCCTATTACAACTATTGGTCCATGTGATTGATTTAGTAGTATATAATAATCCCACTATGCTTGTAAAACGGTTTTTAAAGCAAGACTATATGGTACTACTAACATAAGATTTGCATTCATTGATGGACTATATAGTTAACTTAGGACCTTAGGATGACTATGAACCTTTGATTCGATCCAACATGGGCCTATGTTGGATCTCAGCCTAGGGATGGTGATTGATTTTAGTTACGCGTTTGATCATATTAAGATGTGTTTTCTTATTGGGTGTTGGACCCAACTACTCCAATTTCATGCATATCGAATAAAACAAGAAAGGGGTACTTCAAAGTAAAGAAGAGCTTATGCTCTTTTACAACAATTGATCATATCAAATTACAACCTAATCTACACATTCTCATGGTTCAAAGAATTTGAGAGATGGCCTTTCACATAGCTCAATTATCGTAGGCTTAGGTTCATAATCACCCTTTCTTTAATTAATTAACGCTTTAACTAATTAAACTTGAATGCAACATTTTCATTTGGTTTTTGTATCCATATAATTGATTTAAATAGAGCTAAATGAAATGAAAATCCAATTCTCATTTAAAGAGACAAAACTATTTTGTTCTCAACTAATTTGGGCCAAAAAGCAATAACCTCAACCATTGGGCTATATTGCAAAACATAAACTTTTGGGGTCACTTTGTAAGAACTTTATGTAATTGCATAAAAGCCCCAAAAGTACCCTACTTTAGTAGGGTGGCCGGTCACATGGAGAGAGGATTGTGTGTGTAAGTGGATGTGTAGGTTTGAAAAGGTGATGGAAGTGTGTAAGTGATTGGTATGGTGTGAATAGTAAAATAAGTGTGGGTGTGTAAGAAAAGTACCAATCACTTATTTGAAAAACAATCATATCATCCATCACAAACAAAATTAAATAATAACCAAACACATTTTTGAATCAAAATTCACAACCCTTTTGTTCTTGCCAAGAACATATCAAGAACAATGAAGATACTTTACGGACATGTGCCCTAAAACCAATCATATGATGATACTTTACGGACATTTCACATGTTAAACTAATCTAGTTTAATGTAAAGGGCAAAGATTATTATTTTAAGCTGTCTCATATAAATGTTATATGCTTGAACAATAAGTCCAAGGAATATGCAATTGGGAGAATGTGATCTAAAGAAGTTAGAACATCAGACCATTCTCTTTTTTGTTCTTTTTTGTCACTTAATTGAAGTGACTATATAAAGGAATTTATAGCCAAAAAGTCCATTGACATAAGGCCCAATGGGCTTCGAACGTCAAGCCCATTGACTTAAGTTGTATGACAACTTAATGAATAAAGATTCAAGAGGGCCCAAACAGCCCAAAGACTCTAAGAGGCCGGCCACATAGAGAATGGAGTAAGTTTTGGACTTATTACAAGTTTGCCACTCCAATGAAGGTAGGTATAAATATGACTTTATAGCCTTTTCTTCATTAGGGTTTCTTTTGGAGAAAATTGGAGAGAACATGTCTCTCCATTTCTCTCTAGGAGGCCGGCCCATTTGGAGGGGATTAACTAGCAATCCTTCCTCCTCCAAGGTCACTCATCTCTTTTAAATGCTCTCCTTTGTGTGGAGACTTAAAGGTTCCCTTTCTTGGGAACTTGGAGAATCCATTCTACCATCCTCCTCCAAGAAATCCATGGAGCTAAGAAGCAAGGAATGAAGGCCCTCTCCTTGGGTGATTAGCCTTTGCTTATGCAAAGAGGAATCAACAAAGGTATAAGATTTGTCAACTCACTTTGTTTTTTAGTTGAGTCTTGGTTCACCTATCTACTAGGCTTTGAATTTCATGGGTTAAGTTTTATTTTTGAGTGCATATAAACATGGTTCCGTCTTTAATTGTTAATTGCATGTTGTTGATGTTGCTCAAATAAACTTGTTTTTCACAAATTTTTCCTTCAACTACTTCATGTAATTACAACTAGAACCCAAAAATTTCAACAAATACAAAAACTTCATTAAAGGAGCAAAACAATTTGTCCTTTAGTGATTTTGGGCCTTTACGTAAAAACGTAAACTTTCGGGTCAAAGTGCAAAAAACAAAAGTTTAGGGCGGTTTTCGATGAGAGTGGTGCCATAAACTTTTGAATTTTTCAACAAAAGTGAAAGGTGATGGGTTGGTTTGAAGGTGATGGGTTGGTTTGAAAAAAAAAAAGTGATTTCCATAAAACATAGTTCCATGAAACAAGGGAATGTAGAAGTGATGTAAGAAAATAGGTATGGGCATCCACACCTAGTGATGATTAAAAAACATATCATCCATCACCAAAACAAGACTTTTTGTAAACAACCAAAACCTTTGAATCAAAATTCCCAACCTTTTTGTTCTTGCCAAGAACATATCAAGAACAATGAAGAACATCCATGAAAACCCATAAGAACTCCATGAACATTTTTCACCCAAATATACCCCAAAAAATCTCAAACTTAAGGGAAATAACATATTACCAAACTAGGGTACGTAGGGGTTCCAAAAGTCACTCTAAAACACTTTTAACAACACAAACATGAACCCCAAAAAATCCACCCTTTGGATTTGACCGAATTTCCCCAAAAACATGGCACCGAATTTTAGCTCAAAAATTTATGCTCATATGAACTACATCTACAACATTTTAGATGGCAAATTTTCTAACAAAATTTACATTCAAAGAAGCAAGAATAAAGCTTGTAACAATTACAACATTCAAATCACAAACTATGAACTACAAAACCCAAAAGGATTCACCAACTACAAGACCTAGGCTCTTGATACCACTTGAAGGAAAATTTGTGAAAAACAAGTTTATTTGAGCAACATCAACAACATGCAATTAACAAGTAAAGGTGGAATCATGTTATATGCACTCAAAAACAAAAATTAACCCATGAAATTCAAAGCCTAGTAGATAGGTGAACCAAGACTCAACTCAAGAACAAAGTGAGTTGAGAAATCTTATACCTTTGTTGATTCCTCTTTGCATAAGCAAAGGCTAATCACCCAAAGAGAGGGCCTTCATTCCTTGCTTCTTAGCTCCATGGATTTCTTGGAGGAGGATGGTTGAAAGGATTCTCCAAGTTCCCAAAATAGAGAACCTCTAAGTATCCACACCAAGGAGAGCATTGATGAGGAGATGAGTGACCTAGGAAGATTTAGATGCTAGTTAAATCTTCCTAGGGTGGCCGGCCTCTTAGAGAGCAAAGAGAGCTTTGTGTTCTCATCTTTTCTCCAAAAGAAACCCTAATGATGAAATGTTATAGAGTTGCCTTTATACCACCTCACAATGTAGTGGCAAACTTGTAATTAAAGCAAGTTCACTACCCTTTCTCTGTATGGCCGGTTTTCCCATGCCTTTGGGCTGTTTTGGGCTTCTTGAATTTTGGTTGTTAAGTTGTCATACAACTTAAGCTAATGGGCTTGACGATTCGAAACCCAATTTGGGCTTTAAGGCCCAACACTAACTCAAGGTTTGAAACGAACTTATTCATTTGATTAATTAACATAGTAATTAATCCTAGCCATAAATAATTAAACCATTTAATTATCCTTACTCATCTCCATTGTTTCTTCAATCTCTACCTTACTCGGTATACGATCCATTAGGTTCCTTTTAGCGAGGCAGTGGGCGATTAGAACTCTTTCAAATCAATTGTGAATTGAAACTTACTTTCAATTCTCCCTTTAGTGATTATAAACCTTTAGGGTTTCCACAAACCATGAGTGACACCTAGCAGTATGCCATGGCTACCTAAGCTAACCCGAAGAGGTAGAGAACCTATTCAATTTAGGATTACAATGCAATACGGTCTTTTTCTAATACAATACTCTTGACCACATTGTTTGGTTTGATAGTTTATTCATGTCTACTATCCAATGTGATTCATTTACTTATATGATTACCTTGAATGTGATTTGGAATGACTTCCTAAATCTCATTCATACTTTGGCCAGAGATTCTTAATCATATCATATAGTATTCTCCTTCAAACGATTTGAAAGTTAAAGATCCCTTGTTGCGCATTCACTTACCTCCATGGCTAAGTGGCTTAACCCCAACTATGCCGTGGACACCCTCTTACAAAGTGGCTTTGAAATAGTCAAAGATCAAGGACCTTACCACAAGACAACTATGATGCCTCAGGTTAAAGGACTACTTTGCATTATCCCAACCATGAGTTCTCATGTGACATAAGTATGAGAACTCCTCGTTGATCGTGTTTAGTGAACTCATTCTCTATTGAGCACCTACATGCTTGTCTTGGTGTCAGTCCCACCAATGACTCGAGACCAATCACTCTCCCTGAGATAAGACATAACACGTACTGATCTTAATGGACTGTTAATGCCCAATTGGCAATCCTATGATCAGGTACGTTTAGGATATGTATACAAAAGAGAATGGTCTCATAAATCTAACTTTTTTAGATTACATTCTCCTAATTACATATTCCTTGGATTTATCGTTTAAACATATAACATTTATATGAGACAGCTTTAAACAATAATCTTTGCCATTTATGTATAGTAAACTATATTAGCTTAATATGTGAAATGTCCGTAAAGTATCATCATATGATTGGCTTTTAGGACACATTTCCAACATAGACGTGTTAGGTTGGTTGGATATACCCAGGGTGCCCCGTGTCGGTGAAGGATGTGGTTATGCCAGCTAACCTCATCCCGTTAGATATTGTGGAGTTTGATGTTATTCTTGGCACTGATTGGCTACACTATAATCGAACCAATATTGATTGTTATGAGAAGAAAGTTACATTTCATCGCTCGGGGTTGCCTATTGTTTTATTTGTTGGCGAGCGTAGCAGCATGAGACACGGTATCATTTCTGCTGTGAGAGCCAAGAGGTTGCTACAGAAAGGTTGTCAGGGGTATCTGGACATGTTGTATTAAATGATAACGTTCCTAGCAGTGTAGGAGACATTAGAGTGGTCAGGCATTTTTCTTACGTTTTCCCTGATGATTTTCTGGGATTGCCGCCAGATCGTGAAGTAAAGTTTGCCATCAATTTATTGTCAAGTATAAACCTTATATCTTTGACTCCTTATCGGATGGCTCCCGCTGAGCTAAGAGAGTTGAAGACTCAGTTACAAGAGTTAGTTGATAAAGGTTTTATACAGCCTAGTACTTCACCTTGGGGAGCTCCAGTCTTGTTCCTACGAAAGAATGATGGTACTCTGAGGCTGTGTATAGACTATTAGCAGTTGAATTGGGTAACAATTAAGAACCGTTATCCATTGCCACGTATCGACGATTTGTTTGATCAACTACGAGGAGCTTGTGTGTTCTCAAAAATCAATTTGAGGTCCGGCTACTACTAACTAAAGATTAAAAGTAAAGATGTCCCGAAGACGGCATTCAGAACCCGATATGGTCATTATGAGTTCTTAGTAATGTCGTTCGGGTTGACTAACGTACCTGCTGCTTTCATGGACTTGATGAACTGGGTATTTAAGCAGTACTTGGACAGGTTTTTTATAGTTTTCATCGACAACATTTTGGTTTATTCTAAATCTAAAACAGAGCATGTGTGACATCTTACTTTGGTGCTAAGGAAATTAAGAGAGCATCGGTTATATGCTAAATTCAGCAAATGTCAATTCTGGTTAAATCAAGTGGTATTTTTGGGACACGTTATTTCAGCTCAGGGTATCCAGGTGGATCCCCATAAAGTAGCAGCTGTCATAAATTAGGAACGGCCACGAACCGTCTCAGAGGTACGAAGCTTCCTTGGTTTAGCAGGTTACTATAAACGGTTTGTTCAAGACTTTTCAGTTATAGCATTACCACTTACGAGGCTGACAAGGAAGAACATTAGATTCAAGTGGGACGATAGTTGCGAGCAGTGCTTTCAGGAATTGAAGTATTGTCTCACTCATGCACCGGTGTTGGCACTTCCAGACAACAGTGGTAATTTTAAGATCTACAATGATGCTTCATTGAATGGCTTGGGTTGCGTGCTAATGCAACACGGCAGGGTGATCGCTTATGCTTCGAGACAGTTGAAGCGTTATGATATGAACTATCATACTCATGATCTTGAGTTAGCACGATCGTGTTTGCCTTGAAAATCTTGAGATACTATCTCTATGGTGAGAGATGTAGGATCTTCACAGATCACAAGAGTCTCCAGTATCTATTTACTCAGAGAGATCTGAACCTTCGTCAGCGAAGGTGGATAGAGCTGCTGAGTGATCACCCGAGTCGTGCAAATGTGGTGGCTGATGTACTTAGCAGGAAGTCTTAGGGTAGAATTGATGTTTTTCATGCAAGTCATGTTCTTCTTCTTGCCGAGTTAAGATCGACTGGAGTGGAGTTAGGGGTAAAGGATCGAGATGAGGCTTTACTTGCCAACTTCCAGGTTAGGCTGATCTTGATTGACCGTATACTCGAGGCTCAAATAGATGATGATAAGACTCAGGAGCTGATTCGGTTAAGAAATGAAGGGAAAAAGAAAGATCTCCAAATTTGAGAAATAGATGGCATGCTTATGCAAGAAGATAAGATGTACGTGCCAGATAATGTAGAGCCAAAGAAGGCTATTCTTGATGAGACGCACATATCGGCATACGTTATACATCTAGGGAGTACTAAAATTTATCATACCATTCGACCATTTTACTATTGGCCAGGTATGAAAAAGAGATTCATGAGTACGTGAATAGGTGTATTGTGTGCCAGCAAGTTAAAGCCGAGAGAAATAAGCCAGTTGGACAGATGCAGCCACTTCCTGTTCCACAGTAGAAATGGGAAAATATTACCATAGATTTTGTGTATAAACTACCTCGTACTCGGAACGGTTATGCTGGCGTTTGGGTAGTGGTTGATCGGCTCACTAAGTCCGCCCATTTTATTCCCTTTTAAGAGAAGTTTTCCCTGAATCGGCTAGCTGAGCTCTTTGTGTCGAAAATTGATAAATACCATGGTGTACCAGTTAGCATTATCTCTGATCGAGATCCGATATTCACTTTTAAGTTCTGGACAGCGTTTCAGGAAGCTCTGGGTTTAAGATTACTATTTAGTACGGCATATCATCCTCAAACAGATGGGCAATCTGAGAGGACCATTCAGACACTTGAAGATAAGTTGAGATCTTCTGTACTACAGTTTGGCAATGCATGGCATAAAGTCTGCATCTGATGGAATTTGCCTACAACAACAGCTACCATTCAAGCATTGGTATGTCACATTTTGAGGCATTGTATGGTAAATCATGTCGTACACCATTTTGTTGGTCAAAGGTCTGCGAAAGAGTTTTAGAGGGCCCAGAGATAGTGGATGAGAATACACAAAACATTCAGGTAATTAAGTCTAACCTGAAAGCGACCCAGGATCGCCAGAAGAGCTTGGCGAATAGGCATGCCACTGACCGAACTTATAAGGTAGGTGATTTGGTATTTTTGAAGCTGTCACCATGGAAGGGTGTTGTACGGTTCAAAAAAAAAGGGAAGTTAAGTCCCAGGTATATCGGACCGTACCAGATCACTGAGCAGATCGGCGAAGTAGCTTATAGACTTGAGTTGCATTCGAAGTTGTCTAGGGTACACGATGTGTTCCACGTATCGATACTCTGTCATTATATTTCAGATCCATCACATGTGTTACTTCCGCAGCCGTTGGAAATTAATCCTGATTTGACTTACGAAGAGAAATCGGTGACCATATTGGATTGGAAAAATAAAGTTATGAGGAACAAGACAGTGCGCTTAATGAAGGTTTTATGGAGGAATCACTCGATGGAGTAAGCCACATGAGAGACAGATGAGCGGATGAGAGAGATGTATGCACGCTTGTTTTACGAGTATTAATGGATTGTACTTATTGTATAAATTTCGAGGATGAAATTTTCTTGAGAGGGTAGGTTGTGAACTTGGGTTTAGGATGGTGGTCATTGGTTGATTAAAATGGAAATCATATACACACACCCACACATGCACACATGCACCCTTTCTTCCTTTTCTGGTTTTGTCTCTCTCCTCCTTCTCGACACTTCTTCCATTTTCATCACCTTGTATGAACAAGCACACATCCTACACCTTTAGACACAGATCGAGGGTTTGGTTCACACATTCGGATTCCTTGCAACCTTGTGAGTTCAACTACACCCTTGGTTTGTTTTGGAACCCTCGAAAACCCGAGAGCACCGTTGGTGGTACTGTTCATATACTTTTAATCATGAAGATTTTAGCTAATTTCAAGATCATATGAAGCTTTTAAAGGACTTCACAAAGCTCGGGGGACCATTTTCAAGTGTTTTGGATGTCGGGATCGTGAGTTCTAAGGTTGGCCAGAATTCGTGAAATTTCTCTGGTGAGATTCCTTCGTATTTTGGACTTGAAAGTCGTATAAACCTCTTATCCTCTTCCTAAGCTTCATTTTGGTGCAAGAATCATGAAAATTGGTTGAGTTTTGAGTTCGATATTAAGTTTTAAAGATTTTCCAGTTTCTGGCGATAACAGTGACGCCGGCGCCGAACTCCGGCGACTAGAGGTAGGGGAAAAGGAATATTTCGTCAAAGTTGACGAAATATTCCTAACGGAGGTTAACGGAGTTAGGTTAGTTTTGACGGGAATATTCTGATTTCTGACGAAATATTCCCTAACAGCGTTAGGGATTCTGTCCGTGTGCTAGGCACGTGCGCGCGTGGGCGGCGCGTGGGGGTGCGTGATACTTCAAAAAAGATTTCTAAAAATATAGGGGTGTTCGTGGGACTGAGTAGAGCACGTTGGTATATTCAAACACCCCAATTGAGAAATGTTTGACAAGCTATTACCTAAGGCTGGTTATGTGCATTAAATTGACGGTTTTATAGTTGTTTCGCATATAAATGAGGCATATCCTGTGGACGAGCGCAGCCACACGAGACTCGGGGGCTACAACCCATCTACGTATTAGTGAGTTGGCTTTTGTTTTCAGTATATATATTTATGCTTGGTATTTTCCCAAAAATTATGTTTTTAAATGGTTTTATGATTAGAATGCCATGTCGAATGCTATTCATATTATTTATAATTGTGATGATTATTGCTTGGCGCCGCGGATGCTCAGGTAAGTCAGGTGAGTATATTTGTTAGTAAGAGTTGTGGTGGTGATGATGTTGAGATTGGTAAATAGCTCATATTCCTGCACCTCGGTGTTTGTGCTCCACTAGAGTAGGGCCTAGCCTTCAAGTGATCGTTCGCCTCCCGCACTGTACGCTCACCTTGGATCCAAGGCAGGTGCCAACCTGTTGTACAGACCACTATAGGTGGTTCCGACTAGTAGGTAACTTGCGATACGTCGCACAGCCTTCACGTGATCGTAGCACTGAGCGTATTTATACACCCAATCTGTCGTATAGACCACTATAGGTGGTTCCGACTCGTGTACAGGATAGTTATTGAGGAGCTATAGATTCAGCAGTATAGGTCACGTTAGGTGACTCTGGCTGACGTATTGATATGGTCGGCATATTGTGATTTGATTTATCTCACTTGCTTGATGCATACCTTGTTTGATTGGATAATTTGACATGGCGTATTCTGAAATGCCATATTTGAGCTTTATCGTTTTCCAGCATGACTTGGTATATGAGTACGTAAGATATTTTATGGGAAAGTATTCGGGTTTTACAGAGAATGGTTATTAATTTGGTATTGAAATGTTTTTGGAAAAGCTTTGTTTTTGCTCACTCACGTTCTCTATTTTGCGCCCCTCAAGGTTCTAGGTAGCAGTGATCGTTGGTGGCAAACGAGGTATTTGGTTGCGCCCAAATAAATAAATTTCAAATTTTTTAATTACATCGTGTCACAACAACTCGATTCTACCGTGAGCTCAAAAAATCCCAAGTGTCTGATCCCTATCCACATGCACAGCTTGTTTCTAAGTCCGCACCTTAGACTAACTCTAACCCAAGGCCTAAAACCTATAGTTTCCCTTCTATTTCCATTCCTCCCCCCCCTCCACCCCACCCCACCCTCAATCCATTCCAACCCTAATATGAAGTTAGAACCTAAAATTTGAAAAAATGCAAGATTCCAGACAATATTTAGCCCATCAAATGGTGTGGGCCCCACCAGCGAGAGTGAAACTCGACGCTTAAACGCCGGACTAGGGGTTACGATGCGCCAAATGGACAGACTGGCATGACCGCATCCACGTGGGCATGTCAGCCACTTGCGTAGATTCCAACAGCTGAGATCAACTGGTCGTTGGTTGATCTAACTGCCTGCATTCAATTTTTTTTTTGTTTTATATTTATCTATTTATTGATTCCAACAGTAGAGATCGAATATAATCAAATACAATGGTAAAAAAAATATTTAACGGCCCAAATTTAAATCCAACAGCTAAAATAATTAAAAATAATTATTTAACTCAAAATTCACCTAAAACCTCCATAAATACCTACGTATGTGTTCAAACATCCACACAAAACTCATTTTTCTCCTACAATTCTTCCAATTTTTCTTTCTACCATTTCTTCTCATTTCCAAAATTTTCAAGATGGCAAAAAAGCATATTGGAGGTCTGTTGGAAATGTGCCCTAAAACCAATCATATGATGATACTTTACGGACATTTCACATGATTAAACTAATCTAGTTTAATATCAAGGGCAAAGATTATTGTTTGAGCGGTCTCATATAAATGTTATATGCTTAAACGATAAAGTCCAAGGAATATGTGATTGGGAGAATGCGATCTAAATAGTTAGATTCATGAGACCATTCTTTCGTAGACACATCCTAAACGTTCCTGATCATAGGATTGCCAATTGGGCATTGACAGTCCGTTAAGATCAGTACGTGCTATGTCTTCTCTCAGGGAGAGTGACTAGTCTCGAGTCATTGATGTGAGTGACACCAAGACAAGTACGTAGGTGCTCAATAGAGAATGAGTTCACTGAACACGATCAACGACGAGTTCTCATATTCATGTCACGTGAGAACTCATGGTTAGGATAATGCAAATTAGTCCTTTGACCTGAGGCATCATAGTTGTCTTGTGGTTAGGTCCTTGATCTTTGATCGTGTCAAATGGCATTCCTTTGGAGTGTCCACGGCATGGTTGGGGTCAAGCTATCTAGTCATGGAGACAAGTGAATGCGCAACAAGGGATCTCTAACCTTCAAACCGTTGAGGGAGAATACTCTATGATATGATTTAGAATCTCTGGCCAGAGTATGAATGAGATGTTGGAATGCGTTCCATATCACATTCAAGGTAATCATATAAGTGCGAGATTCACATTGGATAGTAGACATGAATAAACTATCAAGCCAAACAATGTGGTCAAGAGTATTGTATTAGAGAAGGACCGTATTGCATTTGTAATCCTAAACTGAATAGGTTCTCCACCTCTTCTGATTAGCTTGGGTAACCATGATATGCTGCTAGGTGTCACTCATGGTTTGTGGAAGCCCTAAACGTGTTTAAACACTAAAGGGAGAATTGAAAGTTAGTTTCAAATTCACAATCGATTTGAAAGAGTTTGAATCGCCCACTGCCTCGCTAAAAGGAACCTAATGGATCGTACACCGTGTAAGGTAGAGATTGAAGATTCAACGGAAATGAGTAAGAATAATTAAATGGTTTAATTATTTATGGCAAGGATTAATTAATATGATTATTAATCAAACGAATAAGTTCGTTAAAGACCTCGAGATGGTTTTGGACCTTAAGGCCCAATGGGCTTCGAACGTCAAGTCCATTGACTTAAGTTGTATGACAACTTAATAAATAATGATTTAACAAAGGCCCAAAATACTCCAAAAATATCCCTAAGGCCGGCCACAATGTAAGGGTAGTGAACTTAGACTTATTTACAAGTTTGCCACTCAAATGAATTAAGGTATAAATTTGACTTTATAGCCAAAATTCATTTAGGGTTTATTTTGGGAAATTGGAGAGAAGAAAAGCTCTCCCTTCTCTCTAAAATGGCCGGCCACTTTGAGGAAATAATCTAGCAATTCAACTTCCTCAAAGTCACTCATTTCTTCTTCATCTAACCTTGTTGTGGAGACTTAGAGGTTCCCAATTTTGGGAACTTGGAGAAACCATTTCATCCAACCAAATCCATAGATCTTAGATGCAAGGAATGAAGGCCCTCTCTTTGGGTGATTAGCCTTTGCTTATGCAAAGAGGAATCTACAAAGGTATTAATCTCAACTCACTTGTTTTGAGTTGTTTAAAGGTTCACCAAACTACTAGGCTTTGAACATTCATGGTTAATGTTTTGATTTTAAGTATATGCAAGCATGATTCCGCCTTTAATTTGTTAATTGCATGCTAATGATATTGCTTAAATGAACATGATCTTCCAAAATAATCCTTCAAGTGGTATCAGAGCCTAGGTCTAGTAGTTGGTGAATCCTTTTGGGTTTTGTATTTCATAATATGTGATTTAAAAGTTGTAAAATGTTACAAGCTTTATTCTTGTTTTATGAATGTAAATTTTGTTGGAAAATTTGGCATCTCAAATGTTGTAGATGTAGTTCATATGAGCATGAATATTGAAGGTAAAATTTGGTGCCAAGAATTTTGGGATTTTCGGCCAAATTAAAAGGGTGATTTTTTGGGTTCTTGTTTGTCTTGTTAAAATGTTTTTCAAGTGACTTTTGGAACCCCTAAGTACCCTAGTTTGGTTATATGAAATTTCCCTTAAGTATAAATGATTTTGGGATGTGTTTGGGTGAAAAATCATCATGGAAAAATTTTGAGTTTTTCATGAGTGTTCTTCATTGTTCTTGACATTTTAGCCAAGAACAAAAAGGTTTAGTGTTTTGATTCAAAGTTTTGATTTATTTCATAAAGTTTTTGTTTTATGTTTTTTCATATATAAATATGTTAGATATTTGTTTTGAAATGGTGTAAGAGATAATAATGGGTGTGTAAGGATTAAATCCCTTTCACACACCACATGCATGCTTTATGTCTAAACTTACAAATCAACACACACATCACACCAAGTCCTTGTCCCAAGGCCGGCCACTCCCTCAAGTGGGAGTACTTTTGGGGCTTTCATGCAATTACATAAAGTTTTGATACTTTTGTGTATTTGCACTTTGGCCCAAAAGTTTACGTTTTTACGTTTAGGTCCAAAAACGCTAAAGGACAAATTGTTTTGCTCCTTTAATGAAGTTTTTACATTTGTGAAAAAGTTTGGGTTCTAGTTGTGATTACATAAAGTATTGGACTTTTGTGTTTTTACAAAGTGACCCCAAAAGTTTAAGTATTTGCAAAATAGCCCAAAAGTTGTGGCTAATTGCAAAATAGCCCAAATGTTGAGGTTAATTGCATAATGGCCCAAATAAGTTGAGGTCATTACATTTTGGCCCAAATTAAATAGAGAACAAAAATTGTTTTGTCTCTTTAAATGAGAATTGGATTTTCATTTTAGTTAGCTTCATTTAAAATCAAATTTTATGGATACAAAAACCAAATGAAAAATGTTGCATTCAATTTAATTAGTTAAAGTGTTAATTAATTAAAGGGTGATTATGAACCTAAGCCTACGATAATTGAGCTATGTGAAAGGCCGTTTCAAATTTGTTTGAACCATGGGAATGTGTAGATTAGATTTTGGTTGTAATTTGATTAGATCAAATGTTGTAAAAGAGCATAAGCTCTTCTTTAATTTAAAGTAATTTGATTTGATCAATTGTTGTAAAAGAGCATAAGCTCTTCTTTATTTTGAAGTACTTCTTTCTTGCTTTATATGATATGCATGAAAATGAAGTAGTTGGGTCCAACGCCCCTAAGACAACACGCCTTAATATGATTAAACGCGTAACTAAAATCAATCACCATCCCTAGTCCGAGATTCAACACAAGGCTCGTGTTGGATCTAATAAAAAGGTTCATAGTCATCCTAAGGCCCTAAGGCAACTATATAGTCCATCAATGAATGCAAACCTTATGTTAGTAGTATCATGTACTCTTGCTTTAAAAACCGTTTTAAAAGCTTAGTGGGAGTATTATATACAACTAAATAAATCATATGGACCAATAGTTGTGATAGGACCAAAAAAAATGTTTTAATTAGATTAAAATGTATATTTGTATGTGATGAGACCTAAAAACCCTCAACCAAACAAATATTAAGTTGATAAGCGTGAGAGTGCTTTTGAACACTCTTTCGTGGCCTTCCACCGTGGTAGGTCCGAACGTTTGTAAAATTGTACACCGGCTTCACCCTATCATGGGGGAGTTCAAAGTGCATGCTTACACTCGGGGAGGATTCTATATGCATACTTGATGTTGTGAAAGGTAGGCAACGAGAATAGCCAACATCGTATCATCGTGAGGTTGTTCTTGAACCCCTAACTTGAACTCGCATGGTGGGAATGACTTAACTAAGTGCAATGAAGCCAACATCATATCATTGTGAGGTTACATTCTCTAGAGGCCAAATAAAATGGGTTCTTACATTAGATGTAAAGGAGTAAGTGTACTCTCTCATTATTATTAATGCTAGCCAACATCGTATCATCGTGAGGTGAACTTGGTAATAGTGAGCCTCCCATAACCTACTAAGAGTTTCCTCCAAAACTCTCGAATTCCGATGAGGGATATGGAATTTGCCAAAAATAGTGGGTGGTGCTATTATGATTTAAAGACCCGAATCAAATAGCTTAAAATCAATCAATTTATATTCGTTATGTATTTGTTTACCAATATATTTGCAAACGCTATCCAATACTTGACAAAGAAAAACCGAACGCTTTAGTTTCCGAACTTGGTACCACAATCCCATAGATTGTCTTGAATGGATTGTACATGTGCCTAAGTAGTCTCACCCTCACAATCTTCCTATCGATAATGTATCATTGGAAGAACATGATAGATAAGTCTATCATAAAGAGGACAACAATTTTAATGTCATAATTCTTCAAATACAAATTGTTGTATGAAGAAATAAGAGTTGCTTTGAACAACCCTTAATCAACGCAAACACTAAGCGCTTGTCTCTTTGTTACATGAACAAGGAACTTGAGAAGAAAGCACAAAGGCATGGACACTTTATGTGCCATGATTCTTCACTTACAAATCGTTGTATGAAGAAATGAGAGTTGCCTTGAACAACTCTTGAATGTTTGTAATTATGTTTAGAACATAATGGTTGGTTGACAAAAATAGTCCATCAACATGGACTTATGATGATTTTGAATCATTGTGTGTTGAAGTGTTAAAACACTTAACGAGACGGAAACTAGATTAGGACTTCACCTTTGTGTCCCTATCCTAATGGTTCACTAAGTTTATTGTAAACTATATAGTGAGCAATAACCACACGCTCTCCAAATCGTTTGATGTGTAAAACACAATTGAAATAAGTTTCAAGAGAGATAGTGGGAGTTTAGGGACCATGACTATTGTAGTCAAAGGAGAAGTCAAATGAAGAAGATAAAATTTAACTCCATGGGAACAAACTTTCTTTATGAAAGGATGGACATTGGAAGGGGTATTTGCAAGAAATGTCTTGCAAGTGTCAAGAACACATCTTTTGAAGGTGTTGTAAAATGTTCTTGAATTGTTCAAAACGGTTGGTTCTTCTACTTGAATGCTTGATTCTGTATTAGTAACTATGTTTTACAAATCGTTGTAAAAGTGTGGCTAATAAGAAGTAGAAGATTAATGAGAGAAGAGAAAGTACTTCACATTCGGAAAGTGAATAAAATATAGATCTCTGCGAAAGCGGATTGTACTTACTTCCTCATATGAACTACCAAATAAGAATGATTAGATTATTGTAATCTAATTAATTGTCTCTATAGTAGAGATAATGTGGTAGTGTTAACTGTTTAGAATATAACGATGCTTAAAACCCAAAAGGTTGCAAGGTAGTGACTAATCCCAACTAAGTTGTGATACCTCTAAAACATAAGTTACGAGTTGGTCATGGATGGATGCTTTGGATCGTTAGATCCGGATCCAATACCTTCTTGTTAAAATTGTATAGAGGCGAAATGTTCGAATCTTTATTCTTTTGGAAAGAAGAAAGAATCACAAAGTTGTTGAGGTTAATTCACTTAGATGTTAGTGGCACTAGTCCACAACATAATACTACTCATGTTATATGACATTCACCGAAGATCACTCTCGGTTGGACTATAGTTTACTTTGAATAAACACAAGTCCGAATACTTTGCAAAAAGTTTCAAAGAATTCAAGAAATGTAAGTTGATGAGTAAGACGTCTAAAGTATTTAACTCCTTAGATTTGATCCAAGGAAAGATAACACTTTAGATGAGTTTCCTTGAAAGGTATCAAGGAAAATAGCATCATAAGATAATGAATTTCTCCATTAGGAGAAGAACGAACTTGAATAAGGTTTAGTTCGTTGATTATTATCTAATACCCATATGTAGTATATATATACACTTCTAAAACAATGTGATTGTGAATTAGAAGATCTTCCAAAAATTTTCATAACTTCATAAGATGTAGTTAGAAAGAAAGACAAATCTTAAGCATGTTAAGATTTGGGGTTGTGTGCTAATAAGCAATATTTGATTGATAATAATCTTGTGGGATATCCTTGAATTAGCTTTTGGATATCGCTTCTATAAACCAACTAACAAATGTTGTTTTGTTGAGGTAGTTCATTGTAATCCTACAATATGATTTGCCTAAAAGCAAATGAACGAGAGATAGAACTCAAAGAATGGGTTCTTTGAGAGACAAGATAGTAATCAACAAATATAACAACCTAGTTCCTATACCACAAGCTCCAAGGTAGTCAAGAAGGATTTAAAAACCGTCTTAGTTGAATGGTTTGAACTTTATGACTATGTCATAGGGTTGCACCTCTTAATTCGAAAGAAATAAGAATGAAAAATCCTTATGACTACATTGAATGTATATACGATATATACTCAAGGAAATGGTAAATTACCATTTGACCCGAAATAATGAAACCTTAATAGCTAATTGGTAGCTTAAGGTGACTACAATCAAAGATAATGGTTGACTTTGAATAAACCATCTTTGATATAGTCTTGGTTTTAATTAATTCGAGGATTGCTAGCTACAACTAAATGGTGATTTAATGTTTGGACATAATATGGGTTTCCATAACCATTATTAAGATAGTCTTGATAATGTATGTCTAAAACTATGAATCACAAAGACATGTAAGTTGTAGAGATCCATCCATCATGGATCTTACCAAGCTAGAGGGAGCTATAAGCGTCTTATGAAGAAAGATCAAATCGTTTGATTTCTCATAAAGATGTAAATGAATCTTTTGTTTACTAGGTTTACAAAAGATTAGTGGGAGTTTATCATATTCCTAAATTTAAATATATATGATATATTAATTTTTGGAAATGAAATGAATTCTTCTTCGTTAAAGTTATGACTTTAAACATTCTATAAATGATAGAATAAATATGGGAGATATAGTCTAAAATAGACAAGAGATGCTAGGAAGTTTCTCATATGATGATAAACTTCACTTAGAAAGACAATTCTAGTGAAACTAGGAAATTGTTCTTCTCAAAGGGAATGTACCCTTTGACTCCCAAAGAAATAATGCGTAAATAGAATCCTTTATGCATATGCACAAAGGTGATTTATGTATTTCATATTGTATGAAAAACATTGATATGAGTTGTACCTAGAACGGTACAAAACGATATCAGTGCAAACCCAGGATCAGAACCATGGCAACTGTCAAGTGAGTCCTTAAGTATTTGAGAAATACTAAAGGATAGATTTCTCAATAATTGAGGAAGAATTAGAGTAACGTAATGGAAGCGTAAATGTATTAGATTATGAATCTAATCCATCATTGGATGTTTCTTCATTATGAATGAAGAGATAAACAGATATCTCTTTATTATGACTAAAGAGATATTTGGATGGAAACATTAAAGTAATGACTTTAGTGTGTTCCATTATGAATGCAAAATATATTGCCATATAGAAGCTTACAACAATGTTGTTTGGATGGGAAAGTTCATTTATGAACTCTCTATTCGGTTCCAACCAGAAAGTGTATGACACTAATGGGGCGATAGCTCAAGCCAGGGAATCAAGGTCTCATCAAGGTCCGAACTCATATGAGAGACTGAACCACATGATTAAGAATCATGTATAATGGTGACGTTGTTAATCTCAAGATTGCTTCTATGGATAACATATAGATATCCATTGTCTAGGCCTACTATTCAGCCATTTATGAAATGACTACAGAAGAGGTATCATCACTGATGACCAAACTGATTGGCTCTAGTGCAAGTGGGAGATTGTTGGAAATGTGCCCTAAAACCAATCATATGATGATACTTTACGGACATTTCACATGATTAAACTAATCTAGTTTAATATCAAGGGCAAAGATTATTGTTTGAGCGGTCTCATATAAATGTTATATGCTTAAACGATAAAGTCCAAGGAATATGTGATTGGGAGAATGCGATCTAAATAGTTAGATTCATGAGACCATTCTTTCGTAGACACATCCTAAACGTTCCTGATCATAGGATTGCCAATTGGGCATTGACAGTCCGTTAAGATCAGTACGTGCTATGTCTTCTCTCAGGGAGAGTGACTAGTCTCGAGTCATTGATGTGAGTGACACCAAGACAAGTACGTAGGTGCTCAATAGAGAATGAGTTCACTGAACACGATCAACGACGAGTTCTCATATTCATGTCACGTGAGAACTCATGGTTAGGATAATGCAAATTAGTCCTTTGACCTGAGGCATCATAGTTGTCTTGTGGTTAGGTCCTTGATCTTTGATCGTGTCAAATGGCATTCCTTTGGAGTGTCCACGGCATGGTTGGGGTCAAGCTATCTAGTCATGGAGACAAGTGAATGCGCAACAAGGGATCTCTAACCTTCAAACCGTTGAGGGAGAATACTCTATGATATGATTTAGAATCTCCGGCCAGCGTATGAATGAGATGTTGGAATGCGTTCCATATCACATTCAAGGTAATCATATAAGTGCGAGATTCACATTGGATAGTAGACATGAATAAACTATCAAGCCAAACAATGTGGTCAAGAGTATTGTATTAGAGAAGGACCGTATTGCATTTGTAATCCTAAACTGAATAGGTTCTCCACCTCTTCTGATTAGCTTGGGTAACCATGATATGCTGCTAGGTGTCACTCATGGTTTGTGGAAGCCCTAAACGTGTTTAAACACTAAAGGGAGAATTGAAAGTTAGTTTCAAATTCACAATCGATTTGAAAGAGTTTGAATCGCCCACTGCCTCGCTAAAAGGAACCTAATGGATCGTACACCGTGTAAGGTAGAGATTGAAGATTCAACGGAAATGAGTAAGAATAATTAAATGGTTTAATTATTTATGGCAAGGATTAATTAATATGATTATTAATCAAACGAATAAGTTCGTTAAAGACCTCGGGATGGTTTTGGACCTTAAGGCCCAATGGGCTTCGAACGTCAAGTCCATTGACTTAAGTTGTATGACAACTTAATAAATAATGATTTAACAAAGGCCCAAAATACTCCAAAAATATCCCTAAGGCCGGCCACAATGTAAGGGTAGTGAACTTAGACTTATTTACAAGTTTGCCACTCAAATGAATTAAGGTATAAATTTGACTTTATAGCCAAAATTCATTTAGGGTTTATTTTGGGAAATTGGAGAGAAGAAAAGCTCTCCCTTCTCTCTAAAATGGCCGGCCACTTTGAGGAAATAATCTAGCAATTCAACTTCCTCAAAGTCACTCATTTCTTCTTCATCTAACCTTGGTGTGGAGACTTAGAGGTTCCCAATTTTGGGAACTTGGAGAAACCATTTCATCCAACCAAATCCATAGATCTTAGATGCAAGGAATGAAGGCCCTCTCTTTGGGTGATTAGCCTTTGCTTATGCAAAGAGGAATCTACAAAGGTATTAATCTCAACTCACTTGTTTTGAGTTGTTTAAAGGTTCACCAAACTACTAGGCTTTGAACATTCATGGTTAATGTTTTGATTTTAAGTATATGCAAGCATGATTCCGCCTTTAATTTGTTAATTGCATGCTAATGATATTGCTTAAATGAACATGATCTTCCAAAATAATCCTTCAAGGTCCTAATTGGACCTTTGAGGAAGATGTTGCTTTATACTTGGCATGGGTTTCTATTAGCAAAGATGATGCCGTTGCCACAAATCAAATAAAAAAGATTTTGTGGAGTAAAATTGTTGATAAGTTCAATGAAAACTTCAACATTGGCCGAAGGGAAGGTGGTGGTGTTTAAGATTAGTGGAAAGTTATCAACAAAGCATGCACTTTATGGAGGGGAAGCTTGGAGAGAGCCGTGGTTGACATGACTAGTGGAAGGAGTGCCGCAGAAGTTGCGAGTTTCTTTGTTGATTTTTTATTTGCCATGTACATAATATTATTTTGCAACTAATTGTTTTTTTGTATTTCTTGCATAACGTGACAAAGCAATGGCAATTTACGAGACAAGAACTACACAAAAAATAAAGCTTTTAAGTTGCATTATGCTTGGAACATCCTCAAGGATTGTCTAAAGTGGGGAACCGATGCGGACCATGAAGGAAAAATTTTGTCTTAGCTAAGACCATGTGAGAACATTTGAACACATATGCAAACTAATAACACTTTAAAGTAGGCATTCATTCAAAAACAATTCTAAAACCCATGAATTTCAAAGCCTAGAGAATGGTGAACCATAAGACTCTTTAACAACATTAAAGAGAAGGAAGGATTTGAGATTCATTACCCTTGAAGCTCATCCTTGTTTACATAAGGGATTCACCCAAGTGGAGGGCCTTCAAGTCACCTCCTAGCTCCTTGGATCTTCCTTGTGATTTTCTTCTTTGTTGATGCTCCTTTGCTCCTTGAGGATGTGAGGAAAGGATCTCCAAGAACACCAAAGGTTTGGTGTCTCTAAGTCTCCACACCAAGGATAAGGTGTGAAGATCAAAATGGATGACTTAGAGAAGAAAAAATTGCTAGCTATTTCTTCCCTAAGTGGCCGGCCTCTTTTAGAGAAAAAGGGAGAAAATGTTTCTCTTCTTTTGCCTCAAGAAAACCCTAGTGAGAGAATGGCTATAAAGTTGCCTTTATACCACCTCACATGTGAGTGGCAAACTTGCAATTAACTCAAGTTTGCTACCACTCACCCTAGGCCGGTTTTGGCTTTGTTTTTGGGTTAATTTCCATTTAGTTTTAGTTGTCACACAACCTAAACTCAATGGGCCTTGTGGACCAAAAACCCTTTTGGGCCCTGAAATCCAAAACCAACTTAAAACCCAATACGAAACTTTCATATAATTAATTAACTAATTAATTAATCTTGACCATTCTCAATTAAACCATTTAATTGCTTATCCATCTGTTTTATATCTTCACATTCATCCTTACTCGGTGTACGATCCATTAGGTTCCATTTAGCGAGGCAGTGGGCGATTGTTACTCTTAACGATCGATTGTGAATTGAAACTACATTTCAATTCTCCCTTTGATGAAGATTAGTGTTTGCTAATCCTCAGGGCTTCCACAAATCATGAGTGACACCTAGCAGTATGTCATGGCTACCCAAGCTAAGTAGAAGTGGTTGGAAAACCTATCCAGTTACAACTACAACGCAATACGGTCCTTCTCTAATACAATACTCTTGATCACATTGTTTAAGTGATAGTTTGTTTCATGTTTACTATCTAATGTGATACTTCCCTATATGATTCATTTGAATATGATTTGGAACAAACTTCCTAAGTCATATTCGTATGCTTTGGCCAAAGACTCTCGAATCATATCTCAGAGTATTATCCCTCTAGCATGGAAGCTTAAAGATCCCTTGTTGTGCATTTATATGCCTACATGACTAGATAGCTTGACCCCAACAATGTCGTGGACACTCTCAAAGGAATGCCTTTGACATGATCAAAGATCAAGGACCTAACCATTAGACATCTATGATGCCTCAGGTCAAAGGACTACTTTACATATTGCAACTTATGAGTTCTTACATGACATGTATGTTCGAACTCTTTTTTATCGTTGTTCAGTGTACTCAATTACCTTTTGAGCACCTATGTGTTTGCCTCAGTGTCCAACACTAAACGACTTAAGACTAGTCATACTCACGCTTGAGTTAACATAACACATACTAACCTTAGCAGATTGTCAATGCCCAATTGGCAATCCTATGGCTAGGAACGTTTTAGGAATGAACATAAGAGAAAGGTCTCATTAATCAAATTCACTTAGATCACTTCTCTCTTAGATTAAATACATTCATTGGATTCCCTTATTGCTTAAACACATAATACAATAAATAGTGATTAACAATAAGCTTTGCCCTCTATTAAACATATAATAGTTTAACACAATTAGTATTCCAAAAGCTATTACAACAAATGAGTGGCTTTGTGGGCATACTTCCAATAGACCAACAATGGGGAATATTATTTGGTAGTGAAGTCGCACAGACAAATGATGTCAATGAAGGTGTCGATTCGTTGACCCTAACTTCTTCATTTGAAAAGCCTCTGGGAAGAGATAAGCAAAAGGAAGCAAAGAGAAAAGGGAAGTTCGAAGATTTGATTAATGCACAAATTGCTATCGGATTTGCAAGATTGACCGAAAATCATAGCTCTTGGGTGGAAGAAGCGGTCCAAATGCGTTTGACCATTACTCACGAAAGGGATAAGCAGCAAGAAAGGTTCGAATGTAAATTCTTTATTGAGGACCTCAACAAATACACTTCAGAGAGGAAGAAGTTCTTAAGTGATAAGCAAAAGGAAATTTTGCGAAGGCATACAAGGAGTATATTTCAAGATAATGATTCATCTCAAGGCTATATCCCAAGTCCACAACTAAGTCAAGATGGTAGATATCATTATTAAGTTTATGTAGTTTATGAATTATCTATTGTAGTAAGTTTACGTGGTTTATTAATTGCTATTTGTATTAAGTTTATCATTTCTCAAAACATTTCTTGAAAACAATTTTCTTTATGACTCAAAAACTTGATTGGTTTGTGATTAAAATTTTTTAAATCTTACGACTTAAATTAGATAAAGAGATCTAAAAAGAGGGGTCGCAGGAGAGGGAGAAAGAGACCTGTGCTTCTTTCCGCCTTCCAACTTAATAGATTCTCTCTATCTCTATTTCACTTTCAAGGGTGAGTATTAAAACGTCATAGGAAAAAGGAGAGAGGATGAAAGAAAGTAAGAGATGATTGAGAAAGAAGAAAAAGGGTCAAATGAGATAGAGAGGAAGAGGAGTGAGAGAATGAATCGAGAGAATGAAAAGAGCGAATTGGAGGAGAGATGAAAAAGGTAAAATAAAAAAAATAAAAAAATAAAAAGAGGAGAGAGAAAGAAGAAAAGATAGAGATATAGATTTGGAGTGAGAGATGAGGAGGAAGAGAAAAGAAATTAGTGAGTTTAAGTTTAAAAATTCTAAAAACTCACTTTTTTATGTTTTTAGATAATAGACTATATTTTTTAGTTAGTCTTGAGTTCAGTTTTTTAAAATAGTTTTACCAAATCAATTTTTAAAACCTAAAACTTGAAAATTATTTTTAAATTTAAAATGTTGAATTCAAATAGAATACATACTCTTAATTTTCTGAACTAAAAATTTAAATTTTAGGCCAAAAGTTAAAGATGGTTTTAGAAACGCAATTCGTTTTTCCATAAATTTAAAGAATATTCCATCTTTTTGGGACACGCATAACGAAATAAGAAATTAATAAACAAATTAAAAAATAAAAGTTAAAAAGATGATGAGGACGATGTCGAGATGAGAAGGTCAAACTTAAACAGCTCAGAGGCCAAAGCAAACGTGCTGTAATCTGTGTTGTAAAACCCAACCAAATCCAGCCAGCGTTTTGCGTTATACGAGATTGTGGTTTGGATTAATTATTTGCTAGTTTTGTTGTAACTTGTAATTTCATATCCTGCTGCTATCTGAATAACCCAGCCAGCAGTTCTGGGCTTCAGGTGAGTTTTTATTTTTACTTTGTTTATTTATCTTAATTGGGGAATGATGTTATGATCCATTAACAATTATTGGCTTAATATGTTATGTAACTTGTAATCATTATTAATATATTTTTCTTACCATATATAAATTGTAAATTGTTAGATGACATTGTTTTCAGGGTTTCGTTAATTCGATACGTTAAGCAAGTTTATTGGAAACTCTGTTCGTATCGGAGTCCTGGATAGAAAATGAGAGCAATTGCTCGATCTTTTCACCAATGTAGATTGGCTTTGTGCCATCAAGCATGTCATTACTCAAGTGGTTTTGTAACAAGGCAGAAGCTGTTGACAAACACCCGTGCTGTGTTTGCTTATCAACTCGCTAAAAATGCCGAATTCGATAGACTTCAACACCCCACGCTTATGGTCTTGAGATCTCTGTCAATTGATGCTGCTCAAGTTACTAATGGTGGTGCTTCTTGTATTTTGGGTTGTCTTAGTTTGTAAAGTAGCATTATAGTCTAAGTTTTGATGGTTTTGAGTTCAATAGCAGGTGTAAAAACAGCGGGGCCACTTGTTGAGTATGAACGAAGAATTGCTGCAGGGGAACTTGTTGACGGTGATGCCTACCAGGTTGGGAAAACAACTCATCGGATGTATTCTTTATCAGTTCCATATAGATAAATGAGGAAATGATTAGAATGAAAACTGTTTGACACCCTCCTTCATTCGAAATTTGATGTGCTAAATGGCACAGTGACGGTGCATGCAAACCTTGGAAGTCAGCTTCATGTTTTCACATACTGTTTGTTTGTTTGTTTGTTTGGTTTGGTTGAACAGATAATGTTTGTTATGGACACTTTATTTAGAGGGAAATTATCCCGTAATTTGGTTTAAAGTATTTAAACTTTCAGTCTTATTTAGTAAATCCTGTGTTAAATGTGGGTTGCTCTGGTTGGATAACAGCTGAAAGAACTGTACTATTGCTTCAGGCAATTATATGCATTATCTATTTATTTTTCTTTTTTTTTATCTGACTAATTTTTGCAGGTAGGCACCTTAAGAGAACTTCAAAGGCTTTATGATGAACTTGTTCAATCAGCTGATGCCTCCCGGTTGGATAGATATTCAACTTCTACAAAATCTGGAAGGTACTCTTCAATAACTTGTTTAATTTCACCACTTGTGATCCAATTTCAAGTTGTAGGCTGGTACAGTATATGATACCATTAGCTTCGTGTTGAATTTTTTCTTTTCCTACTTCTAATTTGTTCCTGTCTAGGAGTATTTACCAATCGTTCATCTTTTTGTCCATATACAGGAGTAGGTGGTTGTGGTATCATTTCATCCCACATTCTTCAACCTCACCTGTCAAAGGTCTTTATCTGTATGGAGGAGTGGGTACCGGTAAAACCATGTTGATGGACTTGTTTTTTGATCAGCTGTAAGTTTAAATGAATGTTCTTTTTTGTTATGTTATTGTTTAATTTTCTAGATATTGCGACACTATTGTTCATAATCGTTGAGGAACAGTCCTTGTAAATACAATGGATCTTGGCGTTTATCAAAATTTATTTATTTCTGTTCTTAAATGTTAACTTCTCCAACTTTCCATCCATCACATATTGTCGTTTTTATCTCCTAATACTTTTATTTTTGTTTCTCAGACAATGCAGTTGGAGGAAAAAGAGGATTCATTTTCATGACTTTATGCTGAATGTACATAAAACATTGCGAGTAAGCTGAAATTTTTGATAAAAGGACTTCCTTTGTCATATCTGAGAAATATCTTCTTATGCGAATGTAGGCTGTATTTGGTAAAATTTTTAGGGTTAATTGTTTAGCTCCCTTTGAGAAAAATGTATCATGAAGTGCAGTAGAACATTCAGTAGTTTGTACACCGCCCCTGGATGGATGATATCTGAACAGGTTGTTCTTACGCTATTTTTGAAAAGAGAGATTTTATTTCAAAATAAGAGCTGTGCATTTACAGTACAACAGGTTTTCATACTTGAGGATTAGGAACTTATTTTTTCAGTCAGTTAATATTCACATATATTTGAACTAAATGTTCATTTCATTCTGGACATTGGTTTCTTTGGTACTAGGTCTTATACAACTACCCGGTTAAGGTTAACATGGATGATATATATTTTCTCAGAAGCACCAGGGTGTAGAAGATCCACTTGAAGTTGTTGCAGGAGAGATATCGGACGAGGCAGTCTTGTTGTGTCTGGATGAATTCATGGTAGAGCGCTAGTATTTGAAAATATGATTCGAAATCATATCTTACTATGTTCCTTTATTGTACTTATTGTCATGTGGTCTTACGTAGGTGACTGATGTTGCTGATGCATTAATATTAAATCGCCTGTTTAGACATCTATTCAATAATGGTATTGTAAGTAGTTTACTTTCATTTATTCTCTTCTGCTCATGGCCTTTTATACACTGAATCATGCAGATTCATACTATTTTCTTTGTTTCAATTTTTATTTGTGTTTTTTATTTTTCTTTTTGTGCGAGGCAAGTTTAGATCCTTGTTTCCACCTCCAATCGTGCTCCAGATAAGCTGTATGAAGGTGGACTGCAGAGGGATCTTTTTCTGCCGTTCATTGCGACTTTGAAGGTATGTATCTGGATGTGATCTCATCTGCTTGTAATTAGATTGGTTCAAACCAGAGATTTTAGTATATGTCTGCCACAAAACAATAAATTGTTGCCAAGGCACTTGTCGAGTTACCAAACCTTTAACTGGGTTTGATTTGGTGCTAGAAATTTTGTTTTATGTATGCATTTTTTGAAGTTTTACATCTGGCACCAGTACTTGTGTGCATAACATTTTATCATGTTTTCCTAGTCTGTTAATTAGTTTGTACTTCATAACAGCGGGTATTTTGGCTGTAGGAGAGATGTGTAGTTCATGAAATTGGTTCTGCAGTAGACTACCGGAAACTGACTTCGGTGAGAGATCAAGTCCACTAAGATTCCACATGTTCAGGTGATATTACCTAATGTTTATAAATATCTAATCTTATGATTGCACCTTAACTACAGGCAGAGCAGGGTTTCACCTTTGTTGGCAAAGATTTATCGGGATTTCTCAAGCAAAGTTTTCAACAAATGATTGGGGAACACAAAGCTGTTCCACAAGAAGCAGAAGTAGTAATGGGAAGGACATTAAAGGTAATATATCGGTTGCCTTTTGGTGAGGCATGTGCTGAGAATATTATATGGTCATGTGTTTTTGGATCTGACAATATGTTCTTTAATTCATATCAGGTTCCACTAGGTGCTAATGGATGTGCGTATTTTCCTTTTGAGGAACTCTGTAACAGACCATTGGGAGCTGCAGACTATTTTGGATTGTGCAGTAAGACCGACCTAGCAGAGTCGATAATTCATGCAAATTAGGATGTTAAATTTATTTTTAGTTAGTGATATATGACATCATTGTGTTGAGTCGTGGGTATGGATGCAAATTAGTATTCTGCACTCCTGCACTCCTACACTTAAGAAAAGGAACTGCAAAACATATATCTGGATGTCGAGCATTGGAACGTACTTCCCTGTATTTCATTTTGTGTTTATTAAAACCTCTTATCTTTTTCTTGACTAATATTTGCGCAGTTTCAAAAATCATTTCCCTTTTATCCGACTATGAATGATAGATATAGATCTTTGTGAACCTTTATAAATTTTAATTTTACCTGGATGCACAAATTCATATTACCTTAAAACTATTGGCTCCTTTTTAGTAGTAGGAGCTTCCAAATACCCTAATATGGGAATTTCGTATTTCAAGAATCAAGAATAACTTCTCTTAAAGGTTCTTCATTTTCCTTTTTACAGAGAACTACCATACCTTGGCATTGGAGGGTGTCCCAGTTTTTGGGCTCCACAATAGAACAGCTGCATACCGGTTTGTCACTCTAGTTGATGTATGTTCTATGTTTCTTCATTATTTTTTTTTAACAAACAATGTTATCTACACTAATGGGGAGGGTGGTGGACTTAGCCTCACAATGGACTAGCAATAATGTGGTTCAGACTCGTCTTTGGCGAGAATCGAACCTAAGACCTCACATACAAGTGAAGAGGAATACCACTGGACCATAGTACTAAGTGGCTCTATTTCTTCATAATTAGGTTGGCCATATTAGTTAAGCGAGATATTTGTGAATAAGATTTGTTCATGTCTTTGGTTATCCTTCACAGGATACTGTTGTAACTGCATTTGGGTTATAGCTTAATCACCATTGCTTTCTCCACTCTCATGGGTCTTAGTATTCCAAATTAGTAAGCTGTGTTAAATTATTCTATTCATGGATGTGGTCACAGGTGATGTACGAGAACAAGGCCAGGCTTTTGTGTACAGCTGAGGGAACTCCCTTTGAACTCTTTGAAAAGGTAGTGACAATCTCTGATGCCCTACAAATAGCACCTAGAACCTCTTCGAGGTCAAGGAAAAATGATGATGCCGGACTGTGTGTGGATAATGAATTGGGTTTTGCCAAAGACCGCACCATTAGTAGGTATGTTCCTCTGCAGAATCAATAATAGCAATTAGTTTGTAACTCGGATTCTGTCATTGTACCTGCCTCATTTGTCTATTATTGTACATTGAAGTGTCGTTTCTAGTACTACATGACAACTCTCACAGTTTTCTCGCAAATATGCATGCTTTGATTGGATGAAATTTGCGAGGTTTGGATTGAAGGGCGGGAAAGAAAATGTGGTGTTTTGTGTTTAGAAAATTTTGGTCATCAAAAGATCTCATTTTGGGTTAATCTTTCCTTCACCTCTTCTCGGCATGCATTGTTTATTTTAACCTTTTACAACTGGAGCCAAAATGTCTCGTTTAGAATCTTTGCGTCATGCTTCTGTCCTATTATAACCGATTACTACCCTAAATCCAAATAACCGTAACTAAAAACAAGTGGCTTAAGGTTTCGGGATCAATAAGAACAAGTCTATATTGCGACGTCGTAGTTTGGTTGTATGAAAGTTGTAAATCTGGTTGTTCTCGATCTCTATTTATTGCAACGTTGCTAGTACTGACTGTGAAACCGCTGACGAGTGCAGATTAACAGAGATGAATAGCAAAGAATACTTGGAGCACCATGCTGAAACATTGGCTGAGAAGAACTCAGAGGAAGGTGTGAATCTTAATAAGGTCGTGCAAGCACGATGACGTAAACAGATCCAGCTTACTCCAGTAAACCAGTGTTGTATAATTGTGTGGTTGCAAGTCAAGAATCAGCATTGTAACATGAATTTTTTTTTTTTTTTTTTTTCAGTTGAATAAATGTACTCTCTCATAGTCGTATTAGATTCACCATCGTAACATAAATGTTATGATAATGCTTTGAAATTTTGAGGCTTGATAACTTCCTTGTGATTTATGGGACTGGCTACAATATTTACATGTATTTAATGTAAGAATTATACAGCCAAGAACAAGATTTTAAGTCACAGTAATCACAACCAAGAAAGCACAAAATCAGCTATATTTATATTGATACAAACATACTAACCTGATTAGCCTCCGTTGGAAAATGCCATGGCTGCTGCAATTCAAGCACAGCACACCGCTACTCTTCTCCTCTCTGGTAGAACTCTTAATGCTCTAACTAAGAATAGGGCTTCATTCTTAATTGAGCATATATCTGCGAGAGCAGAGAGTACAGCATATATATACTCATATAGCTCTCCTAATCCAATGAGGATTTCCTATTACAATCCTCTTAGGAAACAACTTATGTTTCCCAATTCATATCAGTTCATCTCCATAATAGCATCCTCTATTAACAAGAACTCATACTAATCTTCCGATAAGGCTCTCTTAACCTAATTAGTCCAAATAGCGAATGCAGTCCATCAAAAGCCTCATGTTCATATCCTTACATTCTCCCACTTGAACATGAGATACAGATCAAGCACAGCCTTTGCCGATTATAAGAAGTGATCACATAGCCTCATTCAAGATTTTATTATCATGACCAATGTCCTATTGCATTTTAAAATACAGGAGCCAAAATCTCAAACTACAACAGAAGCAGCATTGATCTAAGACTCACATGCATCCAATCTGCAAAGATGACTCACGACTAACACAAAAACAATCTAGAATATGCTCCCACTTTTGAAAAGATCATAACATACAATAATCTTTAATGAAAAGCAACATTTCTGTGATTGAATAAAAATTCATAAACCATAAACAAACACATTGCCTTTTAAAGTATCATATGAATCTACTAATCCCATCATCAAAACTACAATACTCCAAAACTGAAGCATTAAGTCCCGAGATAAAGACATTTATTAAACACAGAATAAACTAACTAGCTAAACATAACTAAATAAATTAGCTCAGACCAAGATTGCAAGCACAGCCCCGAATAGAATTACTCACATAGCTGCAACCTTCAAGTCCTCTGTAGCACATTCAATCACTCCCTCTGATCAAGACTTTCTAACACTCCCATCCGAGACACATGTTTCTGAAACTCGCCAACAGGAAGTGCTTTAGTCAAGGGATCAGCAATCATCACAACAGTACTAATATGTTGCACTTCAATCATTCCTTTCTTCACTTGTTCTCTAACCTTAAGAAACTTTACATCCATTAACCTTGAGGTAGAAGTTCTTTTGTTATTTTTTGAAAAGAACACGGCAGAGTTGTTATCACAAAACATCCTCACAGGCTGCTGAACCGACTTTACAACTTTTAAATATGTCAGAAAGTTCTTCAACCACACAGCCTGTTTCATTCCTTCAAAACAAGCTACGAACTCGGCCTCCATAGTGGATGTGGCTATCACAGTTTGCTTAGCACTCTTCCAAGAAACTACACCACCATTTAACATGAAAATATAACCACTGGTTGATTTTCTATCATCGACATCACCAGCCAAGTCTGAGTCAGTGTATCCTTCAAGCTCCAAAGATTCACTTTTACCATAAACCAACATAAAATTCTTGGTTCTTCGTAAATATCTCAGAACCTTTTTGGCAAATATCCAATGTGCTTCTCCTAGATTTGATTGAAACCTTCCTAGCATCCCAACTATAAAAGCAATATCAGGTCGTGTACATATAGTTGCGTACATAAGACTGCCTACCAGAGACGCATAAGGCTTGGATTACATTTTCTCTACCTCTAAATCAGTCCTCGGGCATTGACTCTTTGAGAACTTATCCCCTTTATTCATTGGAACTTGTCCACTACTACAACTTTCCATATTAAACCGGCGCAATACTCTTTCAATGTAACCCTTTTGTGATAGGCCAAGCAATATTTTCTGTCTATCACGTACAATCTCAATTCCAAGCACATAGTGTGCTTCTCCTAGATCCTTCATATCAAAACTTTCACCGAGCATCTTCTTGGTCCTCTGTAACAACTGAGAACAAGAGATTGCTAAAAGAAAGTCATCAACGCAGAGTACCAAAAGGATGAACTGAGAACCAGAAAACTTAAGATAAATACAATCATCCAATTTGTTTTCTTCAAATCTCTGAGAAGAAACAATCTGATCAAACTTTAAATACCATTGTCTAGAGGCCTACTTTAACCCGTATATCAACTTATTGAGTTTGCACACCATGTTTTCCTTCCCCCTTTTCAACAAATCCAGCTGGTTGTTTCACGTAGATACATTCTTCTAAGTCTCCATTAAGAAAAGTTGTTTTGACATCCATCTGATGCAGCTCTAGGTTAAAATGTGCAACCAAGGCCATGATCACTCACATTGAATCTTTACAAGATACCGGGGAAAAAGTATCATTGTAATCAATACCTTCTCTTTGAGTGAAGCCCTTTACAACTAAGCTTGCTTTGTGTCTCTCAATTCGACCAAGAGAATCTCTTTTGGTCTTGTATACCCACTTGCAATCTATAGGCTTGATTTGAGGACTAGACTCCACAAGTGTCCAAACATTATTTTTAGACATCGAATCTAGTTCCTTTCTCATAGCATTCTTCCATAGAGTTGACTGTGAACTTTCAATGGCCTAAGAGTATGAAATAGGGTCATCCACATCACCAATGTCGAAATCTGCTTCTTGCAAGTAGACATAATCACTTACAGCAGTTGATTTCCTAACTCTGGTTAACTTTCTCGATTCAAAATGTGGTGCCATTTCACTTGACACTTGCTGATATGATTCTGTAATATTTTTAGTTGATGGTGGAACTGGATCCACCTCCATGGTACTGTTAGTGGCAAGAGCTTATTCCTCTTCTGTATTTTCTATTGCAGATGGCCTTGGTTGAGGAAATAATAGTACTTCACTATAATCTGGCTGTGTAATGTGAACCTAATCCATCTCTTCAAAAATAGAATCTTCTCTTGATAGATCTGCAATGTATTGATCTTCCAAGAATGTCGCATTATGTGTTTCTTGGATCCAAGTATGATGTTGAGGAATATAAAATCTGTAGCCTTTTGACTTTTCAGGGTACCCTATGAAGTAACAAGATTGAGTCCTTGGATCTAATTTTCTTTCATTAGGATTGTAGAACCTTGCTTCTGCTTTACAACCCCAAACACGAAAATATTCCAAATTTGCTGCTCTTCCATGCCATAACTCATAAGGTGTTGAGGTAACAGACTTGCTAGGTACTCTATTCAAAATATAATTCGTTGTCTTCAAGGATTTTCCCCACAAAAACCCTGGCAATTTAGATCTTGACATAATGCTTCTCACTATACCAACTAGAGTTCTGTTCCTCCTTTATGAGACTCCATTTTGTTGAGGTATCCCAAGTGTTGTGTACTGAGCTACAATGCCATTTTGCTCTAAATAACATGCAAATGGTCCCTTTTGTTGTCCTGATTCCGTGTACTTGCCAAAGTACTCTCCTCCCCTATCCGATCTAACAATTTTAATGACTTTACCTAACTGCTTTTCAACCTCAGTTTTAAAAATAATAAAACATTTAAGGGCATCAGACTTTTCGTTAATCAGAAAGGTATATCCTAGTCTAGAATAGTCATCTATAAAGTTAACAAAATACTTGTTTCAACATATTGTTTTCACTGAAAAAGGACCACAGATATCAATATGTATTATTTCAAGTATCCCTTGACTTCTTTTAGCTTCTAGTTTTCTAAAGTTGGTCATTTTTCCCTTCAAGCAATCAACACATTCTGTTGTAGCAGCAGAATCTAATTTGGGAATTAACTCAGCTTTGGAAAGTTGAAGAATCCTTTCTTTAGAGATGTGCCCTAACCTCTTATGCCAAAGAGTATAAGATGAATCTTGTTCTAACATTCTTTTAGAATTGACATTTAAAACAGACTGATCAACAAACTCAACTAGACATTCTAGACGCCAGAGATTTTCAGACAAGAGGGCAGTTCCCAAAATTTCATCAAAACGGTTTTTCTTAAAGATTTTTAAACAAACATCATCAGCAGAGAATGCATAACCATCTCGAACTATTTTAGAAGCAGAAAGCAAGTTTCTTCTCATTTTGGGCACATAGAGCACATCTTTTAGTTGTAACATAAAACCAGAAGCCAGTTTTAAGTTCACTACCCCAATGGAATGCACTGCAACTTTGGTTCCTTCCCCAACAGAGACATGATACACACTATTTCCTATTTCCTTTTGTTTTTTAAAAACCTTTTAAGGAATTAGTTATGTGAACCGAGTAGCCGGTATCAAACCACCAGGAATCAATAAGTACTTCACAAAGATTAGACTCAACACAGACAAGTACTTGTTCCTTTTCTTTGCTCTTCACATAATCTTTAAAAATCTCACAATTAACTTTTAAATGCCCTTTAGTTTTGCACCAAAAACACTTAAGTTTAGACACATCTTTAGGCTTAGACTTAAAATTGATGGATTTTCTAGGGGAGTCCTTTACTTTAGCAGCTATATTGGATTTGTTAGAATTCTTAGTAAATTTAGCATTCTTACCAGGACCGGAAGAACCTTCATTGTTGAATGTTTTCCTTGCGTTTCCAGATTGCACATAGTTTGATTCTTCAATCTCTTTGCCTTTCTCTTGCTTTTGCTGAGTCTCCTCTTGCACACATTGAGCAATTAATTCATCTATGTCCCAGTTTTTATCCTGAGTATTGTAGGAGACTTTTAACTGACTATACTTGGCAGGGAGAGCCTGAAGGATCATGAACACAAGCTGCTTCTCTCCAATGTTTACATCCATGGAGTTTAACTTCTCAGCAGCATCTGACATCTTCATTATATGATCCCTTATTGAGCCAGAACCTTCAATCTTGTACTGAGTCAATACAAACATATACTGGCTTACTTCTGCCTTCTCGGATTCCTTAAATTTCTTTTCAATTACAGCCAAATATTCCACAACAAACTCTAGTTTCTTAATTCCTCCTCTGATAGTGGACAATGCTACCTTATTAGCCCTTGACCATCTCTTAAAATCTGATTTCTTAGCTCTGGTGCTTTGATCACTAATAACAGGTTTTGGATTTTCAATTGCTATATCAAACTCATTGAGAGTCAATAGCAAGTTGATATCCCTTCTCCACTTCTTGTAATTGCTACCACCAGTAAGGATCAGAATATTTGCTAAGTTTAAGGTCTTCATTGATATTGCAGACATCGATGAACTTGAAATCACCATATGAACATTCAAAGTTCATATTTTGTTTCACAGTCTATTGCACATCAAAGCTTTCTAACCAATATCCATATATACAATCTTAACAACAAACAGTTGATAGGTGCATATAGGATTAAGGGTTTCAGAATAAACCATTGACTGATCAGCATGTAATCAGGAACAACCATCTCTTATATTGTTTGTTCCATACATCTTAGTTCATGGTTTCAATAGCGCCAATAGATTTGCATAAATTCAAACCAAATATGATCATCTTAACATGCTATATTTCAAGAAATTGAATCATATAACATCTTTCTTCTTCATCAAAGATCATTATACAAGATTTATATTGCTAATCCAGGTTTTCAAGATCACATACCTTTTAAAGAGACAAACATCAACACCCAACAGCGGAAACATTTTGAACAGATATCGAACACTCAAAAATAAGGTTTGAATTTACTCAGATTGCATATGAATGGGTCGGGATTATAGGAACAAGATAAAGTCTTTCATCCCGAAAGAACAAAACCAGAAAACCCCCAAAAACGAGTAGATTTCGAATACCAACAATCATAATATTCTAACCTTATTTTCTCAAAAGCGCACCGTTTTTAGGAAAGAAAGTTGTGAAACTTAGAACCGGCTTCGAAACCTTATTACAGTAATTTTTTGAGTTTTTTTTTTTTTTTTTTACTTTGCTTGATTGAATTTAAGGACTCAAACCTATGGCTCTGATACCACATGTAAAAATTATACAGCCAAGAACAAGATTTTAAGTCACAGTAATCACAACCAAGAAAGCACAAAATTAGCTATATGTATATTGATACAAACATACTAACCTGATGAGCCTCCGTTGGAAAACGCCATGGCTGCTGCATTTCAAGCACAGCACATCGCTACTCTTCTCCTCTCTGGCAGAACTCTTAATGCTCTAACTAAGAATAAGGCTTAGTTCTTAATCGAGCGTATATCTGCGAGAGCAGAGAGTACAACATATATATAATCATATACCTCTCCTAATCCAATGAGGATTTTCTATTACAATCCTTTTAGGAAACAACTTATGTTTCCCAACTCATATCAGTTCATCTCCATAATAGCATCCTCTATTAACAAGAACTCATACTAATCTTCTGATAAGGCTCTCTTAACCTAATCAGTCCAAATAGCGAATGCAGTCCATCAAAAACCTCATGTTCATATCCTTACATTTAATACAATCATCATATGAGCGTCAAATATAATTCGAAGGAAAATTTGTGAAAAACTATGTTTATTAAGCAACATAATACATGCATTTAATGATTAAATGGCAGAAGCAGGTTTATATGCACTTTAAAACAAAACTTAAATTATGAAATTCAAAGCTTAATAGTTCTGGTGAACTAAGATTCAACTCAAATCTTAAAAGAAATGAGTTGAGAAACTTTTATACTTTTAGCACCTATTTGCTTAGCAAAGGATATTTACCCATGTGAGGGCTTTTTGTTTGTCTCCTTACTCCTTGGCTCCATGGACATGGATGGAGGAACTTTACTTCTTGGCACCATGACTTCTTGGATATGGATGGAGGAATGGGTTCTCCAAAAGTCCCTAAAATTGGAGACCTTTAAGTTCCGATTCCAAGGATGGTTGATGAAGAAGATGAGCGACCATGGATGGACAAAATTAGGCCTGACAATTCCTGACACGGCCCAATAACCCGACACGACACGACACAAAATTAACAGGTGTTCGGGTCGACACGATAATGAATCAGGTCGTTATCGGGTAACCCGATAAGCACCTGTTAAGATAACGGGTTGATTCGGGTATACACGTGGGTACCACGATACACGATAAGCAGAATATTAATTTTGTAATTTTATAACCCTAAAAAAATACTATAATGATTATATATATATATATATATATATATATTAATTTAACAATTTTATACCCCTAAAAACTATAATAATTATATATACTATAATAATTATACCCCCAAAATATTAACTATCTATAATTTTATATATATTAAATTTTGAATTAAATTTATAAAAACTATAATAATTATTAATTAATAATATGTATCCATAATTCATTGATTTGATTCCATTTCATTCCCAGTGCCACCCATTTTGAAGAAAAAAGGAGGCAAAATGAAAATGAAACAAAAAAGTGAGGGAATTAGGAAAATATGAGTAGGTTACCGGAGGGAAAAGTGAAAATTATTGTTGGAAATGTGCCCTAAAACCAATCATATGATGATACTTTACGGACATTTCACATGATTAAACTAATCTAGTTTAATATCAAGGGCAAAGATTATTGTTTGAGCGGTCTCATATAAATGTTATATGCTTAAACGATAAAGTCCAAGGAATATGTGATTGGGAGAATGCGATCTAAATAGTTAGATTCATGAGACCATTCTTTCGTAGACACATCCTAAACGTTCCTGATCATAGGATTGCCAATTGGGCATTGACAGTCCGTTAAGATCAGTACGTGCTATGTCTTCTCTCAGGGAGAGTGACTAGTCTCGAGTCATTGGTGTGAGTGACACCAAAACAAGTACGTAGGTGCTCAATAGAGAATGAGTTCACTGAACACGATCAACGACGAGTTCTCATATTCATGTCACGTGAGAACTCATGGTTAGGATAATGCAAATTAGTCCTTTGACCTGAGGCATCATAGTTGTCTTGTGGTTAGGTCCTTGATCTTTGATCGTGTCAAATGGCATTCCTTTGGAGTGTCCACGGCATGGTTGGGGTCAAGCTATCTAGTCATGGAGACAAGTGAATGCGCAACAAGGGATCTCTAACCTTCAAACTGTTGAGGGAGAATACTCTATGATATGATTAAGAATCTCTGGCCAGAGTATGAATGAGATGTTGGAATGTGTTCCAGATCACATTCAATGGAATCATATAAGCACAAGATTCACATTGGATAGTAGACATGAATAAACTATCAAGCCAGTCAAGAGTATTGGATTAGAGAAGGACCGTATTGCATTTGTAATCCTAAACTGAATAGGTTCTCCACCTCTTCTGATTAGCTTGGGTAACCATGATATGCTGCTAGGTGTCACTCATGGTTTGTGGAAGCCCTAAACGTGTGTAAACACTAAAGGGAGAATTGAAAGTTAGTTTCAAATTCACAATCGATTTAAAAGAGTTTGAATCGCCCACTGCCTCGCTAAAAGGAACCTAATGGATCGTACACCGTGTAAGGTAGAGATTGAAGATTCAACGGAGATGAGTAAGAATAATTAAATGGTTTAATTATTTATGGCAAGGATTAATTAATATGATTATTAATCAAACGAATAAGTTCGTTAAAGACCTCGGGATGGTTTTTTGGACCTTAAGGCCCAATGGGCTTCGAACGTCAAGTCCATTGAATTAAGTTGTATGACGACTTAATGAATAATGATTCACAAAGGCCCAAATACTCCAAAAATATCCCTAAGGCCGGCCACTTAGTAAGGGTAGCAAACTTGGACTTATTTACAAGTTTGCCACTCAAATGAATTAAGGTATAAATTTGACTTTATAGCCAAAATTCATAAAGGGTTGTTTTTGGGAAAATTGGAGAGATGAAATGCTCTCCCTTCTCTCTAGAATGGCCGGCCCCTTTGGAGGGATTAGCTAGCAATCCTACTCCTCCAAGGTCACTCATCTCTTCTTAAATCAAACCTTGGTGTAGAAACTTAGAGGTTCTCAATTTTGAGAACTTAGAGAACCTATCCTTTCTATATAAATCCATAGATTTAAGATGCAAGGAATGAAGGCCCTCTCTTTGGGTGATTAGCCTTTGCTTAAGCAAAGAGGAATCTACAAAGGTATAAATCTCAACTTACAATATGATTTGAGTTGTTTAAAGGTTCACTAAACTACTAGGCTTTGAACATTCATGGTTGATGTTTTGTTTTTAAGTATATGCAAGCATGATTCCGCCTTTAATTTGTTAATTGCATGCTAATGATATTGCTTAAATGAACATGTTTTTCCAAAATAAAACTTCAATTATAAGAAAAGTTGAAAAGGAAACAAAAAGAGAGGGGAAAATGAAAATTAATATAAGTGGTGAGAAGTTTTATTTGTTTTAAGTTATTAATTTTTTATCACACATATGACATATCCCACTATTTTTATAATGACACGTGACGTGATGTACTACTCCGTGTGCCGGTTAATTATACGTACAAAATAAATAGATTTAAATCTACTTAATATATATATATATATATATATATATATATATATATATATATATATACACATACACCATTAAACTTGATGGGATACGAATTCTCCGAAACTAATTTCAATGATCCCAACCGTCAAACTTGTTTGTATATGCTTCGAGATCACATCAGCAAAAAATCACAAAAAACAACATTCAAAGATCAAGTAACAGGACAAAAAATTTCGACGGTTATAAATAAAAAATCACGATTTAACGGTTATTTTAACTCCGATTTTGATGATTTTTTACAGCTACACTCCTTGACCCTATATGAATACAATGAATGAATTCGATCTTCAATTTAAAATATTTACACAAGTGGATACCACAAAATCTTATGTTATACTTAATGAAAGTATAAATAAACTATAAGTGTTAGTGAATCTATTGTTTTAATAGGATACGAATTCTCCGAAACTAATTTCAACAATCCCAACCGTCACACTTGTTTGTGTATGCTTCGAGATCACATCAGCAAAAAATCACAAAAAAAAACATTTAGAGATCAAGTAATGGGATAAAGCTTTTCGACGTTTATAAACGAAAAATCACGATTTAACGATTATTTTAACTCTGATTTTCATGATTTTTTACATCTACACTCCTTGACCCTATATGAATACAATGAATGAATTCAATCTTCAATTTAAAATATTTACACAGGTGGATACCACAAAATCTTTTGTTATACTTAATGAAAGTATAAATAAACTCTAAGTGTAAGTGAATCTATCGTTTTATTGGGATACGAATTCTCTGAAACTAATTTCAACAATCCCAACCGTCAAACTTGTTTGTACATGCTTTGAGATCACATCAGCAAAAAATCACAAAAAACAAACATTCAGAGATCAAGTAACGGGACAAAACTTTTCAACGGTTATAAACGAAAAATCACGATTTAACGGTTATTTTAACTCCGATTTTGATGATTTTTTTACAGCTACACTCCTTAACCTTATATGAATACAATGAATGAATTCGATCTTCAATTTAAAATATCTACACAAGTGGATACCACAAAATCTTATGTTATACTTAATGAAAGTATAAATAAACTCTAAGTGTAAGTGAATCTATCGTTTTATTGGGATACGAATTCTCTGAAACTAATTTCAACAATCCCAACCGTCAAACTTGTTTGTACATGCTTTGAGATCACATTAGCAAAAAATCACAAAAAACAAACATTCAGAGATCAAGTAACGGGACAAAACTTTTCAACGGTTATAAACAAAAAATCATGATTTAACGGTTATTTTAACTCCGATTTTGATGATTTTTTTACAGCTACACTCCTTAACCCTATATGAATACAATGAATGAATTCGATCTTCAATTTATAATATTTACACGAGTAGATACCACAAAATCTTATGTTATACTTAATGAAAGTATAAATAAACTCTAAGGGTGCGTTTGTTGCACCGGACTGTCTCGGACTGGACTAGCTTTAGGGACTAAGCTGTACTGGCTTAGACTAGACTAAGCTGGACTAGCTTAGTGAAGCGTTTGGTGCAGTGTCGGACTAACAAGCAGGATGATTAACAAACTCTAATATTATATTATTTAATTCATAATTATTAATATTTTATTTTTATCCTTTTTTTTATCCCTCTAATCCTTTCTTACCCCCCATTCTCTCCCTCTTTTTCTCCATCTTTTTCTCCCTTATCTGTTCTAATCTATTCTTCAATTTGGTATTTTATATGAAAATTGGTTGTGAAAAGCATCTAATCCAATGACTTTCGAATGTGAGTGGTCGAGGAGCAAGGCGAGGAGGAGAAATGGGACAGTCTTAGCTAGTCCCATGGTTTTTGAGGGGTCTCACTAAGACCAGCTAGTCCCTGATTTAGTCCAGGCTAGTGAGACTTAGTCTCATTAAACCTAGTCCCTGTCAGGAACAAACATGAGACTGGACTAACCCTTAGTCCAGTCCAGTCCAGTACCCTTTAGTGAGGGCAAACAAACGACCCCTAAGTGTTAGTGAATCTATTATTTTAATGGGATAAGAATTCTCCGAAACTAACTTCAATGATCACAACCGTCAAACTTGTTTGTATATGCTTCGAGATCACATTAGCAAAAAATCACAAAAAACAAACATTCAAAGATCAAGTAACGGGACAAAGCTTTTCAACGGTTATAAACAAAAAATCACGATTTAACGGTTATTTTAACTCCGATTTTGATGATTTTTTACAGCTACACTCCTTGACCCTATATGAATACAATAAATGAATTCGATCTGCAATTTAAAATATTTACACAAGTAGATACCACAAAATCTTATGTTATACTTAATGAAAGTATAAATAAACTCTAAGTGTTAGTGAATCTATTATTTTAATGGGATAAGAATTCTCTGAAACTAACTTCAATGATCACAACCGTCAAACTTCTTTGTATATGCTTCGAGATCACATCAGCAAAAAATCACAAAAAACAAACATTCAAAGATCAAGTAACGGGACAAAGCTTTTCGATGGTTATAAACAAAAAATCACGATTTAACGGTTATTTTAACTCCGATTTTGATGATTTTTTACAGCTACACTCCTTGACCCTATATGAATACAATAAATGAATTTGATCTTCAATTTAAAATATTTACACAAGTGGTGGATCTATCGTTTTAATGGGATACGAATTCTCCGAAACTAATTTCAACGATCCTAATCGTCAAACTTGTTTGTATATGCTTCGAGATCACATCAGCAAAAAATCACAAAAAACAAACATTCAGAGATCAAGTAACGGGAAATAACTTTTCGACGATTATAAACGAAAAATCACGATTTAACGGTTATTTTAACTCTGATTTTGATGGTTTTTTACATCTACACTCTTTGACCTATATGAATACAATGAATGAATTCGATCTTCAATTTAAAATGTTTGCACAAGTGGATACCACTAAATCTTATATTATACTTAATGAAAATATAAATAAACTCTAAGTGTAAGTGAATCTATCGTTTTAATGGGATACGAATTCTCCGAAACTAATTTCAACGATCCTAACCGTCAAACTTGTTTGTATATGCTTTGAGATCACATCAGCAAAAAATTACAAAAAACAAACATTTAGAGATCAAGTAAAGGGACAAAGCTTTTTAACGGTTATAAAGGAAAAATCATGATTTAACGGTTATTTTAACTCCAATTTTGATGATTTTTTACAGTCACACTCATTGTCCCTATATGATACAATGAATGAATTCAATTTTCAATTTAAAATAACTCTTGAAGTTGAAGGCAATAGATCAAGCCAAAGTTCCAATACAGTTTCATGATGATCGATGTAAATTGAGGTTTAAACTTTTGAGAATGACTTACAACCTTGAAAACAAAAACTCTTTCATTTTGCATATCCTTGCACATTTAATATTTGTAATAGATTAGTAGTGTATGTATTTTTTTTTATTAGGCTCTTATTTTCAAGTGTAGATATAGTACTTAAACGACAAATGTTTTAATGTTTTAAAGTAATATTTATGTGGCAATGTGTGGTATGTGCAAATTTAAAAATAAATAAATATTTTTCTTAACGGGTCATAACGTGTCGGGTCACTTTACACGTTGGGTAAAGTGACCCGACCTGTTAAGGACCCGTTAAGATAACGGGTGTGACACGACACGGCCCGTTAAGATAACAGGTGTTACACGAACACGACAGACACGACCCGTTTGCCAAGCCTAGACAAAATGTTAGCAATGTTCTCCCATGGTGACCGACCTCTCTAGAGAGAAAGAGCTTGTGTTCTCTCATCTTTCCTCAAAGAAAACCCTCATGAAGAAAAGGCTATAAAGTTACTTTTATTCCTACCGTCATTGGAGTAGTAAGTTCAAAATCACTCCCTCTCTAAGCAGGGCCGGCCTCCCTATTGTTGGTGGGTTAATTGCCCACTTTGTTTTAGTTGTCACACAACTTAAACCTACATGCTTGTCTTGGTGTCAATCACACCAATGACTCGAGACCAGCCAATCTCTTTGAGAGAAGACATAGCACATACTAATCTTAACGGACTGTCAATGCCTTGCAATCTTATGATCAAGAATGTTTAAGATATGTATGCAAAAAAGAATGGTCTTATGAATCTAACTTCTTTAGATCACATTCTCTCAATTACTTATTCCTTGAACTTACTGTTCAAGTACATAACGTTCATATGAGACGGCTTTAAACAACAATTTTTGTTCTTATATTAAACTAGATTAGTTTAACATGTGAAATGTCTATAAAGTATCATCATATTATTGGTTTTATGCAAGGTTCTAAAAAACGCTAGGCGCTAGTCGGGCGGCGGGCTAGCGCCTAGCGCCTAGGCGGGCGCCTAGGCGGCCTAGGCGGATTTAGGTAAATTTCTTGTATATCTTCTAAATAAGTGAATAATGATACTTACAAAAAAATTATACTTGTATGAAATCCATGAATAAGATAATAAAATAATGATAAAATGCAAAAAGAGTATCAAACAAGTCCAAAATTTTAAAACACATTAAGCTTATATGCCATATAACCATGGTGAGAAGTATTGTAGGATGACACATGTACAACAAGTTCACAATTTTAAACCACTTAGACTTAGATAGGAATTTTTTTATTTTTTAATTTCATTAAAAAAAAAACAAAAAAACGCCTAGCTCCGCCTAGCACCGCCTAGCACCGCCTAGCTCCGCCTAGCCCGCCTAACCCGCCTAGCCGCCTAGCCCGCCTAGGCGGCCGCCTAGAGCCCATCCGATTTTTTCAACCGATTTGCACAAAAACGCCTCGGGTCACCACCGCCTAGGCGGCCGCCTAGGCCGTTTTTTAGAACAGTGGTTTTATGACACATTTCCAACATAATTCATATGAATTATATATATTTAATACAACCACCATTCGACCGTTGAGATGGTGTGCAACCAAATCTGGGATTGTATGCGCTATTTAACTTTGTCGTTGGATTTCAACAATTTATATTTTACAAAACTATTTAAGGTTAAAATGGTAAAGAGAATGCTGAGACTTCATTTGGATCTTCTCCTTTAACCTCTTCATTTCTCCTTATAATGCATGTTAAAATGACTAAATTTGAAATCATTTATCCATTCAACGGTTCCCTCTATAATTTATAGAGGATGAATCATAAGTTTTTTAGTTGAACAATGAAATATATTTATATAAAAAAAAAGAGTGCTAATAAACCCATCCCACTCTTTTATTCTTTTCACTCATCTTTTAATAAAAAATTTGATACAAATTTTACCCTCTTGTAGAAGGACATATATATATATATATATATAAACAAGATTTTCTTCCTCACCAGCCTTTGCGACTATCTCAATTCCTGCAAATAATTATTTTCTTCATTTTTAATCATGCTAGTTTAATTATATGTAATAGTTGTTCAAAAAATTTAGTTACTTAAATAATTATTTAAAATTTTGAAAAATGAAATGGACCAGAAGAAGGAATTGAGCTTGAACAGACAGGATTGGGTTGTCGCAAATTTAGAAATTGGGCATGAGGACACAATTTTGAGAATGTGGCATTAGGCTTGGTTGTGGGATTTGGAAGGGGGTTGCATTGGAGGTTTGGAGAGAGGGAAGGAAAGAGAGTTGCAATTAGATGGAAATTTAAGAAGTGATCGGATTCTGGAATTCTAGCCGGAATAAAAATAGGTGAGTGGAGGCTAGGCTGGGCTTGTCAGCACTCTAAAATTTATTCTTCTGAAAAATAAAAAAAGAATTTAGATATATATATAGTAAGTGAGAAAGTAGTATTTCGATTTTTTTAACTTTTTATGGTGGTGAGATTATAATATAAGTGAAAAATAAGACATTATGGTGAGCCTAGCAGCACTCTTGAAAAATCACAACACTGAACCTTTTCCTACATGAATATTTTGTGGGCAAAGTTTCTCAAGTGCAAAGTCAAAGCCATACAGTCATAATCCTCTATTAATCTCTTGCCAAGGGCATTTGTTTTTTCTCCCATTTGCTCTGCATGCTGTTTTTGGGTTCGTTTGAAAATGTTTTTAAAATGAGTGAAAATATTTTGTGAAAAATATTTTTGGTTTGAAAGCACTTGAAGTGCTTCATGCAAAGAGTACAAGTTATGTACTTCTTGCAAAGAGCACCAATTATGTGCTTCTTGCATAAAGCACTTCAAGTGTTTTTTCATGATTCACTTGCATTTTTACTAAGAATTAGTTATAAAAATACTTTCATCAAAAACATTTTTAATCATTTTAAAAGCACTTTTTAAATGACCCCTTCAACTCCCAAAAATTGAATATATATATATATATATATATATGTATTCATTTGCCCTTATGAGTAATAGTAGGGTAGCTAGCACTTCAAAATTCGTGTGGCTTAGCTTTGTCAAAGATCTTTGGCCAAGTTACCTGTGGTATCCGATGAGCTGATTTTGCGTGCGAGGATTGCCAAAAAAAATTATCCAGGGAAACCTGGCTCTCAAAATTCGGAGTGTGGTGCTTCTTCAATTTTTGAACACGCGGTCCTGTTACCCTTCCTTTTATAAGGGTCCCAATTGTGTTCAAGGAGTACATTCAGAAAGCTACTGCTTGTAGAAGTTCCCCCTCATTTTCGTACTTCTGAGATTTATTGGGCCTCATTTTTCCTTCGTCATTTCTGAAAATGGATTACCCATCCGACTGCCGTTTTGACTTGAATGTTGTGGAAAAGGCACCCATGTATCCTCAAGACAACATACGACATCCATCCTTCTTATCCCCTACTAGTCCTCTTACCATTGGGGACTCTGTGATAGAAACATAGATAGGGTCGACGACGGAACGAACAACGAAACTTTACGACAGCTTTTTCGTACACGTTCACTTGCATCACATACACAAGTGCTCTCTGAACCGTGCAATAAGGTTACCCATGAAAAATGACATGACCGCTAGGAATCTTCTCACCCCCAAAGATAATAGGATACTCTCTAAACGGTCCGATAAGTTGGCTGTTCAGGATTCTCTAGCTCTCAGTGTTCAGTGTACGGGTTCTGTGTCTAATATGGGCCAACGCCTGCTTACTCGAACCCGCCAAGTTGAGTCATTAATGGCGAAGGTGGTAAGTCTCAAACAAGAGATCAAGGGGGTTAAGCATGAAAATAAACAGTTGCACATGCTTGCACATAACTACTCCACGGGCATGAAGAGAACGCTTAACCAGCTGCAGTAATTCGAGAGTCGGATTCTAAGTGATCATCAGAGGTTTGTGGATTTGTTCCAAAGGTATCTACTGCCTTCATCTTCTGGAGCTTTACAGTGTACTGAAGCTTCAAATGATCAACCTCTGGTGCCTCATCTTTCTGGGGTTCTGCCCAGGACTGAGGCTCCAAATGATCACCCTCTGATGCCTCCTCTTTTTGGTGCTCTGTCGAGTATTAAGGCTTCTCATGAACAACCTTTGTGAAGGCTCCCTCCTCTTTGTTTTTTTTTTTTGTTCTTGTTTATGTACATATATGTAATTTATCGGAAATATCAATAAACAAGCTTTACTTCGTTCAACGTATTGTGTTAAATACACTAAGGCATCCTTCGCTATGTTCTTTGAATTTTTCCTTTCGTTGAAGTTTGCATGTTAAAACTTCATGGGTGGATCCTGTAGGTTGAAGTAGTGCTCCCCTAATTTTCCAAGTAAGGAAAGCTTTTCATTTGGGGACTTGAAAGCTCCAAGTTATTGAGTAGTCGCGAAGCTTTTGATTACCGAGGTGTAGTAGCAAATGGTAGGAGTCCCCTAAGTCTTCGGGCGAGGAGTTGATGAATGAGGTGTCTTGCTAGTAGTCAAGTTTCCAAATGACCAAAACCTCACCCTTTTCTTTTCTAAGTGGTAGCCCAAAACTCCTCCTTCATATTTTTTTTTATGAAGATTGTTAGGCCCAAAGAAAAAGAGAGCCCTAGCCCTTTACATTTGTTTTTTTAGTCGTCAAGCCCAAGGAGAAGAGGAGGCCCGTGCCCACATTTTTTTTTGTTGCATCAAAATTTTGTGTTCGGGTATATAGCTTAAATGTTGAAGCTATTTTTAGGACACATGAACTTGAGTTTGCTTCACACTATCTTGATCAACAGTGTGTGAAGCTCTTACATGTTTTAGTGTTGAAGTTTTGTAGTGAAGCTTTGTAGGTGAGGCTTTGTGGGTGAAGTTTTGTAGGTGAATCTTTGTAGGTGAAGCTTTTTGGGTGAAGCTTTTTAGGTGAAACTATGTGAGTGAAGCTTTTTTGGTGAAGCTTTTTAGGTGAAACTTTGTGGATGAAGCTTTTTGGGTGAAGCTTTGTAGGTGAAGCTTTTTGGGTGAAACTTTGTGTGAAGCTTTTTGAGTGAAGCTTTTTTTAGTGAAACTTTGTGTATGAAGTTTTTTGGGTGAAGTTTTTTGAGTAAAACTTTGTGTGTGAAGCTTTTTGGGTGAAACTTTGTATGTGAAGCTTTTTGGGTGAAACTTTGTGGGTGAAGCTTTTTTGGGTGATACTTTGTGGGTGAAGGTTAGTGGGTGAAGCTTTGAAGGTGAGGCTTCGTAGGATGAAGTTTTTGTTGACACCATAACTTGATTTTGCTTCACTATCTTGATCAAGAGTGTGTGAGGCTTTTTGACATTTGTAGTTGCCCTCCATTTGTTGAAGCTTTTGTTGGCACCATAAATTGATTTTGTTTCACACTATCTTGATCAAGAGTGTGTGAAGCTTTTTGACATTTGTAGTTGCCCTCCATTTGTTGAACCTTGTGTTGGCACCGTAAATTGATTTTGATTCACACTATCTTGATCAAGAGTGTATGAAGCTTTTTGACATTTGTAGCTGCCCTCCATTTGTTGAAGTTGTTGAATTTCCCAATTTCCCCCTTTTTTTTCTTATTATTATTATTATTATTATTATTATTATTATTATTATTATTGGATTCTTTTTTTTCTTTTTTTTGGGAAAACTAGAAATTTGAAAATGTGGGAGAGATAACATATACAGATTTTGCTTCCACACTCTTGAGCAAGAAATTGTGATGCAAGCCACACCTTGTAGTAGTCAAACATTTGGATGAACAATATAAATTGAATTTGTTTCCCACAGTCTTGATCAAGAGTGTGTGAAGCTTTCTACGAGTTGTAGTGTTTGCATTGGTACAGAAGGGAGATGTCTGGAGCAGATGCAAGAGGACTGAAGAGCTTGATCTTCGTATACCATGTAGTGAAGCCGCTGTTGGCTTGCAATAAGACTTTGTTGGTGATTATAACCCTTGTTGCGTATAAGTGCTCCCCTAGTTTAGTTGTAAGACTTGAGAGTTTTTGCTTATTTGTGAATGCTAGGAGTTCACATGTACAAGTTGTACCACTCGTGACCTAGTTGGTGGAAAGAATGGTGAGTTGCTGAGACAAAAATGTTTATTAATAGTACTAGTTGTACTCTTCATCACCTAGTTGGTGATATTGTTGATCCTAAAAACTACTTAGCTTACGTGGCGCGCATGCCAAGTAATTAATATGCTAACTACATCCTTCAGTTGTGTGCGGGGCATGCCAACTCGTCGGCCGAGCTCGGCAGGGGAGTAAAATATGTTGATGTGTTGCATCGATGCATGCGGCTAACTTCTCTGTCCTGCGATTGCGGCCGAGGAAAGAACACGTCTCGGCCTCTAGATTCTCAAGCCTGAAGACAAGGCTACTAATTATGCGAAGTTCACAAATCGTCGTCATTTTGGCTTCGGTCACAGTGATGGTATTCGTCAGAGTAAACTCACGCCGAATCGACACCAAAGTATAAGTCTTGATGGTGAATGTGGTTCGGTCGTCTGAATCCCGAACTCTAAATCCCACTTGTGAGTATGCGGTCATAAATCAACTCGGCGTTCAATATGCCGAGCCTAATAATCAGTAACACCTCACTTCGCTGAGAAGGCTAATGATATGACCTCTACCAACAAGGATCCGAAAACCCTTGTCGACCAAGACTTGGATAGATAATCAGTCGATCTCGACGCAATGCTGTTTATCCAAACTGAACAGTGCTATTTATCCAAACTAAAAATGTCATCGGTTGCCTTCACAGCGCTGTTTATCCAAACTGAAGATGTGTTGGTGAAAAGGATAATAAAAATCTCAAGGTTGTTGAGAAGTTTTGCGTAGAGCGAGAGTTTGCACAGGGCAGATTTGTGTATTGAATTGGAGGTCCCCTTGAATGGTCTGCTGCTGGGTAATTATAGAGACCCGTATGCTCAAGTCGTGGAAACCAATCCCAATTGCACTGTGACTCTATGTCTTTATCTGTTGCTAAACCCACACCTTATCACATCAATCAAAACCTACCGTCATCTTGAAAACCTAATCTTCCATCAAATTCAGCTTTTAAAGATTTATCCTGATGCAATCTTGCTAGGTTATTGGCAACATTGATATATGAAAACAAAAGAATATTATTTTATTCTTTACCACATCATCACATCACCAAAAAGCCTACGTTCCTAGGCTTTATCTAAATGAATATTAAATTTATTTTTAATTTTCACCATCTCATAATTTCATCCCATCCATGCACCTTGACTTTTCAACCCTCATCTACCATGCTTCTCCAATCTGATAACAAGAATTCCAAGTTCACTCGAACTGTACTCATTCGAAGATACAATGTTAAGATAATTAAAAGGTAATTACTATGACAGAACATAATATTATCCAAAAATTATCTTCATTTTCATCCAATGGTTAGGAGCTATACCCTCTCAACGGCCTCGATCGCTTGGGCTGATGGTGTACAATCGGGTCTAAACAGATACGAAGGTGAGTTCTTTCATCACCTAGTTAATGATAAGAATGGCAAGTTGCCGAATGATATTAGAGTACGGGTTGTACCTTTTTATCACCTAGTTGGTGGCACAAAGGTGAGTTCCTTCATCACCTGGTTGGTGATAAGAGTGGGAAGTTGCCGAATGATATTAGAGTACGGGTTGTACCTTTCATCACTTGGTTGGTGGCACGAAGGTGAGTTCCTTCATCACCTAGTTGGTGATACGAAGGTGAGTTCCTTTATCACCTAGTTGGTGAGAATAAGGGCAAGGTGTCGAGCCACATTTTAGCAAGTGCCAAATGGCATAAAGTATGTTGAACCTTTTCGAAACTTAGTTGGCTTATGTATGAATGTGTAACATCCCACATCGCCCAGGGGAGATGATCCTGTAAGCCTTATATGTATATTCTCATCTCTACCTAGCACGAGGCCTTTTGGGAGCTCACTGGCTTCGGGTTCCGTAGGAACTCCGAAGTTAAGCGAGTAGCGCACGAAAGCACTCCTATGATGGGTGACCCACTGGGAAGTTCTCGTGTGAGTTCCCAAAAATAAAACCGTGATGGGGTGCTTGGAGCCCAAAGTGGACAATATCGTGCTACGGTGGAGTAGAGTCTGGGTTATGCTTGGAGCCCAAAGAGGCTTGACCCCATGGTCATAATAGTTGAAGGTACGTTCACCCTGGTTGTCTTGATATGAACCTTTATCCATCTTGTTATAATGAGCTTGCTGAGAGTAAAACATCCTTCCTCTTAGTGAATAGCTAAATGAGGCAAGAGAGGATGATCCCTATTTATAGACATTAGGGATTATTGTGAGAGATTGATCCCTATTTATAGAAGAAAGTTTCTAGTTTTGTTCTAACATTGACACGTGTCATGTTGTGATTGGCCTCTGATGTTGACATGTGTCACGTTGTGATTAGCTTCCTAGTTAGAGGAAAACTCTTGTGGGTCCTTGACAGTATAATGTTGACCGGTGCTTAGTAGTTTTGGGGTTGGTCAAGTATGTTACAAACATAATTCAAAGTGTAAAGTTGGGCTGTAGAGTGTGAAAAAATGTTGATTTAAATGTGATTTTATGAAGAGTTGCCAAGTAAATTCATAGTTAACATGCAAGAAAGTGTTTATGTAATTAATATTTTACTAAGGGGAGAAATAATATTGTTATTGTCAATAAATTAAATAACTAAGAAACAATTTTATCAAAGCAAATAAAAGATCGTGCTAGACCGGTGTACCTTAAAATGAATGATGATTGGAGGCCATGCTATAGACAAAAACTGGTTATACTACAAACTAAGAATAAAGAAGGATAAGTTGAAATACAAAATTACATTCAGATAGTGAGGAGTTTGGGAAATGGATGAGCAAGAATAAATTTTTAAGCATTGAATTGTTTTCAGAATTGGAAAAGTTTGGAACATTGCTATCTACTTGATGGAACAATTTTTCTAGTTTGTTTGTTTAAAACTAGTTTTAATGTAATTGAAGTAAGTTGTGGATAAATGTAGCAGAGAATTAGTTGGCAAAGGATAAAAAAAAATGTAATCAATGCCAATTTGTTCATATGCTAATCAATACCAAATCTGCTTGAATTAAATTCTAATTACTTCAATTGAATCTCTACCAGTATATAGTTTCGCTAAATTGATTTTTACTCAACGTTTCACAGTATTTATGTAAATAGGGGAAAACATAACAAACATCCTTAATCACAAACAAAGCATAACTATAATGTCATGTATGTCACAATGCAAAATTCACTCAACTGAATGTGTTTCTAGTTGATTATATATCAAAACTAAATCAAACTATCAAGCATATGAAGATAAAATACACACCTGGGATACCAGTCTCACAAAATCTCAGCATAAGGAAGCACATGGAAGTACTCAACGATTGTTGTAACTGCCCAGCTGTTGAAACTCTTTCGGACCAAAGGACCCTGCAGACTACTCAATAACAAAGACATCATGGTGTGTGTGCATGATAATTCACACAAATAAAACTACAAACAAATGATAAATTTCACTCTGAAACTTGATCAGCTTTCATTGTAATAGAATCCAAGATTGTACGTTTCATTGCTAAAAAAAAGACAACAAAATTCCACATCAAGCAGCATGTATACAATATTACAATGCTCTTCTATGTAGATTCACAAATTAGGGTCCACAAATTAATTTAATATTAAAAAAGAACAAACTAACTCACGTTAATAATAGTAAACTTTCGAAAGTGCCTTGTGTGTAAAATATGTACAACGAGTGAATAGCAAAACAACCCCTTTGGAGAGAAGACCAAGTTCATAAGGAAGATCATTACAAAGATGCCATCGAACCGGTGAATACTAACAAACTAAATGGTTGTTGACATCCATGTAGCCAAATAAGAGAGGGTTTTAGGTTAACATTTTGTCGTGTTAACTTTTGATTTTTGATTGAATAGCTAGTTGCTTGATATTATTTCTGTATGTGTGTTGTTTGCTATTATGCTTAATTGAATCAACTAAATTAGATAGAGCTGCATTTCCAGATGACCTCTCATGCTTCTCCATCACAACTATATATTCATTACAGATGGCAATACACTGGTTTGTCACATAAAGAAAAAAACTTTCTAGAATTGTTGAGTAGTGGTTTTTGAAGCTAATCAACCATATAATAAAAAGACGATTGGACAGAGTTGCATTCAAATTGGAAAAAAAAAAACACAAAGGAAAATAAGTCAGGAGACTACATTAAGCTCAAAGACATTTTGATTTGGTCATTTACATACAACAATAATAAAAATTACAAAAAACCTATACCATCTCACTTCGTTCATCTCCTGCAGGTGTTGAAAGACCACTTGGTTCGTGAGTTGGCAGTGCACAATGAGAGTTGGGAACTGGTGGAGGGTGTGGAATGATTTTCTTCCCTTTCCCTGCTAGACAAACATCAAAACCCACAACCAAATTCACCAAAAATGTAGAAAAAAATACCAATACCAAACTCAAAAATTCAACCATAACCCATAATCTCATATGAGTAATATAGAACATTGTTCTAAAAATCCTCACCTAGCGCCGCCTAAGCACTAGGCGGCTGGTCACCGTCCGAATTAATGCTTATGCATTTGAAAATTAAGAAAGAACGCCTAAATCTGTTGAGGTGTCCGCCTAGACCGCCTAGGTTGTAACTCACTTAGACAAAAAATAAATAACTTTCATTTTGAATTTTATTTTTTTTCAATAAATTGTGAAAAACTTGTTGAATACTTAAATGAACACACATTATAGGCTTGTTTCCCATGTTTTCATTATGTTCCAAAACTTAATAATATATATGTCATTCTATTTTGTAGCTTATGATGAAATTATATATATATATATATATATATATATATATATATATATATTAAGTATAAACAAACACTTATTTACATGAAATATAATATATTTACTTAAATCCACATAGTCCGCCTAGGCGCCCACTACGCCCCGCCTAGGTCCGCCTAGCGTCTTTTAAAATCTTGATATAGAAGACTAAGATGGATTGGTCAAATACAACAAAGTCCAATTGCTAAACAAGCAGGACAACTTAGAAAAGAAGTATAATAACTATAGAAAACTAAGAAAAATTCCATGATATACCAGAACATAAGGAAGATTCAACTACCAAAGATCAATATAATTCTTTGATCGATTGTCACTGACTTTGTTAGCTACTGATTCCTTTTCAACTTCTTGGAATAATACTTACTTTCTGTTGCAAGGAAGGGAGAGAATAATCTATACGAACACCGACTTATTTCTAACTCCAACGCCAACCATTCTGCATCACTGTCGGGAAAAAAATGTATTATAGTTTGATCAAAACATATTCATATATGAAATCAAACAAACAAAAAAACTGAAAACACAAATGAAAAATTGAACAAAAGGCCAGAACACAAACTGCACTAATAGCGAACAAATAGGTGAAAAAAGGGCACAAAACTGGTACCCAACTTTCTCTCCCAAATGTTTGTTTGCGGTTGAAAGAGGAACCCATGTTCTTCTCCCAGATACAAAGAACCAAACTCTCTGTGTCAACAACTGCTGTCTTCTCCAAACAAAAGCCTGAATCAATTTAAAAAACATCTAACCACAAAAGAACCCAATCCGCTTTTGTTTTGCATTCTTCCCATTATGTTTCTCTCCTCCTGAAATCCCTATTTTTGCATATCACACACCTCTACCTCTACGTGCACTCCCTGGCTCCCTCAACAAATAAAAACTTTTGAACACATGTAAGCATAAATCACACACCTTTACCTCTTTGTGCATTCCGCGGCTCCCTCCATGAATAAAAACCTTCAAACCCAACTCAATCCCTCACCAAAACCCATAACACCACCAAAACTAAGAAACCCACCCCCATAAAAAAATAAATAAATAAAACCAACAATAACAACAACAACAACAAACCTTAATATCTTTAAAAACAACAACAAACCTTAATATCTTTAAACACAACAAAAGAAAACATTTTCTCCAAAAGGAAACTCAAAATCTAAAGAGGTTTACAAAGTTGGATATCTTTCAAGCAAGCTGACTTTTGAGAATGACAGGACACAACAATCGATGGCGACAAAACACAGATCCGCGAAGAGGAAACTTGAGTCTGAATTAAAAAAAAAATCAAAACACAATTATACTGTTATACATGGTTTTTGCAGGAATTAGAAAAACAAAAAACAAAAAAAAAAAACTTTAAAATAACCCAAACCCTCCCAAACTTTCGAATTGCTTTAAACTAACTTACCTTCAAATGTCTTCTACAAATTCGAATGGAACACACCACACGGCGCCAAAGAAATCCCTATTTTTGTACTTTGGGAATTTGCCAAAAAAATGCTTTGGAGGCACACCAGTAGAAGCAAACAGAGAAAGAAAAGATATGGAATGGGTAACAAAAGCAAACAGAGAAATAGAGATTGAGAAAATGAAAGCCAACGCAACAAATAGAGTGCAGAATTTGTCGAAAGAAACAGATCCAGCATTCATGCAAAGGAAATACGATTATGAACTGAAAAATAAAAGGTGAGAGAGAGAGGGACGCCTGTTTGGTAGTGTACTTGAATCCAACTTTTTAAACTCAAAAACAGTTTTTAAGTTTTAGATCTTAAAAACTTGTTTGAGATGACTATTTTTAAAAATTGAATTCAAGACTAACTCAAAAATATAGTTTATTCTTTAAAAACATAAAAATTGAGTTTTTAGAGTTTTTAAACTTAAATTCACTCGTTTCTTTTCTCTCCCTCCTCCCCTCTCACTCCAAATATATCTCTCTTTTCTTCTTTCTTTCTCCTCTTTTTTTTTTACTTTTTTCGTCTCTACTCCAATCCAATCAAGTTTAAGTCGTAAGATTTAAAAAATTTAAATTGCAAACCAATCAAGTTTTTGAATCTTAAAGAAAATTGTTTTCAAGAAATGTTTTTAAGAAATGTTTTGAGAAATGATAAAAAATTTCAAATAAGATACCAAACAGGCCCTTAGTTTTTTTGAAGTCTGAAGAGAACTCAAATCCAACAATTGTGAAGTGTGAGAGAACCCATAATTTGAATACTCAAATCTTGAGTTTTCTAGCAGATTTTTTCATCGCTGATTTTAATAACCCCAAATCAAATATTTTTTTTAGTTTTAAATTCAAAATTTGGCATAATAATTGAAAACACGACCAAAACTTTAAATTACTTGCCTTTAAGTAGAGAGCGTTTTACATAACGACCCCTTTGGAAACCCAACCTTCAAGCAGCTGCGACAGCTGATGGTGGTTGTGCGAGAGAGAGTTTGAAAAGCTGCAATCTAATCTTTTGGATTCAGATGAGAGAGAGCGGAATGACTCAGAAGAGTTGAGAACACCGAGCTAGCTATGAAAGGCATGTAGAACCAAAAGGATAAAACAGTCATATTGCTGTAGAAACATAGCATTAAAACGAAGAGGACCAAAATTTTGAGGGGCAGTTTCGCCATTTTACTGTTATAGAACATTACCACTTGAGTTTGGGTTTTAGTATAAATAAATATATCAATCACTATCAACCCAGAACCCACATTGTTTGAAACGAATCGCATTCCAAGTCTCATTTACATGGTAATAAATGTAAAGAAAATCCTAAACAAACTGCAATGGTGACAATTTCATCCATATATAGAAACCATACGGGCTTAAAATTCACGAAAGCAATCACCACTAGCCACAAATGATTTTCTCAGCTCAACATTTACTTGTAAATAACGATCCTGCCTACACACCCATTCCTCCGACATTGTCATAGGATATGTACACAACCGTGCTAGCGTTGGAATGAAAGAGAGTATGAGCCAGTGTTTGGATCTTTGACAGCTTTAAAGTTGTCGACGCTCATTCCAAAACGGCCCAAAAGCGAGTTGCCCATTTCTTTAAGCTTCCCTGCTCACACACAACAGTTTTAAACCCTCAGTCTTCCTTCTTATGAGAAAATTTAATGTTAGCGAGTGAAAGTAAAGAAATGTAGATTACAGAGAACGATATGTCCCACCACTAACAGCCTAGGCTGACTTCAAAATGAATTATGCCGCATAAATATCACTCATAGGCATAGTAATTTTGGACATGATGTCTGATGTCACCAGAAAGCACTGAATATGTGAATAACCACCAGACTCTTGAGACAGAAGAATTGAAACAAACATCTTTAAATACATAATCACTTTCTAAAGGAGAACCAGTGTGTTAAATATTCATTTAGTTGACAGCATCAAGAAGAATAAAACATTGCCCGACCACTCCCTAAACCACCACAGCAACTCCTATGGAAATCATGGACAAGTTTCGATTAAAAGCTAGTGAGTCATAAGCAAAGATCATGTCATTAAACAATTGATTAGTATGATGCATATTAGTACTTCTTTCCACACATAGTTTTTCCACTGTTTCACAAAATCAGACCAAATAGTTACTTTCGCCATTCAGCATGTAATTATTTGACTTTGCAAAACCACATTGCTTATTTCTCTGTAATACAGTCCAATTTGCCTATCCTTCGTTTTTGTTTCTCAAGATAAAGAATAAGTCATGTTTAATGTGAAGGCTTGCAGAATGGTCTCTGTGGGATGGATTGGGATTCTTTTCCGTACTTTACTGGAAAATTATATAATCATGGTACATATAGCTTTTGGGAATAATTTGATTGAGCGGGCAAGAAAGAGAAAATAAAACCACAAGACATGAAGCGGTTAACAATATGCACAAGGAAATAATTAAATCAACCCACTATACCAAAAAACAGAGAGAAACTCACCTATCATCTCCTCTTTCATCTTTTCCCTCTTTTCTTCAGCTAGCGGCCCCAAACGGCGAATGGCCATTTTGGCTTGGTCATTTGAAGGATCAAGTTCCAAGACACTTTTCATATCTGTAGTGTATAAACAAGAATTGAGCAATACAAATTAGTATTAATCCACCTAATGAGAAGACAAGTTGTTTCTAGTAGTTAAATTTTGGTAATAAATTCGAACTTACCAACAATAGCCTCTTCAAAATGCTCGAGCTTTTCATGAGTTTCTGCTCTTCTAAGCAGAGCTTTCATATATGAAGGATTGAGTTCAATCGCTTTTGTGCATTCCTTGATTGCGTCCTCGTACTTTTCCTGTGAAGATTAAAAGTGTAATAATTATGCCCCATAACGTATCATGTGTGTACAATTCTAATGAAAAGAATACAACGCCTTTTCAAAACACATAATAAGAAAAGGGAAGATAATGGAAAGACTAAAAATGAAAACAGCCTTTTAGTTTTTTTGTGAGTAAAGTGTGAATGGCTTATTCGAACAAATAGCACTCGCACTAAATTCCAACCACAGCTTAAAAATACCAGGAAAACTTTGATGAGAAATTTTGATAAACAATGCCATCTAATATAAACTTGCATTATTCGTTGTCTTTCACAATAAATCTTAAGTCCGAATATTAAGAACCTTAAAGCATCACTTATAAACTTTGATCAGTTATTACGAATATTAAGAGCCTTAACTAATTTCATCCATGTATACCAAATACATCTTTCTACATATTTAGAAATTTGGAATCATAGATTGTCTAACATGTGAGAATCAAACGGGAATCAGAGTCCAGAAGAGTTTCCAAAGACATGAACCCACATAACGTACCAATTTCGAGAAGCATACTGCACTGTTTAAATGACAAATGGAACATAATTTGACAGACGGTGGCATATCAGGTGCAAGGTGTAAAGCAAGCTCATACTGTGTTAGTGCCTCCTGGTATTGCCCACTGCCAAACAGTCTATTTCCTTCAATTTTCACATCACTTGCTTCTTCAAACGCTTTCTGCTTCCGATGCAAAACCAACAAATCGAAAAATATATATTTCAACACAAACATAGGAGTAGTAGCCAATAAAATCAATTCCCTGATCAGATATACATATAACTAAGAGAGAATGACCAAATTGGATTTTCAGATGTCAGAACAAAATTGACCCTTCAAGTATCAATAAGTAATTGAATTATCTACAACCCTATCTATTACCAATGGAATTTACCAGAAGAAGATGAACAGTCGCTTCGACTGAGAGTTACCTGCTTCGATTCAACGTCGTCGTCGTCGTTCTGAGAGGGAGTTTCTTGTTGTTCGTCTTGAAGATGAAGTTCTTGAGGGATTTCGTCGTCGTTGAGTTCGCCGTCGCTGGCAGTTTCAAAGCCATCGGAGGCATCTCTGTTGGTGGCGGTGGAAGAGGAGGAGGAGGGATTTGGGGGATTCATGTCGCTATGGCATTCATTCTCTCCTTCTTCCTCCTTTATCAGCATCTCTGTCGGTGAACAAGGTTTTAGGGATTTTGACCGTGTCGCCGGCGATTGCATTTTCTTCTAGAAATTGAAATTTTTATATATGAACTAGAATACAAGCAAAAAAATTCAGATAAAATCGCCAAATAATCGTCAGGATCTACCGGAGCTTAATCGCGGAACAAAAACGATCTCCAAAAATTAAAAGTTTGAGAGAAAGGAGACGAAAATTCGAGAAATTGATAAGCGAGATTTCTACAAACAGATGATCAGATTAGGGGATTAGGGTTTAGAGTTGCATACCCATGGATGGCGAGAGGTCCGTGAGATCTCGCGTAAGCTTAGGATTTTGAAGAGCAGCGAGCGAGCGAGGAAGGAAGGTAGTCATAAAATGAGAACACTTCACTTGTGCTGCTTGTTTTGTTAGGACTCAACTTCCACAATCCCTTTCTCAACCTGCTAGTTGCAGACAACAATGGCAGTGGGTGGAAATGATAAACAGAGAGAGAGAGAAGAGTATTTTGTGTGATAAATGCTTTTCAATTCCTTTTTATATCCACCGAACAATCCACAATTGATTCTTATAGAACCTTGTCCTACTCACAGTGCCAGCTGGCCACCCACAATAACAACATTAGCTAAATAATATTCTACTATTATTCTAACCATTATCATAACCGTAACACTACCCTTCCCTTACAAAATAAACCTTGTCCTCAAGGTTGGAATTGGAGACTGAAATCAGGAAATCTGACAGTAAACTCGTCATAGTCCTCCCAGGTAGCTTCATCTTCTTTGCTGTTCTTCCACTGGATGAGCAACTGAACTCCAGCAGCTTGGCCTTTCTTGTAGATCCTTCTTTGCAAGACCTTAAGTGGTTCAAGAGGTAGCAACCCATCATCAGTGACAGTAGGCAAGAATGGAGTTGCAGTGACTTTGTCTCCCATGTGCTTCTTCAAACAACTCACATGAAAGACAGGATGAACTTTTGAATCCTCAGGCAATTTCAACCGATAAGCAACCTTGCCAACCTTTTCCAAAACCTCATATGGACCATAGTACCTGGGATGAAGCTTATGGTAAGTATGAGAGGCCAAGGATTGCAATTGATAGGGAATCAATTTCAAATACACCAAATCGCCTTCCTCGAAAACCCTTTCACTCCGATGCTTATCAGCCTGTGTTTTCATCCGGTTCTGAGCTACCTGCAAATTGGCCCTGAGCATTGCTAAGAGTTTGTCCCTGGTTAACAACCCTTGCTCCACAATATCTAACTTAGCAGTACCAAGCTCATAGGACGCAATGTGTGGTGGTGGATAACCATAGACCACTTCGAATGGAGTGAACTTTGAAGAAGAGTGGTAGGAAGTGTTGTAGCTCCACTCCGCCCATGGAAGCCATTGGAGCCACTTCTTAGGTTGACAGCTAGTGAAGCATCGCAAATATGTTTCAAGGCACCGATTCACTACCTCTGTTTGGCCATCACTTTGTGGATGGTAACCCGAGCTCATACATAACTTGGAACCTTGCAATTTGAAAAACTCTTTCCAAAAAACACTCATAAAAATGGTGTCTCGGTCGCTCACAATGGTAGAGGGCATCCCATGGAGTTTAAACACATTATCAACAAATTTCTGAGCTACCATGCTTGCTGTATAAGGATGTGCTAGGGGAATGAAATTAACATACTTAGACAATCTGTCTACCACTACCAAGATCACGGAGTTGCCTTTGCACAAAGGTAAACTAGTGATGAAATCCATGCTAATGTCCTTCCAGACATGTGTAGGAATCGGCAAAGGCTGTAGCAATCCAGGAGGGGCAATGGTTTCGTACTTATTTTGCTGGCATTCCCGACATTCGGCTACCCAAGACCTGAGATCTTTCTTCATTCCTACCCAATAGAAGCCTCTCTTTAGCCGCTGAGAAGTCTTTAAAACCCCCTCATGGCCGACACCTGGAGAAGAGTGATGTTCCTCAAAAATCTTCCTTCGCCAACTTGAATCCGGGCTAAGCATAATCCGACCCTTGTATTTGAGAAAACCATTGTCTAAATGGTATTTGGACAGAGTGGGGTCAACTACAGCCGCTTGAGAATATGCAAGCACTTCCTGCACCTTGCTGCGGATCCAACTATCCTGTTCTAATCCTCTGCGAAGTTCATCCAACCATCCGAAGTAGGGGTAAGTTATAGCTTTGCACTCCAACAAGTCACATAGAGGTTCCTCTTGTAATGGAGACGATCCGACTACGCGAGATAATGCATCGGCCACTATGTTGTCACTGCCCTGCCGATATTGGATCTCATAATCGAATCCCAACAACTTGGCCACCCACTTCTGTTGGAATGGGGTATTAGTTCGTTGACTCAGAAAATATTTCAAGCTGCTATGATCGGTCTTTATGATGAAGTGGCGCCCTTGAAGATAATTTTGCCATTTTTTGACAGCACTAACAATGGCAATCAACTCTCGTTCGTATGTAGACAAAGCCTGATTCCGTGGTCCCAACGCTTGACTTGTAAAGGCTATAGGTCTGCCATTCTGTTGTAGCACAGCCCCTATTCCATTTCCCGATGCATCACACTCCAAAGTGAAGGGAATAGAAAAATTGGGTAAGGCTAGTAGCGGCGGAGAAGTCATTGTTTGTTTGAGTGCTTGGAAGGTTGTCGTGGCTTCAGGTGTCCATTTGAATCCATCTTTTTTGGTGAGGTGGTACAAGGGTTGACACACCTTGCCATAACCGGGAATGAATTTTCGGTAGTACCCTGAAAGCCCGAGAAATCCCCTCAACTCCCGGACATTTTTTGGTGTTGGCCAGTCGAGAATGGCCATAGTGGTATGGACGAATACTCAGAAGCTTGGACCCAGGAAGCAATGGAATCTGGTGATCATGAGCCCGTGGCGGTGGTAAGGCCATAGGAGTCCTAAAGACCTCCTCAAACTGCTCAAGGACTGCCTGTAGTTCGAGGAGTTGCTGAGGGTTCAGATCGGACGCATCCCACTTAGCCATGTCCATGGAATACAAAAGGACTCCCCAATTAGAGTGACCCAACTCCTTTTCAAGCTGTTGACAAGCAACATCCTGTACAGAATAAGCTGGGGCATTGGAGTGAACAAGTTTATATTGAGCTGTCCCCACAGAAAACGCCATGGTCAAATTGTGAAAGTCCCACAAGACGGGACTCACGGAGGAAAGCCACTGGACACCCAGTACAACATCGCAGCCCCCCAGAGGAAGGGCGTAGAGGTCAGTGCAGCAGCTATAGGCACCCAACATCAAAGGGATTTGTCGACAACAACCTTGACTTCGGACTCTCCCCCCGTCGGCAATCATGACATTGAAGGGTTTGGTGGTGTGACAGGGCCACCCTAGTTTTTTAAGCAACCTGGAATCCACAAAATTGTGAGTGCTCCCTGAGTCGAGGAGTATGTTGACAGGAAAAGTGTGAAGCACACCAGCCACTTTCATGGTTTGCACTGTAGGTTGTTCAGTAGTGCCATAGAAAGCACAAGCACTTAACGCCATGCTTGAGATGGAAGGGTCAATAGGCGCCGGCTCTATCAACTCACACTCGGTAAGCTCGATCAACTCACACTCTGTAGGATCCAAGTCATCACAGAGATCAAGCATAAGAAGATGTGGACGGGTACACTTGTGCCCTCGAACCCACTTGTCATCACAAAACCAACACTCGCCCTTGTCCTTCTTCCGTTGAACCTCCGCAGGGGTGAGTTTTTTATAAGGGAGGTTTGGAGCTCGCGGCCTAGGAATGGAAGGTGGAGGTAAGGCGAGAGGTGGTTTGGGGAAGGGAGGAGGTTTGGGGGGTGAGGGTTTCAATTCAGCAAGTTTAGCATCGAGTTGGGCGGCAAAGGAAATGGCCTCGTGAATGGAGGAAGGGCGAAGCAATTTAACATCATAACGCAATTCCTTCGTGAGGCCACCCAGAAAACAACTCCGTAAGAGAAGAGGGCTAACACCGGAGGATCGATTGGCAAGGCGCCGGAATTCCACGACGTAATCACGAAGGGAACGTGTTTGGCGGAGTTTGAACAGCGACTCAGTGCAGTCCTCAAACTCCGGGGGTCCAAATTCTTGGCACAAGGCAGTCGTGAAGGCGCCCTAGGTGGGAGTGGAATGGAGACAATCACGCCAGCAAAATCATTGCAGCGGCTCATTCTCAAAGTGGAACGAGGCGGTCAGGACCTTCTGAGTCTCTGGAGTGTGGTAATAATCAAAATATTGTTCGGCTTTATAAATCCAAGAGGAGGGATCATCACCGTCAGAGAAACAGGGGAAATCCAAACGATGGGACCATTGCGGGCGAGGGGTAAACCCGCCGGCGTCAAAAGAGTCACGGCGTGGGAACCGGGGAGGGTCTAGACAGCGGAAATCGCCATCATCTGCCACAAGTGAAGGAGGAACCAGTGGATCTGGCCCCGGAGGAGGGTGCGGAACCGAGGAGTCAGCACCGACGTGAGAGCTAGTGTCACGATGAAGATGCTCCAAGAGGAGAGCGAACTTGGTTTCAAGGGCGGTGAATCGGGCATCAGAAGTGGCGGTGGAAGTTTGAATCATCTGAGGAATGGCGGCTATGGCTTCCAAAGTGGCTTCCACGGAGGAGAGGCGCGATTCGACAGTAGACATGCGAGAATTGGTGGTGTGGCGGGGCATACAAGAGGGAGACTCAGGATCGAGAGGATGATACCAAATGTTAGGACTCAACTTCCACAATCCCTTTCTCAACCTGCTAGTTGCAGACAACAATGGCAGTGGGTGGAAAGGATAAACAGAGAGATAGAGAGAAGAGTATTTTGTGTGATAAATGCTTTTCAATTCCTTTTTATATCCACCGAACAATCCACAATTGATTCTTATAGAACCTTGTCCTACTCACAGTGCCAGCTGGCCACCCACAATAACAACATTAGCTAAATAATATTCTACTATTATTCTAACCATTATCATAACCGTAACATGTTTCTGGAATATACCGGTAGCGTACCGATGTCAACGTCCATCATCTCGGTTCGTTATGCACTTTTGGTGCAAAATTACCCAATTTTGTAACCTAAAAAGAATGTTTTTTTCTTTTTATTTTAATTTATTTTTCAATCAATATGATTAGAATGGTATTGGATTTTTTTTTTATATAGCAAAATCAAGGAATTAATCTAAAGATCTATATTTTATTATTTTTTAATTAATTATTAACGACGGAAGCCTCAACCCACTTAGTATCACGACTTATAGATGAGATGTGTTATATTTAATTCTCACCAAAAGCGAATTTGTACTCAAATATATCTACACTAAAAAATATAGTGGCGTGTTTCCAAGAACTTTTCCTGTCAATCCTCGTCGAGTTCGGCGAATTTGAGTCGCCAATCAATTCACCACCATCCATGGAGCAAGGTTCGAGCAATATGTGCTCACATATACCTTGGTACAAAGATTTGAAACTTCGATTTTGAGCCAAGCTTTTTCAACTAGTTTCAGGCCTTCTCCGGTCCCTCGTTGGACTTCCAATAGATATAATCTTGTTGCTCTCTTCCAAGCTTCATTTTGACATTAGCATTGTGAAATTTGGTTGAGAAATGACTCACTTATAGCTCTCTGAAGAATTCCAGCAAAAAACCCAGAATTCAATGAAGTTTCGGCAAAGCAGACAATATCATTAACGACTAGACAAAGGAAGAAGATGATAGAATAGTCTATCAAGGTGAGGAATATTCTCTAGCTTCGTCATCATATTCTGATAACGGCATGTATATTCCATAGCCTGAATCAATCAAGCTGTGAGCATTTCCTAAGTCTAGTCGGATTCTCACATAATGGTTCTTAACAAACCCCTCAACCTTCATAGTATGCATGGATTGATTGGCCATAGTTCCATAAAAAGCACATTCACTTAACTCCATATTGTGCAATTGAGAAATCATTTCATCTTCATCCACAAAGATATCATGACACGCCCCAACCCCGATATCCCCACATACCAGGGTAAGCACGTGCTGGCCAACACTCGAGGGTGACAAAGCCATTAAAACATGCATATCGATAAAGTATGTAATTAGAAAGATACAAACCGATACGAATCGTGTTCAGAGCATACAACTACTAAGAATAATATGGAAGGATTACTAAGAAAAGATATGAACAAGGAAATGATACCTATACTGAGAAGACTCGAGGATAACTAAATCGAAGTGTCCTGACGCCGGGATCATGTGCCTCAATACTAAGTCATGAGGGGGCGCAAAAACAGTAAAGGTGAGTGGACCAAAGTTTATTATAATACTAATTATAAGAAAACATGTTATTTATGAACATACTAACCCCTTGTTTTTTAAAACATATATAATACTACATATAGATTTTATGAAAAATCCTAGCATGCCATGAAAATCCATTTAGAAGGTAGATATATGAAATCCAGTGTTTGATAATGAAAGTGTCATCGCCTGAAGTGTGACATCCCACATCGCCCAGGGAGTGATCCTTAAATGTATATTTTCATCCCTACCTAGCACGAGGCCTTTTGGGAGCTCACTGGCTTCAGGTTCTGTAGGAACTCCGAAGTTAAGCGAGAAGGGGGCTAGAGCAATCCCAGGATGGGTGACCTCCTGGGAAGTTGCTTGTGAGTTCCCAAAAACAAAACCGTTAGGGCGTGGTCGGGGCCCAAAGCGGACAATATCGTGCTACGGTGGTGGAGCGGGCCCTGGAAGTGGTCCGCCCCAGGCTAGAATGTGACAATTTAACTGACACACCCCGACCCGAAAGTGGGGCGTGCTGGCCGTCACGTGAGTGTGACGTAGCCATGTGCACTGTGCGGAAGCTAAGATCGATAACTAAGTACGAACTAATTAAAATCAAAACCACTAGCAACCTAGGTAAGATAGTGTACTAGAGGCATAATAAGGTACTTATACATAATCAGAGCATTCTAAGTTCGAATGCAGTCAAGCATGAAATAAGTTTAGATAACACCACCGGTGCCATACATAAATGAATGTGTCAGAACTGCCGATAAGCCCTCACGTCCACCAAAAGAACCTCTAGCTACCTAGTACCTGGAGGGGCGAAAAACAAAACTGAGTAGGTCAGCAAAACAATTCCTTTTAAAACCAATTTTTACTCAAACATATAGCCCCTCACCGTAAAACCTGTATAATTTTCCAGAATCAAAATATATACTCATATATACATATAGGTTCCCAAAATCATGCTGAAAAGTATATGTATGCCATGCCAAAGTATCCAAAACAGAAACTCAATCATAAACTGTTGATGTGATCAAATGCCAGGTAATCATCTTGGCCCTCGGCCATCTAATATCTCATATAGCTCATAACATCATGTATATCAATACTGCACAATCATCACTACCACATCTGGTGGTCTACTTATCATCATGTATATCAAGTAAATATGCTCTAGTGCTACAATCATGTGAAGACTGTGCGAATGATTCGCGGGTCACCTACGAGTCAAATCCACTCAAAGGTGGTCTATACGACAAGACTGTACACCTAACTTGGATCCAAGGCGAGCATGCGGTGCGAGAGGTGAACGACACGTGAAAGACTATGCCCCAAACTCTGGGCGGGAGCACTAATATCAATGTGCAAGTACATGAGCTCTAATCACATTATATCACATCATTCTCATCATAACCAGCATATAATCTTACCTGACACTTACCTATGCGTCCGCAACACCAACATATGAATATGCAATCATTTATGCATCAATAATAATATATGAATACTTTGCATGGCATTAAAATCACATAAACGTTCATTTATCGTTTTCTGGGAAAATAATAATAACATATAGGTAAATACGGTAAATAGCTGCCCACTCACTGATAAGTCGCTGGGTCGTAGCCCCCGCGTCTAGCCTGGCTACGCTCGTCCTCGGTATATGTCTCACCTATATGAGAAATTACTATAAATACGTCATTTAAGCACATACACGCAAATATGGGAATAACTTCTCATACATAGCTCAATTTTGGTATACGAATATACCAACGCGACCTACACAACGTCACGGACGTCGTGATATTTTTAGAAAATTTTTAGGAGCTCTCACGCGCCCCCACGCGCCAGCACAATGCACGGCACACGCGCCCCCCACGCGCCTTCTCCGATCACCCTCGCCGGACTGAGTTTTCCAGTGGCCGGAAAACTTCCGTGTGTGATTTCTCACTCGTTTCTCAACCATTCTTCATGAAATTTTCACCAAAATGCTCTAAATTGAGAGTAGAACAAGTCTATACCTTCAAAAACTTCGAAAACCAACGAGAATCTCGTCAGAAAATCTACACATATTCGGCCTTCCTTGTTCTCGACGATCCTGATGTCAAAGTTTGTCAAACGAACGTCACCGAGCCTCTAGAGGACCCAACAAACACTCATGTGATCTCAGATTCTCCTAAAACGCAACGTATGAAAAGTTGATGAATAGTGCCAAATATAAACCTTGAGTTTTGGACGTGAAATCGTCGTAGTTCTTACCTGAAATTGGTATGGTTGAGTTCGTATGGACTTCACGAGTCTGAATATGTAATTTGTTTCGTCGATCTACAAGGTTTTGATATGGGTTGTGTGTGTGAGCCGTGTGTTTGATGGCAGAGAGAGAGAGAAGTTGTCGAGAGGGGAGAGAGAGAGAGAGATAGTGAATGACAGAGAGAGACCACGGGAGAGGAACAGATTTTGAGTGTGTGTGTGTGGTCTCAGTTCCAACAATAATCAACCAAGTTTCTATTGGCACCAATAATTGAAGACCTCAATTAATTGGTCCATTACACACACACATGCACACGTACAAAATTCCCGTAGGGATAATTTCGTCATTTCATAATTAATAAGTCTGAATAATCGGGACGGGCTGTTACATGAAGGCAAATATGTAAAACATTTGTAAATCTCATCAGTAAGATACTCAACCAGGGGTATCATAGTCACCTGAAGGCAATACCTATCCATCACCTGAACAAGAAGCTGTATAAAGTAGCATATGTCCACACCGACACTAGCCGTGGCTAGTGAAGCTATCCGACACCACTTTTGTGGGTGAAGTTGAGGGTATAATATATATCATAATTCACTCCTCCATCATCTGTATCCTAAGGCCATAGACATCTATACCAGTGGTGTGCAGATGTGCCGTAAGATAACCTGCTAGCTAAGTACTAAAAACATATCTCGAAATTTGAAACCAAATCACCAAAGTTCAAGGGTTCAAAAATCTCATTCCATAAATCGTAAATAAAACATATTCGTAAATCCAAGAAGTTTCATATATGCAATTCCAATAATTCATAACTGTTATCAAACATAAATTCGATGAATTATAAATATTCCGTAAAGCAATTTAATTAAATCATGAATTCTATAAAAATCATAATTATATAAATCCTGAAAACATAATATAAAACGTATTAAGTGCACGAAATATTAAATGCATGTTAGGCTAATATTTTATAAAAATATATAAGTTATGAAGAGGTCTACTCACAGGTAGCGAGGATGACTTTGCTTCCCACCAACACTCCTAAACACAATTAGAGACATTTTAGTAAAACTATACCTAAACGAGAAAATCTGGGAAAATGGACAGCGGATTTGAATTTGGCACATTAGAAAACCTAAGGAGGGACCTTGGGGTTTTCCCCCATGCATTGTCGCACGCGCCACCGCGCATGGCGACCGACCACCTCGACTTGCCGGCAAATTCAACAACTTCCCTCAAACCCACTGGAACCCTAGATTTGGGTACTCTTCAATTCGTCCTCAAATCGAACTCCGATGCCCCAACCAATGCATGAAATTTGTTTCTGACATTAAGGGGAGTCAATTGATAGTGGTGGCCAACTGCACTAGTTTCAGAAATGGCTGATCGCTGCCGTGGGTGCCCTCGGAGCCAACATGGGTATTCGTCATGAAATCATGACCAATAGCCATCAAACTTGGGTGGAAATGGAAGCTGGGATGACAACGAGTTGATTGGTGGTGTTGGTTGGCTACAATTTGTCAAAAAATCGAAGAAAACTGCCATAATTTGAAAAGAAACGGGTCGAGTCACAAAAGGAACCAAGTCGAAAGGAAAGGACTGGATTCCCCTCCTTCTTCCTCTCTCTCATTTCTTTCATTTTCCCATTGGTCACTTTTTTTCCTCTCCCTTCTTCTGATTGCCGAGCCTTCTTCCCTTTTCTACTTTTTTTTTCTCTCTTTCATCCATCTCTCTCCTTTATCTCTTCAACTCCTCATCACAACCGTCCACGTGGCTCAATCAGATTGCTCCAAAAAATCTGGAAGCTTCTAGAGTGAAGATTTAAATTACTAAAATGCCCTCGACTTTAAATGTTAATATCTTCTTCGTTATAACTCCAAATTTGATTCTGCTTGCGCTCGCATGTTCGTAGCGATGAGTACTACGAGAATACGCAAGAAAATAAATTTTTGTGACGCGACAAGGCTGTCATCAAAAGTCAACGTATTTGCCTCGAAGGGTAATTTCATAATTTCACATTTTAAAATTATAAAACTGAAATTTTTTGGGACAGGTTGTTTTATATTATCATCCACCTCTAGCACATCCATCATTAGCAATTGCTTACGGTGGCACTTATGTCCTATCACCGATTTTTCCTCATAGAACCAACATTCACCTCTCTCTCTCTCTCTCTCTCTCTCTCTCTCTCTCTCTCTCTCTCTCTACACTTTACACTTTATCTGGAGACAACTTCTTCACAAGTAGAGTAGTTTTTATTTTGGTGTTTTGGAAATTGGATTGAAAAGTATGGGCAGGTTTAGCATTCTGGCTTAACCTAGAGGTATCAGATTTGAGCTCTCTAAGCTTAGCATCTATTTGCATAGCAATAGCTATAACATCATGGACAATAGAGGATTTCAATAATTTCACATCATACTTCAAATCATGCTTTAAACCTCCCAAAAAACAACTCTTAAGTAAAATTGGTCCAACATCAAAAGATCTATTGGCTTGCGAAATTCCATGATTATTTTACAATGCATGTTAGGGCATAGTTTGAACAAAGCCTCAGTGCTATCTTTAAACATAGAAAGCCCAAACTTTTGACAAAAAGCTTTGGTGAATTCCTCCCAACGAGGCGTGCTCTACAAACAATCATGACATTGAAACCATTGCAAGGCTTCATGCTCCAGATGAAAAGAAACTATGAGCACTTTCTGGTAATCTAGTGTGTCATAAATTGAAAAGTATTGCCCCGCTTTATAGATTCATGCCACAAGCTTATCACCATCAAAGAAATGACGGAAATCCAATCTGTGCTGCCACTGAAGACGGTTTGGTTGAACTTCAGTATCACAGATCTCGCAACCGAGATGCTTGATTGGAGTCATTTCAGAGTCTTAGGATGATGATGACCAACATTATGTGGATTTGGTCATCTGTTGGAGGAACCAACTCCAATGAGGAACTCCATCCCCACTTAAAATTGAGCTTACGCTAGAACTGAGGGACCATTTCCATGGAAGATTCGAGCGTAGCAAAATGACCGTCCATGCTTGTGAAACAAGTCGTGGTTGTGTGGCGGGGCATACATGAAGGGAAATCAAGAATCAAAGGATGATACCAATGATAGGATCCAAGATCCAATTCCTAATTCAACCTTAAGTAGCAGCAAGATTAGAGGTGGGTTCGGTTTCATTCGATTCGGTTCATTTTTTTTTTCTGTTTGGTTTTGTTTAGTTTGGTTTTGATTTTTTTTTATTTAATAAAACTTGGTCTTTTTTAATATGAAATTTAGAAAACAGGCTTGGATTGGTAGACTAATAATAAGAAAATAGGGAAAGTGGGAAGGTAGTTGTATATATACAATCCTATTCTATCAACAACCTTAATTGCAAAGAAAATGATCACCGTATCCATTCCAAAAGCAAACAAATAGAGAAGCTCTTTTAAGTTCCAAAATCATCCAAAATAGGGATGACAATTCTAACCATTAAACCCGATAACCGTGGATAACCGCTCGAATGTAACGGATTTGTGTATGGAAGTTTGGGTATATTCTGGATATGGGGAAAAACCATTTATATTATTCAGTTATGGTTTTGGATATGGTTACAGAGGTCCCCAAGCCATATCCATAACTGAATCTGACCCGATTAGTAAGTAATGCAATTTATATATAATATAATAGTATTATATATATATATATATATATATATATATATATATTTGTATGTCCATTAATCACCCAACCATTACCTTGAGAATACAAAAGTTGCATTTTATAGGAAAGTAAAGTTTTGAATCAAAATCAATGTGAACTCAATGGTGCTTATGTGAGATATAAAAAACAAGCCAACATCATCAGTGTTTTAATTTTTATAATCAACAAGATCCATTCATTGGATCATTTTACGCATCAAATGTTTAATGACGAAATTAATATCTATTAACTTATAATGTCTTAACTGAACGAATATATTTTTTGTATTGATGAAGATGGATATACCCGTTAACCGATAGGGAATCCGTTACCCAGTGAGTATGGTTATGAATAATACCCGATGGTTAATTTGTGGTTATGAATATGGTTAAGTTTCATGGTTATGGGGATGGATATAGCATTTCTGTCCCCAGACTAAACTGTTGCCATCCCTAATCCAAAACTTTCCTCTATAACCAATGGAATATCCTCTCTAATTGAACCAAGTATGTTCCTTGAAAAGGCCCTAGACTTAGTTTCAAACTTGGCAATAAAGTTTCACAAAAGAAACATCATGGGCATAAATTCATAAAATGTAAAGGGATTCGGTTTGATTTGGTTCGGTTTCCAAACCTCTAAAATCGAAACCGAACCAATAAAGTTCAGTTCAATTCGGTTTTTCCTTTTTCGATTCTCTCTTTTTTTTTTTTTTTTTTTTTTTTTTTTTGAGTTGGTGTTCGGTCCCCTCTTTTTTTGGTTTTCGGTTTTTTGAACCCACGCCCAAGCAAGATCATAGATGAGGGACCAGCGGAAGGAAGAAGATGGAGCTGAGCTCCCAATTCCGGAATATTATTTTATTGTTTTTACTAAAATGAGTGTTGCATTCCCACTAACTGTAAGAGCACTTATAAAACTATACATTTTCTGCCCGCTAGCAATTCCTAACAACCTTAACTAATCACCTGTTAGGGCCTGATCAATCCCACATTAAGTGATTAAGCTAATCACTCATTACAATCATATCATGCGGCGATACGTTGAATTGGAATCAAGGAGGTCATGAAATCGGGATGGTGATTGGTTTTACAGGTGAATCAAAGCGAGTCAGCATTATAATAGTCAAATATAGAACTCATCATTCGTTTGTCTTAAGCTTGGTTTGAAATCTCTGACTTAAAAAATGAAGAAAAAGAATACAAAATGTCAAGTGACATTGTTATGTTTGAAAAGGGAACACGTACCAAAAGACTGGCTGCATTGTAATATGGTATGGGGCACGCAACGCAACCCATCATTTGGATAGAAAGCATATGAGTGTATGTGGGATACAAATTGGAGTGGGGACAGAAACTTGTGGTCCGCTGATGAAAGGAATGTCAAGCATCAGGACACTTCAATTTCATGCTAGGAGAAAATGTGTGGAAACTTTCCCCGCTAGGCCAGATTTGACAAATATAACTGATTAGGATAACCCCAAAATGAAAAATAACGCTGCTGATTAACACCACCACCACCAAAGCTAAGTGAGGTCGGCTATATGAATTCTAGAACACTTCTGATTTACAAAAGTTAAATAATCTTGTAGCTCAGACAGTTACCAGGCTTAATATGTGATTGACGAAAGAAAATACAACAGTGCAAATTATAACGCCTCCTAAAATGTTGTTAGAAAGGAATCATCTTCATCGTGTATAATAATCAACTATACATGGTCTATAAATCTTGTATCCAAAGTTAAAACTAATTTCTTCAGTTAATGTTATTCACCAATGAAGAATTTCACCAATCAGGCTATAGTTTCCATTCTGTTAAAATTTCCGTGGTTTTTGCTTTTTTTTTCCCGTCTTCCAGTGACTAATTTTGTGGGTTCAGTATGCAATTCAAAGAATGAAAGAACCTCCAGCTTGATATGCTTACAAAGAACACAGATCTGCATGATAAGCCATCCTTGATGCTGCCAAGGGATCATATTCATTCATTTTTGAACAAGTTTGATGGAACCTGAAAGGAGAATATTATCGCAACTTTCAGAAAACAGAGCACAGATATCTCAAGAGTTTCAAATCTAATAGTTAGTCTCAATGGTGAAATCTAGCCTCTACATATGAAGAAAGGATTGGCTCAAGGAATCAACAAAAGATATTCAAAAATATCCAATCTTATTGAAATGAAGAGAAGAATATCAAAATCTACAAAGAAAAGATGTGTTTTATACATTGAGGAATCAGCCAGATTACGTTAATCTCCCACCACCCCCCTGCTGTTATATTAAGTTTAGATGTTTAATGTGAGAACGTATTTGAGATAAACCGAGAAAGTCCAGATGAGCTCCCAGCTGTAGGCAAGCACATTACTAAGAATTGATTTGCTACAAAATTTGGTTTGAAACTTGAAAAAGGAGACCACAAATAGAGTGGTAACATGAGCAAATGGTGGGTTATAAAATATGAAAGTTGAACAAGCATTTGCCGTAAAATACTTGTACAGTGATTCAAATTTTATCGCATCTATGATATGTTCAATCCAGCATAATATGGAATTTCTGGGTCTCTGACCCATTTTTCTTTTCTATTAGATCAAAATTTGAAAAAACTATAGTGGCTGATTGTGCTACAACAGAAATGAATGGGAGTTTTCTGAAACCGTATCTACTCAGTTAATCTTGAGGCATTCACCGAGAAATGTGGTTTTTTAACAAATACTACAGTTTATATTTTATAATCCAGTATTATTTGAAAATTAGTGTCAGGCATACCTTCACATGATGTGGCATAATCTTAATATCAAAGGGCACATGGAGCCATGCTTCAGGTGGATAGAGCAAAAAATTCTCTGGCTTACTGGTATAGACATCTGCATACTGATGAATGTGATAGGCAAAAGCAGATTCCTGACCTTTATCCGTAAGAAATGTGGCTCCAAAGGACCTATTAAACATTCTTTTCATCTTGTGACTTGCCTCCTGCCTCCATTCATTTAACTCCTCCAACAGTGACATGTAAGCTTCCCTCTTCTGAGTAAAAGCAACAGTAGCGTGCAATCTACCAAGCAATTCTTGTACTATATGAAATTTCGCCTGTGCCCAGAAAGAAGTTTCAGAAGCATGAAAATTACCTGACAACTTTGAATAGCAGGAACCCTTCTTATGAGCTTAGAGGATAAGGTAATGTACATTTGATCACCATATGTGAGCACTGCGCGTTGTCAATCGAAAGTAGTTGGGTGTACAAACATCAAGAAATAAAAATAGCAACACCAATGAAAAACAAAAAAATAGAATAAAAATAAATAAATAAAAATGAGAAAGATTATCAGAAAATACCTGTTCCAAGCGGTAAGTATCCTTGTTTTGAATAAGTATTTCATCCTGCAAAAAACAGAACATATCAATGGAAAAACAATCCACAAAATGGTTCAGACTTTCAAATTGAAATGTCCAGAAAAGCAAAACAAAGGAATTCGCATGATCTTTTTTGCCCATTGACATGGATACACAAAACATTGACTAATTTAGATGTAAAGTTTGAATCAAGTAATTAAGAACCAACACCCATAAGTATAAAAAAATTTCCCTTTTAATTGAACCAAAGTCTATTAACAATCAGGTCTGAATTTGAAGAAGAAACAAATTTTCATTGCAAAGAAACAATAAAAATACAAGAGCGGACAAGAAGTCCGCAAAAGCATAAACAAAACAGGATAATTAGCAACATCACCCTGACACTTGGAAACTCTGAAAACAACACATTACTAATTAATAGCAGCATTCTAATTATGCCAAATTTCTGAAAAAGACAAACAACAAAAACAAAGCCTTTTCCCACAAAGTGGGGTCGGCTATTAAATTTCTGAAAAAGACAAATCTCTAAATTCTGTAGTAACCGATACCCACAGAGATGACCATAACCGAACTTTATCCCAAAGATTCTCCCTTCTACTGACTTCGTAGTCCTAAAAAATCAGCTTGTTTCTTTCCATCCAAATGACCCTAAATAGCTGAAACTATTCATCCCCATAAGACCTTGATTTTCTTCCCTTTACTGATAATTTATGTTTCTCTACCATAAAAGAATAACAATCCCCGGGTAAAACCCAACTGATACCAAACTCCCCAATCCGAGAATCGTCACATGTCTCAACAGTCCAGGCTGACTGTTGAACTGTATCTTTAGCTGGCCTTGCTGGAGAAATGTGTCTGATCACCCTCTGCAAATTCCGATCACAACTGTCAAACCTTCGCAAAGACTCAGAATTCTGAAGTCCACCACAATGGGATACCAGAAATTTAGTCTCCTTGCTGCCGGGAGTTTGTCTGATTTTAACTCTAAAAGTGGTGTTTCCATCAACAACATTAACAAACTGTAGAATAAAACCAGTGCTTCAAGCAAATACACAAATTTTGCAGTTCTATGATCAACTTCCACCAGACCACCGCAAGCATCACCAATCTTATGAAACTAATTGTTAGTCCAGAGATGAGGCGGCAATCCCTCAACAGCAACCAACCACTGTAACTAACTGCCTTTTGATCGCCTGATTTGATGCTTTGCCACCACCCAGACAACATCACATCTGGGTAATCACTAATGGAAAAGGAGCCCAGTTCTGCAATCTTCTTTGCTTCCTCTGAATTCTGGCAAACAAACAGAGCTTTATGGCATTGAAAAGGAGAGAAGTCTCTTATTCCAGCTATTCTCTATCTACCCACAATTTCTCTTTCACGTTCAAATTCAGAACAAATTTTGTTGACTGGTTTCCTCTTTAAGCTTGAGCTCTGTATGAAAACTGAGGGACAACTCTCGACTTCCTTCTCTGTGTTTCATTTGACACCCTCAAAAAATTTCATCTGCCTCACTTTTGGAAAGAACTAAGAAGACCCCACTCTTGTTAGAAACATTCCACCCAAAACTGATAATTGTGACTTCTGTACTGTCTGAAAAACCTCTGACCTCTTGCTTGTGTCGCTGCCTCCAACTGGATAATCAGCCAAGAAGCACACAAGTCAAAAGAAATCTGGTAACCCTAGAGTCTATTCGCTTCTGTTAGTCTCACCCTTTCACCAAAGGATTCATCTTCCACTTGTACAATAACAACCTTTGGTTTAACCTTGAAATCTCTAGATAAGTGTGTATAACTCACTCTCCCAACAAAGACCTTGCTTTGGGTCGCTTTCTCTCACCTCTCTCTATCTCATCTCTCACTCTCTCAGATTTGCAGCAGACTTCACTTTGATTCTCTTCTATTTCTCGTCCATTCCACCTGCTCACTAGTTATTGTCTTTGTCTAGATCTCTTGATTTTTTAGTAAATGGTGATCTCTCTCTCTCTCTCTCTCTCTCTCTCTCTCTCTCTCTCTCTCTCTCTCACAAGTATTAACGATCAGACCTGTATGCAGAAATATTCCCATGTTTAAAAAATACTATATATACTACACCCACTTTTGAATCTTAGCCTCGGACTCTCAAACAACAAACCTTTTATCCATGCCAGAAATTAAAACAATGCAATTCACAACACTTAGAATGGTATTGGTTAATGAACACCAGTACCTCCAAAATTCAAAGTAATAGAAAAGAAAAAAGGTCTAACTTCTTGGTCCTTTGTTAAACAGAAGCTTGTGCTAGCAATTGGTAAACCACTCCATGACTAAACATATCAAAATGAAATTAAAGAAAAACTGTTTATTGTTTATTTTTCTTATTATTGGGTAGGGAAGGGGTGGAGAGAAAAGGTTGGCCAGCTGCTCAACTGAAAATAATCACGTTTCTCCTTCTACAGGAACAAAAAGGAAGTCTGATTTATGGATATAGCTATAAGTGATAACCCAAGCAGTTGAGACCATAAAATTCAAAAAGTATTTATATTCATCTCACCTAACCTATCATTTAATCTGTAGCAATTTAGAGCCACGATTTCGAAATTTTTGAACCTGTAAAGTTTTCTTAGTTTTTCTTGTTATCTTTTCAATCCACTAGTGTAACAAGTAAACGAAATTAGTTCTAAAGCATTGTTCCTTGTATCAGCTATTAAGCACACCAGAGAGAATAAGAAACCATAAAGGACCTTTTTAAATAAGAAAAGTATCCTCGAATATACAGAACAGTCATAAGTATAACTGTATAAGAAATGACATACTTCTAGCTCATGAATTATAGCAGCAGTGCGCCAGCCAGCCTTTGCAGGCCCCCTAAGGTCGCTAAATAGGTGGTCTCCAAAGTACATCACCTATCAAAGGGGGCGTTAGTTTAAATTTTTAAAGAATAAACCGGAACGTTATCTACCATGATATACTAATAGATAATGACATGCAAAATCATGAGCTATAAGCAATAACTTTGAAAAAAAATACATGAATAGAAGTACCTCTGGTCCCTTCCACCTGGTAATATGAAGGAAGGATTTAAGGCATCCATGGTAATATATTTTATTAGGAAGAAATTCATCCACCTTCTTGAAAGCTAAATTATCCTTCTCCGTGTCATAGAAACTGCATTGAAGATGAAACAACAAAAGATGATAGCTTAGCTCTGTCTAGGGTAACTAAGATATTAAAACTCAAGTAAAAAGAACACCAAAGAAAATAAAATCACAACACAAGAGGGTGAAGAAAGTATTTGGCACAGATTTAGCATTTCCATGGTGCACAACATACGGTACAGGAATCCCACGTCTTTGAAGCGAAACTTTATAAAATGGGGATAGACAAAGTGTTGAAGATACAAACCGGAATGGATGCTCAGATGTATAGAAATCTGGCTTATTGGCTTTAGCAATCACTACATCAAAAAGTTCCCTCCAGGAGTCTCTGTATTCCTTAGAATCCTAAGAACATGTCACAATCAACTCAGTAAACTTAATATCAATAGCTCACAAACTTACAGATAACCAAAAGATCAAGCTAACCTAGACAGACACACATGACACGTGCATGCACACACACAAGCTCTCTTAAGTTAGCACCTGTTTTACAGAACCAACCACTAAATGTAATCTTTATTCATGCACATCATACACACAGATTTTCAAATTAACTGGATATACATAGATACATCCCCAATCTCATAATAGTTCAACGATGAGAGGGAATATCTACACCTATCCGGTTGATTCCAAAATTGGTCTCAATAAATAGAAAGGCTGCATATGTACAGGATCATAAATTAGTAATTACTCATCACAGGGTAAGATGCTACAAGTGGTAGTGGTAGAATTTTAAGTTAGTTGACTAACCTCCAACATAAAGGTCATTCCTCCATCCACAAAGTAATAAGGAGAGTTAGTCAGCAAGAATATTTTCTTTCCCTTCTCCCTGAGCATCTTGAGAAAGTGTAACAGTTGTCCCTAAGAAATAGTAAGATCAAACTAGAAACTTAGAGATGCTACAGTGATTTTACCCTCATATATGCAGCCAGAAATATTAGCATGAGTTGAACACCTCATCTTTCCACAATATACTCATAAAATGTGGCATGGCTTACATTTTTTACTAGATATCTATGGGGGTCAGAAAGAATTCCTCTATGAACCAAGCCACTGCGATGAACATGCTGAATTGCACGATTTACATCTTGATAGATGTAGCAAGCATCAAATTCCAGCTTAGCATCAACAAAATATTGCACGATATCTGAAATGAGGCATGCCTGCATAGTAATAATTGAAACAGACATCGATGGGTTAGAAGGAAAACAAATTATTCAGATAACCGCCAAAAAGAATGATAGTTTTCAAATAGGAATGTTCTCTTGGTCACTGGTGACCAAAGAATGGATGTTCACTCAAACTTGGATTTGATATTAAGGGTGGAGAATAGATTAGTGTTTCAATCTCAACTCTTGATATCAAATCCAAGGGTGTGTAAGCATGAATCCTTAGACACCAGGCAACCGGGAGAACGTGACTCGGTTTTCAAAACAGGGAATATCTGTAAAAAGGAAGATGAGATTATAGACCACTTATTTCTTCACAGCTTTGGAAGCTAATGAGTTGCTGGAAATATCTGAATTGAGCATAACATGCATGTGGAAAAAGTATTTTGCATTTGGAGGGGGTAAAAGAGAAAACTATTGTGGAAGTGTTGTGTGACGCCGTTGCCTGGGTGTTATAGATGGAAAGGAATGAACAAATTTTCAAGATTATGGGAAGGTAGGAACTGGAGGTATGTTGGACAGAATGCAATAGGCCATCATTGTGGGCTTCAATTCTGTGAGCATTTAGGGATATGTCATTCTTTCTATCATGCAGATTGAAATATGGTGGTATCTTAATTTTTCTTTGTGATTAACTCAACTGTTATGAATATATTTCAGTTTTATCAGCAGGTTTGTTTCAGGATTCTGCACGCCTTATGGGGACTGACAGCTTGTCCACTAAATTTGTACTTCTAAAATCTGTGTTCATACCAAAAAGAAGAATAAAGTGATAAGTTCCCTGTCCTAACTCAACTCCTTTCACCTGTCATACCAAATGTCTGTCTATATGGGCCAAAGAAATTACTAATATTAATACAGTTTACCCACAAAACTTGCCAAATCCCCAAATTTTTTTCTTTCAGAAGATATCTATAGGAGATGTCTATTTGTAAAAATGTTTCAGTGGACGAATGTTAATATCAGCCCATGCATGCATGAATCTTATAAAAAAAATTTGCATAACTAACCTCGCTAAAGCAAAAGAAATCCATCAACCCAACAAGTCCCCGGGCCTGATCACGACCAATATGTCGTGTGCCATATATTTCTTCAATTTCCTTCCTGCTAAGCTGAATTTCATTTCCAAAAAGAGAATAAAAAAAATCTATAAACAGATTATGAGTATCGAAATCTATTAGTCCATAAGTTCATGGAGCAATGAAATAATAATTTTGTTAAATTTTCACGACAAAAGCCTAAACTCTAATTTGTACTTTATACATAAACATAACCAGTGTCCAATTATTCATGATTCATATAACATGACAATGAAGTAGATTGTACTATTTGGACAGAAGAAAAGTACTTTGCCTTAAGCATTGGATACTCATTCAGATTTATTGTGAAAGCCATTGTTGTTTGTTAATATCATTAAAATTCTCACATCTGAGTTCTTTTTCCTTTTCCATATGTGGGAGCCAACGAAAATGTAGGTAACCTAGGGCCTAGGCACAAGTATGAAGAAAATACCTCCATAAAAAACTTTCAGTTCTAGAAAGCAATAGACCATAATCAGAACATATAAGTTAATATATTTAGTTCTCAAGTACCTTACGACGACCATAGTAGCATCCATCTGGCTCAATTGACCCAAAAAAATCCAGCTTCAATAGGCACCCTTTTAGCTTATCATAAGACAATCCTCTAATGGGAAACGTCGAATCATACTTAAATTCCATGCAAACCTCAGGGTACCGAAACTGACAAATCACAAACGATCATATCTAATTACACAGAGTTTACATGTAAACCATAGCCCCATGATATTATATCAACATTGCATAACGGGAGTAAACTAACCTCATTTACCATATGCTCCTTTGCCATATCATATATCAAGCTCTGTAAATTGGCAGAATAATGTGCCAGCGTGTAATCATAGTCGAATCCATAAACTTGAATATTGTCCAATCTCAGGTTTTTATTTACATAAATCCCTAAGTTCAACACATGACATTAATCAATATTACAATTGACATGAGTAATGAAGCTTCAACCGAGTAACAAGAGTGCACCGTCAAACCTTTCGGATTCATTTTAGGCATTGCTTTAAGTGCGGCTGGAATCTTGAGGAAACTCTGCTTCGCAGCATCAAATTCACGTCGAATCTGTGCTATCTCATCATTAAGAACTGAAGTATCAGCTTCAGGTCGAGTCTCTCCATCTCTAAATTTCAACAGAGTTTGCTCGGAAGCAATTGCTCCATAGCTTCGGAAACCTATATTCAAGTAAATTGAAACAAAAAATTAATTTCAACAGCCGTAAAGATCAATATACATTTTCAACAAACATTTTAATTTTGAGGCACTTCAATGCAATTGATATTGAGAACCTTGCTGAGCTCCAGAACCAGAAGATGGGAAGCTCGTCCTCTGCAACAAAACAGAAACAACAAATAAGATTGGAAGTTATAAGTACGAAAATACGCGCACAGAAAGAGAGAGAGAGAGAGAGATATATATATATATATATATATATATATATATATATAGATATACGTTGATGGAAGAGCAGAGAGGAAGCAGCCTACGAACGCAGGCCATGGGAAGGGAAAAGAGGGGTTTAGCTCTGCAGCAGCATTCGGAGGTTAGGGTTTTCTCTTTGAATTGTAATTTGTAAGGGAAAATGGAATCGAATTGAAGGGCGAGGAGGCGCTGAGATTGTAATGAAGGGGATGAAATTACAACAGGCATGCGAAAAACGAGGATTGCCAGTCAGTAGCCGCCATTTTAACATTGACTTTCAGGTACAAACGTTACCTCCTCCCCTTTCTGTGTTACTTTATATTTTTTACAAATTTGATTTTGTTCTCGAAATATTAATAGACACAAGCAATTCAAAACTACTCCTACTTTAATTTTTAGAGTAAAACACAAATTTTAAGTTCTAAATTTATCCTAAATTGCTCCAATTCGTGAGTCAAATGTAAGTTAAAACTCATTTCTAGGCCAAATTTAGTGCGGAATTCTTCCTGGATTAGTAGGGTTGGCCCACCAATGTATATTTTTTTTAAGTTTTATATTTATAAATTCATTAAATTCAACAATTAAGATCTAATTTGATGAAATCTAATAGTAAAAAAAATATCTAGCGGTCCAAATTTAAATCTAACAAATAAATTAATTAAAAAAAATATTTTAGGTGTTTCATATTTTTATAGTGTTTCACGAGTTTCTGGTGTTGGTTAGTGATTTTTCAATATTTGTCGGAATCTAAAATTTTTAGGTTAAAATGTTTATAAAATTAAATTAGGATAGTCTACATAATTGTTTTCTTTTAAAAAGTTACTTTAAGAAAAAAAATTAACCTGATTCATTCTTTAATAATATGAGGCTTATTGTAGGCCTATTTGATTGAGTGATCTAGGGTTAGAGAGGGAGAGGGAGGCCGGCTGACGGGATTTTAAAACCGCACAAATTTAACCCTCTTTTTGACAATTGTAGTATAGGTGTAAGTAGGGTATCGTTCTAGGCCGGGGATTAGGAGGGCTTGCTAAAACCTCTAAAATAATTTTAAAACATAAAAACAAAGTTTAAAACACTAAACTAAAATAAAAACACTTAACTAAAATAACTCAAAATAAAACTAACAAATAAACTAAAACAAATCAAAATACTCAAAACAACTCAAGACTCTAGAAAATACAAACTAAGCTAAAAACTCGAAACACACTAAAAATGACTCAAAATAATGAAAACAATTTAAAATAAAAACTAGGAAATTAATTAGACGGAAATTAAATTAAAAGATAAAAACTAATAAAAATTAACTAAATAATAATATTTTAATGGGGGGGGGTTTGGTTTTTACGAAACGTAAATTAAACTTAAATAAATTACAAGTTGACAAAAACATAAAATTAAAAATGAACGGATAGACGACGGATTGGCTAGAGGGTTTTTTTTCCACACATGACACAAATGCAACCTAAATTGATTCCCAGTTATGAATTCAACAAACGAATGAATGACAATGTTCCAAGTTAATTAGGTTTGCTTAAATTAACTTTCCGATTTCCCTAGATTCATTGAATTGGACGGAATACGCATCACAACCAAATTATTCTTATCAAGTTCCCTAACTATGGAATACGCATGATAGAGAGACATATCAAAGATCATTAAATTCAATGGAAATCATAAACATCGACTAGGCTTTCATAACTATGGAATACGCATGTTAATCCAACCTAGGGTTTACTAAACACAATCGTGATTAGCGATTTTTACTACTCATGAATATAAGTTCATAACGATTAGGTGAAATTCCCTTATATCCTAGCATCAAGTTTTAGGCATGCAAATTAAGTGTCAACCCTTAACCCACATACATAAACAAGTTCTTAATCAACACAGAAAAGTAAACCACATCCAACATTCATAAATTCATAACTGGAGTAAATCAAATTAAAATTACAAATATAATCATGGTTTCGAATTAACCTCTAGCCAATATAAAATTTATTTACACATTATTAAAACAGAAATTAAAAACATAAATAAAACTGAGTTTAAGAAAACTAAAACCGAAAGAGGAGATTTTCTGTGCAAGGATTTGTGCACTGTGCAAGTTTGGTTTGCACTGTGCTTGTCTGAGCTCTCCCGAGGAACCTCCTAAGCTGCCAAGGTTGGCAGTTCTTACTTGCTGTGATCGCTGCCTTCCAAAGGCAGCTCCCATGCAAAGGCAGCCTTGCTAGGCTCTCGTATCTGCTTGCTGTCAAAGGCAGCCTTGCTAGGCTGCTCTTCTGTTTTCACCGTGCTGCCTCGTGGCAGCTATTTCTCCTCCTTTATTTTCCCGTGAGTTCCTCCTTATATCCCCGCCTTCCTTTCTCTTTTGTGCCAACCTCTCCAGCAGTTTTCTGTTTTTCTCCCCAAGCTGCTTGCGCAGCTTCTCCCCCCTTTCTTCTCCACCGAGCCTTCCACTATTGTTTTATATTTTTCTGCTAGCTCCCAAAGCTCACCGACCCTCCTTTGATAATAATTCCCTCTGCTTTCCACCGAGAGCATGCTTCCTTGTTTATTCCTCCATGCTTGCCAGCTATAACACACAAACACATAAATTAATATATAAATATATATATAAATAAAATTATAAATATATATATATAAATAAATATAAATATATAAATATATATATATATATATATATTTTTTTATTTTCCAAATGATAAGTTTTATTCAACAAGCAAGATAGTTTAAACGAAATTATTACTTAATACTTCATTTATTCTATTTTTATTTTATTTTCTTGAAAAACTTATAAAACATAAAAATAACGTAAATAGCTCAAAATATAACGAACTAACTAAGAAAAGACGAGTGAATTTGATATAAAAATATATATAAATATGGTCCGATCACCGGCCACTTTAGAGAGAAGAGAGAAAGATTTAATTGTGAGGTGTGTTTTATTCACCCCATTGTGCCTCTATTTATAGTAGTAGAAAGGGCAAACCCTTTCCCATAAGGATTACAATACTTAATAAGTAATCTACTCCTAATAGGAATATAAGATACATTCCTATATCTACTAGGATTTACACAATCACATTCCTATTCTAAATATGACTGCAACACTCCCCCTTGAGTGTGTAAATACTCAAGTAAATGGCGCATCAGGTCTTCAGTGATGAAGCAGGTACAGTTGATGAAGTCGTTGACACAATGAGCGAATGCGAGTCTCAAATCAACAGAAGAATGCATAAAAAATAAAACTCACAAAACCTCGCTATGGTAAAACCCAAGGTGGGGAAAAACCCATAGTCTAAGGAGAAAAGTGAGAAGTTGCATTAAGTCAAAACTATACGTCTTTTGGACGCAAGTAGAAGAGCTCACAAGGGTATGATCAGCCCAGGATGGGTGCCTCGTTAAATCCTAGTCAGGTAGCAAAAACCCAGTGGGAAAAATGCTCCTAATCGTAGGGAAAAAGAGTACATTAAGATCAAGTGAGTATACTTCTGGATACTCCCCTTGAGTTTGACATAACTTCCAAATGAGAACTACAAGCATTGCATATGATAGTTAGACATACCAATTCCTCGGACAAGCTTTTGGAAGGTTGACTTCAGCAGTGACGTCGTGTAGAGGTCGGCAAGGTTGTCTGGGATCGGCTTGCATGACTTCAATCTCCTGATGATTTGTTGATGTAGATGTAGTCGCAATATGTCTTGGCGTTGACTTTGTTGATGTATCATGGCTTGGTTTAGTTGATACATGCGGCATAGTCTTCATGGATCGTTGTCGGGACTCAACGATGAATGAAAACAGATCAAGTACTTTGAATATGCTCAACAAGAACTCCTAACCATGTCTTACTTGTGGCGTATTGAAGTGAGGTGAGTCTTGGAACAATTCGAAGATTTCGCAACTAAGGTCATATCATGGACCTCCAAGATATTGTGATGTCCCTAACGGTAAAGACATAACCATTTGGGGATTTTGCCTTGTGCGGGTTTGATAAGTAACCTGCGTCAGCATAACAACAAGGCAAGCATCATTTCAAGGATCAGGGGGGTTGGATCCATTGAGATGCGTTGGGATTTGCCCTCATAATACCTTCAGGGTATGTTTTTAATACCAATTCAGTGGTTGCGTGTAGGCGCGGTGCTGTATCTTTACCAAGATCAACAGCGAAGGAGATGTCCTGTCTAAATACAATGAACTAAGTACAACGAAGTGCAAAGTTGAACTTAGATATGGAATTTCGGATTCCATAACCTCTTCAAGGGTCTCATTTGCATATAACGTATGGACGATCAAAGGTATACTCAAAGGTAACACATTCAAAGTGTAGTTTGACTGGTAGACCAAAATACCGTCAGAACAACGCTTGAACTTCAAGTCAAGGCATAAATGAGTTTTCCTAAGATCCTTCATCTCAAATTCCATCTTCAGGTGCGATGCAGTTTTCTCAAGCTCTTCCAGAGTCTTAGTGAGATTCGTGTTAACGACATAAACTGTAACTCTAGCAATTTGGAATAAGACTTCATAGTTTAACACGCAAGGGCATAATTCATATCCCTGACTGATCAAACAATCACTTAAACGGGTATACCACATCCGTCGAATTTAAGTGAACACCTCAAAACAAGTTAAGAGGGTGTTCCGTGGTTTTGAAACTTTTTGAACCAATCCATGTAATTCTTCAGGAACTTACATGTCAATCTCCGTATTTATATCCCCATGGAGAAACACTAACCACATTTCATAATGCTGCTATCAATCACATGACGTTTTGAGAGAAACCTTGCACTGTAAGGCGTGCATCACGTCGCACTATTTCATTCATCTCATAACGCTTCCTTTCCCACTTGTAACATAATAGGGTTACCTTGGGCAGTGTAGGAACGACAGGTCCAATACACACTTTGGTAAGGAATTTGACCTAGATTGTAATCTCAGTTGTCCAATTAGTTCTACTTGTCACTTAATCAACGGAACACGGTTCGATATCGTCGCTTTTCATTTATGTCGGTAGCTACCATATAAGTGAAAACATCATCGATGATAATCTCATTTCAATTCCATTTTTCTCATCCAAACTAGTATACTGGACCAAGAACTTCATGTCTCGGGAGTAATCCGGATTAATTTCATGAGATGGAAATGATTTGAGACAGCGATCGAATTTAGATTCATAGTTGTGTCGTGTCTTCCTCTTCTAGGGAAGTGAATCCTACGAACCGAATGATCTGTCGTGCTCCAGGCCAAGACAGATTGATTGGCTATCCGCCGTTGTACCGGACCGTCCAACAGGGGCGTCCAAACCGTCCAATAGGGGCGGCACATCCTCCAGGGATGTTGACTCGACGTTCGTTAAGTACGTCTATCATTGTAGGCATATTTGCAGCTGGTATATGATCTCGTCACTTTAGCTAGATCAGAGGAATGCGTCTGGAGCAACATTCTGAAATCTAGAATTCATCGCACTTGCTTATCACACTTGTGCAGTATGGGGATCGAGATGAGACATAGTGGGCAACGTCCACGCAACTTCGCGCCGTTCTACAGGAACGTTGAAGTTCTTATCTCCCCCTAACGGTGGGAAGATTGTCTCATTAAAGTGACAACCCGCAAATAAGCGGTAAAGAGATCGAATGCAAGGGCTCGAAGAGAGCTAGTGTGAAGGAGAATCATGATCGACAAAAGATACACATCCTTCTTTGAGGACCCATGGTGGTACGTTGCGGCGGCACAACTGGGCACATGGAATGCTCACCCAAATGCGTAAATACGAAAATCGTCAGGTTCGTACCCAGTAACCAACTGTAACGTCATATAGGTTGGGTGGCAATGGGCCTCAAGGCGGACCAACATAACTGCGTACAAGGATTGCATAGCCCTAGGCAGAAAACCGAAAACTTGGCACTGTTACCAAAATTCAGGCGATCATTTAAATTGCGCTTTATGATCACTAGGCGAGGCTATTTGGGGTGAACATGGGAACTTAATGTTCAATTAGAAACCCAAAACAACATGCAATACTTTATCGAAAACCGTCGATATAAACTCTTCGGCATTATCCAGTTTCCAGGACCTTAAGGGATAAGTAGGGTGGTGAACCCATAATCGGCCAAGAGGTTTAGCAGTAATGTGTGTGGACAAACATGTGAACAGTTTGTCGATTCATCAATCAAAACCATAAGTTTTTATATGGTCCGCATTTTGATTGGATTAGTCCACATATATTCCCTTGAATCCTCTATGGAAAAGAGGTGATTTCGTATCTTTACGAGGAATGATATAGAAAATCAATTTCCTTAATGAGCAGGCTTGACAAAGTGTGCTTGTAGGCACAAGATCCTTACTTCGGGTAAGGAGATGCGTCGTAGCGTCATTGTTCGACCTAAGCGTCCCAAAAAGGTCATGTTAAAGTAAGGAAACTGCTCAATCACCCAGCTCTAGGCCGGCCACATGTGGCATGTTCCCAATTGGGAGACAACCCATTGGCCCCAAATCGAAGCTTCAGGCTTATATTTGGAGGTGGTGCAAAGATATTTCACTCTATTTTCTTTAGTGGTTTCATTTATGATCATTGTCATCTCGAATATCCTTAAAAACTCAACGTCAGGGAGAATTTAAGGTCCCTTAAATGGTGATGCAATACCATCCATACAACGAGGAGCGTGCCAATGCTTTTAATCAAGTTGGATAGACCTGAAGTCGTTGTTAGAGATGTGATTTAGGCGTAAAATTAGTGTGCGTAGTACGTATTCGTCCAGACAACTAACTTCCCCACATTCCTACCTAATCACGTGTTTAATTGAATCGGTCACATGTACTAAGAAACATGATTCAATTAACTCATATTCGAGGACAATATCAATAAGATTATCCATAAGTAAAACATACACCAAACTTGAATCCAAGAACATGGAAAAATGTTCACAAAGTAAATGGTTTACTAAGGGGATTCGGCCAATAAGGCCATCCATGTCATAATTATGCTCTTCCAACGGTGTTTGGTGGAGCAAAATTAATCTCACATATTGACTACGAGAATGGTACTCCTTAACAACATTGGTAGGGGCACGAACAGGTGCATAACCAATGATCTATTCCTTTGAGACGGAAGTAGATTCTGCAGGGTTAAGGTTCGGGAATACTATCCCTTATTCTTAAAGTTTTAGGTCTTAGGTGCCAAGGATCACGCTTCGGGCATGATGCCACACCTTGGCAGGCCCTGATTCTATCATATGATTGTGGTAGTAATTAGATCCGAGAATTTGGTAAACTTCCGCTTTCTACACTTGTTGTTTCAGGAGCATGTTAGAAATAAGGAATGACGAGAAAAGTATTCTCTAGTCAAAATTCAATCGGATTTATAAACTTCAAAATTGTACTCATTCATGGACGTAATCATGGTATGCTTCGGGCAATATCTTTCATTATTAAACAGTCCGTAGAAGCGAGCCAAAAAGCCATGGAGTCCTCGTTCAGGAGGTATTTCCATTTGTAATGCTTCAGGCATAAGTCTTCAAATGAAGATCATGGCGGAGGCTTATTCAGCTCTTCCATGCCATTGTGGGCTTTAATGGTTTCTTAACTTCTATAATAGTCAAGTGGAGATTCACGTCTTGTACCCCACATAAAGTGGTTTCTATTAGAAATGTCCAAATCAGGAAAATCACACTTGTGACGGTTCGACAATCTACTGAATTGGAGGGAACAAGATTGTGATTTGTGCTATAGGGAGGAATCATCCGTAAGTATCTAAGTTAGAACATTCGAGTTCTAAGACATGGTTTCATGAAAAACGTCAGGTTTTCATGGGTGTATTGTTTTATGAAAACTTCGGGTTTCAAAGGCACTAAATTCGAAACTACAGGTTCAATTTAGTTTATGAACGTTTAGTTCATAAAAGAGAGGTTCATGCAAGAACACAGAATCCAATATACAACTAAGTGTAGTGGATTTTGAGGTTCTTCAGGAACTCAAGTGTGAGTGCTTCGTGACTACGAAAGTGAGTCAACGGTTCAAAGAAGAGAAATAAATTATTGAATCGTTAATGTCCAAAAGTGATCTTTAGGTCAATAATTTTGGATTCATTATCAGATTAATGGACTGCTGGTCACTTTTAATTAATTCAATAGATCGGGACCAAACGGGGTCGATTGTAGAAACAAAATAATATTAACATACGGGTTAAATTATTTTATAATGCTAAAATAATAGCATGTGGGTTGAAAAATATATCCCAAAAAAATTTGGGTATGGGTGCCGTGCAAAAAGAAAAGCACGGGGTGCCTTAATAAAATGGGCAGGGCCTAAAGGACCTCAAAGGGAGTGGCTGCAGGCCACGGGTAAGGGACAGAAAAACCTCTAGCCGAAGCTGGGTTGGGTTTTTGGGCCACAAGAGGGGCATGGAGACGGCCCAGCAAAAGCTGGCCGTGTGGTCTGCTCAGGACAAGTTCCAGCAGAGGCTGGCCTTTGGTTGTCACGAGGGAGCCCAACCACGTGGGCTGGCAATGTGTGATTCAGAGTGCAAGGCCCAGCCACGTGGGCTGGCTTCATGCAGGCCATAAGCACAAGGCCCAGCCGCGAGGCTGGCCTTCATGGTGGGCGCGGGAGAGCCAAGCCGTAAGGCTGGCGTCATGCGGGCCAAGGAAACCGTGGGCTGCAGGCCCAACATGGAAGGTCCAGGTCGAAGCCTGGTGTCCTGGCTCCACTAGGATGGTGCGGTGCCCCACCAAATCCGGCCCTCTATTCCTTTGGCCTTGAGCCTCTGTTTCGTAATCACATCTTCTAACTGGAGTGTCTGTAAGTATTCGTTTCACATGTCTAAACCACCTTAACTGTTTTTCTCTAGCCTTATCTTCAACAAACTACATATCTTATCGAGGTCCTCAACAATTTTAGCTTATGGCGAGGAATTTCCCTCGTACTCCATCCAGAATTCACCTACTTCTTTAGCTAAAATATGAAAAGTAGATAAAGCAAGACAAATTTGAGAAGTAATGACCCATCTGAGGAATAAGCAAAAAAAAAAAAAAAAAAAACAATCCAGGAAAGAACTCTCTTAATATTTAATTAGCCCCCACCAAGTAATTTGCACATGTGGTCTAACGCCTCTTACTCTCTTATCTTCTCCACCTTTGGAATCCCATCTGACCTAAGAAATTGCAAGGAACCAAAAAACTTACAACCATAACAGCAACAATAAATCACAAGTATAAAACATCTTCCAAATATATCTATACGTAGTTCAAACATGCTTACTGTGTGTGGAGAAAGTTTTTTTCTTAATATTTCCGCAATTTTTATTTCCATTATTTTCTTTTTAGTACAACAATATGTTTTACATTAAAGGAAGAAGAGAATTCGGCTGAGCCACATAATTGGTAAACTAATTTGGTATTGAATTCGCCATCTACAAGATTCGAACCTACGTGTGTAGGAAATACTATTAGACTGTTTAGAGAGTTTAATGCAGTAATATTAACCTTAAGCAATATCATGAACAATGGCGATTTTAATACAGCTGAAATTAAGTAAAAAAAAAGAATAACAAAAATGTTAAGAAATGCCATAAATAAAATAGGAAGAGTTTTACAAAGTTTACTTGTCTCGATTGACACCGGGTATATCGGAAGCAATGAGAGGCATTGAGCCCATCCGGTACATATGGTTAGCTATTGACTTTAGATCCTTCACATCTCTCTTCACCCATCCAGCTCTTTTCGTCGCCTAATTCACAACCAACAACACCACCACAAACTCACTCTAAAGTTCGAAACCAAACAATACAAAACCCATTCCTGCACCCAAGCAGAACCACTAAGTCGTGTTCATATATTTGATTACCTTAAGACGGTGGCAGAGCGAGAGAAAATCAATGGCAGAGGAAGCGAGAGTCGACGAAGAGGAAGAAGATGAGATTAGTTCGTGGTCTGCATTGGAAATGGGACGGCCGGTGGCGGATGGCGCCGACGAAGAAGCCTCCATGACCATACGATGAGCAACCCTAGAAGCTAAAGTGGGACTGCGGGAGACGAAGAGGTTTTTTTTTAAAAAAAATTACTGAAAATTACTTGAAAACTTTGAAAGTTAATTAAAAGCGATGCAATAACTTTGTTTAATGATTAGGACAATTTCCTACACTAAACCAATCCAATCCAAATGGTCCAAACATTGAGTTTCCTACTTTACGCTTGATGCCAAACTCTGCCCGTTCAATAACTCTTTCCCTTTCTCTATCTCTCTGTCTATTCTCTGCTATTATTTTTATTTCCAATTCACTTACACTTCCTCCATTGTTGCAAATGATTTGATCTCTCTCTCTCTCTCTCTCTCTCTCTCTCTCTCTCTCTCTCTCTCAAATGAATTGATGCCAAACTCTCACTTGCCCGTGCTATCAGATTCAATCGATTTAGTTGATTTGAAAAAATGGTGGAATTCGAATTCCACCATTTTTCGAATCAACTAAATCGATTGAATCCAATAGCACGGGCGAGCGTCTCAGCATTAGGGATGACAATTCTTACCGTTAAACACGATAACTGTGGATAACCACCCGAATGGATTAGATTTGGATATGAAAATTCGGGTACGGTTTGGATATGGGGAAAATCCGAGGACTTTATTCGGTTATGGTTTTGGATATGGTTATAGGGGTCCCCAATCCGTATCCGTACCCGAATCCGATCCGAATATATTATATATATATATTATTTGATATATAATATAATTTTATTCAATTTACCGAACCCTCCTTATACTAATTCATTATGCATGCACCAAACCCTATACTATCTTTATTATGCACCAAACACCATGCATGGGGCATACCAACAACCTCATCAATTCAATACTCTTATTGTTGTACTCAACCAAATTAATTCATTGAATCATTTTATATATCAATTATCAAATGTTCCAAGTTTATCGGATTCATCTCTCTTCAAGAGTCTCACTGGCTTGGTGGAACTAGAAGCAAAGTGCAAATTTCTCGTTCTTTTGTCGTCACAAGTTTTGGAATTATTAGACAATTTGCTTTGTCTTCCTCTCGTATTTGCTTTTGTCCTCTTTCTTTTTTTTATTGGACCAATTTATCATATTGGCTTATCATGAACAACTTCAAATATATTGTTATGTTTTTTTGTAATTGGATGTGGCTATTTAATGATGGAATTAATATCTACTAAAATTTATAGTGCGTCAATTGGATGAATATAATTTTTTTTTGATGAAGATGGATATAACCGAAAATCGATTGAAAATTCGTTACCCGGTGGATATGGTTATGGATAATTCCCGATGGTTATTTTGCGGTTATGGGTATGGTTAATTTTCATGGTTATGGGGATGGATATAGCATTTCCGTCCCCAAACCGAACCGTTGCCATCCCTACTCAACATCGAGCTTCTGGAGCTCGGTTTCTCCTGTCAATATAACTCGCTTTCTTCGTCGTTCGATCGGTTTCTTGTTTAAAAGATTTGCTTATTGCGATTTCATTTCTGATAGTTGTGTTTGTTATTGAGTTTCTGCAATCGAATAATGATGAAGGTAGAGAGGACGATGACCGGGAAGCTGGAGCTGCTGTGTTTGTTTTTGTTATTGAATTTTCGGCATTGAAATTCTTGAGTGAGGAAATATTTTTCTTTTTTCATTTAAAGTTACTCCCCTGATTGTTGAAAGTACAACAAAGAGGTTTGATGGAGGAGTGCCATTTTTTTGAGCTTTATGAATGCCTTTTTCCTTTTGGGCCGGTTAGTTTAGGAATTAGCTGCTGTTTTTCTTATTTACCTCTAATTTGAAGAAGAATTGCATTTCTGGTTAACTAATCAAATTACGACATAGATGATGTTGGAAATGTGCCCTAAAACCAATCATATGATGATACTTTACGGACATTTCACATGTTAAACTAATCTGGTTTAATATAAAGGGCAAATATTATTGTTTTAAGCTGTCTTATATAAATGTTATATGCTTGAACAATAAGTCCAAGGAATATGCAATCGGGAGAATGTGATCTAAAGAAGTTAGATTCATGAGACCATTCTCTTTCGTATACATATCCTAAAAGGTTCCTGATCATAGGATTGCCAATTGGGCATTGACAGTCTGTTAAGAACAGTATGTGCTATGTCTTCTCTTAGGGAGAGTGATTGGTCTCGATGAAGGAAAAATTTAGTCCTAGCTAAGAACATGTAAGAATATTTGAATACATATGCAAACTAATAACTCATTAAAGTAGGCATGCATTCAAATCAATTCATAAAACCCATGACTTTCAAAGCCTAGTATATGGTGAACCAAAAAACTCTTTAACAACATTAAAGAGAATGAAGAATTTAGAGTTCATTACCCTTGAAGCTCATCCTTGTTTACACAAGGGATTCACCCAAGTGGAGGGCCTTCAAGTCACCTCCTTGCTCCTTGAATATTCCTTGTGTTTTCCTCCCTTTTAGTGCTCCTTTGCTTCTTTGAGAATTTGAGGAAAGGATCTCCAAAACACCAAAGATTTGGTGTCTCTAAGTCTCCACACCAAAGATTAATTGTGAAAATGAAATGGATGACTTAGGGAAGAAGAGATTGCTAGATGTCCCTCCCCTAGGTGGCCGGCCTCTTTAGAAAAAAAAGAGAGAAAATGTTTCACCCAATTTCTACAAGAAACCCCTAAAAGAAAATAAAGCTATAAAGTTGAATTTATACTTCATTTCATGTGAGTGGCAAACTTGTAATTAATACAAGTTTGCTACCCCTCACCCTTATGGCCGGCCTTGACATTGTTAGTGGGATAATTGCCCATTTTGTTTTAGTTTTCATACAACTTAAACATAATGGGCCTTGTGGTCCAAAACACTTTTGGGCCCCGGAACCCAAAACCAACTTAAAAGCCCAATACGAACATTTCGTATAATTAATTAACTAATTAATTAACTTTGACCATTCTTCAATTAAACCATTTAATTGCATATCCATTTCATTTAATTACTTCACTTTCATCCTTACTCGGTGTACGATCCATTAGGTTCCAATTAGCGAGGTAGTGGGCGATCGTTACTCTTAACGATCGATTGTGAATTGAAACCACATTTCAATTCTCCCTTAAAATTAGTGTTTGCTAATCTTTAGGGCTTCCACAAACCATGAGTGACACCTAGCAGCATGTCATGGTTACCCAAGCTAAGTAGAAGTGGTTGGAGAACCTATCCAGTTACAACTACAATGCAATACGGTCTTTCTCTAATACAATACTCTTAATCACATTGTTTAAGTGATAGTTTGTTTCATGTCTACTATCCAATGTGATACTTCCCTATATGATTCAATTGAATAAGATTTGGAACAAACTTCCAAGTCATATTCATATGCTTTGGCCAAAGACTCTCGAATCATATCTTAGAGTATTCTCCTTCCACCATGGAAGGTTAGAGATCCCTTGTTGTGCATTCATATGCCTACATGACTAGATAGCTTGACCCCAACAATGCCGCGGACACTCCAATGGAATGCCATTTGACATGATCAAAGATCAAGGACCTAACCATTAGACATCTATGATGCCTCAGGTCAAAGGACTACTTTGCATATTGTAACTATCGAGTTCTTACATGACATGTATGTTTGAACTCTCTTTTGATCGTTGTTCAGTGTACTCGATTACTCTTTCGAGCACCTATGTGTTTGTCTTAGTGTCCAACACTAAATGACTTGAGACTTGTCATACTCGCGCTTGAGTCGACATAACACATACTAACCTTAGCGGATTGTCAGTGCCCAATTGGCAATCCTATGACTAGGAACGTTTTAGGAATGAACATAAGAGAAAGGTCTCGTTAATCTAACTTACTTAAATCACTTATCTCTTAGATCAAATACATTCCTTGGATTCCCTTATTGCTTAAACACAAGATACAATAAATAGTGATTAACAATAAGCTTTGCCCTTCATTAAACATATAAAAGTTTAATACAATAAGTATTCCAAAAGCTATTACATCAAATGAGTGGCTTTGTGGGCATACTTCCAACAATCTCCCACTTGCACTCAAAGCCATCCTCCCATGTATCTAATACCCATCTTTTCCATATGGCGGTCAAGTTGGATTTGACACATTGGCTTCGTCAGTGGGTCTGCTACGTTATCGGCTGAGGCAACTTTGAGGATGTTGACTTTCTCCTCGACAGCATATCTTCTAATGATATTAAAGCGCCTGTCAAAATGCTTGTTCTTTTGATGTGCCCTGGGTTCCTTGGCTTGAGCTATCGCCCCACTATTATCACAGTACAAAGTTACTGGTGATGTAATGGTTGGAACCACTCCAAGTTCAGTAATGAACTTCTTCATCCAGAACGCTTCTTTGCCGGCTTCAGCTGCAGCGACATATTCAGCCTCTGTCGTGGAATCGGCAATTACACTTTGTTTCTTGCTTTTCCAGCTGACAGCCCCACCATTCAGAGTGAATACATATCCGGAGTTGGAACTTCTATCATCAACGTCAGATTGGAAATCTGCCTCTGTATAGCCTTCCACTCGCAACTTTGTCGCTCCTCCATAAACAAGGAACATGTCCTTAGTTCTTCTTAAGTACTTAAGGACCGTCTTGACAGCTGCCCAGTGTTCTGATCCTGGGTTAGATTGATATCGACTAGTAATGCTCACAGCATATGCAATATCAGGCCTTGTGCATATCATGGCATACATGAGACTTCCTATGGCAGAAGCATAAGGAATGGTATTTATTTGCCGTATCTCTTCAGGAGTCTTAGGTTCCATGGACTTAGAAAGGTGAATTCCATGTCTCATAGGAAGAAAACCTTTCTTAGATTGTTCCATCTGGAACCTACTTAGCACCTTATCAATGTACATAGATTGGGATAATCCAATTAGTCTTCTGGATCTATCACGATAAAGCTTTATCCCAAGTACATAAGATGCATCTCCTAAATCTTTCATGTGGAAGGTTTTGGACAACCATACTTTTACAGAAGAAAGTACTGCAGTGTCATTCCCAAATAGTAATATGTCATCTACATATAGCACTAGGAATACAACTGCATCCCCTACGACCTTTTGATAAACACAATTGTCGTCTTCGTTTTTGAGTAAAACCAAACGATTTGATTTTAGTATCAAAATGGATGTTCCAGTTCCTGGAGGCATGCTTAAGTCCATAAATGGACCTCAGAAGCTTGCATACCTTAGTCTTTTTAGACTTGGACACGAAACCTTCGGGTTGAGCCATATAAAGCTATTCCTCTAGGTAGCCGTTCAAAAAAGTCGTCTTCACGTCCATTTGCCAGATTTCATAATCATGGTATGCAGCTATAGCAAGCAAAATCCGAATGAACTTAATCATGGCTACAGGAGAGAAAGTTTCTTCATAGTCAATCCCTTCTCTTTGCCTGTAACCCTTGGCTACTAGTCTAGCCTTATAAGTCTCCACGTTCCCATCAACGCCTATCTTCTTCTTGAATACCCATTTGTTTCCAACAGGTACTATACCTTCTGGAGGGTCTACAAGAGTCTAGACCTGATTTTGATACATGGAATCCATCTCAGATTTCATGGCCTCTTGCCATCTCTTTGAATCAATGTCGGACATTGCTTCTGTGTAGTCCCTAGGGTCCTCCTTTGTGTCATTGTCACCTAGAAGGTGCAATTCTGCAAATTCACTGTCTAAGCCATACCTCTTAGGTGGCTTACTAACCCTTTCAGATCTACATGGAGCTAGGGGTCCAGGAACAGGGTTGTCAACTTGTTGAGTGCTTGTTTGTGGTTCATCATTAATCTCATTAATTTCCATCGTTTTACTTATAGTTTCTTTGAGAACAAATTCGTCCTCTAGAAACTTAGCAGTTTTGGCGACAAAGACTTTCTGGTCGTCAAGATGGTAGAACTCGTATCCCAAAGTCTGTTTGGAATACCCCACAAAATAGCACTTAACAGACCTCGCTTCAAGTTTGTCAGCTTCAAGCCTTTTAACGTAAGCCGGACAACCCCAAATCCTAATATGATTAAGATTTGTTCTTTTGCCATGCTATATCTCATATGGCATTTGTGAAACTGACTTGGAAGGTACTCTATTAAGCAAGTAAGCTGTTGTATATAGAGCGTATCCTCAGAATGTTACTGGTAGATCAGCGGAACTCACCATAGAACGAACCATGTTCATCAAGGTTCGGTTTCTCCTCTCAGAAACTCCGTTATGTTGAGGAGTTCCTGGTGGAGTCCACTGTGATACTATTCCACACTCTTTGAGATAATCTAGGAACTCGTTACTCAGATACTCTCCCCCTCGATCTGATCTTAAGATCTTTATCTGTTTCCCAGTTTGCTTCTCAACTTCATTCTTGAATTCTTTGAACTTTTCAAAGGATTCTGACTTGTACTTCATAAGATACACATAGCCAAACTGAGAGTGATCGTCGGTGAATGTGATATAGTAGGAGAAGCCTCCTCTTGACGTAGTAGACATAGGTCCACATACGTCAGTGTGGATTAACCCTAGAATTTCAGTGGCACGCTCTCCTTTCCCAGTGAATGGAGATTTGGTCATTTTCCCTTTCAAGCAACATTCACAAGTACCCATCTGGTCATTACCTAATGGCTGGAAATATCCGTCTTTCGACATCTTGCGAATCTTATCAAGGTTCACATGTCCAAGTTTAAGATGCCACATCTTTTCTTGGTTAACTTCTTCTCTAGCCCTTTTGGGTTTTGAGGTATTCCCGCTTTCAATACAGTGCATCCCACTATTCGTCTCTAGGTGAAAAAGTCCCTCTATCATATTATCATGAGAGATAATACGACCGTTCAAGTATAAAGTGCAACTCATTTTGTCAAACAATACTGAGTGCCCATCTCGTAAAAGCTTATAGATAGAAATCAAATTCTTTATACATGAAGGAAAATATAAACAATTTTTAAGTTCCAGGACTTCCCCAGAGGATAGGTTAAGCATGTAGGTGCCTATTGCTTTTGCAGAGATTTTAGTGCCGTTCCCAACTCGCACAACCATCTCCCCATTGCGCAGTGTCCTACTCCCTGCTAGTCCCTGCATCGTATTACAGATATGTTGACTAGCGCCTGAATCAAATATCCAGGAATTGGAGCTCACTGTAAAAGCACTCTCTATGACGGAAATAGTCTCTTCAAAAGTTCGTGTCATAAGGCTCGCAATGCGCACCCTGTATTTCTTCTTCCAACGTTCATCATTTCCACAATGAAAGCATGTTCCTTTGGATTTTCTTGCCTTCTTCTTATGCAACATTTTCCTTGTGTTTGCATTCTCACTCCCACTGTCCTTTTTGAAACCTTTTTCAAATTTACAGCACATGTCAATCATCTCGTTAAAAGTATGATCGAATCTATTCACTTTATAGTTTACAATAAACTTAGTGAAACCATCCGAGAGAGATGCAAGGAAAAAATCTTGGGCCATTTTCCCATCGATGGAAGTTCCTAAACTTTCAAGATCTTGAAAGATCATTTCCATCTTTTGTCCATGTTTATGGACCGATGCCCCCTTTGCCATTTTGGCATTTAATAGAGTACAAACATTTGAGAATCGTACATTACTAGTCTCAATGTCATGCATCTTATGCAAACTTTCAACCATGGCACATGAAGTGTCCATGTGCTTATGTAGCTTCATAAGCTCCTTACTAAGTGAAGTGAGGATTAAGCATTTGGCTTGTAAGTCATCCTCATAGTGTCTTGCATAATCATGACACTCCTCCTTTGAAGCTAGTTTCTTAGGAGGTACATGAGGAGGGGATTGCTTAAGCATATACAATATGTCTTTCACCTTTGAGACATTCTCAATGTGGCGATACCAAGCAAGGAAACGTTGGCCCCTAAGGTCCCTTTTGTCAAGTATAATGGTGGTTATAATTTTAGGCATGTCGTTAACTACATAACATAACAGAAATCGCATTAGATTGTTGATAAACTACTTGATTGGGTCTTGAATCAAACAGTACCACCCACTATTTTTGGCAAATTCCACATCCCTCAATAGAATCCGAGAGTTATGTTGAACTCTTAGCGGGGTATGGGAGACTCACCATTACCAAGCCCACTTCAGAAGAATATCTTATTGGCTAACAATAATAATGATGAGAGGATAACGCTTTAGCCATTTACAACTTTTGTAATTACCCATCTGGTTTGGCCTCTAGAGAATGATGCCTCAGAAGAATATCTTATTGGCACCATTGCACTTAGTTAAGTCATTCCCACCATGCTAGTTCAAGTAGGGGTTCAAGAATGGCCTCAGAAGAATATCTTATTGGCCATACTCGTTGCCTACTTTCACTTCATCATATGTTTATTGGCTTCTCCTGAATGTAAGCACATACTTTGCAACCTCAGAACTGGACGAATACGATGTATGAGTCACAAACGATTGAAGCCCACCATGGTGGAAGGCCTACGAAGAGACATTCAAAGCATCTCTCGCTTATCAACTTAATATTCGTTTTATTTGAGGGAGTAGTGTTGGGCTACATCAAAATCATTTTAATCATATTAAAAGAACATGGACCTATCACAACTATTGGTCCAAGTTAATATGAATTAGTAGCATATAATACTCTCACTATTTCGTTGAAACAAGCGAGACTATATGGAACTACTAACGAATGCATTGCATCCTCATATGGACTATATAGTCATTTTAGGTTTTAGGATGATTATGAACCGATTGAATTGATCCAACACGAGCCTTGTGTTGGACCTTGGGTTTAAGGTAGATAGTTTGTTGATTTTAGTTACGCGTTTAATCTAATTAAACCATTATTTCCTATTGGGTGTTGGACCCAACTATTCCAATTTGCATACAAATAAACAAATAGGAATACATGAAATAAAGAGAAGGGCTTATGCCCTTTTACAACACATTGGAGGACTTATGCCCTTTACAACACTTTGGAGGACTTATGCCCTTTACAACAAACTTGAATTAATCAAATTACATTCAAATCTATACTACTAAACCTAAGCATTCATAATGTAAATCGGCCAATCACATAGCTCAATTATCGAGGCCTTTGATTCATAATCACCCTTTTCTTAATCAATCAAATTAACTAAGAAAGCAACTTTAAACAATTGGTTTTTGGATTCATAGAATTGATTTAAATGGAACCAAATATAATGAAAATCCAATTCTCATTAAAGAGACAAAACAATTTTGTTCTCATTTTGTTTTGGGCCAAAAACAATGACCACAACAATTGGGTAACTTAGTTAAAACAAAAAACTTTTGGGGTCACTTTGTAAAAACACAAGAGTCCACAACTTCATGTAATTACAACTAGAACCCAAAATTTTCAACAATAACAAAACCATCATTAAAGGAGCAAAACAATTTGTCCTTTAGTGATTTAGGACCTTAACGTAAAATACACGTAAACTTTTTGGCCAAAATACAAATACACAAAAGTATCAAAACTTTATGTAATTGCACAAAAGGCCCAAAAATATCCCACTTGAGGGGTGGCCGGCCAAATGAGTAAACAAGTGAAAAATTTTCTAAAACGTTTTTGCAAGTTGATTTTGGTGGGTGAGATTAAAGGTGATGGGGATGGGTTGTAAGAGATTTTTGTCAAACATTAAAATTGTTTTGACTAACATTAAAGATTTTTATCAACCTTCACCAATAAGTCTTCACCCATTATTAATAAACCAAAACTTTATGAAAAACATAAAACTTTTGAATCAAAACTTCAAAACTTTTTGTTCTTGGCAAGAACTTCAAGAACATTGAAGAACACCCATGAAAACTCATAATAGCTCCATGAATGTTTTTCACTCACCAAAACTCAAAATTTCACAACTCAAAAGAGGGTTAATATCCTAGGGTACTTAGGGGTTCCAAAAAGCACTTTAAAACCATTTTAACAAGACTAACAAGAACCCAAAAAATCACCCTTTGGATTTGGCCGAAAATCCCAAAATACTTGGCACCAAATTTTAGTTCCAATATTCATGCTGATATGAACTACATCTACAACATTTGAGATGCTAAATTTTCAAGCTAAATTTATATTCAAAGCAAGAACAAAGCTTGTAACATTTACAACACTTAAATCACAAAATATGAAAAATCACAAAACCCAAAAGGATCCACCATAAACTAGACCTAGGCTCTGATACCACTTGAAGGAAAAATTTAGTCCTAGCTAAGAACATGTAAGAATATTTGAATACATATGCAAACTAATAACTCATTAAAGTAGGCATGCATTCAAATCAATTCATAAAACCCATGACTTTCAAAGCCTAGTATATGGTGAACCAAAAAACTCTTTAACAACATTAAAGAGAATGCAGAATTTAGAGTTCATTACCCTTGAAGCTCATCCTTGTTTACACAAGGGATTCACCCAAGTGGAGGGCCTTCAAGTCACCTCCTTGCTCCTTGAATATTCCTTGTGTTTTCCTCCCTTTTAGTGCTCCTTTGCTTCTTTGAGAATTTGAGGAAAGGATCTCCAAAACACCAAAGATTTGGTGTCTCTAAGTCTCCACACCAAAGATTAATTGTGAAGATGAAATGGATGACTTAGGGAAGAAGAGATTGCTAGATGTCCCTCCCCTAGGTGGCCGGCCTCTTTAGAAAAAAAGGAGAGAAAATGTTTCACCCAATTTCTACAAGAAACCCCTAAAAGAAAATAAAGCTATAAAGTTGAATTTATACTTCATTTCATGTGAGTGGCAAACTTGTAATTAATACAAGTTTGCTACCCCTCACCCTTATGGCCGGCCTTGACATTGTTATTGGGCTAATTGCCCATTTTGTTTTAGTTTTCATACAACTTAAACATAATGGGCCTTGTGGTCCAAAACACTTTTGGGCCCCGAAACCCAAAACCAACTTAAAAGCCCAATACGAACATTTCGTATAATTAATTAACTAATTAATTAACTTTGACCATTCTTCAATTAAACCATTTAATTGCATATCCATTTCATTTAATTACTTCACTTTCATCCTTACTCGGTGTACGATCCATTAGGTTCCAATTAGCGAGGTAGTGGGCGATCGTTACTCTTAACGATCGATTGTGAATTGAAACCACATTTCAATTCTCCCTCAAAATTAGTGTTTGCTAATCTTTAGGGCTTCCACAAACCATGAGTGACACCTAGCAGCATGTCATGGTTACCCAAGCTAAGTAGAAGTGGTTGAAGAACCTATCCAGTTACAACTACAATGCAATACGGTCCTTCTCTAATACAATACTCTTAATCACATTGTTTAAGTGATAGTTTGTTTCATGTCTACTATCCAATGTGATACTTCCCTATATGATTCAATTGAATAAGATTTGGAACAAACTTCCAAGTCATATTCATATGCTTTGGCCAAAGACTCTCGAATCATATCTTAGAGTATTCTCCTTCCACCATGGAAGGTTAGAGATCCCTTGTTGTGCATTCATATGCCTACATGACTAGATAGCTTGACCCCAACAATGCTGTGGACACTCCAATGGAATGCCATTTGACATGATCAAAGATCAAGGACCTAACCATTAGACATCTATGATGCCTCAGGTCAAATGACTACTTTGCATATTGTAACTATCGAGTTCTTACATGACATGTATGTTTTGAACTCTCTTTTGATCGTTGTTCAGTGTACTCGATTACTCTTTCGAGCACCTATGTGTTTGTCTTAGTGTCCAACACTAAATGACTTGAGACTTGTCATACTCGCGCTTGAGTCGACATAACACATACTAACCTTAGCGGATTGTCAATGCCCAATTGGCAATCCTATGACTAGGAACGTTTTAGGAATGAACATAAGAGAAAGGTCTCGTTAATCTAACTTACTTAAATCACTTATCTTTTAGATCAAATACATTCCTTGGATTCCCTTATTGCTTAAACACAAGATACAATAAATAGTGATTAACAATAAGCTTTGCCCTTCATTAAACATATAAAAGTTTAATACAATAAGTATTCCAAAAGCTATTACATCAAATGAGTGGCTTTGTGGGCATACTTCCAACACTCGAGTCATTGGTGTGATTGACATCAAGACAAGCATGTAGGTGCTCAATGGAGAATGAGTCCACTGAACACGATCAACGAGGAGTTCTCATACTCATGTCACATGAGAACTCATGGTTGGGATAATGCAAAGTAGTCATTTGACCTGAGGCATCATAGTTGTCTTGTGGTTAGGTCCTTAATCTTTGACTATGTCAATGTCACTCTATCAGAGGGTGTCCACGGCATAGTTGGGGTTAAGCCACTTAACCATGGAAGCAAGTGAATGCGCAATAAGGGATCTCTAACCTTCAAAATGTTTGAGGGAGAATACTCTATGATACGATTAAGAATCTCTGGCCAGAGTATGAATGAGATTTAGTAAGTCGTTCCAAATCACATTCAAAGTAATCATATAAGTAAATGAATCACATTGGATAGTAGACATGAATAAACTATCAAACTAAACAATGTGGTCAAGAGTGTTGTATTAGAGAAAGACCGTATTGCATTGTAATCCTAAACTGAATAGGTTCTCCACCTCTTCTAATTAGCTTGGGTAGCCATGACATACTAATAGGTGTCACTCATGGTTTGTGGAAGCCCTAAAGGCGAGTAATCACTAAAGGGAGAATTGAAAGTAAGTTTCAATTCACAATCGATTTGAAAGAGTTCTAATCGCCCACTGCCTTGCTAAAAGGAACCTAATGGATCGTACACCGAGTAAGGTAGAGATTGAAGAAACAACGGAGATGAGTAAGGATAATTAAATGGTTTAATTATTTATGGTTAGGATTAATTAATATGTTAATTAATCAAACGAATAAGTTCGTTATAGACTTCGGGTTAGTTTTGGGCCTCAAGGCCCAATGGGCTTCGAACGTCAAGCCCATTGACTTAAGTTGTATGACAACTTAATGAATAAAGATTCAATAAAAGGGCCCAAACAGCCCAAAGACCATAGGAGGCCGGCCATATAGAGAATGGAGTGGGTTTTGGACTTATTACAAGTTTGCCACTCCAATGAAGGTAGGTATAAATGTGACTTTATAGCCTTTTCTTCATTAGGGTTTCTTTTGGAGAAAATTGGAGAGAGCATGTCTCTCTCTTTCTCTCTAAGAGGCCGGCCACCCTAGGAAGATTTCACTAGCATCTAAATCTTCCTAGGTCACTCATCTCCTCATCAATGCTCTACTTGGTGTGGATGCTTAGAGGTTCCCTTTCTTGGGAACTTGGAGAATCCATTCTACCATCATCCACCAAGAAATCCATGGAGCTAAGAAGCAAGGAATGAAGGCCCTCTCCTTGGGTGATTAGCCTTTGCTTATGCAAAGAGGAATCTGTTGGAAATATGCCCTGAAAGTCAATCTTTGGAAGAAACCTTTCAGGACATTGAATTGATGTATACATATGACTCTTATACATCGGAAGGCAAAGATACTAACTAGGACTATCTCAATAAACGAAATATGTCCTAAATAGTGAATCCATGGACAATGGATCGATTGAAGAAGTAATCTAATGATGTTAGACTACAGAGACCTTCTTCACATAACCATCATGTCCAAAAGGTTCCTGGTCATAGGATTGTCGGAGGGATACTGACAATGCATAGATCAGTACATACTATGTTCCCTTCAAATGGAAGGATGGAAAGTCTCTTCCCATTCGTGTTGAGACACTAGGACAAGTATGTAGGTGCTCATTGAGGGAATGAGTTCACTGAACACAATCGAACGAGAGTACTTGCATGGAGGTCTACTCACATGTCAAGCAAGTAACTCTAATAGTTGGAATAATGTAACTAATCCTTTGACCTGAGACATCATTGATGTCTAATGGTTAGGTCCTTGATCTTTGACCATGTCAAATGGCATTCCATTTGGAGAGTCCACGGCATTCTTGGGATCAAGCTATCTAAACATGTAGGCATGTGAATGGTCAACAAGGGATCTCTAATCCTCGTAAGAGGAAGATACTCTAAGATATGATTCGGAAATCTTCGGCCGAAGTATTGAGCGTAGTTAAGGAAAGTGTTCCTATGCGACTCATGTGAATCATATAAGAACGTATAATCACATTAGGGGTTTGACATATTAAATCCATACCCTAGTGATGTGATTAAGAGTATTGTATTGGAGAAGGATCGAATTGCATTGTAATTCCAACTGAATAGGTTCTCTGAATAACTTCTACATTAGCTTGGGTAGCCATGACATATGTTTAGATGTCACTCATGGCTTGTGAGTTCTTCTAGATGACTAAATGTAATCGTCAAAGAAGAACGTGAATTAAAAGCAAGTTTTAATTCAACAAGTGATTGGATTAAATCAATTGGATCGATGCTAATCATCTCACTGCCTTGCTAATTAGAACCTAAAAGATTGTTCACCAATACACTCTTGTAGTGATTAATCAATGGATGATGGAAATAATTAATTGGATTAATTGGGTGTGGTGATTAATTTAGAAAGTCTAAAGAAATCATAAAAGCGATAAAAGATCGTTTTGGACTTAAAGAAACGTTCGGGTTTAATTGGGCCTATTGGGCCTAAACCCATTGGGCTTTTATTTAAGCATTGGATGACTTAAAACAATAAAAGCCCAAAGCCCAAAATATCACACCAAGGCCGGCCACTTTGAGGAGGTGGGAGAAGTCAAATGTTGACTTGCTTCTTTTTGCCTATAAATACAACTTTATAGAGAAATATCTCCTAGGGTTTCATTTGTGTTCAAAAGACTTAGAGAAAAAGAAAAACATCTCTCTAGAACACAAAAGGGGGCCGGCCACCTTAGGGGATTTTAGCTAATCATCTAATCCCCCTTTGGTTATTCCTTCATCCTTTCTCACTACACTAGTGGGTGAGGATCTTTAGAGGTTTTCTCCTTGAAAACTCTAAGAGAACCTTGGAGCACTCAAACTAACAAAGTGGAGGAGGCAAGGAGGGAGGCAAGGCTCAAGGACTTTGAGGAGCAAAGATCTTGGAGGTGGTCCATCCTTGGTCTCACAAGTAGATCAAGAGGTATACATCTACTCCTAACCTTTGTTCTTCAATAAATTTTTTGTGATGCATCTTACATAAACCTATGCTCTTGAAGGGGATTTAAAATGACTAGAGTAATAAATTTAATTGTTAACATGCTTCCGCTAATTTTGTATATATATATATATATAATGATTTGTATATGCTTGCTAGTCACATGAAATCCCTAATGAAACTCATAATTTCCTTCAAGTGGTATCAGAGCCAAATGTTTATGTATTATGTGTCCTTTTGGATTTTATGCATATGGGTATTAATTTTATGTTTTGAAATATATGTTCTTCATTTAAAGTATGTTTATCTTTTGTTTTTCAAGTGTTGAAAAATGTTAGTCAATAAGTTGAGAAAGATATGCATGTAAAAAGGTGTTTTATATGCATGAATGAAGAATGAGTTTAAAACAAAATTTTGGGGTTTTTTGGGTCTAAGGGGGCACGGCAAGAAATGCCATTTTGCATGTGTTTGTGTTTTTTATTTTGAATCACACACACACTCTTTGGTGCTAGGGAAAAATGTTCTTGTCACTTTTGTTTTTGGTTTTGTGAAGAAATCACCAAGAATATGAAAATCTTGAAATTATGTTCATGGTTTTGTTCTTGGTGTTCATGTTTTGATTTTGGTGAAAATGACTTTGTTTAAGCTTATAAAATTGTTTTATGGATTTGGTTGATATATTAATCATCTATATGTTTTGTTAATGCAATTTTAATCCTAGACTTCTCTAGGATATTTTCATCAAAAACCTTGCAAAATATCCTTAAAGCAAAACCAAGTGACAAGTAAAATTTTGATTTTTCTTCCTTGCATTGAATTAAAGCATGGTGGGTGAGACTTTGCTTCTCCCACCATTAAGGCCGGCCACCCTATGACAAAACCCACATGGGTGGGTTTTGTGTTTTTGATAAAAAGTTGTTTTACTTTTGAGTATTTACACTTTGGCCCTTAACTTTTGCATATTTGCATTTAGGCCCCTACTATTTGGAAAAGTTAAAATATTTGATTTTAATTTTGTTTATAGTTTAAACTCATCATTTAATTATGCCCATATGCACTAAATCTAATTGTTTATGTTGCATTCCTATATGATTATTTAATGTGATTAAGTAGTTAAAAAGGGGTGACTATGGACTTAAGCCTTAAACGATAATTGAGCTATATGATAAGGCGCTAAATTCAAATTGTTTGAACCATGGGAATGTGTTTTAATTACTGTTTTAATTGGACCTTATAATGTTTGACATTAATCTAGCTCTCCCTCTTAGTATATGTAATTTGTAGGAATTTGTACAAATCGGTTTGTAATTCTTATTACTTCTTAATCTCTTTTAGTTAGTGGATTCCCTCTAGTACTAGACTAGAGTTTCTTTAACTATTGGTAAGGAAACATATTTAAAAGAGGGTTTTGACATGAGACAAAAGATTAAATGGGTCCAATGCCCTAATTAGCAATGATTGATTGTCTTTCATTTCTAATGGCTCAATGAAAATGTTTTAATTGGAATGATAAGCACGTAATTAAATTGACACAATATCCCCGAGATCTTATTCAACAATGTTGGCTCATTGTTGAAATAACCAATTAAGTCCATGGTCATCCAAGAGCCTAAGAGAACTATAAAGTCCAAATTCAAAGGATTGCAAAATCATAGTAGTAGTAGTTACTTCCAATATTTGAAAAATTCATTTTTGATATTGATTTGTTTTTCTCAAAACAAATAGTGGGAGTATCATACGCTACTAAACAATAATGAATTCAATTAGTAGTTATATGTATCTCCAATATTTTGAAAAATGTTTTGATATTGATTTGTTTTGTAAAAACGAATAGTGGAGATTACATATGCCACTAATTTCATTAAACTTTGGACTAATAGTTATAATAGGACACAATTTATTTGAATATGTTTAAATAAATAAAATTGATGAGACCTTAAAATCCCTCAACCAACATGCAATATTAAGTTGAAAGTGTAGAGGTGCTTTTGAACACTTCTTCGTGGCCTTCCACCATGGTAGCCTCCAATCGTTTATGACTTGTGCACCGCCTTCACCCTATCATGGGGGAGTGCAAAGTACATGCTTATAAGTCGGGAGGAGTCTATTTAAAAAGCATTTTGATGTGGTGAAAAATAGGCAACGAGTGTAGCCAACATCGTATCATCGTGAGGTTATACTTGGACCCCTATCTAAACCGGCATGGTGGGAATGAACTTAACTAAGAAGAAATGATGCCAACATCATATCATCGTGAGGCATTCTTCTCTAGAGGCCAAATTGATGGGTAATCACAAAACGTTGTTGTGAATGGGTAAATGTACCCTCTCATTATTATTTTGCTATCCAACATCGTATCATCGTGAGGTGCGCATAGTAATAATAAGCCTCCCATAACCCGCTAGGAGCTTTCTTTGAAATCTCCCGGATTCCATCATGGGGGATATGGAATTTGCCAAAAATGGTGGGTGATGTCATTCGGTTTAAAGACCCGAATCGTATGACTCAATCAACAATCAAACTAATTTATTTATTGTTTATGTATATAGATATGGTTGGAAGCACACTCGCGAAAATACTCGACAAACATTGCCTCGAGGGGCACAATTTCCCATCCTGGTTTCGTAATGTCAAGATTCTCCTAACGTTGGAGAAGATTGTTTACGTCCTAGACAAGGCCCCACCTCACATACCTCTTGAGCCTGACGCCTCTGAGGATGAACGTGCTAAGTATGACAAGCACGTTGAGGACGACACGCAAGCCAAGTGCTATCTTTTGGCTTCCATGAATGAGGAGCTACAGAGACAGCATGAGGGCATGGACAGTGCATCCTCCATCATACTCCATCTTACGGAGTTATATGGTGAAAGGACGCGCAATCGTCGCTTCAGCACTGTCTGTGAACTTGTCAAGACCAAGATGGTCAAAGGGGCTCCAGTGCATCAACATGTACTGAAGATGATAGGATTCATAGAACAATTGGAGAGCCTTGGAACTCCACTTGACGGGGAATTGGCCCAGGACTTCATTTTGGCTTCTCTTTCTGATTCATTCTCGCAGTTCGTAATGAACTACAACATGAATAAGATGGATAGTACTCTCTCTGAGTTGCTAAACATGTTAGTGACTGCTGAGAAGACTATGAAGAAAGAGAACGTTGTAGGGACTTCTGCAGTAGTCTACAACAAGCCATCCTCTTCCACTCCTAAGCCGCAAGGCAAAGGAAAAGGGAAAGAGAAGAAGTCTACCACTCCTAAACCGAAAGGTGGAGTGAAGAAAAAGAAGGCGATGGAGCCCAAGGGGACTTGCCACCACTGTGGAAAGGAGGGGCATTGGAGGAGGAATTGCAGGTTCTACCTTGCAACTCTAAAGAACAAGCCAAAAGGTATGGTTTAATGTTCATATCTTCAATTCTAAATTGTTAGATCTTCTAAATGTTTATATTTTGATATAACGTGCTAATCACTCGTATAATTGTATATAGGTGAAGGAGGCAAGTAGAAGAAGAACAAGCAAGGAAAGGTGGAGAAGGGTTCGGCCACCATTGTTTTTGCTTACTACTTAGGAAGTTTTAATTTAGGCATTTAAAGAAAGTCTTTGAAACTTTCTTATTTTTGTAAAGAACTTATAATATGGCTTCATGTGATGTAAGACCACTATAAATGCCTAAATGAAGGCATTTAATTAGTCTCTAAATGTATAGAGCTAATTCTTTTTGTATTAAAACATTTTTGAATGTTTACATTATCACATCAATGTAATGTGATATATGCCTTCTAAATATATATGATATTTCCTTTAAAGTAGTGTTATGAATTGAAAATTGTCTTGTTGTATCCTTGATGAGATACAAGAGTTATATCACTTATTGTAATATGATAAACAAAACTTTAGACTTATCAATTATGGATAGACCTCATATGTTGGACATAGAAGGATACAATGAATCTATAGATTTGGTTCCAAATGTCTACCTATGAGTTCTATATGAATTGACAAAAGTCTAGAGATTCCTTTCTTAATGAAAAAGGAAGATCACATTATGGTGATGTAAGAAACAAGAAAAATGTATCTTGTAAGGTTATCACTTAAACCACAAACAAATCAAGATCACTCTTGATTCAATTAATAGTTTTGAACAATTGATTGGGCATTCTTAAAGTTTTTTTAGAATGTCAAGTATGTTAGTGACTAAACCAAGAATGAAGTGTCTAAATCAATAAAATGTTTAATGACTTTAGTCACTTAATAACAAGACATCATCTTAGTGAAGAATGAAAGAGATAAGCTTGAAATGTTTTAAAGCTACTACACAATGTCCTCTACCCGTATACTCCACGTTTATACATTTTTGAATGTATGAAGTAATTTTTCATTAAAGTCATGAAAAACAGTGGGAGGTGAGAAATTGGATATAAACTTGAATATGATTGTTTTATAGTTGTCAAAACAATGATAGTGCATGACTATTGTTGAGAGTTTGAAATTTTAATTGTTAAAGACTCAAGCTCTACAAACGTTAAAATTCTATGTTGTGTAACATTCAAAGAATAGTCTTTAAATGTTGGTTTCGTCAACCTAGCATGAAATGGTTGTATGTTGGGAGTTGTCCATTATTCTCTTTTATGAGAACAAACTAATAACGAAGCCTATGGACAAATTTTGATGAAACAAAAGGGATGGTTACAAAATGAGTCACAACATATAGTTTAAACAACAAGGCAATCTAAATTCGTCACCTTATGTAACTATAACGCTCTATGTAGTTTTGATAAAGAATTATATCAACCACCTAGAAGGAATGGTTGAGTTTCTATATCCTTAGTAGAAGCCATGCTTTCACTAAGGACTTAGATAATTCTCATATGACTACTTTAAAGTCTTAGTATGACTAAAACTTAAATAATGGTGTATGACACCATATAATTTAAATGAATGAACTTGAAAGAACAAGTCACACATTTTAATGGAATTACTTAAAGAAGGAATTCTTTTATGAATGATTCGTTTAAATAAACTTGTGTTAGCTAGGTTTGTTGATAGTCTCAAAATTGTTGAGACATCATTAAACAAGCTAATGGATCTAAATGATTGTCAAAAGATCCAGAACAAGTTAGTGGGAGCAATAAGCATTCAATCAAAGAAAATATAAGTATTGGGTTTTTTGATTGAATACTTAGTTACAACAAGGCCAGTGGGAGTGATGTCATAATTTGAATAACAAGATATGAATGAAGTCTATTTGATAGACTTAATAAAACATAAATGTTACTCAAAAATTGACAAATTTATGATACGCTCAATTTTGAAGTATTGACTTGAAAAAATTGAATGTGTCATAAAATCACAAAAGGGACACATGTATGGACTTGTGAAATGATATCCAAAGGTGTAGAACCACATAGGGTTGTCACTCTAAGATATTACTGTATCCCAGGATCAGAACCATAGCAACTGAATGAGTATTATTGCCTTTAAGAAAGGAACATCAGAGTGGGACTCTGGAAGTGTGTATTCACTTAGGTTATGGACCAAAGTGAAAAATAATCCATTTTTGTAAATGGAACTTCATAATAGATGAAGTACTAATCATATAAATGAATTGATAGTATTGTACTACAATGGTCTCAAAGATTGGAGCAAAGTTTGTATAAAGTATACAAACGAAATATATGACGATATATAGTTTTAGAAACTGCTTCAAAAGGTGTTTTGAATGGAAAGGGTTCTTATAGAACCAATGATTGAATCCAAACCATAAAGTCGTTAGTTGAACACTACGACGTAATGGGGCGATAGCTCAAGCCATGGAATCAAGGTCTCATCAAAGTATTCGAACACAAGAAAGAGACATCATCAAATGTTTTGGAGACATTTGATAAGTAAATCCCTTTTAGAGTTAAAAGGGGATTTTATACATAACCAAGTAAACCTACGAGCATAAGCTCACTCAACTAGCATGTATTAGATACACTAGTGATTGACTTTAGTGCAAGTGGGAGATTGTTGGAAATATGCCCTGAAAGTCAATCTTTGGAAGAAACCTTTCAGGACATTGAATTGATGTATACATATGACTCTTATACATCGGAAGGCAAAGATACTAACTAGGACATCTCAATAAACAAAATATGTCCTAAATAGTGAATCCATGGACAATGGATCGATTGAAGAAGTAATCTAATGATGTTAGACTACAGAGACCTTCTTCACATAACCATCATGTCCAAAAGGTTCCTGGTCATAGGATTGTCGGAGGGATACTGACAATGCATAGATCAGTACATACTATGTTCCCTTCAAATGGAAGGATGGAAAGTCTCTTCCCATTCGTGTTGAGACACTAGGACAAGTATGTAGGTGCTCATTGAGGGAATGAGTTCACTGAACACAATCGAACGAGAGTACTTGCATGGAGGTCTACTCACATGTCAAGCAAGTAACTCTAATAGTTGGAATAATGTAACTAATCCTTTGACCTGAGACATCATTGATGTCTAATGGTTAGGTCCTTGATCTTTGACCATGTCAAATGGCATTCCATTTGGAGAGTCCACGGCATTCTTGGGATCAAGCTATCTAAACATGTAGGCATGTGAATGGTCAACAAGGGATCTCTAATCCTCGTAAGAGGAAGATACTCTAAGATATGATTCGGAAATCTTCGGCCGAAGTATTGAGCGTAGTTAAGGAAAGTGTTCCTATGCGACTCATGTGAATCATATAAGAACGTATAATCACATTAGGGGTTTGACATATTAAATCCATACCCTAGTGATGTGATTAAGAGTATTGTATTGGAGAAGGATCGAATTGCATTGTAATTCCAACTGAATAGGTTCTCTGAATAACTTCTACATTAGCTTGGGTAGCCATGACATATGTTTAGATGTCACTCATGGCTTGTGAGTTCTTCTAGATGACTAAATGTAATCGTCAAAGAAGAACGTGAATTAAAAGCAAGTTTTAATTCAACAAGTGATTGGATTAAATCAATTGGATCGATGCCAATCATCTCACTGCCTTGCTAATTAGAACCTAAAAGATTGTTCACCAATACACTCTTGTAGTGATTAATCAATGGATGATGGAAATAATTAATTGGATTAATTGGGTGTGGTGATTAATTTAGAAAGTCTAAAGAAATCATAAAAGCGATAAAAGATCGTTTTGGACTTAAAGAAACGTTCGGGTTTAATTGGGCCTATTGGGCCTAAACCCATTGGGCTTTTATTTAAGCATTGGATGACTTAAAACAATAAAAGCCCAAAGCCCAAAATATCACACCAAGGCCGGCCACTTTGAGGAGGTGGGAGAAGTCAAATGTTGACTTGCTTCTTTTTGCCTATAAATACAACTTTATAGAGAAATATCTCCTAGGGTTTCATTTGTGTTCAAAAGACTTAGAGAAAAAGAAAAACATCTCTCTAGAACACAAAAGGGGGCCGGCCACCTTAGGGGATTTTAGCTAATCATCTAATCCCCCTTTGGTTATTCCTTCATCCTTTCTCACTACACTAGTGGGTGAGGATCTTTAGAGGTTTTCTCCTTGAAAACTCTAAGAGAACCTTGGAGCACTCAAACTAACAAAGTGGAGGAGGCAAGGAGGGAGGCAAGGCTCAAGGACTTTGAGGAGCAAAGATCTTGGAGGTGGTCCATCCTTGGTCTCACAAGTAGATCAAGAGGTATACATCTACTCCTAACCTTTGTTCTTCAATAAATTTTTTGTGATGCATCTTACATAAACCTATGCTCTTGAAGGGGATTTAAAATGACTAGAGTAATAAATTTAATTGTTAACATGCTTCCGCTAATTTTGTATATATATAATGATTTGTATATGCTTGCTAGTCACATGAAATCCCTAATGAAACTCATAATTTCCTTCAGAATCAACAAAGGTATAAGAATTCTCAACTCACTTTGTTCTTGAGTTGAGTCAGGCTTTGAATTTCATGGGTTAAGTTTTGTTTTTGAGTGCATATAAACATGATTCCGCCTTTAAATGTTAATTGCATGTTGTTGATGTTGCTCAAATGAACTTGTTTTTTCACAAATTTTCCTTCAGATGATCCTATTAATTTTATCAATAAGAAACAAGAAGGGGATAAGAAAATCTTATGAGGGATCTAATATATGAAAAGTACTACTAGGAACTTTGAATTTTTGCTGAAGAAAGGTTGTATCTGAGCATATTCGACCACCCCCCACTAGTTTGTTGGCCGCTGCTTGTTGCCGTGAAGTGTTAAGCCTTTCTTTATAACCATTATCATATACTATAAATCACCAATGCAATTGCTTGACATGTAAGTGATGGTTTTTCCTGAGGTTTCAGGGAGGCATTCTTCCAGCTCCTATCTATGATTAAAGGGCAAATATGTTTCAGCTTCAATACAAACACTATTTCTGAAACTAAGCTTAAAAACTCATACTATTTCCATAGCAAAATTACTTGCATTATTTTTGAAAACTAAACCAAAATAAACCACATTATTTTTGGAACTACAGCAAAATAACCACACTATTTCTGAAACAAAACCAAAATAATAACACTAAGGGCAATAATTTGTATACTTCACCGAGGGCAATGATTTGTATTAGTGTATGATGTCAAAACTCAAGGAGAAAAAAGTTGCAGACCTTTGCCATTTAATCCTTCTCCCCCTTTCTTGATCTATCCACTTAATCTTCATTTCTTTGTTTTCATTTTCAATTCAATTCGAATTCCACCATTTTTTTTTCAAATCACCATATTATGATTCTATGAGGATGAAGGAATTTGGTCTTGTTCCATGGTGGGACTGCTAGGTACAGGCACTTCAAGCCAAAAGTGGCAACCCACTCTCTAGGTTTGCCAAGTCTTAGTTGCTGCGATGAAGAAATGCAGGGTGCATATGCCACAAGGTGGAGACTTGACGGGATTTTAAAACCGCACAAATTTAACCCTCTTTTTGACAATTGTAGTAAAGATGTAAGTAGGGTATCGTTCTAGGCCGGGGATTAGGAGGGCTTGCTAATAACCTCTAAACTAATTTAAAAATATTAAACAAGACTCAAGGACACAAAAATAGGCTAAAAACTCTAATAATTCAAAACACACTAAAATGACTCAAAATAAAGAAAATTAACTAAATAAACACTAGGAACTTAATTGGACGGAAATTAAATTAAAAGATTAAAAATAATAAAAACTAACTAAATAATATTATTTAATAATGGGGGGGGGGGGTTTGGTTTTGATGAAACGTAAATTAAACTTAAATAAATTACAAAATTGACAAAAACATAAAATTAAAGTGAACGGATGGGCGACTGATTGGCTAGAGGGTTTTTCTCCACACAAGATACATATGCAACCTAAATTGACCTTCAGTTGTTCTTCCAATAAGTTGTAAATCTCAACACTCCAAATTAATTAGGTACGCTTAAATTAATCTTCAGATTTTCCTTAAATTATTGAATTGGATGAACAGCATACAACAACTCAAATTATTCCCCAAAAGTTCCCTACGTGAAAAACACAATAGAGATACGATTAAAGATCATTATGTTCTATGAAAATCATAAGTGTTGACAAGGCATTCGTAACTATGAAAAGCATGATACTCCTGCCAGGAATTTACTTAACGCGATTGTGACTAGCAACCTTCACTACTCATGAATATAAGTTCATAACGATTAGGTGAAATTCACTTATATTCTAGCATCAAATTCATGCATGTAAATTAAGTATGCATTCTTAATTAACATACACAAATAAATTATTAATCAAGCAGTTAAGCAAATTAAATTCACAACTCAGAAATCACAACTGAAGTTACCAATTCAAATTACAAATATATCCATGGCTTTGAATTATCCTCTAGCCAAACAAATTAATTACACATATTTATAACTTAAAAACAGAAATTAAAAACATAAGTTTGGAGAAATATAACCAAAATGGGGATCAAGGATCTCTCTGTGCAAATTTGGTTTGCACCGTGCCACTTGGCAGTTTGCACCGTGCCTTCTTTTCAAGACTCCTCCCGCTGCTTTTCGCAGCTTCACAGTTTCCTGCGCTCCCTAATTCCGTGCTCTTCTTCTTTGCTGCCAAGAATGGTAGCTCACTTTTTTTCTATTGGCTGCCCCGCAGCTTCGTTTCCTCCTGGACTTCTCTCCCTGCACCGTGAGTTTCTCCTTTTTTTTTCCTCTCAATTGGCTCGCTGAAAGCAGCCTTGCTTGCTGCCCTCAGATGCTCCGAGGCTGCCCTCGAGGCACTCTCCTTTTTCTGATTAATGCTGCGACTAATCTCTCTCGTTGTCTTCCAGGCAGCGTTGGTTTCTCCTCGCGCTCAAAGCTGCCTGGTGGCAGCCTCCGTTTCTGTTCTGCCCTTCACGTCCCTTAAATCCCGCATGCTTTGCCTTTCACACTCCACTCATTTCCTTTGATGCTCCATGTCTCCACCGACTTTGCTGCCTTGGATCCCAATTATTTATTTTTTTATTATTTTCTATTCTGTCCACTGCCTTATCTGATTTGCTTTTCTTTTTTTTCTTCAACGCTGCCCTCTGGCAGCCCCTTTGATCCGTGACAAAAGGGAGAGTAGCTCCCACTTCTAATTATTCTGTTTATTTTTCTTAAGTTACAAAAATCAAATAAGTAAGCAAGGTAAAAATAACGAATTTATTATTTAAAATTTCACTAGTGCTATTTTTATTTTCTTAGCTAGATAAATTCTATAAAACACAAAAACAAAGTAAATAGCTCAAAATATGAGGAACTAACTAAGAAAAGACAAGTGAATTTGATGTAAAAATATATATAAATATGATCCGATCAAATACCCCCACACTTAGCTTTTGCTAGTCCTCGAGCAAAACAAAGAAAACAAGAAAAAGTAATAACATGAAAAACATTAGCTTCCCCCTATGTGACCCTCATAGAATTTCATTCGAGAACATAAATCATCAAGAACCATAGCTAGCACCAAACAAGCTAATTCAAGCTCATCTTCCTTATTCATATATTAGCAGTAATCTTTAAATCGTCCTTGAAGTGTAGTGTGTGAGATAGCCATGCTAATGCAATTTCAAGTTTTTATTTTTAAAATCATCATATGCAAACTAGCAACCTTCTCACGGGATATGCACTCAATCACACATGTGTTTAGTTTTTATGTGTTTCACTCAAAGAAACAAATGTGAAAGTTCTACCATAAGCTTGCATAAAGATCACTTATCCACAATCATAATTGCAAAACTTAAATCAAGAGGACTTTTATTGGATGTAATGAGGCTTAGGGATAGGGCTTATTGAAACGAAAGAATAGGAAAGCACAAGTTCCAAGTTACACTGCAAGCAATTCTTTTGTTGAGATTTATAAGAACTCAAACTTTCCAGCAGTTCTTTTAACACTTCCACCCACACCCTTAAACTGAAACTTTAGAAACTTTTTATTTTCTTCGTATACAATCTTTCTGTTTCTTTTTCTTTTCTTCTCTTTTCTCATTTTTTTTAAAATAATAAATACAAACATGAAATACCCCCACACTTATTCTTTTGCCAAACTCATTCCAAGTACTTCATAAACATTTCTCATAAGACAGTCTCAAATTGCTCGCTTGGAAAGGGTAAGGAAACATGTTTGAGGTATAAGGGTAGACATATTTGGGGATAAGAAATAAAAGGCTCAACATACGGCTCAAATTGGCAATCTAATGATATCATTTTTTTCTTTGGGAAATATGGTTATTTGGGCCATGGTGGTGAACCTAATGCCTCTATCATTTTCAAGTTCATGCAATCAATGACAAATATTTCGAAAGATCGTTACGCAAGTTCTAGAGATGTATCTCACATAAGTTCATCACACATGAAAGAATACGAGTGTATGAAAAATGCACACACTTTCAATAGGCTCAAAAACTCACATAGGATGTATATGGTCACTAAATTCACATATGAAGCTTTAAGTCATGCTTTAGTTTCACATCAACAAGGCTATGCACATTTGGTTTTTTCAAAGATGATCAAACATGTACAATACTAACAAGAGAATAAAGAATTTCACATAACATATGTTAACTAAGTTCTTGATAATCATGGTTCAAATTCCATCCAGTTATATCATTGGGTCGGGAAACTAATAAAAATTTAATTAAAAACAATAAGGAAAACAAGACAATATTTTTGGATTTTTAAATTTTTTTCGGAAAAAAAAATTAAATAAAACAAAACTAATTAAGAAAACAAAAGGCAATAACATGGAAACAAATGAACCAGTTCAAAGTCGAAGGTACAAAAATTTTCAATTTGGTCATTTTTTATACTTGATACCCCCACACTTAAACTAGACATTGTCCCCAATGTCAGAAAACATTAATATGAAGAAAAAAAACAGGAATAAATAATAAGAAACAAAATAAAGCAATAGGACTGAAAACTTCTCTAATTTGCAGAAAACGAAGCGAAGACCCCCAAACGTAAATTTTGCAATCAACTTCAAGGGCAGAAATATTCAAAAAGTTCCTGCAAAGAAAAGAAATAAATCAGTTAAGCACGCAAGAAAATATAGAAAATATGCAAACGAAAAATATAGAAAATGAAAATAAAAGACAACGAAAAGAACTAATAGGTGGTCATTGGTCGCTTGTTGATTTTCCACAGCTTTCATCTCGAACTGGATGGGTCTTCTTCTTGCAAGTGCTCCTCAGCTTAGTTGAGGATGAATCAGCACGTTGTCTCCACATGCTTCAAGTAGTCCGGTCTCCACGCAGGTGTGGCATCTTCTTGAACTCTTGGATCAACCCAGACTCATCTGCTCTTCGAAGCAACTCAGACTCCTCCTGCTTCGTCTGTGAGGTACTTTTGCTTTTGAAGAAGCACCTCAACACAGGTTTATTTTTGAAGTGGGCTGGGAGGGGTCTGAGATGAGTACTCGAGAGCAAGACTAGGTAAGCAATCAGGATCTCACTTTCTCCACGTTCCTCGGATGAAGGAGAGGAGAAAGCATGATATGAGATACTTTTGCTTTTAACCTTTTTGATATGAAATACTTTTGCTCTGGATGATTTGTTTTCTGGGGTGATCCAAGGGATGAAGAACACTGAGTAACTCGAAAGCTTTCTTTGGGAAAACATTGTCGGAGATGAAGAGAGGTTGAGAGGTTGAGAGGGTGTGAAGGTGTGCCTTTGATGTGGAAGGCGAAGGTCGAGACTTATAGAAATTTTTCTTCCTCAGCCGGAACTATTCCCTCACTATTTGTCGGCAGCCGGTGGATGGATGAACAGTGCCCGTTACGCGCTTTCTGACAAAGCGTCCGTAATTTCCGCGAAGCTGACTGCGCATGCGACGAGTGACGACAAACTGGAATGATGATATTTTGAAAATCGGGGTTCAAATCCGGGTTCGGCTCGTGGTTTTCACAACGCTCCAAGCTGCACGTGATGAGTCACGACAAAATTGGAAAAACAGAACCCCTCGTGATGTCTGAGCAATTCCGACTTTTGAGAAAGGAAACGGCTCTCGAGAAAGGAGCGTCCAGCTTTGATCTCTGAGGAGCGCCTCTTTGATCTCTGAGGAGCGCCTCTTTGATCTCTGAGGAGCGGCTCTTTGATCTCTGAGGAGCGGGTGCCCTTCATTTTCTTCTTTTTATAGAGGCATGAATTTTGTTTCACCTCACACTTGAACTCCTTTCCTCAAACACTCCCTTCTGTAAACACACATAATCTTTCCGAACTCTTCTTCCGCTTCAGCAATCTTAATCTTTCTGAACTCTTTTCTTCCTCAACCCCCTCTAAAAATGTCTTGCCCTTCCGACCGTCGCCTAAACTTGAATGTCGGGGAAGACGATGACTCTTCTTCTCCGAACAACATTTGGAATCCGTCCTTCATATCCCTCAATGGTCCTCTTACAGTCGGGGACACAATGATGAGGAATGAAATCACCGCTACGGTGATTGCCAGAAATCTGCTCACTCCAAGGGACAATAGGATGCTATCCAGGCGGTCGGACGAGCTGGCTGTTCAAGAATCGCTAGCTCTCAACGTCCAAAGTGCGGGCTCAGTTTCAAACATGGGCCAGCGCCTGCTTGCCCGAACTCGTCAGGTGGAGTCACTGATGGTGGAGGTGGCCAGTCTTCGGCAAGAAGTCAGAGGACTCAGGCACGAGAACAAGGAGTTGCACATGCTTGCAACTAGTTACTCGACCAGCATGAAGAGGAAGCTGGACCAGCTGCAGGAGTCGGACGGTCGGATCCAGAGTGATCATGAAAGGTTCATGGCGTTACTCCCGAGGTTTATGTTGCCTTCGTCCTCTGGAGTAGCACCAAGCGTTCCGGCTCCGGAGATTCCAACTCTGGCTCTTCGTCTTCCCGGAGCTCCGTCGACCTCTGAGGCGCCACCTAACCAATGACCAATGATTGCTATTAGTTTTTCGTATTATTGTAAAATTTTATTTATGCTTTAATGTTTATTTAAATAAATGAATATATAAATATATAAATATATATTACTAATATTATTATTATTATTATTTTTTTTTTTAAGGTTTATTTCAAGCAATATATAAAATATGTAAATCAAAATATGTAACTTAATGCAAAAAGACTTTATTTACCCGCACTTAAAATAAACAAGGCCCTTAATTTATTTAAACACAAACTAAACACAAATCAACCAAATAACACAACTAACTAAACAAAACAAAGATTGCAAAGTAAAGGCAATAAAGAGAAGGGTTAAGAAATGCAAATCTGGTTGCTTGGGTTGCCTCCCAAGAAGCGCTTGATTTAACGTCTTTAGCCGGACGAATCTTTCCATTAACCTCCCCTCGGCTCCAAAGCATGAAATTTATCTTTCAATGGGAGGTGATACTTGAAATGATTCGGCAATGGTTTAAATTCTCGAGTGGGTGCCTGAATCATTAAAATCATAAATATGTTAGTATAAAATAAAAATAAAATTAAAATTGGAGAAGATTGCTTACTTTCCTTGTCCGACACAAACTCAATAACAAAAACTACTCCCTTGAACGTTTCGGGGACTTTGCACTTGGCCAGATTGACGATGATGGTTGTGGCCTGTCCCGTGTCATCAAACTCAACTTCTCGGGCCTTTGTTTCCACAATTACATCCTCTTGGATGCATTCCACATATTTTCCAGCCACTTCATTATCTTGAACCATTTTTCTTGGTGCACAAGGTTCTTTGAACGTTTCAACCTCATCGGGAATCTGTTTTGGTGCACTAAGAATTTGGATATCACTTTGCATCTCAGGAAGAGCTTCCACAATGTCTTTTTCACTTTCTTTGAAATTTGGAATAAAAAATCTGCAAGGAAAAAGAACATTCGGTGGAATAGGGTTAGAATGAATTGAACTTAGAACTTCCTCACCTGAGTTGGACGACATAGGGACTTGAGGGGTTTGTGACAAGAATTCGTCTAAACTGCCCAGGTCATCCTCTTCTTCTTCTTCTTGCAGCGGCAATTCATCCAAGTTCGGGCTGTGACTGGATGGTTCTGGAACAGCCTCATCTTCCATCTCACCTTCCAAAGTGATGGCTTCATTGATTTCCACTTCTCCCTTTGAATTTGCAAATGTGGAGTTGGAGAGTTCACTTTGATCTTGAATCTGTGCCATGATCTCCATAATCTGCCCAACTTGCCTCTCCAATTCATCCACTTTGTTGGTCCGGTCTTGCATCTCCTGGTTTTGATTTTCTACTCCCTGATTCAAAGAGGTGAGTAGCTTATTAAATGTATCATTATCCAAGGATGTACCTGAATCGAATTGGGCTGATTGTTGTGGTGGCTGTGACGGTTCATATGGCCACTGATAGAACTCTTCCGATGGCGGCAATTGTTCCTCTTGTTGTGAACCTTGCGTCAAAGAGATTAGTCCTTCAAGAATTTCATTATAATTCACAGGCATACTTGAATTCGATTGGAATTGTTGTGGGGGATGCTGTGGTGGCTGCATAGGTCTGGAATAGAACTCGTCTTGCTGCCAATATCCACTTTGTTGAAATTGCTGAGGTTCATCCCACATCTGATTTGAATAACCTCTCCAATTCGAATTGCAAGCGTTGGAAAACATGTTGCCCCTTGATTGACCGTGGCCTTGATATCCCCATTCATCTTCATATGCAGAAAATTGAGGAGACTGATGAGTCTGATATCCTTGCCCATATGACACATCAAATGTCGGGACATTTGGCATTGAGGTCCTTTCGGCATTATTAGTCAATTGAGCAGTGAGCTGCGCCAATTGAGCTTGAATACTAGCAAAATCCATGTCTTGCTCCAATTATACCTAAAATCAAAGAAAGAAAAATAAATCAAATACCAAAAGTAAAATACACAAATACAAATATAAACATAAACACAAATATAAAAATAAACACAAACAAAAATAAAGGGATTAGCAAAGTTACTAATCCCCGGCAACGGCGCCAAAAATTTGACGGGATTTTAAAACCGCACAAATTTAACCCTTTTTTTGACAATTGTAGTAAAGATGTAAGTAGGGTATCGTTCTAGGCCGGGGATTAGGAGGACTTGCTAATAACCTCTAAACTAATTTAAAAATATTAAACAAGACTCAAGGACACAAAAATAGGCTAAAAACTCTAATAATTCAAAACACACTAAAATGACTCAAAATAAAGAAAATTAACTAAATAAACACTAGGAACTTAATTGGACAGAAATTAAATTAAAAGATTAAAAATAATAAAAACTAACTAAATAATATTATTTAATAATGGGGGGGGGGTTTGGTTTTGATGAAACGTAAATTAAACTTAAATAAATTACAAAATTGACAAAAACATAAAATTAAAGTGAACGGATGGGCGACTGATTGGCTAGAGGGTTTTTCTCCACACAAGATACATATGCAACCTAAATTGACCTTCAGTTGTTCTTCCAATAAGTTGTAAATCTCAACACTCCAAATTAATTAGGTATGCTTAAATTAATCTTTAGATTTTCCTTAAATTATTGAATTGGATGAACAACATACAACAACTCAAATTATTCTCCAAAAGTTCCCTACGTGAAAAGCACAATAGAGATACGATTAAAGATCATTATGTTCTATGAAAATCATAAGTGTTGACAAGGCATTCGTAACTATGAAAAGCATGATACTCCTGCCAGGAATTTACTTAACGCGATTGTGACTAGCAACCTTCACTACTCATGAATATAAGTTCATAACGATTAGGTGAAATTCACTTATATTCTAGCATCAAATTCATGCATGTAAATTAAGTATGCATTCTTAATAAACATACACAAATAAATTATTAATCAAGCAGTTAAGCAAATTAAATTCACAACTCAGAAATCACAACTGAAGTTACCAATTCAAATTACAAATATATCCATGGCTTTGAATTATCCTCTAGCCAAACAAATTAATTACACATATTTATAACTTAAAAACAGAAATTAAAAACATAAGTTTGGAGAAATATAACCAAAATGGGGATCAAGGATCTCTCTGTGCAAATTTGGTTTGCACCGTGCCACTTGGCAGTTTCCACCGTGCCTTCTTTTCAAGACTCCTCCCGCTGCTTTTCGCAGCTTCACAGTTTCCTGCGCTCCCTAATTCCGTGCTCTTCTTCTTTGCTGCCAAGAATGGCAGCTCACTTTTTTTCTATTGGCTGCCCCGCAGCTTCGTTTCCTCCTGGACCTCTCTCCCTGCACCGTGAGTTTCTCCTTTTTTTTTCCTCTCAATTGGCTCGCTGAAAGCAGCCTTGCTTGCTGCCCTCAGATGCTCCGAGGCTGCCCTCGAGGCATTCTCCTTTTTCTGATTAATGCTGCGACTAATCTCTCTCCCTACCTTCAAGGCAGCGTTGGTTTCTCCTTGCGCTCAAAGCTGCCTGGTGGCAGCCTCCGTTTCTGTTCTGCCCTTCACGTCCCTTAAATCCCGCATGCTTTGCCTTTCACACTCCACTCATTTCCTTTGATGCTCCGTGTCTCCACCGACTCTGCTGCCTTGGATCCCAATTATTTATTTTTTTATTATTTTCTATTCTGTCCACTGCCTTATCTGATTTGCTTTTCTTTTTTTCTTCAACGCTGCCTTCTGGCAGCCCCTTTGATCCGTGACAAAAGGGAGAGTAGCTCCCACTTCTAATTATTCTGTTTATTTTTCTTAAGTTACAAAAATCAAATAAGTAAGCAAGGTAAAAATAACAAATTTATTATTTAAAATTTCACTAGTGCTATTTTTATTTTCTTAGCTAGATAAATTCTATAAAACACAAAAACAAAGTAAATAGCTCAAAATATGAGGAACTAACTAAGAAAAGACAAGTGAATTTGATGTAAAAATATATATAAATATGATCCGATCAAGACTGGAGAGGACTTGTACGAGGAGAGCAACAAAGAGTCTTCAAATAGCAACCGAAAGATCCTCCACACCCATGGATTCAAGTAAGAGTATAGCTTGAGATCATTAAACCATTCAATGTTCTTGTTTTATGACTAACGTTGAAGACGATGCGACATATGGACCTGAAATTTGTAGATTATGTAGTCCTTTGATCTTGAAAAATTGTAGTTGTACACCCAAGGATTCAAGTACACAACATCTTCAACCTTAGTGCATCGACATCTGACACGATATATTATTTGTCCAGATCATGTATGTATGTTGATGGCAGTGGACACAAAAGGAAAATATTTTAACCATTTTATGTCCAGATAAAATTTTGTTTTAGTAACATTTTTTAAAGGAAAATACCATAACCATAATACTACTTCCATTGAGTCTATTTCGTGATCATTTGTGTGCTTGCATCTGTAGTCTTAGTTGCCTTTGATTTGTTAATCCATGAAATTATATTCGTAACTCTGATTTCGTTAAGATTGATTCTACTTCCATTGACACAGCCAAACATAATCTCGTCCTGATATTCGTTAAAATTGAATTATGAAAATAATCACTACAATGTTCTTTATCTTAACACACACATGTGGTGATTAGATGTTCACCAGATTAACATGCTTGTAAAAGGATAGAGATAAAAAAAAAAAAAAATTCTTGCAATCCTGCCGCATGTTGCTCGTTTATATAGAACCAAAATAAATACTATTTCTTGAAGGAAACAAAATAACCCATACTATTTCTAAAATAGAATCAAAATAACCCACAATGTTTCTGGAACTACAGCAAAATAACTCACAATATTTCTAAAATAGAACAAAATAAACATTGTTTCTGAAACTACAACAAAATAATATGAAACTGAACCAAAATAACCTATACAATTCCTGAAACTATAACAAAATTACCCTTTTTTTAAACTGAACGAAAATAATGCATACTATTTTTGGAAGGGAACAAAATAAACACTATTTCTAGAACTATAGCAAAATAACTCACTTTTTTCTGATATTGAACCAAAATAACCCACACTATTGCTGGAACAAAAACAAAATTACACACTATTTCTGAAATCGAACCAAAATAACTCAAACTGTGACATCCCGTTCCGTATTTTTATACGTTCGAGGTAAAATGACGAAAATACCCTCACCTACGCGTGAACGGGTACGTTTGGACACGAAAATGGGCTTTGGGGTGTCCGGAATATTAAGCCCAAAGATTTGGGCTGATGAAATGACACGTGTGCTGCACATGCACACACCCACGTTTTAACCCTACTTTTCATTCCTTCTTCCTTATCTCGCTATCTTTCTGAAACTCTCTCTCACTTTCTCTCTCTCGATTCTCAACTACGGACACACACACACAACTCGATCTCGACACAACCAAGACTTAAGGTAAGTCTTTTTGAACTCGTGGAACCTTGATGAATTCATTGATACTAGTTTTAGGTTGTGAAACCCACGAAAACAACTCGAACCCGTGATTTGAATTTAGGGTACTATTCATATACTTTTGTTTTGGATCGTTTTAGGTGAAACAAAGATCACCACAAGTCCTAAAACATTCCCACGAACCTCGGAGTACCCAGTTTGCAAAGTTTGGGCGTCGGAGGTGGTGGTTTCGAAGTTGGCCGAAATTGGAAGGATTCCCCGAGGAATTTCCAACCATTTTTCAAGGTATTTGAGTTTCTAAACATGTTCTATATTGAATTTAGAGCATGTAGGAAGAAAAACGAGTGAAAAAGGATGAAAAACGAAGAAGATAGGATAGTTTGAAATTTGGCCGGAATCGGTCGCCGGCGCCGGCGATGGTCGCCGGAAAAACCAGTCCGGCCGGCGACCTGAGGTTAGGGATGACGGAATATTCCGTCAAAGTTGACGGAATATTCCAACGCCGTTAACTAACGCCGTTAACTGACGCCGTTAGAAGTTAACGGAATATTCCAACGGAATATTCCTTTACTGTTAGGGAATATTCCCTGGCGCGTGCACAGCACGTGACAGCGCGTGGGGGCGCGTCTGTCCGTGCTATTCCTGGCGCGTGGGGGCGCGTGAGCAGTCCAAAAATTATTTTAAAAATATCACGACGATCGTGACGTCGTGTAGGTCGCGTTGGTATATTCAAATGCCAAAATTGACCTTCGTATGAAAAGTTATTTACGTAGGTCGTGTATGTGTTGTTATTGACGGTTTTGCGATTAATTCACGTATAGGTGAGACGTATCCGACGGACGAGCGCAGTCACACTAGGCTCGGGGGATACGACCCGTCGACATACCAGTGAGTGGGCTTTTGTTTTCAGTATATATATATATATATATGACGTTTTGCCCAGAGACGTAAATTGATTGAATTACGAATTGTTTGGATGTGATAATTAGATTGCCATGTCATATGTCTACTATAGTATATGAATATGATTACGATTGCATTCATTATGCACTGACGCCGAGGACGGCCAGGTAAGTAATGTGGTAGTGCTTGAAATGATGTTAGATTGCGATTTAGTTAATCACCTGCACCTCGGGTGTTGTGCTCCGCCAGAGTAGGGCTTAGCCTTCACGTGATCGTTCACCTCACGCACCGTACGCTCAACTTGGATCCAAGATAGGTGCCTAGCCTGTCGTACAGACCACAATAGGTGGTTCCGACTCGTTGGTGACCCGCGATTCGTCGCACAGCCTTCACGTGATTGTAGCACAGAGCGTAATATTATACACCTAGCCTGTCGTACAGACCACAATAGGTGGTTCCGACTTGTGTGCAGGATGATGATAATGATAATGATTGATAGGGATTGAATATGTTTGTTATGGCCTAATCCTGAGCTTGATGATGAGTTGTGATATGTAGACGATGTTTTCGTATATACGTTTATATACGTACTATTTTCTGGGAAAATTATACTGATTTACAGCGAGGGGTTATTTATGGAATTATGAAATGGTTTTGGAAAACTTTGTTTTTGCCCACTCACCTTGCATGTTTTGCGCCCCTCCAGGTACTAGGTAGCTACGTCGTGGACGGTTAGCGAGGCGCTAAGGCAGTTCTGACAGACTACCACCACTTATGTAGGATTTCTTTTACAGTTGTAACGTTTGTTTTAACTTGACTGCACCTAGGATCGGCTCTGTATCATATGTATATTATAAACTTAATTTTCACTACTGCACTTCATACCAAATTCGCTTCCGCTGACGCACACGGCTACGTCACTCACACGTGACGGCCGGCACGCCTCGGTTTCCGGATCGGGGTGTGTCAACTTGGTATCAGAGCCTAGATTTTGGTAGTTCTGTGCAGTTGTGAATATTCTAAATCATTTGGTGTTTCTGTCAGAACGATGCCGCCTCGACGAGAGCCACGTCCACCTGTTGATCCTAGCTTTCCCGACCTTTCTCACTTGGGAGATGTTATTGCTCAGGCTATTCAGTCTACCCTTCGTCCTTCCCATAGGACCCCTCTAGAGAGTGCGCATAATTTGAGGTTACCGAGATATGAGGGTGACGAGGGGCACGAAGGTGCCGAGCGCTGGTTTCTGCAGATAGAGCGGACTTTCCGAATATTACATAGTCAGGGTAATCTAGCTGCGGGAACTTGGGTTGAGACTGCGACATGGTTTATGGGAAAGGAACCTGCCACTTGGTGGGAACAGCTGGCTGACAGGATGCCACCAGAAGAGGCCAAGGACTGGGAGGTGTTCAGACAGCAATTCTATGAGCGATTTATCCCAGACGCCTATCTGGATCGCAAGAAACAAGAATTTACGAGCCTGAAGCAGAAGAAGATGTCAGCGAACGAGTACTACAGGAGGTTCACTGATCTTTCTCGCTACCACCCTGAGGTTGCTAGGAATCAGGCCGAGATGCTTCGGAGATTCAAGCTGGGCACTCAGAAGAAATGGCGCACGATGGCGACTACGAGGCACTGCGAGACCTATCACGACTTCTACGCGGTCTTGGTGCAGATAGAGGATTCGGAGAACCTGCCGAGTGATAGCGATAACGAGGAAGGGAAAGAGGAACCGAGGAGAGACGACAAGGGTAAAGGAGTGGCATCACAGGGGCCTCGGAGGACCCAGAATTTCAAGAGAAGTGGTTTTAGCTCGAGTTCTTCTTCGAGTGGGGGTACGAGCTCCCCGGGTCAGAGGAGATGGGGCGGATTCGCCGGAGGTCAGCGTTTCCAGAGGCAGCGAGATGCTAGTGGTCCTTATGTGCCGTTCTGTCGGCGGTGCAACAGTCGGCATTATGGCGAGTGCAGGCAGGGCGCTCGTGGATGTTTTACATGTGGACAGCAGGGTCATCGCGCAGCGAATTGCCCGCAGAGTCAACCGAGACCTCCACTATTTGCGTTACCACCACCGGTTCCTATCCAGCAGGTCCCACCTCCTGGTGGATATGGTCAGCCGAGTCGTGGTGGTACTTATCATTATCAGGGTGACGTTGCTCCTTATACTCCCGCACCGTACCCATATCATTAGGATCCGTACTATTCAGGCGGTTCTCAGAGTAGCTATTCTCCGTATTCTGGAGGGTATACTTCGTATCCTTCTTATCCTGCCGGCGGACAGCAGTGGTATTCGGGAGTGCAGCCACAGCAGGGAGAGGCTACTTCTAGCAGTGCAGGATCATCTAGACAGCCTAATCCTGCGGGATCCAGTCGTGGTGTGCCTGGACGATCTGGTCAGCCGAACAGAGGTCGCGGTGGTCGACAGCAGCCGCAGGGCCGTATTCATAACCTTACAGCGCATGACGTCCAGAATAACCCGGATCTGATAACGGGTAAGTTAAATGTACTTGGTCATTTCGCGAGAGTGTTGATAGACTGTGGCGCTACTCATTCAGTCATTTCTTACTCATTTGCCCAATTGACTCAACCTGAGTCTGCACCCCTCGTATTTGAGTTAGAAGTGTCGATGCCTAGGGGAGAGACATGTTTGGTCAGTCGGATGTACCCAGGGTGCCCCGTGTTGATTGAGGATGTGCTGATGCCCGCTAATCTTATTCCGTTAGATATTGTTGAGTTTGATGTGATATTGGGCACGGATTGGCTACATTTTCATCGAGCCAACATAGATTGTTATGAGAAGAGAGTTACGTTCCATCGGCCGGGGTTACCTGTGGTCACATTCACTGGCGAACGCAGTAATGTTAGGCACGGCATTATTTCAGCCGTGCGAGCTACGAAATTGTTGCAGAAGGGTTGTCAGGGGTATCTGGCTCACGTAGTATTGAACGATAGTGCTCCTGTCAGTTTGGAGGATGTGAAGGTGGTCAGGCACTTTTCCGACGTATTTCTTGACGATTTGCCAGGCTTACCACCGGATCGAGATGTGGAGTTTTCTATCGACTTATTGCCAGGTACAGACCCTATATCTCTGACTCCCTATCGAATGGCTCCCGCTGAATTGCGAGAGTTAAAGATTCAGTTACAAGAGTTGTTAGACCAAGGTTTTATACAACCGAGTATTTCACCTTGGGGAGCTCCAGTATTGTTCGTGCGTAAGAAGGATGGTACTCTACGGCTATGTATCGACTATCGACAGCTGAATCGGGTAACGATTAAAAACCGTTATCCATTACCTCGTATTGACGACTTGTTCGATCAACTGCGAGGAACTTGTGTATTTTCGAAGATCGATCTACGATCTGGCTATCACCAGCTGAAGATTAAGGGCGAGGATGTTCCGAAGACGGCGTTCCGAACCAGATACGGGCACTACGAGTTTTTAGTCATGCCATTCGGTTTGACTAACGCCCCAGCTGCCTTTATGGATTTGATGAACCGAGTATTTCAGCCGTATTTGGATCGGTTCGTCATTGTATTCATCGATGACATTCTGGTGTACTCTAAATCGAAGTCAGATCACATGCGACATCTTTCATTAGTACTGAAGAAGCTGAGGGAGCATCGATTATACGCTAAGTTCAGTAAATGCCAATTCTGGTTAGATCAAGTGGCATTTTTGGGGCACGTTATCTCAGCTCAGGGCATTCAGGTGGATTCCCAGAAGATAGCAGCGGTGGAGAATTGGGAACAACCACGAACTGTTTCTGAGGTACGGAGTTTCCTCGGATTAGCAGGCTACTATCGGCGGTTCGTGCAAGATTTCTCAGTAATTGCGTTACCTCTCACGAAGTTAACCAGGAAGGATGTTCGATTTGAGTGGGATGATAGCTGCGAACGGAGTTTTCAGCAGCTAAAACATTGTCTTACTCATGCTCCGGTGCTAGCACTTCCAGACGATAGTGGTAACTTCGAGGTCTATAGTGACGCATCATTGAATGGCCTGGGTTGCGTGTTGATGCAACATGGTAGGGTGATCGCCTACGCATCGAGGCAGCTGAAATCGCACGAGATGAACTACCCTACTCATGATCTTGAGTTGGCGGCGATTATATTTGCGTTGAAGATCTGGAGACATTACCTCTACGGTGAGAAGTGTAAGATCTTTACAGACCACAAGAGCCTCCAGTACTTGTTCACCCAGAGAGACCTGAACCTCCGCCAGCGAAGGTGGATGGAGTTGCTGAGTGATTACGATTGCACGATTGAGTATCATCCGGGTCGTGCAAACGTAGTAGCTGACGCACTTAGCCGGAAGTCTCAGGGTCGAGTGGATGCTATATACGCGAGCCGTGCTCCTTTGTTGGCCGAGCTGAGGTCGACCGGAGTCGGATTGGAGATTGATTGTTCTGAGACAAAGAATCGAAGGAAAGCATTACTTGCTCATTTCCAGGTCAGACCGATTCTGATTGATCGTATTCTCGAGACTCAGTTGAATGACGCGGAGACTCAAGAGTTGATTCGACTGAGGGGTGAAGGTAAAAAGATCGATCTGCGGATTCGAGAAACCGACGGTATGCTCATGCAAGGAAACAGAATGTACGTGCCAAACGACGCAGAGTTAAAGAAGGCGATTCTCGATGAGGCACACGTATCAGCTTATGCGATGCATCCGGGCAGTACCAAGATGTATCATACCATTCGACCATTCTACTATTGGCCTGGTATGAAGAGGGAGATCGCCGAGTACGTGAGTAGATGTCTTATTTGCCAGCAAGTTAAAGCCGAGAGGAAGAAACCGTTCGGACGACTGCAACCACTTCCCGTCCCTCAGTGGAAATGGGAAAACATCACCATGGATTTCGTCTATAAGTTACCCCGTACACTGAATGGTTACGACGGTGTTTGGGTAATAGTTGATCGACTTACGAAATCTGCGCATTTCATTCTGGTTCGAGAGAAGTTTTCCCTACCACGATTAGCTGAGCTTTTCGTATCGAAGATCGTCAAGTATCATGGTGTGCCAGTCAGCATTATCTCAGATCGAGATCCGAGATTCACATCCAAGTTCTGGACGGCATTCCAGGAAGCCCTCGGCACGAGGCTACTGTATAGTACAGCTTATCATCCACAGACGGACGGACAGTCCGAGAGGACCATCCAGACGCTCGAGGATATGTTACGATCTTCCGTATTACAGTTTGGTGATGCATGGCATCTACGCTTGGATCTGATGGAGTTCGCGTACAACAACAGTTACCATTCGAGCATCGGAATGTCACCATTCGAAGCGTTGTACGGTCGAGCTTGTCGTACGCCCCTATGTTGGTCGGAAGTTGGCGAGAGGGTACTTGAAGGTCCAGAGATAGTTGACGAGACGACTCAGAACATCCAGGTAATCAAGTCTAACCTCAAAGTGGCCCAGGATCGCCAGAAGAGTTTAGCCGATAGACACGCCACTGATCGGGTTTACGTGGTAGGCGATTGGGTGTTCCTGAAGTTGTCGCCGTGGAAAGGAGTTGTACGGTTCGGTAAGAAGGGGAAGCTGAGTCCCAGGTATATCGGACCCTATCTAATCACCGAGCGGATAGGTGAAGTAGCGTATAGACTTGAGTTGCCTCCAGAGCTATCCAGAGTTCATAACGTGTTTCACGTTTCGATGCTACGTCATTACGTTGCTGATCCGTCTCACGTGCTACCTCCGCAGCAGTTAGAAGTTAGTCCTGATCTGACGTACGAGGAGGAGCCGGTGACTATCCTAGACTGGAAGGATAAGGTTCTACGAAACAAGACGGTTCGGTTAGTAAAGGTCTTGTGGCGAAACCATTCGGTTGAGGAGGCTACTTGGGAGTTAGAGGAACGAATGAGAGTTATGTATCCACGCTTATTCTATGTTTATTAGTGTTTGCTTGTGTTATGTAAATTTCGGAGTGTTTGTTTATGTTATGTAAATTTCGGGGACGAAATTTTATTAAGGAGGGTAGGTTGTGACATCCCGTTTCGTATTTTTATACGTTCGAGGTAAAATGACGAAAATACCCTCACCTACGCGTGAACGGGTACGTTTGGACACGAAAATGGGCTTTGGGGTGTCCGGAATATTAAGCCCAAAGATTTGGGCTGATGAAATGACACGTGTGCTGCACATGCACACACCCACGTTTTAACCCTACTTTTCATTCCTTCTTCCTTATCTCGCTATCTTTCTGAAACTCTCTCTCACTTTCTCTCTCTCGATTCTCAACTACGGACACACACACACAACTCGATCTCGACACAACCAAGACTTAAGGTAAGTCTTTTTGAACTCGTGGAACCTTGATGAATTCATTGATACTAGTTTTAGGTTGTGAAACCCACGAAAACAACTCGAACCCGTGATTTGAATTTAGGGTACTATTCATATACTTTTGTTTTGGATCGTTTTAGGTGAAACAAAGATCACCACAAGTCCTAAAACATTCCCACGAACCTCGGAGTACCCAGTTTGCAAAGTTTGGACGTCGGAGGTGGTGGTTTCGAAGTTGGCCGAAATTGGAAGGATTCCCCGAGGAATTTCCAGCCATTTTTCAAGGTATTTGAGTTTCTAAACATGTTCTATATTGAATTTAGAGCATGTAGGAAGAAAAACGAGTGAAAAAGGATGAAAAACGAAGAAGATAGGATAGTTTGAAATTTGGCCGGAATCGGTCGCCGGCGCCGGCGATGGTCGCCGGAAAAACCAGTCCGGCCGGCGACCTGAGGTTAGGGATGACGGAATATTCCGTCAAAGTTGACGGAATATTCCAACGCCGTTAACTAACGCCGTTAACTGACGCCGTTAGAAGTTAACGGAATATTCCAACGGAATATTCCTTTACTGTTAGGGAATATTCCCTGGCGCGTGCACAGCACGTGACAGCGCGTGGGGGCGCGTCTGTCCGTGCTATTCCTGGCGCGTGGGGGCGCGTGAGCAGTCCAAAAATTATTTTAAAAATATCACGACGATCGTGACGTCGTGTAGGTCGCGTTGGTATATTCAAATGCCAAAATTGACCTTCGTATGAAAAGTTATTTACGTAGGTCGTGTATGTGTTGTTATTGACGGTTTTGCGATTAATTCACGTATAGGTGAGACGTATCCGACGGACGAGCGCAGTCACACTAGGCTCGGGGGATACGACCCGTCGACATACCAGTGAGTGGGCTTTTGTTTTCAGTATATATATATATATATATGACGTTTTGCCCAGAGACGTAAATTGATTGAATTACGAATTGTTTGGATGTGATAATTAGATTGCCATGTCATATGTCTACTATAGTATATGAATATGATTACGATTGCATTCATTATGCACTGACGCCGAGGACGGCCAGGTAAGTAATGTGGTAGTGCTTGAAATGATGTTAGATTGCGATTTAGTTAATCACCTGCACCTCGGGTGTTGTGCTCCGCCAGAGTAGGGCTTAGCCTTCACGTGATCGTTCACCTCACGCACCGTACGCTCAACTTGGATCCAAGATAGGTGCCTAGCCTGTCGTACAGACCACAATAGGTGGTTCCGACTCGTTGGTGACCCGCGATTCGTCGCACAGCCTTCACGTGATTGTAGCACAGAGCGTAATATTATACACCTAGCCTGTCGTACAGACCACAATAGGTGGTTCCGACTTGTGTGCAGGATGATGATAATGATAATGATTGATAGGGATTGAATATGTTTGTTATGGCCTAATCCTGAGCTTGATGATGAGTTGTGATATGTAGACGATGTTTTCGTATATACGTTTATATACGTACTATTTTCTGGGAAAATTATACTGATTTACAGCGAGGGGTTATTTATGGAATTATGAAATGGTTTTGGAAAACTTTGTTTTTGCCCACTCACCTTGCATGTTTTGCGCCCCTCCAGGTACTAGGTAGCTACGTCGTGGACGGTTAGCGAGGCGCTAAGGCAGTTCTGACAGACTACCACCACTTATGTAGGATTTCTTTTACAGTTGTAACGTTTGTTTTAACTTGACTGCACCTAGGATCGGCTCTGTATCATATGTATATTATAAACTTAATTTTCACTACTGCACTTCATACCAAATTCGTTTCCGCTGACGCACACGGCTACGTCACTCACACGTGACGGCCGGCACGCCTCGGTTTCCGGATCGGGGTGTGTCACAAACTATTTATGAAAATAAGCCAAAATAACTCACACTATTTTTGGAACTACACCAAAATAATCAACACTATTTCTACAACTTAACCAAAATAATTCACATTATTTCGAAAACTGAACTAGAACTGACACACCCCGACCCAGAAAGTCCACTAGGACACTAAAGTCGAGTTGTGCTGGCCGACACCTAGAAGGTGACGAAGCCATAAAGTGTAATGATGTGGAAAAATCTGAATAAATTTAAACCTAAAAGTGCCTAGACACCAGAGTGTGCTCGTGAGCAGGAGCGAACCCATCTCACGCGTGACTTCAGAGCATAAGCAAATACAGAAGAACGGGCAATAATTATACCCTCAACAGTAGCCACTAGACCAGAGATTCGCCAATAATCCTCGTCGATATGAACCTTAGCAGTTAACCTGGAGGGGCGCAAAACAGAAAACGTGAGTGGGCAAAAACAAAGTTTTCAAAACCATTTTTATATCAAAAGTACTAACCCCTCACTGTAAAACCCGTATAGTTTCCCAGAAAATAATACGTATGTAATCGTATACCAAAACAGGCTATAAAACGATAAAACTCGAATATGCCATGTCTGAAATATGCCATGCCAAAATATCCAGTCAAGAAACATATGAATCGATCAGGTGAGATAAAATCAATACTATATATATATATATATATATATATATATATATATATATATATATATATATATGCCGGCAATATAAATCTATAACTCCTCAACCATTATCCTGCACACGAGTTGGAACCACCTTTAGTGGTCTGTACGACAGGCTAGGTGTATAAAATACGCTCAGTGCTACGATCACGTGAAGGTTGTGCGACGAATCACGGGTCACCTACGAGTCGGAACCACCTATAGTGGTCTGTACGACAGGCTGTGCACCTGCCTTGGATCCAAGGTGAGCGTACGGTGCGGGAGGTGAACGATCACGTGAAGGCTAGGCCTTACTCTGGCAGAGCACAAACACCCGAGGTGCAGGTAAATGAGCTATATCTCAATCTCACCATTAACATCACCATCATCATTACCAAATATATATACTCACCTGACTTACCTGAGCGTCCACGGTGCCACAGCATGATCAATGCAATCATAATCATAATCATCAAATATAATTGGCATTCGACATGGCATTTCAATCGTAAAACCAATTCAATTCTAAAATCATTTAAACCAAGTTTCTGGGGAAAACATTAATTATATATATACTGAAAACAAAAGCCCACTCACCTGGAGTCCATGCTACAGCCCCCCTAGCACGACTCTTGAGATATCCCAAATGATCCCAAATGATCACCGCCTAGCATAAATATCAATTCATGTCTCAGAATCTGTACTGAGAGAATATGCAATTTATAATAAATGCATCCCTACGAATTCGATCTGGAAGATCCCTATCACGAATCTTCGATCCGTTACCTCCAATAATCCACATTAAGCTTCTAGAACAATATCCCAAAGTTTCGTTACGATCCAACGGTTGGATCTCCGCCAATTGCCAAAACCAAGTGGCGGTTAACGTTTTATTTACAAACTTACAATTCCAATTCGGGAAGATCCGTTGGACGGATTCCCGATCCGTAAATTCCTACATTCCTCAAATATTACATACTGCCACATACTAAAGTTTGGTGACGATCCAACGGTCGGATCATCGATTCATATTTTGACATATTACCAAAACGTAACGAATTTAGGTCCTAGCGATCAGTCTACGTCAATCCATCATCAAAACTAATATCAAGGCATTGAATAACGTCTAAAAATATCATTGGCGGCCCTCGAGCCACGTGCTGCCGCACGCGCCGCCGCGGGTGGCGGTTGGCGGTTGGCCGCCCCCGAGTCGCCGGAAAATTCAACTTTCACTAAAAATTCTCAAAATTTCCAGAAATAAAGATCTCAATGAGTAGAACAACTTTCATACCTGTGAGAAAGTCCAATTCGGCCTCAAAGACCTCCAATTTTGCTACACCCGCCAATAATCCTAGAAATAGGGTGTTCTCCAATTCGACTTCAATTCAATTCCGATGCTCTAAACAATGATTGGGCTTTGTTCTTGAGCTCTAGGGAAGTATTTTGGTGTTGCTAATTGCATGAAAACGTTTCGGGATTGGAGGCTTTGGACCACAACCCGTCGCGGCACCCACGGGGTGTTCTCGGTGAAATCTCCCTAATTTCGTGTAAATTTTGGGTAGAATTGGATGCTAGGACACTATAATGATGTTTAAGGGTGATGACAGGTCTCAATTTGCCGGAAAAATGGGTGAAAAGTTTTCGAAAACACCATGGATTCCGACGGGGTCGGGTTGCCCAAAATGGGGTCCCGATCCCCCGTGTCTCTCCCCTCTCCTTTCTCCTCCTTTCTTCTGTTTCTCATTAGTCAGTCACTTCTCTCTCCTCTCCTAACTGGGCAGCGCCCCACTTGTTTTATCTCCCTTCTTTTAAATATTCACCACACAACTTTATTTTCTTTTAATCTGGGCCGTCCATTTGGCCCTCAAATTTTCTGGAACTTTCCAATTAATTTCAAAAAGTATCAATTTTGCCCTTAGTTTCAAACGTTAATAACTTCTTCGTTATAACTCCAAATTCGGATCCGTTTGCGCCCACGCGTCCGTAGCGACGAATACTACAAGAATATGCCAAGAAAACAAATCTTAGGTGTTACTACGGGGCAGTCAACACCAATCGAAGTATGTGCCTCGAAGGGCATTTTTGTAAACTCACTTATTAAAATTATAAAAATCATAATTTTTAGGGACGGGTTGTCACAAGAATAACTCACATTATTTCTGAAACTACGCTAGAATAATTCACATTATTTCTAAAACAAACCAAAATAATGCACACTATTTATGGAACTACACCAAAATAACTCACGCTATTTCTGATACTGAACCAAAATAATCTATGCTATTTTTGAAAGTAAACCAAAATAATTCATATTATTTTCGGATGTAAATAAAATAAACATTATTTCTAGAAATACAACAAAATAACTCACACTATTTAAGAAATAGTCACTGTTTAGTTTAAGAAATAGTGATGATACCTATGTTTAGTTCTAGAAAAAGTCATTGTTCAGTTCTAGAAAAAGTCATTGTTTAGTTCTAGAAATAGTCACTGTTCAGTTTAAGAAATAATGATAGTCCCGTGTCTAATTCTATAGCTATATTCAATTATAGAAATAACTAGAAAATTGCCCGTGCGCTGCTGTGGGGGTTTGAAATCGTAATGTAGGATAGTCATGAATCATTCTTATAGAAAAAGAAACAAATTATTGATGATAGCACGTCTCACCAAATTATATTGAAATGTCAGTAACCTTAGAATAAGATTTGATGGTGCATAAATCACCATTATCTAAATACTCACAAAATCTACATCAAACCATGAAGGCAGAAGTAATATTAGTTTAGAAAATATAGAACCCAACTTAGCCAAAAAGCATAAACCAACACAAATGGTTGATTCAAAAGGGGTAATTAGAAGTTTTACATAACAAAAAATATAATCACAACAAAATATTGTTTTAACATAAGGAACCGAAGCAACGTGGAGTCCACACGTATTTTGTCTGTGCATGCAACTAGACAAAATACATGTTCTGCAAGCTTTGTTATCATCTTAACGATTGCCAAAAAAAAAAAACATAAAAACATAATCTTCCAGTGCATGCAGTGCGTAAGTTTTGAAGTAAAATGCCCAAAAAATGTACATAGGTATAATCACATGCACCAGGCCATCATTAAATCGTTGAGAAATCATTTTTTCAGGAAATCAACATCTCCAACACTGAAACGGAAACAAGAGAGCAAATCTCAATAACGGGTTGATGCAAGGTTAGTATTTGCATAACAGTTAAAATAATGCACTATAATTATAACTTTCTTTGAGTTTTTTGGTTTGGGACCTGCTTCTTAGTGCGCTTATAGGAACTTTGTCTGAAGGCTCTATTGTGGGAATGACAGGGTTGGAGAATTCCTTTGATATTCTAGCCGAAATTGCAGATTGTGGGTGGCTTTCCTCACATGTTTTGCTGTCAATTGATGTCCAAGTTAAAAGGTTAGAATGAAAGGTTTCAAATGTACACAGAATTGGTTAATATACTATGGAGTTGTGTGATATAAGGAAAAATAAACCTTTGTTTTTTGGCAGGTTCTGATTCTACGAATAGTGCTCATTTGACACTCTTGCTTGATGCAGGTAGTTGGATTTCTTGAGCACGTTGTTCTAAGTGTGCAAATGAGGTAGGGGTCGTAGCATCGATAATTTGTTTCTCAACATTTGCAGCAGGTGTGCACAGTTCAACCGAGCTAGTTGCTGGGGAAGATGGTGGTTGGTTCTCAAATAATCCACACACAACAAAATCCGTCTTGGCAAATTCCTTGTTTTGATTTCCAAATCGAAGGTGGAATTTTTTGTGGTGCCAATAAATTTCTTTAGATTTGGTGGCAGCATAAAAGAATCAGTGTACCCTTCTTCTATGACGAGGGAGTGGCAAGATACACCCAAAAGTTTTTCAGCATGCCTTCCGACCATCATAAGGTTGAACTGATTTGTGTTGTCTTCCACAATAAAATTTATCTTGAACCTAAATAAAAGATGATGACACATTGCGTTAGATAGTTTGAAAGATAATGTTTGTTGCTAAAAGTAGTTTTATAGTGTGAAGAAATGTAAACAATGTTAAAAAAATTAGGTGCGATTGTTACCATGGTTCATGCAATGTTTTTAGCAACCCATGTTCATAGCACTCAAAATCTGCAGATATTTTCTTTGCAGACTTGTGGCAAGAGGGGCACGATTTGTACCACCATCCTTTGCTTAGATCATAACCCACAATCGTCGCTTGACACATGAAATTTGTATCTTGTTATGATATAGATGCATTACTTGCATTAAAACATTGAGCAAAAAAGATGATGAACCCAAAAAGTAGAACACAATTGGTGACAACTTGTTTCTGCAACCGAAATGCAAGAATGGAAAACAAATTAAACACATTTGGACCAAAACTAAATTAAAAACAGGAGAAACATTTTGTAAGGTAGAATAAAAATTGGGACGCCTTTTTATATTATGTTAGAGAATCAAGTAAGAAGTGGTTGCAACATATACAATTCACAAAAGAAGAAACATTTATTTAACAGTAGAAAGATGGTTAACTAACTTTGTTTAGTGTAGGATCGAGGAGAAGCAACTCTTCAATTATTTTTAACTCAGAATCTGCAGTCACATGTGGCTTTGTGTACCTTTCAGCAGAGCTAGGTAGAATCTCAACAAGCAAGTTCAAGTATTGAAACCTATTTTGTACATTTTTAGTAAGAAGAAGATGGTTAGTAAAACAATCTTGTTCATTTACTTTTGTTTATATTCTGTGAGCTGTGGGATGTCGGGGTTAAAAAAGTATATCGTTGCGCCTGTACTTCCTAAAACAGGTTTCCCTGTAAATACAAAGATTGCAATTAGTAAAAAAGAATTTGAAGTTGTTATAGGAAAGAATGGGGTGGTATTACCTTGGTATTGCTTGACTAGCAATGAACACAGGTGGTGCCAGCGATTTAAGTGCAGCCTCTTGAAAACTTGTTGCACTCTCTGACCACAGGGTGATCCTCACTTGATCTCCTCTATGAATAGAAAATGCAGTTAGTGTTTTGTACCTCATGTTTATAAAGTCATGTATGCCTAAATTTATAACAATAATTGAATAGAAATATCATTGACCTTACATTTTGTATCTGCACGTTCCGTTTCTTCGCAACCCTAACATTTTGCACATTCACCTCCTGAGTTGGTTGTAAGGCCATCAAGCAACCAAAAACATCTATGTAGAATATAGTCAAAAGAATAAGGGTGAAGTCCATTACATTAAAACTGTTAAAAATGAATTTAAAGATTTACCAGCAAAAAAAAAATGTTATGGTTTACCTGTTAACTGCACATCTTTGTCCACTTTGTTGTGAAACTGATCAAATTCAACTAGATTGAACCACTGCATTGGGATGACTTGGTTAATTTTTCCCAATAGGAACTATAGTTGTCCTCCCATTCAGCTCAATCATTGCATTATGAGGTATAATTTTGCTCGAAGTTCTATTTCGGATGACACAAAACTTGTTTATCTCATAAGTACAGCCGATATTAAGTTGCTCAGAAAAGATTTGGATATCCCAGGAGTTAATGGTTGCATGGATCGCACCTCCCTTGTAGTGTAAAAAATAAACAATATGAGTAATGCAAGTAGGTTTATAGCATTTAATAAGTATAAAGTTTCAATTTTGTAACCTCTTTATCAACAAACACAGAGTCCAAGCTTGCAGCCTGGGGATCAGGGTCGATAGTCTTAGTGACCCAAATTCGGCATACTTTAATTTCAAGTTTGCTTGCTGGTTCGTATGGCACCAAGGACCGAATCAGTTGAGGTTCCATCAATCTACATATGATCAGATTTTATAAGCATATAACAACTAGGAAAACTACAATATCATGTTCATGAAACATAAGATAGATTAACATTTAGAAAAATAGATAGCGAGCAAAAGAGAAACTAAAATTATTACAAACGAACACACAAACCTTCACACAAATGACTTAGAACATCTTTATAAACAATGTTTTTGGTTTATGCATGAGGAACATCAGCATCATGAGCAATAACAATTTTAAGACCTCTTTTTGATGTAACTCTAGATAACGGAACGTATAGCTGCCCATGAGAAAAAATTGGTTGAGAGAGATATAAACCAACAATTTTCAAGGATTGTCCTTGACTTTTATTGATTGTCATTGCATAGCAAACCTTCAGAGGAAACTGTCGCTTTTGTAAAGTAAATGGATATTTATTTTGTGATGATTCTGTAATAATCCTTGGGATATAAATTGCCTCACCAATGTTGCTACCTGTAATGATCTTTGCTTGTACAACTCTATCGATTAACTGCGTCACAACCAAGCGTGTTCCGTTACACAGTCCACAACTTTGGTTTAAATTTCTAAGCAACATTACCGGCATTCCAACTTTCAAAGTTAGTTTGTGGTGCAGTAAACCAGCTAATTCAAGTTGGTTCAAAAATTCGATAGGATACAGAATATCAAGATTCTCGACATTTTCTGTTGAAGAAGACATAGAATCAAAACTGAGATAGGTATGACATTCACCAGGTACCGAACCCAACATAAAATCATTTATCTCAGTTACGGTATTATTTCGCGGTGTCACAATGGCTCTCTCTTTCAAATACAATACGTTGAGAAAATTTTCTTTGAAACTTGTGTACACTGCTGAAACCATGCTTTGGATCGGGTTATCATCAAAATTAATGAGAAAGTCCTTTGGTATTTGAACCCACGAACTCTCATCATCACCTGAACTAATAGATTCAGCAATTTGACCATTTCCAATTTGCAGAATCCAATTTGCAAAATGAGTCAATTCAGATTTTTCCAATTCGTTCAAACCTATTTTTGAAAGCCTCATATTTTCTTTAAGGAAAATGATCGGATCATATTTATATATATTTTTACATCAAATTCACTCGTCTTTTCTCTGTTAGTTCGTTATATTTCGAGCTATTTCCTTTGTTTTTGTGTTTTAATAGAATTTATCTAGCAAAGAAAATAAAAATAGAATAAATGAAATTTTAAGTGTTAATTTCGTCTAAACTATCTTGCTTGTTAAATAGAACTTATCTTTTGAATAATAATAATATATATATATATATATATATATATATTTTTATATATTTATATTTATTTATATATATTTATTTATTTAAATATATTATGTGTTGTGTGCATGTGATCGGTGGGAGCATGAAAGAAAGCAGCATCTTGCTTTTGGTGAGCAATGAGTCAAAAGCAGAATTCATGATGGAAAGCAGAAAATAATTGAAGGCCACGGTTCAAAAGGCTGGAAGCATTAAGCTCTCAGTGGATGGCAGAAAATAAAAAAAAAGGGAAGTGTGAAGCTGCCTCGGGCAGCTTGGCGAAGATATAACGAAGGGAGCTCACGGGGAGACGGGATCAGAGCTGAGGACGGAAAGGAAAAAAAGCTGCGCAAGCAGCTTTGGTTGGCAACGCAGGCAGCTGGCAGATTAGGAGGCCACGGGGGAGCTCTGGAAGGAGCTGCGCAAGCAGCGCGCTAAAGGAGAGAACTGAGAGCTCTCGCGGGGGTGCTGTCTGAGAAACGGCAGTCGGTCGAGGAGGAGTAAAATAAAGGCAGCAGCAGCTGCGAGGAGGAAGAGAAGGAGTTCATCTCGGTGGGGAAGCAGCCTAGCAAGGCTGCCTTTGGCAGCAAGCAGAGACGAGAGAGGACATGAGGCGCTGCATGGGAGACTCGGGGTGCAGAGAAGGCAGCGTTGAAATCTGCCATTTGTGAAGCTGCAAGGCAGCAAGTCAACGTGAGGGCAGATACAAAGGCAAAGGCAGCTGGCACCCGGGTTCGATCCCCAGCAGTCGCCAAGACACACAAGCACAGAGAGCTCCCTCTTTCGGTCCTATTTTTCTTAAACTCAGTTTTATTTATGTTTTTAATTTCTGTTTTAATAATGTGTAATTAATTATTTTGGCTAGAGGATAATTCAAAACCATGATTATATTTGTAATTTGAATTGGTAACTTCAGTTGTGAATTCTGAGTTGTGATTTAATTTGCTTAACTGTTTGATTAATAACTTATTTATGTTTGTCGATTAAGAATGCAAACTTAATTTACATGCATGAATTTGATGCTAGAATATAAGTGAATTTCACCTAATCGTTATGAACTTATATTCATGAGTAGTGAAGGTTGCTAGTCACAATCGCGTTAAGTAAATTCTTGGCATAAGTTTCATGCAATTCATAGTAATAAGTGCCTCGTCAATGCTTATGGTTTTCATAGAACTTAATGATTCTCGCTTGTATCTCTATTATGCAATTCATGTAGGGAACTTGTGGGGAATGTTTTGGGTTGTCGTATGCAATCATCCAATCCATTAACTTAAGGAAAATCTGAGAATTAATCTATGCAATTCATGGTTAATTTGGGGCGTTGAGAATTCATAATTTATTGAAAGAACAACTGAAAATCAATTTAGGTTGCATTTGTGTCATGTGTGGAGAAAAACCCTCTAGCCAATCCGTCGTCTATCCATTCACTTTTTATTTTATGTTTTTGTCATTTTATAATTTATTTAAGTTTAATTTACTTCTCGTCCAAACCAAACCCCCCCCCATTATTATATTATATTATTTAGTTAGTTTTTATTATTTTTAATCTTTTATTTCAATTTCCGTCCATTTTAAATTCCTAGTGTTTAATTTGATTGTTTTTATTATTTTGAGTCATTTTAAGTGTGTTTCGAGTTTTGAGTCTAGTTTAGTGTTTTAAACTTTGTTTTTACGTTTTTAAATTAATTTTAGAGTGATTAGCAATCCCTCCTAATCCCCGGCCTAGAACGATACCCTACTTACATCATTACTACAACTGTCAAAAAGAGGGTTAAATTTGTGCGGTTTAAAATCCCGTCAAATTTTTAGCGCCGTTGCCGGGGATTAGCAAATTTGCTAATCCCTTTATTTTTTGTTTTTGTTTAATTTTTTTTGTGTTTTTATTTATATTTGTGTTTATGTTTATATTTGTGTTTGTGTGTTTTATTTTTGATATTTGATTTATTTTTCGTTCTTTGATTTTAGGTTCAAATGGAGCGAGACATGGCACTTGCTTCCATTCAAGCTCAATTGGCGAATCTCACGTCTCAATTGACTCAGAATGCTGAAAGGGCCACAATGCCAAGTGTCCCTAGATTTGGTGCATCGTATGGGCAAGGATATCAAAATCAAGGGGCAACATGTTTTCTAACACTTGCAATTCGAATTGGCGAGGTTATTCAGATTATATGTGGGGAGAACCTCAACAGGTTCAACAAAGTGGATATTGGCAGCAAAATGAAGCGTTCTATTCAAGATCTATGCAGCCACCACAACCTCCCCCACAACAATTCCAATCGAATTCAAATATGCCCATGAATTATAATGAAATTCTTGATGGACTCATTTCTTTGATGCAGGGCTCACAAAAAGAAGAACAACTACAGCCGTCAGAGGAGTTCTATCAATGGCCATGTGCACCACCACAACCTCCCCCTCAACCTTCACATCCAAATTCAGGTATATCAAATTATTATAAGGAAGTTAGTCAGCAACTAAATTCTTTGGAGCAGGGCAGGGAAGCTCAACCATTTCAACAAGACACATTTTGGCAACCAATTGAGGATTTCTATCGAGCAAAGGAGTTGGCTGAGTGGAACAATCAATTTGGGCAGAATGCAGAATGCATGGAACAAATTCAAGAACAAATGGTTGAAGATGAGCCCATGGATGAATTGCTACTGCTCGAAGAGGAGGCGGATGCACAAGGCACGGCAAGGTTCATGCAATCCACGAAAGATGAGGGGAAGAAAGACATCTTGGACACCTTTCAAAAAATTCCAGAAAAGGAAGTGGCCGGAGAATATGTTAAACATATCAAAGAGGCTGTGCATGAGACAACAAAGGCCCTAGAAGTTGAGATTGAGGAAACGGGACAAGCCACAATCATCATATGCAATCTGGCTAAGTTCAAAGTCCCTGAGACTTTTGGAGACGTTGTGTTTGTAATTGAGTTTGAAAAAGAAAGTAAGCCATCTTCTCCATTTTTAATTTTGTTTTATACTAACATGCTAATTTTGATGATTCAGGCACCCACTCTTGAATTTAAACCTATTGCCGGATCATTTCAAGTACCATTGTCCGTTCAAGGATAAACCCATGCACTTGAATAAAGAAGGGAGGCCTAGGAATCACCCACAACCAGATTTGCATTCCTAAACCCTTCTCTTTACTGCTTTCATTTTATTTTGTTTATTTAGTTGTGATATTTGTGGTGGTAGATTAAACATAGTCTTTTTACATTAATTTTCTTATTTTACTTTGATTTTTTTTTTTAACTTAAAAAAAATATAAACATTCATATAAACCTAAAAAAAAAAAAATATTTATTTACATTGATTGCCGTAGAAAAGCTCTAAAAAAAAAAACATTCATATAAATAAAAAAAAAATACATATATATATATATATATACTTATATAATTAAATAAACTTGAAAACTTAAATATTTTACAATAATACGAAAAACTAATAGTGTTCAGTGGTCATTGGTCAGGTGGTGCCTGAGAAGTTGACGGAGCTCCGGGAAGACGAAGTGCCAGAGTTGGAATCTCCGGAGCCGGAACGCTTGGTGCTGCTCCAGAGGACGAAGGCAACATAAACCTCGGGAGTAGCGCCATGAACCTTTCATGATCACTCTGGATCCGACCGTCCGACTCCTGCAGCTGGTCCAGCTTCCTCTTCATGCTGGTCGAGTAGCTAGTTGTGAGCATGTGCAACTCCTTGTTCTCGTGCCTGAGTCCTCTGACTTCTTGCCGAAGACTGACCACCTCCGCCATTAGCGACTCCACCTGACGAGATCTTGCAAGCAGGCGCTGACCCATGTTTGAAACTGAGCCTGCACACTGGACACTGAGAGCCAGTGAGTCCTGAACAGCCAGCTCGTCTGACCGCATAGACAGCAACCTAGTGTCTCTGGGAGTAAGAAGGTTTCTTGCAACCACCGTTGCGGTTATATCGTTCCTCATCATTGTGTCCCCGACTGTAAGAGGACCATTGGGGGATATGAAGGATGGATTCCAAATGTTGTTCGGAGAAGACGAGTCATCGTCTTCTCCGACATTCAAGTTTAGGCGACGGTCGGAAGGGCAAGACATTTTTAGAGGGTGTTGAGGAAGAAAAGAGTTCGGAAAGATTAAAAGTGCAGAAGTGCAAGAAGAGAGCGGAAGGAGTATGAATACAGAAGTGTTTGAGGAATTTTTGGAGTTCAAGTGTGAGGTGGAGCAGAATTAGCGCCTCTATAAAAAGAAGAAAATGAAGAAGCGCCCGCTCCTCAGAGGTGAAGACGCGTCCTCACGCAATTCGGAAAAGCTCGACGCTCCTTTCTCAAAAGAGCCGTTTCCTTTCTCAAAAGCTGGGCTTGACTCAGCAATCACGTGGGACGGTTTGTCCGGATGTGTCGTCACTCATGACGTACAGCGTGGAGCGTTGCGAAAACCACGAGCCGCACCCGGTTTTGAACCCCGGTTTTCAAAAGATCATCATTCCAATTTGTCGTCACTCGTCGTATGCGCAGTCAGCTTCGCGGAAATTACGGACGCGTTGTCAGAAAGCGCGTAACGAGCACTGTTCATCAATCCACCGGTTGCCGACAAATAGTGAGGGAACAGTTCCGGTTGTGAGGGAAAATTTCTATAAAGTCGACCTTCGCCTTCCACATCAAAGGCACACCTTCACACCCTCTCCACCTCTAAACCTCTAAACCTCTCTTCATATCCGATAATGTCTTCCCAAAGAAACCTTTCAAGTCACTCAGTGTTCTTCATCCCTTGGATCACCCCAGAAAACAAACCTTCCAGAGCAAAAGTATTTCATATTAAAAAGGTTAAAAGCAAAAGTATCTCATATTATGCTTTCTCCTCTCCTTCATCTGAGGAACGTGGAGAAAGTGAGATCCTGATTGCTTACCTAGTCTTGCTCTCGAGTACTCATCTCAGACCCCTCCCAACACACTTCAAAAATAAACCTGTGTTGAGGTACTTCTTCAAAAACAAAAGTACCTCACAGACGAAGCAGGAGGAGTCTGAGGTGCACCCAAGAGCAGATGAGTCTGGGTTGATCCAAGAGTTCAAGAAGATGCCACACCTGCGTGGAGACCGGACTACTTGAAGCATGTGGAGACACGTGCTGATTCATCCTCAACTAAGTCGAGGATCACTTGCCAGAAGGAGGCCTATCCAGTTCAAGATGAAAGCTGTGGAAAATCAACAGTCATGACCAATGACCACCTATTAGTTCTTTTCGTTATCTTTTATTTACATTTTCAATTTTCGTTTGCATTTTCTATATTTTCTTGCGTGCTTAACTGATTTATTTCTTTTCTTTGCAGGAACGTTTGGTTATTTTCTTCCTTGAAGTTGATTGCAAAATTTACGCTTGGGGGTCATCACTTGGTTTTCTGCAAATTAGGGAAGTTTTCAGTCCGATTGCTTTATTTTTTTTCTTTTCATTTAGTAATTTTATTTTTATTTTTATTTTTATATTTATTTTTGCATTATTAATGTTTTCTGACATTGGGGACAATGTCTAGTTTAAGTGTGGGGGTATCAAGATAAAAAATGACCAAATTGAAAATTTTTGTACCTTTGACTTTGAACTGGTTTCATTTGTTTCCGTGTTGTTGCTTTTTGTTTTCTTAGTGTTTTATGCTGTTTTGGTGTATTTTATTGCGTTTTGAGGAAATCTTACGAAAATGACATAAAAATTTGAAAAATATTTTGAAAAACCCAAAAAGAATTTTATTTTAGAGTTGTTTTTGTGTGTTTGTGTCTTAGGTACCTTCCAACACAATGATGAGGATTTGGTTTTTAATTGCATGACTGTTAAAGAAAGTTATAAACATGGATGGAAGTTTGATATGCTCTTGGTTTATGCTTAGTTGTAGTTGTTGTTTATGAATTTAAATTTGATCACAAAAGGATAAAATTAGTTTTTGTAACATGCTTGAAGGAAGGAACTCAAACTACTGCTACATCCCTGTGAGACTTGAGCTTATACCTTGTTTGGAGAGTTATTAATCTTGATGTTTTTGTTTTCTAAAGTCGTTGCATGATCTCATTATTCTTTGCTTGGTTGCTACTTAGAAGGCGTTTTATCATCTTAGTTCCAAATACTAGAACTCATATCCGTTTCATTCAAAGCATGACATTGAATTGCATAACACATATCAAGATGAAGTTGTTTAGTAAACCACCTTAACCAAAAAGCCTTACCCTCCATCTTTCTTATGTTTTGTAGACTTAACCCATCTCGAGCCTTGTTTAGCCTATTTTTGTTGTTAACCTCATTAAACCGCACCAAACCTACTGTAGGATTGTATGCACCCTTGTTCTTAAAGAATAGTGAGCATGACTTAAAAAGAATTCATTTTATTCTACACTATGCAGAAAAACAAGTGTGGGGGAAGGATTGGTTGTTTCGAGCTCAATTGTACGTTTAAAAATTAAAAAAAAAAAAAAAAAAAAGAAAAAAAAAAAAGAGAAAAACGCGTGAAAAGAAAAGAAAGAAGAAAAAGAGTTTGAAATTTGGCCATAAAATGTGTGAATCCTTCCCTCGGGTTTAGAGTTGAATTTTCATTCAAAAGTGAATTCTATGCGTTAACCTTATTACTTTGCTTACTATTTCTTTAAGAACATTTGTTTTTCCATAGTCTTCCTTTGTTAAGCCTATATCCTTAGCCCCGTTACAACCCTTTGACTTCTATCTTGGTTGTTGTGTGTTCAATATGTGGAGTTTGAGATTGGTATGAGCATATAGTGTCCCTGGTTCTCGCATCTAAGTAGTAGCATTCCGTTCATGAGATCATATTCATATGCACATTAATAACTCCAGAAAATGCTTTCTTTGCTATAACATATGTGAGTGATCGTTTCCTTGCTTACAGCATTCTTTTCACATATACCTAGTGTAGGGAGTGTAGTCAGAAAATCTGAGCAAAAAATTGAGTGCATATCTAGTAAGGAATAGAGTAAATTCTCTAAGGCATGTTACTACATTCAAAATGTTGTTTTAATTGATTAAATGCGAACTAATAAATGGTGACTGTGATTAAGTATGTGCTTAAGGGTATGGATTGCCAAAATCTGTGTAAGTGATGATTTTTAATTTGTCATGTCCATTGGAAATCCCTGAGATAAATGTTGGAAGGTTTAGATTGAGTTTTGTTTTTGTTTCTTTGTTTTGCTCGAGGACTAGCAAAAGCTAAGTGTGGGGGTATTTGATCGGATCATATTTATATATATTTTTACATCAAATTCACTCGTCTTTTCTCTGTTAGTTCGTTATATTTCGAGCTATTTCCTTTGTTTTTGTGTTTTAATAGAATTTATCTAGCAAAGAAAATAAAAATAGAATAAATGAAATTTTAAGTGTTAATTTCGTCTAAACTATCTTGCTTGTTAAATAGAACTTATCTTTTGAATAATAATAATATATATATATATATATATATATTTTTATATATTTATATTTATTTATATATATTTATTTATTTAAATATATTATGTGTTGTGTGCATGTGATCGGTGGGAGCATGAAAGAAAGCAGCATCTTGCTTTTGGTGAGCAATGAGTCAAAAGCAGAATTCATGATGGAAAGCAGAAAATAATTGAAGGCCACGGTTCAAAAGGCTGGAAGCATTAAGCTCTCAGTGGATGGCAGAAAATAAAAAAAAAGGGAAGTGTGAAGCTGCCTCGGGCAGCTTGGCGAAGATATAACGAAGGGAGCTCACGGGGAGACGGGATCAGAGCTGAGGACGGAAAGGAAAAAAAGCTGCGCAAGCAGCTTTGGTTGGCAACGCAGGCAGCTGGCAGATTAGGAGGCCACGGGGGAGCTCTGGAAGGAGCTGCGCAAGCAGCGCGCTAAAGGAGAGAACCGAGAGCTCTCGCGGGGGTGCTGTCTGAGAAACGGCAGTCGGTCGAGGAGGAGTAAAATAAAGGCAGCAGCAGCTGCGAGGAGGAAGAGAAGGAGTTCATCTCGGTGGGGAAGCAGCCTAGCAAGGCTGCCTTTGGCAACAAGCAGAGACGAGAGAGGACATGAGGCGCTGCATGGGAGACTCGGGGTGCAGAGAAGGCAGCGTTGAAATCTGCCATTTGTGAAGCTGCAAGGCAGCAAGTCAACGTGAGGGCAGATACAAAGGCAAAGGCAGCTGGCACCCGGGTTCGATCCCCAGCAGTCGCCAAGACACACAAGCACAGAGAGCTCCCTCTTTCGGTCCTATTTTTCTTAAACTCAGTTTTATTTATGTTTTTAATTTCTGTTTTAATAATGTGTAATTAATTATTTTGGCTAGAGGATAATTCAAAACCATGATTATATTTGTAATTTGAATTGGTAACTTCAGTTGTGAATTCTGAGTTGTGATTTAATTTGCTTAACTGTTTGATTAATAACTTATTTATGTTTGTCGATTAAGAATGCAAACTTAATTTACATGCATGAATTTGATGCTAGAATATAAGTGAATTTCACCTAATCGTTATGAACTTATATTCATGAGTAGTGAAGGTTGCTAGTCACAATCGCGTTAAGTAAATTCTTGGCATAAGTTTCATGCAATTCATAGTAATAAGTGCCTCGTCAATGCTTATGGTTTTCATAGAACTTAATGATTCTCGCTTGTATCTCTATTATGCAATTCATGTAGGGAACTTGTGGGGAATGTTTTGGGTTGTCGTATGCAATCATCCAATCCATTAACTTAAGGAAAATCTGAGAATTAATCTATGCAATTCATGGTTAATTTGGGGCGTTGAGAATTCATAATTTATTGAAAGAACAACTGAAAATCAATTTAGGTTGCATTTGTGTCATGTGTGGAGAAAAACCCTCTAGCCAATCCGTCGTCTATCCATTCACTTTTTATTTTATGTTTTTGTCATTTTATAATTTATTTAAGTTTAATTTACTTCTCGTCCAAACCAAACCCCCCCCCCATTATTATATTATATTATTTAGTTAGTTTTTATTATTTTTAATCTTTTATTTCAATTTCCGTCCATTTTAAATTCCTAGTGTTTAATTTGATTGTTTTTATTATTTTGAGTCATTTTAAGTGTGTTTCGAGTTTTGAGTCTAGTTTAGTGTTTTAAACTTTGTTTTTACGTTTTTAAATTAATTTTAGAGTGATTAGCAATCCCTCCTAATCCCCGGCCTAGAACGATACCCTACTTACATCATTACTACAACTGTCAAAAAGAGGGTTAAATTTGTGCGGTTTAAAATCCCGTCAGAAAAAAATTAGTTAAATATGGCCAGAGATAAGAACTCGTCAATGAAGCTTCAACAATTTCTGCTTTTCTACCATTCGGAACAACAGGCAGAATTTGCCTAAAGTCACCTCCAAATAAAATTGGCTTTCCTCCGAATGGCAAATCATCTAAACCTAGTTTTGACCCTTTAAGAACATCTCTAAGAGACCTATTTAGAGATTCAAAACAAAGTTTATGGTTCATTGGTGCTTCATCGCAAACAATAAGCGATGCATTAGCAATTAGTTTTGCAAGATGAGTTCCTTTTTTTTTATTTCACAAACTGAACAATCAGTAACATTAATTGGAATTTTAAACCTAGAATGTGCAGTCCTCCCACCAGGAAGCAACAGAGAGGCAATCCCAGATGAATTCTAGATTCTGGATTCCAGGGAAGGCCTTTCCTATAACCGTCTTCACCAAACGGAAAAAGAATAGGATACTGAAGAGCCATATATTTTGGATGTAACTTTGTTATCCTTTGCAACCCTGATGTCTTGTGCTCAATAACAATATCCCTCTCAGTGTGAAATTGGCCTATGTCCCCCACTATTAACCCTTCGATCCCGTCACATGTTGGCAGATTATACTGCACATCATGGTTGGCTTGGGTACCGTGCAAACGTAACCGCAAAGAACTTGTGGACCCTTCATTAACCTTATCCCTTGCTACCTTAAATAATTGAACCAACTCATTGCATTCATCGAACATTTTAATGAGGCCTTCAACTATTTGCATGTCGGGTTTTTGAGAAGTTTCAGAATTAGAAAAACAACTCAAACGATTATTGGCCTCATTATAAGTGTCATAAATGTACAACTGAGCAAATTTAGGATTCTCGCCTTCAGGAAGCAACAAAGAACCCATCAAATGATGCACTTGACCATTGATCTTAAAAACATAAGGACCCCGACTCTTGTTGATCGATGCATCAACTTTAGCTCCCATTGAGGTTAACGCCATCATGGAATTGTACATACTCACATTGGTTTTAAAATGCAAACTCTCTCGAGAATTTGTTGGATCTAGCAAATGATTTAAAAATGCAGGGCTGGGTTTAACAGATGAAAACTTAACTTTTCCACTCATACAACACATAGTAAAATGTGGTTTAGCAACATAATTAGTATTGCTTTTTGATCGCTCTATAAACCAGAACAAAGCACCACAATATTGGCATTGGCAATTTCTAGATCCAAAATCAACATAGTCTGGACACATAAACTTTCTTTTCTTTTGATAAACGGCTTGGCCAATCATAGTTGTGCTCTTAAGAGGGTCACTACTTTCCGCATCTTTTTCCAAGATGTCACGCAAAGTTGTACCATTGGCAAAAATAATAGGTACAGGAAATTCATGATAAGTATTGGGACCAGGTAAAGATGAGTTTAAGGCCCCATCAACAAAGAGATTTTGTTTTAAAATCGGTGCAGAGGTTTGGACATGATTGCTCGCCCCTTTATCTAATGGTAAAGAGGCTGAAACACTGTTAAACTCATCATCATAAGAGGTTGGTACATCTTGCAAAACAAAATCATCCAGACTAACACCACCAATAAATATTGGTAAGTTGCCCTGCTCAGTGTTAGTAACCCTCTTAGATATCGTCACATTTCTAGGCATCACACCACATGAAGGAACAAATCAAACGCCAATAACAATGGTTTACTAACTAATATAGCCAACTTTTTATGCAAGAAACAACATAGACCAACAAACAACACGTTAATCACAATGATTTGCTAATTAATAAAACCAGCACACAAATAAACTTAACCATTTCAAAATATATATATATATATATATATTAATCGAGAAACAAAACTTAAAGCAAAACTTCATTAAAGACAGAAATGAATATTTAGAAGATGAGAAATCCTACCAGGGTAAATTTGAGAAAACAATCACCCACAAAAGCAAGGAACTGTGATTAAGCGCAGGAAAACCACAAAGAGAAGCTACACATAGAAGGCAAAAATTGTAAATATATATACAAATGTTAAAGACATAAGAAAATATGTTAGAATGCAAAACACGTGTAAATTGCCCTATTCATTTTTAGTAACCCTCCTAGATATCGTAACTTTTCTAGCCATGATACTACATGAAGGAACAAACCGGACGCCAATCACTACGCTTTACTTACTAATATAGGCAACTTTATATGCAAGAAACAACATAGGTGAACAAACAACACACCCATTACAACAATTTGCTAATCAATCAAAGCAACACCCTTCGATAAATATATATCATTTGAGAAACAAAACTTAAAGCAAAATGTCATCAAAGACACAAATGAATATTTAGAAGATGAGAAATCTAACCAGGGTATTTTTGAGAAAGTAATCACCCACAAAAGCAAGGAACAAAAGATTAAGTGCCAGAAAACCACAAAGAGAACCTACACATAGGAGGAAAAAATTGTAAGTATATATACAAATGTTGCATAAAAGACATAAGAAAAATATATCAAAATGCAAAACACGTTTTGTAAGTATATTCATTACACATTGAAGGCAAACAAAAGAGAAAACAGATAAAGAGAAGTTCACGTGAGGTCCGGTTCGGTTCAATTTATATTTTGGGAGCGCAGATGCATACATATGGATTATGTGCATTGTTGATACTTCAAAGGGAGGCCAAATGCATATATATTCCCGTGACCCAAAATGATATAACAATTTAATAAAAAAGGACACCTAATAATCCTATAAGACATGCTCAAATGGAAAACCAAACAAAACAACTGGGCAAAAGCTTTACTCAAATGTAAGGCACTGACGTCAAATAATTATAATGCACGGTCATATAGCGCGTTAACATCAAATTATTCTAATGATTGGATGCTATGGGAAATTAACATAGCATCCATTCATACTGTGCATGAGTCAAGCAAGGCCATGTCAAAATTACTTTCATCTTGAGCAGTTGGTAATAATCAATAACAAATCTCAAAGCTAATTGCGCATATGCAGGGTCGAATATCAGTTTTATTTTAAGTATTATAAAATTCGTTTAAGTCGGTTTAGAATTTGGTTTGGTTTGGTTAAGTTCAATTTGCGAACTCATAAAATCGAAACCAAACCGATACAACTCAATTTGGTTTATCTCGGTATTCGTTCGGTTTTTTTTCGATTTTTGTTTTTCTAAACCCACCCCTAAACTCAATGAGTTAACGTACCATAACTCTAAGCCAACTTTACGTCCCATGTAAGTCTTTCGGTTTTTAAGTATTTGAATATTTATATACACACACACACACATATATATATACACGCACACACACATATATATATATAGAGTTATATTAGCAAAATATAAAAATGCTAAACTCGTGGATTCATGATCCATGTACTATATATATATATATATATATATATATATATATATATATATATTTATATATATATATATATATATTTATATATTTATATTAGAAAAATATATAAATGCTAAACGGGTGGATTCATGATCCATGTGCTATAAAATAGCATGTTTTGCCTGTATGAACTGCAGCAGGTAGCAGAAATATATATATATATACACACACACGCGCAGACACACACACATAGATATACATAGATAAGAAAAAATTTGCATTAATGTAAAAGTTTATTAATGAGAGATAAAAAGTTGGCCAAATAAGTAGTAACAACACTTGATTCTTAAAAAGGATAAGGGGTTCATTACATCATTGTGCTTATGACCCAACAAAAATGATATACATGGCCCTTTTTCAAAATTAAAATCCCACCCGTCCCTACATATTTAAAAACCAGAAGACCACTACAGTGGTGATGAACCAAAGCAACAACATCCCAACCTTCTTCGAACGGTTAAACTTGCAGGTCCAATTGAACATCCCAAGAAAGTTTGATGGAACTTTTTTATCCGGCCCATTACTCCAATTTGTAGGTGAATACATAGTGTGAACCACCAATTTGTTTCGATTTACGCCTTTACCAAAGACACGTAAACCCATTCTTATTTTTTCTATTTTCATTTGCCTTTGATGTGCTAGGCCCTGGAGCAGTTTTTGAATAAAACAATTTTGTCCCTCGAAGTTGTTCATCAATTCAGGCTTTAACCAAAGTCCTTAAGTTTTTGACCAAAACTCCTCCTAGTATCTGTTGTTCTCTTCGATCAATCTCTTTCACCATTTTATTTGCTTTGAATTAGAAATTAAACACAACGTCAATAATTTTTGTTTTGTTTTGGTTTTTTTTGAAAAAAGTGACTTTAGCTTGTAAGGCAAATGTGTTAAAATTTTGCAAAAGCAATTTTAAGGAGTCTACACCCAAGCCTAAAAGAAAATTGGAGAAATAGAGTGGTAGCCATTTGACGTTGTTGAATTTATTTATTTATTTATTTATTTTTGGTGTTGGTTTCTCTACCTATGTGGAGGGAATGGTGTCTGCACCTCATTGTGAGAAACTCCTAGCTCAAGTTTGGTATGGAAACAATTTTTGACATGTAAACTGCCTATTAAGATATGTGACATTTTTTTTAAGTCAAACCATAGTGGAAGATGCAAAACATACACAGCAACGTGATACCCTTCTTAACAGTCACACATATGCATATTTAAAACCAATGGGTAAAAGATACACACACGGGAATTGAATCGCAGATTAAACTTCAAAGACTCCTAATTAATCACAAAAATAAAAACGAAATGAAAAACATTTTGTAGAACAATACAAAAGTATTCAATATAATAACACAACAAATGAACCTACAAATGGTAATTGTTGCACAATATTAAAAAGCCAGGGTTAGCAAATGAAACCTGCAACGCAAAATCTCGAGTCAGCAGGATGTTTCTTGCAATCCAAAAAAATAAGAGAATAATCAATGTTCATGTTTTGAAACAATTGAAATAAAAAAAAAATCGCGTTAAAATTAGGCAGCAGAGAAGTTAATGCATAACCTCATATGCATACACAAAGACACATATGCATACATAAATACATACATATACATGTTCATACATACACACACAGAAAACTTTCAAATTAGAGGGAAGAAAAACCCAGTTTAGGACTATCACTCAAATCAAAGGGGAAGTAAAACCCTAGATCAACCAATTCAAAGTGATTGAAGAAAAAAAAGGGGACAGTGTTGATTGCTGAAATTGAAGTGAAAACACAATAATAAAATCCATGTTTTGGACACACGAACTAAACATGAGCTTCCCAATTTCAACTTAAAAAGTAAAGCTTTGCAAGATAAAGGAAATTTGGAGCAAACCAGATAACTTATGCAGCATTTAAAAGCAGCTGACCTAAAAACATGTAAAATATCTAACAACATTCCCTTAAATTTAAGGACATTGGATTTGAAATGGAAGGGCAGACAGACTAATAGACAATTTATACTACAAAAAGAAAAACAATGGACCTTTGAACAGTTAACAGAAACATAGAGGAACTAGAATGAGAAACAAAACTGAGAGCATATGAATAAATAAAGGGGCAGAAAATTCCAAATCGATTAAAAAAATAGAAAAGCATGCTACCTAAACTATGCAAACAACGCAGTAAGAGTTGTAAACTAATTCTGGCCTCTCAATCACAACATGCAAACAGATATGAATGCAAGAAATAATAAAATATTAAGATTGAGGAATTGATTCTATAAGCGATACAAGACTCAACGGAGCGATTTTACAAATAATCTCTCACGAATTTATTGGCGTAGCGCTTTTTTTCTTGGCCGGAACGAGTTACGATAGAATACGTCTTGTTTATCAATGGCTTCTCTTGCATTACCGGGCATTGAGTACAAACTCAAAATGATAAAGCAGACGTGCAAGCAGATATAAATGCAAGAAATAATAAAATATTAAAATTTGAGCACAAATTCAAAAGGACAGAGTGACTATGCAAGCATATATAAATGCAAGAAATAATAAAATATTAAGATTTCAGTACAAAATGAAAAGGACAAACCGACTCATCTGAACATGCAAGCTGATAAAAATGTAAGAAATAATAAAATATTAAGACTTGAGTCCAAAATCAAAAGAAGGAAGTGACTCGTCGGAAGGTGCAACAGAGCATAGACGATTGAGAGTGAATCCTGCACTGAGGAACAACAGCTGTTCACCATCCTCACCCTTCCCTCTCTGTTTCTCTCCCCGTATCCCGACGACCCTCTCTCTCTCATTGTCACCCTCGAAGCCACCAATTCAAAGACCCTTGCATTGACATCGTAAAGCATCCCCTTCTCCCCCAAACGCTCTCTGTCTATCTCTCTCTCGCTGACGGCATGGTTTGATCGACCCCATTTCAGTTCACAAAGAAAGGAAATTAAAGTGTCCCTCTAACTCATTCAGTCGTTCTAACCGTAGAGACTAAAAATCTACCTCCTACGTAACAGAAGGGCAGATATTTGAGCTTTGATGGGCAACATGGGCATTTTGGCTCCCAAAAGGTCTCTTCCACAATCTACAACTGCATCTCATTGCAGGACTCTGGAAGAGTATTTAAAAAAAGGGTGAGGATACATGCGATAGTCTATTTAGTTCGTGGTTTTTGACAAAGAGAATTCATTAATTAAAAACCCTTAACGAAATATATAATCAGAAGAAATAAAAAAATCATAAGAAAAAATCAAAGAGAACTGCGAGGGTGAAGGCAAACATACCCACTTGCAATCCAATGATTTAGCTTGGAAAAACATTTCACATCAACAAAAAAGTGAAATTAAAAACCCTATTGAATGAAATGAAGATTTTTCTAGAGTGCAAAAGTATGTGCCTATAATGCAATCCTACAAAACATGTAACAGCATCCATTAGAGAACTGAAAATTTACTAATAAAATTAACCAAAGACTAATTTTGAATAGGCTGCGTTATTTTAGCTCTAATCTGGGAAACAATCATCACCTCCATCTTCTCTTCAGGAAACAAAAACCCATTTTTGATGCCTAAATCACAAATTAACACGATACCATATCAAAAGCAAAGCAAATTAAACCAAATCGCCCATAATTTAGATCAATGTCCCAGAAAATGAAACTTAATCCAATTTCTCACAACCCTAGCACAATTCAATAAACCAGTGAAGTATCAAACTTAAGAGAACCACTCACATTGAACCCAACAAAATACCACAAACAGAAACTCAAATCAAATTTGTTTAAAATCCCTCCCTAAGACTCTGAACCATCACTTGGCCTACACATTTATTTGGCTTTCCACTAACAAAAAGCCATGATGCAGACACCAATAACCAAAATCAAAGCAATGGTTAAAAATAAACAAAATGACATTACAATAAGAAAGAACAAAATGATAAATTCGATCGCAGTCAGAAAGGGGTAAAAAGTGTTGGAAGTTGAACCTTGCACAAATCAATGTTGGAGAAGACCAGAATCACTGCTTTCGGAATTTGAATTGTTGGAAGCCGAAACTTCAAGCTTTAGCATCTTCCATCTTCATCATAGTTAATGTTGTCTATAATGAGACAACAAAAGGTCATTAAATTTATAAATAAATAAAAAACACTAATAAAAATCATACTATTTCAACTAAACCTATATCTCAACCAAGCACACCAAATGCACCCTAACAATATCTATAACTATAGAAATAAGGAACCAACAGATTTCACTTCAATAGCAAAAAACAAAACTGACCTTTGCACAGTGGCAAAGAGGAAATGTACAAAATAGAACACCACCAGCTATTCAAAAAAAGACAAAAATAAAAAAGTAAGATCAATAGAGTGACTATAAGTATTTTGAATAGAGTCACGGCTAGATTAATATCAGAGCATTGTGTCATTTGCAACGACATATATACTTCTTACAGAAGATTTATTTTTTCTGTAATAAGGTGAAGGGGAAGCTACTTTGAGCATATCAACTCATCCATGACAAAGCCACTGCATAAATGAAAGAAAAGAAGAGAAGCTTTTTATTTTTAACTAAAATAAATTGGTATCTCAGGTTGAATAAGTCCCTAAAAATTAAGTGAGAGTGAGTTTATGTGTGGAGCTAAAGCTTTATGTATATATAAGCAGACCTCTCTTCCTCTCCCTTTCATTACTCATGGTGTATATTATCCGACTAATCTATCACTTCTGATAATTATCAAGAGGCAACATGTATACAATACATCACACGTATCATCTATTTGACACTTTGTGTTTCAAATGAATTGAAAGGTATTGTATGAGAATATATTGCCTAAATGAAATGAAACAAATTTTAGGGTGATGAACTTGTAAACACGAAAATTTCCTGAAAACAACAAGAACACGTGTACAAAATAATATTTGTATTTGATGATTTTGGGTTACAATCTCTATTTGTTCCTTTGATTCGATATCCGTAAGACTTTGATTTGTGGGCTTGATCCAAGGGTCGTCGAGGCTTTGATCTTGATTGAACAGGGGGGGAAGTTTCTTCAAGGGCCGTTGGGCTTGATCTTAAAGTTTGGCGGATGAACGTTTCTTTAGGGGCCTTTTGGGCTTGATCTTGAAGTTGGATGAACCGATCTTCAGGGGCCGTTGGGGCTTGATCCTGAAGTTGGATTAACGTTGAATGACGAATGGATCTTCAAATGGGCTTTTGGGCTTTGTTCTTGAAGATGGATGAACGACGAACGAAGAACGATGAACGATGAACGATGAACGATGGATGAACTTCAAGGGGCTTTTGGGCTTGATTCTTGAAGAACGGATGTGTGGATCCAAGGGTTGTTGGGGCTTGATTCTTGGGATGAATGAGGATGATCTCCAAGGATTTGATGAAGAACGTTGATGTCGTGTTGATCCAAAGGGCCTTTGGTGGCTTGATTCTTGGGACGAACGAGGAGGATCTTCAAGGATTTGATGAAGAACGTTGATGTCGTGTTGATCCAAAGGGGCCTTTGCTGGCTTGATTCTTGGGATGAACGAGGATGATCTTCAAGGATTTGATGATGTCGTGTTGATCCGAAGGGCCTTTGGTGGCTTGATTCTTGGGATGAATGAGGATGATCTTCAAGAATTTGATGAAGAACGTTGATGTCGTGTTGATCCGAAGGGGCCTTTGGTGGCTTGATTCTTGGGATGAACGAGGATGATCTTCAGGGATTTGATGAAGAACGTTGATGTCGTGTTGATCCGAAGGGCCTTTGGTGGCTTGATTCTTGGGATGAACGAGGATGATCTTCAAGGATTCAATGAAAAACGTTGATGTCGTGTTGATTCGAAGGGCCTTTGGTGGCTTGATCTTAGGATGGATGAGTGTTTCTTCAGGGGCCGTTGGGGCTTGAATCTTGAAGAATTATGAACGAAGAATGAAGAACGATGAACGAACTTCAAGAGAATTCTCTTCCAATTTGGGAGTAAAAATGTATTTGTGAATTGGTCCATGAAATGAATGGAATGGCTTCCTATTTATAGAATTCCAAAACTTGATTTTTGGATTTAAATAATCAGATGAAATAAGTCGTTTCTGCCAGGTGTTGACACGTGTCCTGTTTGATGGCTTTTGTAACTCTTTTCGACTTTTCGTCGAGTTATACACTACGTGTAAAATTTATGTGACACGTGAGCGTTAAAATTTTAATTATTGGTCAACATTTATTTTACCAAAATTTCAATGTCTACAAATGCCCCTACTTCAAAGCGTGTCGTATACATGTGCTTGTCACGTGTAGAAGATGCGTTTTGAAGTCCCTTAATGTAGACGTCGATCCAAGGGCCGTCAAGGCTTGATCTTGGATCGGGTTGGGATCTCCTTCAAGTGTCATTGAGACTTGATCTTGAATTGGGCTGAGATCTATTCAACTTTGCTGGGACGAATCGACACGTGCATTTGTTGTGCTTGTTGACTTTCCACAGGCTTCATCTTGAACTGGTTTTGATTCAAAGGTGATGGACACTTGATCTTGAATCAGATTTGTGATTTCTCCAATGGCTGTTGAGACTTGATCTTGAAGGTTGATTCAAGGGTATTGGACACTTGATCTTGAATCGGGTCTTGATTTCTCCAAGGGTCGTTGGGGCTTGATTTTGAAGGTTGATTCAAGGGTGGTGAACACTTGATCTTGAATCGGGCTTTTAATTTCTCCAAAGGCCGTTGAGGCTTGATCTTGAAGGTTATCGGACCACGAACGGCTTCACATGGCAAGTGATCTTTGGCTTATTTGAGGATGAATTAACATGTGCAGTTGTACGACCTATGTTGCATTATTCTCTACTTTGTTTCTTTTGCATGGCAAGCAGGCACAAGGTATAGGTGTTGGTCTGTTTCCCTGTTCAATCTTTCCAAGTGCCGATCGATCGCCCTATTTCTCCTTGTCTCGTAGGCAAGAGCAAGGGTAAAGGAAAAACATGCCATGAGATATCTTTGCCTTCGAGTCTGCTGATATGAGATACTTTTACTTTTGAAGAAGTATCGTTTCACAGGTTTATTCTTGAACTGGGCTAGAGGGTTTTCTTCTGCTAGACTTGCCAAAAGTCTGAGCTTACCCATTTATCTGGAGTTGAAGTAGATTCAAGGGTGGTGAACACTTGATCTTGAATCGGACCTGTGATTCCTTCAAGGGCCGTTGGTGGCTTGATCTTGAAGGTTGTCGGACCATGAGCGGCTTCATATGGCAAGCGATCTTCACGAGCCGACTCAAGAATCTGAGTGTCATAACAAGTCCATCAAATCCAGAGTACATCAGATCTTAATGATATGAAATACTTTTGCTTTTGAAGAAGTAGCGGACGACCCGGCACATGTTTCGTTGTGCTTGTCTCTACATACTTCAATGTATCATTTTCCTTGCTTTGCCTGTTCCCTTTGCAGAAGCGGCATTTTCCCTGGTTTTTTCCCACGCATGTGGCATCTTCTCTTGCAGTTTTTTACTATGCAGGAGTAGAATGCAAATGCTAGGTAAGCAATCAGGGAAGGTTTCCAGGCAGTCAATTCCAGATCAGAAGTTTGATCTCAGGTTCTGACTGATTGTTTTCTTTCTTCTTGCCCTGCGGGTGAGAACAAGGACAAAGACAAGGACAAGGGGAAAGCATGATATAAGATACTCTTGCTTTCGACGCTGATGATATGGGATACTCTTGCTTTGGTGTGGCTTGTTTTGCAGAGGCATTCCAGGGGATGAGGAATACTGGGTATTTTGAGAGGCTTTGTTGGAAATGCATTCTCGAAGATAGGGAAGAGCTTGGCATTTTTTTTTCAGGTCTGTCTTACCGTAGAGGATGAGAGTCGACCTATATAGGGATTTCCTAATAACCCGTAATGATACTGTTCGTTTACCCTTGTCAACGACAGCGGGTAATTTTGATTGGAACCGTAAGATTCACGCGTTTTTAGACCCGTCCGTGACTTCTGCAAAGCTGAGACAACACGTGAAGGGTGGCGACAAACCTCAGTCTTTGAACGAGCAGCTTTTGAAATTTGGAGGATAGTGCCGAGCCTTTTTTTTAATTTTTTTATTGTTATTTTGGCCTGTGACTCCCTCAGAGCTGAGATCGCATGTGGAGAGTGTCGGTAAGCTTCGATTCAAGGACTCTGTCTTTTGAAAAAGTTGGCGCCTCTTCAATCTTCGGATAAGCAACTATTCAATTTTTGAACAAGCGGCAGAGCTTTTGAGGTTTGGAGGATGGTGACAAGCACCCTCTGATTTTGTCCGCGACTTTGGCAAAGCTGAGATCATGGGTGAACAGTGCTGACAACATGATGCAGAAAATCCGGCTTTTGAAAAAGTGGCGTCCCTTCGATTTCTGAACGAGCGCCTCTTCTATTTCTGGGCAGGCGGCTTTTCGATTTCTGAGCAGGCGGCCTTGTTGCTTCTTCTTTTTTATAGAGGCATCGATTGTTTTCCAAAGCGCGCTTGAGAATTGCTACTTGCAGAAGTTCCCCTCTTGTACTTGATTTGTTCGACCTTTCCTTTTCTTCAAAACTTTCAGAAAATGTCTTGCCCATCTGACCGTCGCTTTGATTTGAATGCCGGGGAAGAGGCTGTTATGTCTTCTCTGGACAATATATGGCATCCATCCTTTTTATCCCCGAACAGTCCTCTTACGGTTGGGGATTCGGTGATGAAGAACGACATAACAGCTGCGGTGGTGGCTAGAAATCTTCTCACCCGTAGGGATAACAAGGTGCTTTCCAAGCAGTCCGATGAGTTAGATGTCCAGGACTCCTTGGCCTTTAGCATCCAGTGTGCGGGCTCTGTGTCGAACATGGACCAACGCCTTCTTGTTCGTACTCGCCAGGTTGAATCCTTGATGGCTGAGGCGGCGAGCCTTAAGCAGGAGATTAGAGGGCTCAAGCAGGAAAATAGGGAGTTGCACATGCTTGCCAATAGCTACTCGACGAGCATGAAGAGGAAACTGTACCAGCTGCATGAATCCGATAACCAGATTCAAAGTGATCATCAGATGTTCATGGATTTGTTCCAGAGGCATCTTTTGCCGTCGTCGTCTAGGGCTTCACTAAGTGTTGAGGCTCCGGATAATCAAACTCTAGCACCTCGTCTTCCTGCAGCTCCGTTGAGTACTGAGGCTCCTCATGACCGTCTTTGAAGAGTCTCTGCTTGTTTGCACATTTCTTTGTAATTTTTTTTTGGCATGTAGAATGTAAAATTTCAGATAAATAAATAAAAAGGCTTTATTTCACTTAATGAATATTTTTTTTTATGTGGTGTTTTTGTTACCAAATATTTTATTCATACATACATATATATATATATATATATATACATATATTATACATTCATTAAATAGAAAAGAAAATATATATATGTATATATTTTTTTTTCTTTTCGTCCCTTACCTTCACCAAAGGAATTTTTATTTATTTTTTTATTTATTTTTTATTTTATATATATATATAATTTTTTTTCTTTCTGTCTGCACATGGTGCCCATGCCCAGATTCATCCTCCTTTTTTTTTCACGTGGATGGATCCACCATCTTCTTTTCCTTCTGCTTTCTTTCTGCTTTCACATGGCGCACATGCACCCAGATCAATTTTCATCTGTGCTAGCAAATTTTGCTCCACCATCCCTTTTTTTAATTATATTTTTTCTATATAAATTTGGACGATCGACTGAGGAATTTTGCAGGAATTTTTTCGGCAATGACGAAGACGAGCGGAGGTGTAGGAGTCGACGGAGACGGAGCTTGAGGCAGGGCGAAGCGTCGAGCTTCATGACCGGCTAGTCGTTTGACGGCGGTCGTTGAAGTTCTTCGTGATGGCGGTCAGATTGACGAGCTTGCTGTAGAGGAAGGAGGAGAGAAGGCCGAGCATCCCAACCATTTAAAGGCATGGTGGAGGAACCAGTGGCAGAGTGGTGATGGGTGGAGACAGTGCCGCCGTCCACAGCGGTTCATGGTGGTTCGTGGCGCTCGTGAGGGTGCAGCAGGAGCAGTAGGACGGTGGAGAGCTCTATGGTGCACGCAGGAGGCCATGCGCTGAGCTGGAGTAGAAGGTGGAAGGGAGCTTGATGGTCGCGAGATCAAATGATGCAGAAGGAGAGCTGGAGCAGCATGAGGGAGGAGAAAGCATTCATGGAGGGCAAAGAAGGTAAAGACAGTATACCCGAACTTGAAGTGGACAGGGATGTGGTGGAGGAAGATGGAGGAGCTGCGCACCCGAGTTAGGCGTCCCCTCGCCGCTGGAGATCCCACGGCTGTCGAAGTCTTGCTACTGGAGGTTTCTAACGCGGATAAGGCTTACTTTGGCGTGCCATTCGAAAGGAGAAACCGTAATGCAGTTGACGAACATGTACTGTAACGACGCCGTGTTCGATGTCGCTGAGGTGGCGGTGTGGACACGGTGGATCAAGACTGAAGATTTGGACGGGTAGGAGTGGTAATTCTCCACTAGGGATCCTTGTATTCTGTCTCACCAAGGATCTAGCAGTTACCATGGCATGTTTGTCGATGATGATACCATCAAGAAAAATGGCTCCCATACCAATATAGGCCTCATCTTCCACTGCGTCAAAGTACCTAGAACTCACTGTATCAGTCTGGATGTTGCAAAATGTTACCTCAGGAAACGTCACCGTTTTCGCCTTCGGCGAGTGCATGAGAAACCTCTCCAAGCAACACTGCGACCTCTGTTTCACCCAGTACGAGACCAAGGTTTTAGGGTGCCTCCCGTTTCAGAAAGTAACTCTCGGCGACGGCACTCGAGTGATGATTGGGTTTTTTTTTTCTCTGCGTGTTTTGTTCTTGGAAAGCTTGGCGACAAACCAGAGAGAAATGAGGATGAAGAGAAGCATGAAGGTAGCGCTGACGTAGACCCCAACAAAAAATCTAGGGACAGAACATCAAATTCGTACGATACCTGCCTTCGAACCCAGACTCTACAGGAACCATGTTTGTGCAATTTCCATCATGGCGGCGAGTGAGGTGCGTAGGATAAGGGGGTATGGGAGTTGAGATGTCCTTGGGCTGCAATAGTGTGCACGACGAGCATGGCAGATCTTCGAACTTTGGGAGCAGAGGCATTTCAGAGGTGATGGAGACCTTCGACTTTAGGCCTGGCATTATCAACCTTGATTTCAAGACGGGTGGCGGTGGAAGGTTCTTGAAGACAGCCGCTTATGGAAGTGGAATTGATGATGGCATTGGGCTGGCCCATGGCTTGTGGTGGGTTTGCTGGCGCTTGGTGAGGATGACTTGGTCTTGAGGACCTGGCGCTGGCGTGGGCTGGGCCTGGCATTTGGACAACTTGCTGGAGTCGAAGAGATTTGGGGACATTTCCTGGGTTTAGAGAGATTGAAGTAGGCTTGTGGGCCTACACCTTGGCGACGGGCTCCTTCTGATGAGCTCTTTGGTCTTGGGGATGACAGAGATTGGGCCTGCTAAGGCTTGAGTCAGGCCTGAGCCTGGATTTGGGCTACTGATGAGTCATTTCCTTACTAGATTTGGGCCCGTAACTTGTGGCTTGAATCCTTGTTGCTGCTGGGCTGGACATATATGCATATATACATTTTTTTTTCCTTTTTTTCTTTTTGTAAATACATAATAACATATGTATTTATTTATTTTTCTTTTTTTATTTTTTGTAAATACAATTGACTTTCTTTAATAAATTTTTTTTTATTTTTTATTTTGATGTGACTGAACTTGAAATTGTATATTCAAGTTGCCTACGTACCCTTCCAAAGAAAGAGATCAAGTCAAAACGTAGTTCAAAATACATGCATATTTTTTTTTGGTATTTTCTTTTGGTGTCATTTGCAGTTTTAACTCGTGCAGGCAATGACCGTTTGATGCTGTGATACAGTTTTAACTCGTGTAAGCAAGGAATGTTGGTGTTGCCTTTTATGCTCGTGCAGACCAGAAGCGTTGATGTTGCCTTTTGTGCTCGTGCAGACCAGGAGTGTTGTGCCATGCAGTTTGGGCTCGTGCTGTTGATGAGCTTTCGTTCATGCAGTTTAGGCTCGTGCGAACAAGGAGCATCCTTTCATGCAGTTTAAGCTCGTGCGAACAAGGAGCAGCACACAGATTTGTCAAGCCATTTTGGAGAAGCGTTCCTCGCAATCTTTGTAGCAAGGAGCTTTGACCGGGTGTTTGAAGAAATCTTCCGGGAGGAAATCGCGCATCGTGATGGGGATAGGTGATCTTTATGTTGAATTTCCATCATCTTCAATAATTTCCCGTTGCTTTGGAGATTGGCAAAAGCTGCTTTGCCCCCTTTCCGGTTGGTGGACTTATGGTGGAGGCGTAGGCTTTATGTGCCATTTCTTTGGAGCAACATGAATCCATCCTTCAGCTTTGCTTGATTCGGAGCATGCCCCCAGCGGTGGCGATGAAGACTTCGAATCAAATGTTTCGGAAGTGACGGTCGTATAATTTGACTTTACCACATTGTCAAGATCGAGCTCGATGATTCCTTGCTGAGCCAGCCTCATGATGAGATCTTTCAGCACGAAGCATTTTTTTGTTGCATGACTGATGAAGTGGTGGTACTTGCAGTACCTTGGGTTGTCAGTGCGATTTATTTCTTCCGGCCATCGGCATTCGGGTAAATCGATCACCTTCTTCTCCAACAAGTCTTCCAGCATTGCTGCCACGTCGGAGTTCGGAAAAGGATACGTCTTCTGGTCTAGTTCCCTCAAGGTGATTTTGTACCTATCTTAGGTGCGATAAGGCTCTCCTCTCTTTATCTCCCTCGTTTTGTACTTAGACGAGATTTTGACGGGGGCAGTGTTGACGGTAAAAGCTTCTTTTGCGGGCTTCTTCCCAGTCTCTTCCACTTTCGGAGCAAACACTTTTTCTTTGAAGTTGGTGGTTGGCTCCTTTTTTCCATGGTTGGCGTTGCTCAATTCCATGTCATGGGCGCAGGTTGCTAACTCTTCGAAGGTATGCGGTTTGATGCCTTGAAGGATGTAGTGCAATCCCCATTGCATGCCTTGGATGCACATTTCGATCGAAGAGCGCTCCAATAGTCTATCTTTGCAGTCGAGGCTAAGGGTGCGCCATCGGTTGATGTAGTCAACAATTGGCTCATCTTTCCACTGCTTTGTGCTTGTCAGCTCCAGCATGTTGACTGTGCGGCGGGTGTTGTAGAAGCGGTTGAGGAATTCTCGCTCTAATTCCTCCCAGCTATCAATGGATTCGGGCTCGAGATTAGTGTACCAATCAAAGGTGTTACCTTTCTGCGAGGGCACGAACTGCTTGGCAAGGTAGTCCCCTTCAGTTTCCGCGTTGTTGCAAGTTTCAACAAAGTGGGCGACGTACTGTTTCGGGTTTCCCATTCCATCGAACTGCATGAATTTGGGTGGTTGATAGCCCATTGGCATCTTCAGGGCATCAATCTTCTTGAAGTAAGGCTTCGAGTACAACTCGGAGGTATTTGAGCTCCCTTGGTACTGTGCCTTGATGGTGTTAGCAATCATCTCCTGCAACTGCTTGATGGAGAGAGATCCCATGAGCGCCGCTGCTTGGTCTGGCTCTGACTTGTCTTCAATTTTCTCCACCGGAGGCTCTTCTTCTTCGTCGCCACTTTTCTTGGAGCCAGAGCCAGATCCTTCATCATGCCGTGCCCCCAATTTACTCACGAGCATAGCGATCTTCAAATCTTTTTCTTCGAGGGTCTTCGTCATCATTGCAAACATCTCCTTCATCTGAATCAACTGTTCTTCGATGGAGGTGGCGCCGATGACTTGTTCCTTGTCTGAAGCCATTGTGCTTCAAGTGTGCTTTGGATTTCTTGAATGGAGAAAGAGATGAGAGGTAGAGATCGTCCCACTGGGCGTGCCAAATTTGTAAACACGAAAATTTCCTTAAAACAACAAGAACACGTGTACAAAATAATATTTGTATTTGATGATTTTGGGTTACAATCTCTATTTGTTCCTCTGATTTGATATCCGTAAGACTTTGATTTGTGGGCTTGATCCAAGGGCCGTCGAGGCTTTGATCTTGATTGAACAGGGGGGAAGTTTCATCAGGGGCCATTGGGCTTGATCTTAAAGTTTGGATCATGAACGTTTCTTTAGGGGCCTTTTGGGCTTGATCTTGAAGTTGGATGAACGGATCTTTAGGGGCCGTTGGGGTTTGATCCTGAAGTTGGATTAACGTTAAATGACAAACGGATCTTCAAGGGGGCTTTTGGGCTTTGTTCTTGAAGATGGATGAACGACGAACGAAGAACGATGAACGATGAACGATGGATGAACTTCAAGGGGCTTTTGGGCTTGATTCTTGAAGAACGGATGTGTGGATCCAAGGGTTGTTGGGGCTTGATTCTTAGGATGAACGAGGATGATCTCAAGGATTTGATGAAGAACGTTGATGTCGTGTTGATCCAAAGGGCCTTTGGTGGCTTGATTCTTGGGATGAACGAGGATGATCTTCAAGGATTTGATGAAGAACGTTGATGTCGTGTTGATCCGAAAGGGCTTTTGGGGGCTTGATTCTAGGATGAATGAGGATGATCTTCAAGGATTTCATGAAGAATGTTGATGTCGTGTTGATCCGAAGGGCCTTTGGTGGCTTGATTCTTGGGATGAATAAGGATGATCTTCAAGGATTCGATGAAGAACGTTGATGTCGTGTTGATCCGAAGGGCCTTTGGTGGCTTGATCTTATGATGGATGAGCGTTTCTTCAGGGGCCTTGGGGCTTGAATCTTGAAGAACGATGAACGAACTTCAAGAGAATTCTCTTCCAATCTGGGAGTAGAGAAATGTATTTATGAATTGGTCCATGAAATGAATGGAATGGCTTCCTATTTATAGAATTCCAAAACTTGATTTTTGGATTTAAATAATCAGATGAAATAAGTCGTTTCTGCCAGGTGTTGACACGTGTCCTGTTTGATGGCTTTTCTGATTCTTTTCAACTTTTCGTCTAGTTATACACTACGTGTAAAATTTATGTGACACGTGAGCGTTGAAAATTTAATTATTGGTCAACATTTATTTTACCGAAATTTCAATATCTACAGAACTATTGGCCACTGTACACCTATCTTGTAAGTTCCATAAATTTTTCATGATCACCCCTCCTCAGTACCATTGCAAGAAACTCCGTAACCTGTATCCTCTTTTAGAAACACTGGGAGAAAAGCCCTAGTGAACACTGAGAGTTTGGAGAAAAATTATTAATATTACTTGACTAAGTAAGAATCTTGATTCATCCATTCGATAACTAAACTCATTCAAAAAACATAAAACCCCAGAAGAAAAAAAACCAATAATCTACGGATATCTAAAATGCAAGCATCTAATATAACAAATGAATTTCTCAATCGAACTCATATGCTTCAGTTTTCCAAGCAGAGAACCATAAAATTAAGAGAAACCAAACCAGAAACATGAGCAGAAGAGTGACTACTTGCTAGTGTGAGTGTTGAGCATGGAAAAGGCGTTTTTGTTGAGAGTGATAAGAGGGCCTACAAACAGTAAAATTCAACATAAAACCAAAGTTAGGAGAATTTTACAACATTGAATTGATCATGGAGAGAGGGCTAGATAGAGAGGAAGAGAGAAAAGATGGATTACAATACCTTGCCTTTGCGTAACATAGCAGTCATGGTTTGAACTGAAAATCACAAATTTGAGGCACATTTTCACATACATTAAGTGTACAATATACATGAGGTTATGAGGAGTTGCTTGAGACCAACCTCGAGGTTGGCCATCGCCGGAATCATAGGAATCTTCGCCGGAACCCTGAGAGAGCTTCAGCCTCTCCACCTCATTAAGTAGTAGGACCCACGTTCTCAGTATCTCAAGTCTTTCGGGTCCCCTGCAAGACACAACTGCTTCCTCCAATCTTTGTATACTCTTCTTCACACTCTTAAAGCTCTGAACTCCCTGTAAACAAATGCGAATGAGAAAGGTGGAAAATGTGAAAGATGATGGAAATTATGAAATTACCATTCGGTCCTACAACCATTTAGCGGTTTGGCCGGCAAGCTGGACGACGAAGTCGGCGTAGTTCGTGACGGTGCAGGTGACATTGTTCTTGTTCCAACCTCCACTGCCTTGCTCACCGCCAAATCCGGCCATGACATTTTCTTCAACTTTTTAACACAATAACAGAAAAAACACACATTAACAATCCCAAATCACAAATTCTGATGCAATCAAATTAATCCTTACCTACCTACCTCATTTCTCAAATTAATATTCTACCTACCTACTCATTTCTCATTTTCAATATCCACTCCCCATATCTCAGTTTAAGCTCTTAAACCATCATTACAGAATTGGTCAATCTGTTTGTAATGTATTCCTTCATCCCACACATGTGCTCTCTAAGAACTACAGACTCATATTCCCCATAAATACGATTTCCCAACAATAGACTCCCTAAGCAAATAATACTGAAAACTTAAAAATGCCGGGTTGGTACTTTGGGACGCAAGGAGTACCAGTTCTAGTATTACCATTTGAGAGAATAATGTAATTTCTCAAGGACAAATCATAGAGAAAAAAGATTGAAACAAATGGCTTACCAATTGAGTCGACTCTCTTCTGAAACAAAGGAAGTATGCGAACAGGCAACATACTTGAAAAAACCAAATGATAATAAGAATAAATATTGGAGAATCTAATATACATGAAATATTTAGGATTTTAAAAAATTAAGAATTAAATTATATGAACATCAAATACCTCACAGGGACACAAAACTACTTGACTGTACTCCAACGAATGTAAATCCAGCATTCTCTAAAAACTATCTCCATCCTACATCATCATCTACCCTAGAGAACAACCACTAAAACTGTAAAAGACCAGAAAACCATGATCTACACCACAAATAATACTACTAATCCATAAACCAATCAGTCATCAAGGATATTCCTTTATCTTTTCCTAATTTGATTGTATATTGTATTTATTTGCAATGCTCCAAAACAATGAAATGCACATGATTTCTCATTTCCTCCTAATCTGCAAAAAGCCAACCCAATTTAAATTAACAGAAAGGGAAGAAAAAAAAAAGACAACTTGAATTCAAAAGATTCTACATGATGTACCACACCACCAAATGATTCACCATCTCTCACTTTCACCATTTAACGTATTTAGAAAGGTTATTAGGGTGATTTGCTATCTAAGACTCACTTGGGAGTTGGGAGTGAAGTTATAAGTCGCAAGCTCTTGAAATGCAGTAATGAATATGGATAATATTGGATCTGGAAGAAACTATTACATGCACAGCAAGCTACAGCGACAATTAAAAAAATAGAACTGCTATGAGCTGACTCAGAGCAGATTTGTATGGTATTTTGGCGGCGGTCCACCACGGGCTCTCGTACAATGCATGCAACTACTACAAACTGGAAAGAAGATCAAATGAATACCAAAGTAGTGAAGCCGCTGATGAAATGATACATAGTTTGAGCCAAGCTCAGCTTGCTTACTGGTGAAAGCACACCAAATGGATCAAATGCCAGGAGGATGACATTTTTCACATAAAGAAGATAAAAGTTAGTTCTTTGCAAAACCAACAATTGCATTTACCAAAAAAATGAAATCAAAATAAAACCCAACAACCAAAAAAGAGAAGCATGTGCAGCAGCAGTCATGTAAGAGTTCAGTTCGGAATTTCAGATTAACCCATTACATCATTTCTGTAAAAAAAAATATTCCAATTATGGCATTATCATTGAGCAAAATTAATACGTTGGCAGAAAAAACAAATCTTATGAAAATGGTGTGTGGATTTATAGCTAACCAAAGCATTGATTATAAAAACTGTGACATCTAACTGATCAAAACAATAATCTTTACATTGATAACATACAAATGCAAAGGTGATATCAAGTTTTTCAATTGCTTCCCAAAAAAAAAAAAACATTTATAACTTGAAAGTGGTCTTGCTAACTACACCTTAGGTTAAGTCCCAAACTTACGATATTTGGATATATGATAGTGAAACTGTAACATTGTTCTTTGCATCCAATTTCAATTCCTTGAAATATATGAACACACTAAAAATTGAAAAAGCTTATTGCTTTTCTCATCCAACAGGCTTCTTTCTTCTAGCCAGTCGAGACTTTCTTTGTGCTCCAGTACTCCTGTGCAGAGTTCCCACCTTAACTGCTTTGTCAATGATGGAGTATGCCACTCCAATGAGCTTCTGAATAGAAAGGACCTCTTCGGGTGCAGCATCTGGCTTCTTCTTTAGCCCATCCAGAGCTTCCAAAACCTGGTAAAGGTAGCCAAGAATTAATCAATAGTAGGTAAATACGCCAACTGTGTCTTTCAAATTTTATCTTCTCCATTACTTTCCAGCCAAAAGAAAAAAGAAAAAAAAGGAAACTACAAACATTTAATAAAAACAGAGATCACTTCCAGAACCTGTTGGGATAAACACAAATGTTTGTGGCTACCAATACAATATGTGGAAATATATATACCAGCCCAAGCATCCTTACAGTATATCAGCACATAACTAACATTTTTCTCTGACTTTACCATATGTTTTTTCAAAGATGATGCTCCAAAGTACTAAGCAAAATAATTTCTCTGGAACAACTTGCACCCACACCAAACACCAGACACCAATCCATGGAATATCGAACCAGCCTCTAAAGTGGACTCACAATGAAAATAGTCAAGAGAAAGATGTAGATTTTCTCTTTTGATTTAACATTGGGCTTTGTATGGTTACTAAGAAATCAATGATATGATACAAAAACCAAAATTTTACACCAAAAATGGAAAAAAAACTTCCACCCAATAACACAACTGGGATTTTTACAGCTGGGTTCGAAAACCCAATATTTGACAATGGGGTCAAAAGTTAAGCTTCCATTACTAGACAGGGCAGGCCGAAAATGCAGGTCTGACGATCTGGAGGGTGCCAGGCGGTAGATTCACAGTGGTGGGAAGATTTAGTGGGGGGAGAAGAGGCGCTGATGGAGTGATGTCTAACAAATGGAGCAGCAGCTCCTGTTGGACCCTAAACTACTTATGGTTCCAAAGATCGAAGGCAGCAAGTGGAGCTCCAATGGATGAGTTGCTGCTGCATCGAAGAAGAAAGAAGAAAGAAGGGTTTAGTCCCAACGGCTAGTTTTCAGTTTAAATGCTTTGTATGTGTGTGTGAGAGTAACAAGTGTGATAAAGTTGATGAGGTTATGAGTGAATAGGATTAGGACAAGTGTTTATGTATTAATGGTTGTGGTAGTATTACTAATGTATAAATACATAGAGTTGTAATTATTCTAAACCAGTTGAATAGAAAGACAAAATTCAGCTTAACAAACTTTCCCTCTCTACCTTATCTCTCTTGCTTTTCCTTAACACCTAAGCTTTTACATCGTTATCATGGTATCATTGTCGCTCTGCAAGGGTTACCAAGTGAGTTTAATATTATTAAGGCAGTTATTCGTGGTAGGGAGAATCTTGTTTCTCTTAAAGAAATGCGATCTCAGTTGAAGGTAGAAGAAACTACTCTAGATGAAGCTACTAAACAGATTGCTTTAATGGTTGCCATGTATACTCACCCCTCTAGATCTAGTAGTTCTTCAGGCACCAAGCCTCTACCAATGTTGAATCAATGCTTTGATGGGCAGCCTCATTCTTCTCTACCGTTTATGCCAATGGCATCCATGTCATTTCAAGGTTTTCATCAGTTGCCTTTGCCTTATATACCTACTCTTCCCATGGATTTTGTTGCTCATAATGGTTTTGGTTCCTACAACAATTTTTGAGGTAATAATTACAAAGGAAAAGGGAAAGGGATGAAGTTCTATGGCAACAGTTCTGGTGGCCGGTATACTGGGTCTAATATTTCATCTCAATTTTATCCTCAAATATAGTATAATGGATATACTCAAGGAAGACAATCCAATGGGTATGATGGCACAAACAATGGGATTTAACAGGCTATGTCTCAAGCTTAGAATCCATATCAAATCTGTCAAATTTGTGATAAAAAAGGTCATTCAACTTTGACTTGTTTTCAGCATGGGGGTCAGATCTGTCACAGGGTCGGTCATGTTGCTGCTATATGCTTTGATAGGAATAAAAATTCTCAGGCGTCATCTGCACCTATGTCTGCTCAAGTACCTCATGGACAATCTAGTCAAACTTTTGTGTGGAACTCATTTGCTTCTCCTCCAGGCCTATTCCCACAATCTCAAGGAGTACAGTTTCAATCTCATATGCCTTAGATGTATCCCTCTTCTATGTCTCAGTCCACTCCTCATCTTGCTATGCAAGCAAGAACTAGCCAATCATCCTCCATCCCTTAACAAGATTTATGGCTTCTTGATTCTGGAGCCATCAATCATATGACCTTTGACTTGTCAAACTTGCATATGGCGACCACTTATCCATCCTCTGACACAGTGACCAGTGCTAGTGGTGAAGGTTTAGCTATCACCCATATTGTCTCTTCATCTTTCTCCACTAAGTCACATCAATTTAAGTTGAATTCTATGTTGCATGTTCCAAAATTGTCTCAACATTTACTGTCTATGCATCAGTTGTGCAAAGATAATCAGTGTCAATGTATAGTTGATGATGTTTTTCTTTGTATACAGGACAAGGTTACCAGGAAAATGTTATTCCAAGGACTGAGTAACAATGTTGTCTATCCTTTTCCTATACTCAATCCATTGAGATCTTTCTCTTCTTATCTTACTCCAGTTTCTTTTGTAGGTCAAAAGGTTTCTTCTACATTGTGGCATTGCAGATTAGGACATCTTGCACATTCTGTACTCACTGCAACACTTAGTAAATCTCACATTTCTTTTCCTTGTAATTCTACATCTCATATTTGTAAAGCTTGCTTGCAAGGCAAGTTTACCAAATTACCTTTTCCTCTAATTGCTTCAAAGTTTACTACTCGTTTTGAAGTAATTCGCATTGACGTTTGGGCTCCCTCACCTAGTTTGCCTATAGAATGTTACAAATATTATGCTTCCTTTATAGATGAATGTACACGCTTTACTTGGATATTTCCATTGAATAATAAAGTTGCAGTGTTCTCTGTTTTTGTCTATTTTCTTGCATTTGTTTCAAATTACTTTGCTGCTCATGTAAAAGTATTGCAAAGTGATGGGGTTGGGATTATATTAGTACTTAGTTTCAACAGTTCCTTCTTGCCAAAGGTATTGTCCATCAAAAATCCTGTCCTTATACCCCAGAACAAAATGGATTAGTCGACATCTTGTTGAAACAACACTTACACTTTTACAACAGGCTTCCTTACCCTCCAAGTTCTGGTTTCATGCTTGCACTACTACTTTTCTTATTAACAGAATGCCTACCCCTGTTCTACAAATGAAGTCTCCTTTTGAGATGTTATATCACTCTCCACCTGAGCTTGATCATTTGAGAATTTTTGGATGTTTATATTATCCTTCTATGAAACATTATAGAGCCAATAAAATGGAGCCTAAAGTCACTGAGTGCATCTTTCTGGGATATGCTACACAATATAAAGGGTATATATGTTTTTCTCTCAAAGCTCAAAAAATTTGTGGTCTCTAGACATGTCATATTTGATGAATCCAAATTTCCTACATTTTTTGAAGCTTTATGTCTTACTCCCAAGGCTGACTCTAGTCATACTACATCATCAATGTTTACTAGGCATCGAAATACTTTCATACATACTTCTGGGATTTCAAACACTTTCCCTTTTACTAGTTCATGATATCCCAATTCTCTATCTTCTAGTTCACAGCCTGTTAGTCAGTCTACATCTTCTGCACCCTCTAATTCTGGTGATCTTGTTCCTACATCCACAAGTGCTGCTTCTACCTCAAAGATCAGTCATTTAGTGTATTCATAAGTTCATCTAAATACTTCAATATCTTAAGCTGATGATCTACAACCAGTGCACATTACCTCTCAGAATTGTCATCCCACGAAAACTCGATCCAAATATGGGATTGTTAAAAAAAGGTGTTTTTTGTTCACATTGATAAAGAGTCTGATGCCAAGGAACCTCAGTCTTTTTCTAGTGCATTCAAGTCTATTCAGTGGAAAACTAATATGAAAGAAGAGATGGATGCCCTCATCCAACAACACATTTGGAAGCTTGTGCCTTTACCACCTGACAAAAAGCTTGTTGGTTGTAAATGGATTTACAAGGTTAAGAGACATCCAGATGGCTCAGTGGTTAGGTACAAAGCTTGACTTGTAGCTAAGGGGTATTCCCAAAAGGTTGGTCTTGACTATTATGAAACTTTTAGTCCTGTGGTTAAACCAACCACATTTCGATTAGTTTTATCACTCACTGCATCTCACAACTGGAAACTTAAACAACTAGATTGTCAAGAATGCTTTCCTGCATGACTTTCTTGAGGAAGAAGTTTACATGTCTTAGCCTCAAGGTTTTATGAATTCCAGCTGTCCAGATTATGTATGCAAATTGGAAAGATATTTATATGGTCTTAAGCAAGCCCCAAGAGCATGGAATGACAGGTTCTCAGGGTTCTTACTAAAGCTTGGTTTTAAATCTTCATATGCAGATCCCTTTCTCTTTGTCAGGTGTGATCAGTCTTCAATCATTGTCCTATTACTATATGTTGATGATATCATTCTCATTGGTAGTTGATGAGTCAATTTTATATTATATATTTTACCCTATTCTTAGTATGTTTTGGTAATTATTTTGGTAGAATTTCGATCCTTCGATTTATATTTTCAATATAGGATATTCAACTTCCTCTCGAGCAAAACATGATGAAACAGACGAATTTTGGAGTAATTCAAATTGGAGGACGTTCGTGTACTTGCGCAGTGCTGAAAAATGACGTTTCTGGGCTTAAATGGCTTTTTTGGAGCCCAAGACGACCTCTAATGGGTTTGTGGCCTTCTCGAAAAGTGTTCAGAATATTTCAAACTTGTAATTCATTCATTATGGGCCAGTTTTGGAGTAGATTAGAGGTCCAAAACGTGGTTGTTCAGATTTTAGGGGAAATTTACCGTTTAATTTAAATTTATGTTTCATATTTTCTTTTAGTTATTTAGTTTCCTAGTAGGATTGGAAGACCTTTTATTAGGAGGATTTAATTAGGTTAAATAAGCTTGGCCGCATTATTCCTAGAACTTCTTCTTCTCTGTGCGTTCTTGAAGGGGGAAAATTAGCCAAGCGTAGAGATTTTCAGACTTTTTCCATTCAAGGTGCTTTCGATCTTTGATTATTTAAATGAATAACTTTATGATTTTTATTATGCATATGCGTAACTAATTCTCTTTCGCTAGGGTGAGGCCACGAGCCTTAGCAAGAATATGTAGTTTCTTTTCAATTTGCTTATGATTAGATGGATGCAAGTTTTCGAAATATTAATCACTGGTTTAAACTATCTAATTGTCTTGATGCTTGATCACCATTAGGATCTTTAGAAAAGTAAATTGATGCAATTTTTGACACACCCCAACCCAAAATATCGGGGCATGCTGACCGTCACGTGAGGGTGATGAAGCCAAGTGCGCTGTGTGGAAGTACAGGAGTGAAAATGTGAAGAAATAAAAACCAAACCAAATAATTAACCATAAAAAGGTAAGTGAGTGAGAGTGATGAAAACGAACGCATAAAACACAACATCAGAGCTCAAATAACCTAGGTGCAGTCCAACACAAACAAATACTAGATAACCGAACCAGAGAAAACCTACATGGATGGTGCTCTGTCAGAACTCGCCTCAATGCCTCGTTTGCCACCAACGATCACTTCTACCTAAAACCTGGAGGGGCTCAAAAATAAAAAACGTGAGTGGGCAAAAACAAAGATTTTTCTAAAACCATTTCAATATCAAAGAGTAATAACCACTCGTTGTAAAACTTGTATTCTTTCTTAGAAAATATCATACGTAATTGTATACCAAATCGTGCTGAAAAATAATAAGTCTTGAATATGCCATGTCAGAGTACGCCATGTCGAAATATCCAATCAAGCAATATATGCATCAATCAAGTGAGGTAAATCAATAATCACAATATGCCGAGAATATCAATACATCAGCTGGAGTTACCTAATGTGACTTGTACGGCTGCATTTATATCTCCTCAACCAATATCATGCATACGAGTCAAAACCACCTATAGTGGTCTGTACGACAGGCTGGGTGTATATAAATACACTCAGTGCTACGATCACGTGAAAGCTGTGCAACGCATCTCAAGTCACCTACGAATCGGAACCACCTATAGTGGTCTTACGACAGGCTGGCACCTGCCTTGGATTCAAGATGAGCGTGTGGTGCGGGAGGTGAATGATCATGTGAAGGCTAAGCCTTAACCTCTGGTGGAGCACAAACACCGAGGTACAGGAATATGAGCTATATACCAATCTCAACATCATCCTCATAACAATCACTATCAAACATACACTCACCTAACTTAACTGAGCATCCGCAGGGCCAAGCAATAACCATCACACAATCATAAATAATATATACAATATTTGACATGGCATTCCAATTCATAAAACCATTTAAAAACGTAATTTCTGGGAAAAATACCAAGCATATATATATTGAAAAAAAAGCCCACTCACTGATATGTAGAAGGATCGTAACCTCCGAGTCTCACCTATATGTGAAACAACTATAAAACCGTCAACTAAAAGCACATAACCAACATTAGGTAATAACTTTTCATACATTACTCAATTGGGGTGTTTGAATATACCAATAGGCTTTACTCAATCCCACGAACACTTCCATATTTTTTGAAATTTGTTTTGATGACTCACGCGCAGGCACGTGCTTGGTACACGGATGGAATCCCTAACGCCGTTGGGAAATATTCTATCAGAAACTAGAATATTCCGTCAACTTTGACAAAATATTCCCTTGTCCCCTACCTTCAGTCGTCGGAATCCCGTACCAGCGACCGCTGCGTCGCCAGAAACTGGAAAATCTTTAAATTGACCCTTCTCACTGAATTCTCAACCACAATTCACGAAATTTGTGTCAAAATGAAGCTTAGGATGAGTAGAAGAGAGTTATACCTATTTAAAGCTCAAAACTCAACGGATCTCGCGGGAGAAATTCCATGAAAACTGGCCAACTTTAGAACTCGGCCTCCCGATGTCCAAAACACGTCAACGTTGTTCCCCGAGCTTCGTGAAGATGTCTAGAAGATCCCTATGATCTTAGAATCTAGTAAAACCTCCTTGATTGCAAGCACATGAATAGGACCCTCAACGGAGCTTCTCGGATCCTAGGTTTTTCGAAGGTTATTCCTACTTCTAATGGTATAGTTGAGTTCTAGAGCTTGAAAGGAAGATGATGGATGTACTTAAAACCTCGATCCGTGACTAGTTTGTGAGCTGCATGGTTGTTCGTACCTTTACAGTGAAACGGAAAGAATTTTCGAGAATAAGGAGAGAGGCAACAGAAATGGAAAGATGGGTGTGCACGTGTGTATGTGTGGGTGTGTGTGCGCTCTTTCCAACTTAATCCACCAATCACAACTATCCCAAACCCAAGTTCTTATTGGGTCCACAAACATAGGAAAAAAAAGAAATAGGTCCAATGATATGGGAAGAAATCCAATGGGCCCAAAACGTAGCCCAATCACACACACACACAACCACTCATGAGTAAGGGCAAAACATCATTTCACACTATCGCTAAAATATTCCGGGACGGGCTGTCACAATTTTGGTCGAAGGTCGGTCCTTGAAATTTATGAAGGCTTCTTGTGATTAATATGTTCAAGTTCACTTAGGATGAATGCCACGTCTTAAGGGTTGCATGGTTTTTCAAAAGGTTTCATAGAACTTAATGAGTCATGCTTGTTTAGATTTGATCTGAATACCACAAACGGATTGCATGTTTGATATACGCTTTATGTTAGGGGTCCAAGTAGGCATATATTAGGAATACCTAACCTTTGAAATATGCATGTACAAGTCATAAGTAATTGAGGGAGCGGCAGATCCCTAGTGGTTTTCTTAATTTGATTTTTACAAAACTGTTTTTTTTTTTCTTTCAACTTTAATACTATAGATTGTCTTTTTTTTATTACTTAAATTCGTTTTAATTTAAGTAGGTTATAAAATCAATCACCTCAAATTTATGTTTTACAATAATTAATTGGAATTTGATTTCCTTCGAATTAGTTAATAATCCCTGTGGAGAATAGGGATGGGCAAATACCCATTGGTTATGGGTAACCGCGGTTACCTGCCCATTTAAATTAAATGGTTACGGTTATGGGTAACCATTTAGATAAATAAACGGTTATGGGTATAACCGTTTACTCGCGAAGTTTAAATGGGCGGTTATGGGTATTAACCGCGGTTATAAATTGGTAACCGTTTACCCATTTATTTTATATATGTAAAATTAACACAAATCATGTTCTCTAGGGATGGAAAAAATTACCAAAAATTCAAAACTTAACCGAAAAAATCCCAAAACCAAATCGAAAAAATCCCAAAACCGAATCGAAATTTTCAACAGAGGGAAAATCAGCCAGCATCTTATTTTTCACATTTCATACCATTGACGAGTCTAGATAGAAGCTACAAAATTGGTCATAAAGTTGTGTCATTGTTGATCATTGATCCAAAACCAACAAATAATTCAGCCAGCATCTTAGTGGTGTTGCTTGTTTTGCCAAGTTGAAACAGTTAAATACACACACACACACATATGAAACAATTAGATGTGGACTTTCTGTCCTAGTGATTGCATATGATTTTCCCTCTGTAGTAATTGTGGACCATATTCAAAAATTTGGTTTGGAATTGGTAAAAAATAAATAAATATGTAGATGGGGTAAACAATGGGTAATGATAAAAAAAAAAGATAAATGGGTTAAAAAGGGTAAATGGTAAACGGGTATTAAACGGTTACGGTTAAATAGGTATGTGGTTATGGGTATGGTTAACCGTTTATAAACAGTTATGGGTATGGGTATAACTGTTTAGGCAATTACCCAACGGGTAAACAGTTATGCGGGTATGAGCATAAACTGTTATGGTAAATAACCGCGGTTACCCGCCCGCCATAACCGTTGCCCATCCCTAGTGGAGAACAACCTTGCGAGATCTTTTTATACTACAATAACCTTGTTATTCTTGCAAGTATTATAGGAGTTTTTAACCCTTTTGCATGTGTGATAAAATCCCTATCAAGAAATTGGCGTCACTGCCGGAGATTATTTAAAATAATTCATTCTAATCAGATTCTGCATTAATTATTGTTGTAAATATAAAAAATAATTTTTTTTAAAAATTTTTGTTTTTATTTTTTTTTACAGATCATAGCAAGGCAGTGCAAATTACAATCTGTGCATGGTCAGTACCCGTTCTACAAATCAAAAATTGTTTCCGTTTGATCCAGAACCTGAGCAATCTTTAAGGAGGAGACTTTTCTGCAGTCTTTATTTTCTGGGAATGTGCACAGTAAGGAAACAATGGCTTTTGTTATTCCAGAGGCTGGCGACCCTTTGGGTGATTCTTTAACAGCTCATGCCACTAACATACCAGCTTGCATTACTTATTTGGAAGTAGAGGAAGGTTTACATTTGAAATAAAGTAGCACATGTTGAACATTTTACCTACATTTCATGGGTTATCAACCGATGATCCTAACATGCACATTGCATAATTTTTAATGGGATGCAAGAATATTTTGGTGAGAGGATTTTCAATCGAATCTATTAAACTACATTTATTTCCTTATACTTTGAAAGATCAAGCAAGAAGATGGCTCCTCACACTTCCATCTGGGAGCATTAGCACTTGGAACCAACTCAGTGAAAAATTATTAAACGAGTATTATCTAGCCTCAAAGACTATTGACATGAGAACTCAAATTTTATCTTTTGCTCAAAAACCAAATGAAGAGTTTCATGAGGCGTAGGAACGGTGTAAAGGGTTGAATAGAAAATGTCCACATTCTGGTATTAACAGTACTGATCAAGTTCATATATTTTTCAGAGGGTTAAATATGACAACAAAAACTCTTATCAATGCTTCATGCAGAGGTTCATGCAAGGATAAAAATGCATATGAAGCTGCTGAATCAGGATATATTGTTGTTTTCGCTGCACATTGACACAAGTGGGGACTTGGAAATGTTGGCCCATGCTTCTCTTCCATGGCTCCACGTTTTCAAATCGAATCCACGTGATTCATTTCCTTGTTTTTCTTTTCTTTTTGTTTTATTATTCTGTTTTATCTCTTCCAGTTTTTCTTTTTGTTCTTCAATTTCTATTTATTTTCCACACTTTGAGGACAATGTGTGATTTAAGTTTGGGGGTGGGAAAGTAAAATGTTAGGATTTTAATTTTTTTGTCAACTTAAATTTTTTATTCTTTCTAAGTTAATATCCATAGAATATTTGAAATGTTAGAACAAATGGACATGGTGAAGATTAATCTCATATTAGAGTCTTTTCTATTTATCGTTGCTTAGACACTAATTCATGAGTTATACTTTAAAAATTTGCACATTCACACCAACATGGTTTGTGGGGAGTGAGATTGAAACACTTACTTTTAATCTAAGTTTATGTTTAATTTTTGTTTTAAGTAAAGTTAGTTCTTGTTATGAATAAAGTAATAATTGTTCCACCCAAGGCTTTGCCTAGTAACCGGGCCAGTCTTGCCTAATCAACAATGATTCTCACATCAAACGGAAGAGTTTTAGCATGGAGCCGGGTGGTTAGTTGCTTTCATAGCCTTTTCAGCTCGGGTTAATAAGTCTTTAGGGGTGTTCTACATCTAGTGCCTTAAAGCCCTAGTGGTTTGGGAGTCATTGACCTAAAGCTTGCTACATGGGTTGGATCGAAAGCTTAAATGAACCGACATTGCACGACCACTACTGTTACTAAAAAAATATATATGAAAATTTAAAGAAGGACTAGAGGTGAGGGTTTTAGTTGAGTCTCTTTAGCTATGTTGGTTCACTTTACACCAAAGGAAATTTGTGAATTCTTTTCTAATTGATTCTAAATGGTTTAGACTCTGTGGTGGGATTGGTTAAAACTTTTGGAAAAATGTTCTGGTTTTTAACGTTTTCTATGGCTTGCAACTTTGAAGGTGAAAATTTTTGTCAGTTAGTTTGAGTTAAGTTTCTAGTTTGTTAGCTTTATTTTAGTTTTCTAGTTTTATTTTGCTTGAAGACAAGCAAAAAGCTAAGTTTGGGGGTATTTTGATGAGTCAATTTCATATTAAATATTTTACCCTATTCTTAGTATGTTTTGGTAATTATTTTGGTAGAATTTTGATACTTAGATTTATATTTTCAATATAGGACATTTGATTTTCCTCTGGAGAAAAACATGACCAAACGGAGGAATTTTGGAGCGATTCAAATTGGAGGACGTTCATGTGTCTCTTGGTGTATGCGTGTTAAAATTTGGGATTTTTCTACCAATCGAATAAAGGAGCATTGCACAGTGCTGGAAAATGACGTTTCTGGGGTTAAATGGCGTTTTTGGAGCCCAAGACAACCTCTAATGGGTTCGTGGCCTTCTGGAAAAGTGTTCAAAATATTTCAAACCTCAAATTGAATCATTATGGGCTGGTTATGGAGCAGCTTAGGGGTCAAAAATGTGGCTGTTCAGATTTTAGGCAAATTTTAGCATTTCATTTAGGTTTATGTTTCCTATTTTCTTTTAGTTATTTAGTTTCCAAGTGGGATTGGAAGACCTTTTATTAGGAGGATTTAATTAGGTTAAATAAGCTTGGCTACATTATTCCTAGAACTTCTTCTTCTCCGTGCGTTCTTGAAGAGGGAAAATTGGCCAAGCGTAGAGATTTTCAGACTTTTTCCATTCAAGGTGTTTTCGATCTTTGATTATTTTAATGAAGAAATTTATGATTTTTATTATGCATATGCATAACTAATTCTCTTTTGGTAGAGTGAGGCCACAAGCCTTAGCAAGAATATGTAGTTTCTTTTCACTTTGCTTATGATTAGATGCATGCAGGTTTTCGAATTATTAATCACTGGTTTAAACTATCAAATTGTCTTGATGCCAGATCACCATTAGGATCTTTAGAAAAGTAAATTGATGCAATTTTGGTCGGAGGTCGGTCCCTGAAATTGACGAAGGCTTCTTGTGATTAATATGCGCAAGTTCACTAAGGATGAATATCACGTCTTAAGGGTTTCATGGTTTTTCAAAAGGTTTCACAGAACTTAATGAGTCATGCATGTTTAGATTTGATTTGAATACCACAGACGGATTGCATGTTTGATATACTGTCACATCCGGACCTGGGCTAGACTCCACCGTAGCACGATATTGTCCACTTTGGGCCCCGAGCACGCCCTCACGGTTTTGTTTCTGGGAACTCACACGAGAACTTCCCAGTGGGTCACCCATCATGAGTTTGCTCTCGCGCAAACTCACTTAACTTCGGAGTTCCTACAGAACTCGAAGTTAGTGAGCTCCCAAAAGGCCTCGTGCTAGGTAGAGATGGGAATGTACATATAAGGCTTACAGGATCCTCTCCCCTGGGCAATGTGGGATGTTACATATACGCTCTATGTTGGGGGTCCAAGTAGGCATATATTAGGAATACCTAACCTTTGAAATATGTATGTACAAGTCATAAGTAATTGAGAGAACTATATAGAATTGTTAAGGTGGCGACGGATCCCTAGTGTTTTCTTAATTTGATTTTTACAAAACTATTTTTTTTTTCTTTCAACTTTAATACTGCAGATTGTCTTATTTTTTTTATTAATTAAATACGTTTTAATCTAAATAGGTTATAAAATCAATCACCTCAAATTTCTGTTTTACAATAATTAATTGGAATTTGATTTGCTTCGAATTAGTTAATAATCCTTGTGGAGAACGACCTTGTGAGATCCGTTTATACTACAATAACCTTGTTATTCTTGCAAGTATTATAGGAGTTTTTAACCTTTTTGCATGTGTGATAAAATCCCTATCAGTAGTGATGCTGTGAAGGTTCAGGGTGTTATTGATCAGTTAACTCAAGAGTTTGAAATGAAAGATTTGGGTTTATTGCATTACTTTCTTGGCTTACAGATTGAATATCAAGATAAAGGTCTTTTTGTTCATCAGGCCAAGTATGTCAAAGAAATGTTTCGAAAGATGCATATGCGGGATTGTAAACCATCACTCACATTATGTCACCCAAATCAGAAGCTTCTCACTCATGCTAGTGACTTTGTCTCGAATCCAACTGCCTATAGAAGCATTGTTAGGGCCTTACAGTACCTTACCTTTACTCGGCTAGACATTGCTTTCTCAGTCAATCAAGTATGTCAATTTATGCATTCACCATTAGAGACTCACTTTGTAAAACGAATTTTGCAATATCTCAAGGGTACTATGACATTGGGATTGTGTTTTTAGTCTGGTTCCTCTCAGTTAAAAACCTACATAGATGCTGATTAGGCAGGGGATCCTAACGATCACTGTTCAATGACAGGATTTGTAATATTTTTGGGTGATACTCCTATATCTTGGAGTTCTAAGAAGCAATATACAGTGAGTAGGTCGTCTACTAAAACTGAATATTGGGCTATGACTACCACCATTGCTGAAGTTATTTGGATACAACAACTTCTTTGAGATTTACATGTTCATTGTCCTCATGTCCCAGTTCTTCATTGTGATAATATTTCAGCCATGGCTCTTGCCACTAATCCAGTTCTGCATTCTAAAGCCAAAGATATTGAGATTGATTGCCATTTTGTTCGTGAAAGGGTTCAACAAGGGACCATTCTTTTGCAGTTTATTTACTCTACAGATCAATATGCAGATATGTTCACTAAGGGTTTGTGTTCACCTCATTTTACTCGAAACTATTCCAATCTCATGCTTGGTTGTTTATCGCATGAGCTTGAGTGGGGATGATAGAGTTGATGAGTGAATAGGATTAGGACAAGTATTTATGTACTAGTGGTTGTGGTAGTATTACTAATGTATAAATACATAGAGTTGTAATTATTCTAAACCAGTTGAATAGAAAGAGAAAATTCAGCTTAATAAACTTTTCCTCTCTACTTTTTCTCTCTTGCTTTTCTTTAACACCTAAGCTTTTACATCGTTATCAAAGTGTACACTCCATATTAGATCACTTAAAACCCCAGTGAAGGGCTAGGATCAAATCTGGAGGAGAATGGGTGTAATATTTGTTTAAGTTCTCTTGTCCCCCACTCTTAAAAAATGTTTTGGGAGTTGGCAATGAACCAAACCCTACAAACATTCCTTATTAAATGAAGTGATGGCAGATGCAATTTGCATAGCCTTGTCGTCGTCCAACATCTTTGCATTCTTTGTTCCATTTTTCTGTCAAGTTCTAAACCCCAAGAAACTAATCAAACAAACACAAACAAACTTTATCAGCTCCTTCTTCTTCTTCTTGTTTGGCCACAAGGTTATTGGGGTCAAGGAATCCCATTGCCCCCATCTTGGCTCCGCTGGTGGTTTTAACGATAAGAACAAAATAAAGGGTAAAGTGAATAGTACCAAGATTGATTTTTTAGTGTAAAAGTAAAAATATGATTTTTCGTTAAAATAAATAGTACTGGGAATTTTTCGTTTAAGTTTCCATTTTTAATCCTAATGAATGTTAACCATGACCTGTAAATAAAAAAAGTTAACTACAGAGCTATGGCAGTTATTGTCTAGTGAATGGCTATTTTGTTCTAGTTCGGGTAACAAAAGTGGGTTGCTAGCCTTGGAGCAAATGTTAAAATAAATGATCAAATTGGGAATAAAAATGTGTCATGATATAGGTTTTCAATTGGTGGAATGATTGCAATCGTTTTAGGGAAAAAAAAAGTTGAAAATTAATTTAGTTTTTGTTTTATTTGACTTTTTGGGCTCGATGGCAATTTCATAAATAATATGAAGTATTAACAAATTTTGGTTAACATCTGTTAGGGGCAAAGCTGGAAATTTTTTTTGATGTTGCATGCTGCTTGGCTTTGCTTAAGTCCGTGGGACTTTTTTATTTGGCTTGTTGTATGTTACTTGTGTCTTTTTCATTAAATGTCAAGCCCTTTTTATTATATAAAAGTTGTTAATGGTTTTTGGTTAAGAAAAGGTTGGATCAAGCCATTTTCATTAAAGCTTTTTCTTTTTTTTTGTTTAAAAAAATGATATTCTCTACATGGGTGGGAGAATAGATTAAGCCTCACAATATGCTAGCAATAATGTGGTTCAAATTTATTTTTGGCGAGAATCGAACCTAAGAACTCACATTTACGATGTAGTACATTTCTCTTCACTTATAAGTGAGAGGTTTTAAGTTTGATTCTCTCTAAAAGCGAATTTGAATCACATTATTGCTAGTCTAATTTGAGGCTTAGTCCACCCTCTCTTCCTTAGTATAAATAATATCGTGACATTAGACAACAAGTGTATGTCCGTTCTACATCTCTCTTCCTTGCTAGAGCTCTCTGATATTCTTTACCTCTATAATCTCAAATCCTTATCTCTTTCCATCTTAGCAATTCCAACTCTTTTCCCTAGTCTCGCCCAAATCGCACTCACTCACCAACCGGAGCCCTAGAAAGAGACAACCAGGGTAGCGAAGATGAAGACTATCCCTCTCCTCTGAGACCATGGACATCCCCAACAGTATCAAGGTCAAGGTCCACCTAAGATCATTAACGTCGAAGGTCGTTGCGGGAAGCTCATCCGTAATTTCAAGCACTTGAACTTGGATGTTTAGCTCGTTACCGACGAGAAGAATCGGAAAGCGGAAGCTGAAGGTTGAGGCCTGGTTCGACTCCCACAAAACCAGAGCCGGCGCCATCCGCATTGCCCTCTCCCACGTTGGAAATCACATCACCAGCGTCACCAAGGGGTAGCACTACAAAATGCATTTCGTGAGACCAAGTTGATCGACACCCGTAACTTTTTGGGTGAAAAGATTTGATTGTTTTTGCTATATTTGTAGTACATGTGTTCAACTGTGTAGTAGATTACATCACAAGGTCATCTGGATTTATATTTTATGGCTTAGATGTGTCTTGCTCAACGGTTTAATTGTGCACTTAATTAATTAATTATGGGGTTTTTTAACTTTAATCATTCAAGAAGAATGAAATTTAAAATAAACTTAGTGTTAGATTACCTATTAATTATAATCCCTTGATGTGTCCTTAATTAAAAATAATTAATGTGCATTTTGACACACCCCGACCCGAGAGTGGGGCGTGCTAGCCGTCATGTGAGCGTGACGTAACTATGTACACAGTGCGGAAGCAAGATTAATAAGGAGAAGTAGGAGCCAATTAAAAGCAAGCCACTAGCAATCCTAACTAAGATAGTGTGCTAGAGCGAGAAATAATAGTGTTTACACAACCAGAGCATAAATGGTCTAAGTGTAGTCAAGCATGAAGTACTAAATGCAATTGACACCCGAAGGTGGTCCTACATGAGTGAATTCTATTAGAATGTCTGATGAGATCCTCGTATGCCACCAACGAACACTACCTAAAACCTAGAGGGGCAAAAAACAAAGTTGAGTGGGTCAGTAAAATAAATCTTTTCAAAATCATTCTTTTCTCAAAAGTTATAACCCCTCTCCGTAAAACCTGTATAATTTCCCAGAAATAAAGTATATACTCATATATATAAATCTCGAAATCATGCGGGAAAATATGAATGTATGCCATGCCAAAGTAGCACAACTGAGATCTAAATAATAACTCTGTGGATGTGATTAAATGTCAGGTAATCATCTCAGCCCTCGACTGTATATATAGCTCATAATCATTCTCAATAATCAACTCAGCCCTCGGCTGTATATATATAGCTCATAATCATTCTCATCATATCATGTATATATATTCTGCACACAAATCAATACCACCTCTAGTGGTCTGCATGTAATCACTGTATATAAAATAAATATGCTCTAGTGCTACAATCACGTGAAGACTGTGCGAAGGATTCGCGAGTCACCTACGAGTCGAACCCACTTATAGTGGTCTATACGACATGACTGTGCACCTAACTTGGATCCAAGGCGAGCATGAAAGACTATGCCCTTAACTCTGGGCGAGAGCACTAATATCAAGGTAGGTGTATGAGCTCTCATCACAGCTCATCATTCACATCACATCATTTCATTCTGATTATAGCTCGTAAATCAATTTACCTGACACTTACCTGTGCATCTGCAGCACCATCATAATTATATGCACTCACTAATGCATAGATAAAATAAATAGATACTTTGCATGGCATTTCAAAATGTATAATCATTTAAGTTCATTTTCTGGGAAAATTGCAATATATAGGTATATACGAAAAATAACTGCCGACTCACAGATAAGTAGCCGGATCTTAGCCCCCAAGTCTAGCCTGGCTACGCTCGTCCTCTAAATAGGTCTCGCCTATATGAGAAGTAACTGAAATAACGTTATTTTAAGCACATAATCGAAACCTTGGAAATAACTTCTCATACATTGCTCAGATTTGGTATTTGAATATACCAACGTGATCTACACAACATCACGAACACGCACAAATTTTTAGAATAATTTTTCCGGCCTTCACACGCCGCCACGCTCTGGCAGGCGCACGGACCTATGCGCCCCCACGCCCAGTCATGTGATTGGCACACTGACGGTGTCAATTAACGCCATCAAGTATATACTAGGAATATTCCGTCTATTCTTAACGGTAACCGTTAAAGTTAACAACGGTGTTAGCATATTCCGTCAACTCTGATGGAATATGCTGTCATCTTCTACCTCAAACTCTCCGACGACCGTTGCTGGCGCCGGAAATTGGGAATTTTTCGAAACCTTGTATCTCTGTCAAAACTCAACCATTTCTCACGATTTTTATGTCAAATTGAAGCATTCGAAGAATAGAACACAAATATACCTCTTTTAAGCCTCAATAACCACGGGATCTCGCTAGGAAAATCCTTGAACTCCGGCCACTTCTGCAACTCCTCCGTTCTACGTATTCCGACATCCAAATTCTTCAAACTAACGTCCCCAAGCTTCGTATGAACCTCCAAAAGCTTCCTAGAAGCTTGAAATATCCTAAAAACCACATATATGAAATTGCATGAACAGTGATAATCTCGGGGGTTATGGTTCTATGTGGAAACGAAGCTAACCTTACCTAAAATTGGTACCATTCGATTCGTATGGATGAGATGAACACAATGGTAGCCTTTACACCCTCGATCTGTGAACTTTGGGATGTTTTTGAGAAAGTACAGGAGTGAAGAGAGAGAAATTGATGTTGGTTTGTGTGTGTGGTTCAAACTCCACCAATTACAACTAATTGTTTCCCCATTTCTCATTGGTCCCCAAAACTAAGCAAATAGCAGAATTGGACCAATACCTTAATTTGATTTACAAACGTACCCCACTCTCATACATTGCTCAATTTTGGTATTTGAATATACCAACGTGATCTACACCACGTCACGAACACGCACAAATTTTTAGAATAATTTTTCCGGCCTCCACGCGGCGCCACACGCCGGCTCGCGCACAGACCTACGCGACCCCACCCGCAGTCATGTGACAAGCACACTGACCGTGTCAATTAACGTCGTCAGGTTTATACTGGGAATATTCTGTCTATTCTTAATGGTAACCGTTAAAGTTAACTAACGGCGTTAGCATATTTCGTCAACTCTGACGGAATATGCCATCATCTTCTACCTCAAACTCTCCGGCGACCGTCGTCGGCGCCGGAAACTAGGAATTTTTCAAAACCTTGTATCTCCGTCAAAACTCAACCATTTTTCACGATTTTTATGTCAAACTGAAGAATTTGAAGAATAGAACACAAATATACTTCTTTTAAGCCTCGACAACCACGGGATCTCGCTGAGAAAATCCCTGAACTCCGGCCACCTCTGCAACTCTTTCGTTCTACGTTTTCTGACGTCCAAATTCCTCAAACGAACGTCCCCAAGGTTCGTATGAATCTCCGAAAGATTCCTAGAAGCTTGAAATCTCCTAAAAACCACGTATATGAAAATGCATGAACAGTGATAATCTTGGGGGTTATGATTCTACATGAAAATAAAGCTAACCTTACCTGAAATTGGTACCATTCCATTCGTATGGATGAGATGAACACAATGGTAACCTTTACACCTTCGATCTGTGAACTTTGGGATGGTTTCGAGGGTGTTCGTATGAAATGGAAGAGAGAGAGAAAGTTCTGCGAGAGAGAGAGATAAAGTACGAGAGTGAAGAGAGAGAAAGTGATGTTGGTTTGTGTGTGTGGTTCAAAAGCCATGAATCACAACTAAAGGTTTCCCCACTTCTCATTGGTCCCCAAAACTAAGGAAATAACATATTTGGACCAATACCTTAATTTGATTTAAAAACATACCCCACGCTCAAGGGCAAAATTGTCATTTTGCATATCGAGAATTAGAAATTTGGGACGGGCTGTCACAATCTACCCACCTTATAAAAATTTCAACCCGAAATTTCATACAACAAGTACAATCACTAGTATCCATAAAACAACCTCGGATACATCTCTCTCATCATGTCCTCGGTCTCCCAGGTAGCTTCTTACACTAAATGGTTCTTCCATAAAACTTTCACCAAACGTACTATCTTAGTCCTGAGCACCTTATCTTTCCAATCACGTATCGTCACCAGCTCCTCATCGTAAGTCGAATCTGGACTGATCTCTAAAGGTTGCGGAGGGATCGCATGTGACGGATCTGAAATATAATGTCGAAGCATAGAAACATGAAACACATTATGCACTCTAGACAGCTCTGACGGCAACTCAAGCCTGTAAGCAACTTCATCAACTCGCTCGGTGATCTGATAAGGTTCAATGTACCTAGGACTCAACTTGTCTTTCTTTCCAAATCGAACAACACCTCGCCACGGCGATAACTTCAGAAATACCCAATCATCTACCTTGTACACTCCATCAGTGGCATGCCTGTCAGCTAAGCTTTTCTGGCGATCTTGGGTCGCTTTCATGTTAGACCTAATAACATGAACATTTTGAGTAGTCTCCTCTACTATCTCAGAGCCCACCAAAACTCTTTCGCCAACCTCTGACCAACATAAGGGTGTGCGACAAGGCTTGCCATAAAGTGCCTCGAATGTTGCCATATCGATGCTCGAATGAAAACTGTCATTGAAGTCAATTCCATCAAATCCAACCCCTTATGCCAAGCGTCACCAAACTACAAAATCGAAGATCTCAACATATCCTCTAATGTCTGAATAGTCCTCTCTAATTGACCGTCTGTCTGAGGATGATATGTCGTACTGTACAGTAATCTCGTACCTAAAGCTTCCTAGAATGCAATCCAGAATATAAATGAATCGAGGATCGCGATATGAAACAATACTAACTAGAACGCCATGGTACTTTACAATCTTCGATATGAACAACTGAGCTAATCGATTCAACTAAAACTTCTCCTTCAAATTAATGAAATGCGCCGACTTAGTGAGCCGATCAACAATCACCCAGATTCCATCATAGCCATTCTGTGTACGAGGAAGCTTATACACAAAGTCTATAGTAATGTCTTCCCATTTCCACTGTGGAACAGGAAGCGCCTGCATCAACCCAAATGGCTTCTTCCTTTCGACTTTGACTTGCTGACATATGACACATCTACTTACATATTCAACGATTTCTCTCTTCATACCCGACCAATAGTAGAATGGTCGAATGGTATGATACATTTTCATGCCTCTGGGATGCATCGCATAAGCGGAAATATGCGCTTTGTCCAAGATATCCTTCTTTAACTCTGCATTGTCTGGTACATACATCCTGTTTTCCTGCATAAGCATGCCATCTGTTTCTCTGATTTGGAGATCTTTCTTTTTACCTTCATTTCTTAGCCGAATAAGTTCCTGAGTTTCTTCATCATTCATCTGGATCTCTCAAGTATTCTGTCAATTAGGATTGGCCTGACTTGGAAACTAACAAGCAAGGCTTCCTCTTGATCATCTATAACTGGGTTCTTTATCACTAACTGCACTCCAGTTGATCTCAACTTTGTAAGAAGAGGAACAAGGCTCCCATGAAAAGCATTAACTCTGCCTTGAGATTTCCTGCTAAGAGCGTCAGCCACCACATTTGCACGACCAGGGTGATACTCTATTGTGCAGTCATAGTTGCTCAACAACTCAATCCACCGTCGTTGACGAAGACTCAAATCCTTCTGAGTGAACAGGTACTAGAGACTCTTGTGATCTGAGAAGATCCTACATTTCTCACCATAAAGATAATGTCTCCAAATCTTCAAAGCGAAAATGATGGCCGCTAATTCCAAATCATGGGTAGGATAATTCATCTTGTGAGGTTTTAACTGACGCGAAGCGTAAGCAATTACCCTACCATGCTGCATCAAAACACATCCCAGGCCAATCAAAGAAGCATCGCTAAAAATCTCGAAGTTACCACTATCATTAAGAAGAGCTAAAACAAGAGTATGAGTGAGATAATACTTCAATTGTTGGAAACTCTCCTCACAATTACCATCTCACTCAAATTTAACTTCCTTCCTGGTTAACCTCGTTAGTGGTAAAGCCATGATTGAGAAATCTTTAACAAATTGCCGATAGTAACCTGCTAAACCAAGAAAACTCCGCACCTCAGTGACGGTTGTTGGCTACTCCCAATTCTCCACAACTGCAATCTTTTGAGGGTCGACCTGAATACCCTAAGCTGAAACAACATGCCCCAAAAACGCTACTTGATCTAGCTAGAACTGGCACTTGCTAAACTTAGCATACAATCGATATTCCCTCAGCTTCTTCAACACCAAAGAAAGATGTCGAACATGGTCTGCCTTTGACTTAGAATACACCAGAATGTCATTAAGTAAAACAATTACAAGTCTATCCAAATACTGCTGAAATAACTTATTCATCAGACCCATGAAAGCAGCTGGTGCATTCGTCAATCCAAACGGCATTACGAGAAACTCATAATGACCATAACGAGTCCTAAAAGCAGTTTTAGGAACGTCATCACTCTTGATCTTCAACAGATAGTAACCAGACCTTAAATCGATCTTAGAAAACGCACAGGCACCTCGAAGTTGATCAAAAGATCATTTATACGTGGTAATAGATAACGGTTTTTAATCGTCGCCTGATTTAGTTGCCTGTAATCAATACATAGCCTCAAGGTACCAATTTTCTTCCGAACAAATAGGACTAGGGCTCCCTAAGGTGAAGTACTAGGCTGAATGAAACCTTATCAACCAATTTTTGTAACTGAGTCTTCAATTCTCTCAACTCAGCAGGGGCCATACGATGAGGAGTCAGAGAAACAGGATCAGTACCTGGTAGTAAATCAGTGGTGAACTCTACATTAAGATTTGGCGGCAATCCAGATAATTCATCAGGAAAGACGTCAGAAAAATGTCTGACCACCTTAACGTTCTCAAAGTTAACAGAAGTACCATCATTAAGTACCACGTGAGCCAAATACCCTAAACAACCTTTCTTTGGCAACTTTTGGCTCTCACTGCCGAAATAATGCCATGTCTAACTCCACTACGTTCGCCCATGAAAGTAACTTCAGGTAATCCAGGATGATGGAAAGTCACTGATTTCCCGTAACAGTCAATTTTGGCACAATTGTAGTACCAATCTGTGCCCGTGATTAAGCCAGGATTATTCTAAGCATCCAGTAGCAAAAGGTTATGGATACGTCCCTAGGCCTACTGTCTTCCTCTACCTCAGTTGGCGTGAACTCCTCGTCCTTGAGAAATATGTCCCTGGCTTGACCACATGTATAACACTCACTATTACCTCTTTGACACTCACCGAAATGTTGATTATTGAGCCTACTGCATAAGAGAACACTGTCGCTATCAGAATTCCCCTGGCTTGGAAATCTGAAACGGCCTGAAGACTTACCAACTCCTCTTTGACCAGTGGAACTAAAACCTCCGCTGGAAGAACTAAAACTGGCTCCGTATCTCTCAAAAATCCTGAGTCTAGAGAGGTCTCTGAGATAATTGCCCATATTCCTTTGTTATCCCTATTCTGGTTCCCATTTCCTCATCTTCTTCCTCACTATCACTGGGCATATTCTCAAAGTCCTCAATCCTCAACTAAATCTCATAAAACTTTTGATAGGTACCACATTGATAAATAGTCGCCATCGAACGCCATTTCTTCTTAACACCAAGCTTAAAGCGTCTAAGCATCTCAACTGGATTAGCAACAGTTTCAAACATGTGACCTTCTGCTTCTTACGGTCTAGATATGCTGGGGGAAATGAAACTCTTATAGAATGACCGTTAAAAATTCTCTCAATCTGCAATCTCCTAAGGCGTCCACCCGTAAGTCTCCTGTTTCCACCAGGATGCAGGTTTTGCGTTAAAAAACCAAGCAGTGGTCTCTACCCACTTAACATCGGGAATACTCCCCTAACTCTACATCAGCCTAAAAGTCTTCTCAATTTGATTGAGAACTTAAGATTATACACTGACTCCAAAGGAGTCCGCTGAGGAGGCAAATTACAAACTAAATACCACTGGCAAGAGCTTCCCCTAACTGAGCTATGTCGAGAAATTAGGCTCATCTCAACAACATGGCTCTCTACAAGGCGGCATAGTTCTGACCGAAACACCAAGATAATTGAATATTCACAACCTATGCAAGATTGCCAAAACTAGGCTCTGATACACAACTGACACACCCCGACCCGAGAGTGAGGCGTGTTGGCCGTCACGTGAGCGTGACGTAACCATGTGCACAGTGCAAAAACAAGATTAATAAGGAGAAGTACGAGCCAATTAAAACCAAGCCACTAGCAATCTTAACTAAGATAATGTGCTAGAGCGAGAAATAATAGTGTTTACATAACCAAAGCATAAATGGTCTATGTGCAGTCAAGCAGGAAGTACTAAATGCAATTAACACCCGAAGGTGGTCCTCCATGAGTGAATTCTGTTAGAATGTCCGATGAGATCCTCGTATGCCACCAACGAACACTACCTAAAACCTGGAGGGGCGAAAAACAAAGTTGAGTGGGTCAGCAAGACAAATCTTTTCAAAATCATCCTTTTCTCAAAAGTTATAACCCCTATCTGCAAAACCTGTATAATTTCCCAGAAATAAAGTATATACTCATATATATAAATCTTGAAATCATGCGGGAAAATATGAATGTATGCCATGCCAAAGTATCACAATTGAGATCTAAATCATAACTCTGTGGATGTGATTAAATTTCAGGTAATCATCTCAGCCATCGGCTGTATATATAGCTCATAATCATTCTCAATAATCAACTCAGCCCTCGACTGTATATATAGCTCATAATCAGTCCTCGACTGTATATATAGCTCATAATCATTCTCAATAATCAACTCAGCCCTCAGCTGTATATATATAGCTCATAATCATTCTCATCATATCATGTATATATATCCTGAACACAAATCAATACCACCTCTAGTGGTCTGCACATCATCACTGTATATAAAATAAATATGCTCTAGTGCTATAATCACGCGAAGATTGTGCGAAGGATTCGCGGGTCACCTACAAGTCGAACCCAATTATAGTGGTCTATGACATGACTGTGCACCTAACTTGGATCCAAGGTGAGCATGCGATGCGGGAGGTGAACATCACGTGAAAGACTATGCCCCTAACTCTGGGCGAGAGCACTAATATCAAGGTACAGGTGTATGAGCTCTCATCACATCTCATCACTCACATCACATCATTTCATTCTCATTATAGCTCGTAAATAAACTTACCTGACACTTATCTGTGCGTCTGCAGCACCATCATAATTATATGCACTCACTAATGCATAGATAAAATAAATAGATACTTTGCATGGCATTTCAAAACGTATAATCATTTAAGTTCATTTTCTGGGAAAATAGCAATATATAGGTATATACGAAAAATAACTGCACACTCACAGATAAGTAGCCGGATCGTAGCCCCCAAGTCTAGCCTGGCTACGCTCGTCCTCTTAATAGGTCTCGCCTGTATGAGAAGTAATTGAAATAACGTTATTTTAAGCACATAATCGAAACCTTGGAAATGACTTCTCATACATTGCTCAATTTTGGTATTTGAATATACCAACGTGATCTACACAGCGTCACGAACATGCACAGATTTTTAGAATAATTGTTTTGGCCTCCACGCGCCGCCACGCTGCTACAGGCGCACGGACCTACGCGCCCCCATGCGCGGTCATGTGACAGGCACACTGACGGCGTCAATGAACGTCGTCAGGTACATACTGGGAATATTTCGTCTATTCTTAACGGTAACCGTTCAAGTTAACTAACGGTGTTAGCATATTCCGTCAACTCTGATGGAATATGCCGTCATCTTCTACCATAAGCTTTCCAGCGACCGTCGCTGGTGCCGAAAACTGTGAATTTTTCGAAACCTTGTATCTCCGTTAAAACTCAACCATTTTTCACGATTTTTATGTCAAATTGAAGCATTCGAAGAATAGAACACAAATATACGTCTTTTAATCCTCGATAACCATGGGATCTTGCCAAGAAAATCCGTGAACTCCGGCCAGCTCTGCAACTCCTCCGTTCTACGTTTTTTCGACGTCCAAATTCTTCAAACGAACGTCCCCGAGCTTCGTATGAACCTCCAAAAGCTTCCTAGATGCTTGAAATCTCCTAAAAACCACGTATATGAAAATGCATGAACAGTGATAATCTCGGGGGTTATTGTTCTACGTGAAAACGAAGCTAACCTTACCTGAAATTGGTACCATTCGATTCGTATGGACGAGATGAACACAATGTTAGCCTTTACACCCTCGATCTGTGAACTTTGGGATGGTTTTGAGGGTGTCCGTACGAAATGGAAGAGAGAGAGTTCTGCGAGAGAGAGAGAAAGTGATGTTGGTTTGTGTGTGTGGTTCAAAAGCCACCAATCACAACTAAGGGTTTCCCCACTTCTCATTAGTCCCCAAAACTAAGGAAATAGCATAATTGGACCAATACCTTGATTTACAAACGTACCCCACGCTCAAGGGCAAAATTGTCATTTTGCGGATCGAGAATTAGAAATTCGGGGCTGGCTATCACACATTTTATTTAATTTCTCCCATTAAATATTTAAATTTATTAATATACAAATTTAATTTATTTTTTGACCAAAAAAAGAGTTTTTTAATTTATTAATTTTATTTATCATTCTTCAAACTTGAAAGACTCAATTAATGTACCTTAATATTAGTACCAAAATGTATTATATTGAACTAATATATTTAAATGTCAGTACCGAAATGTATGTTTCGAAATGTATTATATTAAATTAATGTACCTAAATGTGTGTACCAAAATGTATGCACCGAAATGTATTATATTGAATTAATGTACTTAAATATTTGCATCGAAACGTGTGTACCTAAATGTATGCACTAAAATGTATTATAATGAATTTAATGTACCTAAATGAAGAAGATAAAATACATTGAAATATATTGTATAATAAAAATTAGTTTATCTAAATGTTTACAACAAAATATATTACGGTAAACGAAATGAAAATGAAAATTATAATAAAATAAAATTAATACATTAAAAATTAGGAAGGAAAAAGATAAATAATTAATAAATTAAAATATAATTAATATATGAGGTTATTAATATATCAATGGACTAAAATTAATTTTTTATCTTACTTATGGCTTTAATCTAAAAGTCATTTTTGTCAAGAATTAAGATGAAGTTTTCTAGTTAATTATAATTATATCAGATTAGGGCTAGTAAGCAAGAAACAAATGTTTGGGGCGGTAACCGCTTTTTTTATTTGAAGCTGAAGAGAGTATATGTATTACTAAAATAAAGAATTTTAATCGCACATTGTTAGCTTAATTAAGTCTAACTATGACAACTTATAAACAAGGTTTTGCTGATGCTACTATAATTAGTAATTAATTATATATTTAGTCTACCTAAGAGATCTTGGAAGTATGTGGAAACTTGTGGTACATATGTTCAATTTTAAAAATAATCAACATTCAGTTTAAGAAATAGTAACTGTAGTAGCGTTCAGTTTCATAAATAATGTAGTATTCATGTTCAATTTCAGGAATAGTCCGCGTTCGGTTTAAAAAAAATAATGACTTTACCAATGTTCATAAATAGTGTAGTACACCTGTTCAGATTCATAAATAGTGTAGTGTCCATGTTCAATTTCAAAAACAGTCCGTGCAAGATCCCACATCGCCTAGGTGAGGATCCTGTAAGCCTTATATGTACATTCTCACCTCCAATTAGCACGAGGCCTTTTGGGAACTCACTGGCTTTGGAGTTTGTCGGAACTCCGAAGTTAAGCGAGTTCGTGAGAGAGCAATCCTAGGATGAGTGACCCACTGAGAAGTTTTCGTGTGAGTTCTTGTTAAATATTTCAATAATAAATATTATATATTAAATATATAATATTATATATACAAATATATACACATATATATATATGATGGTGCTGCTTGCGCAGCATGTGTATGGTTGTATGATGGTGCTGACAAGTGATTCAAATCAGATAATTTACGCATACCGATTCCTTGGACGAGCTTCTGAAAAGTAGACTTGGGCAATGACTTGGTGAAGAGATTGGCCAGGTTATCCTGGGAACGAATTTGCTTGACTTCAATGTTCTGATGCTGTTGTTGCTGATAAGAGTAAAAGAACTTCAGCGCTATGTGTTTGGTGTTGTCTCCCTTGATGTAGCCCTTCTTTAACTGCTTAATACATGATGTATTGTCTTCAAAGATCATCGTAGGAAGGTCAATGAAAGAATTAAGACTACTAGTGCTTCAAATATGTTCCATGACTTCTCTCAACCAAAAGCACTCACGTGATGCTTCATGCAGGGCAAGAATCTCATCATAGTTCGAAGAAGTTGATCGGATCATATTTATATATATTTTACATCAAATTCACTCGTCTTTTCTTAGTTAGTTCCTTATATTTTTGAGCTATTTACTTTATTTTTGTGTTTTATAGAATTTGTTATGCAACGAAAATAAAAATAGAACAAGTAAAGTTTTAAATAATAAATTCGTCAAAAATTACCTTACCCACTTATTTGATGTTGTAGTATTAGAAAAATCATGAAGGCATGCAATAGAAAGTGGAGATGCTGCCAGGAAGGCAGCAATTATATAAAGAAGTGGGAGCTGCCCTCCTTTTTGTCACGGACGGATCAAAGGCTGGCAGAAAAGAAAAATATAAAAAAAAAAGAATTATATAAAGAAAGGCATGGAGGAAGGCAGCAACATGAGAAAACAGCGGCACATGGGAGGATAGTGGAAAGCACGCTGGTAAACAGCTGCCAAGTGACAGCACAGAGGGAGATAACGGCGCTGCCCTTCTGTTTTAAAGAAAGAAGGAGGCTGCCTTTATTTGGGGGGGTTACCGAGAGAACCAAAAAAACTGCCTCTGGGCAGCGTGCCAATCAGGAAGAAGTGAGGCGCAGAGAAGAATAAGAGGAAGCTGCCTTCCTGGCAGCGTGAGGAAGAGAGCCAATCAGCGGGACGGACAGAGAAGAAAAACCAAGGCAGGGCTCATTACCGAGAGAAGAGGCAGCTTCTCAAGCTGCCAAGCGGCGCAGGCACAGAGATAAGAAGCTGAGCAAGCAGCGGCTTAAGTGGACAGCGTGCAAGGCAGGAGCAGCTGCACGGACAGGTGTAGCATAGAAGGCTCGGACAGAGACCAACGGCTGCCTTCGTTTTTCTGGAAATCAGCGCACGGATCAAAGGCTTTTGAGGACAGCAAGGCTGCCAAGAGAACGGGGTGCACAGAGGGCTCACGGTGGAGAGGAAGAAATTCCTCATTTGGTTTTATCTCTCAAACTTTTATTTTACTTTTGTTTAATTTATAAATAATGTGTAACTAAATTTGTTTTGGCTAGAGGTTAATTCAAAGCCATGAATATATTTGTAATATGAATTGATTACCTTCAGTTGTGATTTCTGAGTTGTGAATTTAATTTCCTTAACTGCTTGATTGATAACTTATTCTTGTATGTCGATTAAGGATGCATACTTAGTTTGCATGCATGAATTTGATGTTAGAATATAAGGGAATTTCACCTAATCGTTATGAACTTATATTCATGAGTAGTGAATGTTGCTATCCACAATCGAGTTAAGTAAATTCTTGTTAAGAGTATCATGATTTTCATAGTTACGAATGCCTCGTCAATACTTATAGTTCTCATGAATCTTAATGATCTTTGATTGTATCTCTATTGTGCTTTTCACGTAGGGAACTTTTAGAGAATGCGTTGAATTGTTGTATGCGCTTTTCTGTCCAATTCAATAACTTAAGGAAAACTTGAAGATTAAAAAAGTGATGTTCACGGTTAATCTAGAGTATTGAGATTTACAATTTATCGAAAGAACAACTGAAAATTAATTTACGTTGCATATGTGTCATGTGTGGAGAAGAACCCTCTAGCTAGTCTGTTACCCATTCATTCATCTTAATTTTATGTTTTTGTCAAATCTACAATTTATTTAGGTTTAGTTTACTTCTCGTCAAAACCAAACCCCCCAATTGTTAAATTGTATTATTTAGTTAGATTTCATTGTTTTGAGTCTTTTAATTCAATTTCCGTCCAATTCAGTCGCTAGTGTCTAGTTCGAGTCAAGTTGGCTGTTTTGAGTTGTTTTGAGTCTTTCTAGTGTGTTTTGAGTTATTAGAGTTTTTAGCCTAGTTTTGTGTCCTTGAGTCTTGTTTAATATTTTTAAATCAATTTAGAGTAGATTAGCAATCCCTCCTAATCCCCGGCCTATAACGATACCCTACTTACATCTATACTACAACTGTCAAAAAGAGGGTTAAATTTGTGTGTGGTTTTACAACCCACCAGAAGTCGCAACTAGCGTTTGCTTGGTAGATCTCTAAGATATAGCGGTGTCTCCAATGATAAAGACATAACCCGTTTGAGAACGTGCCCTATGTGAGTCTGACAGATATTCAGCATCTGTGTTACCAACAAGGTGAGAATCAATTCAAGAACTAAAAGAGGCGGCAACACTCAAAGATTGGTGGGTATAGAACAAGCCCAATTCCGTTGTACCTTTGAGGTAGCGGAAAATGTCTTTAACACTATTCCAGTGCCTGTGTGTGGGTGCATTGCTGTATCTTGCCAAAAGATTAACAACAAAGGAGATGTCGGGTCTAATGCATTGAGCCAAATACAATAAAGCCCCAATTGCACTTAGGTATAGAACTTCGGGTTCCAAAATCTCTTCCTCGTCCTTCTTTGGACAGAAGGGATCTTGTTTAGCATTTAGAGTCCGAACGACCATAGGTGTACTCGGAGGCTTTGCTTTATCCTCATTAAAACGTCGCAACACCTTTTAGGTATAGTTTAATTGATGTACTAGGATTCCATCTGAACAATGCTCGATCTCCAGGCTAAGACAGTATCGAGTTTTCCCAAGATCTTTCATCCCAAATTTTGATTTGAAGTGCGAAGCAATTTCCTCAAGCTCTGCTGGAGTTCCAATGAGGTTCATGTCATCGACATAAACTGCAACAATTTCAAATCTAAAATGTGACTTCTTTATGAACACACATGGGCATAATTCGTTGTTTATATACCCTGATTTGTCAAATATTCACTCAAACGGTTATACCACATCCGCCCAGATTGTTTTAATCCGTAGATTGACCTCTTCAACCTAATTGAGAGAGTGTTCCATGGTCTAGAACTATTTGAACCAATCAATCGAAGTTCTTGTGGAACTTTCATGTATATTTTTGTATCTAGATCCCCATAAAGATATGCGGTTACCACATCCATAAGCTGGATATTCAGTTTTTTGAAAACTACTAAACTGATAAGGTAGCGAAACGCTATAACGTCTATTACTGGTGAATATGTCCCATTATAATCAATCACAAGGCATTGAAAGAAGCCTTCCATGCGAGGCGTTCTTTGTATGGCACTATTTCATTCTTCATATTATGCTTCCTCACAAAAACCCACTTGTAGCCAACGGGTTTCACATGTGGAGGAGTAGGAGCTACGGGCCCAAACACCTTATGTTTCCATTAGATCTGGGATGTGATATGGTTCCAAAAGATGAATTGGATATGGACAGTTCCAATAAAATTTCATTCTTGAACAAAAATCCATTTTTTGATTTATTTCATCTACTCCATGATTAGAATAAGAGGAATACATGTTACACCATGATTTTGAATCAGAAGAGAGATTTCAAGAAATGGCAGATCTATTCACTCTATCAATAACAGAGCCGGATCTGGTGTATCATAAGAGATTTTCCTTTTCTATTAGATTGGAGCAAGTAAATTGAGTTTGACTTGGATTGCTTGTTTCTAGTTTGACCAATCTGTTCTATGTCAACATTCATCAACGGAACGTGGTTCAATGTCATCGCTAAGCATGATATCAGTAGCTATTGAGTACGCAAATGCATCGTTAACAATCATCTCATTCTGATTCCAAACCTCATCCAATACTGCGTAGTGGACCGAAATCTCACGATTCTCGGGAGGCCGGTTTGTCTCATCTAAGACATCACTATAATCTAGAATAACCCCATACATTGGAACGGATGAGTAAGCAATGGTCGAATTCAAACTAGGGTCACTAGGTGGTACCGATTTCCTTTTCTGGGGTTGTGAATCCTTTGAACCAAGGGGTCTGCCATGCTTTAGGGTCGGAGCAGATGATTGGCTAGCCACCAATGTACTAGGGTACAGCTATCCTTGCATGTGCATTTGCAATGGGTATATGTGATCTTGTCCCATTTGCTAGGTCGGTAAAAGTATCTGGCATGCTCTGAGCAACGCTCTAAAGATCTATAATTTTGTGCACCTCAGTTTCAGACTGAGCAATGCAGAGATCTAAATGAGACATAACGGGACCATACCACGACAATTCATGGCGTTCTCCAGGAACGTTAGCATGCTTATCTCCCCGGAACGACGGGAAGATTGTCTCATCGAAGTGACAATCTACAAAATGTGTGGTAAAGAGATCTCATGTCAAGGGTTCTAAATAACAAACAATTGATGGTGAATCATAACCGACATAGATTCTCATTTTTCTATGAGGACCCATTTTGGTATGTAGTGGCAGCGCTATTAGCACATAAATGGTTCACCCAAACATCTATAAATGCGAGACGTCGTGCTCGTATTCATTGACCAACTGTAACGGTGAATGTGGTTGGGTAGCGGTGGGTCTCAGCCTAACCAGCATAGCTGCATGTAATATTGCATAGCCTCAGGCGGATACCAGTAGTTTGGTTCGCATAACCAAAGTCCGAGCTATCAATTAAAGGTGCTTTATGAAAGCTTCTGCCAGGCCATTTCGGGTGTGAACATAGGGTACAGGACGTTCCACTTCAATCACTACTAACATTATTCAGTCGAATCAACTTGATCAGATAATTACGGTGATGGGCCCTTAGCTTAATAATTTGTACTAGAAGTTTAGCAAATGCAGCATTGCGTGTGGATAATAGGCCAACTTGTGACCATCGGGTCAATGCATCAACCGTTGTGAATAATCTTTGTAATCGAGGATTGAGTATTCAACTTCCCTAAAGAACACGCTTTGCATGGCGGGAATCCAATGTAGAGAGGTAACTGATGCCCGTGTGATGATTTGAGGATATTGCGCATCATGTCATGCCTAGGATGTCCTAAACGGTCATTCTAAAGCAACAAAGTGCTCTGGAACTCAGGCATAAGGCTAGCCACATGATGGGTAACTTCTCGTGAATACGCTTCTGGCCATATTCGTATGAAGTGATACAAAAAAATTCAGAACCATTATCTTTAGTGGTTTCAATATGATATTGATTATCTCAAATATCTCTAAAACTCAGCAACGTTTTTCCGGAAAGTGGAAAATAGAAGACCTTTTTAATGGTTAAGATTGTACCATAGGACAACATGATACGTGCCTTTCCATATTCTTCAATCATGTTAGATGGGCCTAAAAGACTTGTCAGAGTTGCCTTCTTGGGTTTTAAGTTAGTAAAATAATGTCACTTACGCAAGATAGGGTGTGTGGCAGCACTATCAGCCAAACAACTAACTTCTCTACTAGACATACCTATAAAGAATTTGATTGAATTGGTCACATGCATAAATATAATTCCATTTATTCAAATAAGCAATTCGAGAAAATAATATCCATCAATTAACAATCCATAGTTCAAAACAAACTAAAACCAAACAAATTATTCCAAATACTTAAAAAAATTGTTCAAAATTAAAACCATAAACCTAAAAAAATAGGGGAAAGGGGTCGGCCATTTCTAATGGGTTCAGCCACTAAGGGTAAACACCCTAAAACATGTCTAAAATTCATTCATCCATAAGAATTGATGCCTCCTGAAAATCTAATATCTCCATTGATGTAGTAGCATTTTCTAGATGATCCACATGTGCAAAGTTTGACTCGCGATGGGAATGATACTTGGCAATAGCCTCAAGGGTAGCTTGGCATATGCATGACCAATTATCCCTTGATCCACAGCGGTAGTACATGTCCATTTTGGTTGAAGCCGGCTGAACAAAAGCTTTTCCCTTGTTCTTGAAGTTTGGGGCCTTTAGGGCAAAGGGTAGACATTGCTGGGTCACAGTTCCTCTCTTGGGTAGGCATTGATTTTGTGGATCGTGGGCTCGTGGTGGAGCTTGCCACCCATTACCAAGGCTACGACGATTATTTCATCATTTGTGGCTGCTAGAATTTGTCGCATGCGCTTCAGGCGTGGCGTTCGAGCCATTCGGTCGAGCTTGATGATTCTTCATCAAGAGCTGGTTCTACTTTTCAGTGAGAAGTAGTACAGAGATCAAATTCAAAAATTTAGTGAACTTCTGTGCTCTATATTATTGATGCAGGACATTATTGGTGGCATAGAAGGTTGAATAGGTCTTTTTCAAGGGATCTGATTTGGTAAATTCCACTTTACAAAACTTTAGAAGTGATCAGATTCTACAAACTTTAGAGTTGTATTCATTCACAGATTTAAAGTCTTGGAATTGAAGATGCTGTCAATCGTGTCTTGCTTCAAGCAAGTATATGTCTTTCGGGCAATTGAAACGGCCTGCCAGAGCAAGCCAGAGGGTGCATGGGTCCTCCTCAGCGAGGTACTCAGTTTGCAATGCATCATGGATGTGTCTTTGAATGAAGATCATTGCATTAGCTTGCTGAGCTTCATCAACAGGTTTGTCGTTGGTAAGTGCCTCGATGGTGGCTCTAATGCCCTTTGCGGTTAGATAGAGCTTCACGTCTTGAATCCATTTCAGGTAGTTTCTTCCAGATACTTCTAAAGTGGTGAAATCGAGCTTATTCAAGTTCGACATGTCCCTAAAATGGAGGAAAAAAAGTGATTAGTCATATGATAATCTATAGACATATATCGTAGAACATTCAAATTCTATAAACATGTATTGGTTTAATCTATGCATGAAAACTACAGGTTCAATTTAGTTTTATGAACGGTTAGTTCCTAAAGGAGAGGTTCCTATAAGAAACACATAATGCAATATACTGATTTAAGTGTAGTGGATTTGAGTTTCTTTGGGAACTCAAGTGTGAGATCTTCGTTACTTGAATTGTTAGTGTCCAAAAGTGATATTCAGGTCAATAATTTTGGATTCATTATCATATTAATGGACCGCAAGTCACTTTAAATTAGTTTAATAGATCGGGACCAAACAAGGTTGATCGTGGAAGTAAAATAATTTGGGAGAAGGGCCCTGCAGATTCGGCTATAGGCAAATGGGCCTCGATAAGGGTTGCAGGCCTCGGGCCGAGAGGGTTTGGGGAGCCCAACAACCAAGACTGTTGCCTTTGGGTCGAATGGGTGGACACGGGGCAGGCCCAGCAAAATCTGACCTTGGGTTAGGTCCAGGAAAGCCCAGCAAAGCTGGGTTTCACGTTTTGGGTTCGGGACAAATTAAGCCCAACAACATAAAGCAGCTAGCGAGAGGGCCGAGACTGGGATGAAGCCAGTGAGCTTATGGGTTGCTTTAGGCGAGCCAGATCATGGGCAAAAGAAGCCCAGCAGCTCTGGGCTGTTGGAGTTGGGCTTAGGAACTTGGGACAATGGGCTAAGAAAAGGCTGCAGGTTTTCTTAGGTGGGCTGAAGGACTTCGAGCCCTATAAATCTAAGTAGGTCGAAGGTCTAAGGTCCGGGTCAGTGCAGCAAGGCCCATAGGGCTGCTATCATGAGGTCCGGGTCAGTGCAGCAAGGCCCATAGGGCTGCTATCAGCAGCTCTGGGCTTCAGGCCAGCTATGATGGTTTGGCGGAGCCACAGTGGTGATGCGGCAACCTTGCCGCTTGGTTCCCAAATTTTTTTTTCGACATTCCTATGGTTTGAAAAACCCTAAATTGCTTCTAATTTATTTTATATACTTTGACTCATAAATTTCACATAGCAATTTAATTGCATAATGAATGAAACATATACAATATATATCAGAAGGAAAATATCAACATAGGAGGTTAATGCATCATGTAGGAATGTTTTCATGCTTCAAGGTCATTTCAGATATCTTCCTTTATTTTAAGCGTACCTGATTAGCAGAAAACAAATAATAACCTTTGAATTTTGTGGAAGATAACCTCCTCATATGATCCATTAGTGCCTCAACTTTTGGCAAAAGCGTGCTGATAACCTGTTGTAGGCCTATTTGACTGAACTATACTAAGGAGTAGAGAGAGATTTCATTGTGAGGTTTGTGTTGTATCACCCCATTGTGCCTTTATTTATAATAGTAGGATAGGTAAAAACCTTACCCTTTTAGGATTACAACTCTTAATAGGTAATAAACTCCTATTAGGAATATAAGAGATCTTCCTAGATTTAACTTTTGATTGGAATATCCAACTATAAACACAAATATGAGATTCATGCAAACTTAAGCGGTTAGATTTCACATTATGGATCCTTCTACAACAAACAACACTTTTGAACTCTTTCTTTCACTTTTTTTCAACAATTTTTTCCTTCACTTTTTCTATTTTTTTTTTTCGATTCTTTTCTCTCTTTTTTTCCTTTCTTTTTCAACATTTTTTCCTTCTTTTTTCTTTTCTTTGAAACATAAATTCACCAAATTCAAAAGAACAAATCCCTCCCCCACACTTGTTTTTCTGCATATTGTAGATCAAAAAGAATGCTTAATGAGTAATGCTTCACTATTTTTTAAGAACAAGGATATAGATATTCGTATACTAGGCCAGGTAGGGATACTGCAGGTTAATAAAGAAAAATATGCTAAATAAAGCTCAAAAGGATTAATCTTACAATATATATGCAATGGTTATGACTATTTGGCTCTGGTGGTAACTAGACACCTTCATCTATAATTTGTTAGGTAATCAATTCAATGCTTTGAACGAAATGGGCATGAGTTCTAGTATTTGGATCTAAAATGATGAAAAAAGATTATAAGCAACAACAATGCAAAGAAATAATGAGATCATGAATCGACTTGAAAAAACAAGAATATCACAGATTAATAACTCTCTGAATAAGGCGTAGGCTCAAGTCTCATAGGGTTGTAGCGTTAGTTTAAGTGTCATCCTTCAAGCATTTCACAAAACTGATTTTTTTTTCTCTCTCTTTTGATTACATGTGAATTCACAAATGACAATTACAACTACGTATTAACCAAAGTGAATATCAAACTTCCACCCATGTTTGTAACTTTCTTTAATAGTCACACAATTAAAAATCATGTACTCATCATTGTGTTGCAAGGTACCCTAAGACACAAATAAACAACAAAAATGACTCTTTTTTGTTTTTGTTTTTTCTCAAACCTTTTCTGATTTGTTTGCTTCAAATTTTGTTTAAATGACACACACTTAAAAATAATGAAAAATAACATTAATAGTGATAGGTGAGGACAATTGAAGAGAATTCTTGAAAAGCAATCTGTTTACCCACCAACACTTAAACCTGTCTTTAATGTTTAAAAAATAAACTTAAACAAGAAAGCAATAAAAGACAACTAACAAACAAGACTATCATAGCAAAGTAAAAACAATAAAGAGAAAGGTAAAAGTGAGCATATCTGGTTGTAGACGCTTGAAATTCCATTGTCTCTTTATTTAATAGATGGGTTACCTCCCTAGAAGCGCTTGCTTTAACATCTTCCAGGTAGACGATGCTGTAGACATAGAAATTTCGGTGAAATAAATGTTGATCAATGCATTAAAGACTACAACTGTAAACATCAAAATTTTGGTGAAATAAATGTTGATCAAAGCATCAAAATTACAACCTCCATTCATTTCATCTACATCATCCACTTACTTCACCAACAAAAAAATGGATGGTAGTGATTCATTCTCACAAACAAAGATGGATGGTAGTGATTCATTCTCACCAACAAAATGGATGGTAGTGATTCATTCTCACCAACAAAAATGGATGGTGGTGATCCATTCTCACCAAAAAAATGAATGGTAGTGATTCATTCTCAAGGCCTATAAATAGGCTTTTCCATCAAGACCAATTCATAACCAATTCACAAATACATTTCTTTACTCCCAAATTGGAAGAGAATTCACTTGAAGTTCGTTCTTTGTTCTTTGTCCTTCGAGATCAAGCCCCAATGGCCCTTGAAGAAACGTTCATCCACCTTTAAGATCAAGCCCCAAAGGCCCTTGAAGATCCGTTCATCCGTTCTTCAAGATCAAGCCCCGACGACCCTTTGATCCACACATCCGTTTCTTCAAGAATCAAGCCCAAAAGCCCTTGAAGATCGTTCATCGTTCAACGTTTATCCAACTTCAAGAACAAACCCAAAAGCCCTTGAAGATCGTTCATCGTTCAACGTTCATCCAACTTCAGGATCAAGCCCCAACGGCCCCTTGAAGAAACGTTCATCCACCAAACTTCAAGATTAAGCCACCAACGACCCTTGAAGAAGGATGGATTCATATTGCTCCAAAGAAATGGCGCATGAAGCCTACACCTCCACCACAAGTTTGCCAACCGGAAATTGGGCAAAACAGCTTTTGTCAACCTCCAAAGCAGTCAGAAATTGTTGAGGATGATGAAAATTCAACACAAAGATCGCCCATCCCCATAACGATGCGCGATTTCCTCCCGAAAAACTTCTTCAAACACCCAATCAAAGCTCCTTGCTATGAAGATTGTGAGGAACGCTTCTCCAAAATAGCTTGACAAATCCGCTGGGGGACTGCTCCTTGTCTGCAAGAGCCTAAACTGCAAGACACAAAGCTCCTTGTCTGTAAGAGTCTAAACTGCAAGACACAAAGCTCCTCGCTGGCACAAGCCCAAACTGCATGGCACAACGCTCCTGGCTTCCACGAGCATAAAAGGCAACATCAAGGCTCCTGGTCTGCACGAGCATAAAAGGCAATATCAACGGTCCTGGTCTGCACGAGCATAAAAGGCAACATCAAGGCCCCTCGCTTGCACGAGCATAAAAGTCAACACATCAACGCTCCTGGTCTGCACGAGCATAAAAGGCAACACCAACGCTCCTGGTTTGCACGAGCATAAAAGGCAACATCAAGGCTCCGGGTTTGCACGAGCATAAAATGCAACATCAAGGCTCCTCGTTCACACGAGTCTAAAAGGCGACATCAATGCTCCTGGTCTGCATGAGTTAAAATTACAAACGGCACCAAAAGAAAATATAAAAAAAAATGTATGTATTTGAACTACGTTTTGACTTGATCTCTTTCTTTGGAAGGGTACGTAGGCAGCTCGAGCATTCAATTTCAAGTTCAGTCACATCAAAAAAAAGTTTTATTTCATTACAAAAAAAAATACATATGTTGTTGTTATGTATTTAGAAAAGAAAAAAAAATATACATATGTTATTATGTATTAGAAAATATATATATATATATATATATAATAAAAAAATTCCTTTGGTGAAGATAAGGGACAGAAAGAAAAAAAAAAAAAATATATATATATATATATATATATATATGAATAAAATATGTGGTAACAAAAACACCACATAAAAAAAATCATTTAGTGAAATAAAGCCATTTTATTTATTTCTCTGAAATTTTACATTCTACATGCCAAAGAAAAAAAAATATTACAAAGAAATGTGCAAACAAGCAAGGACTCTTCAAAGACGGTCACGAGAAGCCTCATTACTTGGCGGAGCTACAAAAAGACGAGGCACGGGAGTTTAATTATCTGGAGCCTCAACACTTGGCAAAGCTCCAGAGGACGACGGCAAAAGATGCCTCTGGAACAAAGCCATAAACATCTGATGATCACTTTGAATCCGACTATCAGATTCCTGCAGCTGGTCCAGTTTCCTCTTCATGCTCGTCGAGTAGCTATTGATAAGCATGTGCAACTCCCTATTTTCATTCTTAAGCCCTTTGACCTCCTGCTTAAGACTTGCCACGTCCGCCATCAGCGACTCAACCTGGCGAGTGCAAACAAGAAGGCGTTGGTCCATGTTCGATACAAAGCCTGCACACTGGATGCTAAAGGCCAAGGAGTCCTGGACAACCAGCTCATCGGATCGCTTGGAAAGCACCTTTTTGTCTTTAGGGGTGAGAAGATTTCTAGCCACCACCGTGGCTGTTATATCATTCTTCATCACCAAATCCCCAACTGTAAGAGGACCGTTCGGGGATAAAAATGACAGGTGCCATACGTTGTCTGGAAAAGACATCACAGTCTCTTCTCCGGCGTTCAAGTCAAGACGGTTAGATGGGCAAGACATTTTCTGAAGGTTTTGAAGAAAAGAAGAGGTCAGACAAATTAAGATCTCAAAGGTACTAAAGGGAAACTTCTGCGAGTAGCAATTCTCAAGTGTGCTTTGGGAAGCAATCGATGCCTCCATAAAAAGAAGAAGCAACAAGGCTGCCTGCTCAGAAATTGAAGAGTCGCCTGCCCAGAAATCAAAGAGGCGCTCGTTCAGGAATCGAAGAGGCGCTACTTTTTAAAAAACTAGATTCCCTGGATCAAATTGACGGCACTGTTCACACGTGATCTCATCTTTGCCGAAGTCACGGACAAAACAGAGAGGCTCGGCACTATCCTTCAAAATTCAAAAGCTACTTGTTCAAAGATCGAGGTTTGTCGCCACCCTTCACGTGTTGTCCCAGCTTTACAGAAGTCACGGACGAGTCTAAAGAAACGCGTGAATCAAAATTACCCGTTGTCGCTGACATGGGTAAACAAACAACCTCACTACCAGAAGTCCTATATCTGTCGGCCTTCGTCCTCTACGGTAAGGCAGACCTGCAAAAATGCCAAGCTCTTCCTTATCTTCGAGAATGCATTTCCAACAAAGCCTCTTGAAATACCCAGTATTCCTCATCCCCTGGAATACCTCTGCAAAACAAGCCACACCAGAGAAAGAGTATCCTATATCATCAGGGTCGAAAGCAAGAGTATCTCATATCATGCTTTCCCACTGTCCTTGTCTTTGTCTTTGTTCTCACCTGTAGGGCAAAAAGAAAGAGAGCAATCAATCAGATCTTGAGATCAAACTTCCGATCTAGAACTGACTGCCTGGAAACCTTCCCTGATCGTTTACCTAGCATTTTCATTCCACTCTTGCATGGCAAAAAACTACAAGAGAAGATGCCACATGCGTGGGAAAAAAACCAGGGAAAATGCCGCTTCTGCAAGAGGAACAGACAAAGCAAGGAAAATGATACATTGAAGCATGTAGAGATAAGCACAACAAAACATGTGCCGACCCGTCCGCTACTTCTTCAAAAACAAAAGTATTTCATATCATCAAGATCTGACGTACTCTGGATTTGATGAACTTGTTTTGACCCTCAAATTCTTGAGTCGACTCGCGAAGATCGCTTGCCATATGAAGCCGCTCATGGTCCGACAACCTTCAAGAGCAAGCCACCAACGGCCCTTGAAGGAATCAAAAGTCCGATTCAAGATCAAGTGTTCACCACCCTTGAATCAACTTCAACTGCAGATAAATGGGTAAGCTCAGACTTTTGGCAAGTCTAGCAGAAGAAAACCCTCCAGCCCAGTTCAAGAATAAACCTATGGAAAGATACTTCTTCAAAAGAAAAAGTATCTCATATCAGCAGAGTCGAAGGCAAAGATATCTTATGGTACGCTTTTCCTTTACCCTTGCTCTTGCCTGCGAGACAAGGAGAAATAAAGCGGTCGGTCGGCACTTAGAAAGATTGAACAGAGAAACAGACCAACACCTCTACCTCGCGCCTGCCTGCCATACAAAAGAAACAAAGTAGAGAATAATGCAGCATGGGCCATACAACTGCACATGTTGATTCATCCTCAACTGAATCAAAGATCGCTTGCCATATGAAACCGTTTGTGGTCCGACAACCTTCAAGATCAAGCCTCAACGGCCCTCGGAGAAATCACAGGCCCGATTCAAGATCAAGTACCCACCACCCTTGAATCAACCTCCAAGATCAAGCCACAACGGCCCTTGGAGAAATCAAAAGCTCGATTCAAGATCAAGTGTCCAACACCCTTGAATCAACTTTCAAGATCGAGCTTCAACGGCCCCTGGCAGAAATCAAGACCCGATTCAAGATCAAGTGTCCAACACCCTTGAATCAACCTTCAAGATCAAGTCTCAACGGCCCTTGGAGAAATCACAAATCCGATTCAAGATCAAGTGTCCAACACCCTTGAATCAACCTTCAAGATCAAGCCTCAATAGCTCTTGGAGAAATCAAGACCCTACTCAAGATTAAGTGTCCAACACTCTTGAATCAACCTTCAAGATCAAGCCACCAACGGCCCTTGTGTTGGAAGTATACCCACAAAGCCACTCATTTGATGTAATAGCTTTTGGAATACTTATTGTATTAAACTTTTATATGTTTAATGAAGGGCAAAGCTTATTGTTAATCATTATTTATTGTATCTTGTGTTTAAGCAATAAGGGAATCCAAGGAATGTATTTGATCTAAGAGATAAGTGATTTAAGTAAATTAGATTAACGAGACCTTTCTCTTATGTTCATTCCTAAAACGTTCCTAGCCATAAGATTGCCAATTGGGCATTGACAATCCGCTAAGGTTAGTATGTGTTATGTCGACTCAAGCGCGAGTATGACAAGTCTCAAGTCATTTAGTCTTGGACACTAAGACAAACACATAGGTGCTCGAATGAGTAATCGAGTACACTGAACAACGATCAAAAGAGAGTTCAAACATACATGTCATGTAAGAACTCAAGAGTTACAATATGCAAAGTAGTCCTTTGACCTGGGGCATCATAGATGTCTAATGGTTAGGTCCTTGATCTTTGATTATGTCAAAGACATTCCATTGGAGTGTCTACGGCATTGTTGTGGTCAAGCTACGTAGTCATGTAGGCATATGAATGCACAACAAGGGATCTCTAACCTTCCATGGTGGAAGGAGAATACCCTAAGATATGATTCGAGAGTCTTTATTCGAGAGTCTTTGGCCAAAGCATATGAATATGACTTAGGAAGTTTGTTCCAAATCATATTCAATTGAATCATATAGATAAGTATCACATTGGATAGTAGACATGAACCAAACTATCACTTAAACAATGTGATTAAGAGTATTGTATTAGAGAAGGACCGTATTGCATTGTAATTGAAACTGGATAGGTTCTCCAACTATTTCTACTTAGCTTGGGTAACCATGATATGCTGCTAGGTGTCACTCATGGTTTGTGGAAGCCCTAATGATTAGCAAACACTAATTTTAAGGGAGAATTGAAATGTGGTTTCAATTCACAATCGATCGTTAAGAGTAACAATCGCCCACTGCCTCGCTAATTGGAACCTAATGGATCGTACACCGCATAAGGATGAAAGTGAAGAAATTAAATGAAATGGATATGCAATTAAATGGTTTAATTGAAAAATGGTCAAGGTTAATTAATTGGTTAATTAATTATACAAAATGTTCGTATTAGGGCTTATACGTTGGTTTTGGGTTTCGGGGTACAAAAGCGTTTTGGTCCACAAGGCCCATTATGTTTAAGTTGTATGACAACTAAAACAAAATGGGCAAATAGCCCAATAACATTAATATGGCCGGCCATTAGAGTGAAAAATGCAAACTTGGATTAATTACAAGTTTGCCACTCACAATTGATGAAGTATAAATTCAACTTTATAGCTTTATTTTCATTCTCTCTTTTTCTCCCATAGAGGCCGGCCACTTAGAGAAGAAAAAGCTAGCACTCTCTTCTTCTCTAAGTCATCCATTTCATCTTCACAACTAATCCTTGGTGAAGAGACTTAGAGACATCAAGTTTTTGGTGTTTTGGAGAACAAATCCTCAAATCCTCAAAGAAGCAAAGGAGCACTAAAAGGAAGAAAATCACAAGGAAGATCCAAGGAGCAAGGAGGTGACTTGAAGGCCCTCCACTTGGGTGAATCGCTTGTGTAATCAAGGATGAGCTTCAAGGGTAATGAATCTCTAAATCCTTTCTTCTCTTTAATGTAGTTAAAGAGTTTATTGGTTCACCATTCACTAGGCTTTGAAAGTCATGGGTTTTATGAATTGTTCTTGAATGCATGCCTATTTTAATGTGTTAATAGTTTGCATATGTATTCAAATATTCTCACATGTTCTTAGTTAGGACAAAAGTTTTCCTTCAAGTGGTATCAAGAGCCTAGGCCTAGTTTATGGTGAATCCTTTTGGGTTTTGTGATTTTTCATATTTTGTGATTTAAGTGTTGTAAATGTTACAAGCTTTGTTCTTGCTTTGAATATAAATTTTGCTTGAAAATTTAGCATCTCAAATGTTGTGAATCCTTTTGGGTTTTGTGATTTTTCATATTTTGGCCTTAGGGGCCAACGTTTCCTTGCTTGGTATCGCCACATTGAGAATGTCTCAAAGGTGAAAGACATATTGTATGTGCTTAAGCAATCCCCTCCTTATGTACCTCCTAAGAAACTAGCTTCAAAGGAGGAGTGTCATGATTATGCAAGACACTATGAGGATGACATACAAGCCAAATGCTTAATCCTCACTTCACTTAGTGAGGAGCTTATGAAGCTACATAAGCACATGGACGCTTCATGTGCCATGGTTGAAAGTTTGCATAAGATGCATGACATTGAGACTAGTAATGTACGATTCTCAAATGTTTGTAGTCTATTAAATGCCAAAATGGCAAAGGGGGCATCGGTCCATAAACATGGACAAAAGATGGAAAGGATCTTTCAAGATCTTGAAAGTTTAGGAACTTCCATCGATGGGAAAATGGCCCAAGATTTTTTCCTTGCATCTCTCTCGGATGATTTCACTAAGTTTATTGTAAACTATAAAGTGAATAGATTCGATCATACTTTTAACGAGATGATTGACATGTGCTGTAAATTTGAAAAGGGTTTCAAAAGGGACAGTGGGAGTGAGAATGCAAACACAGGGAAAAGGTCGCATAAGAAGAAGGCATTAAAATCCAAAGGAACATGCTTTCATTGTGGAAAGGATGAACGTTGGAAGAAGAAATACAAGGTGCGCATTGCGAGCCTTATGACACGAACTTTTGAAGAGACTATTTCTGTCATAGAAAGTGCTTTTACAGTGAGCTCCAATTCCTGGATATTTGATTCAGGCGCTAGTCAACATATCTGTAATACGATGCAAGGACTAGCGGGGAGCAAGATACTGCGCAATGGGGAGATGGTTGTGCGTGTTGGGAACGGCACTAAAATCTCTGCAAAAGCAATAGGCATCTACATGCTTAACCTACCCTCTGGGGAAGTCCTGGAACTTAAAAATTGTTTATATTTTCCTTCATGTATAAAGAATTTGATTTCTATCTCTAAGCTTTTACGAGATGGGCACTCAGTATTGTTTGACAAAATAAGTTGCACTTTATACTTGAACGGTCGTATTATCTCTCATGATAATATGATAGAGGGACTTTTTCACCTAGAGACGAATAGTGGGATGCACTTATTGAAAGCGGGAATACCTCAAAACCCAAAAGGGCTAGAGAAGAAGTTAACCAAGAAAGGATGTGGCACCTTAAACTTGGACATGTGAACCTTGAAAAGATTCGCAAGATGTCGAAAGATGGATATCTCCACCCATTAGGTAATGACCAGATGGGTACTTGTGAATGTTGCTTGAAAGGGAAGAGGACCAAATCTCCATTCACTGGGAAAGGAGAGCGTGCCACTGAAATTCTAGGGTTAATCCACACTGACGTATATGGACCTATGTCTACTACGTCAAGAGGAGGCTTCTCATACTATATCACATTCACCGACGATCACTCTTGGTTTAGCTATGTGTATCTTATGAAGTACAAGTCAGAATCCTTTGAAAGGTTCAAAGAATTCAAGAATGAAGTTGAGAAGCAAACTGGGAAACAGATAAAGATCCTAAGATCAGATCGAGGGGGTGAATATCTGAGTAATGAGTTCCTAGATTATCTCAAATAGTGTGGAATAATATCACAGTGGACTCCACCGGGAACTCCACAACTTAATGGAGTTTCTGAAAGGAGAAATCGAACCTTGATGAACATGGTTAGTTCTATGATGAGTTCCGCTGATCTACCAGTAACATTCTGGGGATACGCTCTATATACAGCAGCTTACTTGCTTAATAGAGTACCTTCCAAATCAGTTTCACAAACACCCTATGAGATATGGCATGGAAGAAAGCCAAGTCTTAATCACATTAAGATTTGGGGTTGTGAAGCATATGTCAAGAAGCTTGAAGCGAGATCAATAAGGTGCTATTTTGTGGGATATCCTAGAGAAACTATGGGATATGAGTTCTACCATCCTGACGACCAGAAAGTCTTTGTCGCCAGAACTGCTAAGTTTCTAGAGAACAAATATGTTCTCAAAGGAACTATAAGTAAAACGATGGAAATTAATGAGATTAATGATGAACCACAAACAAGCACACGACATGTTGACAACCCTGTTCCTATGTTGGAAGTATGCCCTGAAAGTCAATCTTTGGAAGAAACCTTTCAGGACATTGTAATGATGTGTATATATGACTCTTATACATCAGAAGGCAAAGATACTAATTAGGACTATCTCAATGAACGAAATATGTTCTAAATAGTGAATCCATGGACAATGGATCGATGGAAGAAGTAATCTAATGATGTTAGACTACAGAGACCTTCTTCACATAACCATCATGTCCAAAAGGTTCCTGGTCATTGGATTGTCGGAGGGATACTAACAATGCATAGATCAGTACATACTATGTCCACTTCAAATTGAAGGATGGAAAGTCTCATCCCATTCGTGTAGTGACACTAAGACAAGTATGTAGGTGCTCATTAAGGGAATGAGTTCACTGAACACAATCGAACGAGAGTACTTGCATGGAGGTCTACTCACATGTCAAGTAAGTAACTCAAATAGTTGGAATAATGTAAGTAATCCTTTGACCTGAGACATCATAGATGTCTAATGGTTAAGTCCTTGATCTTTGACCATGTCAAATGGCATTCCATTTGGAGAGTCCACGGCATTGTTGGGGTCAAGCTATCTAAACATGTAGGCATGTGAATGGTCAACAAGGGATCTCTAATCCTCGTTAAGAGAGGATGAATACTCTAAGATATGATTCGGGAATCTTCGGCCGAAGTATCGAGCGTAGTAAAGGAAAGCGTTCCTATATGACTCAAATGGATCATATAAGAATGTATAATCACATTAGGGGTTTGACATAAAACATCCATACCCTAGTGATGTGATTAAGAGTATTGTATTAGAGAAGGATCGAATTACATTGTAATTCCAACTGAATAGGTTCTCTGAATAACTTCTACATTAGCTTGGGTAGCCATGACATATGTTTAGATGTCACTCATGGCTTGTGAGTTCTTCTAGATGATTAATTGTAATCGTCAAAGGAGAACGTGAATTAAAAGTAAGTTTTAATTCAACAAGTGATTGGATTAAATCAATTGGATTGATGCCAATCATCTCACTGCCTTGCTAATTAGAACCTAAAAGATTGTTCACCAATACACTCTTGTAGTGAGTAACCAATGGATGATGGAAATAATTAATTGGATTAATTAGGTGTGGCGATTAATTTAGAAAGTCTAAAGAAATCATAAAAGCGATAAAAGATCGTTTTGGGCTTAAAGAAACGTTCGGGTTTAATTGGGCCCATTGGGCCTAAACCCATTGGGCTTTTATTCAAGCATTGGATGACTTGAAATAATAAAAGCCCAAAGCCCAAATATTCACACTAAGGGCCGGCCACAATGAGGAGGTGAGGAAGTCAAATGTTGACTTGTTTCCTTTTGTCTATAAATACAACATTATAGGAAATATCTCACTTAGGGTTTTTGTGTGTTCAAAACAAAATAGAGAAAAAAGAAAAACATCTCTCTAGAACACTAAAGAGGCCGGCCACCTTAAGGGAAAAAAAGCTAATCATTTTTCCACCCTTTTGGTTATTCCTTAATCCTTCTCACTACACTAGTGGGTGAGGATCTTTAGAGGTTTTCTCTTTGAAAACTCTAAGAGAACCTTGGAGCACTCAAACTATCAAAGTGGAGGAGGCAAGGAGGGAGGCTAGGCTCAAAGACTTTGAGGACCAAAGGTCTTGGAGGTGGTCCATCCTTGGTCTTAAGAGTAGATCAAGAGGTACAAATCTACACCTTAACTTTGTTCTTCAATAAAATTATTTGTGATGCATCTTACATAAACCTATGCATCTTGAAGGGGATTTAAATGACTAGAGCTTTAATATTAATTGTTAACATGCTTCCGTTGTTTTCGTATGTATATTTTGATTTATATATGCATGCTAGTCAAATGAAATCCCTAATGAATCTCATAAATTCTTTCATCCTAAACCCCTAGCTCCACGTAGATCTGAACGGGTTAGTAAGCCACCTAAGAGGTACGGCTTAGACAATGACTTTGAGGAATTGTACCTTTTAGGTGACAATGACACAAAGGAGGACCCTACGGACTACACTGGAGCAATGTCCGACATTGATTCGAAGAGATGGCAAGAGGCCATGAAATCCGAGATGGATTCCATGTATCAAAATCAGGTCTGGACTCTTGTAGACCCTCCAGAAGGTATAGTACCTGTTGGAAACAAATGGGTCTTCAAGAGGAAGATAGGCGTTGATGGTAACGTGGAGACTTATAAGGCTAGACTAGTAGCCAAGGGTTACAGGCAAAGAGAAGGGATTGACTATGAAGAAACTTTATCTCCTGTAGCCATGATTAAGTCTATTCGGATTTTGCTTGCTATAGCTGCGTACTATGATTATGAAATCTGGCAAATGGAAGTGAAGACGGCCTTTTTGAACGGCTACCTAGAGGAAGAACTTTATATGGCTCAACCCGAAGGTTTCGTGTCCAAGTCTGAAAAGACTAATGTATGCAAGCTTCAAAGGTCCATTTATGGACTTAAGCAAGCCTCAAGGAGCTGGAACATTCGTTTTGATACTGAAATCAAATCGTTTGGTTTTACTCAAAACGAAGACGACAATTGTGTTTATCAAAAAGTCGTTGGGGATGCAGTTGTATTCCTAGTGTTATATGTACATGACATATTACTCTTCGGGAATGACACTACAGTACTTTCTTCTGTAAAAGTGTGGTTCTCCAAAACCTTCCACATGAAAGATTTAGGAGACGCATCTTATGTACTTGGGATAAAGCTCTATCGTGATAGATCCAGAAAATTAATTGGATTATCCCAATCTATGTACATTGATAAAGTGATGAGTAGGTTCCAAATGGAACAATCTAAGAAAGGTTTTCTTCTTGTGAGACATGGAATTCACCTTTCTAAGTCCATGGAACCTAAGACTCCTGAAGAGATACGGCATATGAGTACTGTTCCTTATGCTTCCGCCATAGGAAGTCTCATGTATGCCATGATATGCACAAGGCCTGATATCGTATATGATGCGAGCATTACTAGTCGATATCAATCTAACCCAGGATCATAACACTGGGCAGCTGTCAAAACGGTCCTTAAGTACTTAAGAAGAACTAAGGACATGTTCCTCGTGTATGGAGGAGCGACAGAGTTGCGAGTGGAAGGCTATACAGAAGCAGATTTCCAATCTGACGTCGATGATAGAAGTTCCAACTCTGGATATGTATTCACTCTGAATGGTGGGGCTGTCAGCTAGAAAAGCAAGAAACAAAGTGTAATTGCTTATTCCATGACAGAGGCTGAATATGTCGCTGCAGCTAAAGCCGGCAAAGAAGCGTTCTGGATGAAAAAGTTCATTACTGAACTTAGAGTGGTTCCAACCATTACATCACTAGTAACTTTGTACTGTGATAATAGTGGGGCGATAGCTCAAGCCAAGGAACCCAGGGCACATCAAAAGAACAAGCATTTTGACAAGCGCTTTAATAGCCGAGGGGAAAGTCAACATCCTCAAAGTTGCCTCAGCCGATAACATAGCAGATCCACTGACGAAGCCCATGTCTCAAATCCAACTTGTTCGCCATATGGAAAAGATGGGTATTAGATACATGGGAGGATGGCTTTGAATGCAACTGGGAGATTGTTGGAAGTATGCCCACAAAGCCACTCATTTGATGTAATAGCTTTTGGAATACTTATTGTATTAAACTTTTATATGTTTAATGAAGGGCAAAGCTTATTGTTAATCACTATTTATTGTATCTTGTGTTTAAGCAATAAGGGAATCCAAGGAATGTATTTGATCTAATAGATAAGTGATTTAAGTAAACTAGATTAACGAGACCTTTCTCTTATGTTCATTCCTAAAACGTTCCTAGCCATAGGATTGCCAATTGGGCATTGACAATCCGCTAAGGTTAGTATGTGTTATGTCGACTCAAGCGCGAGTATGACAAATCTCAAGTCATTTAGTGTTGGACACTAAGACAAACACATAGGTGCTCGAAGGAGTAATCGAGTGTCCACGGCATTGTTGTGGTCAAGCTACGTAGTCATGTAGGCATATGAATGCACAACAAGGCATCTCTAACCTTCCATGGTGGAAGGAGAATACCCTAAGATATGATTCGAGAGTCTTTATTCGAGAGTCTTTGGCCAAAGCATATGAATATGACTTAGGAAGTTTGTTCCAAATCATATTCAATTGAATCATATAGATAAGTATCACATTGGATAGTAGACATGAACCAAACTATCACTTAAACAATGTGATTAAGAGTATTGTATTAGAGAAGGACCGTATTGCATTGTAATTGAAACTGGATAGGTTCTCCAACTATTTCTACTTAGCTTGGGTAACCATGATATGCTGCTAGGTGTCACTCATGGTTTGTGGAAGCCCTAATGATTAGCAAACACTAATTTTAAGGGAGAATTGAAATGTGGTTTCAATTCACAATCGATCGTTAAGAGTAACAATCGCCCACTGCCTCGCTAATTGGAACCTAATGGATCGTACACCGCATAAGGATGAAAGTGAAGAAATTAAATGAAATGGATATGCAATTAAATGGTTTAATTGAAAAATGGTCAAGGTTAATTAATTGGTTAATTAATTATACAAAATGTTCGTATTAGGGCTTATACGTTGGTTTTGGGTTTCGGGGTACAAAAGCGTTTTGGTCCACAAGGCCCATTATGTTTAAGTTGTATGACAACTAAAACAAAATGGGCAAATAGCCCAATAACATTAATATGGCCGGCCATTAGAGTGAAAAATGCAAACTTGGATTAATTACAAGTTTGCCACTCACAATTGATGAAGTATAAATTCAACTTTATAGCTTTATTTTCATTTAGGGTTTTCTAAGAGCAAAAGAGGTGAAACACTCTCTCTCTTTTTCTCCCATAGAGGCCGGCCACTTAGAGAAGAAAAAGCTAGCACTCTCTTCTTCTCTAAGTCATCCATTTCATCTTCACAACTAATCCTTGGTGAAGAGACTTAGAGACATCAAGTTTTTGGTGTTTTGGAGAACAAATCCTCAAATCCTCAAAGAAGCAAAGGAGCACTAAAAGGAAGAAAATCACAAGGAAGATCCAAGGAGCAAGGAGGTGACTTGAAGGCCCTCCACTTGGGTGAATCCCTTGTGTAATCAAGGATGACCTTCAAGGGTAATGAATCTCTAAATCATTTCTTCTCTTTAATGTAGTTAAAGAGTTTATTGGTTCACCATTCACTAGGCTTTGAAAGTCATGGGTTTTATGAATTGTTTTTTAATGCATGCCTACTTTAATGTGTTAATAGTTTGCATATGTATTCAAATATTCTCACATGTTCTTAGCTAGGACAAAAATTTTCCTTCACCTTGAAGAAATCACAAGCCCGATTCAAGATCAAGTGTCCAACACCCTTAAATCAAATCCAGTTCAAGATAAAGTCTGTGGAAAGTCAACAAGCACACAAATACATGTGCCGATTCGTCCCCAGCAAAGCTAAAGAAATTAATTCCAGATCAAGCCCCGATAGCCCTTGAAGAAACTTCCAAACCAATTCGAGAACAAGCCTCGACGACTCTTGGATCAACATTTTCACTAAGGGACTTCAAAACGCATCTTCTACACGTGACAAGCACATGTATACGACGCGCCCTGAAGTGGGGGCATTTGTAGACATCGAAATTTTGGTGAAATAAATGTTGATCAAAGCATCAAAATTACAACCTCCATTCATTTCATCTACATCATCCACTTACTTCACCAACAAAAAAATGGATGGTAGTGATTCATTCTCACCAACAAAAATGGATGGTAGTGATTCATTCTCACCAACAAAAATGGATGGTGGTGATTCATTCTCACCAACAAAATGAATGGTAGTGATTCATTCTCAAGGCCTATAAATAGGCTTCTCCATCAAGACCAATTCATAACCAATTCACAAATACATTTCTCTACTCCCAAATTGGAAGAGAACTCACTTGATGTTCGTTCTTCGAGATCAAGCCCCAACGGCCCTTGAAGAAACGCACATCCACCTTCAAGATCAAGCCCCAAAGGCCCTTGAAGATCCGTTTATCTGTTCTTCAAGATCAAGCCCCGACGGCCCTTTGATCCACACATTCGTTTCTTCAAGAATCAAGCCCAAAAGCCCTTGAAGATCGTTCATCGTTCAACGTTTATCCAACTTTAAGAACAAGCCCAAAAGCCCTTGAAGATCGTTCATCCAACTTCAGGATCAAGCCCCAACGGCCCCTTGAAGAAACGTTCATCCACCAAACTTCAAGATCAAGCCACTAACGGCCCTTGAAGAAATTTCGCCAAAACCTTTGAAGAATCAACAAGCACTTTGGTCACGTGCCGATTCTTCATCCGAGATCAAGCCCCGACGACCCTTGGATCAATACAATTGTTCTCCAAGATCAAGCCCAAAAGGCCCTTGAAGAAACTTCTGCCAAACTTCAAGATCAACCCCGACGACCCTTGAAGAAACTCCCTCTGCTCATCCAGGATCAAGCCCACAAATCAAAGTCTTATGGAGATCGAATCAGAGGAATAAATAGAGATTGTAACCCAAATTCATTAATACAAATATATTTTGTACACGTGTTCTTCTTGTTTCGGGAAATTTTCATGTTTACAGATGCCTCTAACTAATCCTCACAAGGAGCTAGGGCATACATTTGATCTTTGAAGGGAAGGTGATACTTGAAATGATCTGTTAATGGTTTAAGCTCAAGAGCGGGTGCCTAAATCATTAAAAGCAACATGTTAGTAGAAAACCAAATTGAAATTGAGGATGGTGGCTACTTGTGTTCTGCAGCAAGAACTCAAGGACAAACAATATTTTGAAAGTTTCAGGAACGTTTCTCTCAACCAGATTTGGTGTAAGGGCAGTGGCTTCTCCCGTGTCATCAAATCCAACTTCTTTGGTGATGGTTGTCTCAAGTACATCATTTTTCATGAATTCGAGATATTCCCTAGCCACTTCTTTCTCTTGATTCCTTCTACTTATTGTACAAAGTGTTGGAAATGTGCCCTAAAACCAATCATATGATGATACTTTACGGACATTTCACAAGTTAAACTAATGTAGTTTAATATCAAGGGCAAAGATTATTGTTTTAAGCCGTCTCATATAAATGTTATATGCTTGAACAATAAGTCACAGGAATATGTGATTGGGAGAATGCGATCTAAAGAAGTTAGATTCATGAGACCATTCTTTCGTAGACACATCCTAAACGTTCCATATCATAGGATTGCCAATTGGGCATTGGCAGTCCGTTAAGATCAGTATGTGCTGTGTCTTCTCTCAGAGAGAGTGACTAGTCTCGAGTCATTGGTGTGAGTGACACCAAGACAAGTACGTAGGTGCTCAATAGAGAATGAGATCACTGAACACGATCAACGAGGAGTTCTCATACTCATGTCACATGAGAACTCATGGTTGGGATAATGCAAAGTAGTCCTTTGACCTGAGGCATCAAAGTTGTCTTGTGGTTAGGTCCTTAATCTTTGATTATGTCAAAGTCACTCCATCAAGAGGGTGTCCACGGCATAGTTGGGGTTAAGCCACTTAGCTATGGAGGCAAGTGAATGCACAACAAGGGATCTCTAACCTTCAAACCGTTTGAGGGAGAATACTCTATGATATGATTAAAAATCTCTTATCAGAGTATGAATGAGATTTAGGAAGGCGTTCCAAATCTCATTTAAGGTAATCATATAAGCACACGAATCACATTGGATAGTAGACATGAATAAACTATCAAACCAAACAATGTGGTCAAGAGTATTGTATTAGAGAAAGACCGTATTGCATCTGTAATCCTAAACTGAATAGGTTCTCCACCTCTTTTGATTAGCTTGGGTAACCATGATATGCTGCTAGGTGTCACTCATGGTTTGTGGATTCCCTAAACGTGTATAATCACTAAAGGGAGAATTGAAAGTAAGTTTCAATTCACAATCGATTTTAAATGGTTTTAATCGCCCACTGCCTCGCTAAAAGGAACCTAATGGATCGTACACCGTGTAAGGTAGAGATTGAAGATTTAACGGAGATGAGTAAGAATAATTAAATGGTTTAATTATTTATGGCAAGGATTAATTAATATGTTAATTAATCAAACGAATAAGTTCGTTAAAGACCTCGGGATAGTTTTGGACCTTAAGGCCCAATGGGCTTCGAACGTCAAGTCCATTGACTTAAGTTGTATGACAACTTAATGAATAATGATTCAAAAAGGCCCAAATAGCCCAATTAATCCCTAAGGCCTGCCATTTAGAGAAAGGGTAGTGAACTTGCTTTAATTACAAGTTTGCCACTCAAATGAATTAAGGTATATATGACTTTATAGCCAAAATTCATTGAGGGTTCTTTTTGGGGAAATTGGAGAAAACACAAACTCTATTTTCTCTCTAAAGAGGCCGGCCCCCTTGGAGGGATTAGCTAGCAATCCAACTCCTCCAAGGTCACTCATTTCTTCTTCATGAAAACCTTGGTGAAGAAACTTAGAGGTTCTCAATTTTGGGAACTTGGAGAACCTATTCTTCCATCCAAATCCATAGATCTAAGATGCAAGGAATGAAGGCCCTCTCTTTGGGTGATTAGCCTTTGCTTATGCAAAGCGGAATTTACAAAGGTATAAATTTCAACTCACTTTGTTTTGAGTTGAGTATTGGTTCACCAATCTACTAGGCTTTGAACATTCATGGGTAATGTTTTGTTTTTAAGTGCATGCAAGCATGATTCCGCCTTTAATTTGTTAATTGCATGCTATTGATGTTGCTTAAATGAACATGTTTTTTCTCAAAATAATCCTTCAAGTGGTATCAGAGCCTAGGTCTAGTAGTTGGTGAATCCTTTTGGGTTTTGTTTTTCATAGTTTATGATTTGAATGTTGTAATATGTTACAAGCTTTATTCTTGCTTTCTTTGAATGTAAATTTTGTTAGAAAATTTGCCATCTCAAATGTTGTAGATGTAGTTCATATGAGCATGAATATTGGAGCTAAAATTTGGTGCCATGATTTTTGGGAATTTCGGCCAAAATTAAAGGGTGATTTTTTGGGTTCTTGTTTGTCTTGTTAAAGTGTTTTTCGAGTGACTTTTGGAACCCCTATGTACCCTAGTTTGGTTATATGTTATTTCCCTTAAGTTTGGGTGATTTTGGGATGTTTTTGGATGAAAAATGTTCATGGAGCTTTTATGGGTTTTTCATGAATGTTCTTCATTGTTCTTGACATTTTAGCCAAGAACATAAAGTTTGGGGTTTTGATTCAAAATTTTGAATTATTTCATAAAGTTTTTGTTTTAAGATATTTTCATATATTTAAAGGTGATAGATATTTGTGAAGGATGATTAACATTTTTAATGTTAGTCAAAACTTTATAAATATCTTAGATATTTATTTATAAAGGTGAAAGAAATATTGGTGGGTGTGTCAGGATTAATTCCCTTTCACACACACCACTTGCATGACACAAAGTCACTCTTTCACACCCTTGCAAAAACTTTTAAAATTTTTTTTTAAAATTCTTGTCAAAACCGGCCACCCTATAGATAGGGTGTTTTGGGCCTTTTGTGCAATTACATGAAGTTTTTGATACTTTTGTGTATTTGCATTTTGGCCCAAAAGTTTACGTTTTTACGTAAACGTCCAAAATCACTAAAAGGACAAATTGTTTTGCTCCTTTAATGAAGTATTTGTTTTTGTTGAAATTTTTGGGTTCTAGTTGTAATTACATGAAGTAGTGGACTATTGTGTTTTTACAAAGTGACCCCAAAACTTTGTGTTGTGCAATATAGCCCAAAAAGTTGAGGTTATTGCTTTTCGGCCCAAATTAGGATGAGAACAAAATGGTTTTGTCTCTTTAAATGAGAATTGGATTTTCATTTCATTTAGCTCCATTTAAATCAATTCTATGGATACAAAAACCAAATGAAAATGTTGCATTCATTTTAATTAGTTAAAGTGTTAATTAATTAAAGGGTGATTATGAACCTTAGCCTTCGATAATTGAGCTATGTGAAAGGCCGTTTCAAATTTGTTTGAACCATGGGAATGTGTAGATTAGATTTTGGTTGTAATTTGATTTGATCAAATGTTGTAAAGGAGCATAAGCTCTTCTTTACTTTAAAGTAATTTGATTTATTCAAATGTTGTAAAGAGCATAAGCTCATCTTTACTTTGAAGTACTCCTTTCTTGTTTTATTTGATATGCATGAAAATGGAGTAGGGGGTCCAACGCCCAATAAGACAACACGCCTTAATGTGATTAAACGCGTAACTAAAATCAATCACCATCCCTAGACCGAGATTCAACACTAGGCTCATGTTGGATCTAATCAAAGGTTCATAGTCATCCTAAGGCCCTAAGGCAACTATATAGTCCATCAATGAATGCAAATCTTATGTTAGTAGTATCCTATACTCTTGCTTTAAAAACCGTTTTAAAAGCTTAGTGGGAGTATTATATACAACTAAATCAATCAAATGGACCAATAGTTGTAATAGGACCAAAAATGTTTTAATAAAGATTAAAATGTATGTTTATATATGTGATAAGACCTAAAAACCCTCAACCAAACCATTATTAAGTTGATAAGCGTGAGAGTGCTTTGAACACTCTTTCGTGGCCTTTCACCGTGGTAGGCTCCAATCGTTTGTGACTTGTACACCGGCTTCACCCTATCATGGGGGAGTACAAAGTGCATGCTTACACTCAGGAGGAGTTTATATGCATACTTGATGTTGTGAAAGGTAGGCAACGAGAATGATCAACATCATATCATTGTGAGGTTGTTCTTGAACCCCTACCCGAACTTGCATGGTGGGAATGACTTAACTAAGTGCAATGGAGCCAACATCATATCATTGTGAGGTTACATTCTCTAGAGGCCAAATAAGATGGGTACTTGCAAGAGATGCAAATGAGTAAGCGTACTCTCTCATTATTATTAATGCTAGCCAACATCGTATCATCATGAGGTGGGCTTGGTAATAGTGAGTCTCTCATACCCTACTAAGAGTTTCCTCCAAAACTCTCGAATTCCGATGAGGGATATGGAATTTGCCAAAAATAGTGGGTGGTGCTATTTGATTTAAAGACCCGCATCAAATGGCTTAAAATCAATCAATTTATATTCGTTATGTATTTGTTTACCAATATATTTGCAAACGCTATCCAAAACTTGACAAAGAAAAGCCGAATGCTTTAGTTTCCGGACTTAGTACTACAATCCCATAGATTGTCTTTAATGGCTAGTAAATGTACCTAAGTAGTCTCATCCTCACAATCTTCCTATAAATAATGTATCGTTGGAAGAACATGTTAGATAAAGTCTATCATAAAGAGGACAACACTTTTAATGTCATAATTCTTCAAATACAAATTGTTGTATGAAGAAATAAGAGTTGCTTTGAACAACCCTTAATCAACGCAAACATTAGTGCTTGTTTCCTTGTTGCATGAACAAGGAACTTGAGAAGTGATGGGTTTTAAAACCACACAAATTTAACCCTCTTTTTGAAAATTGTAGTATAGATGTAAGTAGGGTATCGTTCTAGGCCGGGGATTAGGAGGGATTGCTAATCTACTCTAAATTAATTTAAAAATATTAAACAAGACTCAAAAACACAAAACTAGGCTAAAAACTCTAATAACTCGAAACACACTTAGAATGACTCAAAATAATGAAAACAATCAAATTAGACACTAGGAACTCAATTGGACAGAAATTGAATTAAAAGACTAAAAATAATGAAAACTAACTAAATAATATAATTTAATAATGGGGGGATTTGGTTTTGACGAAATGTAAATTAAACTTAAATAAATTATCGAATTGACAAAAACATAAAATAAAATTGAACGGATGGGCGACGGATTGGCTAGAGGGTTCTTCTCCACACATGACACATATGCAACCTAAATTGATTTTCAGTTGTTCTTTCAATAAATTGTAAATCTCAATACTCCAGATTAATTAGGTACGCTTAAATTAACCTTCAGATTTTCCTTATGTTATTGAATTGGATGAACAGCATACAACAACTCAAATTATTTCCCAAAAGTTCCCTACGTGAAAAGCACAATAGAGATACGATTAAAGATCATTATGTTCTATGAAAATCATAAGTGTTGACAAGGCATTCGTAACTATGAACAGCATGATACGTTTGCCAGGAATTTACTTAACGCGATTGTGACTAGCAACCTCCACTACTCATGAATATAAGTTCATAACGATTAGGTGAAATTCACTTATATTCTAGCATCAAATTCATGCATGTAAATTAAGTATGCATTCTTAATCGACATACACAAATAAGTTATTAATCAAGCAGTTAAGCAAATTAAATTCACAACTCAGAAATCACAACTGAAGTTACCAATTCAAATTACAAATATAATCATGGTTTTGAATTAACCTCTAGCCAAAACAAATTAATTACACATTATTCATAAATTAAATAAAAGTAAAACTGAATTTGGAGAGATTAAACCGAAACGAAGAGAGTGATTGGCTGCCCTCTGTGCACTTGCTGTGTTTTCACGCTGCCTGGTGGCAGCTTCTGTTTCTCCTCCGAGCCAAGCTGCAGCCTTGATTGACTGCTTATGCTTTGACTCTGCCGCTTCCTTCCAAAACCAAAAACTGGCCTCTGCTGCACCGCTGACTGCCTCGCTGCCGCTTGGCAGCTTGGCTGCTCTTTGCTTTCTGTGCAGTTCTGACCCCAAAGGCAACCTCCAACGCCACTTGATTTCCGTCCGTCACTCCCTCAGTCTGCCTTCCAATATGCTTCCGCGCTTGTGCTGGCAGCTCTATCTGCGTCAGTCTCGCAAGCTGCAATCGCAGCTCAATCTTCGCGCACCTGTGCTGGCAGCTCTCCGAGGAGCTCCTGATCCTTAAGCTGCCAATTGGCAGCTTTCGTTCCCCCCCCCCCCCGCTGCTCAAGCTTCTCACGCCTATCTGGCTGTGCTGCCGCAAGCTCCCTTTTAGGTTTTCTTCTCCTTCAAATCTGCCCGTGGCCTGCACCTTTGAATCCGTGCCTTCTCGCTGGTTTTCCCCAGCTGCCAAGGGCAGCGTCCTAATTCCCCTCACTGCCCTCTTTTCTTCTGTTTTTGTTTTTCTGATTGAATCCGTGCGCTTCCCAAGCTGCCAGAGGCAGCGTCTCCTCTCGGTGCTCTCCCCTATTATTCTTCGTCTCCCCGAGCTCTCTGTTTCCCTGCTCCTTATATTCTTATTCTTTTCTTCTTTTTTTTACCCACCGACTCCTCTTTTATTTTTCTTTCCGTCTTCTTCAAGCTGGCAGCACGCCAGCTTTCCTTTTTCTTATTTTTTATTTCCTTATCCCACTAATCAGCTCTTCTTTTCATTCTTTCTGTTTTCCACCGAATTTCCTCCATCATTTTGTTTATATTATTTTATTTTATTTTTCTTTTCCTTTTTATTCCATATTGCTGCCATCATTTCCTCCACCGAAAGGCAGCTCCTTCCATCTTTATTTTCCTGCCAAAATGTTTTCTTTAAGATACAAAATCAAATAAGTGAGCAAGGAAGATAAGACGAAATTATTACTAAAAATTTGCACTTGTGCTATATTTATTTTCTTAGCTAGATAAATCACATAAAACACAAAAACAAAGTAAATAGCTCAAAAAATGAGGAACTAACTAAGAAAAGACACGTGAATTTGATGTAAAAATATATATAAATATGATCTTATCAAGAAGTAAGCACAAGGGCATGGACACTTTATGTGCCATGATTCTTCACTTACAAATTGTTGTATGAAGAAATGAGAGTTGCCTTGAACAACTCTTGAAAGTTTGTAATTATGTTTAGAACATAATGGTTGATTGACAAAAATAGTCCATCAACATGGACTTATGATGATTTTGAATCATTGAGTGTTGAAGTGTTAAACCACTTAACGAGACAGAAACTAGGCTAGGACTTCACCTTTGTGTCCCTATCCTAATGGTTCACTAAGTTTATTGTAAACTATATAGTGAACAATAAACACACGCTCTCCAAATTGTTTGATATGTATAACACAATTGAAATAAGTTTCAAGAGAGATAGTGGGAGTTTAGGGACCATGACTATTGTAGTCAAAGGAGAAGTTAAATGAAGAAGGCAAAATAACTCCAAGGGAACAAACTTTCTTTATGAAAGGATGGACATTGGAAGGGGTATTTGCAAGAAATGTCTTGCAAGTGTCAAGAACACACCTTTCGAAGGTGTTGTAAAATTGTTCTTGAATAGTTCAAAACAGTTGGTTCTTCTACTTGAATGCTTGATTCTGTATTAGTAACTATGTTTTACAATTGTTGTAAAAGTGTGCTAATAGGAAGTAGAAGATTAATGAGAGAAGAGAAAGTACTTCACATTCGAAACGTGAATCAAATATATATCTTTGCGAAAGCAGATAGTACTTACCCCCTCATATAAACTACCAAGGAAATTGGAAAAACTAAAGATTGTCTTTACATTCCAATTTTAAAGAACTTAATTCCGTCACTATAGTAGAGATGGACGAATGTTTTGTTTGACAAAACATTGTTCTTTATTAATGATTAGATTATTGTAATCTAATTGGTTGTCTCTATAGTAGAGATGATGTGATAGTGTTAACTGTTTAGAATAAGATGATGCTTAAAACCCAAAAGGTTGCAAGGTAGTGACTAATCCCAACTGAATTGTGAAACCTCTAAAACATAAATTACGAGTTAGTCATAGATGGATGCTATGGATCGTTAGATCCGGATCCAATACCTACTTGTTAAAATTGTTTAGAGGCGAAATGTTCGAATCTTTATTCTTTTGGAAAGAAGAAAGAATCACAAAGTTGTTGAGGTTAATTCACTTAGATGTTAGTGGCACTTGTCCACAACATACTACTACTCATGTTGTATGACATTCACCCAAGATCACTCTCGGTTGGACTATAGTTTATTTTGAATAAACACAAGTCCGAATACTTTGCAAAAGGTTTCAAAGAATTCAAGAAATGTAACAAGAATTCAAGAAATGTAAGTAGATGAGTAAGACGTCTAAAGTATTTACCTCCTTAGTTTTGATCCAAGGAAAAGTAGCACTTTAGATTAATTTCCTTGAAAGATATCAAGGAAAGTAGCATCATGAATAAGATTTGGGGTTGGACATTATCAATTACCCATATATATATGATATATACTTCTAAGACAATATGATTGTCAATTAGAAGATCTTCCAAAATTTTCATGACTCCATAAGATGTAGTTGGAAAGAAAGACAAATCTTAAGCATGTTAAGATTTGGGGTTGTGTGCTAATAAGCAATATTTGTTTGATAACAATCTTGTGGGATATCCTTAAATTAATCTTTGGATATCACTTCTATAAACCAACTAACAAATGTTGTTTTGTAAGGTAGTTCATTGTAATCCTACAATATGATTTGCCTAAAACGCAAATGAACGAGGGATAGAACTCAAAGAATAGGTTCTTTGAGAAACAAGAAAGTGATCAACAAATATAACAACCTAGTTCCTATAACAAAAGCTCCAAGGTAGTCGAGAAGGATTTATAAACCTTCTCAGTTGAACGGTTTGAACTTTATGACTGTGTCATAGAGTTGCACCTCTTAATTCGAAAGAAATAAGAATGAAAATCCTTATGACTACATTAAGTGTGTATATACGATATATACTCAAGGAAATGGTAAATTACCATTTGACCCGAAATAATGAAACCTTCATAGCTAATTGGTAGCTTAAGGTGACTACAATCAAAGAGAATGGTTGACTTTGAAGAAACCATCTTTGACATAGTCTTGATTTCAATTAATTCGAAGATTGCTACCTACAACTAAATGGTGATTTAATGTTTGGACATAATATGAGTTTCTGAAACCATTATTAAGATAGTCTTGATAATATATGTCTAAAACTATAAATCACAAGACATGTAAGTTGTAGAGATCCATCCATCATGGATCTTAGCAAACTAGTGGGAGCTATAAGCGTCTTATGAGAGAAAGGTCAAATCGTTTGATTTCTCATAAAGATGTAAATGAATCTTTTGTTTACAAAAGATTAGTGGGAGTTAATCATGTTCCTAAAATTAAATATATATGATATATTAATTTTGGAAATAAAAGAGAAAACTTCTTCGTTAAAGTTTTGACTTTAAACATTCTATAATGATAGAATGTATATGGGAGATATAGTCTATGGGATGGAAATCTATAATGATATATTTCAAGATATAATTGGATTATATCAATCCCTAATAATAGACAAAAGATGCTAGGAAGTTTCTCATTTGATGATAAACTTCAATAAGAAAGACGACTCTAGTGAGACTAGTAAGTTGCTTTTCTCAAAGGGAACATACCCTTTGACTCCCAAAGAAATAATGCGTAAATAGAATCCTTTATGCATAAGCAGAAAGGTGATTTATGTATTTCATATTGTATGAAAGACATTGATATGAGTTGTACCTAGAACGGTACAAAACGATATCAGTGCAAGCCCAGGATCAGAACCATGGCAACTGTCAAGTGAGTCCTTAAGTATTTAAGAAATACTAAAGGATAGATTCCTCAAAGAATGAGGAAGAATTAGAGTAACGTAATGGAAGTGTAAATGTATTAGATTATGAATCTAATCCATCATTGGATGTTTCTTCATTATGAATGAAGAGATAAACATATATCTTTATTATGACTAAAGAGATATTTGGATGGAAACATTAAAAGTAATGACTTTAGTGTGTTCCATTATGAATGCAAAATGTATTGCCATATAGAAGTTTACAACAATGTTGTTTGGATGGGAAAGTTCATTTATGAACTCTCTATTCGGTTCCAACCAGAAAGTGTATGACACTAATAGGGCGATAGCTCAAGCCAGGGAATCAAGGTCTCATCAAGGTCCGAACTCAAATGAGAGACTAAACCACATGATTGAGAATCATGAATAATGGTGACGTCGTTATTCTCAAGGTTGCTTCTATGGATAAACATATAGATATCCATTGTCTAAGCCTACTACTCAGCCATTTTTGAAATGAATACAGAAGAGGTATCATCACTGATGACCAAGCTGATTGGCTCTAGTGCAAGTGGGAGATTGTTGGAAATGTGCCCTAAAACCAATCATATGATGATACTTTACGGACATTTCACAAGTTAAACTAATGTAGTTTAATATCAAGGGCAAAGATTATTGTTTTAAGCCGTCTTATATAAATGTTATATGCTTGAACAATAAGTCCAAGGAATATGTGATTGGGAGAATGCGATCTAAAGAAGTTAGATTCATGAGACCATTCTTTTGTAGACACATCCTAAACGTTCCTGATCGTATGATTGCCAATTGGGCATTGGCAGTTCGTTAAGATCAGTACGTGTTGTGTCTTCTCTCAGGGAGAGTGACTAGTCTTGACTCATTGGTGTGAGTGACACCAAGACAAGTACGTAGGTGCTCAGGGAGAGTGATTATGTCAAAGTCACTCCATCAGGAGGGTGTCCACGGCATAGTTGGGGTTAAGCCACTTAGCTATGGAGGCAAGTGAATGCGCAACAAGGGATCTCTAACCTTCAAACCGTTTGAGGGAGAATACTCTATGATATGATTAAAAATCTCTTATCAGAGTATGAATGAGATTTAGGAAGGCGTTCCAAATCTCATTTAAGGTAATCATATAAGCACACAAATCACATTGGATAGTAGACATGAATAAACTATTAAACCAAACAATGTGGTCAAGAGTATTGTATTAGAGAAATACCGTATTGCATTTGTAATCCTAAACTGAATAGGTTCTCCACCTCTTTTGATTAGCTTGGGTAACCATGATATGCTGCTAGGTGTCACTCATGGTTTGTGGATGCCCTAAACGTGTATAATCACTAAAGGGAGAATTGAAAGTAAGTTTCAATTCACAATCGATTTTAAATGGTTTTAATCGCCCACTGCCTCGCTAAAAGGAACCTAATGGATCGTACACCGTGTAAGGTAGAGATTGAAGATTCAACGGAGATGAGTAAGAATAATTAAATGGTTTAATTATTTATGGCAAGGATTAATTAATATATTAATTAATCAAACGAATAAGTTCGTTAAAGACCTCGGGATAGTTTTGGACCTTAAGGCCCAATGGGCTTCGAACGTCAAGTCCATTGACTTAAGTTGTATGACAACTTAATGAATAATGATTCAAAAAGGCCCAAATAGCCCAATTAATCCCTAAGGCCGGCCATTTAGAGAAAGGGAAGTGAACTTGCTTTAATTACAAGTTTGCCACTCAAATGAATTAAGGTATAAATATGACTTAATAGCCAAAATTCATTGAGGGTTCTTTTTGGGGAAATTGCAGAAAACACAAACTCTCTTTTCTCTCTAAAGAGGCCGGCCCCCTTGGAGGGATTAGCTAGCAATCCAACTCCTCCAAGGTCACTCATTTCTTCTTCATGAAAACCTTGGTGAAGAAACTTAGAGGTTCTCAATTTTGGGAACTTGGAGAACCTATTCTTCCATCCAAATCCATAGATCTAAGATGCAAGGAATGAAGGCCCTCTCTTTGGGTGATTAGCCTTTGCTTATGCAAAGAGGAATTTACAAAGGTATAAATTTCAACTCACTTTGTTTTGAGTTGAGTATTGGTTCACCAATCTACTAGGCTTTGAACATTCATGGGTAATGTTTTGTTTTTAAGTGCATGCAAGCATGATTCTGCCTTTAATTTGTTAATTGCATGCTATTGATGTTGCTTAAATGAACATGTTTTTCTCAAAATAATCCTTCACAAAGCTCTTTAAAAAATCTAGTTTGCACCTTAGCAAGTGTCGCACTCATCAAATGATAAACTTAATTTTCATATATTAACTTGTCTATTTGAGTTTACACTCCTAGTTCCAATGATTGACAACCACCACCTAACCAACATGGTCATCATCAAGATAGCCGTTTCTTCTATTAGTTGAAGTCCTCTTTTTTTTTTTAGTTTGTGAACATCCTAGCGAGACTGGGGAAACACATTCTAATTGATCTGGGCTCATTTAATAATCTGTAATCAAAATGAAAGGAATTGAATTGAGGAGGAATTGGTTGAGGGAAAATTGAAATGGGGTGCAATCAGAATTAGATTCCTGTTAAAATTGTTTACTAAAATTTCTTGGAATCGGAGTAGGAATCATATTTATTTATATAAGTGGTTTACTTATATACATGAATCAAAATGAAAACTAATGTAATTAATAAATTGCTCATATTCCAAGTATATAGTTTTTATATTTTTGATAATTTTTTTAGAAGACTATGAAAAACCTTTAAAAAGAATTTGTACGGTTTATCAATTTTTTTCTCCGGATCCTCGTCCCTAAAATATTTTTCTTTCTCCTAAAGCCTAAAATGCACCCCATCGTCTAATTCTTTTGAGCGATCCCCCAACTCTTTTTAGCCTCTCCTTCTTCTTCTTGCTCCCTTCTAATTCTTCTTCCCCATCCGCCAATTGTTTTTTCTTTCTCGTGAAGACCGCACTGCACCCCATTCCCCAATTCTTTTCAGCTTCTCCTTCTCTTTTCTCCATCTTCTTCTTCTTATCTTCTAATTTTTCTTCTCCTTTGACATTAGTCACTGCCCTCAGAGACACAGAGAAGTAGAGAAAGAGGTGAAAGGGAGATGAGATAAGGGTATTTTGGGTAGAAAAAGGATTTCGGATAGATGCTTTCTCCTGGAATTCAAATCTCATCTATTGTTCGAGAGACTGGTTCTGAGTATAATGGGTGTCTAATTCCTCATGTTAGATGGGTCCCACATACATTTTATTCCCTCAAGTGTTAGTAAACACTTGAATAACCGGGGAGGAGTGTAATTCCCATTCCTCTTGTCCCACTCCCCTTACGTAAACTCGCAATGAGTAGGAAAAATAAGTAAGTTGCATTACAAGTCCTACTATTCCGAGTCCTTGTGTGCAGTTTCAGTTGCCTAATCTCATATCATCATTTAACTTAATTCTGAGAAGAGTATACATTCGGAGAAACACTAAAACGCTAGGAAAACACTACCAACAAAGCAAGGATATGATCGGCCTCCTATGATCTATTATTATGCTTGAAGGAACGGGAGACCACTTACACAAACACTTACAGCTGGATCTTGAACATAGACTAAGATGGGACCAAACATTATCGTACCGTATGTCACTCATGGCTGTCATTTTCCCTCTTAGGCTTTTATCTGTATCCTATCTAATATCTACTACGTTTTTCCTTCCTTAAGTGTAGTGGTAGGAAAATACTAAGGAGGCTCTTAACTTGTTATAAACTCTTCATCACCTTATCTTTTTAGTATAATTTTTGTGCTAATATTGTAAAATATTATGCAAAAAACATAAGATGGTGGAGTGTTCACCTTAAGAAATTCTTCTTAAGGGAAAATGTATTGCCATTGGAACTGTTTGGGCCCAAAATAGCGATTTAGGCCGGGCGCAGAGGATTTCTCGGCCCAAAGGCCCAGTACCAGACGCGGAGGATATAAGAGATGAGCCGGCTAAAGTAGGGTCAGCCGAATCCCATTCGAAGAAGGATTTCTAGAGAAGGCGGAGGAAACCCAATGCAAGGGGAATTTCAGCAAAAGACCTAGTAGAAGCAGGAACGACTAAGAGTCCGAATCCGAGTAGAATTATGATTCGATTAGAATGGGATTTCAGCCTCTATAAAAACGAAGGCAGTGGCAGAGAGGATGATCTTCAACACAACACACAAATCTGCCCTGCGCAATTTCTCGCTCTACGCGAAACCTCTCAACACCCTTGAGACTTTTATTTTCTTTTTCGCCTCCATACCTTCAGTTTGGATAGACAACACTGTGGAGGCAACCGGTAAACATCTTCAGTTTGGATAGACAGCACTGTTGCCGTAGAACCAACCGTCTGTGAAGCATCTTCAGTTTGGATAGACAGCACTGCGACAGGGTCGATTGGTTATTTATCCAAGTCTCGGTCAAGAAGGATTTTCGAATCTTTTTTGGCAGAGGTCATCTCATTAGCTTTCTCGACGAAGTGAGGTGTTACCAAATTACTACATTCGGCACATTGAAAGCCGAATTTGACATTGAACTTCGTAAAAATAGCAGCCTTGTCTTCAGCTCTAGAACCCAAAGGCTGAGAGGTGTTCCTTCCTCGGCCGCAATTGCAAGATACAGAAGTCAGCCGCGCGCATCAACGCAACATCAAGACATTTTACTCCTCGGCCGAGCCCGGCCGACGAGTTGGCACGCCCCGCACACATTTGAAGGACTTAGTTAGTCTACTATTTACTCGGCCTGCGCGCCACGTAGGCTAAGTGATTTTTGTAGTCAACATTTTGGCACGCCCAGTGGGACTTAGTGCTAAAACTACAAAGTTCATGACCGTCGAGACTCGATCGATCAAGAAGAAGACAAGGATGGGAAAGTCTAACAGCGCTCCAGTAATCCGCAATACGGGTTTCGAAAACTCGTCACAAGCGGAAATCCACGACGCCGTGACACCTAATTCACACCGAGAAATGGAAATTGTTCTCGGTGAGCCACCTTATCACACCGGAGTTCTCACGAAGGTTACAAAAGACAATCTGGTTGAAGGGACTGTGGAAGATTGTGATGAGGATGGGGGCGATGCTACCGACCCACCGTCCCGGTCATTTTTCAAAAGACGATTCGAAGAACAGTCTCGAAAATTCGAACAAACCGTCGGCCGAGACGTACAGTCGATACTGGACGAAGTACGACAACAAAGTGTCATGCAGACCAAGTTGTATGAATACTTGGTACACATTGCACCAAACTTGGGACTGACCAAACGACCGAAACCATCCTTGCCTACAAATAATGTAGCGGCTACGTCAGCGGCCGGGGTCGGACCTACTCGGTCTAGAACACTCGATCTAGAAAAAAAGAGCGGATCAACCAGTTCAACGACTGACTGCGGCCCCAGCACACCCGCCGTGAATGCTGCAGAAATCCAACGAATGATAGACTCGGCCTTGAAGAAAGGGTCGAAGTTCCCCAAGTTCATTCATCCATACCCGGAGTTTGTGGAGCATTTCGAATACCCAAAAGGTTTTAAGATTCCAGACTTCAGTCTATTCGCGGGGGAGTCATCATTGCCTTTTTTGGAACATGTGGCGCGCTTCACCGCGCAATGTGGGGATGTCAACAATGATTATTATAAGCTACGATTGTTCAACTTCTCATTGACCGGGCCAGCATTCGCGTGGTACATCAACCTTCCCCCAAATTCGATCCAAAGTTGGGAGGAGTTGGTCAAAAAGTTTCATGAGCAGTTCTATCGACCAGGAATGGAGATGTCAGTGTCCTCACTGGCTAGGATGGCTCAGGCATCTGACGAGTCACCAATGGAGTATCTAACGAGGTTTAAGTCGGCTCGAAATTGGTGCCGAGTACCTCTTCCAGAAGTAGAGTTCGTCAGAATCGCTCTTAATGGCCTCGACTTGGAATATAAGAAGAAGTTCCTAGGTGCGAACTTCCGCGATATGTACGAATTAGCCCAACATATGGAACAATATGAGTACTTACTCCGAGAAGAAAAGGTATCAGCATCTTCAGCCAGAGGGGCCATATACAAAAATCCTTCGGTTAATTATGCCGCGACTGAAGAAGACGGCACTCAGTATGCCAGTATAGATGCGGCTGAAATCGTCATTGATAAGCCGTACATTTGTAAAGCTCTGGCTCATACTAAGGATGCCAAACCTCGCTTGGCCCCGGAAGACTCAACGGCCAAAGCATCCAAAGTTTACACTTTTGACATCACCAAGGCCGATGCGATTTTCGATCAGTTGTTATCGGCAAAGATCATTAAGCTTCGGCCGGGACATAACATCCAAAAGGCCGAAGAATTGAAAGATAAGGTCTATTGCAAGTACCACAATTCAAGTAAGCATACGACCAATAATTGTGTAGTGTTCCGCGATGCTATTCAGGGATGGATCGACAAAGGCAAATTAAAATTTCCAGAGAAACAGATGGGTGTCGACGCTAATCCGTTCCCGTCAGCAACAGTTGGCATGGTAGATGCCCATTTACCTGGGAGCAAGGGCAAAGGAAAGGCCGAGTTCGTGCAAGCACAACATATTCCGAAACAGAATTCCCGGCCACGGCTCAAGATCGACCTAGCTTGTAATAACTCCTCAACAAAACTGACAGGGACTGCAATTGTCCAAGCCAAGGCAGAAGCTAGTAAAGAGGAACCTGAGGAACCAAAGGTATTGTGCAATCGTTGCAAAGTACAAGTGGTCATAACCGAGCCACAGGCCAAGCAACCTCAGGTAACGACGCCACATCAAATACGGCCGGACGAGGCAGAACCTCGGCCAACACCCGTGATTGTCTCAACCCCGCCAAAAGCACTCGGCTTAGGTCAGCGACATAAAGTGTTCGACAGACTCGGACCTCAAACACAGGCCAGGGAATCATCTTCGGCCAGGCGACGACTTGACTTCGATGCCCCGTTCTACAATGAGGATTATTACGCACGAAGTTCCAGTAGTTCCGGTTCGGTAGCTAAGCCAAAAACATTCAAACCACCAGAGACATGCGACCAGCGCTGGTACACGTACCATTCACCAACCGGCGTTTACACTGCCCTGTCCAAGTCTCAGAAGCGTCGACGCCAGAGGATAGATTGCATGGCTCGCCGACAGGCAACACAAAATTCATCGATTCCCAAGTGGCAGCCTAAGGGTACAGACCCCAGAGATGAGCATCCACTCCCGGCGATCATGACCGAGTTACTCGAATGGAAGCAGGCTACAACCCCTGACATCGAGACGGCCTTCGAAGAGTCCGACAAACCGATCAAAATCCTGCTCCGATCAGGAGAAATGAAGGCTCGGTTCGAGAAACTTCAACAAGAGTCGGAAACAAATCCTCATCCAACACCGACATCCGAACCACTGATCCGGATACGGCGGAATCTCCACCCTCCCTTCGTTGGCGAAGCCCTGAAGTATATGTTGGAATTCCATAAGACGCACTCCGCCAATGATTTATACGGCCTACCAAAAGAATGTCAACAAGTCCTCGACTTAGCCTTAACTTCCCCAGATGCCGAGCAAATCATTCAAAAGACTACGGACCCGGCCATCAAGGCAAGATTCCAGCACATACGGGAGGCTCAGGTGCTTGGTTTTGAAGTAAACCCATACACAGACCTACCACCCGCCGAGCTTCCTTTTTCCTTCGACGACCTTCAAATTTTAAGGTATCATTTCGAAGTCTTCTCAGCAGTGGCGTTGTTCGGCCTCACGGCCGATGAACAAGAACGGGTAAGGCGCCTCGACGCGTATCTAGACACAAGGATTTCTAGAGAAGGCGAAGGAAACCCAATGCAAGGGGAATCTCAGCAAAAGACCTAGTAGAAGCAGGAACGACTAAGAGTCCGAATCCGAGTAGAATTATGATTCGATTAGAAGGGGATTTCAGCCTCTATAAAAACGAAGGCAGTGGCAGAGAGGATGATCTTCAACACAACACACAAATCTGCCCTGCGCAATTTCTCGCTCTACGCGAAACCTCTCAACACCCTTGAGACTTTTATTTTCTTTTTCGCCTCCATACCTTCAGTTTGGATAGACAGCACTGTGGAGGCAACCGGTAAACATCTTCAGTTTGGATAGACAGCACTGTTGCCGTAGAACCAACCGTCCGTGAAGCATCTTCAGTTTGGATAGACAGCACTGCGACAGGGTCGATTGGTTATTTATCCAAGTCTTGGTCAAGAAGGATTTTCGAATCTTTTTTTGCAGAGGTCATCTCATTAGCTTTCTCGGCGAAGTGAGGTGTTACCAAATTACTACATTCGGCACATTGAAAGCCGAATTTGACATTGAACTTCGTAAAAATAGCAGCTTTGTCTTCAGGCTCTAGAACCCAAATGCCGAGAGGTGTTCCTTCCTCGGCCGCAATTGCAAGATACAGAAGTCAGCCGCGCGCATCAAGACATTTTACTCCTCGGCCGAGCCCGGCCGACGAGTTGGCACGCCCCACACACATTTGAAGGACTTAGTTAGTCTACTATTTACTCGGCCTGCGCGCCACGTAGGCTAGGTGATTTTTGTAGTCAACAGGAACCTAACAATTACAATATCATTGTGTCAATCAAAGCAAGCCTCAACTTTTTCTCTACAAAAACAAACAAAAAATAAAAGTAATAAATATAATCAAAAAGTAAAAGTAATAAATATAAACAAAAAAATAAATGTAATAAATATAAGCCAAAAATAAAAAAGAAAGAGTTACCGAGGAGAGACCGAGCTCTCCCAAGTAAAACGAATGAATCTCAGTTTGTTTTTTTCTTTCCATTTTCTTGCCCTAGGATATTTTTCCCAAGGTTTTTCCTTTTGTGGTTGGGAAATAAAATCCTAGAAAATAAAAAAAGTAAAATAATGGAAAAAGAAATATTAATTTACGGGCTTGCCGTGATTGTAGCCATAATAAGAAAGGTACCATCTAACAAACTTGCTCAACCCGCTCTGCAAATTGGTTGTGGGCTTGTACCCGAGTTCTCTTCCGGCCAAACTTATATTCGCGTGCGTGAACGGAACGTCGCCATTTCCAGGCATGTCCACCACCTTTTTCTTCGCCTTCGTCTTCAAATGCCACTCCAAGATGTTGACAAGTGTCGGCACTGTCACCGGTGATGTGTTCCCCAAATTAAAGATCCGGTACGGCGCCAATCCCCGCTTCTTCCCACCCGACCCGGTACTCTTCCCGGATGTATCCAGCGACCCCAAACAGCCCTTCACGATGTCGTCAATGTATGTGAAATCCCGCGCCAAGTCGATCCCGTTCTTGCCCCGGTAAATGGTGATGGGCTTTCCCTGGAGGATGTTGCGGGTGAAAGAGAAATAGGCCATGTCGGGTCGTCCCCAGGTTCCGTACACGGTGAAAAATCTCAAACCGGTAATTGACAGGCCGTAAATATGGTTGTAAGTGTGGGTAATTTCTTCACCGGCTTTCTTGGTGGCCGCGTAGAGGCTAGCCGGCTGGTCGGTTCGGTGCAATTCGGAGAACGGAACGTTGACGTTTAAGCCGTAGACAGAGCTGGACGAGGCCCAAACAATGGCCGGCTGAGGATTGGCCGATTTGCAGACTTCAAGAAGTGTGACGAGGCCGGCGATATTGCTGTGGACGTAGGAATGAGGGTTTTCCAAGGCGTACCGGACGCCGGCTTGAGCCGCCAAGTGCATCACGTGGGTGAACGCCACCGTGTCGAATAGCTTGTCGAGGAGGCGGTTGTCGTTTATGTCGCCCTCGACGATGAAAATGTCGTGGGTCTTGAGGAGCGACCTGCGAGCTTCCTTCAACGACGGGTCGTAGTAGCTGTTGAAGTTGTCAATTCCGACGACGCCGTCTCCGCGCTTTTTGAGGGCCAGAGAGACGTGGCTCCCGACGAATCCGGCGGCGCCGGTGATGAGGACGGACATGCCGCCGGATCGGTGGATCTGGGCAGAGTTGCGAACCTGCTTCTCCCACTGGATGCCACCCCAGGAGGCGGAGAAGTAGCGGCTGCCAACGAATCTCTGAAAACTCAAATACGACGCGGTCAAGGCGATGAGAAATAGGGCCCACAAGAACATAGTGCTTGTCGAGGCGAAGCAGCGGTGGAACTGGCGGTTCATGGCGTGGCTCCGCTCGATCTTGAACTTGCCGGGCGTCGAGGGGAACAATTCACCTTCCAATGAAGACGACATAACTTGGATTGTTGAGAAACTTTCTCGCCCTTTATTTTCTGGGTTCCTCTCAAATTTCTCTTTTTCTTTGTTTATCCAAAAAACCAAAAACAACCAAAATTGAAATAATTTCTTCTGTGGGATTGGATTTAAGAAAAATTGGGGGTTTTTAATGATTTGGAAGGAAAGAGAGGGGGTAGAGGAGAAGATTGAAGAAGAAAGATGAAAGTGCTATTCGTGAACGCGCTAATAGAGTTGTTAACACTTCGGCTTCGGAAGTTAATGTTTTTATTCGAATTTACTACTGTCTAATATTTCTTCTAAAAATAAAAACTAAAAAGAGTATTTTCGTCCTAAAAACATGTAAATGGACTAATTATACTATGTAAAGTAGATTTGGGGGATGTTGTTTGTTTGTTTGTTTCCTTAATTAACTAACTACAACTAAAAGGACTGGATTAGTTATGGCATTAAGCAATTATGAGGTACTTTAATTTTCTTTTTCTTTTTTTGGGTATTTTTGAAATTAGAGTAGGTTTGCTCACCAGCATATCAATAATTGTTTTAGAATTTGTAATCAATTTGAATTATTTGATGTGATGACTTACTGTGATATGAAGCAATGTGATTTAGGAGAAGTAAATAGGAAAATTTTATTTGAACATATGTAACATTTTTATACACTCAACTTACGCTCTAAATCTATATTACTTTTATTCAAACTATTAATATCACTTTAAACTCAAAATTACTATTTAAATTACATGTAACATCTCACATCGCCCATGGGAGAGGATCCTGTAAGCCTTATATGTATACTCTCATCTCTACCTAGCACGAGGCATTTTGGGAGTTCATTGACTTCGGGTTCCATTGGAACTCCGAAGTTAAGCGAGTTCGCGCGAGAGCAATCCCAAGATGGGTGACCTCTTGGGAATTTGCTCGTGAGTTCCCAGAAACAAAACCGTGAGGGCGTGGTCGGAGCCCAAAGCGGACAATATCGTGCTATGGCGGAGTCGAGCCCGGGAAGTGACATCCCACATCGCCTAGGGGAGAGGATCTTGTAAGCCTTATATGTATACTCTCATTCTACCTAGCACAAGGCCTTTTAGGAGCTCATTGGCTTTGGGTTCCATTGGAACTTCGAAGTTAAGCGAGTTTGCGCGAGACCAATTCCAAGATGGGTGACCCCCTAGAAAGTTGCTCGTGAGTTCCCAAAAACAAAACAAAACCGTGAGGGCGTGGTCGGAGCCCAAAGCGGACAATATCGTGCTATGGCGGAGTCGAGCCCGGGAAGTGACATCCCACATCGCCTAGGGAGAGGATCTTGTAAGCCTTATATGTATACTCTCATTCTACCTAGCACAAGGCCTTTTAGGAGCTCATTGGCTTTGGGTTCCATTGGAACTTCGAAGTTAAGCGAGTTTGCGCGAGACCAATTCCAAGATAGATGACCCCCTGGGAAGTTGCTCGTGAGTTCCCAGAAACAAAACTGTGAGGGCGTGGTCGGGGCCCAAAGCGGACAATATCGTGCTACGACGGAGTCGAGCCCGGAAAATAGTCCTGCCCGGGCCGGTATGTAACATTATCCTCATAAACACACTTCAATATATAAATTTATTTTTACACCGATTTAAAAAATAAAAACCCAAAATAAATATTCTAGAACTCGTTCAAGGCGTAAAGAGAGTAATATCTCTTACCTATTTGTCTCATATTTAATCTTTGCTACATACTTGCCACTCTAATATACAAGGGCAAGGACCTAGTGGATACTGGAAATGGTGCAGTACTTGTCGCTCTGATATACAATTAAGTCGAGTTTAAATAATTGTGTCATATCGGTGCTAATGTTTGATCCTTGCTCCTGCATTTGTCAAGTTCAAGCTTAATTATTTAGAGCTAGGTATAAATTACAATCAATGGTTAAGTTATATAAAATAGACAACGTGTAGTTTAGAAATCATTAAAATAGTTTGTTGTGTGTCAATGTTTTAGTCAATTTTCGCATCTTACTGGCCCAGGGGATTAACTGCTTTCGCAGAAACAAGTAGAAGGATTTGGATAATACTGATCTATGTTGTAGTTGTCAGTCAAAAGCCAAGAAAAATACATCTCTAGCGAAGGCTATAAATTGAACATTTATTGTTATGGACTTAAACTTAGATTTAGCTTCTGGGCAAATGTAATAGAAAAGGCGTTAATTTTGTTTCTAAATCCTAAAAAATTTGAAATCAAATGAAAAAAAAAAAAAAAAAAAAACTTGTATAAATCGATTTATACATTAGTTGGAGGATTCACAACTTTAAAATCATCATCCATTGGTCAAGAAGAGTATATTTTTCCTATATGAGAGCGTTTTAAGGGTTTAGCTAGAATGAATATATGACAAATATTATGTGATCGTAATGTTTGATGTGATGATAGGGTTTGATTATTGAGTGGGTTAATTAATAAATTTTAATTTTTTTGTTAATTTCATTTTTGTATTTGATGGTAATTATGCAACATGATAGAAAAGATAATTCACATTTAAAATTTGAGTTAGGTGTAGAAAAAAGTTATATGGGTTTAAATAAAATTTCCCAACTAAATATGCCAACATTGTTTGGCAAAGTTCACATTGGTGTGCGGGACTAAGGTTTCTCCTAACCTTATTCAACTCATCGTCCTCCATGGCATTGATTATACCTGAATTTCAGTTTAATATCATTGTTCTACTCTTATAAAACATAAGTCATAATTTTTGTTCTCTAATATTCTAAATGTTAATTTCTAGACTAATTTGGACCCTTATAAAACAAAAATCACCTAGCCTACGTGGCGCGCAGGCCGAGTAAATAGTAGACTAACTAAGTCCTTCAAATGTGTGTGGGGCGTGCCAACTCGTCGGCCGGGCTCGGCCGAGGAGTAAAATGTCTTGATGTTGCGTTGATGCGCGCGGCTGACTTCTGTATCTTGCAATTGCGGCCGAGGAAGGAACACCTCTCGGCGTTTGGGTTCTAGAGCCTGAAGACAAGGCTGCTATTTTTACGAAGTTCAATGTCAAATTCGGCTTTCAATGTGCCGAATGTAGTAATTTGGTAACACCTCACTTCGCCGAGAAAGCTAATGAGATGACCTCTGCCAAAAAAGATTCGAAAATCCTTCTTGACCGAGACTTGGATAAATAACCAATCGACCCTGTCGCAGTGCTGTCTATCCAAACTGAAGATGCTTCACGGACGGTTGGTTCTACGGCAACAGTGCTGTCTATCCAAACTGAAGATGTTTACCGGTTGCCTCCACAGTGCTGTCTATCCAAACTAAAGGTATGGAGGCGAAAAAGAAAATAAAAGTCTCAAGGGTGTTGAGAGGTTTCGCGTAGAGCGAGAAATTGCGCAGGGCAGATTTGTGTGTTGTGTTGAAGATCATCCTCTCTGCCACTGCCTTCGTTTTTATAGAGGCTGAAATCCCCTTCTAATCGAATCATAATTCTACTCGGATTCGGACTCTTAGTCGTTCCTGCTTCTACTAGGTCTTTTGCTGAGATTCCCCTTGCATTGGGTTTCCTCCGCCTTCTCTAGAAATCCTTCTTCGAATGGGATTCGGCTGACCCTACTTTAGCCGGCTCATCTCTTATATCCTCCGCGTCTGGTACTGGGCCTTTGGGCCGAGAAATCCTATGCGCCCGGCCCAAATCGCTATTTCGGGCCCAAACATTGCCCCCTCGCTTCTGAGGTCGTCGGCCCTGGTCGAGCTGCGGCCTTGAAGAAGCGTCATCATATCCTCGAACCATGCGATCATGCGTCTTTTCAATCCCTGATTCCTCCTCATCTCTCTGCCACGTATCAACTCCTGTCGTGCTGAGCAACCCTAATGACGTCTCCTAAAGCACGCGGTCGGTGAACTGACTCCTCATTATGGTCCGTCGCCACACACAATCGTGGGTTTTTAATTTTGCGAGACGTTCGGCCTTTTCACTGGATTCCCTCAAATATTCGAAATGATTAGCGCTTTTCCGATCGATTTTATCTAGAATTTGAAACTCAAACGTCTTATCTTCCCACCATTTGCCTATAAATCCCTGAATTCTTTCCACTGACCTCTTTACGCTTCCAAAATTCTCGAGTTTTTTTCTTTTGATTTCTGTCTCCCACATCTTCAAAGCCCAGAAGAAACCCAAAATTCCCAATTTCTTCTGCAACTTTTCAATCTTCTTCAATGGCATCCCTATCTTCCAAGCTTACCAACGAATGCGAGAAGTGCAAGAACATTCTTGATAAGGTTTCCGTCAAAGCCTTGCGCTTCGAAAGTGATCAGAGCGTCAGCCACCAGATGCTTGGACCGGTCTTCAGAGCGACCGTCCCTTCCTCCATCATCGGTTTATGCAAGGATCATTGCCTTGCCCCCCTGCTCCATGGGATTGACTGGGCCAAATGGGATTCGGCCAAGCCCCAAGGTTCCTGGCCTTCAACTCCGGCTAACTAGTCAGTCTGGGTAAGGCGCATGTCAGGGCTCCATGGCGCTCAATGGAAGAAACTGGGCATTTATGATGTCATTTGGCTTTCCACCGTGGAAATTGCCATGGACAAAGAGCTGCTGTTGACGGCTCTCAACTTCTGGTGCTCAGCCACCAACACGATGGTTCTTCCCTTTGGCCTGGCCGGCCCCACTGTGAACGTGGGTGTGATTAGGCCATATTTGGACCCTTTGGGTGCCCTATACTATTGGGCCTAATAGAAATTGGGTTGATGATTTGGTTGGCTTAAATCACACACACATGCATATCACACGCACACGTGCACATTCTCCTTTCTGATTTTGTTTCTCTCTCCTCTCTTCTCTCTCTACCATCTTTGTACGGACGAATGCACTTAGCACGATCATGGCACAGATTGAGGGAAATATTGGCATCTTCGGACTCCTAGAGACTTGGTAAGTGTAGTGGTACCTTTGGTTTGGTTCAAATCGTTGTAAAATCGTAGAAACCCGAATTCGATCTTTTTGGTACTGTTCATGAAGTTGTTAACATGAGGTTTTTAACGAATTTGGAGATCATAGGGATACTCTAGACATCCTCACGAGGCTCGGGGTGCCTCATTTGCACGTTTTGGACGTCGGAGGACTGAGTTTGAACTTTGACCAGAATTTGTGGGAATTCTTTGACGAGATTCCATCACATTTGAGGCTTAAAAGTGGTATAATTCTATTCATTACCTCATAAGCTTCATTTTGGTGGTGATTTCGTGAAAATTGGTTGAGAAATGAGAGAGAACAGTGAGTTTAAACTTTTCCCAGTTTTCCGGCAATTGTAGCGGCGCCGGCGCCAGTCTCCGGCGAGTTGAGGTAGAAGACAGGGAATATTCCGTCAAGTTTGATGGAATATTCTAACGGCCTCAGTTAAAATTAACTGATTCCGTTAGGTTTTAACGGAATATTCCTCTAACGCCGTTCACTGGACTGTCTGTGTGCCAGGCACGTGGGAGCGCGTGAGTGATCAGAAAATTTTTCTAAAAATATGGGGGTGTTCGTGGGATTGAGTAAAGCATATATGAGAAATATATGAGAAGTTATTACGTAAGTTCGATTATGTGCGTATAAGTGATAGGAGCATATTTATGTGACTTTATTAGTTTGTTTCCTTGCATTTACTTAGTTAGTTTCATCTTATTAGAATGTTTTAAGCTATTTTCGTGTGTTTGTAGGTCTTAATAAGAAATTTGGCAAAGAAGTGCATTTTGGTGCAATTTGGAGCAGTTTTGGGGTGGAATGGATTGCATGCATGTGGAGCATAAAGGATGAACATTTTGGTGCTTGAAAGGGCTTAAAACATATGCTAAAATCTTGACATAATGAAGAGGATACCTTGTAAAGACCAATCATCTGTGTTGCTAGCTATTTTAATCATGAAAACACAAGTGCTAGCAGATTCATCACTAAGGAGCCCACGACATGGACCAAAGAATGCATGTTGCAAGCTGTTTCATCATGATTTTTGCAAAGTAACAAGTGTGCTAGCTATTTCATCATGATGAGGAGCCCATTTCTGAAAAGGAGCATGTGTGCTAGTTGTTTCATCACGAAGAAGAGCCTATTTCTGAAAAGGAGCATGTGTGCTAGCGGTTTTGAATGATTTAATCTTTGCTTTGTGTTGTTTATTAAAACCACTTGTGTGGTTCTTTACTTTTCAGCACCTATAAATAAGCCTTCTTGTAAGGCTTAGAAACACACCATTTTTCCATACAACACACTTAGAAGGAGAGGAGAGTGCTTGGACGTGCTTGTTGTTCAACTTGGATCATTGGAGCATTTAGGTGTTTTCTTTCTTTTGTTTTCAATGTATAAATCTATTTACCTTTGTTTTACGTTTATGAGGAACTAAACCGCCCTTTGCTAGGGGGGATTCAAAGCCATGATTACACTTGCATTATGAATTAATTACTTTTGGTTGTGATTTCATAATTTGTGATTTCAATTCGCTTAACTGTTTGATTGATAACTTATTTGTGTATGTTGATTAAGAGTGCATGCTTAGTTTTCATGCATAAGTTTGATGCTAGAATATAAGGGAATTTCACCTAATCGTTATGAACTTATATGCATGAGTAGTGAAGGTTGCTATCCACAATCGTGTTAAGTAAATTCTTGGCAAGAGTATCATGTTTTTCATAGTTACGAATGCCTCGTCAATACTTATAGTTCTCATGAATCTTAATGATCTTTGATTGTATCTTTATTGTGCTTTTCACATAGGGAACTTTTGAAGAATGTTTTGAATTGTTATATGCGCTTTCCCATTCAATTCATTAACTTAAGGAGAACTTGAAGGTTAAAAAAGTGTTATCACGGTTAACCTGGGTTATTGAGTTTCACAATTTATCGAAAGAACAACTAAAAATTGGTTTATGTGCAAGTGTGTCATGTGTGGAGAAGAACCCTCTAACTAATCCATCATCCATCTAATTCATCCAAATTCGTGCTATAATCTGCCCTAGTTTTCAATTTACTTGTTTTTAAGTTATTCTCATCAAAACTCAATCCCCCTTTTACAACTTGTGTCTTTTGATTTGAATCTGCCATATTTGGTTTCTTTTGAATCTTTTGAGTTAATCTAGGTTAGAATTGGTTTATTTTTATAGTTTGAGTCTTTTCAATTCAATTTTTGTCCAAGAACAACCTTAGAATCTGTTTTGAGTTTATTTGCTAGTTTTGGGCTGTTTTAAGTCATACTAGCCTATTTTGAGTTGTTTGAGTCTAGTTAAGTGTTTGAGTTTAGATTTGTGTATTTGAAGTTTTATTTAGTGTTTTGAGTCAGTTTTACATAGATTAGAATCTTTCCTAATCCCCGGTTTAGAACGATCCCTACTTGCATATATACTACAATTGTCAAAAAGAGGGTTTAATTTGTGTGTTGCTTATTTACGCATTAATAAGTAACGGTTTTATAGTTGTTTCGCATATAGGTGAGACGTATCCAGAGGACAAGCGCAGCCACGCCAGGCTCGGGGGATACAACCCGGCTACTTATCAGTGATTGGGCTTTTGTTTTCAGTATATATATATATATATATATATATATATATGTCGAATATCCTTTATATTATGATTATGATTGTGCTGGTTGTGTTTTGGCGCTGTGGACGCTCACGTAAGTCAGGTGAATATAATTGTTAGTAATAGTGATGATGATGAGATTGTGATATAGCTCATATTCCTGCACCTCAGGTGTTTGTGCTCCACCAGAGTAGGGCCTAACCTTCACGTGATCGTTCACCTCCCGCATCGTACGTTCACCTTGGGTCCAAGACATGTTCTAGCCTGTCGTACAGACCACTATAGGTGGTTCCGACTCGTAGGTGACCCACGATTCGTCGCACAGCCTTCACGTGATCATAGCACTGAGCGTCATTTTATACACCTAGCCTGTCGTACAGACCACTATAGGCGGTTCCGACTCGTGTGCAGGATTCGGTTAAGGAGCTATAGAGTCAGTTGTACAGGTCACATTAGGTGACTTCAGATGACGTCATATTATTGATGGCATATTATGATTTATCTCACCTGCTTGATGTTTACTTTCATTTGATTTTGGGTACTTCGACGTGACGTACTTTTGGATATCGATAATTGAGTTATTGATTTCAGCATGATTTTCTTATATGAGTACTTATGACATTTTCTAAGAAGCTATACTTGATTTACAGTGAGGGGTTATTACATTGATTTATTAAATGGTTTTGGAAAATATTTGTTTTTGCCCACTCATATCTTCTGTTATGGCCCATCCAGGTTCTAGGTAGCGGTGACATCGGTGGCGAACGAGGCATCTAGGTTATTCTAACAGACCACCATCCATGTAGGATTTCTTCAGTTATCTTTTTAGCGTTTGTTTAATCCAAATTGCACCTAGAATTTGCTATGTGATGTCGTGTTGCTTTACTTCCGCTTTACCTTTCACTTACTCTTTTATCATATTGTAAATTATCTTGTTTGACTTTTATTTTTGTCCTTCCGCCTTGCGCTTTTGGCTACGTCACTCTCACATGACGGCTAGCACGCCTTGATAATCAGGTCGGGGTGTGTCAGTTTGGTATCAGAGCCTAGGTTCGGCAGTCCTGTATATCTTGTGAATATTCTAATTAATCTGGTGTTTTCTGTCAGAATTATGCTGCCTTGCCGAGAGCCACATCCACCTTATGAGTCTAGTTTCCCCGACTTTTCTCAACTAGGGGAAGATATTGCAAGTGCGATTCAGTCGATGCTTCGTCCTAACCAGAGGACCCCTCTAGAGAGTGTTTATAATTTGAAGTTAAGTGGTTTTGAGGGAAATAGGGGGCACGAGGGTGCCGAGAGATGGATACTTCAAATTGAGAAGACCTTTAAATTGATGCAAAGTCAGGGAAGTCTACTTGCTGAGAGGTGGGGTAGAGGCGACTTTCTGGTTTTTAGGTAAGGAACCTGCGTCCTAGTAGGAACAGCAAACTAAGGGGATGCCGGCAGAGGAAGCTGCAGATTAGGAAGTCTTTAAACAGTTGTTCTATAAGCGATTTATCCCAGCTGCTTATATAGATAGCAAGAAACAGGAATTCACAAGTCTGAGGCAGAAGAAGATGTCGGCGAATGAGTACTATAGAAAGTTCACATATGTGTCCCACTGTCATCCTAAGATTGCAAAGAATCAAGCGGAGATGCTTCGTCGATTTAAGCTTGGTACTCGTAAGAAGTGGCGTTCGTTGGCGACCATGACCCACTGCAACACTTATCATGAGTTTTATGAGATTCTGTTGTAGATTGAGGATTCGAAAAATATGCCTAGCAATAGCGAGGAAGAGGAAGAAAACGAAGAACCGAAGAAATATTGATCGGACCATATTTATATATATTTTTATATCAAATTCACTCGTCTTTTCTTAGTTAGTTCGTTATATTTTGAGTTATTTACGTTATTTTTATGTTTTATAAGATTTTCAAGAAAAGAAAATAAAAATAGAATAAGTGAAATTTTAAGTGCTAAATTCGTCTAAACTATCTTGCTGTTGAATAGAACTTATCATTTTGAAAATAATATATATATATATATATATATTTATATATATTTATATTTATATTTATATATATATATATATATATATATAATATGTTTGTGATTGCAGCTGGCAAGCCTTGGTGGAGAGAAACACAATAATGAGAGCACAAGGGGGATTATCAGAACGTGAAGAGTGAGGGGCTGCCAGGAAGGCAGCATGATGAAAAGATATAATAAAGAAAAACAAAAGCAAGTAAGAGGTGGAGCGCTCCAGGGATTTGGAGGAAGTGCACCGAGCTTGGAGCGCATAAGAAGGACGTCTCGGTGAGGGAGGAAAGGGAGACGCGGAAGGAAAAACAGAAAACAAAGGCATAGCTGCCTTGGCAGCAAGCAGAAAAAAAAAAGAATAAATAAGAGGCAGCGTGAGCTGCAAAGGGAGGGGGAGCACCGAAGCCAGGCGGTGCACAGAAGCAGTTGCCAATAGACAGCGAGAAGGCAGGGGAGAAAGGCTGCGAGAGGGAGCGCCACAAAGCTGCCTTGGCAGTCGGTGCAGTCAGTAGAACTGCGCAGTCGCACGGAGCAGCTGCCAGAGGGCAGCGTGTAAGAAGTCAGGGCAGAGAGCTGCCTTTGGTTTGAAGGTGAGGCTCCTCGGGGCAGACCAGACGCACGAGCAAGGCAGGTGGCGCACTGATCTGAAGTGCAGGGCTTGGCGCAGTGGTGAAATCCAAGCACCAGAAGCCACGGTGCAAAATAAACCTCTACACTCTTTTGGTTTAATCCCTCCAAACTTATGTTTTTATTTTTATTTTTAATTTATAAATAATGTGTAATTAATTTGTTTTGGCTAGAGGATAATTCAAAACCATGATTATATTTGTAATTTGAATTGATAACTTCAGTTGTGAATTCTGAGTTGTGATTTAATTTTGCTTAACTGCTTGATTGATAACTTATTTGTGTATGTCGATTAAGAATGCATACTTAATTTACATGCATGAATTTGATGCTAGAATATAAGTGAATTTCACCTAATCGTTATGAACTTATATTCATGAGTAGTGAAGGTTGTTATCCACAATCGCGTTAAGTAAATTCTTGGCAGGAGTATCATGCTTTTCATAGTTACGAATGCCTCGTCAGTATTTATAGTTTTCACAAAGTTTAATGATCTTTGATTGTATCTCTATTGTGCTTTTCACGTAGGGGACTTTTAGAGAATGTGTTGAATTGTTGTATGCTGTTCATCCAATTCAATAACTTAAGGAAAACTTGAAGATTAAAAAAGTGCTGTTCACGGTTAATCTGGAGTATTGAGATTTACAACTTATTGAAAGAACAACTGAAAATCAATTTAGATTGCATATGTGTCATGTGTGGAGAAAAACCCTCTAACCAATCCGTCGCCCATCCGTTCACCGTAATTTTATGTTTTTGTCAATTTTGTAATTTATTTAAGTTTAATTTACGTTTCATCAAAACCAAACCCCCCATTATTATAATATTATTATTTAGTTAATTTTTATTAGTTTTTATCTTTTAATTTAATTTCCGTCTAATTAATTTCCTAGTTTTTATTTTAAATTGTTTTCATTATTTTGAGTCATTTTTAGTGTGTTTCGAGTTTTTAGCTTAGTTTTGTGTTTTTGAGTCTTATTTAAAATTTTTAAATTAATTTAGAGTAGATTAGCAATCCCTCCTAATCCCCGGCCTAGAACGATACCCTACTTACATCTTTACTACAACTGTCAAAAAGAGGGTTAAATTTGTGCGGTTTAAATTCCCGTCAAATTTTTGGCGCCGTTGCCGGGGATTAGCAAATTTGCTAATCCCTTGTTTATGTTTTTGTTTATGTTTTATGTTTTTGTTTGTGTTTATTTATTTTTTTCTTTTTATTATTTTTGTGTTTTTGTGTTTTACTTTTGATATTTGATTTAGTTCTCTTTCTTTGATTTTAGGTACTAGAGAAGTAAGTCATGGATTTTGCTAGCATTCACGCTCAATTGGCAAATCTTACTTCTCAATTGTCTCAGAATGCCGGAAGGTCTACAATGCAAAGTGTCCCTACATATGGTGGGCAAGATCATTCCAATTCTATGTGGTGGGAAGCTCAACAAGTTCAACATGAAGAATATTGGCAGCCGTATGAGGAGTTCTGTCAATGGCCATATGAACCACCACAGCCTCCCCCTCAACCTTCACATCCAAATTCAGGTATATCAAATTATTATAAGGAAGTTATTCAGCAACTAAATTCTTTGGAGCAGGGCAGGGAAGCTCAACCATTTCAACAAGACGCATTTTGGCAACCAATTGAGGATTTCTATCAAGCAAAGGAGTTGGCTGAGTGGAACAATCAATTTGGGCAGAATGCAGAATGCATGGAACAAATTCAAGAACAAATGGTTGAAGATGAGCCTATGGATGAATTGCTACTGCTCGAAGAGGAGGAGGATGCACAAGGCACGGCAAGGGAAGAACAACCCTTGCCGCAACTTCTAAACGAGGAAAAAGTGGTTGAGGAGCATCTTGAATTCATCAAGGAGGAAATTGAAGTGGATCACACGGCCACAATCATCACTTGCAATTTGGCCAAAATCAAAGTCCCTGAGACTTTTGAAAATGTGGTTTTTGTTATTGATTTTGAGTCGGAGAAAGATAGTAAGTCATCTTCTCCAATTTTAATTTTTATTTCATTTTACACTAACATGTTTCTAATTTTGATGATTCAGGCATCCACCCTAGAATTCAGACCATTTCCGAATCATTTCAAATATCACCTCCCATTAAAAGATAAATTCCATGCTTTGGAGCCGAGGGGAGGTTAAAGGAAAGATTCGTCCGGCTAAAGACGTTAAACCAAGCGCTTCTTGGGAGGCAACCCAAGCAACCAGATTTGCATTTCTTAACCCTACTCTTTATTACCTTTATTTTGAAATTTTTGTTTTGTTTAGTTAGTTGTGTTATTTGGTTGATTTTTGTTTAGTTTGTGTTTAAATAAATTAAGGGCCTTGTTTATTTTTAGTGCGGATAAACAAAGTCTTTTTACTTCAATTTACATATTTTACTTTACATATTTTAATTTGCTTAAAATAAACCTAAAAATATATATATATATATATATATATATATAGATATAATAATAATAATAATAGTAATATATATATATATATATATTTAAATAAACATAAAAGCGAAATTTTTTTACAATAATGCGAAAAACTGATAGAAATCATTGGTCATTGGTCAGGTGGTGCCTGAGAGGTCGACGGAGCTCCGGGAAGACGAAGAGCCAGAGTTGGAATCTCCGGAGCCGGAACGCTTGGTGCAGCTCCAGAGGACGAAGGCAACATAAACCTCGGGAGTAGCGCCATGAACCTTTCATGATCGCTCTGAATCCGACCGTCCGACTCTTGCAGCTGGTCCAGCTTCCTCTTCATGCTGGTCGAGTAACTAGTTGCAAGCATGTGCAACTCCTTGTTCTCGTGCCTGAGTCCTCTGACTTCTTGCCGAAGACTGGCCACCTCAGCCATCAGCGACTCCACCTGACGAGATCTTGCAAGCAGGCGCTGGCCCATGTTCGAAACTGAGCCTGCACTTTGGACGCTGAGAGCAAGAGATTCCTGAACGGCCAGCTCGTCCGACCGCCTAGATAGCATCCTATTGTCCCTTGGAGTGAGCAGATTTCTGGCAATCACCGTAGCGGTGATTTCATTCCTCATCATTGTGTCCCCGACTGTAAGAGGACCATTGGGGGATATGAAGGACGGATTCCAAATGTTGTTCGGAGAAGACGAGTCATCGTCTTCCCCGACATTCAAGTTTATGCGACGGTCGGAAGGGCAAAACATTTTTAGAGGGGGTTGAGGAAGAAAAGAGTTCGGAAAAATTAAGATTGCTGAAGCGGAACAAGAGATCGGAAAGATTAAAAGTGCAAAAGTGCAGGAAGAGAGCAGAGGGAGTAAGATTATGAATGAGGAGTATGAGTGCAGAAGTGTTTGAGGAAGGGAGTTCAAGTGTGATGTGAAGCAGAATTAGCGCCTCTATAAAAAGAAGCAAATCAAAGAGAGGCGCTCCTCTGAGGTTGAAGACGCGTCCTCGTGCAAATCGAAGGCCGACGCTCCTTTCTCAAAAGAGCCGTTTCCTTTCTCAAAAGCTGGGCTTGACTCAGCAATCACGTGGTTCTGTTTTTCCAGTTTGTCGTGACTCATCACGTGCAGCGTGGAGCGTTGCGAAAACCACGAGCCGCACCCGGTTTTGAACCCCGGTTTTCAAAAGATCATCATTCCAATTTGTCGTCACTCGTCGCATGCGCAGTCAGCTTCGCGGAAATTACGGAAGCTTTGTCAGAAAGCGCGTAACGGGCACTGTTCATCCATCCACCGGCTGCCGACAAATAGTGAGGGAACAGTTCCGGTTGTGAAGGAAAATTTCTATAAAGTCGACCTTCGCCTTCCACATCAAAGGCACACCTTCACCACCTCTCCACCTCTCAACCTCTCTTCCTCTCTTCATCTCCGATAATGTCTTCCCAAAGAAAGCTTTCGAGTTATTCAGTGTTCTTCATCCCTTGGATCACCCCAGAAAACAAATCATCCAGAGCAAAAGTATTTCATATCAAAAAGGTTAAAAGCAAAAGTATCTCAAATCACGCTTTCTCCTCACTTTCATCTGAAGAACATGGAGAAGTGAGATCCTGATTGCTTACCTAGTCTTGCTCTCGAGTACTCATCTCAGACCCCTCCCAACACACTTCAAAAATAAACCTGTGTTGAGGTACTTCTTCAAAAACAAAAGTACCTCACAGACGAAGCAGGAGGAGTCTGAGTTACTTCGAAGAGCAGATGAGTCTGGGTTGATCCAAGAGTTCAAGAAGATGCCACACCTGCGTGGAGACCAGACTACTTGAAGCATGTGGAGACAACGTGTTGATTCATCCTCAACTAAGCTGAGGATCACTTGCAAGAAGAAGGCCCATCCAGTTCAAGATGAAAGCTGTGGAAAATCAACAAGGACGACCAATGACCACCTATTAGTTCTTTTCATTGTCTTTTATTTTCAATTTTTTTTTTTCGTTTGTTTTTTTTTTTTTTTTCTATATTTTCTTGCGTACTTAACTGTTTTATTTCCTTTCTTTGCAGGAACGTTTGAATATTTCCACCCTTGAAGTTGATGGCAGAATTTTAGCTTGGGGGTCATCGATTGAGTTTTCTGCAAATTAGGGAAGTTTTCAGTCCCTTTTCTTTATTTTGTTTCGTTTTATTATTTATGCATTTTAATTTTATTAGCTTATTATTGTTTTATGACATTGGGGACAATGTCTAGTTTAAGTGTGGGGGTATCAAGTATAAAAAATGACCAAATTGAAAATTTTTATACCTTCGACTTTGAACTGGTTTCATTTGTTTTTATGTTATTGCTTTTTGTTTTCTTAATTAGTTCTGTTTTATTTAATTTTTTTCGAAAAATTTTAAAAATCCAAAAATATTGTCTTGTTTTCCTTATTGTTTTTAATTAGATTTTTATTAGTTTCCTGACCCAATGATATAACTGGATGAAATTTGAACCATGAATATCAAGAACTTAGTTAACATGTGTTGTATGAAATTCCTAATTCTCTTGTTAGTTGGTACATGTTTGATCATCTTTGAAAAACCAAATGCACATAGCCTTGTTGATGTGAAACTAAAGCATGATTTAAAGCTTCATATGTGAATTTAGTGACCATATACATCCCATGTGAGTTTTTGAGCCTATTGAAAGTGTGTGCATTTTTCATACACTCCTATTCTTTCATGTGTGATGAACTTATGTGAGATGCATCTCTAGAACTTGCGTAACGATCTTTCGAAATATTTGTCATTGATTGCATGAACTTGAAAATGATAGAGGCATTAGGTTCACCACCATGGCCCAAATAACCATATTTCCCAAAGAAAAAAAAATGATATCAATAGATTGCCAATTTGAGCCGTATTTGTTGAGCCTTTTATTTCTTATCACCAGATATGTCTACCCTTATACCTCAAACATGTTTCCTTACCCTTTCCAAGCGAGCAATTTGAGACTGTCTTATGAGAAATGTTTGTGAAGTACTTGGAAGGTTTGGCAAAAGAATAAGTGTGGGGGTATTTCATATTTGTATTTATTATATAAAAAAAAAAAGAGAAAAGAGAAGAAAAGAAAAAGAAAAGAAAGATTGTATTCGAAGAAAATAAAAATAAAAAGTTTAAAGTTTCAGTTTAAGGGTGTGATTGGAGGTATTAAAAGAATCGTTGGAGAACTTGAGTTCTTATATATCTCAACTAAATAATTGCTTGCAATATAGCTTGGAACTTGTGTTTTCCTATTCTTTCGTTTCAATAGCCCTATCCCTAAGCCTCATTACATCCAATAAAAGTCCTCTTGATTTAAGTTTTGCAATTATGATTGTGGAGAAGTGATTTTTATGCAAGCTTTCGGTAGATCTTTCACATTTGTTTCTTTGAGCGAAACACATTAAAACTAAACACATGTGTGATTGAGTGCATATCCCGTGAGAAGGTTGCTAGTTTGCATATGATGATTTTTAAAATAAAAACTTTAAATTGCATTAGCATGGCTATCTCACACACTACACTTCAAGGATGATTTAAAGATTACTGCTAATATTTGAATAAGGAAGATGAGCTTGAATTAGCTTGTTTGGTGCTAGCTATAGTTCTTGCTGATTTATGTTCTCGAATGAAATTCTATGAGGGTCACATAGGGGGAAGCTAATGTTTTTCATGTTATTACTTGTTCTTGTTTTCTTTGTTTTGCTCGAGGACTAGCAAAAGCTAAGTGTGGGGGTATTTGATCGGACCATATTTATATATATTTTTATATCAAATTCACTCGTCTTTTCTTAGTTAGTTCATTATATTTTGAGTTATTTACGTTATTTTTATGTTTTATAAGATTTTCAAGAAAAGAAAATAAAAATAGAATAAGTGAAATTTTAAGTGCTAAATTCGTCTAAACTATCTTGCTGTTGAATAGAACTTATCATTTTGAAAATAATATATATATATATATATATATTTATATATATTTATATTTATATTTATATATATATATATATATAATATGTTTGTGATTGCAGCTGGCAAGCCTTGGTGGAGAAAAACACAATAATGAGAGCACAAGGGGGATTATCAGAACGTGAAGAGTGAGGGGCTGCCAGGAAGGCAGCATGATGAAAAGATATAATAAAGAAAAACAAAAGCAAGTAAGAGGTGGAGCGCTCCAGGGATTTGGAGGAAGTGCACCGAGCTTGGAGTGACACGCCCGCACCCGAGAATGGGGCGTGCTGGCCGTCACGTGAGTGTGACGTAGCCATGTGCGATGTGCGGAAGCTAGGATCGAAAACTAAGAACGAACTAATTAAAACCAGAACCACTAGCAACCTAGGTACGATAGTGTACTAGATGCATAAAACAATACTTATACATAATCAGAGCGTTCTAAGTTTAACTGCAGTCAAGCATAAACAAAAGGGTTTAATTACACCTTCGAGTACCATACATATATGTATAGAGCTGTCAGAAAGCCGGGAGTCCTCGAAGTGCCAAACTCGTAACTCTTGCTACCTAGAACCTGGAGGGGCGAAAAACAAAACTGAGTGGGTCAGTAAAACAATTCCTTTTTCAAACCATTCTTTATTCAAATCGTATAGCCCCTCACCGTAAAACCTGTATAATTTCCCAGAATCAAAATATGTACTCAATATACGTAGATTCTCAAAATCATGCTGAAAGGGTATGTATGCCATGCCAAAATATTCAAAACAGAAACTCAATCATAAACTAATGATGTGATTAAATGTCAGGTAATCATCTCAGCCCTCGGCTGCATATAAATCTCATAATCATCTCGGCTCTCGGCCGCGTATATATCTCGTAATCATCTCAGCCCTCGGCTGCCTATATATCTCATAATTATCTCAGCCCTCGGCTGCACATATATCTCATAATCATCTCAGCCTTCGGCTGCACATATATATCTCATAATTATCTCAGCCCTCGGTTGCATATATATCTTATTCCTTCTCATCAGTCTCATCACTGCTAGTTTATCGATTCTCGTTAATGCATGCCCTCACCTGGCACTTACCTGTGCGTCCGCCGCACCAACATGCGAATATGCAATCATTAATGCACAAACATAATATATGAATACTTTGCATGGCATTAAATTCTCAAAAACGATCATTTATTTCTTTCTGGGAAAAAATAATAATAAAATATAGGAAATACGGTAAAAACTGCCCACTCACTGATAGGTCGCCGGGTCGTAGCCCCCGCGTCTAGCCTGGCTACGCTCGTCCTCGGTGTATGTCTCACCTATATGAGAAATTACTATAAATATGTCATTTAAGCACATACACGTAACTACGAAATTAACTTCTCATACATAGCTCAATTTTGGCATACGAATATACCAACGCGACCTACTCGACGTCACGAGCGTCGCTATATTTTTAAAATAATTTTTTGGAGTCTCACGCGCCCCCACGCGCCAGCACAGGCACGGGGCTACGCGCCCCCCACGCGCAGGCGCGTGCGCGCCACGCGTCGTCAACCTCGAGCTCGCCGGAGCTCCGCCGGCGCCGGCCACCGGTCGCCGGAAACCTGCAACCTCGGTTTTCTCGGCCATTTTTGCACCATTTTGTCTCATTTTTCTTCCTACGTGCTCTAAATTAAGTGTAGAACAAGTCTATACCTTCAAAAACTTCGAAAACCAACGAGAATCTCGTCGGGAAATTCTCCAAAACCGGCCACCTCCGTTCTCGACGATCCCGACGTCAACGCTTAGCCAACGAACGTCTCCGAGCTTCCTTGGGACCTTCTAAGACTCGTGGTGAGCTTAGTTTTGCCTAAAACACAACGTATGAAAAGTTCATGAACAGTGCCAAAACCGTACATCGAGAGAACGGCGTGAAAACGAACGAAACCTTACCTGAAATGGGTGTCAACGTACTCGTAGGAGGCTCAGGAGTCGAATGATGGTGATGGATGGTTCGATCTGTGAAGTTTTGAGGGTTTCTGGGCTTGGCCGTACGTTTTGGCGAGGGAGGGAGAGAGAGACTGTCGAGGGAGGAGAGAGAGAGTGACTGATGAGAGAGAGAAACAGTGTAGGGTGTCGGTGGGGTGTCAAAAATAATGTGTGTGGTCCAATACACACACACACAACACACGTACTAAATTCCCCGGAGGGGTAATTCCGTCATTTCACCATTAATATTTAATATATGTCGGGACGGGTCGTCACAATCTACCCCCCTTACAAAAATTTCGTCCCGAAATTTCATACAACGCATATACATACTAATACTCATAGAATAACCTCGGATACATCTCTCTCATCCTGTCCTCAGTTTCCCAGGTAGCTTCCTCCGCTGAGTGGTTCCTCCACAAAACCTTCACTAAACGTACAGTCTTGTTCCTGAGTTCCTTGTCTTTCCAATCAAGTATCGTCACTGGTTCCTCATCATAAGTCAAATCAGAACTGATCTCCAAAGGTTGATGAGGGATCACATGTGATGGATCAGAAACGTAATGTCGAAGCATCGAAACATGAAATACATTATGGACTCTGGATAACTCCGACGGCAACTCAAGCCTGTAAGCTACAGCACCGACTCGCTCGGTGATCCGATAAGGTCCAATGTACCTAGGACTCAGCTTACCCTTCTTCCCGAATCGAACCACACCCTTCCAAGGCGATAACTTGAGAAATACCCAATCGTCAACGTTATACACTCGGTCAGTAGCATGCCTATCCGCTAAACTCTTCTGGCGATCTTGGGCGGTTTTCAGATTAACCTTAATAACCTGAACATTCTGAGTAGTCTCCTCTACTATCTCAGGGCCCACTAAAACTCTTTCGCCAACCTCTGACCAACACAAGGGTGTACGACATGGTTTCCCATAAAGTGCCTCGAAAGGTGCCATCCCGATACTAGAATGAAAACTATTATTATAAGCGAACTCCATCAAATCCAAACGCCAATGCCATGAGTCGCCAAACTGCAAAACTGAGGATCTCAGCATATCCTCCAAAGTCTGAATAGTTCTCTCTGATTGACCGTCCGTCTGAGGATGATAAGCCGTACTGTACAACAGTCTCGTACCCAATGCCTCCTGGAAGGCAGTCCAGAACTTAGAGGTGAATCGAGGATCGCGATCAGAGACAATACTCGTTGGGACACCATGATACTTCACGATCTTCGATACGAATAGTTCGGCCAACCGATCCAACGAAAACTTTTCCCTGACAGGAATAAAATGCGCTGACTTCGTGAGTCGGTCGACAATCACCCAAACTCCATCATATCCATTCTGAGTACGAGGAAGCTTGTATACGAAATCCATAGTGATATCGTCCCATTTCCACTGCGGAATGGGTAGGGGTTGCATCAACCCAAACGGCTTCTTCCTCTCGGCTTTGACTTGCTGACATATGATGCATCTGCTTATATACTCAGCGATTTCTCTCTTCATACCCGGCCAATAGTAGAACGGTCGAATGGTATGGTACATCTTCGTGCCTCCCGGATGCATCGCATAAGCTGAAATATGCGCCTCATCTAGGATATCCTTCTTTAACTCAACATTATTCGGCACGTACATCCTATTTCCTTGCATAAGCATACCATCAGATTCCCTGATTCGCAGGTCTTTCTTCTTACCATCATTCCTCAGTTGAATAAGTTCTTGAATCTCGTCGTCGTGCGACTGAATCTCAAGTATCCGGTCAATTAGAATGGGCCTGACTTGGAAACTAGCAAGTAATGCTTCCTCCCGATTATCCACCGTCGAATTCTCCATTTCTAACTGCGCTCCAGTCGATCTCAACTCGGTAAGAAGAGGAATTCGACTCGCATGAAAAGTATTAATTCTGCCCTGAGACTTCCTGCTAAGAGCGTCAGCTACCACGTTTGCACGACTAGGATGATACTCAATCGTGCAATCGTAGTCGCTCAGTAACTCAATCCATCGGCGCTGGCGAAGATTCAACTCCCTCTGGGTAAAAATGTACTGGAGACTCTTATGGTCTGAGAAGATCCTGCATTTCTCACCATAAAGGTAATGTCTCCATATCTTCAAAGCGAAAACAATGGCAGCCAACTCCAAATCATGCGTAGGGTAATTCTTCTCATGAGGTTTCAACTGACGTGAGGCATAAGCAATCACCCTACCATGCTGCATCAGGACACAACCTAGGCCATTCAACGAAGCATCACTATAGATCTCGAAATTACCATCATCGTCAGGAAGCGTCAAAACAGGAGCGTGAGTGAGACAATACTTCAACTGACGGAAACTCCGTTCATAATCATTATCCCACTCGAATTTGACGTCCTTCCTGGTCAACTTCGTCAATGGTAGCGCCATAATCGAGAAGTCTTTAACGAACCGCCGATAATAACCCGCCAAACCAAGGAAACTCCTAACCTCGGTGACGGTTCGTGGCTGTTCCCAATTCTCCACTGCATTTATCTTCTGAGGGTCGACCTGAATACCCTGAGCTGACACAATATGACCCAGAAATGCTACTTCGTCCAACCAAAACTGGCATTTACTGAACTTAGCATATAATCGGTGTTCTCTCAATTTCTTCAACACCAACGACAGATGTCGAGTATGGTCAGCCCTTGACTTAGAATACACCAAGATATCGTCGATGAAGACAATAACGAACCTATCCAGATACGGCTGGAACACCTTGTTCATCAATCCCATGAAAGCAGCTGGTGCATTAGTCAAACCAAATGGCATAACCAGAAATTCATAGTGCCCATAACGAGTCCTAAAGGCAGTCTTAGGAACATCGTTAATACTGATTTTCAACTGATAATAGCCCGACCTCAAGTCGATCTTCGAGAACACACAGGCGCCTCGAAGTTGATCGAAAAGATCATCGATACGCGGCAACGGATAACGGTTTTTAATCGTCGCCCGATTCAACTGCCTGTAGTCGATACACAATCTCAAGGTACCATCCTTCTTCCGGACAAATAGAACTGGGGCTCCCCAAGGTGAAGTACTGGGCTGAATGAACCCTTTCTCAAGTAACTCCTGCAACTGAATCTTCAATTCTCGTAACTCGGCAGGTGCCATTCGATATGGAGTCAACGAGATAGGATTAGTACCTGGCAACAAATCAATCGTAAATTCCACATCACGATCTGGCGGCAATCCAGGTAATTCATCAGGGAATACGTCAGCGAAGTGCCTAACCACTCGAACATCCTCCAAGCTTGTAGGAACATCGTCATTAAGTACCACATGAGCTAGATATCCCTGACAACCCTTCGTCAGCAACTTCTTGGCTCTCACAGCCGAAATAATGCCATGTCTAACTCCGCTGCGCTCACCAACGAAAGTTATCTCCGGTAATCCAGGACGATGAAAGGTTACTGATTTCCCGTAACAATCAATCTTGGCACGATTGTAGTGCAACCAATCAGTGCCAAGAATGACATCAAAGTCGACGATATCTAGCGGAGTGAGGTTAGCAGGCATAACCACGTTCTCCACTATCACGGGACATTCTGGATATACATAATCTACGTAACACTTCTCCCCTCTTGGCATAGCAAACTCTAACTCATACCCCAGGGGTGAAGATTGAGGTTGAGTTAATTGAGCAAATGTATGAGAAATAACTGAGTGAGTAGCACCACAATCAATCAAGACTCTAGCATAATGGCCAAGAATATTCAACGTACCCATAATTAGATCCGGGTTGTTTTGTGCGTCCTGAAGTGATAGGTTATGGATACGACCCTGGGTCTGCTGACGTCCTCCACGACCTCGGTTTGCGTGCATCCCACGCCCCTGCGGGTTTCGTCCCTGATTCGACGATCCAGTCTGCCTCGACGATCCAACACCACTAGAGGTAGCATCCAACTGCTGGGGCTGTCCCCCCGAATACCACTGAGAGCTACCTGCCGTAAACTGCTGCTGGGGCTGATACCCACCTGAGTACTGCTGCGGAGGAGGCATATACCCTCCGGAATACTGCTGCTGAGGAGGCATACATCCCCCGGAATACTGGCTATATCCACTCTGGTGGTAAGGATCCATGGGATACTGAGGCTGGTACTGGTCCGAAGAATACGGAATAGGATCTCCCGAGTAGTGAAAGGCTCCACCACGACTGCTCTGAGCATAACCGCTCGGCCCAGGAAACTGCTGCTGAATCGGTGCTGGCGACGGTAAGGCAGGCTGCTGGGGCCTCTGCTGGGACCTCTGCTGGCCCTGAGGACAATTCTTCGCCTGGTGTCCATCTTGGCCACAAGTATAGCATCCCGTAGTACCCCGCCGGCACTCACCTAAATGCCGATTATTGCACTGTCGGCACAACGGAGTCCTCCCAGAGTTCCCCTGCCTCTGACCTCTGGCACCACCGAAGAATCGGCCTCCACCTCTCTGCCCGGTGGAACTAAAACCTCCACTCGAGGAGCTAGAACTGGCCCCACTGCGTTTGAAGTTCTGTGTCTGCCGGGGTCCTGGTACAAAAGGGGCCTTACCCTTATTATTCTTTCCCTGTTTGCCACCATCATCACTATCGCTCGGCAAATTCTCCGAATCCTCAATCCGAAGCAATATTTCATAAAACTCGTGGTAAGTGGTGCACTGAAACCCGGTAGCAATCGTACGCCATTTTTTCTTGGTACCCAACTTGAATCGGCGCAACATCTCTGCCTGATTGGCAGCAACATCTGGGTGATAACGCGAAAGATCAGTGAAGGTACGATAATAGTCATTAGCACCCAAATTCTTCTGTTTGAGACTGGTGAACTCCTGTTTCTTTCTATCGATGTAGGCTGGAGGAATAAACCTTCGGTAGAACAGTTCCTTAAATACCCCCCAATCGTTTGCCTGCTCCTCAGGCATGTGCTTAGATAACTCAATCCACCACGAAGCTGGTTCCTTGGTCAAAAACCATTTTGTCGTCTCCACCCACTTATTCGGCTGTAAATTCCCCTGACTCGTCAGAATTTCGAAAGTCTTTTCGAGATGCATGAACCATTTCTCAGAACCCTCAGGCCCTTCACTCCCGTCTAATGAGTTAATCTTTAAGTTATGAACTGACTCCAAGGGTGTCCTCTGAGGAGGGGGAGGAGGAGGACGGATAATACTCTGAAATGCATGGGCAATAGCTTCCCCTAGCTGAGTAATATTGGGGAACATAGGCTCAGAAGGGCGACGAGGCTAACGACGAGGCGGCATAGTTCTGACAAAAGACATCAAGTCATTAAAATGTTCACAAAATATGCAAGACTGCAACCTAGGGCTCTGATACCAAACTGACACGCCCGCACCCGAGAATGGGGCGTGCTGGCCGTCACGTGAGTGTGACGTAGCCATGTGCGATGTGCGGAAGCTAGGATCGAAAACTAAGAACGAACTAATTAAAACCAGAACCACTAGCAACCTAGGTACGATAGTGTACTAGATGCATAAAACAATACTTATACATAATCAGAGCGTTCTAAGTTTAACTGCAGTCAAGCATAAACAAAAGGGTTTAATTACACCTTCGAGTACCATACATATATGTATAGAGCTGTCAGAAAGCCGGGAGTCCTCGAAGTGCCAAACTCGTAACTCTTGCTACCTAGAACCTGGAGGGGCGAAAAACAAAACTGAGTGGGTCAGTAAAACAATTCCTTTTTCAAACCATTCTTTATTCAAATCGTATAGCCCCTCACCGTAAAACCTGTATAATTTCCCAGAATCAAAATATGTACTCAATATACGTAGATTCTCAAAATCATGCTGAAAGGGTATGTATGCCATGCCAAAATATTCAAAACAGAAACTCAATCATAAACTAATGATGTGATTAAATGTCAGGTAATCATCTCAGCCCTCGGCTGCATATAAATCTCATAATCATCTCGGCTCTCGGCCGCGTATATATCTCGTAATCATCTCAGCCCTCGGCTGCCTATATATCTCATAATTATCTCAGCCCTCGGCTGCACATATATCTCATAATCATCTCAGCCTTCGGCTGCACATATATATCTCATAATTATCTCAGCCCTCGGCTGCATATATATCTTATTCCTTCTCATCAGTCTCATCACTGCTAGTTTATCGATTCTCGTTAATGCATGCCCTCACCTGGCACTTACCTGTGCGTCCGCCGCACCAACATGCGAATATGCAATCATTAATGCACAAACATAATATATGAATACTTTGCATGGCATTAAATTCTCAAAAACGATCATTTATTTCTTTCTGGGAAAAAATAATAATAAAATATAGGAAATACGGTAAAAACTGCCCACTCACTGATAGGTCGCCGGGTCGTAGCCCCCGCGTCTAGCCTGGCTACGCTCGTCCTCGGTGTATGTCTCACCTATATGAGAAATTACTATAAATATGTCATTTAAGCACATACACGTAACTACGAAATTAACTTCTCATACATAGCTCAATTTTGGCATACGAATATACCAACGCGACCTACTCGACGTCACGAGCGTCGCTATATTTTTAAAATAATTTTTTGGAGTCTCACGCGCCCCCACGCGCCAGCACAGGCACGGGGCTACGCGCCCCCCACGCGCAGGCGCGTGCGCGCCACGCGTCGTCAACCTCGAGCTCGCCGGAGCTCCGCCGGCGCCGGCCACCGGTCGCCGGAAACCTGCAACCTCGGTTTTCTCGGCCATTTTTGCACCATTTTGTCTCATTTTTCTTCCTACGTGCTCTAAATTAAGTGTAGAACAAGTCTATACCTTCAAAAACTTCGAAAACCAACGAGAATCTCGTCGGGAAATTCTCCAAAACCGGCCACCTCCGTTCTCGACGATCCCGACGTCAACGCTTAGCCAACGAACGTCTCCGAGCTTCCTTGGGACCTTCTAAGACTCGTGGTGAGCTTAGTTTTGCCTAAAACACAACGTATGAAAAGTTCATGAACAGTGCCAAAACCGTACATCGAGAGAACGGCGTGAAAACGAACGAAACCTTACCTGAAATGGGTGTCAACGTACTCGTAGGAGGCTCAGGAGTCGAATGATGATGATGGATGGTTCGATCTGTGAAGTTTTGAGGGTTTCTGGGCTTGGCCGTACGTTTTGGCGAGGGAGGGAGAGAGAGACTGTCGAGGGAGGAGAGAGAGAGTGACTGATGAGAGAGAGAAACAGTGTAGGGTGTCGGTGGGGTGTCAAAAATAATGTGTGTGGTCCAATACACACACACACAACACACGTACTAAATTCCCCGGAGGGGTAATTCCGTCATTTCACCATTAATATTTAATATATGTCGGGACGGGTCGTCACATGGAGCGCATAAGAAGGACGTCTCGGTGAGGGAGGAAAGGGAGACGCAGAAGGAAAAACAAAAAACAAAGGCATAGCTGCCTTGGCAGCAAGCAGAAAAAAAAAAGAATAAATAAGAGGCAGCGTGAGCTGCAAAGGGAAGGGAGCACCGAAGCCAGGCGGTGCACAGAAGCAGCTGCCAATAGACAGCGAGAAGGCAGGGGAGAAAGGCTGCGAGAGGGAGCGCCACAAAGCTGCCTTGGCAGTCGGTGCAGTCAGTAGAACTGCGCAGTCGCACGGAGCAGCTGCCAGAGGGCAGCGTGTAAGAAGTCAGGGCAGAGAGCTGCCTTTGGTTTGAAGGTGAGGCTCCTCGGGGCAGACCAGACGCACGAGCAAGGCAGGTGGCGCACGGATCTGAAGTGCAGGGCTTGGCGCAGTGGTGAAATCCAAGCACCAGAAGCCACGGTGCAAAATAAACCTCTACACTCTTTTGGTTTAATCCCTCCAAACTTATGTTTTTATTTTTATTTTTAATTTATAAATAATGTGTAATTAATTTGTTTTGGCTAGAGGATAATTCAAAACCATGATTATATTTGTAATTTGAATTGATAACTTCAGTTGTGAATTCTGAGTTGTGATTTAATTTTGCTTAACTGCTTGATTGATAACTTATTTGTGTATGTCGATTAAGAATGCATACTTAATTTACATGCATGAATTTGATGCTAGAATATAAGTGAATTTCACCTAATCGTTATGAACTTATATTCATGAGTAGTGAAGGTTGTTATCCACAATCGCGTTAAGTAAATTCTTGGCAGGAGTATCATGCTTTTCATAGTTACGAATGCCTCGTCAGTATTTATAGTTTTCACAAAGTTTAATGATCTTTGATTGTATCTCTATTGTGCTTTTCACATAGGGGACTTTTAGAGAATGTGTTGAATTGTTGTATGCTGTTCATCCAATTCAATAACTTAAGGAAAACTTGAAGATTAAAAAAGTGCTGTTCACGGTTAATCTGGAGTATTGAGATTTACAACTTATTGAAAGAACAACTGAAAATCAATTTAGATTGCATATGTGTCATGTGTGGAGAAAAACCCTCTAGCCAATCCGTCGCCCATCCGTTCACCGTAATTTTATGTTTTTGTCAATTTTGTAATTTATTTAAGTTTAATTTACGTTTCATCAAAACCAAACCCCCCATTATTATAATATTATTATTTAGTTAATTTTTATTAGTTTTTATCTTTTAATTTAATTTCCGTCTAATTAATTTCCTAGTTTTTATTTTAAATTGTTTTCATTATTTTGAGTCATTTTTAGTGTGTTTCGAGTTTTTAGCTTAGTTTTGTGTTTTTGAGTCTTATTTAATATTTTTAAATTAATTTAGAGTAGATTAGCAATCCCTCCTAATCCCCGGCCTAGAACGATACCCTACTTACATCTTTACTACAACTGTCAAAAAGAGGGTTAAATTTGTGCGGTTTAAATTCCCGTCAAATATGATAAAGGTAAAGGGCAGGCATCTTAGGGACCTCGGAAGACTCAGAGTTTCAAAAGAAGTGGGGTTAGTTCGAGTTTGTCCAGTGGAGGTGTGAATTCTCCAGGTCAGAAGAGAGAGTGTAGATTCACTGGAGGTCTGTGTTTTCTGAGACAGCAAGATGCTGGTGGTTCATCAGCACCGTTTTGTCGAAGGTGTAACAGTCGGCATACTGGCGAGTGTAGACAGAGCAGTCGAGGATGCTTCACTTATGGACAGATTGGTCATCGAGCAACAAATTGTCCACAGAGTTAGCAGAGGCCTCAAATACCTTCCTTGCCACCACCAGTTCCAATCCAGCAGGCTCCAGCTGCGAGTGGATATGGTCAGTTGAGTCGCAGAGGCACTTATCATTATCAAGGAGATGTTGCTCCTTATTCGGCGACACCGTACCCGTATCATCCGAATCCGTATTATTCGAGTGGTTATCAGAGTGGATATCCTCATTATCCTGGAGGATATACCCCGTATCCTCCTTATCCTCCTTATCCGGCCAGCGGATCGCAATGGTATCCTGAAGTGCAGCCACAGCTGGGAGAGGTTGTTTTGAGTAGCACAGGGTCATCTAGATAGGCTAATTTGACGGGACAGAGCCGTGGTACACCTAGACATAGTGGTCAGACTAGTAGAGGTCGCGGTGGACGACATCAGCCTCAGGGCCGTATTCATAACCATACAACACAAGACGCTCAGAATAACCCTGATTTGATAATGGGTACGTTAAACGTTCTTGGTCATTTTGCTAGGGTATTGATAGATTGTGGTGCTACTCATTCAATTATTTCTCATTCATTTGCTCAATTGACCCAACCTAATTTTGCCCCTCTCAGATTTGAGTTAGAAGTTTCGATGCCTAGGGGAGAAACGTGTCTGGTTAGTTGGATATATCCAGGGTGCCCTGTGTTAGTTGAGGATGTGGTTATGCCCGCTAATCTTATTCCGCTGGAAATTGCTGAGTTTGATGTGATCCTGGGCACTGATTGGCTACATTACAATCGAGCCAACATTGATTGCTATGAAAAGAAAGTTACGTTCCATCGTCCGGGGCTACCTATGGTTACATTTGTTGGTGAGCGTAGTAATGTTAGACACGGCATCATCTCGGCTGTGAAGGCTAAGAAGTTGTTACAGAAGGGTTGTCAGGGGTATCTGGCACATGTGGTATTGAATGATAGTGCTTCTAGCAGTATAGAGAATCCTGTTGTAGGAGTTGTTAGATAAAGGTTTTATATAGCCGAGTACTTCACCTTAAGGAGCTCCAGTATTGTTTGTACGTAAGAAAGATGGTACTCTAAGGTTATGTATAGACTATCGGCAGCTGAACCGGGTGACGATTAAAAACCGTTATCTGTTGCCTCGTATCGACGATTTGTTTGATCGACTACGAGGAGCTTGTGTGTTCTCGAAGATCGACTTACGGTCTGGCTACTATCAGCTGAAGATTAAGAGCAAAGATGTTTCGAAAACGGCGTTCCGAACCCGATATGGTCATTATGAGTTCTTGGTAATGCCATTCGGGTTGACTAACGCTCCAGCTGCTTTTATGGATTTGATGAACCAAGTGTTTCAGCAGTACTTGGACCGGTTTGTCATTGTCTTCATCGACAATATTTTAGCCTACTTTAGGTCGAAGTCAGACCATATGCGACATCTTTCGTTAGTGCTGAAGAAGCTGATGGAGCATCGACTATACGCCAAGTTCAGCAAATGTCAATTCTGGTTAGACCAGGTAGCATTTTTAGGGCACGTCATCTCAGCTCAAGGTATTTAAGTGGATCCGCAGAAAGTAGTAGCCATGGAGAGTTGGGAGCAGCCACGGACCGTCTCGAGGTATGAAGTTTCCTCGGATTAGTAGGTTACTACATGCGGTTCGTTCAGGACTTCTCAATAATAGCGTTATCGCTTACGAGGCTAACTAGAAAGAACGTCAGATTTGAGTGGGATGATAGTTGTGAGCGGAGTTTCCAGCAGTTAAAATATTATCTCACTCATGCTCCAGTATTAGCCCTTCCGGACGACAGTGGTAACTTTGAGATCTACAGTGAAGCGTCATTGAATGGCTTGAGTTGCATACTGATGCAGCACGGCAGAGTGATTGCATATGCATCGAGGCAGTTGAAACCCCACGAGATGGATTATCCTACTCATGATCTAGAGTTGGCGGCGATCGTTTTTGCGCAGAAGATCTAGAGACACTACTTTTATGGTGAGAGGTGTAGGATCTTTACAGTGTTGGAAATGTGCCCTAAAACCAATCATATGATGATACTTTATGGACATTTCACATGTTAAACTAATCTAGTTTAATATCAAGGGCAAAGATTATTGTTTGAGCGGTCTCATATAAATGTTATATGCTTAAACGATAAAGTCCAAGGAATATGTGATTGGGAGAATGCGATCTAAAGAAGTTAGATTCATGAGACCATTCTTTCGTAGACACATCCTAAACGTTCCTGATCATAGGATTGCCAATTGGGCATTGACAGTCTGTTAAGATCAGTACGTGCTATGTCTTCTCTCAGGGAGAGTGACTAGTCTCGAGTCATTGGTGTGAGTGTCACCCAGACAAGTACGTAGGTGCTCAATAGAGAATGAGTTCACTGAACACGATCAACGACGAGTTCTCATATTCATGTCACATGAGAACTCATGGTTGGGATAATGCAAAGTAGTCCTTTGACCTGAGGCATCATAGTTGTCTTGTGGTTAAGTTCTTGATCTTTGACTATGTCAAATGTCACTCCATCTGGTGTGTCCACGGCATAGTAGGGGTTAAGCCACTTAGCCATGGAGACAAGTGAATGTGCAACAAGGGATCTCTAACCTTCAAACCGTTGAGGGAGAATACTCTATGATATGATTAAAATCTCTGATCAGAGTATGAATGAGATTTAGGAATGTGTTCCAAATCACATTCAAGGGAATCATATAAGCACGAGATTCACATTGGATAGTAGACATGAATAAACTATCAAGCCAAACAATGTGGTCAAGAGTATTGTATTAGAGAATGACCGTATTGCATTTGTAATCCTAAACTGAATAGGTTCTCTACCTCTTCTGATTAGCTTGGGTAACCATGATATGCTGCTAGGTGTCACTCATGGTTTGTGGAAGCCCTAAACGTGTGTAATCACTAAAGGGAGAATTGAAAGAAGTTTCAATTCACAATCGATTTAAAAGAGTTTTAATCGCCCACTGCCTCGCTAAACGGAACCTAATGGATCGTACACCGTGTAAGGTAAAGATTGAAGATTCAACGGAGATGAGTAAGAATAATTAAATGGTTTAATTATTTATGGCAAGGATTAATTAATATGTTAATTAATCAAACGAATGAGTTCGTTAAAGACCTCGGGATAGTTTTGGACCTTAAGGCCCAATGGGCTTTGAACGTCAAGTCCATTAACTTAAGTTGTATGACAACTTAATGAATAATGATTCACAAAGGCCCAAATAGCCAAAATTAATCCCTAAGGCCGGCCACTTAGTAAGGGTAGCAAACTTGGACTTATTTACAAGTTTGCCACTCAAATGAATTAAGGTATAAATTTGACTTTATAGCCAAAATTCATTAAGGGTTATTTTTGGGGAAATTGGAGAAACACAAACTCTCCTTTCTCTCTAGAAATGGCCGGCCACCTTGAGGAGTACATCTAGCAATCCTACTCCTCCAAGGTCACTCATATCTTCTCCAATCTAACCTTGGTGTAGAATCTTAGAGGTTCTCAATTTTGGGAACTTAGAGAACCCATTCTCCCATCTAAATCCCTAGATCTAAGATGCAAGGAATGAAGGCCCTCTCTTTGGGTGATTAGCCTTTGCTTAAGCAAAGAGGAATCTACAAAGGTATAATTTCAACTCACTTTGTTTTGAGTTGTGTATTGATTAACCAAACTACTAGACTTTGAACATTCATGGGTAATGTTTTGTTTTAAGTGCATGAAAGCATGATTCCGCCTTTAATTTGTTAATTGCATGCTAATAATGTTGCTTAAATGAACATGTTTCTCTAAAATAATCCTTCATACAGACCACAAGAGTCTTCAGTATCTGTTCACTCGAAGAGATTTGAACCTTCGTCAGCAAAGGTGGATTGAACTGCTGAGTGACTACGACTGCACGATCGAGTATCACCCGGGTCGTGCCAACGTGGTAGCTGATGCACTTAGCAGGAAGTTTCAGGGTAGAGTGGATGCTATCTACGCGAGTCATATTCCTCTTCTGGCTGAGTTGAGATCGATTGGAGTGGGATTAGAGATAGAATACTCAGAGGTAGAGAATCGAGAGAAAGCTTTACTCACTCACTTCCAAGTCAGGCCGATTTTGATTGATCGTATTCTCGAGGCTCAGATGGATGACAAAGAGACTTAGAAGCTAATTCGAATGAGGATTGAAAGTAAAAAGTAAGATCTTCAGATTAGGGAAACCGATGGCATGCTCATGCAAGGGAAAAGAATGTTTATACCATATAATGCAGAGCTAAAAAGAGTTATTTTGGACGAGGCACATGTTTCAGCTTATGCTATGTATCCAAGTAGTACCAAAATGTATCATACCATTGGGCCATTTCTACTATTGGCCTGGTATGAAGAGGGAGATTGCCGAGTACGTGAGCAGATGCATTCTTTGTCAGCAGGTTAAGGCCGAGAGGAAGAAACCATTTGGACGGATGCAGCCACTTCCCGTTTCATAGTGGAAATGGGAAAAAATCACTATGGATTTCGTCTATAAACTACCCCGTACTCAAAATGGTTACGACAGTATTTGGGTAATAGTAGATCAGCTCACGAAGTCTGCACATTTCATTCCAATCCGAGAGAAGTTTTCCTTCAATCAACTAGCTGAGCTTTTCATGTTGAAGATTGTTAAATACCATCTTTGTATGGACAAACGCACTTAGCACGATCGTGGCACGGATCAAGGGATACTCTAGACATCCTCACGAGGCTCAAGGTACCTCGTTTGCACATTTTGGACGTCGGAAGACTGAGTTCGAACTTTGGCCAGAATTTGTGGGAATTCTCTGACGAGATTCCGTCACATTTGAGTCTTGAAAGTGGTATAATTCTATTCCTTACCTCCTAAGCTTCATTTGGTGGTGATTTCGGTAAAATTGGTTGAGAAATGAGAAAGAACAGTGACTTTAAACTTTTCCCAATTTTTCGGCGATCGCAGCGGCACCGGCGCCGGTCTCCGACGAGTTGAGGTAGAAGACAGGGAATATTCCGTCAAGTTTGACAGAATATTCTAACAGCGTCAGTTAGAATTAACTGATTCTGTTAGGTTTTAACAGAATATTCCCTAATGTCGTTCGCTGGACTGTCTGTGTGCCAGGCACGTACTTGCGCGTGGGGGTACGTGAGTGACTGGAAATTTTTTCTAAAAATATGGGGGCATTCGTGGGATTGAGTAGAGCATGTTGGTATATTCAAACACCCCAATTGAGCAATATATGAGAAGTTATTACCTAAGTTCGATTATGTTCGTATAAGTAACGGTTTTATAGTTGTTTCGCATATAGGTGAGACGTATCCAGAGGACAAGTGCAGCCACGCCAGGCTCGGGGGATACGGCTCGGCTACTTATTAGTGAGTGGGCTTTTGTTTTTAGTGTATATATATAATTGATGTTTTCCTAGAAACTTGGTTTTTAAAATGATTTTAGAATAGAATGATTTTATGATTTATATGCCATGTCGAATACCCTTTATATTATGATTATGATTATGCTGGTTGTGTTTCGACACTGTGGACGCTTAGGTAAGTTAGTGAATATAATTGTTAGTAATAATGATGATGATGATGAGATTGTGATATAGCTCATATTCCTGCACCTCGAGTGTTTGTGCTCCGCCAGAGTAGGGCCTAGCCTTCACGTGATCATTCACCTCCCGCACCGTATGCTCACCTTGGATCCAAAGCAAGTGCCAACCTGTCGTACAGACCACTATATGTGGTTCCAACTCGTAGGTGGCTCGCGATTCTGTTGGAGGTATGCCCTGAAAGTCAATCTTTGGAAGAAACATTTTAGGACATTAACTGTATGTATAGATAACTCTAAATACAGCAAAAGGAAAAGTCACTCATTAGGACTATCACAATATGCGATACAAGTCCAAAATAGTGAATCCATGGACAATGGATCGATGGAAGAAGTAATCTAATGATGTTAGACTGCAGAGACCTTCTTCATATAACCATAATGTTCAAAAGGTTCCTGGTCATAGGATTGTCAGAGGGATACTGACAATGCATAGACCAGTATGTACTATGTCCCCTTCAAATGGGAAAGATGGAAAGTCTCATGCCATTCATGTAGTGACACTAAGAAAGTATGTAGGTGCTCATTAAGTGAATGAGTTCACTGAACACAATCGAAAGAGAGTACTTGCTTGGAGTTCTACTCACATGTCAAGCAAGTAACTCTACTGGTTGGAATATGTAAGTAATCCTTTGACCTGAGACATCATAGTTGTCTTGAGGATACGTTGCTGATCATTTGATAATGAGACATGAATACATCTCATCTTGGATGTGTTCTATGTATTGTTGGGGTCAGTGATTTATTCTCAGAGGCATGTGAATGATCAACAAGGGATCTCTAATCCTTGTTACGAAAGGAAGAATACTGTAAGATATGATTTGGGAATCTTCGGCCGAAGTATCGAGCGTAATGATGGAAGGCGTTCCTATACGACTCAATTGAATCATATAACTAAGTATGATCACATTAGGGGTTTGACATTAAGTATCCATACCCTAGTAATGTGCTTGTGAGTACTGTATTAGAGAATGATCGAATTACATTGTAATTCCAACTGAATAGGTTCTCCGACAAAATTCTACATTAGCTTGGGTAGCCATGATATATGTTTAGATGTCACTTATGGCTTGTGGGTTCTTCTAGATGATTAAATATGTAGTCATCAAAGAGGAAGGAGAATTAAAAGTAAGTTTTAATTCACTAAGTGATTGGATAAAAAAAACTAATCAATTGGATTGATGCCAATCACCTCACTGCCTCGCTAATTAGAACCTAAAACGATTGTACACCGATACACTCTTATGGTGAGACAACTAAAGGATGATGGAATTAATTAATTGGATTAATTAAATGCTATGATTAATTAGAAAGTCTAAAGAAATCATAGAGGTGATAAAAGATCGTTTTGGGCTTAAAGAAAAGTTCAGGTTTATTCGGGCCCATTGGGCCCAAACCCATTCGGCTTTTATTCAAGCATAGGATGACTTGAAATAATAAAAGCCCAAAGCCCAAACAACACAAAAGGGAGCTGGCCAAGGTTAAGAGAAAAGGAAAGAGAATAGTCAAAAATGTTGACAAGCTTCTTTTACATTTATAAAGGAAGTTTAATGAAAAAGTTTCATTAGGGTTTTTTGTGTGCTTTTTCAAAAAAAGGAGAAAATACAACTCTCTCTCTAACACTAATAGTCAGCCACCAAAAGGGAAAGAAAGCTAATCATCTCTTCCCCCTTTTGGTTATCCCATCATCCATCTCACTACACTAGTGGGTGTGGATCTTTAGAGGTTTTCTACCTTGGAGGCTAGTGGAGAATAAATAAGGAGTTCAAATCTTTCAAGGTGGAGGAATCAAGGAGAGAGGCTAGACTCAAAGAGTTCTAAGAACAAAGAGCTTGGACGTGGTCCATCCTTGGTCTAAAGTCTAGATCAAGAGGTATAAAACTCAACCTTCACTTTGTTCTTCATTATTTTGTTTGATGCATCAACTATGAACCTATGCTTCTTGAAGGGGATTTGCATGACTCCATCAAATCCAAACGATGATGCCACGTGTCGCCAAACTACAAAACTGAAGATATTAGCATATCCTCCAACATCTGAATCGTCCTCTCAGATTGCCCATTTGTCTGAGGATGATATGCCGTACTATAACGTAATTTCGCACCAAGGGTCTCCTGGAATGCTATCCAGAACTTGGAAGTGAACCTAAGATCACGATCCGAGATAATATTGACTGGAACTCCATGGTACTTTACAATCTTCGATATAAACAACTCAGCTAATCGGTTCAGAGAAAACTTCTCCCTAACAGGAATAAAATGCACTGACTTAGTGAGCTGATCAACAATCACACAGATTTCATCATAACCATTCTGTGTATGAGGAAGTTTGTACAGAATTACCCAGCCACTGTGGAACGAGAAGTGGCTGCATCAATCCAAATGGTTTCTTCCTTTAAGCTTTAACTTGCTGACATATGACACAACTGCTTCCATACTCAGCAATCAGTAATTTCCCTTTTCATACTTGGCTAATAATAGAATGGTTAAATGGTATGATACATCACATAGGCTGAAATATGCGCTTCGTCCAAGATATCCTTCAACTCTGCATTGTCTGGTACATACATCCTGTTTTCTTACATAAACATGCGATCTGATTCTCTGATTCAGAGGTCTTTCTTCTTCCCTTCATTCTTTAGCTGAATAAGTTCTTGAGTTTCTTCATCATTAATTTGGACCTCGAGTTATTTGTCGATTAGGATTGGCCTGACTTAGAAACTGGCAAGCAAGGCTTCCTCCCGATCATCTACCACGGGATTCTCTATCTCTAACTGCACTCTAGTCGATCTTAACTCTGCAAGAAGAGGAACACGGCTCGCGTAGAAAGCATTAACTCTGCCCTGAGATTTTCTGCAAAAAGCGTTTACCACCATATTTGCACGACCAGGGTGATACTCTATCGTTCAGTCGTAGTCGCTCAACAACTCAATCCATCATCGCTGACGAAGATTCAAGTCTTTCTAAGTGAACAGGTACTGGAGACTCTTGTGATCTGAGAAGATCCTACATTTCTCACCATAAAGTAATGTCTCCAAATCTTTAAGTCGAAAATAATGGCCGTTAACTATGAGTAGGATAATTCATCTCATGAGGCTTTAACTGACGCGAAGCGTAAGCAATTGCCTTACCATGCTGCATCAAAACGCATCCCAGGCCACTCAATGAAGCATCTCTATAAATCTCGAAGTTACCATCATTATCAGGAAGAGCTAAGATAGGAGAATGAGTGAGACAATATTTCAACTGCTGAAAACTCCGCTCACAATTATCATCCCACTCAAAATTAACATCCTTCCTAGTCAATCTCATTAGTGGTAAAGCCATGACTAAAAAGTCTTTAACAAACCGTCGATAGTAACCTGCCAAACCAAGGAAACTCCGTACCTTGGTGACGGTTCATGGCTACTCCCAATTCTCCACAGCTGCTATCTTCTAAGGGTCAACCTGGATACCCTAAGCTAAAACAACATGCCCCAAGAATGCAACTTGATCTAACCAGAATTGGCACTTACTGAACTTAGCATACAATCGGTGTTCCCTCAGCTTCTTCAACACCAAAGTAAGATGTCAAACATGGTCTGCCTTTGACTTAGAATACACCAGAATATCATCAATGAAGACACTGACGAATCTATCCAAATACTGCTGAAATACCTTATTCATCAAACCCATGAAAGTTGTTGGTGCATTAGTCAATCCGAATGGCATCACGAGAAACTCATAATGACCATAACGAGTTCTGAAAGCAGTTTTAGGAACATCGTCACTCCTGATATTCAATTGATAATAACCAGACCTCAGGTCAATCTTAGAAAACATATAGGCACCTCAGAGTTGATAAAATGATCGTCTATTCGCAGTAATGGATAAGAGTTTTTAATCGTTACCCGATTCAATTGCCTGTAATCAATGCACAATCTCAAGGTACCATCTTTCTTCCGAACAAACAAGACTAGGGCTCCCCAAGGTGAAGTACTAGCCTGAATGAAACCTTTGTCAAGTAACTCTTGTAACTGGATCTTCAATTCTCTCAACTCAGCAGGAGCCATTCGATAGGGAGTTAAGGAAATAGGATCAGTACCTGGAAGTAAGTCAATGGCGAACTCCACATCTCGATCTGGCGGCAATCCAAGTAAATCATCAGGGAAGACGTCAGAAAAATGTCTGACCACCTTAACGTTCTCCACGCTAACAGGAGCATCATCATTCAATACCACATGAGCCAAGTACCCTTGATAACCTTTCTTTAACAACTTTTTAGCTCTCACAGCTGAAATGACTCCATGCCTGACCCCTACTACGTTCATCCACAAAAGTAACTTTAAGTAATCCAGGACGATGGAAAGTAACTGTTTTCCCTTAACAGTCAATGTTGGCACGATTGTAATGCAACCAATATGTTCCTAAAATGACATCAAAATCAACAATATCTAACGGAGTAAGGTTAGCTGGCATAACCACATTCTCCACTACTACGGGACATCTTGGACATACGTAATCTACATAACACTTCTCCCCTCTAGGCATAGAAACTCTAACTCATACCCAAGGGGTGAAGGTTGAGGTTGAGTCAGCTGAGCAAACATATGAGAAATTACGAAATGTGTAGCACCACAGTCAATCAACACTTTTGCATAATGACCAAGAATATTTAACGTACCCATGATTAAGTTCGGGTTATTTTGGGCATCCTAAAACGACAGGTTATGGATACGCCCTTGAGCCTGCTGCCATTTTCCTCGACCTCTGCTAGCATGCATTCCTCGACCCTAAGAATTACGTCCTTGGCCTGATTGGTTGGGCTACCTCGATGACCCAACACCACTGGTAGCAGCATCAACCTGCTAAGGTTGTCCTCCAGAATAACACTACGATCCACCAGCTGAATACTGTTGCTGAGCCATATATCATCCCGAATACGACTGCTATGGAGGCATATATCCTCCTGAATATTGCCCATAACCACCCTGCTGATAAGGATCTGAAGGGTACTGATACTGGTCTGAAGACTAAGGAACGAGATCCCCCTGATAGTGGTAAGCTCCACCACGACCCGTCTGAGTGTAACCACTCGGTCCTAAGAACTGCTGCATCAGAGCTGGTGGTGGTAAGGAAGGCTCTTGGGGCCTCTGCTGGCCCTGAGGACAATACTTAGCCAGGTGTCCTACCTGACCACAAGTATAACACCCATTGCTACCACGTCGACATTCCCCAAAATATCGATTGTTGCACCTACGGCATAAAGGGGCACTACCCTTACCAGAATTCCCCTGCATCTGGGATCTGGAACCTTCTAAGAACCTACCTCCTTCTCTCTGTCTTGTAGAATTGAAGCCTCTACTAGAAAAACTAGGGCTAGCCCCACTTCGTTTAAAGTTCTAGGTCTGTCGAGCTCCTTGTGAAAATTGGCCTTTACCCTTATTATCTTTCCTCTGATTCCCTTTTCTTTCTTCTTCCTCATCATTCTCACTGGGTAAGTTCTCCAAGTCCTCAATCTGTAACAAGGCCTCATAAAACTCGTGGTAAGTAGCACAGGGAATCGCGGTCGCTATCATGCGCCATTTCTTCTTAGTCCCCAATTTGAAGCGACCGAGCATCTCAACCGGATTAGTAGCAACTTCCGGGTGATAACGAGATAGATCAGTAAATTTCCTGCAGTACTCATTAGCTGACAGTTTCTTTTGTTTCAAACTAGTAAATTCCTGCTTCTTACTGTCAATATACGCATGAGGAATAAATCTCTTGTAAAATAACTGTTTGAATACCTCTTAATCATTAACTTCCTCCTCGGGCATCTTGCAAGTCAGCTGTCCCCACCATGATGCCGGTTCTTTACCCAAAAACCAAGAGGTCGTCTCGACCCACCTGTTCGGAGATAGACTGCTCTGACTCTGCATCAGCCTAAAAGTCTTCTCAATATGCATTATCCATTTCTCTAAACCCTCAGGCCCTTTATTCCCCATAAAAGTGTTTATTTTCAAATTAGGAACGAACTCTAGAGGGGTCCTAAGGGAAGGATGAACTACAGACTGAATAGCGCTCGCTATATCTTCCCCTAGCTGGGCTATATCAGGGAAATTAGGCCTATCTGAACGACATGGCTCTCTATGAGGCAGCATAGTTCTGACAGAAGACATCAAATCATTAGAAATTTCATGAGACATGCAGGACTGCAACCTAATGCTCTGATACCAAACTGACACACCCCGACCTTAATCAAGGCATACTGGCCATCACGTGAACGTGACGTAACCATGTGAACAATGCGGAAGCAAGACTAACAAGAGGAATACAAACAAATTAAAACCAAATGACTAGCAGTCCAAGCTAAAGTAACGTGCTAGTACGAGAATTAAGAGTGTTTACATAACCAGAGCATAAATGGTCTAAGTGCAGTCAAGCAGAAAATTTAAAGTTCGAGTAACACCAAAGGGTGTCCTACATGAGTGAATTCTGTCAGAACCTCTGGATAATCCTCATTAGCCACCAACAACAAAAGCTACTTAGAACCTAGAGGGGCGAAAAACAGAAAGCGTGAGTGGGCAAAAACAAATCTTTTCAAAATCATTTCATTTCTCAAAAGTTCTAACTCTTCGCCGTAAAACCTGTATAATTTTCCCAGAAATAAAGTATATACTCATATACTAATATATCTCAAACCGTGCTAGGAAATAATATGCCATGCCAAAGTATCACAACTGATTGCCAATTGTATTTCAGTTAATATGCATGAATGCCAAGTATCATATCAGCCCTCGGCTGAATCTTGAGCTCATACTCAATCTCATCATAACATATGGCTCATAATCAACTCAATCATATTGTATATCCTACACACAAATCAATACCACCTCTAGTGGTCTGCACAACATAACTGAATATAGAATAGATATGCTCTAGTGCTACAATCATGTGAAGACTGTGCGAATAATCGCGGGTCACCTATGAGTCAAACCCTCTTATAGTGGTTTATACGACAGGACTGTGCACTTAACTTGGATCTAAGGTGAGCATGCGGTGCGGGAGGTGAACATCACGTGAAACACTGTGCCTTAACTCCGGGCCGGAGTACTAATATCAAGGTGCAGGTGTATGACCTCTCAACACATCTCATCATTCATAACTTACTTTGTCATCACCAACATGCAAAGTTACCTGGCACTTACCTGTGCGTCCGTAGCACCAATCACAGATATATGCATTTATGAATGTATAATTAAAATGAATAGATACTTGCATGCCATTTAAAAACGTATAAACGTTAAATTTCATTTTCTAGAAAAAAACAGTAATTATATAGGTATATACGGAAAACCAAAAGCCCACTCACTAATAAGTAGCCGGGTCGTAACCCCCGCGCCTAGCTTGGCTACGCTTGTTCTCCAGATAGGTCTCGCCTATATGAGAAGTAACTGAAATAATGTTATTTAAGCACATAAACGGAACTTTGGAAATAACTTCTCATAAATAGCTCAATTTTTGAATTTGAATATACCAACTTGATCTACTCAACCTCATGATCACCTCGAAATTTTTAAAATAATTTTTCAGTGCCCCACGCGCCAGCCACGTGCAATGGAACAGCAACGACGTTAGGAATATTTCGTTATGTCTTAACGGAAACCGTCAACTTTAACTGACGACGTTGGAATATTCCGTCGTCTTCTTCCTCAAACCTCCGCGCGACCGTCACCGGCGAACTCTCGAAAGATCGCTGGATCTCGCTGGAGAACTCTCGAAAGTCCGGCCACCTCTGCAACTCCTCCGTTCAACGTTTTCTGACGTCCAAATCCTTCAAACGAACATCCCCGAGCCTTGTATGGACCTCCTAAAGTTTCCTAGAAGCTTGAAATCTCCTAAAAACTACGTATAAGAAAATGCATGAACAGTACATATCTCGGGGTTATGGTTTCTACGTGAAATCGAGACTGTCCTTACCTAAAAATGGTACTCTTGAACTCGTATGGTCTTCACAAACACGATGGTGACCTTATAATCCTCAATCTATGAAGTTTGGGGAGGTTTTGGTTGTTTGTCGTACAAGATGGAAGAGAGAGATAGAGAGTCTGAGGGATAGAGAGAGGGCACGAGAATGGGAGAAGAGAGAGAAGTGAGGTGAGTGGTCCAAAATCCACCAACCAATCACAACTAAACAATTCCCTAATTTCCAATTGGTCCCAAAAACTTAGGAATAAACACAATTGGACCAAAACTTTAGTTCAAATTACAAATGCACACCCAACGCTCAAGGGCAATTCCGTCAATTCACATCAACGATAAATATTTCTCGGGATGGGCTATCACACCCAATTTTAAGTCCAATTTCCAAACCTAAAACTTCTCTCCACTTATATAATTATGACACTAATATACCACCCATATTTCAAGCAGAATGAAAAATTTCTCCAGCATATGCCCTTGTTTATCTTTACTATCAGCATATGGCCAATTTGTGGTCATAAACATCTCTCATCAAGTTTGACTTGAGAATTGTGCCGTTATATCAGATCAAAGTAGCTTTATTTGCAGACCAAGAGTGCTAGCTACTCCACGATAACCTGAGTGGGAGGATCATGGGTCGGCAACTTTAAAACCAACACTTGTCCGAACAATGTTCATCTCCAAGAGCTGAACAATCTCTCAGCCACAAAATTCTGGTCCCGCAAAATGCTACACCAGCCACTTCACCGCCTCCACTAGCCACCTCACCACAGGGCACTTCCAGATTATAAACACGTACACCAACAATAATTTTCCACTTACACTTACTACAGTAGTACAACTCTATGGGTTTACACGTTCCTAATTCCTTCCTTGTAGTTAACTTGTTCTATAAATAGCTTGATCATCTCCCATGCTAACGCTAAGCTTTCCTCAACACACATTCAAACAGCGCTCTTCCCTCGGCCATAACATTTATTATCTTCTTTAAAATATTTCCAGTTGCATTTCCATCTGAAGCTTTTTACTTGACCTGTAGTTGTTTCTCCTTCTAATTAAGGCTTTTCCAGACCCCAAAATGGCTGCATTCAAATCGTCACTTGCTCTTGTTGTTTTGCTTATTGTTGGTTTATCATTGTCAAGTATCAACGTATCAGAGGGCAGAGTTGCAAGGAAAGATTTAGGTATCGATCTTGGAGGAATTGGGGTTGGAGGAGGAATAGGCCTGGGTTTAGGACTTGGTGGGGGAGGCGGTGGTTCCGGTTCCGGTTCTGGTTCCGGATCCGGAGCTGGGTCTAGTGGTTCTTCTTCAAGTTCAGCGTCATCGAGTGCTAGTTCAAGTGCTGGGTCGGGTGGTGGCGGTGCAGGCTCTGAAGCAGGTTCATCTGTTGGCTCTCGGGCCGCCTCAGGTTCATCAGGGAAAAGTGCTCAAGGAGGCGGGGGTGGTTCCGGTTCAGGACATGGAGGAGGGGGCGGGGGAGGTTCCGGTTCAGGACATGGAGGCGGGGGCGGTTCCGGTTCGGGACGTGGTGAGGGTTATGGCGAGGGCCGTAATGAGGGTTATGACAGTGGAGGCGAGAACTGAGAAAATATGCATACATGCAACCGTTATATAATGAAGCCAAAGCTAGTAAAATATATAAATAATATTTTGTCATCACCATTCTGTGTACGAGACTAGTGGTATACAATTGCAATGTGTGTTTTATAAATCCTCTCAATTACATATTTCATTTTTTCCCCCAAGCTATATATATCTGTGCGCGCGCGCGTACGAGCAATAAAATTGGTTTATTTTGCATATTTTTTCTCTGATTTGATTTTCCGATATGGAAGATGTCACATGTTACATGTACGTTTTGAAAAATATTAAGAAAAACAAGTGAGAAACGTAAAAATTAAGGAATTGATCAATACTACAAAAAGGGCTTTATTATGTCTGCGGTTGTGTTGGTTTTATATAACATAATGTTGGATAAGACATTTCTGACACCTACTTAATATGCTGGAGAAAATTTTCATTCTGCTTGCGACGTGGGTTGTGTAGTACATGTCATAATTATGTAAGTGGAAAGAGGTTTTATATTTTAAATTGTTAATTTCTTAATACAAACATCTCACTTGTATAAAGGCACATGGTTTATACCCATTTTCCGAATACACTGAAATGTTGTCTATATGCTGATATTATTGATAAACATAATTTTATTTTCTAAAAAGACAAGCTTTGAGCTTGTCATCTTTAATATTAATTAGGCCTAATTTTAGCTATGGCTCGGAACTATATTTCAATTGTATTTTACTTCTTGAAATTCAAAATTTGTTTATTTTACTGTGACAACTCATCCCTAAAAATTATGATTTTTATAATTTTGATAAGCAAGTTTACAAAAATGCCCTTCGAGGCACATACTTTGATTGGGTCGACCGCCTTGTAGTGACACGTAAGGTTCGTTTTATTAGCATATTCTTGTAGTATTCATCGCTACGGATGCGTGAGCGCAAACGAATTCAAATTTGGAGCTATAATGAAGAAGTTATTAATGTTTGAAGTCGATGACAAAATTGGAAAAATATATATTTTCTGGAATGCTCCAGATTTTGAAGCAAGAATCTGGGCAGCCACGTGTGTGGCCCAGATTTAATGGGAAAATAGATGGATGGCTGGGATAGAATGGTAAAGGAAAGAAAAGGAGGGTGTGTGTGTGTGTGTGGCAAATGGGAAGAGGAGAGAGGAAGTAAGGACCCAATCCGAAAGGAGACACGGGAGGGGAAATGAGAGAAGTGGGTGGCACCCAGCCTAAACCTTTATCCCCTACACCCATGCATCCATGAACCGACCGGCGGTGTCGCTGGGTCGAGGTGATTTCCGGTTAGTCTCACCCATTTTTCAGGCGATTCTCACCCATTCACCACCTGCAAACCTCATCACCATGTTCCAACACCCAATTATATCCAAACTTTACATGAAATGGGGGAGATTTCACCAAGAACACCCCGTGGGTGCCGCGACGGGTTGTGGTCCAAATCCCTCAATCCTGAAACGTTTTCATGCAATTAGCAACACCAAAATACTTCCCTAGAGCTCAGGAACAAAGCCCAAGCAATGGATGGAGCATCAGAGTTGAGTTGAAGTCGAATTGGAGAACACCCCATTTCTAGGGTTCTTGGCGGGTGTGATGAAATTGGAGGTCTTCGAGGCCAAATTGGACTTTCTTGAAGGTATGAAAGTTGTTCTACTCATTGAGATATTTAATTCTGCAAATTTTGGTAATTTATAGTGAAAGTTGAATTTTCCGGCGAGCCGGGGGGGCCAACCGCCACCCGTGGCGGCGCGTGGCCCGAGGGCCACCAATGATGTTTTTAGACGTTATTCAATGCCTTGAATTTAGTTTTGATCATGGATTGACGTAGATTGATCATTAGGACCTAAATTCATTACGATTCGGTAATAGGTCAAAAGAAAAAAGAAATCAACGATCCGACCGTTGGATCGTCACCAAACTTTAATATGTTGTAGTACATAATATTTGAGGAATGTAGGAATTTACGGATCGGGAATCTGTCTTACGGATCTTCCCGAATTGGAATTGTAAGTTTGTAATTAAAACGTTAACCGCCACTTGGTTTTGGCAATTGGCGGCGATCCAACCGTTGAATCGTAAAGAAACTTTGGAATATTGTTCTAGAAGCTTAATGTGTATTATTGGAAGTAATGGATCGACGATTCGTAATACGGATCTTCCAGATCAAATTCGTAGGGATGCGTTTATTATAAATTGTTTATTCTCTCAATACGGATTCTGAGACATGAATTGATATTTATGCTAGGCGGTGATCATTTGGGATCATTTGGGATATCTCCAGAGTCGTGCGAGGGGACTGTAGTGTGGATTCCAGGTGAGTGGGCTTTTGTTTTCAGTATATATATATATATATATATATATATATATATATATATATATATATATTTAACGTTTTTCCCAGAAATTTGGTTTAAATGATTTAGAATTGAATTGATTTTACGATTGAAATGCCATGTCGAATGCCTATTATATTTGATGATTATGATTATGATTGCATTGGTTATTTTCGGCGCGATGGACGCTCAGGTAAGTCAGGTGAGTATGATTGTTAGTGATAGTGATGATGATGAGATTGTGATATAGCTCATAGTCTTGCACCTCGGGTGTTTGTGCTCTGCCCGTGGCCAAGGCCTAGCCTTCACGTGATCGTTCACCTCCTGCACCGTACGTTCACCTTGGATCCAAGGCAGGTGCCATCCTTTCGTACAAACCACTATAGGTGGTTCCAACTCATAGGTGACCTGCGATTCGTCGCACAGCCTTCACGTGATCGTAGCACTGAGCGTAATATTATACACCTAGCCTGTCGTACAGACCACTATAGGTGGTTCCGACTCGTGTGCAAGATAGTGGTTGAGGAGCTATAGATTCAGCCGTACAGGTCACATTAGGTGACTCTGGCTGACATGATATTATTGATGGCATATTGATTTATCTCGCCTGCTTGATATTTATTTTCATTTGAATTTGGTATCTCGACATGGCTTACTTCTGAATTTCGATATTGGTTTTACTGATTTCAGTACGATCTTACATATATGAGTATATATTATTTTCTGGGAAACTATACGGGTTTTATAGTGAGAGGTTAGTACTTTTCATATCAAAATGGTTTTGAAAAACTTTGTTTTTTCCCACTCTTGTTTTCTATTTTGCGCCCCTCCAAGTCTAGTTGTTAAGGTTTGTATCGACGAGGATTTTGGGCGAATCTCTGGTCTGGTGGCTACTTCTGAGGGTATACTTCTTACCCGCTCTACTGTATTTACTTATGCTCTGAAGTCACGCGTGAGATGGGTTCGCTCTCGCTCACAAGAACACTCTGGTGTTTAGGCACTTTTAGGTTTAAATTTATTCACATTTTCCACACGTCACTACACTTTATAGTTTCGTCACATTCTAAGTGTCGGCCAGTACAGCTCGACTTCAGTGTCCTAGTAGACTTTCTGGGTCGGGATGTGTTATTTACCATCATAATTAGTTGGCAATTAGATTCACAATATGCATTTGATGTGGAAATTATATGGGATCCATCTGGATATAAGAGGATTAGGAGAGTTTATTTGGGGTTTGTCGTGTTTATTTGGGATTGAACTAGGGTTGGAGAGGTTGAATTTCAAAAGCAAAATTGGAGGGTCCTTTCAAATAGATCGATCGTTTGCGGCTAGAGATTGGTTCCGGGTGGAGATTGGTCTCACGACTGGAGATTTGGTGGAGGGGAGAGGTCTTGCGACTGGAGAAATTTTTTGCTTGGGTTTTGAGAATGACAATCCCAAGATAACTTGAAGCTCCTCAACCAGATTATGGTAAGTTTTCTCATTAAACCATGGTTATGGATTGTGATTTGGTTGAGGTCTTACTGTATGTTTGGAGTTGATTTGAATGAGTATTTTATTGTGCAGTATGTTGTTTGAGAGTGTTTTTTAGGTTTGTGTTTGGGATCTCAGGATATAAAATAACCTTGTGGTCCCCGCGTGCTTGTCCGTGTGCATTTGTTTGACTTTTTGATGAATGACCCATGTGGCTTGATTCCCGGGATCCCCATAGAGGGATCCGGAGAGGATCCAAGTCCTTTAGTGAGGTACGGTTCTATGTGTGGTTGTATGCAGCCTTCTGAAAGGGTTTTTTTCTCATGTGAAGTAGAGACAAAGCAACACTCTTAAAAACAGAGCCACTACACTATAAAGAACAGTTATAACAATCACATACGGATAAACTATAATTACGCCTGATTAAATTATGTTGTATTGGGGGTTTATGCTAATCCTGTATATATGTTAGTGAAAGCGCACTAATCCATTTCCAATTTGTAATTTTTATGCTACATTTGATTGTGTGCTTTTGTAGATGATGTTGATATCTTCACATAGAAGGTAGTGCATGGTGGTGAACTTATACAATTTGATAAAGACGGTCTCAAGTGGGAATACAGATGTGGTACATGCAAATTGTTTGACTTTTCTCTGGGGAACTACATGTCAATGCTAGAAATGAAGTGGTTAGCTCAGAAGTGGGAGAGAGTGGAGTCTGCTCATTTTATGCAGTAAATTTCCAGACAAAAAAATTGGTTGACTTATTAGAGGATACAAAAGTGCTACAAGTTGTATATTCCTATCTACCGAGCAAGTCGAAGATCATAGAGCTTTATGTGAAGTCTCAGCCACAAGAAGCTGTAAAAGAAGATAATTCTGTTGATGAAGAAGAAAATGATTATCTTGAGGACTTAAAAATTCAAGTAAATACTGAGAAGGATGGAGCAGAAGCAAATGAAGGTGAATCTGAAAATATGAGTAACAAAGCTAAAGGAAGCAAGGGATAGACAAGAAAAATGGCCCTAAATCTCCTAAGGGCAAGGGAAAACAAGTAAATGATTATGGTGATGTTGAAGACAGCGACAGTGATGAAGATTATGAAGAGGTTTTTAAAGACTCAATGTATGAACAAAATGAGAAAGATGACATAATACTTGAAGACAAGAAAGATGAAGAGGTTTCTGAAGGTTACGTGACCATGTTGAAGGTGACAATGCAGAAAACTTAGAAGCACATAAAGAGTTCGATGGAGAAGGCCCTTTTGATCCAAGAATCAGTACCTCATCAAATTCAAGTGAGAGTGAAGCAGACATTGTGGGTGTGAAAAGAACAAGGCCCTACCCAAGTGGAGAGACTTTGCACCAGATGTGGAAATGAAAAACCCATAGTTTGAATTGGGTTTAAGATTTTGAAGTGTTAAGGTTTTTAGAGAAGCAGCAAGAAGGCATTCTGTCCTTATTGGTAGACAGTTCCGATTCAAGCAAAATGATAAGACAAGGGTTAATATCATATGTGTTATTGGGTGTCCCTTTCTCATTCTTGCTGCTAATGTAAATAAGTATACATATTTACAAGTGAAAACATTTGTGGACAAGCATACTTGTGGGATGGGCAACCAAAACATCCATGCCAATGCTCCATACTTGGTTAAGTGGTTTCAATCAAAGCTCACAACTGCCAAATGGGACATAGGCCAATTTTAAGAGAATGTTGACAAAGAAACAGGTTATACTCTTTCAAGGTCACAATCCTACAAGGCAATTAGCTTAGCAACCTTAGAACTTGAAGGTGCTTCCTATCAAGAACAATATTCTCAGTTATGGGATTACTGCAAAGAGTTGAATAGGAGAAATCGGAGAACAAATGTGGTGGTGAAATCTGAATTGGAGGGTGAGCCTCTTATTTGCTTGGATGGGTTTCATATGAAAGGAATTCACCCTAGCCAATTATTAGTTATTGTTACAGTTGATGCTAATAATGGAATGTTTCCATTAGCATATGCAATAACTAAGAGTGCTATGACAGTTGGAAGTGCTTTTGTGGAGATTTTGAGAGAAGATTTGAAGATAGAGAACAGTCGTAGCTATGTTTTTATGATGGACAAGCAAAAAGGGTTAATTGATGCTGTAGATCAATTATTTCCAAACGCAGAACATAAGCATTGCCCAAACGCAGAACATAAGCATTGCCTTAAGCACTTATATGGAAATTTCAACAGATCATAAGGGTTTGACATTAAAGCTACAAATGGAATCCATAGGAAGAGTTACTACACTACCCTAGTTTTATGATGAGATAAAGAAGATGTTTAACTTACATGAACCTTCACATACATGGCTATCTAAGAGGAATCCAAGTCAATGGGCTAGATCACACTTTAGGGTGGAGTTTAAGTGTGATATCCTGCTAAATAACCTATTAGAAGCATTCAACAGGTCCATTTTGAATGCTAGGGACAAACCTGTGTTAACGATGTTGGAAAAAGTCAAAATGCACATCATGTTATTAATGGCATCAAGGAGGGAATCTATAGAGAAGTGGCATGATCAATTGGGTACAAGAGTGACCAAAGTTTTGGAAGAAAAAAAAAAAGAAGGGGGCAGTGGTGCATTTCAAAGCATGCAGGGCAAAATAAGTTTCAAGTCCGGTAAGAACATAGGAGGGAGTTTGTGGTTAACTTGAATGCCCACACTTGTGGTTGTAGATCATGGGATATTTCTGGGATTCCTTGCCAACATGCTTGTTCTGCAGTTAGTAGATTCCATGGCAATCCTGCAGACTATGTTGATGATTACTCAAAAAAATAAGCTTACATGAGAACCTATAGGTACATAGTTGAGCTAATGCCTAGCCAAGACCAGTGGCAATGAACTGGGTTGCCTCCTCTAATGCCTCCCATTTACCATAAGCAACCTGGGAGACCAAAGAAAAGTAGAAAGAAGGGACCTGATAAAAAACCGAATCCAAATCTCTAAAAACTCCAAAGATACCGCACCAATTTATCATGTGGAAATTGTGGGCAAGAGGGGCATACAAGAGTCAACTGCAAGGTTAGTACATCTTAATTCATTGAGTTAATTATGAACTAAATTGATTCAACCTTAACTAACTTTATATTTTCTTAAAGAAGCCAGTGGATCCTATTAAACAAGCAAAATACTTGAAGAGGCAGGAAGCTAAAAAGCTTGCAAAACAAATTGCAAGAGCAAGCCTTAATGAAGAAACTTCTAGTGGCAATGTTTTAGAGTCATTTTTTTGTGTTTTAGCATCTGTCATTATGTTTGGGAAGTTGTAATTGTCAACCTTTGTTATAGTTGATGAGAAACTCTCTTATTCTAAGGCCAAGAACTGCAACTTCTACATCAAAGTGATCTGCTACATCCAAGGGAACTTGTACATCAAAGGTAAATATATTGTGAACTGTTTTGAGGGTTTTAGTATGTCTTTTTTCATTTCATTTTTGAAAAAGTTGGCTAAGGGTTATGTTGTGACTTTGTAGGCTACTAAGAGTAGCCAATGGCAATCCCAGCCAATACAAAACTCCTCCCAAATTGTTGAAATTCTACAAGGCCAGTCACAACCAGCTGTATCTCATTCCAGTGCAATGCATCAAGTTGTGGCTAAGGAGAACAATTGAAGTGGTCAAGCTAATCTAAATCAAGTTGCTGGTGAACAACAAATAAAAAAGGGGTGTTTTGATTTGGGTCCAATTTTAGAAGTCTCTTTTGATATGAGTCCAATTTTATAAGTGGGGCCTAGTAAGTACAACAATGTTAAGCTATAAAAATTGGAGTTAAATCAAAAGTAACTAAAAATTGAACCCACATCAAAAGAGACTAATAAAATTGGACCTATTTCAAGTTTCTTCAATAAAAAAAAAAGAGGTTAAGATCTCCTGTAAAGAGGAATAAGGTGATGCGTTGTAAAACAACACACAAATTAAACCTTCTTGTTAACAATTGTAGTAAAGATGTAAGTAGGGATCGTTCTAGGCCGGGGATTATGAGGGATTGCTAATCTACTCAAAACTGACTTTAAAACACTAAACAAGACTAAAAAATAAACACAAAACTGAGCAAAAGACACTCAACTAGATTCAAATCACTAACTAGACACAAACTAAGACTTATTCTAACTTAACTAAAAACAACGAAAACAAACCAAATTGGACAGATTGGAACCAAAAGACACTAAATATAAGGGGGGATTGGGTTTTGACGAATTTAAAGTAAAAACAAAACAAACTTTATAAAAATAGTTTCAAAAGACAGATTTGGCGAATTGAATGGATGATGGACTAGCTAAAAGGTTCTTCTCCACACATGACACACTTGCATACAAACCAATTTTCAGTTGTTCTTTCAATAAACCATGAATCTCAACACCCCAGATTAACTGTGAACAGCACTTTTTTAACCTTCAAGTTTTCCTTAAGTTATTGGACGGAAAAACGCATACAACAATTCAAAATATTCTTCAAAAGTCCCCTACGTGAACAGCACAATAGAAATACAATCAAAGATCATTAAGCTTTGTGAAAACTATAAGCATTGACGAGGCATTCGTAACTACGAACAGCATGATACTCTTGCCAAGAATTCACTTAACGCGATTGTGACTAGCAACCTCCACTACTTGTGCATATAAGTTCATAACAATTAGGTGAAACTCCCTTATATTCTAGCATCAAATTCATGCATGCAAACTAAGTATGCATCCTTAATCGACATACAAGAATAAGTTATAAATCAAGCAGTTAAGCAAATTGAATTCACAACTCATGAAATCACAACTAAAGGTAATCAATTCATATTACAAATATGTTCATGGCTTTGAATCAACCTCTAGCCAAAACGAATTTAGTTCCACATATTTGCAATTAAACAACTATAATTGAATTTAAACATGATAAACAAAAGTAGAAGACACCTAGAACGCTCCAACAATCCAACGTCTTGAATGGTTAGCACAGCTCCAAGTCCTCCTCCTTTCTTGCAAACATGCGGCACCAAGGTGGGTGTGGTGTTTGGATGGTCTAGGGGATGTGGCAGAGATTGGATAGGTTGAGAGAGTATAGAAGGGTGGTAGGGGATGGATAGGAAAATAGGTGGATGGAAATGGATGGAGGAAGAAGGAAACTTGCGGTAGAAATTGTGTTGTTTATGGAATGTGTTGTAGATGCGAATTGGTTTTTGGCCTTGATGGAGAAGCCTATTTATAGGCTTTGAGAATGAATCACTACCATCCATTTTGTTGGTGAGAATGAATCACCACCATCCATTTTGTTGGTGAGAATGAATCACTACCATCCATTTTGTTCGTGAGAATGAATCACCACCATCCATTTTTATTGGTGAGAATGAATCACAACCATCCATTTTGTTGGTGAGAATGAATCACAACCATCCATTTTATGCTCCCCATGCATGCAATTCATTTCACCCCAAAATAACTCCAAATTGCACCAAAATGCACTTCTTTGCTAACTTTGTTATTTAGAACCTACAAACACACGAAAATAGTTTAAAACATTCTAATAAGATGAAACTAATTAAGTAAATGCAAGGAAACAAACTAATAAAGTCACATAAATATGTTCCTATCATAAGGCACCTACGTGGCTGCAGAAGCAGAGAGCCACAATGCCGCCTTCGCATTATTGAACAGATCATGGAGTCTCGGTGAAAAGAACATGTCGATTTTTTTTGAGGAATTATGCTTTGGATGTTGGAAACCAAGCCAAGACTTGATTTAAGTATGAAATCTTTGTTTTGGAACATTTTAGACTCTTTTGTTTAGGATTTAGTTAGATGGTATTAACATTTCTACTCAACTGTTCTACGAATTGATATTTTTGGATGGTATCAAAATTTAAGCCTATTTTAATTTTCAAATTTTTAGTGTAATTTGAGTATGAATACATGTTAGAATGAGTTCTAGTAATGATTTGGACCAGGTTGGGTCGTCTCATATGCCCTACATTGTGTTTCGATAGGAGCATATTTATACGACTTTGTTATCTTATTTCTTTGCATTTACTTAGTTAATTTTCATTTATTTTGGTAATTTAAGTTATTTTCGTATTATTGTAGGTCTAATTGGTAAAGATAACAATAAATGGCCAAATGGAGCAATTTGGAACAGTTTTGGAATTGGATTGGATAGCATGCGTGGATAACATATGGGCTGGATGTTTTTGGTGTTTAAAATGTGTTAAACATGTGCTAAGATCTGGAGGAATCAAATTTGAAGCTTGGAGGATAAGGAAATACAAAAACTTATCAAACCTTATCTAAACTTATCTTATCTTATCTTACCTTATCCAACAGTATCCCATCTTATCCAACATTATCTCATCTTATTTCCAGTTGCAAAGGGAATCCTTATCACATTCTAAATACTTCCCATTTGATTATAGGAGTCCTAAGATAATTCAAACACCCTAATCATTTTTCTCCTTCAGCCGTGCCCTACCCTATATATATATTCTTGCCGCAATAATCAGGGGAAAGAGACTTGTGCCGCATGTTTCATTCAAAGTTTATGCCGCAACCTGCAAGAATCAGAGGAGGAGTGTGCTTCATATTGCATTCAACCATTGGAGTTATTCAGAGTTCTTTCTATCCTTGTTTAGTTTCAATGTTTATTTTAAATTGCTTTTCAATTATGATGAACATGTGTAACTAAGTTTCTTTTTAGCTAGAGGTGAATTCAAAGCCATGATTATATGTTTTATATAAATTGATTACATCTAGTTATTGTTTCATAAAACATGAATGCGATTTACTTATCTACTTTATAAAAAACTTATTCTTGTATGTTTCTTAAGGATGCATACTTAGTTTGCATGCAGGAATTTCATGCTAGAATATAAAAGAATTTCATCTAATCGTTATGAACTTATATTTGGAAGTAGTAAAAGTCACTAGTCATGATTGAGTTAAGTAAATTCTTGGCAGGAGTATCATGTTTTTCATAGTTACGAATGCTTTGTCAATGCTTATGATTTTCATAGAACTTAATGATATTTGAGATGTATCTCTATCATATTTTTGATAGTTAGGAAATTTGAGAAGAATAATTTGGTTGCGTCACTAAGTCTAATTCAATGAACTTAGGAAAATTTGAGAGTTAATTTGTGCTGTTCACAATTAATTTGAAGTATTGTCATTCATGGTTTATAGAACAAATAATTGAAAATCGATTTGTATGCATATGTTTCATATGTGGAGAAGAATCATCTAGCTATCATTTCATCCATATTTCATTCACAAGTTAATTTACTTGCTACTTTTTACTTTTGTTTTAGTTAAATTCGTCTAAAAGCTTCTCAGTCATTGTTTTGTTGTTAGTTTAACTTAGTTTTCAGTTTTATAATTTTAATTTGTGTTGATTAGCATTCCTTCTAATCCCTAGAATAGAACGATCCCTACTTATTCGTACTACGATTGCATAATTTATAGGGTTTAATTTGTGTGTTAGTTTCTACCACATCATGTTTGAGGTGGATTGGAAGCTCAAACTATGGACAAAGAGCCAAAAAGATTGTTGTTGTGCAATTAATTTAAAAAATAATTAAAAAAGACAAGTTTACCAAACAAAAAATTCACATTGGTATTTTTCACTATTCTAAAAAAGTCTAGGCCTCACCTAGGCGCTAAGCGGTTGGTTACTGCCCCGATTAATGCGCTTGAAAATAAAGAAAGGGTGCCTAGAGCTGCTGAGGTGCTTGCCTAGACTGTCTAAGCACCCGCCTAGCCCATTCAAACACACCTAGGTTGTGACTCACTTAGATAGGAAATAGATAACTTTTATTTTGCATTTTATTATATGCATGTTCCCCATGTTTTCATTATGTTCCAATACTTCCTAATATATATATCATTCTATTTTGTAGTTTATAATGAAATTATATATATTTTAAATATAAAGAGACACTTATTTACACAAAAATAATAGATTTACTTAAATCCACCTAATTCGCCTAGGCACCCGCCTAGATGCCCAGGCACTAGGTGTGACATCCCACATTGCCCAGGGGAGTGATCCTTAAATGTATATTCCCATCCCTATCTAGCACGAGACTTTTTGGGAGCTCACTGGCTTCGGGTTCCGTAGGAACTCCGAAGTTAAGCAAGAAGGGGGCTAGAGCACTCCCAGGATGGGTGACCCACTGGGAAGTTGCTCGTGAGTTCCCAGAAACAAAACCGTGAGGGCGTGGTCGGGGCCCAAAGCGGACAATATCGTGCTACGGTGGTGGAGCGGGCCTGGGAGGTGGCTGTGCCCGGGCCGGGATGTGACACTAGGCCCGACTAGGGACTAACGTCTTTTAGAACCTTGGTATTTTTAAAATCCACGTCAACATTTTTAAACTTTACATCAGCAATTTTTAATCCACGTCAACATTTTTAAAATCCACGTCAGCTACTCTAACGAAAGTAACGAAAACATTGTAAAGTGGAATGAATTTTGAGTTTCAAAGAGTAAAATGGTGACTTTTGAGTTAGAGGGAGTAAAGTGGAATTGAAATAGAGTTCTAGGGAGTATAGCTAAAAATAAGGCTATTAATTATTTAGAGACTTTGAATGGGGTCTCTAAGTAACAATTAATATTCTTTGAAAGTTCTTAATAATTTTTAGTCTTTGATTGAAGTCAATGACATTAATATATTATTGTATTTTCATGTCGATTATGACACACCCTGATCTGGAATGTCCACTGAACTCCGAATTGAGCTATACTGGCCATCACCTAAAGGGTGACTAAGCCATAAGTGTAGTGATGTGAAAAATGTGAATAAATTAAACATGAAAGATGCCTAAATATAAGAGTGCGCTTGCGAGCGGGAATGAAACCATTTCACAAGTGATGTCAGAGCATAAGTAAAGTACAGTAAAGGTAGCATGCGAATTATATTGTCGAAGATAATCACTTATATCAAAGTTGGCCAAGAATCCTTACCGACACGAAAGCTTGTTGAAAAAACACCCATTAGACTTTGTTCTTAATTGTAACCAATGGCAATAGACTAAAATTTAGCAAAATAAAGAAAACTAGAATACACATAAGACTTATACTGGTTCAGGAGAACTTTTGCCTACGTCCAATTGTGATTTCTCTAGGTAGAGAAATCACCGCTCATTTGATTAATAATAAAGATTATAGAACTTTTGAAAACCGTAGAACTAATCTCTCTCATTTGTCTCGGCTGTCAAAAATTTTCTTTCTGAAATTTAAGCCTTGCCGCACCCTATTTATAGGCATATGGTGTAGTTTACATGGCATTTACAGATTATAATTCCTATTCTAAGTGGAATAGGAAATTAGACTTCCTTTCCAATTCCAAATAGACTTCTAGGATTTCTAATCTAAATTGAATAAGGAAACTAAGATTCTTTCCTAGCCATTTTACGAGAAGAATTGGTGCACCTTCTTTTTTCTTTTTTTCTTTTCCCTAAAACAATACTAAACAGAAAAGGACACTAATTGACAAGCCAAAACCTAACAATCTCTACCTTGGTGAGTCAAACCAAGTCTTGATCGTTGCACCCCAGAGTATCTTTGAACCTTCTTGAAGCAGCTCTCGAAATCTTCAAGAGTTTTCACCTTGGCAATCTTCTTCTTGCCTCATTTCACCTCAAGTTAAAAGGTGCTCCACTTTAATCAATCAACGAAATGGATCAAGTTCAAGCGGCCGACACTATCTTTGGAAGGAAATCTGCGGCATTGTCATTCGTATGAATCTTTTCAATCCAAATTTCCTTATACTCCACCCAATCTCTGATTCCATGATACCTTGCTTCAATGTGCTTTGATCTTCCAAAAAAAACCTGATTCTTTGCCAAGTGAACAGCACTCTGACTATCACATTTCAGCTTCACACAATCTTGAATGATTCCCATTTGACTTACCAAGCCTCTAAGCCAAATTGCTTCCTTTCTAACTTCGGCCAAAGCAATATATTCTGCCTCTCTGGCAACAAAGTTGCAATTGGTTACAGTGGTTCCCTCCAATTGATTGGTCCTCATGCGCATGTAAACACATAACCATAATTTGACATTCTCTTGTCCAAGTCTCCTGCATAATCGACATCCACATATCCTAACACCTCTGGTCGCAACGAACCCTTCAAATAACAAAAAATTCACATGACTGCATCCCAATATTACTTTCCTGAATTTGCCATGTATTTGGAAACGACATTGATTGCTTGAGCTATGTCGAGATGTGTGCATACCATTCGACACTGTTGCCCATTTAACCTGATGTGAGTCACCAAAGGAGTCGAAACTACCTTTGCTTCTTGCATGTTGAACTTCTCAAGAACCTTCTGAATATACTTGGCTTGTGATATCCAGATCCTTCCAACGGTCCTATCTCTTGGAATTTCCATGCCAAGGATCTTCTGTACAACATCTAGATCCTTCATGTCAAACTCTTCACTCAACATCTTCTTTAAGTCTTGAATTCTGGACTTGTCTTGATAAGCAATTAACATGTCATCCACATACAACAATAGCAATATGATCATCCCATCTTGGAACACATAATAGTACATGTAATAGTCATATAAACATCTTCTGAAATTGATTTTCAACCTGAACGAATCAAACCTCTTCTACCACTATCTTGGAGATTGTTTCAGGCCATACAAGGACTTCTTTAGTTGACATACTAGGTTCTCTTTCCCATATTCAACAAACCCTTATGGTTTGAGCCATGAAAATCTTCTTCTGTGGGTCCTCATGAAGAAACGATGTCTTGACATCTATATGCTTAATCTCCATGTCATGCTGAGCTTCCATTGCTAAAAGCAATCTGATAGAAGTATGCTTGACTACAAGTGAAAATCTCATCATAATCCACCCTCTCCTTTTGTGAGTACCCTTTAGCCACGAGCCTTGCTTTGAATCTCACGGCATCTTGTTCATGTAGTCCTTCCTTTTTCCTAAACACCCACTTGCATCCAACTATCTTTCTATCTTTGGGCTTAGAAACCAACTCCCAAACAAAGTTCTTGTAAAGAGATTCCATTTCTTTTGTCATAGCACTTATCCAACTATCTCGCCCATCACTTGCTATAACTTCTCCTCGATAAGTAGTCAGATCTCCTTGACTAATGTTAAGAGCATAATTAACTTCGTCTTGATCAAACCCAAACCTGTCAGTTTTCTTCTTGTTCCGATTAGGTTTGTCCAGTGCTATGCATTTCTAGAATGCATGTGGATTGTTGGTTGGAGTTCAAACCCTTTAGGATGTCTGGTGGATTGGAATGCCTTCAATCTGCCTTGTTTCTTGCTCCACCTAATTCCTAACTGGTGAACGATGATGATGCTCTTCTTTTTCCTCAAAACCATCAGATTCGACCTCTTGTTTGATTTGCTGCACTTGAGCTTGTTCTTCATCTAAATTGATTAACAAGATCTTCGTTGCTTCAATTTCACCATAGTCCTTCTTTTCACTACTGCTCTCGATTTTATTTAGACGCATGGTTGTCTCATCAAAGACAACATCTCGGCTGATAACCTTTTTCCTGTTGTTGATATCCCAAAGCTTGAAACCTTTAACTCCTTTCTCAAAACCTAAGAATATGCAATGTGTAGACTTTGGTTTTAGCTTGGACCTTTCATCACTTGGAATATGTGCATAGACACTACAACCGAGCACCCTGAGCTTGGAATAGTCCACCGGCTTCTCAGACCATACCTTTTCTACACTCTTAAAATCGAGAACTGTAGATGGTGATCTGTTAATCAAATAACTTACATGAATAACAGCCTCTGCCCAAAAACTATCAGGCAATCCTGCATGAAATCGTATGCTCTTACTTAGAAAAGCACTTCAAACTCAATAATTTAGAAACACAAAAATACTAATTTATTTTGTATTGAGAGAAGGAAACTAAAAAAACTCCAGGCTTACAAGTAGATAGATGATGAGTTTTGTTTTTCATCTGAACTTTGAAAGTGTTTTTGTATAATTCGTGAGGTGTTTTTTTCTTATTTACTAATCTTGTCAGTATGAGACTAAAAAAAATGATGTTTTTGAGTCTTTAATTGATATGTATTAGTAATGAATGGACACTAAATTAAACTTTTTGATGACACGCCATATGATTTGCAAATTTGCTCTAAAAATTTGGTCTACGTATTACTCTTTGTTGAAGATTAGACTTGAATTGAAACAAATATTTAAAAATAACAACCCACATAGCTACTAGCTAGTAACTAAAAATAAATTAACAACCAAACAAAAATTTGTAAAAGTTGAAAAGAATAAACATGCACATAGCATTTCGAACTTAGGACCTTTCGTTAATTTTAAACAACAAAAACCATTGCTTCTAATTAAACTTTTATCCATTAGCCAAATTTTATAAATTTATTATCTTATGAAAAGAAATTTGTAAAAATTGAAAAGTAAATAAGCATACGTGTTGTTTTGAACCCAAGACCTCCTCATTATTTTCAAATTACAAAACCACCACTTCTAGTTAAATTTCTATGTCATTGAACCAAATTTTAAAAATTTATACTCTTATGAAAACATATATAAATATACCATCTTAATAATTTTGATGCCTCCAATTCTTTTGGGCCCCGAATGATCGCCCTGCCTGCACTGGGCCTGGGCCGGCCCTGTCGATTCATCCTCTCAGCAGCTCCATTTTGTTGGGGATTCTTCTTTACTGTTAAGATCTTTATGATGCCTTCCTGCTTGCAGTAATCGGTAAACTCATTACTTGTATATTCACCTCCATTGTCACTTCTCAGGTACTTGATCTTTCTTCTAGTTTGATTCTCGGTTTCTGTTTTCCATTCCTTGAACTTTGCAAAATCCTCGAATTTTTGATTCATGAAATAAACCCAAACCTTCTTAGAAAAATCATCCATGAAAGTACCAAATATCTGGCTCCACTGTTTAATTTAGTTGGTACATGGCCTTAAACATCTGAGTGAATATAGTTGAGTTACTCCTTGCTTTGGTTATTTGCACTACTACTGGCGAATGATACCTTTCTTTGCTTCCCGAGAACACAGTATTCACAAAAGTCCAGTTTGCAAGATGACACGCCTTCTAACAGGCCTTGCTCGTATAATTCTTGCAACCCCTTCTGGCTTATGTGCCCGAGCCTATGATGCCAGAGTTCAGTCTTGTCTTCTATACTCTAATTTACAGAACCAATTGCTCCCCCGGCTGTAGTGGTCCCAATTAACTTATACAGCTTATTGGGTTGTAGGTCACTCTGCATTACCGTTAGCAACCCTTTGGTAACCTTGAGTTTTCCTTTTTTAGACTTGTACCCATAACCGGCCTCATCTAAAGTACCTAAGGAAATCAAATTCTTTCTTAGTCTAGGGAGATATCTAACGTTCCACAAAACTCGTGTTATCCCATCGAACATTTTGATTTAAATAGTGTTGATTCCTCTTACTTTCATAAAGAATCGTCCCCCATTAGGACTTCCCCGTTGCTGACTTCTTTGTAAGTATTGAACCATTCTCTTATTGCACTCATATGAAAAGTGCATCTGGTATCCAAAATCCAATTTGTGAAAGCCTTGGAGCCTGATGTTACTTTAAGAAGCTCCACATCACTCTCATGCTCGGTGACTGCACTAGCTGAACCTGAGCTTCCTTCCATTTTAGCTTTCTTTTCTTTTCAAATCTTGCAGTTCCTTTTCCAATGATTGGTTGAACCACATTCAAAGCAACCTTCCTTGTTTTCCTTTTTCTTCTTGGATTTTGACCTACCATTGTTGTTGGTTCTCTTCCTTTGTCTTTTCTCGCTCCCTCTCCTTGCCTTTGACATAAAGGCCTTGAGAGCTTTCAGTTATATAATCTAGTTTAGCATATGACTGAAGAGCTTGAATTACGTCTTCAAGCTTTAGGGACTCTTTTCCAAACATTAGAGTTGTTTGAAAGTGTTTGAAAGAGAAAGGTAGAGACCTCAGCAAGATGATAGCCATATCATCATCTTTGTAAGTTTCTTCAACCTTCTGAAGATTAGCTATGTAATTCTGGAATCTGCATAAGTGATCTTCAATATCACCTCATTCTTCTAGTCGAAGCCCGAATAGTTCATCCTTTAGAAAAAAGTTTATTAGACACAATTTTGCCCATATAAACATTCTCCAACTTTTCCCATGCTTCTTGGGCAGTCATCTTTTCGGTGATGTGTGACCGAATTGATCTTGTGAGATGGATTTCGATGGAACTCTTGAACCTAGCTCTTCATACCAATTGTTGAAAAAATGCCCACTAGACCTTGTTCTTTAATGTAACCAACGACAATAGACTAAAACTTAGCAAAATAGAGAAAACTAGAAAACACACACGACTTATATTGGTTCGGCATAACTTTTGCCTACGTCCAGTTATGATTTCTCTAGATAGAGAAATCATCGCTCATTTGATTAATAATAGAGATTAGAAAACTTTTGCAAACCCTGGAACTAATCTCTCTCACTTGTCTTGGCTGTCACAATTTTTCTCTATAAAATTTAAGCCTTGCCGCACCCTATTTATAGACATATGGTGCAGTTTACATGTCCTTTACAGATTATAATTCCTATTCTAAATGGAATAGGAAATTAGACTTCCTTTCCAATTCCAAATAGACTACTAGGATTTCTAATCTAAATTTAATAAGGAAACTAAGATTCTTTCCTAGCCCTTTTAGGAGATAGCACCTTTTTTTTTTCCTAAAACAATCCTAAACATAAAAGGACACTAATTGACGAGCCAAAACCAAACAATGCTTAGCACTAAAACTTGGAGGGGTGAAAAATAAGGGTGAGTGGGCCTAAAAATAAAGTTTTATAAAAACCTTTTTGAAAACATAATAACCCATTGCCGTAAAACAAGAATAGTTTCTAAAATATACCTACTATATATAGTATAAAAATACTTACTAGAGCTAGCACTATCTTAAGGATGCAATACGTCACGAACTTTTTTAAATAAATACATGACATTTGTAATCACCTATTCTTGCATAAATTAACAAATCATAGAGTACTTATCGACACATGTTGACACACAAGTTCATGAAGGGATATTCTGACATGAATAGGACTGATTGTAACAATGATATACACTCTAGTACTACAATCACGTGAAGAATGGCGCTACGTGCAGCATATATGAGTCCTAATTGCCTATAGCAATCTAGGACAGGATTGGGACCTACAATGCATCCAAAGTGAGTGTACAGTGCAATGTGCACATACACGTGAAAGATTGGCCTTAGTCCATGTGAATACAAACATCGCTGCAGCAAACGTTGAGCAGATAATATAAATATAGTCATGCCAAAGAGATTCAATAGTTTTAGTCCACATAACGTTATTCATAGTTGTAAATTTAATTAAGGCATCCTGTAAGATTCATAGTGATTTCCTAATTCTGAACTTTACGTCATTTTCTATAAATGTTAATTTAACTACGGTAATCATATAGAAAATTCATTATTAGGTGTTGATGTGAAATTAAATTGCACACAAACTTAAACCCTTAGCAATGTAGTATGTGAAAGTAGGAATCGTTCTAGGCCGAGGATTAAAGGGATTGCTTATCTACACAACTTAGACTCTAAAACACTAAACTAGACTCAAAACAATGAAAACAAGTACTAGGGATCAATTTGAACGAATTCTAGCTTAAAACAACCTAACTTAACTTAAACAACTCAAAACAAACTTAAAATAGCAAACAGAACTCAATTAAACAGTTTCTAGACTTACTAGACTCAAAACAAGCTAAATAGACCTAAAACACACAAAACAAGTTATCTAGACTCTAAACTAACACCTAAGATTGATTTGAACGAATTTAAGACTCAAATTGACTCAAAAGACTAAAACACACAAGTTTTGAAGAATTTAGACTAAACTAACTCAATTTAAAAGCAAGGGATTGGTTTTGAACGAATTTAAACTTAAACTAGACAGAATTGAAAACAAACTCAATTAGACATGAAATTGGGTGAATGAATGGATGAATGGCTAGCTAGAGGATCCTTCTCCACACATGACACATATGCAACATAAATCCATTTCCAGTTGTTCTTTCTACAAACCATGAACCTCAATGCCCCAAATTAACTTTGACAGCACGCATTAACCCTCAAATTTTCCTAGATTCATTGAATTGGACGTAGCGCCGCAAACCAAATTATTCTTATCAAGTTCCCTATATGACAGCATACTAGAGATACATATCAAAGATCATTACGTTCTATGAAAATCATAAGCATTGACAAGGTATTCGTGACTATGACAGCACGACACTCCTACCAGGAATTCACTTAATCCGATTGTGACTAGCAACCTCCACTACTTGTAAATATAAGTTTGTAACGATTAGGTGAAACTCCCTTATATTTTAGCATCAAATCCTAGCATGCAAACTAAGTATGCATCATTAATCAACACACAAGAATAAGTTATCAATCAAACAGTTAAGCAAATTGCATTCATGGTTTATGAAATCACAACTGGATGTAATCAACTCATGTCACATATATGTTCATGGCTTTGAATTCCCCCCTAGCCAAGAAGGGGTTTAGTTCCTCATGATAGCAATCAAACAAAGAAAACTAAATTGAAACATTAAAAACAAAGATAGACAACACCTAGAAACACTCCAGCGATCCAACGTCTTGAATGGCATGCACGACTCTAGATGGCACCTTCTCCTTCCTTCCTTGCAAAGTTGCGGCACAATGAGGTTATGTGGGTGATTTGTGGTGTAGAGAGTGATGTATAGGGTTAGAGAATGATATAGGGGATGGTGAAGAGAATGGTGCGGCTGAATAGTATATTTATAGTGTAAAATCACATCACAAATCAGCAAGGAAAATGACTTAGTGTTTAGGGAGACTAGGAAATCCAAACCCACCAGGAATAGGCATTCTAGAAGACCAAATCCACAAGGAATGGGGAAATTACATGCGGCTGGGACTTAGGCTTCTAGATGGAACATGGCGCCACTTCTTTAGGGATTTCTAGAAGGATTTAGGTGCATGTTCTTAGGCTTCTAGATGGAACACTTAAGGGACCAGACGCCACCTATTTAGGGTCAAGGATTGGGTTTCTAGAAGCATAGGGGACACTGCACCAAATTAGGAGAGACAAGAGCTTCTAGAACAAGGTTAGGCGCCACCTTTGTAGGGAGAATGATAAGGCCTTCTAGAACATGTTTTTATGTCTCCTAAACTGAAAAACAAACCCTCTTTGTATCAGGAATTAAGTTAGAAAAGGATAAGTAAAATATAAGGTTTGTTAAGATAGGATAAGGATTAGATAAGATAAGGATAAGATAAGGTTGTTTGGATAATGTTTTGGATAATTCTCCTTCTTTTGAGCTGATTCCTTATCTTCAATGACTTGAATTGATTTCTCGAACTCGAAACACATTCCTAGCTCCATTTGAACTCCAAATTCGTCCATCCTCTTGCCTATTGCTTGTGCTATCCATTTCAAGCCCAGGTTTGCTCCAAAATGCTCCAAAATGCATCGTTTTGCCAACTTTACTTCTTGGACCTAAAAACACACAAAAATGACTTAAAACATTATAATAAGCAACAAATAACTAAGTAAATGCAAGAAAACATTCTAACTAAGTCGCATAAATATGCTCCTATCAAATTCACCCACACTTAGCTTTTGCTAGTCCTCGAGCAAAACAAAGAAACAAAACATAACCTAAACCTTCCAACGTTCGTCTCAGGGATTTCCAATGGTACATTACATGTCAAAAATCATTACTAACATAGATTTTAGTATCCCTACCCCCGAGCACATACTTAATCGCAATAGCCACCCACTAGCTCACATGTACCCAATTAAAACACATTTTGAATGTAGTAACATGCCTTAGAGAATCCCTCAATTCCTTACAAGATATGCACTCTATTTTCACACAAACTTTCTGACTACACTCCCTACACTAGGTATATGTGAGAAGATTAATGTAAACATGAAAACTAAGCACTCACATATGTTTATAACAAAGAAGGCACCTTTTGGAATTATTAATCACATATGATTATGATCGCATGAATGGAATGCTACTAGTTAGATGCAAGAACCAGGGATACCATATGCTCAAACCAATCCCAAACTCCACATATTGAAATACATAACACTCAAGATAGAAGTTTTAAGGGGGTGTAACGAGGCTTTAAGGTATTGGCTAACAAAGAAAGTTAAGGATAAACAAAAGTTCTTAAAGAAATAGCAAGCAAAGCAATGAAATCACACTTAGAATTCACTCTTGAATGCAGCAAATGACTTTAAACACAAATGGAAGATTCATAGAACTTTTAGGGCCATATTCAAACTTTTTGGACCCTTTCTTCAACAAACAACACTTTTGAACATCAAATGACTTCTTTTCAAACTTTCTTCTTCTTTTGTACCCGTGCCCCATTCTTTTTATTTGTTTGGCACCCAAAACGTATAGCCATGCTACTTTCAACGAGAAACCTTCCCCCACACTTGTTTTTCTGCATAATGTAGATCAAAAGGAATCCCTTCTAAGTTATGCTTCACTATCCTTTAAGAACAAGGGTATGTAATGTCCTATACTAGGCTATGTAAGGATAATGTGGCTAACCGATAAGTTCATATTTATATATATTTTACATCAAATTCACTTGTCTTTTCTTAGTTAGTTCCTTTTATTTTTGAGCTATTTACTTTGTTTTTGTGTTTTATAGAATTTGTCAAGCAAAGAAAAGAAAAATAGAACAAGTAAGATTTTAAGTAATAAATTCGTCAAAACTGCCTGTGCAGATCAGCTGACTTTGAAAGCAATTTTCGAACTGCTCAAAATGAACTAGTGAATGAGCCTTATATGTTTGGAATGCTACAGATGTCTATTTTCTGGAGCATTTTGCGGATTATTAAGATCATTTTTCTAGAAGAAGTTATGGGCATTTTAACACTGAAATGTTCCAAAGCGGTTGAGCAGTTTGTAACTGCAATGAGCAAAGCACATGCATGCAGCAAAAGGATGGACGTTTTGGTGCATGAAGGGGATTCAAAGACATGCTAAAATCTGATCAAAATGAAGAAGATACCTTGCAAAGACCAAGCATGTGTGTTGCTAGCTGTTTTAATCATGAAAACACAAGTGTGCAAGTTGTTTTTGCAAGGAAACCCCACAACATGGATGGATAATCATGTTTTGCAAGTGTGGTAGCTTATTTAATCATGAAATACAAGTGTGCTAGCTGTTTTGCAAGTGTACTAGCTAATTCATCATGAGAAGACCAAGAGAGACCAAAGGCATGGACCAAGGAGGATGAATGCAACTTGTTTCATCATGAAATTTCTGCAAAGATGCATGTGTGCTAGCTGTTTTTGATGATTAATTCTTGCTTTGTATTGTTTATTAAAACAACTTGTGTGGTTCTTTACTTTTGAGCACCTATAAATAGGCCTTCTTGCAAGGCTTAAAACTCACCAATTCATACAACAACTTTCTTCTACACATCCATTCATTCTCTCTAAAAACAGCCGCACCTATTCCCTAAAACCCTCCCCAAAAATCTGCCCATAAACACCATTGCCACACCCCTACCTACCTATCCTAAACACCACCATACATCCCCCTATCCATTCCTCCATACAACCAAACCTTCAACCCACAACCACCCCTTGTGCTGTAGCAAAGGAAGGAAAGGAAAGTGCTTGGACGTGCTTGCCACTCAACGAGGATCGTTGGAGCGTTTAGGTGTTTTCTTTCTTTTATTTTCAATGTATAAATCTATTTACCTTTGTTTTACAATTATGAGGAACTAAACCCCCCTTTTTCTAGGGGGGATTCAAAGCCATGATTACATTTGCTTTATGAATTAATTACTTTTGGTTGTGCTTTAATAATTTGTGATTTCAATTCGCTTAACTATTTGATTGATAACTCATTTGTGTATGTTAATTAAGAGTGCACGCTTAGTTTTCATGCATAAGTTTGATGCTAGAATATAAGGAAATTTCACCTAATCGTTATGAACTTATATTCATGAGTAGTGAAGGTTGCTATCCACAATCGTGTTAAGTGAATGCTTGGCAAGAGTATCATGCTTTTCATAGTTACGAATGCCTCGTCAATACTTATAGTTCTCATGAATCTTAATGATCTTTGATTGTATCTCTATTGTGCTTTTCACGTATGGAACTTTTGAAGAATGTTTTGAATTGTTATATGCGCTTTCCCATTCAATTCATTAACTTAAGGAGAACTTGAAGGTTAAAAAAGTGCTATCACGGTTAACCCGGAGTATTGAGTTTCATAAGTTATCAAAAGAACAACTAAAAATTGGTTTATGTACAAGTGTATCATGTGTGGAGGAGAACACTCTAGCTAATCCATCATCCATTCAAATAACCATATTTTGTGTCTAAATTTGTCCAGTTTATAATTTGTTTATTTTCACGTTATTCTCATCAAAACCCAATCCCCCTTTTACAATTTATGTCCTTTGATTTGAATCTACTTTATTTGATTTCTTTTGAGTTCTTTGAATTGATTTAGTTTAGAGTTGGTTAATTTTCATAATTTGAAACTTTTAAATTCCATTCACGTCCTAAAGCATCCCTACAATCTGTTTTAGTTTATTTGTTAGTTTTAATTTGAGTTATTCTAGTTTAGTTGAAATCATTTGAATCCAGTGAAGTGTTTTCATTTTAGATTTGTGTTTTTAAAGTTTCATTTAGTGTTTCTAAGTTTATTTTATATAGATTAGCAATCCCTCCTAATCTCCGGTTTAAAACGATCCCTACTTGCATATATACGACAATTGTCAACAAGAGGGTTTAATTTGTGCGTTTGCTTATTCATCGCACCAAATTTTTCATCGCACCACTAACAAAGAAAATAGGCTAAACAAGGCTCAACGGGGTTAAACCTACAATACATATGCAAAGGGTTAGGCTTTTTGGCTCTGGTTTTAAATAAAGAACTTCATCTCGTTATATGTTATGCAATCAATTTTAGTTTTGAATGAAACAGATATGGGTTCTAGTATTTGGATCTATAGGGACGAGAATGCACTCTAAGTAGCAACCAAGCAAAGAAATGATGAGATCATGCAACGACTTTAGAAAACAAGAATGTCAAGATTAATAACTCTCCAAAGAACGTTTAGGCTCAAGTCTCTCAGGGTTGTAGCGTTAGTTTGAGTTTCTTCCTTCAAGCATGTTACAAAAACTAATTTTTTCTTTTGTGATTACATGTGAATTCATGAGTTACAACTACAACCAAGCATAAACAAAAGCGCATATCAAACTTCCATCCATGTTTGTAACTCTCTTTAACAGTCATGCAATTAAAAACCAAATCCTCATCATTGTGTTGGAAGGTACCCTAAGACACAAAACCGACTCTTTTTCGATTTTTTTTCAAATTTTCGTATTTTTACTTCAAGACACATAAAAACACTTCAAAACACACTAAAAACACTTAAAACAGTGAAAACAACTTTAGAAGTGATGGGTGATAAAATCCCACGAATTTGCAATGAAAACACTTTGTTTACCCCCCCCCCCCCCCCACACTTAAACCAAACATTGTCCTCAATGTTTCAAACATAGACTCACACATAAGTAAGCAAACAGACAACTAACAAACATGACAAATATGGCAAAGTAAACGCAATAAAGAGTAGGGTTTAGAAACGCAAATTTGGTTGTGGAGCCGAAGCATAGGTCTTCTTTATTCGAACGCATGGGTTGCCTCCCAAGAAGCTCTTGCTTTAACGTCTTCCAGCTGGACGATACCTCCATTTTAAGCTTCATTGGAGCCCACGGCATAGAGGGGTATGTCCTCCACGTTATGCTCCACAAAATTCTCATAATACGGCTTCAAACAATGTTCGTTCACCTTGAATTCTTGGCCCGTCTTTAGACTTTGGATGTAAACTGCACCATAAGGAAAAACGTTAGTAACAACAAAAGGTCCACCCCATCTAGAACGTAACTTACCTGGAAACAATTTGAGGCCCAAATTGAAAAGTAAGACTTTCTGCCCCTTTGAGAACGTCTTGCCATGAATCATCTTGTCATGAAAGGCCTTCGCTTCTCCTTGTAGATTCGAGCGTTCTCTTAAGCTTCATTCCTAATCTCTTCAAGCTCGTTCAATTGAAGCTTCCTATGAACTCCAGCGGCATCAATGTCCATATTGAAGGTCTTGACTACCCAATGCACCTTATGCTCTAGTTCAACGGGAAGATGGTATGCTTTCCCATAGATGAGCCGAAATGGGGAGATGCCAATGGGTGTTTTGTAGGCCGTGCGATATGCCCACAGTGCATCATTAAAGCGCAAGCTCCAATCCTTCCTCGTTGGCCCCACTGTCTTCTCCAGAATTTGCTTGATCTCTCAATTTGAAACCTCAGCTTGTCCACTCGTTTGAGGATGATAAGGCGTTGAGACCTTATGCATGACATTGTACTTCTTGAGTAGTCCCTCGATGGTTCGATTGCAAAAATGAGAGTTTCCATCGCTAATAAGTATTCGCGGCGTGCCAAACCTTGCAAATATGTTAGTTCTAACAAAATCTGCAACCACTTTAGAATCATTAGTTCAGGTGGCTTTTGCTTCGACCCATTTCGAGATACAATCAACCGCAAGTAAAATATAATTAAAACCATGAGATGAAGGAAAATGACCCATAAAATCAATGCCCCAAACATCAAAAATTTCGACAGTAAAGATAGGGGCTTGCGGCATTTGGTCCTTTGCACCTATAGTGCCCATTCGTTGGCAACGATCACAAGTAACACAAAATGTCCTAGCATCCTTAAAGATTGTAGGCCAATAAAATCCGCATTCTAACACTTTAAGGGCTATGCATTGTGTGCCAAAGTGTCCCCCATATGCATACGTGTGACATAAAGTTAAAATTAAGTTAAATTCCGAATTATGCACACACATACGTATAATCTGAAATTTAAGCAAGTATTGCAAACATATGAATGGGCCTCGGGCCAGGCAGTGAATTTTGAGAAGAGTTGTATGTCTTTTAGTCCTAATCTCACGAGTGTTGATAAGTAATTGCTTGCTGATTGTCTTAGCATGAGGAGGGTTTATTTTCATGGAAGATATCTGGGTTTACCAGTCCTTATTAGGAAGTCTAAGAAGGAAACTTTGCATATGTGAAAGATAGGATGTGGAAGAGATTGCAAAGTTGGAGATGAGGATTATTGAGTTGTGCAGGGAGGGAGTTGTTGGTGAAAACAGTTGCCCAAGCATTACCAATGTGTTCTGTGCAGTGTTTCCTTCTCCCTAAATCTTTTTATGAAGAGCTGAATATGATGATTGCAAAATTTTGGTGGAGTGGGGATCCAGGAAAACGAAAGTACATTGGCTTAATTGGCGTTGTTTGACAAAGTCGAAGAGTGAGGGAGATCTTGGGTTCAGAGATCTCTATGCTTTTAATTTGGCTTTGTTGGCAAAGCAAGCTTGGCGTGTCATGCATCAACCCGAGTCGCTAGTTTTTCGAGTATTTAAGGCGCAATATTTTCCTACGACGGATTTTCTGGAGGCTAGGGTGAATGCAAACAGTTCCTATTTGTGGCGGAGTATTGCTGCCTCACGGGCGGGGGGGGGGGGGGGGTTGTGATTCAGAAGGGAGCACGGTGGCAGATGGGGAATGGGAGAAGCACACGTATATGGCAGGATAGTTAGGTGCTTATAGACCACTATTTTTGGATTTTGTCCCCTCTTTCGGGCCACTGAAGTGCTGATTCTATGGTGGATGGCTTGTTCTGTAATGAATCACACCTTTGGGACTAGTGAAGGGAGTGCTTCAATGTTTGGTTCATCTTTCAGTGGTGTGGGTGAAAAGCTATGAGATACTTATATGTCGGGGAAAGTTAAGATCTGTGTTTAGCGTGCTTGTTTAGACACATTACCTACATGTACAAATCTTTGTAAATGGTGCGTGATGATTGAAGATTTGTGTGCTGTGTGTGGTAGGCATGTCGAGTCTGTCGAGCATGTTTACCGAGATTGCACATTGGCAAGGGCGGTGTGGTTTCAAAGTTTGGGCTGAGGGTGGAGATGGATCATGGGTTATCTCTTGCGAATTGGATTTCTCGTTTATCTGTGCAGCTGCAGCTCTCGGGGTTTAAATTTTGCTTGATGTTGATTTGAGCTCAACGAAATGACGTGGTTTGGAATGGTAGGATGCATTCACCGCAGGAGATCGTGATTACAATTGAGGGTTGGGAGTTCAACAACTCATTGTCTTGCTCGTATGGGTGTTGGGAGTTCTCATGAGGTTATGTAGTTTGAGGAGCCTCCGGGTTTACTTCAAGATGTATTAATTGAGGAGGGCTTGTAATTTTATTGTTCAGCTGAGGATAGGTTTTATTATTGTGCGGGACACTCTTTTTCCCTTAGATTGGGTTGAAAGCTCCGACAAGGTTTTTATCGAGGCCCAGTATGCACATTGTCCTCAAGTTGTACGTATTCTTTGCCCTTTAATGAATATCGTACCTTTTCAAAAAAAAAATGGTGATGGCTCTCTCCTACATATGTTTGCCTTGGTATGTTGATGAGTTCGTGCATACCAATGATGGGTCCTTTTGTTCTCTAGAAGTTAATAATGATACAAATTAGTTAAGAAATTATTCATTTATTATGCTGCTTGTATGAAAAATTCAGATAGTGTCGATCAATGTTGTTCCTTGTTATAACCTTTTTGAAAGGGAGATAAACTGGTACTCTTCTTGATTGTTACGCTAAAAATGCAACAATTGAAAGTTTTTTTTTTTTTTTTTCTTGTTTGTGATAGATTACAGAGTAAATTTTTTGGTTTTAGAGTTCTGATATTTTTTGCAGAAACAATTTGTTTTTTAGCTTTTGTATATTCAATTTGTGATACAGTTCCACTGCATAAGGTAATTTTTTTAGTTCTTTATGATTTATTTATCACATTGTAAGCTTAGACAAGATTGCTTAGATATTGAAGTCTTGGATAATGTCGAACTAGTTCAGGATTAACTATGTATATGGTTCCCCTAGTTTCCCTTCGTGCTTACCATTGAACATTACTAAACGCATACAGATATTTCTAACCAGGTTTTTGAAATGATTGTTGGAGCAGTAGAAACACACCAACTCCTTCGTCAAGGAAGTGGACAAACATTTTAAGTTTGAGTGAAGAGTTAATGCTTTTTGGCATGCCTATTCCTCCAATTTGATTTCGTTGCTATTGGCCGACCCTTTGCGTTGGAGCATATTTTTAGTGGCTAACACAATCTATAGAGGTTATTTTGGCTTGTATAACGATAATGCTTTCCATATAAGGAGCTAGTCTTCTTGCATAATGACGTGATTTTACCATATAAGCGTCAAAATTTGAACTATTCATTATCTTTATATCATCCAAAGATTAACTTTAGAAAAAAACAAACTTTTACCTAGAAGAACTTGTAGTTATCTATAATCGAACGATTTGACATGGTACCATGTAAAATCCTCATGGAAACCATGAACTTGTTTGATCATATGCATGACTAGATGACGGAACCGCCTCCGTTGGTAAAAGAGTAGGTGTGCTTGTGTTTTGTAGGGAGTGAACTGTATGAGGATACCAATTCAAAAGAAAGAGAGTGCTGGAATTGAGTTAGATGTGTGGGGCTGTTTCTGTTAGCTACATTGAGAAAGAATCAAAGAACAATAAAAGATGGAGGAAAATGAAGAAATAGAGAGGGAAATTTTAGAGAGAGAAATGAAAGTTCTGGATATTTGAGAAAAATGACAACTAATTACATTTGTAAGTTAAAGTACATTATATAATAAACAATACAAGCTTACTTAACCACAAGTAACTAATTAACTAACTAACAAACCATTTAACCACCTAACAAATATTCTAACAACTTAGGTTGATGTGGCATTGATTACATATTAACTAATAATCAAGAGACATCTGCCTTCAGTTTTAAGCTTTCGGTTCGAGAAAGATGAGTTGGGCATGTGTGTGAGCGTGAGCGGTGGGGCAATAGGATAGCTAACTATTCATGTTTGGCAGAATATAAAAAAAATAGAGAGAAAAACTGATAGACGGGCAAAACTTAATCAAATGAGTATATACATGGGGTTGAAGAACGGAAACAGAGCGCGAGTGTGAAAAGGGATTTGATTTAAAAAAAAAAAAAAGTAAGGCTAAAAAAGAGTATACAATATAAAAGAAAAGTTAAAATTCACACATCATCTGAAGTAGGACATGGTTACGGTAAGATAATCTTTAATCTACTTGCCTTTAGTTCTTGTTTATTGCCATTTTATTCAATGTGAATAGTGCTTTATGTGTTTTGATTATTTATTAACGAGAGATCCTCGTCGGATCCTCTTTGTGAAGATTCCGGAGATCCTTTAATCTTGTCATTTTATTATATATCGTGCAGTAAAAATTTATTTTGAATTATATTATTTTAAATTCAACACAAACATATTAGACAAAAACTAACTGCACAATGTACGATGAACAGATATGATTAAAGAATCTCTGAGATCCTCACAAAGAGGATTCGGCAAGAATCCTATCTCTTTATTAACCTATCGGTTTACATGCATGATTATCACATTGCATGAGATTATTGACATCAATGTTACATTCATGCAAAGCAAGACAAATAGTGTTGCGTTGTGTTCAAGTACTCAGTTGTGTATAGTCTAGAGTTGTGTATATATATATATATTCAAGAGCTAGAGAAGGCCTTGGATGTAAAATTTAAAAAAGTTGTATATGTTAAGTACCATTCTTTGTTCTTTTTTGTAATTTAAATTCATTCAAATATTCGATCACAATTGCGGACGAAACGGAAGGAATTCCGTTGAAATCCTATCTAAATTAGGACATGTTGTATAGGAATTCTTGAAACCAAGAGATAAGAATAACAAGTTCTTTATTACCTAGAATAGAATAACCACTTGGAATACTAAAATAGATTATACTAGAAATTAGGCCCGCACTTTGCTTCGGGAACCAGCTGTTTCAGACGTAATCGGATGAATAAAACACATTTAAGTTGAATAAATTCAAGACAATTATGAAGAAATAGAGGAATACATGAGTGAATGAGGTTGGTAAAATAAGTAGTTTGCTTTTATACACATTTAAGTGAGTTGGCATATAAACATATCACAGAATGAGCGTGAAGAAACTATATATGTTTGATTAGAAAGCGATGGTGTCCAAAAAATATTTGTTTGCTTAAGAAACAGAAGAAGCATTTAGTTTACATATATAACATGTGTCTTGCTGTGTAGGCAGCTAGTTCAACAGCAAATTAAAAACATAAAGTGTTGAGGACTTGCTCAAACAGCTAATTTTACAACCACAACTGTTTAAAAGCAAAAAAACAGAAAGGTCTGTCTTCATATGGAACTAAAGAAACAGAACCAAGCTGCAGTTTACAAATATTTTTCCCTTACAATTAAGATGGCAAAATATATGCTCTGCAAGCTACATACCTCACAAAGTAGTTAGCAAAACACAGGAATAGTGGTGTTTGAGCAAGTAAGTCCTCAACCACATAAGTTAAAACAAAAAAGTATGCAGTATGGTGTGCATCGTTTGATCACAGAGAGCATGGTTATTTACTTTTTCTAGGACCGGACATCTTCGACACTATAGGAAAAAAACATCAATCATAATGTAACAAATGCAACCATTATGAACGCTATTCAAGCATGCGTGCAAAAAAAACAAATTGTTATTTACCTATCTTTGTTTTTTTTTGCTGAGTTTTTGTCCTGAGGGTGGCAATTGGAACTTTGTCGGCTGGTTCGATCTTGGGGACAACCAGGTTGTGGAATTCTGCAGAAATTCTGACAGCGTTTGTTGTGCTTGTTTGCTCGGTGCGAGGTTTTTTGCTGTGAATGAAGGCAAAATTGATAAGGTTAAAGATAAACGTGATAGTTATGGAAAAGAGTGTGAAAGAGCGGTTGACACTGTTTCATGATTGCAAACATATAAGCAAGAGAAGCAAGTACGGTTAATAAGATTGATAGATAAAAGCATTATTAAGAAGGAAGAGTTAACCTGTCAGATGTGTTTGGTTGATCAGGGAACAACGTTCTCTTTGAAGTCCTAGCAGCTACAATTGATCGGGGTTGTTGATCTAATGGTTGGGAAGGCGTCAATGGGGTGAGAGTGACTTGATTGATAATTATTTTTGCTGCGGTAGGAGCAGGTGTTTATGGTTTGACTGAGGGGATTGATGGCTCAGATAGTGGCTTATTTTCTAGCAATTCGTGAACAATGAAATCTGTCTTTCTGAAGTTGCTGTTTTAATTTCCAAAAGAGACTTGAAATGTTTCTGATTGGCCCACCAAATTTGCAAGAATTGGCGGCACCACAAAAGGATCCTGATATCATTCTTGCATTACCAGAGTGTGGCAAGAAACACAAAGTATTTTTTCGGCGTGTCTTTCTATCATGAGGAAATTGTGCTGATTCATGTTATCTTCCACAATAACATCAATTTTGAACCTGTGTAAGAGGAGGATATTCTTGTGTTAGACAACCATCACTACTAATATCAATTTTGTGAGTAATCTAGAAAATGCATTAAAATTATAGTAATGCAGGGTCTGTATGAATAGCATGGACAGAAAGACACATAGATCATTTAGATGGATACCAGTCAACATGAATAAGTTGTGCAAACTAAAGAGCGTTTATTGAAAAGTTTGAGTTGATGAAATCTGTAACAACAAAGTCAAACAATAGTTAAACTATAGTGGGGATGGAGACTACCCTAAAGTTAATTGCATGCATGCACTGTGATTGTGAACCAAAGATCAATTAAGGCATCACATAGATTACAAAAGCATATGCTGGCTGGATTAACGTCTGTGTTTTTGCTTTTACATATAAATGAATTGAAGATATTGCAAATTTAATCATCGAGTATAAAGATATACTAAAAGATATCATTTGACATAGAAAAATTAATGATTTATAAACATAAAAACAATAGTTTCATGACACATTGAAAGTTTTTTTAAAAAGTTGAAAGAAATATGTAATGGTAGGTTTGTCACATGTTGAAAGTTGTTGTTGCATAGAATATTGTAAGCATAAAAATATTATTTTGTATGTATTTCGTAACCCTTAGAAATTAAAAATGGAGTCAACAAATTAGTATAAGGACTGGATGAAAAACATATGCGAAAGAATATTACCATGGTTCGGGTAATTTATTCAATGAAACCATGTTCATTGCATTCAAACGATCCAGATGTCTTTTTTACAGCTTTATGGCAGGATGGACAGGAGTTGTACCACTAGCCCTTGCCTAAATCAAGTCCAACAATAGTCGCTTGGCATGCAAAACTTTCATTCTGTTATTGAGTCATAGGCTTTCAAATCATTAATCATATATAATCGTCCCTTCACAAAGATGGAGCATAAGCAAATAGAGAAAGAAATCAAGAAGCAATGAAGGAAGATGTAGCAATTTTTGTCTTGTAAAAAAAGAGAGGTGACTGTTGTTAACATGTCGGTGATGAAAGACTGACCTTGTGCAATGCAGGATCAAGTAATAGTAACTGGTCGATTGTTTTTTACTCACAATTAGTGTTGATGGTACGACTTGTATACATGTCAGCTGAGGTGGGTAACATCCGAAGAGGTGATCTCAGATGTTGAAACCTATTATGTGTATGTTTAGGGTGAGAAAGATAAAACAAATATATATAAATATAAACGTTAGTGAAGAATGGTTGTGTATTTACTTTTGTGTATACTCAGGGAGTTGTGGAATGTCTAGATTGAAAAAAATAAACAGTTGATCCCGTGGTTCCAAGAACAGGTTTTCATATTGATAAAAGAAAATGATCAATAAAGTGAAATTTGAAGCAGCTAAATAAAGCATGTTGAGGTATAACCTAGGTATTGCTTCACTTTAAGACTTGTCAAAGCAATAAAGATGGGTGGTGGCAACGATTGATATCCACTGTCTTCAAAATTGGTGGCAGTCTCTCCCCATAAGGTCACACTAACAGTTTCACCTCTGTAATTTATTAAAAAGCTGGCAATTAGCTACATGCAATCAGCATAGTACGACATGTAAAAATAATAATCATAATTTAAAGTAGAGATAAATCACCTGATATTTTGAAGGTTAAGATTTCTCTTTTATGCAATTCTTGTGCGTTGGATGGTTAGCTCTTCAATCGGTTGGATAGCCGTCAAGCAACCAAATATATCTACAGACGATATTCATCAGAGATAATCAGTGTGCACGGAAGGCAAACAAAAAATCTAAGAAGATTGTTTCAATTTATGAAGCAGTTCTTGAAACAAAATTTGTTACCTGTAAGTTCAACATCCCTATCGATTCTTTCATAAAGCTGTTCAAGTTCTATCAAATTGAACCACTGCATCGGAATCTCGTGTTGTTTTTTGAACAGGAATGATTGTGGTCTTCTTGTTTAGCTCAACGATAGCATCATGAGGTACAACCTTGTTTGATGTTTTGTTGTGAACAACATGGTATTTGTTGATCTCGTACGCATCACCAACCCTCAAATGGTCCAAAAAATATTGAATATCTCGAGCATTTGTTGTTACATGAATTGCATCCCCCTTTCAGAAAAAGGAAACCAAAATAAGACAAAATACTAAATGAGCAGGAAAGATTTAGCACATATGGCGATACAACTACGCAAACAGTTAATATAGGATGGTTGTTTCAACAGAGATAGTATGTAAAATCACATGCAAGATAATAACGAATATTGTTTTAAGTAGAATATTGTTTTAATTCGCACAGGTGCAAAAAAAATAATAATTAAGGAATAGAACGGTTGATAGTTGATAATTTGATGGCACGTGTTATTTGTTTCGTTAAAAAGGGCTTTTGAAGTAGAACAAAATATATTTTTTGTATTGAAATGCAAAGAGACCAGAAGTGTTTGTGTTCCACGTTGAATATATGTTTTTAAGAAAGAAATTGATTCCAAAGCATGCTATTACATGGAGAAAATGGAATTTTTATTTGTTGCCCACACTACTCAATGATCGCTATGAAAACAAAAAAATTCAAGAAAACCAAGATTGGAATAGTAGTGAGGTGCTTCTTATAAAAATAGATAGAAATGGCTAATTATCGCTACAAATATACGAATTAAATTTGAATACGGGTGGGTAAGTAAAGACACAAATGGCTAACGAAGCAAGTTATGAAGGATGTAAATTGAAATGACAATAAATCACAATGATGAGATAACAACCTTGAATTAAAACATACACAATTTCAAAACAATTTTTGAAAATTAATATTTGATTAGATTGTGTAACAACTTAAAGCTTCTTTAAATAAAGAAAAAAAATGCAGAACGAGAGAATATAACAACATAATCAATGAAACCGATGTATATTTCGTTCGAATTGTTGCACATTGCAATCAAGGCTGGTTAATAACAGGAATTCAACAATTTGTCAACAAGGTGTAAGAATTAGACCTGGTTATCAATGATGACACAGTCAAGACCTGTAGATTAAGGATCATCTCCAATGCTCTTTGTGACCCATATCCTGCAAACTCTGATCAGGAGTTTGTTCCCTGGTTGGTATGGCGTTAGAAAACGAATCGGCATCAAGTCCATCAATCTAGAGAAAATACAATTTAAAAGAAAATTAAATTAAATATTAAATGAGGTAATTCATTAAAGAATAGTTGATCCATATTTCAAAAATAAACAAAAGCACATAATGGTAATATAAATGTATACCGTCATGCAAATGTTTTTTGTATAACCGTAAGGCATGTCAATATCGTGAGCAATAACAATCTTGAGACATTTTTCTGAGGTGACCCTAGACAATGCAACGTATAGTTGTCCATGAGAAAAGACAACTTGTGATAGAAATAGGCCAACAATTTTCAAGGATTGTCCTTGACTTTTGTTGATTGTCATCGCATAACAAATTTTTAGAGGGAATTGTCGCCTTCGCAGGGTGAAGGGATACTTATGTTGCGATGATTCAATAATGATCCTGGGGATATATACTATTTTGCCAATATTGCTTCCTGTCATGATTTTTGCTTGAACAACTCTGTTATTTAATTGCGTTACAACTAATCTTGTTCCATTACACAACCCCTCACTTTGATTTAAATTTCTGATCAACATCACTGGGGCACCAACTTTTAAGGGCAACTTGTGGTGCGGTAAAGCAGGTAAATCAAGTTGGTTCAGAAATTCTATTGGATAAAGCACATCTAAATTTTCAGAATTTTCTGTTGCAAAAGATATCGAATCAAAACTAAGATAAGTACGACTTTCGCTGGGCACCATACCCAACACAAAATCGTTTATTTCAGTCCCTGTATCATTTCGTGGCGTCACAACTGCTCTCTCTTTTAGATATGACACATCTTGGAAATTTGTTGTGAAATTTGTATACATGGCTGAAACCATGGATTTGATGGGATCTTCATCAAAATTGATAAGGAATTGTTTTGGAATTTCAACCCAAGAGCTTTCTTCATCAGATGAACATATAGATCTGGCAACAGTACCGTTTCCAATATCTAATATCCACTTTGCAAAATCAGCAAGTTTTTCTTTTTCCACTTCGTTCAGACCTGTTTTTGAAAGCCTCATGTTTTGCTTCAGGAAAACACAGTTAAATAGGACCAAAGGTATGAACAATGTCAGCAACACTTCCGCTTGGAACAACATGAAGAATTTGTCTAAAATCACCTCCGAAAAGAATTGGTTTACCTCCAAATGGCAAATGGTCAAAGCTTGGTTTTGACCCTTTAAGAACATCACGAAGGGACCTATCAAGAGTTTTAAAACATCGTTTATGATTCATGGGGGCCTTCATCCCAAAAAATAAGAGTAGCTTCAGTGATTAGTTTTGCAAGATGAGTCCCTTTTTTAATCTCACAAACCGAACAATCTGTGATGTTGATAGGAATTTTAAATCTAGAGTGAGCCGTTCTTCCACCAGGAAGTAAGAGGGAGGCAATTCCAGATGAAGCCACTGCTAAAGCAATTTGATTTTGGGATCTAATTCTAGCTATGATGGTGGTCCACAAAAAAGTCTTGCCTGTGCCACCATGACCATGCACAAAAAAAGGCCAAATTTGTTGTTATCAATGGTGTCTATGATGCTGTCATAAACTAATTTTTGCTCCTTGTTTAATTGGCCGATTAGAAGTGAGTGCTCTTGTTTTAGTGAGTTAGTATCATAACTTAACTTTTCTCTCAAACACCTATTCTTAAGTCTATCCATCATTAGATTGTTCGGTTGTGGCATGTGATGCTTTGATAAAGAACTATTACAAAAGAGAATTTCTAAGTTCATCATGATATTTAGAAACATCTTGCAGACCAAAAGCATTAAGCATGTTTCTGGAAATGTCATCGCACATGGTCTTCCAATGTGCTTTAAACAAAGCTGATGGATTAACAACATTGCAAAAGAGCACCAACGTGACAAACAATTGCCTCAATTGAAAAGATGATGCAGTGATAGCTGCTTCTGACATAGCACTATTCCATTCTCTATCATCTCCCAATAAACCAAGCGATGCACATGCAGCTTGGAATGTGGGTTCAAAAACGTCTTTGACGGTCTTTAAATGATCAAAACTAAAGCTGCCTTTCTGGTAGTTAAGCAACAACCTTAAATAGTATAATTCACCAGTAGCAGGGTGAACATACGTAACCCTACCTAAAGATCTACCTTGTTTTCTCCGGCTCCATTGTTTTTCATCATTTTTCCAAACATATTTGGTGGGAAATTCAACGTAAGATAACTTACGTGCATCAGAGTCTTGGACATTTGTTTCAAACCATTGCGTTAACATTGTTCTTTCCAGATTAGGGTTGTTGATAACATAGTTAAGATCATCGGTCTCTCTAAAAACAACATTTTGGTCAGATGGAAAGTGCACAGACAATCTTTCAACAGATGGTTCCCTAAAATGAATGTGAAACTGTAATGATAGGAACATATTTATGTGATTTTATTAGTTTGTTTCCTTGCATTTACTTAATTAGTTTCATCTTATTAGAATGTTTTAAGCTATTTTCGTGTGTTTGTAGGTTCTAATAACAAAGTTAGCAAAGAAGTGCATTTTGGTGCAATTTGGAGCTGTTTTGGGGTGGAATGGATTGCATGAATAAGGATGGACGTTTTGCTGCATGAAAGGGCTTCAAACATATGCTAAATATGGACACACTTCACCTATAACATCCACCTACTTCACCTACAACATCCACCCACTTCACCTACAACATCCACCTACTTCACCTACTTCACCTACAACGTCCACCCACTTCACCTACAACATCCACCCACTTCACCAAGAAATTTTGTGGTGGTAATTCATTTTCAAAGTCTATAAATAGGCTTGTCCATCACAAGACAAAGGGGGGAATTCACACAACACATTCACAACACAATTTCTTCCACAAGTCTTCTCTCTTCCTCCATCGATTCCATCCACCTCTCTTCCTATCCATCCCCTATCACCCTTCCATATTCTCTAAACCTATTCAACCCCTTTGCCGCACCAGCATCAACCATCATCACCATCCCTTGTGCCGCAGCTTTACAAAGGAAGAAGGAGATGATTACCTTGGAGCCGTGCCTAGCCATTCAAGACGTTGGATTGTTGGAGTGTTTCTAGGTGTAATCTATCTTTGTTTTAAATGTTTAAATTTGATTATCTTTGTTTAATTGCGACTATGAGGAAAGAAATTCGCCTTGGCTAGAGGTTGATTCAATACCATGAATATGTTTGCAATATGAATTGATTACCTTCAGTTGTAATTTCATAAATTGTGAATGCAATTTGCTTAACTGTTTGATTGATAACTTATTCTTGTATGTTGATTAAGGATGCATACTTAGTTTGCATGCGTGAATTTGATGCTAGAATATAACGGAGTTTCACCTAATCGTTATGAACTTATATTCACAAGTAGTAGAGGTTGCTAGTCACAATCGCGTTAAGTGAATTCTTGGCAGGAGTATCATGCTTTTCATAGTTACGAATGCCTCGTCAATGCTTATAGTTTTCCCAAAGCTTAATGATCTTTGATTGTATCTCTATTGTGATGTTCACGTAGGGGACTTTTAAAGAATGTTTTGAATTGTTGTATGCGCTTTCCCGTCCAATTCAATAACTTTAGGAAACTTGAAGGTTAAAAAAGTGTTGTTCACGGTTAATCTGGGTGTTGAGATTCATGGTTTATTGAAAGAACAACTGAAAAATTCGTTTGTATGCAAGTGTGTCATGTGTGGAGAAGAACCCTCTAGCTAGTCCATCTATCAATCAATTCACTTAGTTTTATGTCTTTGTTTAGAATCTGCAAGTTATTTACTTTGTCTTTTAATTTTCGTCAAAAAAACCAATCCTCCATCTTTAAGTTATATTAATTTAGTTAGAATCTGTTTAGATTTGTGTTTAGTTAGTCTTTTGAGTTTATTTTCGTCCAAATCAGTCCCTAGTGTCTAATTTGGGTCAATTTGATTGTTTTGTGTTGTTTTGACTATTCTGGTGTGTTTTAAGTTATTATAGTTTAGCTTTCTGTTTTTGAGTTTTGTTTTGTGTTTTTGAGTCTTGTTTAATATTTTTAAGTCAGTTAGGTGCATTAGCAATCCCTCCTAATCCCCGGTCTAGAATGATACCCTACTTACATCTTTACTACAATTGTCAAAAAGATGGTTTAATTTGTGTGTTGTTTATTCAACGCATCATGTAACAATCTCCAAACAGCTTCGTAAGGACATAAATATCTAGAATTTAGATAAGCCACAACCTTATCAAACTCTTCATCTTCAAAAAAAGCTCTAGCTCGATCAACGCCTTTAGTTATGTACTTAAAAAGATACTTGATGACTATTGATTGAGAGCATGATTCAACATATATATGCGCTTGATAATTCAAAAATAGCTCACGATTGTAAGGGACAACAAATGCATTATCAAGCTTGATTCCGTTTTTTTGAACAAACAAATTTTCTATATCCCGACGCTTATATGCAACGAAACCATCATCAGAAAAAGTGGTTTCGCTTGTGAAAGCTTTTGGAAATTTTTTTGAACATTTGTTTTCTTTCATGCACGGTGAAAATCGATTTGCAAGACCACATGGCCCGTGCATCATGTATTGTGAAACTGCATCATACCCAACTTGGTCAGAATCTTTATCAGGAATCTCAGCCGAAATGATAGAATCAACATCATAAGGAGAGTGACATTTATAATGTTTGTTCACCCAGAGCAAGATATGACAATGAGGAAGACCTTGTTTTTGAAACTCCACTGTGTAAATCACTGTTTTAAAATAAAGAATGCAAAGATATCAAAACAAAATGCTTTAGATATGCAATGAGAAGATAGATGAACAAAGGGAAAAAAATTACCCAAAAGCAATTAACTAACCAGATTCGACATCACCAAAAGGTTTTCTTGATTTGATGAATTTAATCATATGATTAAGCTTTGCTTTAAAAATTCTGGAGACTATATCAGGCCTGCCTTCAGCTTTATAACCAGGTTTATCACGCAAATCTTCAATAATTTCAGGCCATTTAGCATTGCAGGTGAAAATGATAAATATATCAGGATTTCCAAAGTGACGACATATAGCCATCATATCCTGATAACTATTTATCATATATCTAACGCTACCAGTAAACGAAGTTGGCAAAATGACTCTCTTGCCAATAGCAGAACTGCTTTTATTTCCTGCTGTTAGCGCTTCATGAATTCCTTTAAGATTTTCTGTTCTTAAAGAATCTTGATTTGCCTTGATGAAATCTAACCTATCTTTTTCAAGTGTGGCATATGCATCAACTAAATATTGTTGAAATAATCTGCTGCCTTTCAACAGGGTATTACTGTGTCCTAGTCGATCCTAAATTTGATAACTTAGAAATGCTCTCATTGAAACTCCCCCAGTCTTTGGTTTTTTCCCTTTATAATTTGGATTCCAAGGAAGGCCTTTCTTATACCCATCTTTACCGTAAGGGAAAATAAGGGGATATTGTAGCGCCATATACTTATGATGTAACTTTATGATTCTTTGTAGGCCATTCATCCTATGCTCCACAATGATATCTCTTTCGGTGTGGAATTCGCCGATATCCCCAACTATCAAGCCACCTATTTCATCAGATACCAGCAAATTATATTGTGCATCATGATTGCCTTGTGCACCGTATAAACGCAAACACAAACAACTTGTGGACCCTTCATCAATCATATCTCTGGCGAGCCTAAAAAGCTTAACGACTTCATTACACTCGTCTAACATTTTAATGAGGCCATCAACAACATGATGGTCGAGTTTTTCAATAGCTTCTGATCCACCAAAACAACCAATACGATTACTGACTTCATTCTGAGTGTCATGAATGTACAACTGTGCAAATTTAGGATTTTCGCCCTCCAGAGGCAATAAGGACCCCATCAAATGCTGCACTTGACCATTTATCTAAAAAATATAAGGACCCCGACCCTTGTTGATTGATGCATCGACTTTGGCTCCCATTGATGTTAATGTCATCATCGAATTATACCATCTAACATTTGTTTTCAATTGCAAGCAGCTTTGAGAATTTTTGGGATTCAACAAATGATCCAAATAAGGAGGGGGTGGGTTTAACACATGGAAATTTGACTTTTTGACTCATGCAACACGCAGTGAACTGCAGGGTAGAAGTAGATGAAATTTTCTTTGCGGACTATTCTGCAGACCAGAACAGAGCACCGCGGTATTGACATTGACAATTTCTTAAGCCAAAATCAACATATTGTGGATCAATCCCTATAAAAACAAAGATTAATAGAAGCAGTCGTCAAATTAACAACATTATGTTAACTGATGCAGAAAAGTGAACTTTTGAAATTAGGGAGAGAATGATAATATAGTTATGTCGAAAGATTGCATACTTTTTCTTTCTTTTTTTTGATATTTGGCTTGCCCGGTTATTAGCGGGTTCATGCCAAAATGATCGGTTTGAGCATCAACAGCTAATAGACTGCACACATCAGCACGATCAGCAGCAAAAGCCGACACAGAAATCTAATTAGAACTTGTCCCGAGTTCAAAATGTGAGTTTAAAACACCATGGATGGGAAAATTTTGTTCGAAAGTTGATGCAAATGTTTGGGATGGGTTGTCTTGGTTGTTCAAAAGTGAGAAAGAACTTGAAGAACTTGAAACATCATTCAGCGATGGGAACATCTTGCGACTCTGAATCATTAAGATGACCATCCACAACAAACGTAGGCAAATCAACATGTTGAATTTCAACGGCCCTTGCAGGTCGGACTATTCGTCTAGACATAAAACTACATAAAAGGGAAAAAAAACAAAAACAGCAGCGGTTCACCTTCTAAAAGCAGCACACCAACTAACCATCTAAACCAAATGAAATTAGCAGTGAGCCATGACTCATTAAAGCAAGAGGTCATTAAAAAGACAAACACATCGTAAACATAATAATAGAAGCACAATTATAATGTGATTAGATTAGAATGAAGAACAGAGAAACTTTATTTGTGGCTATCTCCCTGGACAACATAATTTCCTATTGTAACGGTAGAAAGTATAGATAAAGCATGTAATGATGGTTAAAAATTATGATAAAGAGCAACAACATAAAGATCAAATAACAAAGCAACCATGATCCAAGAAGGATTCACCGACGACTGCATGTGTAACATTGCAAAAGAGCACAGATAAATGAAGAAGATGATAGTTCTTTAAAAGTGTAGAAATCTAACCGATACAGAGACGGGGATTACAGCTGCACACTAATCCAACCCAGCAGTAATGCAGGACCGCAACGATTAAAACAAAAATTATAAAACCTACAAAAAGCGAGAGATAATATAAACACATATATAATTGCAACAATGTATGTCTAAATATTTTAAAGAAATGACATGCATCAAACACTTTTAGGTTCATACGCAAAAGTGAGACCACATGAACAATTTAACATCGATAAACATGAATAATACAAAATCACATTTGATCTAACAATAAAAAAGCATATAATGCAAAACAATAACAACAAAACAAAACACATTTGGTAGTTCTTAGAATAAGCTAACAGGATAAACTAAATTACCAAATACTGCAACCATGAGAAAGTCCAAAGATTAAAGTTTGTGTTCACCATGTCTTTTTTCGTAGATGTAGGAAAAAAATTTCATTAAATTTGTTCACAGTAACATAGAAACCCATTACGCAATTCCATCACATAAGATGCCACATTTCATGTTGAATGCAATGCTAAACTAATACTTTTCATCACAAAATATCCATCAATTTGGTGACACGTATCAAACATAGATAAAATGGTATGATCTAGTTTCATTCCTTTTCACAAAGGTCTCAGTTTAGACTCCTACGAAACATTGAGTTTGATACAAATTATTAACGATAGAAATACTCCAAGATGTTTTGAGTCTAAGGATCACCAATTAACCATGCCAGCCTATCCATAGGTTGAATATTTCGTATTAGTTTCATGACGCAGTTTTTATATACTTATATGAAGGAAAACTGACTGTGTACGCAAAACCAAATAATTTATAAAAGAAAGAGGTAAATCTTACCAACTACTAATCAAATTGTAAAAGCAAGATATGAGTATTTTTTGCGTCAATAATAGGTTGACTAATTAGTTGAGACTGCATGAACAACTTAACACCGAGAAAGACGAATAATACTAAACCACAATCAATCTAACAATAAAAAAAAGTTAAAGATGAGAGCGGCCCGGTACATATAGTGGCTTTGTTCAGCATGAGATGATATAAGCAAAGAAAAAGTTGATGATGAGAGCGGCCCAGTCAGTATGAAAATCAAAACATCAAGATAGGAACGGCTTTAAAAGCGTATAACCAGTAAAGAAGCATGATTCAAAAGATCCTATCAACAACAACAGAAATACTGAAAATATATAAGTAGATAAACATAATCCCAATACACCATAACATTATCCCTAAAACGGTATAAGGGTTAATTTTTTACATTATTGATGTCATGACCGAACAAAAAAAGTTTTACACGGCCTTTATCTCATCTAACACCTGTTCCATTTCTATACATTGAAAACCCAAAATACTATTACGATGGAGGCAAGGAAGAGCAACAAAATTGCAATCTTGTTGAATCAACCAAACTTGTAAATTTCACCAAAAAACCCAAAATAAAAACAAATACTAAGCTTCTTCTTCCGATGGAACTTGTTCTTTCGGTGAATTACTACGATTCTTAGGTGAATGGATAGTGTGGACCACAAATTTGTTTCGATTTGGACCCTTGCCATAAACGCGCAAACCCAGCCTTGTTTTTTCTATTTTCACTGATTTCTTTGTGCTGGGTCCTGGGGGAGTTTCTCTATATATTTGTAGTTTGTTTTGAATCTTTGCATTTTCTCGAGCCTCAATCAGTTCCTTTAAATTTTTAACCAAAACTCCTCCTAGAATTTGTTGGTCTCTTCGATCAATCTCTTTCACCATTTTATTAACCCTGAATCACAAATTAAATACAGCGTTACAATGTATTTTTTTTAAGAAAAAAAACTATTTAGCTTGTAGATCTTAGAATAACACAGTCAAAATAATTTTAAATTTTAAATATATAAGTAATAAATAAGTAACTAAAGCATGTTTTTCCAAATTTAGTATTTGATTCTATTGGAACAACGTATATAGAAATAAAATAGAAAGTTACATACCCATAACTAAAGGAAATAATAGAGTAATTAAAAAGATTGCAATAGCACATTAAAAGATTGTAGGGGGCCATTGGAAGATACTCCAATCAGTTTATTTTGCTTTACAAACCGAGAGAGCATATCGCATAATAGTGTTGAACCAGACGGAGACACCGTTAACAGCATAATAGTGTTGAACCAGACTGAGACACCATTAACAGCATCTAGTTTGGCCAACATTCCAATTACTAAAATGCACGGGACATGTTCTACAAAATCCCTGATTGACAGGGAGTATGAGCAGGTCCTTTCCATATGCACAGAGAAGGAAATCAGTTATATGCATGAACCTAATTATGTAGAGAACCTATCTTTGAATAATTTGGTTATTGCTGTCTTTCAAGTTGACTTGGCAATCACAGAAAAAAACAAAAAAAACAAAAAAAATAAAAATCCCAAGTCAATAAAAAAAAAATATCCAAGCTATGCTACTGGTTGCTATTACTACATTGGCACTTAAAAACTAAAACTTTTGTTATATATGAATGTTCATTGCTTACTAAAAAGATAATATAGTGGTTTGAAAAATTTAAAATCCACTCACGATCAAGGAAAACACTGACGATCAAGGAAAGAAAACACATTTCATTAAAGAATGCACTTCAACCATTATCAAATTGTCAACCGAACGAAACGTATAAAACTATGCACATTTACACAGCCAAACTCTACTTTTTATCATCGAAAAAACAACAATTTACCTAAAACAAACATTAAATTACATATTCAAATTGATTCGACATTTTTTAAAGATTCAAAAACTGAACCAACAGACATTTTTTTGAATATCAAACTCATTGTGTCATCTGAATTCGCTTGTATATATAAGCTACCAACGCAATCACTCTACTACCACATGTGGTAAGCTATTAATAGCAGAGGAAAAAAAAATTACAAAATAAACTTGCAACCAAAATGAGTTATAATATTTAGCAAATTTTATGTATCAGTACTAAAATTTTCAACGGGAAACGAAACTGTATCTTCTTTAAAAATTTTGTACAAACATTTGACCTTTGTATCCAAGCTATGCTATTGGTTGCTATTACTACATTGGCACATAAAAACTAAAACTTTTGTTATATATGAATGTTCATTGCTTACTAAAAAGATAATATAGTGGTTTGAAAAATTTAAAATCCACTCACACGTGACATCAGAAATTCAAACCAATTTCCACTATATATGATGACCTCCTTTCATTGAGACCATCAGCATGTACTAAATTCTATGCTATTTAACAACCTCAACCACCATGCCAAAAACCCGTACACAATCCTCTCGACTCAGTTTCCAACTCAATTTAGTCTACATACTATTGGGTTTTACTGTGAGCTCAAATCAGCATGGTTACAACTAAAGCTCAAATCTTTACCAAAATCCCGACATCGTCCTCTCTCTCTCAAATTGTTCCACTCGATTTCCAACTCACTCAAATGCAAAGGAAGCTGAATCTACATGTAGGAGCTAAAGGTTCATCCATATTCATTTTTTACACCTTAATTCACACAACCTGAGTTTCAAACCAACCTAAGCACATATTCAAACAATAATGCAAAAACAGCAACCAATGCAATCCATTCAGCACAGATTCAAACCTGAGTTTCAAACCAAATTATACAGTGTTAATTTACTTTTGATTAGCTTTACAAATTTGTTAGATTAAGTAGTTCAGCAGAATTTCTCTCCAATTCTAGTGAAAACTTGCTGTCGAAAATGAATGACTTCGACTTGAAAACATAAAATGTTGATTAACCCAATCTTAGTATCAACCCCCAAATCAAATCCCTTTGTTTTTTTTTTCTTTTTCTCCTTCCTTTATTTCAAATTGAGATAACTAGATAAAAAGCGTCAAACAACCTAAACCTTCATTTAGATGAATTCTATGTGTGCCTGTTCCCAATAAAACAGAATGTTTAACCATCTTTCTAATAAAACAAACTCCAACTACTTCAGCATCTTCAATGAAAGGCCAACTTTATTTTTTCATTCCCCTAATTAAACCGATAAACTCACACAGCCTGGGTTTTACACCAACCTAAGCACATATTCAAACCATTATGCAAAAACAGTGAGCAATGCAAGCCATTAAGCGCATATGCAATTTATATATGCAATACTTGCTTGCACATTATTATGAATGTCCATTACGTGGTTTAGTTCAAATCCTCTTGCCTTATATGTAATCCATAAGAGCCATTCGAAAACCAAAACAAACCCACCCCCTTGTTGCAATTTAGCTCACTAACCCAATTGAATCAAACCAAATTCAATCAGGAAACAGAAAGTTAAGAACAGACCAAAAACCAAAAGAAACCCACAACTCACTAACCAATTGAATAAAAAAAATTCAGTTAGAGAAAAACTACAGCCCAAAATCATATATATATATATATATATATATATATAATCTAAATGTAAACCAATTCTTAGCTAATTAACTGAGAATACCAAAGAATCAAATTAAACACAAATTCTTAAAGTTCGGCATCCCAATAATCAATTAAGGAAAAACAACAATGTGTGTACTGCGTGTGTGAGTGTATGTGCTGCATAAGTGTGCGAGTGTATATTGTATTGCCAAGGAAAAACAACAATATTTTCCAAGTGATAAAAAAGGTATAAGCATGTGAGTATATATTGTATGTGTTGTGTGTGTATAAGCGCATGACAGTGTGTGACACTACATGTGTGTATAGTATATGTATATAAAATGTGTGTAAGTGTAGGCAAGTGTGTGTACTTTGTGTAGATAAGTGTATGTGATGTGTGTGAGTGTATATTGTATGCGTATGCAATCTGTGTGTGCACATAAAAAAAGGTAAGTGTATGCAGTGTGTATAAAAAGTTACTGTACGGTAAGGCATATACCAAAATCATTATTGAAGTTAAGAATGATTTCCTAAAGAGATGCAACATTACAGTAGGGTAAGGCATATACCAGATCACTTAAGTCGGAATAAACATAAACTTTACTCACAAAAAGAGAGAAAAAAAGTATATATAAAGAATGAGGAACACAAACCTATCCAAACAATAAAGATTCAGTAATAGGTAATAGCTTGCAAAACACCAAAAACTAATAGTTAGAAAAATAAAACATATATCAAAAAGATGAGATGAATTTGTAAGTCGAAAACTCCTCCTATAACTATTGGGTTTGACTGTGAGCTCAAATCAGCATGGTTACCACTAAAGCTCAAATCATTACCAAATTTTCGACATCGTCCTCTCTCTCTCTCTCTCTCTCTCTCTCTCTCTCTCTCTCTCTCAAGCTGTTCCACTTGGTTTCCAACTCACTCAAATGTAAAGGAAAGCTGAATCTACTATCTCTCTCTCTCTCTCTCTCAAGCTGTTCCACTCAGTTTTCAACTCACTCAAATGCAAAGGAAAGCTGAATCTACATGCAGTAGCTAAAGGTTCATCCATATTCATTTTTACACCTTAATTCACACAACCTGAGTTTCAAACCAACCTAAGCACAGATTCAAACCATTATGCAAAAACAGCAACCAACGCAAACCATTAAGCACAGATTGAAACTTGAGTTTCAAACCAAATTATATAGTGTTAATCTACTTTTGATTAGCTTTACAAATTGGTGAGATTAAGTAGTTCATCAGAATTTCTCCCCAATTGTAATGAAAACTTCCTGTCGAAAATGAATGACTTCGACTTGAAAACATAAAATGTTGATTGACCCAATCTTAGTATTAACCCCCAAATCAAATCCCTTTGTTTTTTTTTTTCTTCCCTTTCCTTTATTCCAAATTGACATAACCAGATAAAAAGCCTCAAAGAACCTAAACCTTCCTTTAGATGAATTCTATGTGTGCATGTTCCCAATAAAACAGAATGTTTAACCATCTTTCTAATAAAACAAATTCCATTTGCTTGAGCATCTTCAATGAAAGGCCAACTTTATTTTTTCATTCCCCCAATTAAACCGATAAACTCACACAACCTAGATTTTAAACCAACCTAAGCACAGATTCAAACCAACTACCTAATATTCAACTACATATCCAATTCAAACAACATGGCTAACATTCAATAATATGTCAAATCTTTAAGTACATTTACAAAACAGATTTAGAACGCTATAAAATCAACTTTATAGCAGAACATAAACATCAAAATCTAATACAAAAAACAAAGCAATGCATAACTTGTTGAATCAAAGGAAAAAAGGGAAAACCCATACCCTCCCATACATCCCTTTGTCATTCTCTCTTCACTGACCCTGGGCACTAACCCATTAATTAATCCCAAAAAATGCACACAGCCATCCTAAATCTATTGCTTAATTTTGTGAGCCACATTGTTTGATATCTGTAGTCCATTGTCATTCGGCTTGACACATGATTGAGCAGAGGACTCCATGAAAAATACAATGTCCATAAAATTTAATTATTACCAAGTATAAGCAATGTAATCAAACATACATAAAATGGCACGATCTAGTTTTATTCCTTTCCACAAAGCTCTCAGGTTCAACTTTTACGAAATGTTGAGTTCAATACAAATTATTAATGATAGAAATACTCCAGCATCTTTTGAGTTTAAGTACTACTACTTAAACATGTTAAACCACCCATAAGCTGAGTAATTCTAATTAGTCTTTGATGCAATTTCTATATAATTATATCAAGAAGAACCAACAAAGTGAGTAAAAACAAATTCTTAGTAAAAGAATTAGCCGATTCTAATTAACAACTACTAATCAAACTGCAAAAGCAACATATGAGTTTTTTACTTCAAAAATAGTAAAAACCCATGAAATTGTGCAATCATTAAAGACCTAAGGGCGTGTTTGTTTGACGGGATTAGCAAGGACTGGACTAGATTAGATTGTAGTCCTTTGTTTGGTTTGGAAAGGGATTAGGTTTAACGGGCTTAGGTGGGACTCGCTAGGATTATATACCTCACAAACCGTTCTTACCCTAGATCCCCAATTTCGGCCGGACTCCTTAAGGCCTTCAGAAAACCGTTCTTACCTAGTGTCGGTCGCCCTCGTCCCTGCGTCGCTCGCCTTGCTCCCTGTGTCGAGGATCTCTGCGTCGTCGTCCCGAACAACCCAGTGTCGTCCCGAGGATCTCAGCGTCATCTCTGCGACGTCGCCGTCCTCAGCGTCATCTCTGCGACGTCGCCGTCCTCAGCGTCTTCAACTTCATCTCTGCGTGGCCGTCGTCTTCAGCGTCATCTCCGCGACGCCGTCGTCCTGACCCTGCTCCCTCAGCCCCGTCGTCTTGACCTCCCTCCCTCAGCGCCGTCGTCCTCACCTCCCTCAGCACCCTGTGGTAAACTTCAAAGCTTTGATTTTTCTGTTTATGTTCTTTTGCAGATTGTGATAAAATTGAGGTTTGGGTTTGACTTTTTTGGTCGAATTTTTTCTGGTGGATTTTTTGGGTCGATTTCTTTTGATTTTTTTGGTCGATTTCTCAGCGAATTTGCCATAGAGCAGTGCACTTCAATCTGTTGGTTTGGGTTTGGGTTTGACGAATTTGGGGTCTGCATTTCTTGGTTTTAGGCTTGAATGTTAGTTTACTTGCACGGTTACATGTTGGAAAACTATATGTTGTGGGATACTATGTCGATGCTATGATCTTTAACAATATGCCTTTTGTTGTCTAATTTCTGGTGACTTGCTTGTTTTAGTTTGTTAAGTGATGCATTCAATTGACAGCGTATTGTGACTTCGAAACATGGCATGCTTTAATTGTAATCTTGAGACGATGCACATTTCCTTTCTAGAACTAAACCTTTGATTAATTTTGGTTACCGGTGTTCCAAGTGCTGTGATGGTTGGATAACAATTAGCCAATAACTATGTTTCCAATTATGAATTTGAATTAGGTAACTTTTATAACTAATGGGGACAAGTCATTCTATAGAATTTTGAAGGTTCAAATGAAGTTGATTGGTCGAAAACAATATTTGACGGATGATTAGTTGTTAACCCTAATATAATGTTGACAACAAATAGGTTACAACGGCGTATTTTATGTCCTAGTTAAATGATGACTGTTAAAGCTTAGTTATGAAAGCGTGCATAAGAGCATGCAGGTGCTTATGGGTTTGTTATTGCTTAGGATCTTTTGAGATTAGTATTCGTTGTGTTCGTAGTTTTTCCAAATTGCGCTGCAACGTTTGCTTGATGTATGTATGGTTATGTTGATGGGGTTTTGCATGTTTGCTTCTAATATCCGAAATTCAGTTATATTAATTATTAACATTGGTAAGTTCTATAGGTTTGAAAGGTTTGTGGTCACAAGATAGTAACAGAAGTAAAACAGAATGAACACTTTCTTTTAGCCTTGTAACCAGAGATATCGAAGATAGTAATTGGATATCAAGATAGTAAGATAGTAACTGGATGATTTCACCCATGAAACTTATGTACAGAAATCGTTTTCTTAATAGAAAAAGAGCAGAGATAAGGCAAGGTACTTGAACCCGATGAACAAAGAATCAATATATAAAATTGAAATATATAGATGCAGCACGTGAAATGTGTGTTACTAATCTGCTGATCTTGACAACAAACAAATCACGAATTAGGAGTGTTATGTTATTGATCTGTTTATGTTATTAAACTGCTGATCTTGACAAATTTTCTTGGCATAGAGCAGTGCACTTCAATCTGTTGGTTTGGGTTTGGGTTTGACGAATTTGGGGTTTTCTGTGTGGTAAATCTGTGTGGTTTTGATAGACCTGTGCACTTGAACAGTTTAGAATTTGGGGTTTTCATATTTCAACTCTGTTATGTTAGCATAAATCTGTGGGGTTTTCATTTTTCATGTTACTAATCTGTTGCTAATCTTGAGCTTTAATTATGTTCTTAAATTAAGAAACTCTTACATATTCACCAACAGATTAGTAATATTTTGTTAATTTATTTTGAGTTTAGAATATAATCTTTTTTATACCCTTTCCTTTTTTTTTTTTTTTTGGTTTGGATAGATATGGATCGGAGGAAGCTTTTATTGATCTTATTGTTAGAGATGTCTCATTTAGAGACAATTTGCATTTGTACAGTTCTTCTGTTGCTTGTGCTAAGAGCCAAACAGAGACATGTTGAACGACGCACTTTGACCAACCATTCACTTGTTAGACGAGGTATTAGTTTGGGTTATTTGAATGGTATAATAGGAAATACTGATATTGAATGTGTCAATGAATTGAGAATGGATAGAAGGACTTTTGGCATATTATGTGACTTACTTCGTCAAGATGGGAAGGTAAAAACAGATGGTTTGGTGTCTCTAGAGGAGCAGGTGTGTATGACTTTACAAATACTAGCACATCATTATAAGAATCGTAGTGTTGGTGGTAGATTTTATAGGTCGGGAGAGACCATAAGTAGGTATTTCAATAGTGTATTGCAAGGAATTTTGGGATTACAAGGTATCCTACTAAAAGTCCCTCAGCCTGTGCCTATTGATTCTACAGATCCGAGGTGGCGATGTTTTAAGGTATGTTGATAAATTGGTTCATTTTCCCTAAGCTTTAACTACAAATTCCCTTTGTATAAATTAACAAAAGCTTATTTTTTGTTTAGAATTGCTTGGGAGCATTAGATGGAACACACATTGATGTGCATGTAGCTGAAATTAACAAACCAAGATACCGAACAAGAAAGGGTCGAGTGGCAACTAATGTGTTAGGTGTGTGTTCAGGAGATATGCAGTTCATATATGTGTTTCCAGGGTGGGAGGGTTCCGCATCAGATTCTAAAGTGCTACATGATGCAATTACTAGGCCTAATGGTTTCAAGATACCAGCAGGTAAGACTATTAGTTAGTCTCAACTTTCTAAGTTAGGAATGTATTTTTGTTTGTGAACTACAAAATACTAATATAAGGTTTTTTTTTTGTTTTTTTTTTAGGTTATTATTACCTTGTAGATGGTGGTTATACAAATGGTGAAGGATTCCTTGCACCCTATAGAGGAATACCTTATCATTTATCTGAATGGGAGGGACGAACACCTTCCAATAAGGAAGAATATTTTAACATGAAGCATTCTAAGGCAAGGAATGTAATTGAACGTTGTTTTGGCTTGCTAAAAGGAAGGTGGGGGATACTAAGGAGTCCATCTTTCTATCCGATTAGGACACAAGGTCGAATAATTACCGCTTGTTGCCTCCTACACAATCTTATTAGGCAAGAGATGTCTGTAGATCCAATGGACAATTTGCCAATAATAGAAGATGGACAAAATACAGAAGAAGGTGAATATGTTGGTAGTGTTGGAACCTCTGACCAGTGGACTGCAAAGAGGAATGCCATGGCTGAAGAAATGTATAATGAGTGGAGGGCAATTAGGAACCAACAACGAAATTAGCTATATGTGTTAATGATAACATTATATTTTAGTTTTCCTTTTTATCATGCATGTGTTGGATATTAGCAAAATGATTAGATTGCTTATCATTTAATGTAATTTGATTTCTTGATTGGCTAGTATGCAAATTAATTGGATATTATGCAACTTGATTGGATATTATGCAAATTGATTCTTTGTATTGGTACTTTAGTAAATTCAAATAATTTTTGTTTAGGTATGGATAACGACAATAATTTGAATGCTGCTCAAGAGTCGAAAGGAAGAAGGCGTAAATGGGAAGCATTTGAGGAAGAAGTATTACTATCCGTTCTTGAGGATTTTGTTGCTCGGAAGCAACGATGTGACACAGGTGCATTCAAGCAAGGTACTTTGATTGAAATTGCGAAAGCTGTTAATGTTTTATGTCCTAATTCAAATATAAAGGCAAATCCACACATTGAGTCAAAGTTGAAGAAATGGAAAAAAACATATAGCTTGCTCCTTGACATGATAAACACAAGTGGATTTGCATGGAATGATGTCAAAAAGTGCGTTGAAGTTGACAGTGATGACGCATGGCAAACTTATGTGCAGGTTCATATCCTATTTTATTTATACATTAGTTATATTCTTGCGTCTATATTTGTTACGCATGCTAAATTTTAGTTTTGCTATGTTGATAAAATCTTAGAAAAATAAAGAAGCCGATGGATGGAGAAGCAAACCTTTTCCACTATATGATAGATTTGCATATGTATTTGGAAAGGATCGGGCTACGGGTAATGTAGCCGAAACCCCTGCTGAAATGATGGAGGAACAAAGTCATCATCGGGTTGGTGCAAGTGAAATTGGAGATGAAAATGTTTTTTCTCCAATGACCCAACAAAGCCAACAAAGCACCCCATCTGAAAATAGCCAAAGAAAGAGGAAAAGAGGTGTGGGAAGTTCAAGTGATGGAACCGAGGCACTTATCAGTGGATTGAAAGAATTTTGTGTTGAAAGTGGGAAAAGGATGCAACTAGTAACTGAAGCTATAGCTCAAAGTACTGCAAATCATAGTGACATAGCTAACGAACTGGAAGCAATGGGTCTTTCTCAAATGGAACAAATTGATGCATTAACTCTTATTTTGGAAAAACCACAAAATGTGGGAGTGTTCAGGGCTCTCAATTCGGAACTCAAGAAAGTGTTCGTCCAAAGGCTGTTAAGCGACAAAGCAAGCGGATGAGTATATTATGTGGTGCTTTTTCACATGGATGTATTTTATTAATCGTACAATCTTAGGTTATGGATTCTAACTTAGCTTTGCACTATGAAGTATTTTGGCTAATGTTAACTAAGATTTTGTAAATTATGGTTATGTACTTCGGAATGTTGTACTATGGTTAACTAGCATTTTGTAAAATATCATGGATGAAAGTTTGTGAATGATGTTTTAAAATATCATGTGGCAACAACTAGAGACGCCAACATTTGGATGAGATGCTGAATTGTAGGAGCATGCTAAGCTTGGAATCTACGTAGTGAATATTCTCAAGGAACCCTTATATATGCATATTACTTGGCTTCATATTATGTGTTACATGTTAATTGGTGGAATTGTATGGCTACTTGATAACATGATTCAAATGCTTATGAGTTTGGCTTTCGTTAATATGGAATCATTGGGAAATGATTAGTGGAATTGAATAACTATAATCATTTGTTGGAGCCCCAAATTGGGAAAGTATGTGCTTTATGAAAATATGGAACTAAAAGTAGTTGAGTCCACTTTCAGGGCACTAAGATTTATGTTCAACCTAAAATGCACAAAATAAGGAAGGTCTTTCGGTAAGAGTCAGATAAAACGATCTATTCAGGTTTCGAATTTGGAACTGAGAGTTTGACAAGATGACTAATGAAAAGAAATGAGATTATCTGTTATCTAGGTTAACAAAATAGAATGAAGAGGAAACATTACATTCACGTATTATCAGCCGTATATTTGTTGGCTCGGGCTCGGATTAAGAAAACCCTTTGTTTTTTTTCAACATCAGCCGTATATTTGTTGGCTCGGGCTCGGATTAAGAAAACCCTTTTTTTTTTCAACATCAGCCGTATATTTGTTGGCTCGGGCTCGAATTAAGAAAAACCTTTTTTTTTTTTCAACATCAGCCGTATATTTGTTGACTCGGGCTCGGATTAAGAAAAACTTTTTTTTTTCAACATCAGCCGTATATTTGTAGCATTATTCTATTACACAATGGCAAAAATTAGTCCTAGTCTAAGCAAACACAAATCTGGTGAACAGTATTGTTTTTATTATCCTGCGTCTTAGTCCGAAACTGCACCAAACGCTTCACTAAGTTAGTCCAGCTTAGTCTAGTCTAAGCCAGTCCAGCTTAGTCCCTGCAGCTAGTCCAGTCCGAGACAGTCCGGCGCAACAAACGCACCCTAAATGCTGAAATCACAAAAGAAAAACAATCCAATTCATAAATTAATTAATGAAAGGAGTATAAAGTTCAATCATAAACTAAGAAGAGTGAGAAAATATGTAAAAAGTTCTCATAAGAAAATTTGTATAAATTAGTAATTTAGACCTTCTCGAGCTTAAAAATACCATGTACTACACACATTAATGTAATCATTCGCTCAGATAATTCAGAAGGCGAAAACCAAAAGCCAATTTTTTTTTCATTTCATGCCTTGAAAACAGACTCTTCAGTTTATACAGTCCAAAAGGATATAATACTACCTGAGGACCCTCAGATCACTTGAAAGTGTATCCCAAGCGTGAAGGCTGTTAGCGAAATTGAACTCCTGGGTTAAGAAGAGGGTGATCCTCTTAAATGCATAAAATTAGGGATTCACCTGTCATTTAAGATAGGAGCCCAATCAGTCCTGTATAAAGAACTCTGGTGACCTAAATATGATATTCTCAAATAACCATGAAAATGTGTATCATTTTTTCAGTGAAGCAGCCAAAGTTGGAAAGGAGTAAAATTTAAATTGAAAAACATTAATCTAACAGGAACAAATTTAAAAAGAGAAAACCATCAGAATCTTTACAGAAATCAACTAAAATTGCAATTTGAAAACAAAACTGCCTCATCTTAGCAGTGGTGCTGCATATATTGGCCTTTTCAGAAATAAATTATAAAAACACAGATACACGCAATGCACTGATTTTTCTTATTCTGTGCAGTAACAAAAAAGGATAACATTCCCCCTGAAAACATATTACATAGATATAATATTCTGTAGCCGGTCACTGATCATGCACAAAGAAATAACGTATGTCATTTAAGGCTCTTCAAAAAGACACAGAAGAAGGAAAATTTGTCCTGTTTTTTAAAAAAATTCTCCCTGTAAAAACACATAGAGAAAAGGATAAGGAGAAACAAATATGAACCTTGTTAAAAAGAAACAGACATATAACCACCTAAACATAAATATAAAAGGTAACCGTCAAGTAAATCTCAGTAAATTAATCGGCAAGGAACTGCTTACATTCAAAATTTCTGAATGTAGTAATTTCTGAATAAACAAAATGACTCAAAAAACCTACCATAGTTTCTAAAATAATTTAGTTTCAGTCATTGCTCAAACAATTTTCCATAACCTAGGCCAGTTGTCGGTGAAAACACCAACTGTTTGGTTCCATTGATTCTCTCATTCCAAAAGCTTGCATATTCAACTTACACTCTCACAAAATTCAACCTATATAATGTTGGAAATGTGCCCTAAAACCAATCATATGATGATACTTTACGGACATTTCACATGTTAAACTAATCTAGTTTAATATCAAGGGCAAAGATTATTGTTTAAGCGGTTTCATATAAATGTTATATGCTTAAACGATAAAGTCCAAGGAATATGTGATTGGGAGAATGCGATCTAAACAAGTTAGATACATGAGACCATTCTTTCGTAGACACATCCTAAACGTTCCTGATCATAGGATTGCCAATTGGGCATTGACAGTCCGTTAAGATCAGTACGTGCTATGTCTTCTCTCAGGGAGAGTGACTAGTCTCGAGTCATTGGTGTGAGTGACACCAAGACAAACATGTAGGTGCTCAATAGTGGATGAGTTCACTGAACACGATCAACGAGGAGTTCTCATACTCATGTCACATGAGAACTCATGGTTAGGATAATGCAAATTAGTCCTTTGACCTGAGGCATCATAGTTGTCTTGTGGTTAGGTACTTAATCTTTGATTATGTCAAAAGGCATTCCTTTGGAGTGTCCACGGCATGGTTGGGGTCAAGCTATCTAGTCATGGAGACAAGTGAATGCGCAACAAGGGATCTCTAACCTTCAAACCGTTTGAGGGAGAATACTCTATGATATGATTAAAATCTCTGATCAGAGTATGAATGAGATTTAGGAATGTGTTCCAAATCACATTCAAGGGAAACATATAAGCACGAGATTCAAATTGGATAGCAGACATGAATAAACTATCAAGCCAAACAATGTGGTCAAGAGTATTGTATTAGAGAGGGACCGTATTGCATTTGTAATCCTAAACTGAATAGGTTCTCTACCTCTTCTGATTAGCTTGGGTAACCATGATATGCTGCTAGGTGTCACTCATGGTTTGTGGAAGCCCTAAACGTGTGTAATCACTAAAGGGAGAATTGAAAGTAAGTTTCAAATTCACAATCGATTTAAAAGAGTTTGAATCGCCCACTGCCTCGCTAAAAGGAACCTAATGGATCGTACACCGTGTAAGGTAAAGATTGAAGATTCAATGGAGATGAGTAAGAATAATTAAATGGTTTAATTATTTATGGCAAGGATTAATTAATATGTTAATTAATCAAACGAATGAGTTCGTTAAAGACCTCGGGATAGTTTTGGACCTTAAGGCCCAATGGGCTTCGAACGTCAAGTCCATTAACTTAAGTTGTATGACAACTTAATGAATAATGATTCACAAAGGCCCAAATAGCCCAAATTAATCCCTAAGGCCGGCCACTAAGTAAGGGTAGCAAACTTGGACTTATTTACAAGTTTGCCACTCAAATGAATTAAGGTATAAATTTGACTTTATAGCCAAAATTCATTAAGGGTTCTTTTTGGGGGAAATTGGTGAAACACAATCTCCATTTTTCTCTCTAAAAGGCCGGCCCCCCTTGGAGGGATTAGCTAGCAATCCTACTCCTCCAAGGTCACTCATTTCTTCTAAAATCTTACCTTGGTGTGGTGAATTAGAGGTTCCCAATTTTGGGAACTTAGAGAAACCTTTTCATCCAACCAAATCCATAGATTTAAGATGCAAGGAATGAAGGCCCTCTCTTTGGGTGATTAGCCTTTGCTTAAGCAAAGAGGAATCTACAAAGGTATAAATCTCAACTCACTTTGTTTTGAGTTGTTTAAAGGTTCACCAATCTACTAGGCTTTGAACATTCATGGGTAATGTTTTGTTTTTAAGTATATGCAAGCATGATTCCGCCTTTAATTTGTTAATTGCATGCTAATGATATTGCTTAAATGAACATGTATTCTCAAAATAATCCTTCATATAAGAGATAAGTACTCTACCATGGAGAAATGCATAGCACCACAAAGCATAACAGAAAATTCAAAATGGAAATGGAACCTGCAATAAGGTTTTTTCAGAAGAAAAATGGCATTACGGAATATAGAATCACATCGAGAATCATAGAGACAGAGAGAGAGTGGAGTAATTGGAGCAAAAAAGTGCATATTTATGCGACTTAACTAGCTTGTTTCCTTGCATTTACGTTGTTAGAAACTAGTTATTTTAGTACTTTAAGCCATTTTTGTGTGTTTATAGGTCCATTGGGCAATTGGAGCAAAGAAGTGCATTTTGGTGCGTTTTGGAGCGATTTTGGGCCTATGTTGGATTGGATATACTTGGAGCTAAATGGAAGAATGAAATTGAAGTGCAAATGAGCTAAGGGGCAAATGAAGAATGAAGAGTCAAAATTGGAAACCGAAGTTTCTAATTTTGGAAGTTTCTATTTTCGAAGGTTTCCATTCTTGAAGAGTTTCTATTCTTGGAATGGAAGTTTCCCAATCCTTCTTCACCAAAGTTTCAGCCACATAAGGGCTCCTAAATGTGTGAGGGTAGTCAATTGGTGGTTCTAGAAGCCTAAACATTCCTAAACAAACCTTGCCGCACCCCCCTTGCACTCCCTTGTTCCTTGCCGCACAAGCACCCCCATTATTTCCTATTTTCTGGACCTAAACACATTCCTATTTCAATTCTCTTCCTTGCCGTGCAAGGAGGAGGGTTCTTACTTGTTTTGTGTCCAAAAATCTTCCCTTTTTATATCCATAAAACCAGTCACATATCACATTCCCTTTTGACTCTATTTTCTGGAACTTAGGACACTTCCCTTTTCTCTTAGTTTTCCTTGCCGCCCAAACCACCCTTTTCTGACCTTAAAACACTTCCTATTTTGTTTCACATCTTTTCTATCCTATTCTATTTTATTTTCTGATTTCTTTTCTTCCCTATTCAATTAGGGAACCAAAATAGCTAAGTTTTAACACCTTTCCTGAACCCTAAGCTGAGCCTATATATATAAAAACCCATTCATTCACCACCATTCAGACTTTACACACCCTAGACACAATTTCCCTTCTTGCCGCAGCCTCCTTCTCAAGTCTTCCATATTTTCTGACCTTCCACACTTCTTGCCGCAGCCCCCTTCTATCCTAAACCATACCCTTCATCCATACACCTAAACCACAACCTTAAATACTTGTGCCGCAGCAAGGTGGAGAAGGAGGAGGCCTTGGACGTTTCAAGTTTGCAGATTGGAGCGTTTTTAGGTGTACTTCGTTTCATGTTTATGATGTTTAAATTATTTTTACTTTGCTTTGCTGTGAACATGAGTGGCTAAACCCCTCTTGGCTAGGAGTGATTTCAAAGCCATGATTATGTTTGTACTTTGAATTGATAAATTTCAGTTATGGATTATTGAGTTTTGAATGCAATTGGCTTAACCGTTGGATTCATAACTTATTTGTGTTTGTTGATTGAGGGTCGACACTTAATTGGCTCGCATAAATTTGATGCTAGAGTATAAGTGAGTTTCACATAATCGTTACAAGCTTATATTCATATGTAGTGAAGGTCGTTGGTCACGATCGCGTTAAGTTCAATTCCTAGCATGAGTAACATGATGTCATAGTTATAAGTGGTTTGTCAATGCTTATGATTTTCATTGAACGTAATGATCTTTGAATGTATCTCTATTATGATGTCATGTAGAGGACTTTTGGAGAATGCTTTGGGTTGTCGAATGATGTCATCCAATCTAATAACTTAAGGAAAATCTGAGAATTAACTAGTGATGTCACGGTTAATTTGGGGCATTGTCGTTCATGATTCAATAAGAAGTAACTGGAAATCAATTTGTTTGCATACATATCATGTGTAGAGAAAGAACCTCTAGCTTGTCCATCATTCATCTTATTTCCCAAATTCGTTTTACAATCTACCTAGTTTTATAACTTGCTTTGTTATTTCAATTTTCGTCAAACCAAAATCCCCCTTTTACTTTCTTGTTCTAAAGCGTTTAGAATATGTTTTGTTTATGTTTTAGAAGGTTTTGAATCAACCCAAAACCTTATTTTCGTCCAAAGTTGTGTTTAGAGCTAGAAACTGCCTAGTTTGTGTTTTTAGGCAGTTTTGAGTGTTTTTAGTTCGTTTTGAATCTTTTGAACTTGTTTTGAAGACTTTGAGTCATTTTTAACTTTGTTTTTATGTTTTTGAGTCAGTTTAGAGGTTTTAGCAATCCCTCCTAATCCTCGGTCCAGAACGATCCCTACTTGCATCCTTACTACAATTTGACAACAAGAGGGTTAATTTGTGTGTTAAGTTAATTTTCACATCAAGAGAGTGGAGTAAGCCGGTCTGAGCAAAAATAAAAAAAATGAGCTTTACAAAGTAGGAAAGGACGTCGTTCAACAAACTAATTAGTCAATAAACCATCTCTAAATTTGAGTCAAAGGACACACCAACTGAAAACAGTGCATTACCGCGAGGCATAGAGCATGTATATACGACGAATCATTTTATTTTTAGCAAGCTAAAATAAGATCACACGTTAAAATGTGCATCATTTTTTCAGTGAAGCAGCCAAAGTTGGAAAGGAGTAAAATTTAAATTGAAAAACATTAATCTAACAGGAACAAATTTAAAAAGAGAAAACCATCAGAATCTTTACAGAAACCAACTAAAATTGCAATTTGAAAACAAAATGGCCTCATCTTAGCAGTGGTGCTGCATATATTGGCTTTTTCATAAATAAATGATAAAAACACAGATACACGCAATGCACTGATTTTTCTTATTCTGTGCAGTAATAAAAAAGGATAACATTCCCCTGAAAACATATTACATACATATAATATTCTGTAGCCGGTCACTAATCATGCACAAAGAAATAACGTATGTCATTTAAGGCTCTTCAAAAACACACAGAAGAGGGAAAATTTGTCCTGTTTTAAAAAAAAATTATCTCCCTGTACAAACACATAGAGAAGAGGATAAGGAGAAACAAATATGAACCTTGTTAAAAAGAACCAGACATATAACCACCTAAACAGGCACGACAACATATATTTTTAAACAAACAAAGCCAAGTCAGAAACACTAAATATAAATATAAAAGGTGACCGTCAAGTAAATCTCAGTAAATTAATCGGCAAGGAACTGATCATTGGTATTTATCCATCAACTATCAAACGCTACCCTATGTACATAAACTAATAAAGAATAAATATTGCCCTGAAATAAAAGAACTGATCATTTGAATTATTCATGACAGAACCAATTTTGATTTGAAATATGATGGCCAAGAAAAAATCACACTTCTTTTCAATGGTGACCATGAATGATCCTCAAAAAATAACAACCATAAAAAGAGAACACTAAAAGCATAATCCCTTAACAGTACAACAGCAATCTCACTATGCTAAACAACCATCTATCCTCTATCCGCTGTCCATTCACAACCCTAACAAAAATCTTCAATTACTTTCATTATCAATTTAGCAGTGCACCCACCATTTAACTACAATTTTTCATTAACTTTAGCAATTAAATAGCAGTACATAACAATGGAATTTCAATGAAAAAATCTGATTATGTCGAGGGTTAGCATATACCTGCTGCTAGGAAAACCAGCTTTCAGTGGTTGAGACTCTTTGTTTCTGAGAAAAGTGTGTATGTTTGAGTTGCAGCGATACATCACATAGCAAATAATTAGAGGGAAAAAGAGTTTGTATTTAAACCAAGTAAAGAGATTTGTATTAGAAATTAATTTGTATAAACAAAATTTAAAATGAATAGACAAATAGCTCACTAATGGTTTGTTTGGTGGCTGTTGTGTGAATGGATAGTTTGATGCGTATGGTTGCGTTGGATCTGCATGTACATCAAGAATCAAATCAAAAGTGTATCTCAAAAATATAAAAGAAAGCAAGAAACGGAAAAACAACCTAACAAGATATGGATATTAGAATGATGTGAAGTGGAAAAGAAACTTGAAGTTGGTTTGTTGATTAGCAAGCAGTAGGAAAGTATGAAGAAATACATAAATGAGCACAGTGCAAGCCCTTTATTTATAACCAAAGCAAATAATTTTTCAATCAAGGATTTGTCTTACATCAGTTCAATCTGTCTTTGACTCATTGTAACACATATATATATTCATCCCTAGAAGAAAGCGATTCCAAGCAACCCAAAAAGACACAATGCAGTAAGCAAAACGCAAAACCAAGAGGGAAAAACCCTTTTTATTCCAAGTGGATTACAGTTACTAAACTCAAAATTTCCCGTAAAACCCTAACAGATATTATCCAAATGAAGAAAAAGAGAGAGATAGAGAGAGAGAGAGAGAGAGAGAGAGAGAGAGAGAGAGATGCATACAAAAGATATTTCTATAGTTCTACTCCAGTGATATCTAACCTGCGTAGAACTATAGAAAAAATTGCTGATATATTATAAACCCCAGCACAAAATAAAACCCAGGTCTCCTTCAGCACAAAAGCTCAGTTCATGTGGATTTTGGAAAAAAAAATACGTCCAACACTTGACAATCCAGATTAGAGGAAATACTTAAAGCGTAAAATTAACTACAACTAAACAAATTAACAAAATGAAAAAAAAAAACTAATTGACCTTAAAACAAAGAACAAACAGCAGGAACTGAAGACCAGAAGCAAGCGCACAAATAATTGGAAATTCAAAACATTAAAAATACCTAGAAGAACAGAAATGAAGAGAGAGAGATATCTCTCTGGTGTGAGCAAAGCAGGTCTTGAGCTATTTTCCAGTTATTGAGAAACCTCTCCCTTGCAACTGAAAACCAAAAATCCCAGAAAAATGAGCAGGATGCTTAAGCAGAAAAAAATCATATTTTCAACCACCAAAACCCAATACCCATTTAACCTGGGATTTTAGCGTTTTCTTTATCCTTGCAACTGAAAACAAAAAAAATCCCAGGAACATTATAAACCCCAGTACAAAATAAAACCCAGGTCTCCTTCAGCACAAAAGCTCAGTTCATGTGCATTTTGGAAAAAAAAATACGTACAACACTTGACAATCCAGATTAGAGGAAATAATTAAAGCGTAAAATTAACTACAACTAAACAAATTAACAAAATGAAAACTGAAAAAAAAAAAAACCAACTGACCTTAAAACAAAGAACAAACAGCAGGAAATTATGAGAAGCAGAGAAATGACCACAGCGAAACAAAAAAATTCAAATGATGGTTTTAACAAAGCACACGGGAACAAAACAATAAAAAAAAGTTTTTCAAACAGTGCATAACCTGTTGAATCAGAAGACAGAACTGAAAACCCATACCCTCCCACAAATCTCTCCGTCACTCTGTCACTCACCCTCCGCACCAATTTTACTCTCTTTCTATCTATCTCTATCTCCCTCTCCATCTCTCTCTCTGAAATGATAAATCCCCCAAAACCAGACCTAACATACCAAAGAATTGCAAAAGCTAAGCTACCATTAAAGAATACAATTAAAAAAACCAACTTATCTTTGATCTGAGGCATGCAGCGCAAGATCCGGCACCCACTTTCAGCAGAGTTCGTTCATGACCCCTACCCGTTTCCCTGAAATCCGGACGACCTATACGGTCTTCTCTGACCATTCCCACTCCCTCACTTGTGAAATCCACCTACAGCAACAGTGTCGAGAACCGAGAACCGTTCCCCTCGCCCTCGTTCTCCTTTCATCGCGATCTCCCTCTCTCTCACTTTGTCTTTCTCTCTCACAGACCCTTCATCCCCGAAACACTCATTCAACGACAGCAAACGAAACCCACCCGGTTACCCCCCATCTCGCCCAAAACTGAAAGGACAAAATTATCCTTCCAAACACACCATCCTCACCATCGGATTATTATTTTCTATGGGCAAAACTGTAATGTAAATTTTTTTGGGGCTGAATAAGGGGCTGGCTTCTCAGCTAAAACCAATACATTTGGGCCTGGATGCAAGCCGGGCTGCTCACCCAAACCCAACACAAAAAGTAATGGCATTGTTGTGATTAAACTGAAATTGGATTGCACTATTCGCACTATTCATTTCTACAGTGCCAATCTCAACCCTTCTTTAGACTAAAGTAATTTGTCGAGAAGTGTAAAATTGTATGGGCTAAAAATCACTCGTTTGGCTGAGTATGCTACAAATCAATTTTTACCTCTTACTCTAGTGTGTACTTCCAAAGGAAATGACACGACTGTGGAGCCAAAAATAATCACAATGCGACATGTGAATTTTTTGGTATAAGAGGAAAAAATACCCTAAATGCATGTGCAAGATATTCACCACCACCCGACAAGGTGACGCACAATATTGGTTCTACACCCTGTCGCCACAATCCATCCAGAGTTTCGACGAACTTTCTTTGGTTTTCACAAAAGAATATTCATCCCATCGCTCGATCAAGAAGAAGTCCAACCACTTGTTCAATGTCAAGAAGAACCCAAAAGAGTCACTTCGCAGCTATATGAAGAGATTCAAAGTAGGGAAGGCAAAGATAGTTGGATGCAACGACTCGATAGCTAGAGCAGTCTTCTAAAAAAGACTCCCAGTAAACCACCTGTTGTTCGGAGAGTTGATCAAGAAATAATATCTAACTCGAGTAGACTTCTTCACTTTACTAGAGAATCACGCACTTTGGGATGAGACTCAACGAGCAGACAAGGTGCCCGAGCAGCCTCGGAAAGAATTGGCAGTAAAGAAGGAGGATGGAAATCAGCTGAACAACAAAAGTAGGCAAGGGGCCAAGCATAGAGACCGATCTCCGACTCTAGGAGACCCGGCGCCCAAGAACTACTCTAAGTTCTCGATCCCAACCCCACCGAATGCACATTCGGAGTATTTTCAGGCAGATTCTTAGGGTACCTAGTAACCCAACGAGGAATCGAAGCATATCCCAAGAAAATCCTAGCAATCCTAGAGATGAAATCTCCCACTACATTGAAGGAGATTTAAAGCTTGACCGGATGAGCAGCCGCCCTCAACTGCTTTTTTTTGCAGTCCACCAATCGATGCAAGCCTTTTTTCAAGGCCATCAAGAGGGCATAATGAGCAAATGGGATGAAGAGTGTGAAAAAGGTTTCCAAGACCTAAAGAAGTATCTCACATCACCTCATTTACCTTCCAAGCCAAAAGCAGTGGAGAAATTATACATCTACTTGCCAGTCTCAAAAGTAGCAATAAGCTCTACCATCATACTAGAAAAGCTGGAGGCCCGACTACCTGTATTCCACAGTTGAAAAGCTCTCCTTGATGCTACCAGAAATTCAAAAGGTAACTTTGGGGATAGTTGTTGCAACCGAAAAGCTCAAGTTTTACCTTTAGACACATGTAGTCATCCTCATGACACACTATTCCGCTCAATCCAAACTCGCGACGATAAAGGCGTAAACACTAGCGGATGCAAAGTTTTTTGACAAACACAACAACTCAGCCTAAACAGCGCGCCAAGGGCAAACAAACACTAGAAGGACACACTCGGAAGCAAGTTTTATCCTCATCGCCCTAAAAGATTTTACATAAGAGCAACATGTACCAGCAGTTGAACACCACCTCCTGCTACGTGACACACAGGCCCAGCCAACCCTCGCTCCATAATTCAACTATAGAATGGCCCAATACTGGCAGCTGAGCATCTCCTACTATGTGTAACATGGTCCAGCTCCATAACTCCCCACCACGTATTCACGACGCGACAGGGTGACCTAACAATGGCTTCACGGTTCCTTACTATGCCTTTATGTCTAGCCTAGGCAACGTAACAGAGCCGCCCAACGACGCCTCGGAGGTAGCCAAGCACGCCCTACCCACGCCTACTCCACTAGATGAAGACTTCTGCCATTTGCATGTCGACGACGCATCTAACTACAAAGGTTCGAGAGTATGCGTGGTCTTTGTCACCTCAGACAGTTCGATGCCTGAGTAGGCGATCACTCTAGGCTTCAAAGCATCCAACAACGAAGCAGAGTACGAGGCCCTACTAGCAAGCCTTTGAATGCCAAAAGACTTTGTGATGAAAAAGCTTGCAATTCATTCTGATTCCCAACTAATCACCAGCCAAACTACTAGGGAGTATACAGCAAGACATCCAAGGATGACGCAATACTTAGAAAAGATATGCAAGCAACTTGAGGAATTTCAAACTTACATTCTCACTCAAGTTTGCGAGCAGACAACGCCCACATGGACGCGTTAACTGGCCTAAGCTCTATTTTCAACCACCAAGTTAAACGCTCTATTTCAGTGGAGCATCTAAGCAAGCTAAGCATAGAGGCGAAGTTAGCAACTGAGGTGTCACAAGTAATTGCCAGCTGGCAAAATTCTATTATAGACTACATGGTCAACGACACACTCCTCACGGAAATGTTGGAGTCTAGAAAGCTCCAAATAAAGGCAGCACGCTAATACATGTGGAACGGTATTCTCATATGAAGATCCTACATCGGACCACATCTCCACTGCCTAGCACATCCCGATGACTTAAAGGTTCTAAGCTCAATCGATGAAGGCATTTGTGGAAATCACTTCGGAGGCTGATCCTTAGCACAGAAGACTCTTAAAGCAAGCTACTACTGGACTACTATGCACCAAGGTGCTAAGGAGTTAGTACAAAGGTGCGACCACTACCAATGCTACATGCTAGTACCAGCATAGCTTGCCAGCGAACTACACCCGCAGACGAGTCCTTGGCCATTCATGCAGTGGACAATCGACCTGGTAGGACCTATGCTGCTCGCTACTAGGCGCACAAGCATGATGATTGTGGTAATCGATTACTTCACCAAATGGGTAAAAGTAGAGCCCATGATGACCACGACTCAGACGGACACAGAGTGCTTCTTATGGAGGAACATCATTTACCGATCTGACATCCTTCAATCCATCGTCATCGACAACTGCCCGCAATTAGTGGGCAAAGGTTTGGCGAAGTTCTTCCAAAAGTATAGGTATCAAGCAGCACATATCGACGCCAAGATATCCTCAAGGGTCCAAACGAACTCCCCGGATGTCTTTGGGCGTATCGCACCACCAAAAGACGAGCACCAGAAATACTCTTTTCTCTTTGTCATTTGGTTCAAAAGCCGTCATTTCTCCTAACATTATCGTGCCAAGCATTAGCACTCTAATGCCAAGCATGGAATAGAATAGTAAGGAGAAGGCCACAAGCTTAGATCTGGCAGAGGGGAGGCGCGAGCAGACCATCACCCGTATCGTAGCCTACCAGCTACAACAAAAGGGCCAAGATTCGACAGTTTCAACCCGAAAATCTAGTCCTAAGAAAAGCCTTCATCACTGCCTACAGAGAAGGTTCCAAAAAGATGGATCCCATCTGGGAAGGTTTGTACATGATCAGCAAAGTAGGCGACAAGGGTAATTACACCCTTACCACCATGAATGACAAAGAGATCGAGAAGCAACAGAACACCTACAACCTGAGGAAGTACCATGTGTGGCCTTCCATTATATCAAGACTCAAAGACTCAAGTAGCTTAACGGGCACCATTTTGCAAGTCAATGACTATCTAGTTGTTATGCAGTCCTCCACATCTAAGTTATTCGTTCGTTTTACTCATTTTTCAATAAGGAATTCAGAAGTAATTTGTAGCTTGGCTCGACTACATGCCTATAAAAACTTATCATCCTTGCATTTCAAAAGAATACCGTACCTTTTTTAGGAACTCATCGCAGGAATTGCACCCTTAATGGACCAACTATGCTTTCCAGTGCGAGAGGGTAAACCAATTCCCTGACAACCACATGGGTCTGCTATCCAAAGCGAGATGATAAACTCTACACTCTGAATATCCAAACGTGGATAAGCTGAGCTACCCTAGTATAACTAGGAGCACGATGGCTTGGGCTGAGATTCCTAGAATTAGCCACAATGGTCTTTTTCAAGGCCTAGCTAACTGAAGGATTTTGGGTCTCTTGGCCTAATCTGTAGGGAACTGGACCCTAGAGACGGAGGGGCACATTACGTGGTATGCCTTAGAGATGGCTACCCTGGAACCCTAAAGTTGCTACCGAGTGCACTAAGGTAGCCTACCGTTTCCAGAAGACTGCCTACGACTTGCCCTTCGAGCAGTATAGCCAGGCTAGACTTATACAACCGCACATTCTTGTGAAAGGTTAAACAAGCTAGTATGCATATACAAAGCCTTATCCACTGTCGACATGCTACGTAGTCGATAAGCTTCACCTCTGCCAAGCGCGGAATGATTTACACTAAGTCCTAATGTGTTGTGATACTTGCTACGCAACCTATGGATTTAGAGGATGCCAAGGTTAACAGCTTAGTGGTTACGCACACTTGTCTGCTTTTATAAGTAAGGCATCCGACTGCCAACCCTATGGTTAACAACCTTGCAAAGTTTTACACAAACACCTATGGCTACGTAGGCTGTGTAAGCTTGTCTTCTTATAAAAAAGTAGCACGCTTGCCACTGGCCTACAAAGTCTAAAGGTTAGGGCATGAACAAAAGAAGCAAAGATGGAGAAAAGTGAAGGAAGCAAGTTTATTAAATTTTCTAACAAAATTGATAATCAATGAGGGAAACAATCATTCTAATGCAATTGACAAACTTGGCACAAGCGTCCATGTCTTCAAGCAGATCTGATTTCAAAAACTCACATATCTCAGCAGCCTCCCCAGAAGCAGACTTAGTGATTTCTTATAGCTGCCCACACGAGCAGTCTTTTCCTTCCGAGCAGGCAATTCAATCTCAGCAGGATGAAAAGTGGGCCTTAGCGCCACTTTAGCAGCTGAGTCTACCTTATTGCTCTTCATAATAGAAAGCATCTCTAAAGGTGAACCAGACTTAGCTCCCAACGGACGTCTTGGTACAGACTTCGGCATTGGGGTATGACAAGACCTCTACGCTGAGCAATCCTATTAGCAATCGAACTAGCCATCTTTGGCATGGCAGTGTCACTGGCTCACATCTAGCAGCCCCATCTTTCGTTTCCTTAGAAAAAGTCAAGGCAATCACAAGCCTGGGGGCAGCCGGCGAACCCTTGGGAGCAGCATAAGAAGTCTTTGGTTTTTTCTCAGTTGGCATCTCTTGAGCAAGCCGAGAAGATCTCCTTTCCCACCTTCACTTGCAGTGGGATCCACAACAGCGACTAGACAAGCCAATGCATCTACCTTGATCCTATTCATCTCCTCTCTCGGGAGTAGACCACATTTTTTCCGACAAAGAAAACTAAGCAGTCAATGCCATTCACGGTAGTACTCAGCAAAAGAGCTCAACCTATACTGGCTGTTCCCTTATTTTTTCTCTCAGACTAGTAAACAAGAGGCCTGCATGCCCATCATTCTAGCAGCCCATAAGGCCTACAACCTCCTCATTTCTCCTAATCGCTGGCCTAGCTCGTGTCAAGTCTAAAATTCCAAAGGACATGAGCCATATGGCTCACCTAGCACTACGCCCCAATGCCACAATCTGCGGCCCCAACCGCACAAGCTGCCTTTGGCTTTAGCCAAGCCGAGTAGCCTGAAGTAGTGGTTCCTGCCGCAACACCTCCTCGGCCCATGTTAAGCTGACTCCTGGTCCCTGCTAGCCGACGTGTCGCACCACCTCAACGGCTGCCCCGCGACAGCACTATCCAAGAAAAAGACAAGAAAAATTAAAATTTTCTTACATTGGTGCGGCACGGAGTAGATGAATAAAGCAACGAAAGACGGTCATTTACATGGGTAAGATGTAGAAGATTGCTAGAGGATGGGGAACAAATATCCTCTAAGCTCTCTCTCTTGTAGGGTAGAATAAATCGCTCTTCAAAGTTGATTTAATAACCCACTTAAGGTGGACTTAAATAGGCTTTGAGAAAAATTAATTTTCCTTTCCTAGAAGATCTAATTTTCTATTAAAGAGGGAATCTACATCAAAATACAAAGTAGTCCAAAGTTTCCTAAAGCAAGAAAATCTCTACACCTATTGCCCTTTTTTGCAAGCAGCCCAATAGGTGTGGGGGCATTTGTGGAGCCAAAAATAATCACAAGGCAGCACATGGATTTTTGGGTATAAGAGGACAAAAATACCCTTGAGGCATACTGGATTCCTACGCGCGAGCAGCGGGCAATCATCCCTCAACCAAGTCAAAAGTGCCCAAAATAGGTAACAATTCAGAACTTATTTCGTCTATCCTCATCAAATCTTCCCCACAAGGTAACTCCCAAATTATTTCTTTTAAAATTATGTTAATTAGTCAATTAATGGATTTATTATGTGACATCCCGTCCCGATTTTAAATATAGTTTCGACGTGAAATGACAATTCTACCCTCGAATACGCGGGAACAGATGTGGTTTTGGTTTTGTTTTGGGCTTGGGTGTCCTAACCATTTAAGCCCAAAGTTTGGGCTGATATTATAAACACACACACGTACTCACACACGCACACGTACACAACTCTATTCTCTCTCTTTCTCGAACCATCTCACTCTCTTTCTCGAAGTCTCTCTCTCACCATAAACGTACGGACAGACACACTACACTTCCTCAACGCCCAGATCGAGCCTCAGGTGAGTTTAATCATGATCTGTGACTTGTGCTGAGCATTTATATGTTAGTTTTAGGCTTGGAAAACCCCGGAATCACCTCGAACCCGTAGGCTAACGTCGAGGTACTGTTCATTCACTTTCATTTCAGGACTTTTTAGGTGAAACCAAGATCACCAGTCCTCTTATAATTGTCCCACGAGCATCGGAGTACATCATTTGGGCGATTTGGACGTCGGGATCGTGGGTTTCGAGATTGGCCGATTTTGGAGAATTTTTCCAACGGATTTCTAGACGTTTTTCGAAGGATTTGAAGGTATATACTTATTCTACACTAAATTTAGAGCATGTAGGAAGAAAAATCGTGGAAAAAGGTTGAAAAATGAGTGAGATATGGAGGTTTGAAAGTTCGCCGGAAAAACCAGTCCGGCGCCGGCGAAGGTCGCCGGAGCTGGAGGTTAGGGGTGACGGAATATTCTGTCAAAGTTGACGAAATATTCCTCACGCCGTCAGTTAGTTCTAACGGAATCCGTTAGAAGATAACGGAATATTCCTGACGCCGTTAGGGTTAGTCGCGCGTGCGCAGCACGTGACGCGCGTGAGGGCACGTCTGTCCGTGCATTCCTTGGCGCGTGGGGGCGCGTGCCACAGTAAAAAAAATATTTTAAAAATATCACGACGTTCGTGACGTCGTGTAGGTCGCGTTGGTATATTCAAATACCAAAATTGACCTTCGTATGAAAAGTTAATTACGTAGCTCGGTTATGTATTGTTAATGACGGTTTTGCAGTTGTTTCACATATAGGTGAGACGTACCCAGAGGACGAGCGCATTCATTCTAGGCTCGGGGGATACGACCCATCATCATACCAGTGAGTGGGCTTTTGTTTTCAGTATATATATATATATATATATAATTGGCGTTTTCCCAGAAACGCAAATTTCATGATTTATGAACGGAATTGGTTTTATAATTATATTGCCATGTCATATACCTACTATAGATTATAAATATGATCATGATTGCATTTATTTCGCTCTAACGCCGAGGACGGCCAGGTAAGTCAGGTAAGTATGGTTATAGTGCTTGAGATGATGATAGATAGTGATTTAGCTAATCACCTGCACCTCGGGTGTTAGTGCTCCGCCAGAGTAGGGCCTAGCCTTCACGTGATCGTTCACCTCACGCACCGTACGCTCACCTTGGATCCAAGGCAGGTGCCTAGCCTGTCGTACAGACCACTATAGGTGGTTCCGACTCGTAGGTGACCCGCGATTCGTCGCACAGCCTTCATGTGATCGTAGCACTGAGCGTAATGTTATACACCTAGCCTGTCGTACAGACCACTATAGCTGGTTCCGACTCGTGTGCAGGATAATGATTAATAGTGATTGAGTATGATGGTTGAGCTATAGATTCAGCCGTACAGGTCACTAGAGGTGACTCCGGCTGACATGACACTAGGGACACCTTAGATTTATATTACTTGCCTGATGATACTGATTTTCTGAGTTGGTATTTCGACATGGCCTATTATTGGGATTTGATAATGAGTTTTGATGCTGAGATGAGTTTTCATACATAAGTATACATACGTATTATTTTCTGGGAAAATTATATTGATTTACAGCGAGGGGTTATTTATGGATTTTATAAAATGATTTTGAGAAATAGTTGTTTTTACCCACTCACATTTTCTGTTTTGCGCCCCTCCATGTTCTAGGTAGCGACGACGTGGACGGCTATCGAGGTACCGAGGCAGTTCTGACAGACCACCACTGATGTAGGATTTCTTTAGTAGTTGTGTTGTTTTGTTTTAAACGACTGCACCTAGGATTGGCTTTGTGACCTTTAACTATTTCACTTCCGCCCTCTATCACTTTTTATCATATGTCTATTATCAACTTGACTTTACTGCTACATTTCATGCATAATTACCTTCCGCTGACGTTTTTGGCTACGTCACTCGCACGTGACGGCCAGCACGCTTCGACCCCCTGGGTCGAGGTGTGTCAGTTTGGTATCAGAGCCTAGGTTTTGGCAGTCCTGTGTAGCTTGTGAATATTCTAATTATTTTGGTGTTTTCTGTCAGAACGATGCCGCCTCGCCGTGAACCACGTCCACCTTTTGATCCTAGCTTTCCCGACTTTTCTCAGTTAGGAGATGCTATTGCTCAGGCTATTCAGTCTACCTTTCGTCCTTCCCACAGGACCCCTCTTGAGAGTGCGCATAATTTGAGGTTATCGAGATTTGAGGGTGACGAGGGGCACGAAGGTGCCGAGTGCTGGTTTCTGCAGATAGAGCTTACTTTTAAGGTGATGCACAGTCAGGGTAATCTCGCTGCAGGGACTTGGGTTGAGACTGCTACTTGGTTCATGGGAAAGGAACCTGCGTCCTGGTGGGAACAGTTGGCTGAGAGGAACCAGAAGAGGCTAAGGACTAGGAGGTGTTCAAACAGTTATTTTACAAGCGATTTATCCCAGACGCATACCTTGATCGTAAGAAACAAGAATTCACGAGCCTAAAGCAGAAAAAGATGTCAGCAAACGAGTACTACCGAAAGTTCACTGATCTTTCTCGTTACCACCCTGAGATTGCTAAGAATCAGGCTGAAATGCTTCGGAGATTTAAGCTGGGCACTCGAAAGAAATGGCGCACGATGGCTACTACGAGGCACTGTGAGACTTATCATGACTTCTACGCAGTTTTGGTGCAGATAGAGGATTCAGAGAATATGCCGAGTGATAGTGACAAAGAAGAAGGGAATGACGAACCGAGGCGAGACGACAAAGGTAAAGGAGTGGCATCACAGGGGCCTCGGAAGACCCAGAGTTTCAAGAGAAGTGGTGTTAGCTCGAGTTCTTCGAGTGGGGGTGTAAATTCCCCAGGCCAGAGGAGATGAGGTAGATTCACTGGGGGTCAGCGTTCTCAGAGGTAGCGAGACGCTGGTGGTTCTTTCGCACCATTTTGACGGAGGTGTAACAGTCGACATTTTGGCGAGTGTAGGCAGGGTGTTCGTGGGTGCTTCACGTGTGGACAGATGGGTCATCGAGCATCGAATTGCCCGCAGAATCAGCCGAGACCTCCACCACCTGCATTACCACCCCTAGTTCCTATTCAGCAGATCTCACCTTCTAGTGGGTATGGTCAGCCGAGTCGTGGTAGTACTTATCATTATCAGGGTGATGTTACCCCTTACTCTGCTGCACCGTATCCATATCCTCCGGATCCGTATTATTCAGGCGGTTATCAGATTGGTTATACTCCGTATTCTGGAGGATATAGCCCGTATCCTTCTTATCCTGCCGGCGGATCGCAGTGGTATCCGGGAGTTCAGCCACAGCAGGGAGAGGTTACCGCGAGCAGCGCAGGATCATCTAGACAGCCTAATCCTGCAGGCCCGAGTCGTGGTGTGCCTGGACGAGCTGGTCAGACGAGTAGAGGTCGCGGTGGGCGACAGCAGCCTCAGGGCCGTATTCATAATCTCACAGCGCAGGACGCCCAGAGTAACCCTGATCTGATAATGGGTAAGTTAAATGTACTTGGTCATTTCGCTAGAGTGTTGATAGACTGTGGCGCTACTCATTCAGTCATTTCTTACTCATTTCCCCAATTGACTCAACCTGAGTCTGCACCCCTCGGATTTGAGTTAGAGGTGTCGATGCCTAGGGGAGAGACATGTCTGGTCAGTTGGATGTACCCAGGGTGCCCCGTATTGATTGAGGATGTGATTATGCCCGCTAATCTTATTCCGTTGGATATCGTTGAGTTTGATGTGATTTTGGGCACTGATTGGCTACATTATAATCGAGCCAACATTGATTGCTACGAGAAGAAAGTCACGTTTCATCGACCGGGGTTACCTGTGGTTACATTTACTGGCGAGCGTAGTCATGCTAGGCACGGCATTATTTCCGCCGTGAGAGCTAAGAAATTGTTGCAGAAGGGTTGTCAGGGGTATCTGGCACACGTGGTATTGAATGATAGTGCTCCTGTCAGTTTAGAGGATGTGAAGGTGGTCAGGCGATTCCCTGACGTGTTTCCTGACGATTTGCCGGGCTTGCCGCCGGATCGAGATGTGGAGTTCTCTATCGACTTATTGCCAGGTACAGACCCTATATCTTTGACTCCCTATCGGATGGCTCCCGCTGAGTTGCGAGAGTTGAAAATTCAATTACAAGAGCTATTAGATAAAGGTTTTATTCAACCGAGTATTTCACCTTGGGGAGCTCCAGTGTTGTTCGTGCGTAAGAATGATGGTACTTTACGGCTGTGTATTGACTATCGACAGCTGAACCGAGTAACGATTAAAAACCGTTACCCACTACCACGTATTGATGATTTGTTTGATCAGCTGTGAGGCGCTTGTGTTTTCTCTAAGATCGACCTACGGTCTGGCTACTATCAGCTGAAGATTAAGAGTGAAGATGTTCCGAACTAGATATGGTCATTACGAGTTCTTAGTTATGCCGTTCGGATTGACTAACGCCCCAGCTGCTTTTATGGATTTGATGAATAGGGTATTTCAGCAGTATTTGGATCGGTTCGTCATTGTCTTTATCGACGACATTCTGGTGTACTCTAAATCGAAGTCAGATCACATGCGACATCTTTCATTGGTACTGAAGAAGCTGAGGGAGCATAGATTATACGCCAAGTTCAGCAAATGTCAATTCTGGCTAGACCAGGTGGCATTTTTGGGGCACGTTATCTCAGCTCAGGGCATTCAGGTGGATCCCCAGAAAATAACAGCAGTGGAGAATTGGGAACAGCCACGAACTGTTTCTGAGGTACGGAGTTTCCTTAGATTAGCAGGCTACTATCGGCGATTCGTGCAAGATTTCTCAGTGATCGCTTTACCTCTCACGAGGTTAACCAGGAAGGATGTTCGATTTGAGTGGGATGATGGCTGCGAGCGGAGCTTTCAGCAGTTAAAATATTGTCTTACTCATGCTCCGGTGTTAGCTCTTCCGGACGACAGTGGTAACTTCGAAATCTACAGTGACGCATCGTTGAACGGCTTGGGTTGCGTACTGATGCAGCACGGTAGGGTGATCGCTTATGCGTCGAGGTAGTTGAAACTGCACGAGAGGAACTATCCTACTCATGACCTCGAGTTGGCAGCGATCGTATTTGCGTTGAAGATCTGGAGACACTACCTCTACGGCGAGAGATGTAGGAGCTTTACAGACCACAAGAGCCTCCAGTACTTGTTCATCTAGAGAGACCTGAACCTTCATCAGCGAAGGTGGATGGAATTGCTGAGTGATTATGATTGCACGATCGAGTACCATCCGGGTCGTGCAAATGTAGTAGCTGACGCACTTAACCGGAAGTCACAGGGTAGAGTGGATGCTATGTACGCGAGCCGTGCTCCTTTGTTAGTCGAGTTGAGGTCGACCGGTGTAGGATTGGAGATTGACTATTCGGAGGCGGAGAATCGAGGGAAAGCCTTACTCGCTCACTTCCAGGTTAGGCCGATTCTGATTGACCGTATTCTTGAGGCTCAGTTGGATGACGAGGAGACCCAGGAGCTGATTCGATTGAGGGGTGAAGGTAAAAAGACAGATCTATGGATTCGAGAAACCGACGGTATGCTTATGCAAGGAAACCGAATGTATGTACCAAATAACGCAGAGTTAAAAAGGGCTATTCTCGATGAGGCACACGTATCAGCTTATGCGATGCATCCGGGCAGTACCAAGATGTATCATACCATTCGGCCATTCTACTATTGGCCTGGTATGAAAAAGGAGATTACCGAGTATGTGAGCAGATGTATTATTTGCCAGCAGGTTAAAGCCGAGAGGAAGAAACCGTTCGGACGAATGCAACCGCTTCCCGTTCCTCAGTGGAAATGGGAGAATATCACTATGGATTTCGTCTATAAGTTGCCCCGTACGCAGAATGGTTATGACGGCATTTGGGTAATAGTTGATCGGCTTACGAAATCTGCACATTTCATCCCAGTTCGAGAGAAGTTTTCTCTACGACGACTAGCTGAGCTTTTCATCTCGAAGATAGTTAAGTATCATGGCGTGCCAGTCAGCATTATTTCAGATCGAGATCCGAGATTCACATCTAAGTTCTGGACGGCATTCCAGGAAGCCCTCGGTGCGAGACTACTGTATAGCACAGCTTATCATCCACAAACGGACAGGCAGTCTGAGAGGACTATTCAGACGCTTGAGGATATGTTACGATCTTTCGTACTACAGTTTAGTGATGCGTGGCATCTACGCTTGGACCTGATGGAGTTCGCGTACAATAACAGTTACCATTCGAGCATCGGAATATCACCATTCGAAGCACTGTACGGTCGAGCTTGTCGCACGCCCCTATGTTGGTCGGAGGTCGACGAGAGAGTACTAGAGGGCCCAGAGATAGTCGATGAGACGACTCAGAATATCCAGGTAATCAAGTTTAACTTGAAAGCGACCCAGGATCGCCAGAAGAGCTTAGCTGATAGACATGCCACAGATCGGGTTTACGACGTAGGTGATTGGGTATTCTTAAAGTTATCGTCGTGGCAAGGGGTTGTTCGGTTCGGCAAAAAGGGGAAATTGAGTCCCAGGTATATTGGACCGTACCAGATCACCGAGCGGATTGGTGAAGTAGCGTACCGGATTGAGTTGCCTCAAGAGCTATCCAGAGTTCATAACGTGTTTCACGTTTCGATGTTACGTCATTATGTTGCTGATCCGTCTCACGTTTTACCTCCGCAACAGTTAGAAGTTAATCCAGATTTGACGTACGAGGAGGAGCCGGTGACTATCCTAGACTGGAAAGATAAGGTTCTGCGGAACAAGACAGTTCGACTAGTAAAAGTGTTGTGGCGAAACCATTCGGTTGAGGAGGCTACTTGGGAGACAGAGGAGCGGATGAGAGATATGTACCCGCGTTTATTTTATGGTTATTAGTGTGTACTTATATTATGTAAATTTCGAGGACGAAATTTTATTAAGGTGGGCAGGTTGTGACATCCCGTCCCGATTTTAAATATAGTTTCGACGTGAAATGACAATTCTACCCTCGAATACGCAGGAACGGATGTGGTTTTGGTTTTGTTTTGGGCTTGGGTGTCCTAACCATTTAAGGCCAAAGTTTGGGCTGATATTATAAACACACACACGTACTCGTACACAACTCTATTCTCTCTCTTTCTCGAACCATCTCACTCTCTCTCTCTCGAAGTCTCTCTCTCACCATAAACGTACGGACACACACACTACACTTCCTCAACGCCCAGATCGAGCCTCAGGTGAGTTTAATCATGATCTGTGACTTGTGCTGAGCATTTATATGTTAGTTTTAGGCTTGGAAAACCCCGGAATCACCTCGAACCCGTAGGCTAACGTCGAGGTACTATTCATTCACTTTCATTTCAGGACTTTTTAGGTGAAACCAAGATCACCAGTCCTCTTATAATTGTCCCACGAGCATCGGAGTACATCATTTGCGCGATTTGGACGTCGGGATCGTGGGTTTCGAGATTGGCCGATTTTGGAGAATTTTTCCAACGGATTTCTAGACGTTTTTCAAAGGATTTGAAGGTATATACTTATTCTACACTAAATTTAGAGCATGTAGGAAGAAAAATTGTGGAAAAAGGTTGAAAAATGAGTGAGATATGGAGGTTTGAAATGGTCGCCGGAAAAACCAGTCCAGCGTCGGCGAAGGTCGCCGGAGCTGGAGGTTAGGGGTGACGGAATATTCCATCAAAGTTGACGGAATATTCCTCACGCCGTCAGTTAGTTCTAACGGAATCCGTTAGAAGATAACGGAATATTCCTGACGCCGTTAGGGTTAGTCGCGCGTGCGCAGCACGTGACGCGCGTGGGGGCGCGTCTGTCCGTGCATTCCTTGGCGCGTGGGGCGCGTGCCACAGTAAAAAAATTATTTTAAAAATATCACGACGTTCGTGACGTCGTGTAGGTCGCGTTGGTATATTCAAATACCAAAATTGACCTTCGTATGAAAAGTTAATTACGTAGCTCGGTTATGTATTGTTAATGACGGTTTTGTAGTTGTTTCACATATAGGTGAGACGTACCCAAAGGACGAGCGCATTCATTCTAGGCTCGGGGGATACGACCCGTCGACATACCAGTGAGTGGGATTTTGTTTTCAGTATATATATATATATATATATATATATATATATATATATATATATATATAATTGGCGTTTTCCCAGAAACGCAAATTTCATGATTTATGAACGGAATTGGTTTTATAATTATATTGCCATGTCATATACCTACTATAGATTATAAATATGATCATGATTGCATTTATTTCGCTCTAACGCTGAGGACGGCCAGGTAAGTCAGGTAAGTATGGTTATAGTGCTTGAGATGATGATAGATAGTGATTTAGCTAATCACCTGCACCTTGGGTGTTAGTGCTCCGCCAGAGTAGGGCCTAGCCTTCACGTGATCGTTCACCTCACGCACCGTACGCTCACCTTGGATCCAAGGCAGGTGCCTAGCCTGTCGTACAGACCACTATAGGTGGTTTCGACTCGTAGGTGACCCGCGATTCGTCGCACAGCCTTCACGTGATCGTAGCACTGAGCGTAATGTTATACACCTAGCCTGTCGTACAGACCACTATAAGTGGTTCCGACTCGTGTGCAGGATAATGATTAATAGTGATTGAGTATGATGGATGAGCTATAGATTCAGCCGTACAAGTCACTAGAGGTGACTCCGGCTGACATGACACTAGGGACACCCTAGATTTATATTACTTGCCTGATGATACTGATTTTCTGAGTTGGTATATCAACATGGCCTATTATTGGGATTTGATAATGAGTTTTGATGCTGAGATGAGTTTTCATACATAAGTATACATACGTATTATTTTCTGGGAAAATTATATTGATTTACAGCGAGCGGTTATTTATGGATTTTATAAAATGATTTTGAGAAATAGTTGTTTTTGCCCACTCACATTTTCTGTTTTGCGCCCCTCCAGGTTCTAGGTAGCGACGACGTGGACGGCTATCGAGGTACCGAGGCAGTTCTGACAGACCACCACTGATGTAGGATTTCTTTAGTAGTTGTGCCGTTTTGTTTTAAACGACTGCACCTAGGATTGGCTCTGTGACCTTTAACTATTTCACTTCCGCCCTCTATCACTTTTTATCATATGTCTATTATCAACTTGACTTTACTGCTGCATTTCATGCATAATTACCTTCCGCTGACGTTTTTGGCTACGTCACTCGCACGTGACGGCCAGCACGCTTTGACCCCCTGGGTCGGGGTGTGTCATATTACCTAACTAATCTATTAATGGCTAATTAACTACAAATTACACCCAAAAAATACCACAAATGGGCGGTCCTTATTCTCCTAATAGGGCCGGCCATATCCCTATAAATAGCTCTCCATTCTCTCCAAAATCGACTTCCAATTCTCTAGCAAAATTCTACAAAATTCTCCAAACACTCTTCCCTCAATATTCTAACTTTGGCATTGGAGGTTCTTCGGCCAAAGCCCCCCCCCCCATTCATTGTGGGCGCGTGAAGCTTTTGGCCTTGACCTAAGGTATGATTTGTTTTGGAGGTGCAATTTTGTCCAAGATCAAGGAGGAAAAAATTTGCATCCACAACGACAAGCATAAATATCCTCTTTAATTTCTATTCTGAAGGACTAAAACAAATTATTGTGACTTGTGAAGTACAACAATGGTCTAAAGAGAGGAATGGAAGTGATTGACACATACAGTCTTTTTTTCTTCTTCTTAGGTGCTCATTTTGTATGAGCTTTTAATTTAATGTTTCTATTGAACGGGCGTGGTTATTGGTAAGAACTTGTTAAATCCATCATTCTAGATCATCATCAAGATCAAAACTTCTTGAAAAAAAAAAAGAGTAAATAAATAGCATTATAGATATATCATAAAATTGATTTCTTCCATAGGATTGGGGGATCAAGCATTTTTGGAGAGCAATAAATGGGTTATATTATATCATTTCATGGTGGATCAACAAATTATTGGGGTGAGCTGGATTTGAACCAGTGTAGAGATATTGTCCACTAATTTACAGTTCGTCCCCATTAACCGTAGCTTCCCACGAATTAGTGAATCAGGCAAGATACTTTTGTATAGAATAACAAATGTATAAAATAACAAAGCAAAGAGCAAGTCAATTTTCATAATAAGGTCGATGAAGCCTTATTTTAGCCAATCCAGGAGCAACTCTTCCTGGAAATTAAGGAGAAATCCTTTCCGGTGGAGATACATTTGTTACGTTTATATATGCTAACTTACTAGTTTGTCTATCCCAATCATTAATTCTCGTTGACCACACCTTAGAGGAATCATTGAATCAATTTTCCATACAATTCTTCAAAACATTCGGATTCCAATTGTTTTGGATTCACAATTTTTTTTTAACAGAAATTGAAAATTACATTCGAACTTGCACCCTTAAATATGAGAGATATTACTACTTTAGGAAGAAGGAAATGTTTAAATAGCGGAACACAATGAGATAAGGAAAAATACCTTAATAATATTATTATTATTCTTATTCAAGGGACAAAGTAGAATTGGTTGATTCTTTACACTATGTTTGGATGAGAAAAATTAATTTAGAATTTGGATAAAAGTCAGAATTTATAAATTGACAGCCATCGATTCTCTTGTTTGAATCCATAAACATAGGAATTTAAAATATCAGCGTGAAAAAAAAAAAAAAACTTGAAATTTGAGATTTTGAATGCTCAAGTTTAAATTATATATAAATATGTATCATTTTTCAATTTTTATGATTGAGAGTTTAAAAATAACAAATTCTATTATTCTTTGAAATTAACCAAATAAAAAATTCATAAATTCTAAAATATAAAATCTCGTTATTTTAATTTTTATTATTTTAAAATTTCTTAAAAACCTTAAACTTCTTTACAATGAAAAAAATGTAGTATTGATTGACACACCCGTACCCGAAAGTAGGGCATGCTGGCCGTCACGTGAGTGTGACGTAGCCATGTGCACAGTGCGGAAGCGAAGATCGATAACGAAGTACGAATAAGTTCAAACCGAAATCTAGCAACCTAACAATGAATGTGTGCTAGAAATAATTTCATACTTATACATATTCAGAGCGTACTAGGTCGACTGCAGTCAAGCATGAATAAAAGAGTTATTTACACCATCGGTGCCCTACATATGTCAAATCTGTCAGAAAGGCCGAAGGATCCTCGATGTGCCCAACTCGGAATTCAAGCTATCTAGAACCTGGAGGGGCGAAAAAAACAAAGGGAGTGGGTCAGCAAAAACAAATCCTTTTCAAAATCATTCTTTTCTCAAAATTCTAGCCCCTCTCCGAAAAACCTGTATAATTCCCAGAAAATAATACGTACATATATATCTCAATCTTTCTCAGCATAAAACATTTTCAAAGTATCTCAAATATATGTTGTGCAATGCATTTCAAGGCCATCTGAATCTCATCAACAATGCCATACTATGCATTTCAATAATCATATCTCTACTGCATGTATTCTCAGCCCTCGGCTGTAAGTATAGCTCATAACATCTCTATCTCATAATCATATATACTCTGCACATGTATCCATCCCACATCTGGTGGTCTACTCATCATATCATGTATAATCAAGTAATTATGCTCTAGTGCTACAATCACGTGAAGACTGTGCGAATAAACGCGGGTCACCTACATGTCATACCCACTACTAAGTGGTCTATACGACAAGACTGTGCACCTAACTTGGATCCAAGGCGAGCATGCGGTGCGGGAGGTGAACACCACGTGAAAGACTGTGCCCCTCTCTGGGCGGAAGCACTACTATAACTGTGCAGGTCTATGAGCTAACAAATCATGATATCTGATCATGTCACATCATATCTCATCACTGTTCGTTCTCTACTATGCATGTACCTACCTGGTACTTACCTGGCGTCCTCGGCACCAACATATGCATGAAATGTATAATTAAATACTCATGCATCAAAATCAAGTCATATGCATAGCTTAAAAACGTACTTTGCATTTAAAATGTGATTCTGGGAAAATCATTATGTATATATAGGTTATACGGAAAATAATACTGCCCACTCACAGATACGTAGTCGAGACGAAGCCTCCTAGCTTGGCTCAATCACATACGTCCTCGGAATACGTTTCCCTATACGTGAAATTTCTAATTAACTTAGTTTAATAACACATAAACGGAAACGTAAATAAAATCTTCATAGATTGTCCAAATATAGGGTTTAAATATATGAAATCGATCTACTCGACGTCATGAACGTCGCGGTATTTTTAGAAAAAAATTTGGAGCTCCCACGCGCCCCCACGCGCCTGCACAGTGCACGGCACACGCGCAGCGCGTGCAGGCCACGCGCCCCTGTCCTCTTGTCTCGCCGGACTGGTTTTTCCGGTGACCGGAAAAACTTCCGTGTGCGATATCTCACTCGTTTCTCAACCATTTTGTCCCATTTTTCTTCCTACATGCTCTAAATTAAGAGTACTGCAAGTCTATACCTTCAAAAATCTCGAAAACTAACGAGAAACTCGTCGGGAAATCTCCAAGAATCCGGCCATCTCCGTTCTACGTGATCCCGACGTCCAAACACATCCAACGCACCATTCCGAGCCTCCTTGGGACCTCACAAAGGTCGCTGTGATTTTAGATTTTCCTAAAACGCAACGTAGAAAAAGTTGATGAATAGTGCTTTTTACAAAACTTGAATTTTGGACGTGAAATCGTCGTAGTTCTTACCTGAAAATAGTATGGTTGAGTTCGTATGGACGTCACGATCAAGAATACGTAATTTGTTTTGTCAATCTATGAAGTTTTGAAAATGGGTGTGGGTGTGCCGTGTGAATGCTACGGGAGAGAGAGAGATCGTGAGGTAGAGAGAGAGAGAAGGTCTGAGGGACTGAGAGAGAGAAAAGGTGTCGGTGGACCTAAACCACCAATCACAAAATTATTTTCTTAACTTCCTCATTGGCCCCCAAAGTTTGGAAAACACATAATTGGCCCAAATTTAATAAACTCGATATATATTCGGGACGGGTTGTTACAATCTACCCACCTTATAAAAATTTCGTCCCGAAATTTCATACAACACATAAACTAGTATCCATAAAACAACCTGGGATACATCTCTCTCATCCGGTCCTCAGTCTCCCAGGTAGCTTCTTCAGCTGAGTGGTTCCTCCACAAAACCTTCACTAAACGTATTGTCTTGTTCCTGAGCACCATATCTTTCCAATCAAGTATTGTCACCAGTTCCTCATCATAGGTCAAATCTGGGTTAATCTCTAAAGGTTGCAGAGGAATCACATGCGACGGGTCTGAAACGTAATGTCGAAGCATCGAACCATGAAATATATTATGAACTCTGGATAACTCTGACGGTAACTCAAGCCTGTAAGCTACTTCACCGACTCGCTCGGTGATCCGATAAGGTCCAATGTACCTAGGACTCAACTTACCTTTCTTTCTGAATCGAACCACACCTCTCCAAGGCGATAACTTAAGAAACACCCAATCATCTACATTATACACTCGGTCAGTGACATATCTGTCTGCTAAACTCTTTTGGCGATCTTGGGCGGTTTTCAGGTTAGCCTTAATAACCTAAACATTCTGAGTAGTCTCCTCTACTATCTCAGGGCCCACTAAAACTCTTTCGCCAACCTCTGACCAACACAAGGGTGTACGACATGGTTTCCCATAAAGTGCCTCGAACGGTGCCATCCCGATACTAGAATGAAAGCTATTATTATAAGCGAACTCCATCAAATCCAAACGCTGATGCCATGAGTCGCCAAACTGCAAAACTGGGGATCTCAGCATATCCTCCAAGGTCAGAATAGTTCTCACTGACTGACCGTCCGTCTAAGGATGATAAGCCGTACTGTACAGTAGTCCCGTACCCCAGGCCTCTTGGAAAGCAATCCAGAACTTAGAAGTGAATCGAGGATTACGATCCGAAACAATGCTAACTGAAATGCCATAATACTTCACGACCTTTGATATGAATAGCTCGGCCAACCGATTCAACGAAAACTTTTCCCTAACACGAATAAAATGCGTTGACTTCGTGAGTCGATCGACAATCACCCAAATTCTGTCATATCCATTCTGAGTACGAGGAAGCTTGTACACAAAATTCATAGTAATGTCTTCCCATTTCCATTGTGGAACGGGGAGTGGTTGCATCAACCCAAACGGCTTCTTCCTTTCGGCTTTGACCTGCTGACATACGATGCATCGGCTCACATACTCTGCGATTTCTCTTTTCATACCCGGCCAATAGTAAAACGGTCGAAGGGTATGATACATTTTCGTGCCACCGGGATGCATCGCATAAGCTGAAATATGCGCTTCGTCTAAGATATCCTTCTTTAATTCTACGTTATTCGGCACGTACATCATGTTCCCTTGCATAAGCATACCGTTTGTTTCTCTGATTCGGAGGTTTTTCTTCTTACCATCATTCCTCAGCCGAATAAGTTCCTAGATCTCGTCATTGTTCATCTGGATTTCAAGTATTCTGTTGATTAGGATTGGCCTAACTTGAAAACTAGCAAGCAAGGCTTCCTCTCGATCTTCAACTCTGGGATTATCAATCACTAGCTGTACTCCAGTAGATCTCAACTCAGCAAGAAGAGGAACTCGGCTCACCTGAAAAGCGTTAATCCTGCCCTGGGACTTCCTGCTCAGAGCGTCAGCTACCACGTTTGCACGACCAGGGTGGTACTCAATCGTGCAATCGTAGTCGTTCAGTAACTCAATCCATCGACGCTGGCGAAGATTCAAATCTTTCTGGGTAAATAGGTACTGGAGACTCATATGATCTGAGAAAATCCTGCATTTCTCACCATAGAGGTAGTGTCTCCAAATCTTCAAAGCAAGATAATGGCAGCCAACTCCAAGTCGTGTGTAGGGTAATTCTTCTCGTGAGGTTTCAACTGGCGTGGAGCATAAGCAATCACCCTACCATGTTGCATCAAAACGCAACCCAAGCCATTCAACGACGCATCACTGTAGATCTCGAAATTACCATCATCGTCAGAAAGCGTCAAAACAGGAGCATGAGTGAGACAATACTTCAACTGCTGGAAACTCCGCTCGCAATCATCATCCCACTCGAATTTGACGTCTTTCCTGGTCAACTTCATCAACGGTAGCGCCATAATCAAAAAGTCTTTAACAAACCGCCGATAGTAACTTGCCAAACCAAGGAAACTCCTAACCTCGGTGACGGTTCGTGGCTGTTCCCAATTCTCTACAGCCGTAATCTACTGAGGGTCAACCTGAATACCCTGAGCTGAAACGACATGACCCAAAAATGCAACTTAACTTAGCCAGAACTGGCACTTACTGAACTTAGCATATAATCTGGATTCCCTCAGCTTCTTCAACACCAAAGAATGACGTCGAACATGATCTTCTTTTGACTTAGAATACACCAGAATGTCATCGATGAAGACAATAGCGAATTTGTCCAAATACTATTGAAATACCTTACTCATCAACCCCACGAAAGCTATTGGTGTATTCGTCAATTCAAATAGCATCACAAGAACTCATAGTGACCATAACAAGTCCTAAAACGGTTTTAGGGACATCTTCACTGCTAATCTTCGATTGGTAATAACCATACTTCAAGTCAATCTTGGAATACACACAGGCATCTCTAGGCCGATCAATCGTTCATCAATATATGGCAACGAATAACAGTGCTCAATCATTGCCCGATTTGACTTCTTATAATCAATGCATCACTTTACAACCCCGACTTCTTTCTTTCAACAAAACCGATTTTCCAAGATGACGCACTAGATTAAATGAAACCCTTATCAACCAATTCTTACAACTGAGTCATCAATTCTCTTAATTCAGCCAAAGCTATAAGATAAGGAGTTAAGGAACTAGGATTAGTACTTGGTAACAATCAGGGGTGAACTCCACGTCGTGATCTGGCAGCAATCCAAGTAAATCATTAGTAAAAACGTCAGAAAAAGTCTAATCACCTAAACATTCTCCACGCTAACAGGAGCCTCATCATTCAAAACCACGTGAGTCAAGTACGCATAACCACCATTCGTTAATAACTTTTTGGTTCTCACTACTGAAATGATTTCATGCTTGACTCTACTACGCTCACCAATCAAAGTAACCTCTGGTAATCCAAAACGATGGAAAGTAACTAATTCCCGTAGTAATCGATATCGGCACGATCATACTGCGACCAATCTGAGTCTAGAATAACATTGAAGTCTACTATATCTTCTACCAGCACTGGGTACCATGAAAAACACCATACTATCATGGAATGACTTACCTGTTTACTTGCTTAACGAATCCAACGAATAAGTTATTAATATTACGGTCTGCAGCCCGCAATACTGATAACTTACAGTCGTCTAGGTAAGTAAGCAACAACTCTCGAGGGTGCAATATTACCATCTTGCCCCCCATTGAGAAATACATATACATGCCTCGATCGTGCTCATTCACTACTTTCTTTGGCAACATCATCTATAACATAAAATTTCTGCATCACAATCCATCGAAACTCTAGCAAGTGACCAAAATGTTTAGCATATCCACAATCAAGTCCGAATGATCCTGAGCATCAGGTAGTGATACGTGGTTAACACGTCCCTGGGTTTCCTGTCTTCTCTAACTCAGTTGGCGTGAACTCCTCGTCCTTGAGAATTACGCCCCTGACCTGACCATAGGTATAACACCTACCATTACCTCTTCAACGTACTCCAAAACGTCAATCGTTGCACATACAACACAAGGGTGAATTTCCACTATCGGAATTCCCCTGCCTCTGGAATCTGAAACCTTCGAGAAATCTACCAAGTCCTCACTGACCTGTAGAGCTAAAACCTTCGTTGGAAGAACTAGAACTGGTTTCGTATCTCTTAAAATCCTGAGTCTAGCGAAGTCTCTGAGACGATTGCCCAATACTTTTATTCTTATCCTTATTCTGATTACTATCTTTTCCTTCTTCTTTCTCACTATTACCAGACACGTCCTCAGAGTTCGCAATCTTCAACACAGTCTCGTAGAATTTCTCGATAAGCATTATAAGGGTAAATGGTCGCCATTGAACGCCATTTCTTCCTAATATCCAGCTTTAAGCGTCTAAGCATCTCAACTGAAATAGTAGTAATTTCTAAGTCATAACAAGACAATTTAGTAAACTTCCTTTAGTACTCGTTAAAAGATAACTTCTCCTGTTTCGAATCTGCTAACTCCTGCGTCTTACAATCTAGGTATGCTGGGATATGAATCTCTTAAAGAATGTCCGTTTAAACATTCTATCAGTCTATAATCTCCTCGGGCTTCTACCCGTAAGTTTCCTATTCTCATTAGGATGCCGATTCTGCGTCCAAAGGCCAAACAGTGGTCTCTATCCACTTATCGTCGGAAAAACTCCCATGGCTCTACATCAGCCTAAAGTATTCTCAATCTAATTGAGCCAACGCTCAAAACCCTTCATGGCCTTCATTACCCCTAAAGGTAAGCAACTTTAGATTATACTCTGACTCCAAAGAGTTCGCTGGAAAGGCGAATTACAGACTGATCGATACTAACGATAGTTCCCCCCCAACTGAGCTATATAGGGAAACTAAATTCATCTCAATGATATGGCCCTCAACGAGGCGGCATAGTTCTGACAGAAGACATCAAGTCATTAGAAAATCCACAAAATATGCAAGACTGCAACCTAGAGCTCTGATACCAAGTTGACACACCCGTACCCGAAAGTAGGGCATGCTGGCCGTCACGTGAGTGTGACGTAGCCATGTGCACAGTGCGGAAGCGAAGATCGATAACGAAGTACGAATAAGTTCAAACCGAAATCTAGCAACCTAACAATGAATATGTGCTAGAAATAATTCCATACTTATACATATTCAGAGCGTACTAGGTCGACTGCAGTCAAGCATGAATAAAAGAGTTATTTACACCATCGGTGCCCTACATATGTCAAATCTGTCAGAAAGGCCGAAGGATCCTCGATGTGCCCAACTCGGAATTCAAGCTATCTAGAACCTGGAGGAGCGAAAAAAACAAAGGGAGTGGGTCAGCAAAAACAAATCCTTTTCAAAATCATTCTTTTCTCAAAATTCTAGCCCCTCTCCGTAAAACCTGTATAATTCCCAGAAAATAATACGTACATATATATCTCAATCTTTCTCAGCATAAAACATTTTCAAAGTATCTCAAATATATGCTGTGCAATGCATTTCAAGGCCATCTGAATCTCATCAACAATGCCATACTATGCATTTCAATAATCATATCTTTACTGCATGTATTCTCAGCCCTCGGCTGTAAGTATAGCTCATAACATCTCTATCTCATAATCATATATACTCTGCACATGTATCCATCCCACATCTGGTGGTCTACTCATCATATCATGTACAATCAAGTAATTATGCTCTAGTGCTACAATCACGTGAAGATTGTGCGAATAAACGCGGGTCACCTACATGTCATACCCACTACTAAGTGGTCTATAGGACAAGACTGTGCACCTAACTTGGATCCAAGGTGAGCATGCGGTGCGGGAGGTGAACACCACGTGAAAGACTGTGCCCCTCTCTGGGCGGAAGCACTACTATAACTGTGCAGGTCTATGAGCTAACAAATCATGATATCTGATCATGTCACATCATATCTCATCACTGTCGTTCTCTACTATGCATGTACCTACCTGGTACTTACCTGGCGTCCTCGGCACCAACATATGCATGAAATGTATAATTAAATACTCATGCATCAAAATCAAGTCATATGCATAGCTTAAAAACGTACTTTGCATTTAAAATGTGATTCTGGGAAAATCATTATGTATATATAGGTTATACGGAAAATAATACTGCCCACTCACAGATACGTAGTCGAGACGAAGCCTCCTAGCTTGGCTCAATCACATACGTCCTCGGAATACGTTTCCCTATACGTGAAATTTCTAATTAACTTAGTTTAATAACACATAAACGGAAACGTAAATAAAATCTTCATAGATTGTCCAAATATAGGGTTTAAATATATGAAATCGATCTACTCGACGTCACGAACGTCGCGGTATTTTTGAAAAAATTTTGGAGCTCCCACGCGCCCCCACGCGCCAGCACAGTGCACGGCACACGCGCAGCGCGTGCAGGCCACGCGCCCCTGTCCTCTTGTATCGCCGGACTGGTTTTTTCGATGACCGGAAAAACTTCCGTGTGCGATATCTCACTCGTTTCTCAACCATTTTGTCCCATTTTTCTTCCTACATGCTCTAAATTAAGAGTACTACAAGTCTATACCTTCAAAAATCTCGAAAACTAACGAGAAACTCGTCGGGAAATCTCCAAGAATTCGGCCATCTCCGTTCTACGTGATCCCGACGTCCAAACACATCCAACGCACCATTCCGAGCCTCCTTGGGACCTCACAAAGGTCGCTGTGATTTTAGATTTTCCTAAAACGCAACGTAGAAAAAGTTGATGAATAGTGCCTTTTACAAAACTTGAATTTTGGACGTGAAATCGTCGTAGTTCTTACCTAAAAATAGTATGGTTGAGTTCGTATGGACGTCACGATCAAGAATACGTAATTTGTTTTGTCGATCTATGAAGTTTTGAAAATGGGTGTGGGTGTGCCGTGTGAATGCTACGGGAGAGAGAGAGATCGTGAGGTAGAGAGAGAGAGAAGGTCTGAGGGACTGAGAGAGAGAAAAGGTGTCGGTGGACCTAAACCACCAATCACAAAATTATTTTCTTAACTTCCTCATTGGCCCCCAAAGTTTGGAAAACACATAATTGGCCCAAATTTAATAAACTCGATATATATTCGGGACGGGTTGTTACATTGATGGTGTAGTCAAACTCAAATTTGAGAGGATTTTAAAAGACTTTAAAAGTGTAGTCAATTAAAAGATTTTAAAAGATTTTAGAATCCATTCAAATCTAGGTGTAGTCAATTAAAGAATTTTAGAATCTTTTAAAATCTAGCTGTAGTCAATTAAAAGATTTTAAAGAATTTTAAAATCCATCCAAATCTAAGTTTATTCAAAAAATTAAGATTTTGAACAATTTCAATAAGTTGTGAATTTTGTGGAATTTAAGAGCCAAAAGTATATATAACCAAGACTACAAAAAATTCAAGGATTTCAAATCCTTCGACCACAATCCATTCAAATTCTTCAAAAATCCATATGAATTTTATAGAAGTCTTCAATCCTTTTAAATCCTATCAAATCTATTAATTTTTAAAATCTTTTAAAATCATCTCAAATCTTTTAAAATCCTTTGAATACTGTGAATAACCATTAAGAACGCAAAAGCGCAAAGAGTGAGAAGGTCGTTGAGGTCAAAACTCAGAGACGCCATTAGCGCAGCGCCATAACCCACTCGATCTCACCAAAAATCCTTATCTTTTGCCCTCTCTGCTCTGCCCGCCACCATCATCCCCAGAGGGTTTTGTAAGTATCTTTAATATCTCTCTATCTCCTTAATTTTGGCTTGAATTTCTGAATTTGAGGCTTCTCTGCCCTATGATTTATAATTTACGCATGAAGGATTCTTTCTACTCTTGAATTGTAAAATAGGGTTGAAGTTGAATTTGATCATATTTGCATTTGGGTAATGTAAAATGTCTCAAGAGGGGGTGTTAGGCCATTTGAGGCTCTTCTTCCATGGTGTTTGGCCATTTGAGACAAGAACAAGATTGGGATGGTCAGAATGGTGAAGATAAAACGGGGTCGTGCTACCATCGGAAGAAAGAGTCTCCCATGGTGTTAGGCCATTTGATGTTGGTGATATTGTCTAAAATTGGATCAATAATTATGTGTGGGTATTGATTTCTTCTCTACATTGCCTTGAACGAGAGATTGCAAATTTTGGCATAATGTTAGAAACAATGTGATACAATGTGGGCGTTTTCTCATTGCGGGGATAGAGGTTCATCATCACTTCTCTCGTCGATTAAAATCGTACCCACCAGTTATGTATTTGTTCTAGGTATAGGAAATTCGGTTTGTATTCACCTGCAAATTATGAGACACTCATTATATGGATGGGCACTATAGAGTGGTACATTGAATGTTGATAGAAAAGGGAGAATGATCTTATTTGTAAATGGGTGTGCTCTTGGCGCTCTTCATCCTGATCCTGCTCTCCCTGTGCAGGAGAGATGTGGGGGAGCGACAATAGTGCTCCCCTTTGCTAATTATAGAAGTGAATAAAAATTTGATGTATTTCAGACTGGAATTATGATCACTATGAAGTTTTAATTTGAGTCTTTATTCGGCTAATATGATTGGATTCAGAGGAAACAAAGTGGAGAGTACCTGTAGTAATTCTTCTTCACGAATTGTTGAGAGAGCTCTGGTATATTCAAGTATTTGACGAGTTGTGTGTGCAGATTGATTGTGCTTTTTTAGGGTATCTGTTTTGGAAGGTTATAATATTTCCGTTGTTCCTGCTACTCCATCACATAAGACAAACAGATTGTCAAATTTCTGAAAATTGCTATTATGCATTCCTTTTTTTTAGGTCTCCACTATCTATATTTATCACTGGTCAGTGGTTCTATTTTCTTCATAACGCTTCTAGTATTTTTATTTTTTATTTTTATATTCTATTTTTAGACAAGGTACCAGCATATTTCATGGTTTAGAGAATCACAGATGACGTTTGTCTTGGTGATAGGGAATTATTCGAAAAAAAAAATGTCAGGGAGACGAAAAATACCATCATCTTTTGAGCGACGTCCCATTCAATCTCCAGGTATGATGCGGCATGGTCCATTGCCTGGTTCAGGGCCTACAACTGGCCACCAATCATTTGTGTCACTACCCCATCCTGAACTATTGGAAAATAAAATTGCATATCAGGCAGCAGAGATAAAACAACTGGCAGGAGACAATAATAGATTGGCAGCTTCTCATGTGGATTTAAGGCGGGACCTTGTAGCTGCAGAGGAGGATGTAGAAAGACTCAAGGCACACATGAGAAGCATCCAGACTGAGAGTGACATTCAGATCCGGGTTTTGCTTGATAAGATTGCAAAACGGGAAGCAGACATAAAGGCTGGTGAGGGTGTGAAGAAGGAATTGCAAAAGGCTCACATGGAAGCACAGAGCTTGTTTATAGCACGACAAGAGCTGACCATTAAAATTCAACAGGCCAAAGAGGAATTGCAGAAAGCTCGACTGGATGTTCAGAAACTACCAGATTTGAATACTGAACTTGACAGCTTGAGGCAAGAACACCAGAGGCTGCGGTGAGTCATTTAAGTTGTGCAGCTTACTTTCAAGTCTGTTTGCCTATATCATAGTGAGACCCATAGACTTTCATGCATGCCTTTATCGACAATTATTGCCACTGTGCTGATATAAACTTACAAAAAAAGGGTGGCAATTTCTTTTCTATTTTTAATTTCAGAAATAGGACTCTAAGTATGTTTGTTCCCTTAGTGATGGATTACTCACATTATACAAAGGGAGATTATATTCACACACCCCAAATTACTTCTCCCACACCTTTTTAATTTTTTAATATTTTTCTATCAAGTGTTAGTGGTGTGTAGAAAATATTAAAAAATTAAAAAGGTGTGAGAGAAGTAATTTGGAGTGTGTGAATATAATCTCTCTATACAAATTGTAATGGCATATTCCCAATCTGTTTTGAGCGGTTCCATATTTTCATTTCATTGTGTTATTAGAGATTCAACCAAATTAGCTGAATGATTCACACAAAATATATTTTCTCGATTAAAGTTCACAGTTCCTGTGTTTTGTTTTTCATTTTTTCATATCATTTGGGATGGGCTCTGAGGTTTCAACTTGATCTCCTGATTCTCTAAAGCTGTTGTGTGTACAAAACAGTTCTACTTTTGAATATGAGAAGGGTTTAAACATAGAGCAAGTTGTGCAAATGAAAGCAATGGAGAAGAAGCTAATTGGGATGGCTAGGGAAGTAGAAAGGTTGCGTGACGAGGTCCTGAATTCCGAGAAGAGAGAACATGGTAACTTTCATGCCTGTCTATATCGTATTGATAACAGTTAAAGATTTCTTTAGATGGTTATCGTTCTGATACTTTTGCTAATTATTTTAGCACCAAACACACATACTGGTGGTTACACAAATCCAGATTCGCATTTCCCGCGTAATATCCAAGTTGGTAGTGAGAATTTTGATGGTTACGGGAGGCCTTATGTTTCTTTCCGTATTCGGCCGCCAGGAGATGGAATAGTTCCATATGGCAGCAGCAGCAACGTAGCTGCTGGTGCAGGTGTCTCAACTGCTGGTGGTGGTGCTGTTTGGGGAGCAGCTTATGATCCCTCGCTTGATGCAGCTGCCCCTAGCTCTGGGGTTGGTGCTGTTTGGAGAGGTGCATATGATTCTGCGCTTTCTCAATAGTGAATACTGGACAAGACATTTGGTTTCCAGGGCATAAGGCGAAAGTTTAGTGCGGGTCGTAGGATTGAAGGGATTATTTTCTTCTTTTGGTTTGTGTAGTAAGTTGAATGATACTTTTGCCGTAGAGAATTATCGAGCATCGGTAGTGATAGGTGTAGTAGAAAAAATTGTACAAGTTGTCTAATGCACAAGCTATTTATTGTTCAATCTTTACAGTGATAACGATGATTTAGGAGTAAATATATAGATATTTTTTTTTGGTAAAAAGTAAATATATAGATATTGATTGTAAACAGAATTACTCTTTATTCTTATTAGAAACTTAGAAACTCCAAGGAAGGTAAAGCAACGAAGCCTAACTTGGGGAATAAGCATCGGCTAACCATGTGCCAGCAGTCGCGGTAATATAGAGGATGCAAGCGTTATTCGGAATGATTGGGCGTAAAGCGTCTGTAGGTGGCTTTTTAAGTCCACTGTCAAATCCCAAAGTGATCCTATGAGTAACCAGAATGAAGATTTATCCTCCATAGCCCTCTAACATTGATGCTAAGAATAAGAAAGAAACCCTTCTTTGCAAGTGTTGCAGTTATAGCATAAGATGGCTGGATCATTCTTCCATGCATCGCAATCTCTGCCGTGCGGATACATAAGATTTTCAGCTCCGTCTTCCTTCTCCCAAAATGTTGCATTTACACTCTTCATTCCACATACTGTTGGTGGCTTGCAACATCCAGACTATGAAAACAACAGAATTCAAACTAAAAATCAAATGCATTGTACGTGATCATTAACTCAGAAACGAGAAAAATGAGCACGAGGCTTATAGCTCAAGCGTATTGCTTACTAAGAAAGTGAATATCAAGCCAATGCTGATTCCGGATTGAAGTTTTTGCAACAGTAGAAGATCTTCAGTCACACAATCGAATGCCGAGTAATCCTGACCACTTCTTTCCTTGAACTACTGGCTTGTTTGTCATCTCTGTACGTATTTCAACCTTCAGCTGCTTGATCACTTGCGCTCCTAAAACTCTTATCGCGTTCTCAAAGTAATTGGCATTCTCTGTTAGGGTACTTCTTCTTCTTCTTCTTTTCTGCAGCATTCTAAGTGACTACTAAGTCAAAGTAGAACTTCAACTTTTGTTGATGCAAACTAAGTCAAAGTAGAACTTCAACTGTTGTTGATGCAAATTTTCTATTCAAAGGAGATAAAGAAGATAGTTAGATAGGAGAGATGTAATACTTTGACTAATGCTAATGCTCAAAATTTGCAAGTTAACAAAACTAAATACTAAATCCTTAGAGGGCTCGGGATATGAATGGACTCAAAGGTTTAAGTGGTTCACCCCTTAAAACAGGGGTACATCCACTGTTTTCTAGAATTATATTGATTTGAAGACTAAAAATAGCGCTCTGCTAATACATGCACTCTCTCTCTTTTCAGTTGTTCGACCCAAATACAGGAGGTTCCCACCCCTTTATATAGGCCCTCAATGAACCTTTCAGCCTTAGGTTTTCCCAACTTGGCATTTAATGTGCCACGTATGTTGGCTATCATGATGACACCTTTCCACCTATCAACCAAACATTCGGCGGTGAAGTGACATGTGTTCAGCTGAAATGATGCATTATGTCAAAGTGATTCAGGCTGGGCATCCCGCTAGGCTTTTGTTATCCAACCTTGCCTCTTCGAGTGCCATATCGACCACCTTTAAGTCCCATCTTAGATTGATGCCACTAATTGAGGGCTACCATGTGGCTTGATTGACATTTGGATAAACTTATTCCTAGAGACTTGTGCCACAGAGCTATCAGCCTACCCACATGCTTTTGGTGGTTGGAAAACTCTTTACAATCCTGGTCAGGTTCAACTTGTAGGCGGTTGGCTTCTCAATCTCCCTTGGGCTTTTCATAGCTTCTTTTCTGGCCTGCACCATTATATGGGCCTAAAAGTTTCCCACGTTAACAACTACAACAACAACAAAGCATTTTCCCACTAAGTGAGGTCGGCTATATGAATCCTAGAATGTAATTGTGCTCGGTCATGTGTCATGTCTTCCGTTAGATCCAAATAACTGATTTTATTGTTCACATGTAGTCATAATTCTAACTAACACTAAATAAATAAATACAAGCTAAAAAAATAGTAAATTGGTTAACTTGAGGTTGTTCGACATTCTTAAATATATTTTCATCTATGTTTTAAAGTTTTGTATCCAAGATTTCCAGCTATATGTGCATGTTAATATTGTAAATTGATGTCATGTCATCCCTACTCAAAGGTCATCATGAATAATTAAACCACGCTTAAGTTGGTAGCTCCAATTATGTCCTAGATATCCTTGCAAATCACCTAGCTAGAATCTAACTAAGAACCACCTCTGAATAGGTGGGAGAATTCACAGTTTGTTTTTGTTGGAAAGTATTTTACATGTGAGATGTACTAATCACATAATCAATTTGATAGTCATGGGTTGAAGAAGCTAAAAATTGGAGTAGTTTAAAACATCAGCGGAGAAGGACAAACTGTCCTACACTACATCACAAACTACTTTCTATAGCAACCAATAACATGCTATAGAAATTACAATGGAAGAAGGCACGAATTAAATAAGTCTTTGTTAGATCCTTTACAATTTATAACAAATAATGAATCCAATTTTTGTATTTTTCTGCGTTAGAAAGGCCAATGGTGGGAAGTATCATGTGTTGGCAGGGAATGCCAAAGATGTTCTGGCAATTCAAGTATCAACAGTGGATTCTGACAGTGCTTTTAGCCCTAATTCATTTTACTAGTTCTCTAATTTATATCTATTATTCTATAAAATTATGTCACTTATTTTATTCTTTGTGACTATTATGTAGAGTTGGCTAATGCAGGTGCCACCAACAATAAACCAATAGAATTATTTACATTTTCTTCTTTCTGATTATCTCAAATCTCAATTCTTTGGTGATTTTTCTATTTGGTTTCATTTGTTTTGAATATGTTGATTTCTAGATTTTTGTTTTCATTGAAAAGGGGTACTAAGACCCTGAAATTTTAGAAGTGTTTTTATGAACTTTGGAGTGTCGATAAAGTTTACAATTTTTAGTTCCTTTTAAATAGGTGATAATTTTACTTGAGTTCAAATATTATTTTAAGGTAAAAAGATGAAAGTGGACGTCATTAAGAGTTCGTAGCATTTTTTGGATTACCTTTTAGAACTAAGATGAATTTTTAAAGTGATTTACATATTTGAGCAATGAGTAAGTGACACGTAGAAGCCAATAAGTGGCTAGCTTGCCACGTGACAGCTGCAGGAGTGACCAACAAGCAGGAGTGCTGATGGTTGTGTCAACTTTCTAAGGCAACCGTTAGTAGTGCTTACTAAGCACTCTTTCAAGCTAGACGTATAGGATTTTTAGATGGCAAAAGAAATATATGGATAAGGATGGTTGAGGTGTTGCAAGCAAGGTTCTTTAAGTGCTTATTCAGCACACTAGGAAGTTGCTGCCTTCTCCTAGTATAAATAGGGAGCTGCAAGCTGAAATGAAAACAGCAAAAGGAAAAAAAAAGTTCCCTTCAATCTTTCAAAATTCATAACTTTCAATCTGGGAATCCGTTTGAGGAACGGTTTTTGCCTACATGCTCAGTGAATCGAACCCAACGTTTGAAGGTAAATTTTGAGGATTATGACTTAAGTTTGAATAATTCGTTTAGATTGGGATTTGTGACTAATTACACCCAAATCTTCAATTTCAAGCTTGTTCTTGCACAATTTGAGGGCTTTGAAGCCTATTTGATGACAGGAGAATGATTTCTAAAATATTAAGGTAAAGATTTACATATGATCAGATTGCTGGGATTTTCTACAAGTTTCATATGAATGAGATTAGAGAAATATGATGTTTGATTCGAAATACTTCGAATTAGGACTTCAAAGGACATTTTTATGGAACAAATGAGTTGTACTATTGATGGATTGTGTTTTGGCTGAAATATATGTTGAAATTATGGGAAAAACAAACCTCAAAGCCACTGGTTTCATACCAGGGACTAAATTACAAAAATAGTTTCAGTTTTGAGGTAATTTTGTAAATTACCAAAAGTTTAGGGGCCAAAGTGCAATTATCAAAAGTTTGGGGACCTATTTGAAATAATAAAAAGTTCAAATACAGGATTTTTATTCTTGTTAAGTGAAGGTCCCTATTGGATAGTTGTTGTTATGGGAATAAAATTGAGTCATTATATATGGACATATAGTGATGTATTGTAATTGTTGAACTAGGGACTCCAATTACTCGCGGTGCTTGTGTTTAATAGAGGTCTTGTTGAGGAATATTGCTTGCTTGGCTTGGAGACCAAGTAGGGGGATCCTCACTTACCCTAGTTATGGAATTTTGTGAATGTACATATATGTAAATATACGAATGCCTGTGAAAGCTACATATATTTTGTTGTGATAGAACCATGAGGAAAAATGGTTTTGTTTTGTATCATGATATGCATGTTGTGTTATGCTACAAATTAAAGTGATGACTTGAGAGTGAAGGGGGCATAGCGACTGCCTTGGGTTTCGATCCCATAAACCTTCGAAGGGGCTACTACGAAGGGATTAGTATTGCTACCTTTCAAGGAGAAGTACTAGGATATTTAAGGGTAGAGCATTAAAGGACACTCTCGCAACAACTTACCAGAAGTATATTCGTTTGGAGTTGTTCCAGGTAAGGGGGTAGTTGCTCATTAGACCGGTCATCAGGCATGTAGCGATTTATTGGGATCCTTGTTTTCTTTAAATAGGAAATTGTGTGAGCATACAAATTATTTTCAAAACTAAACAAAGTTGTTGTTGTGCATCAATCATTTTCCTACAATATATGTAGTGTCGTATACTATTTTCAAACCTAGCTGGGGTGGATTCCCTGAGGGGGAGTGATGAACATTTGTGATGCTCACCCCCACTTTATTACAGGACCAGTGCACCTACAAATAAACGATATGGATTAAAGTTGGGACAAGCGTTGTTTGTTACTTGTCAACTTCTTAGTCACTCATTGACTTTCCACTGGTTTGGCTTGTACATATGCTTGATTCCCTCCATCCTGAAGGAATCTTGTGTAGCTAAACTTAGCGTTTTGTACTTTCTCAATGGTACTTAAGAGTTGGTTAGTATGTTTACTTACTTTAAACTCTTTGGTTTTGTTGTAAGTTGTAAACTTCATTGCCCTTTTATTCTTCATTTGTCCAAAATGATTTCCACTTCCGTACTACTTAAAAATAAATTATTTTACTTCCCCTCAAATAGCCTTACATTCTATTGGGAATGTAGTACTACAGAGTTGGAATTTAACACTATAATATTGTGTTACTAATATAGCGTGGCACTGTTACGTGGCCGTTTTTAGGGTGTGACAGAAAAATGGTATCAGAGCAACGGTTGATCTATTTCAATAGAGTTTTGTTGTCTCTCTTCTAATTCATCTGTTGTCGAGTCAAATTTTGAACGAGTTGTTGATTCAATCTCTTTCATTTTAGTTACTACTCTGTTAACAAGATGCCTAGTCCTCTGACAAGCCCAAAAGAAAATAGGGCACCGTTTGATGCACAACAAATAATTGAGATGTTTAGGGCTCTTCAAGCATCGACGAATGCTGATTTCTGCAGTAATAAAGAACGTGTACATGATCAAGAGATGTCTTATCTTGATCGTTTTATGAAAAATAAGCACTCAAGTTTTAGAAAAAGCTAAGAGTTTGTTGGAACATATTAAGAAAAAGATGAGAACTTTTCATTTACCACCCAAATCGCTTTTAGCAACCAAACAGGATGGAAACTGTGCAACAACCTAATCATCCTTAGTCAGGACAACAACGTGTCCCATAAAGATAAAATCTAGGAAATCGAGGCCATGGAGCTGGGGCTCATGCATCTGGAAGTGGTGGTAGGGTGTTTACTGTGTCTGGTCGTAGTGCTAGAGAAAATACTGACGGAGCACTTGATGGTATGGTTTTAATATCTAGTATTGAAGCTCATGTTTTGTTTGATACTGGTTCATCTCATTCCTTCATATATCTCTAGATTGCATACATTTTAGGATTTCAATCTGAGGTACTAGTGAGACCTTTGTATTTAAGTGTTCCATTAGGATATGGGGATGTTGTTGACGGAATTTATCACTTGTGTCACCTTCTAGTTAATAATCAAAGGTTAGCTGCTGACTTGTACCCTTTGGAATTGATAAAGTATGATTTAATTTTAGGAATCGATTGGTTGAGAAAGCATCGTGCTATTATCGATTGTGAGGAAAGAAAGTTGAAGGGGTCTACCCTTCAAGGAGAGGAGGTTATTATAAAATTGGATGAAAATATTGTGTCCCCAAATCTTCTATTGAAAACTAGTTTTCAAAAATAAGATAGCATTGTTGTGTTATGCACTCATAGCAAAAACAAAAGAGAAAGCAGAAGAGGAAAAGAGAATACCTGTGGTGGATGAGTATCCTACAATATTTCCTGAAGACTTGCTAGGATTACCACCCTATAGAGAAGTTGAATTCAAGATTGAATTGATACTAGAAACGCAACTGATTTCGGTGGCAACTTATTGTATGGCGTTAGCTGAACTAGTGGAACTTAGGAAGCAGTTGGATGATTTACTTAGAAAAGGTTTCACACGAGAGAGCACTCCATCTTGGAGAGCACCGGTGTTGTTTGCTAAAAAGCATGATTTCACATTACGATTATGGGTTGATTATCGGAAGTTAAACATTGTGACTATCAAGAACAAGTACCCTTTGCCAAGAAGTGATGAGTTGTTTGATCAATTATATGGAGCGAAGTACTTCTCAAAAATTGATTTACGATTTGGCTATCATCAATTACGAGTACGGGAAGAGGATATACCAAAGACTGCTTTTCGCATTGGTTATGGACACTTTGAGTTTGTAGTCATGCCATTTGTCTTAACTAATGCACCAACTGCATTCATGGATCTTATGAATCAAGTATTCCGACCGTACTTGGATAAGTTTGTTATTGTTTTCATTGATGATGTCCTTATTTATTCTAATACTAGGGAGAATCATGAAATGCATCTCCATATAGTTTTACAGATTTTAATGGACAACAAGTTGTATGTTAAGAAGTTGAAGTTGAAGGAAAATTTGTGAAAAACAAGTTCATTTGAGCAACATCAACAACATGCAATTAACAAATAAAGGTGGAATAATGTTTATATGCACTCAAAAACAAAACTTAACGCATGAAATTCAAAGCCTAGTAGATAGGTGAACCAAGACTCAACTCAAGAACAAAGTGAGTTGAGAAATCGTATACCTTTGTGGATTCCTCTTTGCATAAGCAGAGGCTAATCACCCAAGGAGAGGGCCTTCATTCCTTGCTTCTTAGCTCCATGGATTTCTTGAAGGAGGATGGTAGAATGGATTTTCCAAGTTCCCAAGAAAGGGAACCTCTAAGCATCCACACCAAGGAGAGCATTGATGAGGAGATGAGTGGCCTAGGAAGATTTAGATGCTAGTAAAATCTTCCTAGGGTGGCCAGCCTCTTAGAGAGCAAAGAGAGGTTTGTGTTCTCACCTTTTCTCCAAAAGAAATCCCTTATGAAGAAAAAGGCTATAAAGTCATATTTATACCTACCTTCATTGGAGTGGCAAACTTGTAATAAGTCCAAGTTCACTACCCTTCTCTTATATGGCCGGCCATGATTGGGTTCTTTGGGCTTTGAGGCCCTTTGTCATTCAAGTTGTCATACAACTTGAGTTATTGGGCTTGACATTCAAATCCCATTGGGCCTTGAGGCCCAAAACTAACCCGAGGTCTATAGTGAACTTATTCGTTTGATTAATTAACATATTAATTAATCCTAGCCATAAATAATTAAACCATTTAATTATACTTACTCATCTTCTTTGTTTCTTCAATCTCTACCTTACACGGTGTACGATCCATTAGGTTCCTTTTAGCGAGGCAGTGGGCGATTAGAACTCTTTCAAATAGATTGTGAATTGAAACTTACTTTCAATTCTCCCTTTAGTGATTACTCACCTTTAGGGCTTCCACAAACCATGAGTGGCACCTAGCAGTATAACATGGCTACCCAAGCTAATCAGAAGAGGTGGAGAACCTATTCAGTTTAGGATTACAATGCAATACGGTTTTTCTCTAATACAATACTCTTGACCACATTGTTTGGTTTGATAGTTTATTCATGTCTACTATCCAATGTGATTCATTTACTTATATGATTACTTTGAATGTGATTTGGAATGACTTCCTAAATCTCATTCATACTCTGGCCAGAGATTCTTAATCATATCATAGAGTATTCTCCCTCAAACTGTTTGAAGGTTAGAGATCTCTTGTTGCACATTCATTTGCCTCCATGGCTAAGTGACTTAACCCCAACTACACCGTGGACACCCTCTGATAGAGTGACATTGAAATAGTCAAAGATCAATGACCTAACCACAAGACAACTATGATGCCTCAGGTCAAAGGACTACTTTGCATTATCCCAACATCTTTGTAATTCTTTCTTCTTTCCAAAAGAATAAAGATTCGAACATTTCGCCTCTATACAATTTTAACAAGAAGGCATTGGATCCGGCTCTAACGATCCAAAGCATCCATCTATGACCAACTCGTAATTTATGTTTTAGAGGTGTCACAACTCAGTGGGATTAGTCACTACCTTGTAACCTTTTGGGTTTTAAGCATCGTCATATTCTAAAACAGTTAACACTACCACATTATCTCTACTATAGAGACAATCGATTAGATTACAATAATCCAACCATTCATTAATAAAGAACAATGTTTTGTCAAACAAAGCATTCATCCATTTCTTATAGTGATGGAATTAAGTTCCTTATTGTAATTGGGATGTAAAGACAATCTTTGTTTTTCCAATTTCTTTGGTAGTTCATATGAGGAAGCAAGCACCGTTTGCTTTCGCAGAGATCTATATCTTATTCACGTTTCGAATGTGAAGTACTTTCTCTTTCTCATTTATCTTCTACTTCTTATTAGCCACACTTTTACAACGATTGTAAAACATAGTTACTAATACAGAATCAAGCATTCAAGTAGAAGAACCAACTATTTTGAATTATTCAAGAACAATTTACAACACCTTCGAAAGGTGTGTTCTTGACACTTGCAAGACATTTCTTGCAAATACCCCTTCCAATGTCCATCCTTTCATAAAGAAAGTTCGTTCCCTTGGAGTTATTTCGCCTTCTTCATTTGACTTCTCCATTGACTACAATAGTCATGGTCCCTATACTCCCACGATCTCTCTTGAAACTTATTTCAATTGTGTTATACACATAAAATGATTTGGAGGGCGTGCGGTTATTGTTCACTGTATAGTTTACAATAAACTTAGTGAACCATTTGGATAAGGACTCAAATGTGAAGTCCTTGCCTAGTTTCCGTCTCTAGAAGTGGTTTAACACTTCTACACTCAATGATTCAAAATCATCATAAGTCCATGTTGATGGACTATTTTTGTCAACCAACCATTATGTTCTAAACATAATTACAAACTTTCAAGAGTTGTTCAAGGCAACTCTCATTTCTTCATACAACAATTTGTAAGTGAAGAATCATGGCACATAAAGTGTCTATGCCCTTGTGCTTTCTTCTCAAGTTCCTTGTTCGTGTAACAAAGAAATAAGCACTAGTTGTTTGTGTTGTCCTCTTTATGATAGACTTATCTAACATGTTCTTCCATTGATAAATTATCAATAGGAAAATCGTGAGGATGAGACTACTTAGGTACTTATACAATCCATTCAAGACAATCTATGGGATTGTGGTACTAAGTTCGGAAACTAAAGGCTTCATCTTTTCTTTGTCAAGTTTTGGATAGTGTTTGCAAATATATTGGTAAACAAATACATAACGAATATAAATTGATTGATTTTAAGCTATTTGATCTGGGTCTTTAAATCAAATAGCACCACCCACTATTTTTAGCAAATTCCATATCCCTCATTGGAATTTGAGAATTTTGGAGGAAATTCTTAGTAAGGTATGGGAGACTCACTATTACCAAGCCCACCTCACAATGATATGATGTTGGCTAGCAAAAATAATAATGAGAGAGTACGCTTACTCATTTACATCTAATGTAAGAACCCATCTTATTTGGCCTCAAGAGAATGATGCCTCACAATGATATGATGTTGGCATCATTGCACTTAGTTAAGTCATTCCCACCATGTAAGTTCGGGTAAGGGTTCAAAAACAACCTCACAATGATATGATGTTGGCACCATTGCACTTAGTTAAGTCATTCCCACCATGTAAGTTCGGGTAAGGATTCAAAAACAACCTCACAATGATATGATGTTGATCATTCTCGTTGCCTACCTTCACAACATCATGTATGCATATAGAACTCCTCCTGAGTGTAAGCACATACTTTGTACTCCCCCATGATAGGGTGAAGTCGGTGTATGAGTCACAAACGATTGGAGACTACCACGGTGGAAGGCCACGAAAGAGTGTTCAAAGCACTCCCACGCTTATCAACTTAATATTGATTTGGTTGAGGGTTTTAGGTCTCATCACATATTAGCATGCTTTCAATCACAATTAAAACATTTTGGTCCTATTACAACTATTGATCCATGTGATTGATTTAGTAGTATATAATACTCCCACTATGCTTGTAAAACGGTTTTTAAAGCAAGACTATATGGTACTACTAACATAAGATTTGTATTCATTGATGGACTATATAGTTGCCTTAGGGCCTTAGGATGACTATGAACCTTTGATTCGATCCAACACGAGCCTAGTGTTGGATCTTGGTCTCGGGATGGTGATTGATTTTAGTTACGCGTTTAATCACATTAAGGCGTGTTTTCTTATTGGGCGTCAGACCCAACTACTCCAATTTCATGCATATCGAATAAAACAAGAAATGAGTACTTCAAAGTAAAGAAGAGCTTATGCTCTTTTACAACAATTGATCAAATCAAATTACTTTAAAGTAAAGAAGAGCTTATGCTCTTTTACAACAATTGATCATATCAAATTACAACCAAAATTTAATCTACACATTCCCAAGGTTCAAACAAATTTGAGAGACGGCCTTTCACATAGCTCAATTATCGTAGGCTTAGGTTCATAATCACCCTTTCTTTAATTAATTAACACTTTAACTAATTAAACTCAAACGCATCGTAGGCTTAGGTTCATAATCACCCTTTCTTTAATTAATTAACGCTTTAACTAATTAACCTCGAATGCAACCTTTCTTTAATTAATTAACGCTTTAACTAATTAACCTCGAATGCAACATTTTCATTTGGTTTTTGTATCCATAGAATTGACTTAAATAGAGCTAAATGAAATGAAAATCCAATTCTCATTTAAAGAGACAAAACTATTTTGTTCTCATCAAATTTGGGCCAAAAAGCAGTAACCTCAACCATTGGGCTATATTGCAAAACATAAAATTTTGGGGTCACTTTGTAAGAACACAAAAGTCCACTACTTCATGTAATTACAACTAGAACCCAAAAATTTCAACAAATGCAAAAACTTCATTAAAGGAGCAAAACAATTTGTCCTTTAATGATTTTTGGGCCTTTACGTAAAAACGTAAACTTTCGGATCAAAGTACAAATACACAAAAGTATCAAAACTTTATGTAATTGCATAAAAGCCCCAAAAGTACCCTACTTTAGTAGGGTGGCCGGTTGGTGAGAGGGTTGAGGGTGTGTGTAAAGTAGCATTGGTATGGTGGTTTATGAAGCACTCTACAGATGACCTTGTCGATCACCATTGTGTTCGGTCGAGCATGAAGATCGAATTACACTTGGACTAGAAATCATTAAAGAAATGAGTGAAAAGATCAAGGTTGTTCAAGATAGACTGAGAATTGCCTATAGTAGGCAAATGTCTTACGCTGATAAGAGAAGACAACCTATTAAGTTTCAAGTCGGTAATTTTGTATTTTTGAAGGTTTGTCCTCAGAAAGGAGTGAACCAGTTTGAGGTGAAAGGGAAGCTAGCACCCAGATACATAGGTTCGTTTAAGATTAGTGAACGCATTGGACCCGTTGCTTATAGATTGGATATGCCGCCAGTGTTGTCATACATACACAATGTTTTTCATATATCTCAATTAAAGAAGAGTGCACCCGATATCCAACAAATTATGCCCTGTGTTAATCTGCTACTGAAGCAGACTGTGTCCTATGAAGAAGGACCGATTTGTATACTTGATCAAGAAATGAAAAAGCTTAGGAACTGGGAAGTGCCTCTAGTGAAGGTTAAATGGCAACATCAAGGAACTGAAGAAGCCACATGGGAACTGGAGTCCGAAATGAAAAAGAAGTATCCCCATCTTTTTGGATGGCATTGTAAATTTCGAGGATAAATTTGTTTAGGGTGGAATGTAAGACCCGAAAATTTTAGAAGTGTTTTTATGAACTCTGGAGTGCCTATAAATTTTAGAATTTCTAGTTCCTTTTAAATAGGTGATAATTTTACTTGAGTTCAAATATTATTTTGAGGTAAAAAAATTAAAGTGGACGTCATTAAGAGTTCGTAGCATTTTCAGAAACCTTTTAGAACTAAGATGAATTTTTAAAGTGATTTACATGTTGGAGTAATGAGTAAGTGACACGTAGAAGCCAATAAGTGGCTAGCTTCACACGTGACAGTTGCTGGAGTGACCAGCAAGCAGTAGTGCTGACGGTTGTGTCAACTTTCTGAAGTAACCATTAGTAGTGCTTACTATGCACTCTTTCAAGCTAGACGTGTAGGATTTTTAGATGGCAAAAGAAATATATAGATGAGGATGGTTGAGGTGTTGCAAGAAAGGTTCTTGAAGTGCTTATTTAGCACACTAGGAAGTTGTTGCCTTCTCCTAGTATAAATAGGGAGCTGTAAGCTGAAATAAAAACATCAAAGGGAAAAAGAAAAAAAAATTCCCTTCAATCTTTCAAAATTCATAACTTTCAATCTGGGAATCCGATTGAGGAACGGTTTTTGCCTACATGCTCAGTAAATCGAACCCAACGTTCGAAGGTAAATTTCAAGGATTATGACTTAAGTTTGAATAATTCATTCAGATTGGGATTTGTGACTAGTTAGACCCAAATCTTCCATTTCAAGCTTGTTCCTGCACGATTTAAGGGTTTTAAAGCCTATTTGATGACTGGAGAATGATTTCTAAAACATTAAGGTAAATATTTACACATGATCAGCTTGCTGGGATTTTGTACAAGTTTCATATGAATGAGATTTAGAGAAATATGATGTTTGATTCGAAATACTTCGAATTTGGACTTTAAAGGACATTTGTATGGAACAAATGAGTTGTACCATTGATGGATTGTGTTTTGGCTGAAATATATGTTGAAATTATAGACCTCAAAGCCGCTGGGTTCATACCAGGGACTAAACTGTAAAGTAGTTTCAATTTTGGGGTAATTTTGTAAATTATTGAAATTTCAGGGGCCAAAGTGCAATTATCAAACGTTTGGGGACCCATTTGAAATAATAAAAAGTTCAAATACAGGATTTTTATTCTGGTTTAGTGAAGGTCCCTATTGTATATAATTGTTGTTAAGGGAATAAAGTTGAGTCATTATATATGGACATATAGTGATATATTGTAATTGTTGAACTAGGGACTCCAATTACTTGCGATGCTTGCGTTTAATTGAGGTATTGGTGAGGAATATTGCTTGCTTGGCTTGGAGATCAAGTAGAGGGATCCTTACTTACCCTAGTTATGGAATTTTGTGAATGTACATTTATGTAAATATACGAATGCCTATGAAAGCTGCATATATTTTGCTGTGATAGAACCATGCAGAAAAATAGTTTTGTTTTATATCATGATATGCATGTTTTATGCTACAAATTAAGGTGATGACTTGAGAGTGAAGGGGGCATAGTAACTGCCTTGGGTTTCGATGCCCTAAAACTTCGGAGGGTCTACTACGAAAGGATTAGTACCGCTACCTTTCTAGGAAAGGTACTAGGATATCTAAGGGTAGAGCATCAAAGACACTCTAGCTACACCTTACCATAAGTATATTCGTTTAGAGTTGTTCCAAGTAAGGGGGTAGTTGCTCATTAGACCGATCATCAGGCATGCAACGATTTATTAGGATCCTTGTTTTCTTTTAGAAAGTAAATTGTGTGAGTATACAATCTTCTTTCAAAACTAAAGAAAGCTTTTGTTGTGCATCAATCATTTTCCTACAGTATATGTAGTGTCATATACTATTTTCAAACCTAGCTGGGGTCGATTCCCTGAGGAGGAGCGATGAACATTTGTGATGCTCACCCCTTCTTTATTACAGGACCGGTGCACCTACAAATAGACGATCTGGACTAAAGTTGGGACGAGTGTTGTTTGTTAGTTGTCAACTTCTTAGTCACTCATTGACTTTCCACTGGTTTTGTTTGTACATATGCTTGATTCCCTCCGTTCTGAAGGAATCTTTTGTAGCTAAACTTAGCGCTTTGTACTTTCCAAATCGTATTTAAGAGTTGGTTAGTATGTTTACTTACTTTAAACTCTTTGGTTTTGTTGTAAGTTGTAAACTTCGTCTTTGTTGTAAAAAATTTATCCAAATTCTGTTGCTCTTTTATTTTTCGTTTTACCAAATTGATTTTCGCTTCCATACTGCTTTAAAATAAATTATTTTACTACCCCTTCAAATAGCTTTATGTTCTATTGGGAATGTAGTGCTATAGTGTTGGAATTTAACACTATAATATTGAGTTACTAATAGAGCGTTACACTACTACGTGCCCCTTTTTTGGGGCATGATAGGTATATCTTGTGACAAGTCACGGTTATCCATTATTCCAAGGGCGAATAGGCTATGAAAAATTTCACTCCGTCCTGCCCGTTGTCACAATTAAGCAGATTTATCAGCTCAGAGTATCTGGTTGATTTCAGGGCTAAAATTGCCAACGTAGAAATGAGAGGTACTAAAATTAGAAATTAGTTTAATATTTAAGCACCAAAAACGTAATTTGACCTACTATTTAGTGGAGAATTTCGTGGCGAAAGAGAATTAGTCACCGCACGAAGGAACTGGAGAGAGGCAGAGGGAGAGGGAGAGTTTATTCATAAATTATTTTCCCTTTGATCATCGAGTTTGTCTTCACTCTTCAGTCATGGCCGAGGTTAGCATTCCAGACTTCTGTTTTGTTTTATCCTTTTACGAATCTCTATTCCTTTGATGTTATAGTGTTTTTCGTTTTTGATTTTTGATTTTTTTGAATTTTTTTTTAAATTATGATTATTTTCTTTTTATTTTCTGGGTAATTTCTTTATAGATTTGGCCTAATAAGAATTCTGATTTATTTATTTATTTTATTGTTCATCAAATATTTGCACACGTAGAATATAATTTGAAATAATTCAGGAGATTTGCCTTTACTTTTTATGTTTTATGAAAGTTTCCTGACCAAACGAAATTTGGGTTGTTGGAATTATATTTATATGGAGATCTATAAACCTTTGTGAGTTGTATGGAGTCTAATTTGGGGCCAATTACGTTTTCTGAGCAGTAGTGAAACAGTCGGATCCAAAACTTGTCTGCCTGTTCAACCCCACTCTAACAGAAAGATTGAATGTCTTTTGAAAATTGTGTGTGTTAATATTTGGTCCATTTCTGATATTCCTGAATGCCCGTAGTTTTAATCGGTACTTCTTTGGCAAGGATTACCCGACTTCATGCCTGAACTTTGATTGTATTTTCAGTTTAGAGTTTCAGTTATCACAAATTGTCTTGTATATGGTTTGTAATAAGTATTTTAGGATGTTTCTTGGTATTGTGACCCGTCACAGTTACCTGCGTGGTCTGTATTCATGGATTTCAGTTTTCCTTTTGATCTCATGTATACTTTTGTCACTGATTGGAAGTTGACACTAGTTCATGGAATCTAATGAATGAAATATCCGAAGATGTAAAGTGTAAGGGCAGCATAAAACTGATATTGTTCTAGACCACGGAGTCCCACTTTGATGGAGTTCATCTGTTTTTCTTCTCTGTATTTACAATTAATAGTTACATTTTTTTTTTCTTTTTCTGCTGTGTTGCCTCAGATTGAGCTGAAAACAGCACCTGCTGATTTTCGATTCCCCACAACAAATCAAACTAGGCACTGTTTCACGTGTTACATTGAATTTCATAGGTAGTTTTTCAAGCTTTAGCACTAGGAGCTCAACCGTAAACTGTTAATTGAGACTTTTCCTTTCCATCCTTAACGTGTGAAACCAATTGCAGGTGCGTCTCAGCAAAGGGTGAAGAATCGAATGAATGTGAGAAATTTGCCAAATATTACAGCTCTCTCTGCCCTGGTGAATGGGTGAGTGCATTGCTCATACCTTTTTGAATACTTCAAAACTGATGTGTTCTTATTGTGCCAATGTTTGATTAAGCACTTCATATACCTGCGTTTGAAATATAAAGAGAGAATGGGACAGGTCCTTATGGTCTTCTCTAGTCCTGTTGCATTGTCATTGGATAAAAGGTCTTTTGCAAGTATGGGGAGAAAGCTTTTCCTATAAAATGCTCAAAGTTCGACATTTAAATTATTAAGGTGAACAAGTTTGAACTAAGATATGTGTTCCCGCTATCATATTGGACTTTTTCTCATACAATTATTAAGGATGAATGAAAACAAAATTGTCAAAGTGAAAAACACTTAAAATAGTTTTTAGTTTTCGTTTTGTGTATCTTTTCTTTTACATCTCTTATCATCCTTTTTTCAGTCTTCTATATCTGTCGTTTCTCCCATTTATTTCCCCTGCAGCTCTAACAGAAAAATTAAAAACTAAAATGATTTGGTTATTAAATAGGGCCGAAATTTGTACACTTCATTTTCCTTTGAAAGTGAATTGTTGTTCATTGGCTGGACGGACAAGTCTTGATTGTTAGAGAGAAAAAAATTAATTGTGAAAGCATTTGGACTGAAGCACCATGAGTCTAGGATTGAAATCTCAAGTTTTTTCCCAGACTTTGCCTATATAGGAATTTTGCAGTGATTCTATTTTATTTGATTTTTGTTTGGTATTTATTTGCTTTTGTGTTTTTTCCTTTGATTTTTTGATGATTTTCCAATTAATGGTAGCACTTTGTATAGTGAAAAGGTAATGGTACATTTTATTCTCTATTATATCTAAAATCTAACCTTTTTGTCGTGGGCTTGCATGATTGTAGATTGAGAAGTGGGACGAGCAGAGGGCGGGCGGAACTTTCCCAGGTCCTCTATAATTTAACATGATATCCTCTGGCATGATCTTTCTTTGATATGGAAGTTGCATCGTTTCTTTGTTGGATCTTTATGAATCAATAATTGACCTGTGTGTTAAGATTTCTTTGATTTTATGGAAATCACCACATTGTTTGTTTTAATTTAAGATTTAATTGATTGTCTGCACAAATGTTTCCATGTTTACTCATTTTTCCGAGGGTTTTCTTCTTCCATTGTTTCTGGCTATATGAAGTTTGCTGTTAAGTCATTCAGGCGATTCTATCAAACTGTATACCTGTAGGAGCTTCCTTCTGAATGGATCACTTAAGGCTGCTTTTAGAAAAAAGCACTATTCCGCACCTCTCACTTACTAGTAAAGAGGAATGCCACTAGATTGTAATACTAATTGATAGAATTGAAATGAAATATTAAGTTGGAATTCTTGCTTGAAAGATTGTTATCTATAGTTATTTGGGTGTCATGAGACTCGATTAGTGGTCCAAGACGCTGGTAATGGAAACCGAAGAATTGTAGAGGAAAATTATTTACTTACGTGGTTCACCAAAGTTGGGCTAATCCATGGTTGCCCTGTACTCTCCACAATATGAGAACTACTGCATTTTACAAGATTTGTGAATAGTTTCGCAAATGGACTTGATGTTCCTTGAGTTTGTATCGAGCTTGACTCCAATTTAGTTTGTCCGAGATTCGCTTGTAATAGAAATGAATACGGCACACGTTTGAAGAACAAGCTGAGCTTGAGGTTTCTGGCATGATTTTGTAAAGCTCGTGAGCAACTTGTATATATGAATATAACTTGGAACCCAATATTGTAAGAATAATAATTTGAAAAACAATTTCATCAAAAAGCAGAAACTAAAATTATCGTTTATGAGAAGCTTGCTTGCAATTCCGCTTGTGTTAAATTGAAGTCTTGTGTTAAGAACATACTATAACTGTATATCAAATAATAAGAAAACAAGGTACACCCACAAGTTGATCTCAAAATTTTCTTTAGAAGTATTATTTGCTGAACCATTTGTCGTGTTTATGCTATTTTAAAAAGTAAGATTCAGTTTGCTAATTTGAGTAACAACTGACCTTATATATATATATACAAAGTGATATAGATTCAGTTTGTTAATTTATCAATATGCTGATTGAATTGATACTGTGATGGAGATGCGTGACATAACAAATCTAAATAGGTTTTTAGAAATTTAAATATTATTTGTGTACATTATTGGCACGTGACAAAAAAGACAAGACAAGCATCATAATAGCATATGGGCCGAAAGGTTTCGTTGCTTTCATGCATTTGGCATGCATTGCTGTCACAAGCAACTACAACACGTAGTATATTTTTATTTTTATTTTTATAATTTTTTATCATAAAAATAATTTTCATTTAGTAGTGTGTTATTCACATATTTATTTTTATTTCTCACACCCTTCTAATTTTTTACTGTCGAATTGAATGAATTGTAGAAGATCAATGAACAAAAATTAACAAGAGTGCTTGAGAAGTAAAAATAAGTGTGTGAATAACACTTTCTTTTTCATTTAGTGGTCAAATGAGTATAACGGATGAAGAAACTCTAGGATGGTAATAGGAAATGTTCCATCCAATACTTTACCAGTCAAGAATTAGGAGGAATTCTTTCTCAAAATGCTTCTGACCAACACATAGAATTTTATGCTTATAATTGAAATTGTTAAATTGTAAATCATTTTGTAAAGATCAACTTTGCAGAAAATAATAGGTGTAAAATATTAAAATACAAAAAGAACTCCAATTCTCACCAAATGTATAGTAATGTAAAATCTACAAAGTGATTGGAGTTGAATATCAGAGTGTGATTAACAAACGAACAAACTAAGTATAAACTAGTACAACTTTATTAAGTGAACAAAAGATTGCCATGACAGCTACATAACCTAAGAAGCTACATTGTGAATAACTTGTTTAAAATAAACTAATACAAGCACTACTACATATAGTGAAAACTAAAGCAATCCTTAATGGGCAAGAAACTTTAATATCCTTGGCTCATATGAAAACCATAAATAAAAATAAAATAATAACTAATTTCCAACACTCTATGCTAAACTCATGGTGGCACACGTCATGAGGTGCCAACAAGCAGATGTGATAAGTCTATTTTATATTATATATTTCACCCTATTCTTAGTATATTTTGATGAAATTTTGATACTTTGATTTTTATTCTTAATGTAGAACACGAGACTTCCTCGTGAGCAAAAAGTGATAAACGAATGATTTTTGGAGTGATTCTAATTGGAGGATGGTCATGAGTTTTTCAACTTATTTGTATCAACATTTTAGATATTTCTACCAAGCGGTTAATTTATGGTGATGAAATAAAGGACCAGTGCATGAAGCTATCAAAGTGGCATTTTTGAGCTTATTTATGCTTTTTGGCGTTCATGATGGTGTCTTTTGGGTTCAAGCCCTTCTAGAAATATGTTCAGGACATCTTAAGTTTTAAAAAGAGTCATCTTGGACCTATATTGGAGGTGTCTAAGACTCTAAATGTGGCTGTTTGGTAACTGGGCAGTTTGTCCATGTTTGACTAGGAAATTGTTTCTTGGTTTCTCTTAATTTATTTTGTTTTCTAGTTTTTAGAAGACCTTTTTTAGGAATGATTTTATTTTGTAGTAGTATAAATAAGGTGTTGGAAATGTGCTCTAAAACCAATCATATGATGATGCTTTACAGACATTTCACATGTTAAACTAATCTAGTTTAATATAAAGGGCAAAGATTATTGTTTAAAGCCATCTCATATAAATATTATATGCTTAAACGATAAGTCCAAGGAATATGTAATTAGGAGAATGTAATCTAAAGAAGTTAGGTTCAAGAGACCATTCTCTTTCGTATACATATCCTAAACGTTCCTGATCATAGGATTGCCAATTGGGCATTGACAGTCCGTAAAGATCAGTACGTGTTATGTCTTCTCCCAGGGAGAGTGACTGGTCTCGAGTCATTGGTGTGAATGACACCAAGATAGGCATGTAGGTGCTCAATAGAGAACGAGTTCACTGAACATGATCAACGAGGAGTTCTCATACTCATGTCACATAGAACTCATGATTGGGATAATGCAAAGTAGTTATTTGACCTGAGGCATCATAGTTGTCTTATGGTTAGGTTCTTGATTTTTGAATATGTCAAAGTCACTCCATCAGAGGATGTCCACGACATAGTTGGGGTTAAGCCACTTAGCCATAAAGGCAAGTGAATGCGCAACAAGGGATCTCTAACCTTCAAACCGTTTGAGGGAGAATACTCTATGATATGATTAAGAATCTCTGGCCAGAATATGAATGAGATTTAGAAAGATGTTCCAAATTACATTCAAAGTAATCATATAAGTAAATGAATCACATTGGATAGTAGACATAAATAAACTATCAGACCAAACAATGTGGTCAAGAGTATTGTATTAGGGAAAGACCGTATTGCATTGTAATCCTAAACTGAATAGGTTCTCCACCTCTTCTGATTAGCTTAGGTAGTCATGACATACTGGTAGGTGTCACTCATGGTTTGTGGAAGCCCTAAAGGTGTATAATCAGTAAAGGGAGAATTGAAAGTATGTTTCAATTCAGAATCGATTCGAAAGAGTTCTAATCGCCCACTGCCTCGCTAAAAGGAACCTAATGGATCGTACACCGAGTAAGGTAGAGATTGAAGAAATAATGGAGATGAGTAAGGATAATTAAATGGTTTAATTATTTATGGTTAGGATTAATTAATATGTTAATTAATCAAACGAATAAGTTCGTTATAGACCTCGGGTTAGTTTTGGGCCTCAAGGCCCAATGGGATTTGAATGTCAAGCCTAATAACTCAAGTTGTATGACAACTTGAATAACAAAGGGCCTTAAAGCCCAAAGAACCCAATATGGCCGGCCATATAGAGAGGGGTAGTGAACTTGGCTTAATTGTAAGTTTGCCACAGTGGTATAAAGGCAACTTTATAGCCATTTCATCCTTAGGGTTTTCTTTTGGAGAAAAGATGAGAACACAAGCTCTCTTTTCTCTCTAAGAGGCCGGCCACCCTAAAGGAAGATTAGCTAGCAATCTCACTTCCTCTAGGTCACTCATCTCCTCCTCAAAGCTCTCCTTGGTGTGAAAAAATTAGAGGTTCTCTACTTTGGAAACTTGGAGAATCCTTTCCACCATCCTCCTCCAAGAAATCCATGGAGCTAAGAAGCAAGGAACGAAGGTCCTCTCCTTAGGTGATTAGTCTTTTCTTATGCAAAGAGGAATCAACAAAGGTATAAGATTTCTCAACTCACTTTGTTCTTGAGTTGAGTCTTGGTTCACCTATCTACTAGGCTTTGAATTTCATGGGTTAAGTTTTGTTTTTGAGTGCATATAACATGATTCCGCCTTTAATTGTTAATTGCATGTTGTTTGATGTTACTCAAATGAACTTGTTTTTCACAAATTTTCTTTCATAAGGCTATTTAGCCATTACGGTTCTCTACGCACTACTTTGGAGAATCTAGCTTAGAGATTATTTTATGGTTCAAGTTTACTTTCAAGGTATTTTCTATCCTTGTTCTTAATAATATTTTGCTTTATGATTATGTGTAACTAATTTCTTTTGCTAGGGTGAGGCCACAAGTCTTAGCATGGATATGTAGTTTTTATTTAATTTCTTATGATATTATGCATGGATATTTTGAATTATTAATCATTATGTCTAACTGTCTTTATTCTTGATGCTTGATCACCATTAGGATGTTTGGATAAGTAATTGAATGTAATTTATGTTGGAATGCCACCTTAAAATTGAGGACTGCTTCTTGTGATGAATAATTGTAAGTTCACTTTCGGCGAATACCACATCTTAAGTGTTGCATGGTTTTTCAAAGTGTTTTCACAAAGCGTAACAAGTCATGCATGTTCACATTTGATCTGAATGTCACATACAGATTGGATGTTTGATATATGTTTTATCTTGAATGCCACAAGTAGAATATGCATTAGGAAAACTTAACCTTCAAAGTTGCATGTGTAATTCATAAGTGATTGGTAAAACTATATAGGATTGTTAAGATGACGGCGGAACCCTAGTGCTTTTACAAATTGATTTTCAAAAACTGGTTTCTTTTGTTTACCTTCTCTTGTCAATTTACTTAATGTTTTTACTTCAATTCATTTTTATTGTATTAAATTCTCAAATCAATATTTTCTAAACTTTATTTAAAATAATTAATTAAGATTTGGGTTTTTAAATTGTTTTCAATAATCTTTGTGGAGAAAAACCTTGCTTGAGCCATTTATATTAGAATTACCTTGTTCTCTTGCAAGTATTTGAAAATGTTTTTATCCCTACTTTTGCAGGTGTTAAAAATTTGATCAAGATGCAGATGCAAGCTTTGTTAGGCGGATACGACAGACAAGCTCTACCAGGCGGGCACAACCAGACAAGCTAAGTTAGGCGGTCACGACAAGACAAATGATTCAAGCGAGCAATTTGAGTAAGCAATCTAAGCGAACAAGTGAGCGAGCGAACAAACGACAAACTAAGCAAGTAACCAATTCCAACAGGCAAGCAAGCAATCCCATCACTTAACCATCAAACAACAGATTTTAGTAAACGATCCACAATCCAAATAACTAGGTACACAATATCACTCAAGTGGTCAACAATCTAAGCACTCGAGCAATTGTTGATGTGATTGGCAGACCTATTCTGGGCCTTCAAAAACAAACAAGAGCAGCAACTCAATGTAGGCCTCCAAACCAACCAGGCTCCAACATAAGTCTCAATCAGTCAGACCTAAGTTCAACAGTTCAATTCTATTTTCTTTTCTTTCCCAACAACATTAAAGAACTTTTAAACCATCTTATGTATATTGCTTCTAGAAAAAAAAAAAAGGGAATCAATCTTTTGAACACTCGAGCAAGTGTTGATGTGATTTGCAGACCTATTGTGGGCCTTCAAAAACAAACAAGAGCAGCAACTCAATGTAGGCCTCCAAGCCAACCAGGCTCCAATAAAAGTCTCAATCAGTCAGACTTTAGTTCAACAGTTCAATTCTATTTTCTTTTCTTTCCCAACAACATTAAAGAACTTCAAAACCATTTTATGTATATTGCTTCTAGAAAAAAAAAGGGAATCAATCTTTTGAAAAAGTGTGGGGATGACAGTGAAGATGGATCCAGATGCGAAAACAGTGCGGGGATGAAGTGAAATAACTGAAAGGTCAATGAAGTGAAATATTAGAAGCTGTTTATCTCTCTAATTTTTCCTCTCTACTTCCTCTCTCTTAAATCTCTCTGAAGCTTTATTAATACGTCGCCACCTGGTACGGCGGCTTGCAAGGGGGTTTGTTGTCCAAGTCCCACAAGATCATGACTTTCTTCACCCACGATGCACATGAACAGGTGAGGGCGGCAGTGGGGAAGTGGGCTTTAGTTTTGGTGGTGAGGAATATTGGGGGAGACAGATTGAGGGAGGCGGATGGAGAAAGGTTGGGGGGATGAGGTAGGGAAGGGTTTGTAGAGGTGGATCCCACAATTTTATATATATAAAAAATAATTTTACTTTTAATATTTAATAATTTTAAATCCAGTTGGATTAGCACTTAACAGAGAAATTAACAGAAAAACTGACGGAGGTCTGACATTGGCACAAATTCATAAGATGAGGTATGACATTGTCATTTTTAAAAGATGAGGTATGATAATGTCGTTCGATTTATAGTTGAAGTAGTTTTGTGTAATTTACCCAAAATAATAACTAATTATTGAACAATTGGTGTTGTCATTTATTCGAATAGAAAATGCGCCAGATAAATGCAACCCTATAAAAGAACAAGAAAAGTAATTAAGGTATTGTATTTATACAATTGAAATTTCAGCCAATAAAGATTAAACAGTAAGTGTTGATCATGCTTGAGGTAAAGGGCGTGGAGACAATAATCCCAAGAATCCTGGAGGTGACACGTTTATACTCACACACGCAACTTAACATCCCTAGAAGTGCAGGCAGCAGACTACTACTGCTCAAGGCTTTCCTGCTCGTGGCGTGGAAAAGTCAAAGGCCTTAAAGATAGGATTAATTCCTAACTTCTATCTTTAATACATTCTGAATTGAAGACCAACTCTGTCAAGTAAAGAATCCTTATTGCAATCAATTAGGGATATTCTCACCACTATTTTAACATATTATCTCTTAATTAATATCTTGGAAATTCTTTCCTTGCACATCCTATGAATGACATAACTTGGCCATTAGGAGGCCGCCATCTGTAAGGCAAAAGCTACACCATGGCCAGTCACTACCTCTTATAAATACCTCCATCTCCACCAAATTTTTTTCTCCTCTTCTCTCATAATGGCCCAATCGGGGGCCATCTTATTATTTTTTGGCCAATCAGTGACCACACACACATCCACACACACACGTAACCTTCACCCTCACCATCTTTCTTGAAATTTCTCTTCCGTTCGTACACCTGAGTAATCCAACCCTTAAACAACCCCAAAACTTCACGGATCAACCATCTTGACATAACCATCGTACTCATCGTGACTTCATGAGTTGAGTGGTACCATATGACTGTTGAAAGGACATCGAAATCGTGAGGAACCATAAGCTTCGACGAGTTGTATATTTCTCCAAAGTGATCGTGGACATTTCAAGAGGTTTTAAGACTCGAGGTGGGTCCTAATCGACTCTAAAAGGACCTTAGTCTAGTTTTGGTGTGATTTGGATGTCGGGAGGCACGAGTTTGTAAAGTACCAGTTTAGCCAGATTTTTCCAAGGGATTTTCCATCCATTTCCCGAAGGTTTTAGGTCACCAAATAGATAAGGACTTTTTCTCCTTGTTGAGAGCTTCAAATCTATATAAGAATCTTGAAATTTGGTTGAAAAATGAGAAGATATCAAAGTTTGAAATTTTTTTAGTTTCCAGGGAGTACAAACGACAGTGCCGACGGAGGAGGATGGCAGATTTCGTTAACTTTAGAGAAATATTTTAATGGCATCAGGTAACTTTAACGAAATATTCTAGAATTTTAATAGAATATTCCCTAACGTCGTTAGAGTTTTCGTCAGTGTGCCAAGCTCGTGCTTGCACGTGAGGCCATACCTTAGCAAGCGTGTGAGGGCGCATGGGACATCAAGACAATTTTCCAAAAATATGGGGATGTTCGTGGTGTTGAGTAGGCCATGATGGTATATTAAAACACCCCAATTGAGCAACGTATGAGAAGTTATTACACGGTTTGCTATATAGGTGAGACATGTCTGAAGGACGAGCGTAGCCAAGTAAGACTTGGGGGTTACGACCCTGCTACATACTAGTGAGTGGGCTTTTGGTTTTCTATATGTACGTATATATGCTTTACATTTTCCCATAAACTGTTTTAAATGGAATTGCGTTTTTAAATGCCATATCAATTGCATCACATTTTAGTATATGCATTAGTATATATATGCATAATAATGCATGACGTTGTAGACGTCCAGGTAAGCTTTAGCTGAGTACATATTGATGATAGAGATTGTAGTGTAGATGGTTATGTTTAGATGCATTTAGTGCTCATTATCCTGCACCCCGATGTTAATGTTCTGCCCGAGGCCAGGGCCTAGCCTTTAATTGATCGTTCACCTTCCGCACAATACGCTCACCTTGGATCCAAGGCAGGTGCTAGCCTGTTGTACAAACTATATTAGGTGGTTTTGACTTGTAGGTAACTTGCGATACTTTGCACAACCTTCAAGTGATCATAGCACTTAAGCGTACCTATTTACACCCAGCCTATCATACAAACCACATTAGGTGGTTTTGACTCATGTGCAGGAATTGGTAGATGAGCTATAGGTTCAGCCGTACAAGTCACATTAGGTGACTTCGGCTGACATATCATTTTACATTGATTCACATCACCTGGCATACATATTTATTACTTAAATACTTGACATGGCATCTACTTGGTTTCCACTTTTCTCAAGCATGATTTCTATTTGAAGGGTTATTAAACAGGTTTTACGATGAAGGGTTATTATATTTGAAAAGAGAAATGTGTTTTCAAAAACTTTGTTTTTGCCCACTCACGTTTTCTATTTTGTACCCCTCCAGGTTCTTTCTAGACGTTCGTGTTGGTGGCTCACGAGGACTCTACGGTGGTTTTGACAGACTTCAAATAATGTAGAAATTTTTTTTCATGTCATGTATAACTAATACTTAGCTTGCTGGAATGCACCTAGGTTGCCAACCCTCTTACTACTTATATCACTGCTTTAAATACCTCTGCATTCTTTTATAGTCATCTTAATGTAAAATAATTAGTTCTGAATTTTAATTACTCGCACTTTTATATCACTATCACTTCTGCACTGCGTACATTGTTACGTCACCTTCACGTGACGGCCAGCATGCCTCGATTTAGGTCGGGGTGTGTCAGTTTGGTATCAGAGCTTAGGTTTGGCAGTCCTGTATATTCTTTTGGTTCTAATCGTTATATTCTTTAGGGTTATGCAGCGTCAGGGTATGCTTGCAGATGACAGATGAGTGGAGACTGCCGCCTAGTTTTTGCGTTATGAGGCTGTATCTTGGTGGCGTCAGGAATGAAGGAAAATTTGTGAAAAACAAGTTCATTTGAGCAACATCAACAACATGCAATTAACATTTAAAGGCGGAATCATGTTTATATGCATAAGCATGGTAGATAGGTGAACCAAGACTCAACTCAAAATAAAGTGAGTTGAGAAATCTTATACCTTTGTTGATTCCTCTTTGCATAAGCAAAGGCTAATCACCTAAGGAGAGGGCCTTCATTCCTTGCTTCTTCGCTCCATGGATTTCTTGGAGGAGGATGGTAGAATGGATTCTCCAAGTTCCCAAGAAAAGGGAACCTCTAAGCATCCACACCAAAGTGAGCATTTAGAAGAGATGAGTGACCTTGGAGGAGGATTAGATGCTAGGTAATCCCCTCCAAGGGGGCCGGCCACTTTGAGAGAAAAAGGAGAGAAGTGTTCTCATCTTTTCTCCAAAAGAAAACCCTAATGAAGAAAAGGCTATAAAGTCATATTTATACCTACCTTCATTGGAGTGGCAAACTTGTAATAAGTCCAAAAACCACTCCATCCTCTATGTGGCCGGCCTCTTTGGGTCTTTGGGCTGTTTTGGGCCCTCTTGAATCTTTATTCATTAAGTTGTCATACAACTTAAGTCAATGGGCTTGACGTTCAAAGCCCATTGGGCCTTGAGGCCCAAAACTAACCCGAGGTCTATAACGAACTTATTCGTTTGATTAATTAACATATTAATTAATCCTAGCCATAAATAATTAAACCATTTAATTATTCTTACTCATCTCCGTTGTTTCTTCAATCTCTACCTTACACGGTGTACGATCCATTAGGTTCCTTTTAGCGAGGCAGTGGGCGATTAGAACTCTTTCAAATCGATTATGAATTGAAACTTACTTTCAATTCTCCCTTTAGTGATTACTCACCTTTAGGGCTTCCACAAACCATGAGTGACACCTAGCAGTATGTCATCGCTACCCAAGCTAATCAGAAGAGGTGGAGAACCTATTCAGTTTAGGATTACAATGCAATACGGTCCTTCTCTAATACAACACTCTTGACCACATTGTTTGGTTTAATAGTTTATTCATGTCTACTATCCAATGCGATTCATTTACTTATATGATTACTTTGAATGTGATTCGGAACGACTTTCCAAATCTCATTCATACTCTGGCCAGAGATTCTAAATCATATCATAGAGTATTCTCCCTCAAACAGTTTGAAGGTTAGAGATCCCTTGTTGCGCATTCACTTGCCTCCATGGCTAAGTGACTTAACCCCAACTATGTCGTGGACACCTCTGATAGAGTGACATTGACATAGCCAAAGATCAAGGACCTAGCCACAAGACAACTATGATGCCTCAGGTCAAAGAACTCCTCGTTGATCGTGTTCAGTGGACTCATTCTCTATTGAGCACCTACATGCTTGTCTTGGTGTTAGTCACACCAATGAGTCGAGACCAATCACTCTCCCTAAGAGAAGACATAGCACATACTGATCTTAACGAACTGTCAATGCCCAATTGGCAATCCTATGATCAGGAACGTTTAGGATATGTATACGAAAGAGAATGGTCTCATGAATCTAACTTCTTTTGATTACATTCTCCTAATCACATATTCCTTGGACTTATCGTTTAAGCATATAACATTTATATGAGACAACTTAAAACAATAACCTTTGTCCTTTATATTAAACTAGATTAGTTTAACATGTGAAATGTCCGCAAAGTATCATCATTTGATTGGTTTTAGGGCACATGTCCAACAATCTCCCACTTGCACTAGAGCCAATCAGCTTGGTCATTAGTGATGATACCTCTTCTGCAGTCCTTTCAAAAATGGCTGAGTAATAGGCCTAGGCAATGGATATCTATATGTTATCCATAGAAGCAACCTTGAGATTAACAATGTCACCATTATACATAATTCTCAATCATGTGGTTCAGTCTCTCATTTGAGTTTGGATCGTGATGAGACCTTGATTCCCTGGCTTGAGCTATCACCCCATTAGTGTCATAGTGTCAACACACTAAAGACACTTTCTGGTTGGAACCGAATGGAGAGTTCATAAATGAACTTTCCCATCCAAACAACAATGTTGTAAGCTTATATATGGCAATATATTTTGCATACATGATGGAACACATTAAAGTCATTACTTTTAACGTTTCCACCCAAATATCTCTTTAGTCATAATAAAGAGATAACCAATTATCACTTCATTCATAATGAAGGGACATTCAATGATGGATTAGATTCATAATCTAATACATTTACGCTTCCATTACGTTACTCTAATTCTTCCTCATTCTTGAGGAATCTATCCTTAGTATTTCTTAAATACCTAAGGATTCACTTGACAGTTGCCATGGTTCTGATCCTGGGCTTGCATTGATATCGTCTTGTACTGATCTTAGTACAACTCATATCAACGTTTTTCATACAATATGAAATATGTAAATTATCTTTCCGTATATGCATAAAGGATTCTTTTTACGCATTATTTCTTTGGGAGTCAAAGGGGTACGTTCCCTTTATGAAGAGCAACTTCCTAGTCTTACTAGGATTGTCCTTCTGATTTAAAGTTTATCATCACATGAGAAACGTCCTAGTATCTTTTATCTATCACCAGGGATTGATATGATCCAATTATATCCTGAAATCTATCATTATAGATTTCTATCCCATGTTTATAGACTATGTCTCCCATATACATTCTATCATTATAGAATGTTTAAAGTCATAACTTTAACGATGAAGAATTCCTTTCATTTCCAAAATTAATATATATATCATGTATATATGTTCAAATTTAGGCATATGATTGACTCCCACTAATCTTTTGTAAATCTAGTAAACAAAAGATTCATTTACATCTTTATGAGAAATCAAACGATTTGATCTTTTCTCATAAGATGCTTATAGCTCCCACTAGCTTGCTGAGATTCATGATGGATGGATCTCTACAACTTACATGTCTTGTGATTCCTAGTTTTAGACATATATTATCAAGAATATCTTGATAATAGTTTCGGAAACCCATAATATGTCCAAACATTGAATCACCCTATAGTTGTGGCAAGCCATCTTCGAATTAATAGAAACCAAGACTACATCAAAGATGGTTTCTTCCAAGTCAACCAATCTCGTTGATTGTAGTCACCTTCAGCTACCAATTAGCTTTGAAGGTTTCATTATCTCAAGTCAAATGGTTTTATACCATTTTCTTGAGTATATGTTGTCCATACACTCAATGTAGTCATAAGGATATCCATTCTTATTTCTTTCGAATTAAGAGATGTAACTCTATGACATAGCCATAAAGTTCAAACCATTCAACTGAGACGGTTTATGGATCCTTCCCGACTACCTTGGGGCTAGTGGTGTAGGAACTAGGTTGTTATATTTGTTGATTATCATCTTGTCTCTCAAAGAACCCATTCTTTGAGTTCTATCTCTCGTTCATTTGCTCTATCTTAGGCAAATCCTATTGTAGGATTATAATGAATGACCCAACAAACAACCTTTGTTAGTTGGTCCATAGATATGATATCCAAATATTAGTTTAAGGATATCCCACAAGATTATTCTCAAACAAATATTGCTTATTAGCACAAAACCCAAATCTTAACGTAATTAAGATTTGTCTTTCTTTCCAACTACATCCCATGGAGTCATGAAAATTTTGGAAGATATTCTAATTGACAATCATATTGTCTTAGAAGTATATATATCATATATATGGGTTATTTGATAATATCCAACGAACTTAATATTATTCTTGTTCGTCTTTCTCCCAATGGAGAAATCCATTATCTTATGATGCTACTTTCCTTGATATCTTTCAAGGAAACTCTTCTAAAGTGTCCTTTTTCCTTGGATCAAATCTAAGGAGGTAAATACTTTAGACGTCTTACTCATTAACTTACATTCTTGAATTCTTTGAAACCTTTTTGCAAAGTATTCAGACTCATGTTTATTCAAAATAAACGATGGTCCAACCGAGAGCGATCTTCGGTGAATGTCATACAACATGAGTAGTATTATGTTGTGGACAAGGACCACTAACATCTAAGTGAGTTATCCTCAACAACTTTGTGATTCTTTCTTCTTTCCAAAAGAATAAAGATTCGAACATTTCGCCTCTATACAATTTTAACAAGAAGGCAATTGATCCGGATCTAACGATCCAAAGCATCCATCTATGACCAACTCGTAATTTATTTTTTAGAGGTGTCACAACTCAGTGGGATTAGTCACTACATTGCAACCTTTTTGGGTTTTAAGCATCGTTATGTTCTAAATAGTTAACACTACCACATTATCTCTACTATAGAGACAATCAGTTAGATTACAATAATCCAACCATTCATAAAGAACAATGTTTTGTCAAACAAAGCATTCATCCATTTCTCATAGTGATGGAATTAAGTTCCTTACATTAAATTGGAATGTAAAGACAATCTTTGGTTTTCCAATTTCATTGGTAGTTCCTAAGAGGAAGCAAGTACTATTTTCTTTCGCAAAGATCTATATCTTATTCACGTTCCGAATGTGAAGTACTTTCTCTTCTCTCATTTATCTTCTACTTCTTATTGGCCACACTTTTACAACGACTGTAAAACATAGTTGCTAATATAGAATCATGTATTCAAGTAGAAGAACCAACTATTTTGAATTATTCAAGAACAATTTACAACACCTTCGAAAGGTGTGTTCTTGACACTTGCAAGACATTTCTTGCAAATACCCCTTCTAATGTCCATCCTTTCATAAAGAAGTCTGTTCCCTTGGAGTTATTTTGCCTTCTTCATTTGACTTCTCCATTGACTACAATAGTCATGGTCCCTAAACTCCCACTATCTCTCTTGAAACTTATTTCAATTGTGTTATACACATCAAACGATTTGGAGAGCGTGCGGTTATTGTTCACTATATAGTTTACAATAAACTTAGTGAACCATTTGGATAGGGACTCAAATGTGAAGTCCTTGCTTAGTTTCCGTCTCTAGGGGTGGTTTAACACTTCTACACTCAATGATTCAAAATCATCATAAGTCCATGTTGATGGACTATTTTTGTCAACCAACCATTATGTTCTAAACATAATTACAAACTTTCAAGAGTTGTTCAAGGCAACTCCAATTTCTTCATACAACAATTTGTAAGTGAAGAATCATGTCACATAAAGTGTCCATGCCCTTGTGCTTTCTTCTCAAGTTCCATGTTCGTGTAACAAAGAGACAACCACTAGTGTTTGCGTTGTCCTCTTTATGATAGACTTATCTAACATGTTCTTCCATTGATACATTATCAATAGGAAGATTGTGAGGATGAGACTACTTAGGCACTTTTACAATCCATTCAAGACAATCTATGGGATTGTGGTACCAAGTTCGGAAAACTAAAGCGTTCGGCTTTTCTTTGTCAAGTTTTGGATAGCGTTTGCAAATATATTGGTAAACAAATACATAATGAATATAAATTGATTGATTTTAAGCTATTTGATCTGGGTCTTTAAATCAAATAGCACCACCCACTATTTTTAACAAATTCCATATCCCTCATCGGAATTCGAGAGTTTTGGAGGAAACTCTTAGTAGGGTATGAGAGGCTCACCATTACCAAGCCCACCTCAGAAGAATACCATATTGGCTAGCAACAATAATGATGAGAGGATAACGGTTTAGCCATTTACAACTTTTGTAATTACCCATCTTGTTTGGCCTCTAGAGAATGATGCCTTAGAATAATATCACATTGGCACCATTGCATTTAGTTAAGTTATTCCCACCATGCTAGTTCAAGTAGGGGGTTCAAGAATGGCCTCAGAAGAATATCATATTGACCATACTCGTTGCCTACCATCACTTCATCATATGTTTATAGGCTTCTCCTAAATGTAAGCACATACTTTGTATACCCCAGAACTGGACGAATACGGTGTATGAGTCACAAACGATTGGAGTCTACCACGGTGGAAGGCCACGAAAGAGTGTTCAAAGCACTCCCACGCTGGTCAACTTAATAATGGTTTGGTTGAGGGTTTTAGGTCTCATCACATATAAACATGCTTTCAATCACATTAAAACATTTGGGTCCTATTACAACTATTGGTCCACGTGATTAATTTAGTAGTATATAATACTCCCACTATGCTTTTAAAACGGTTTTTAAAGCAAGACTATATGGTACTACTAACATTAGATTTGCATTCATTTGATGGACTATATAGTTGCCTTAAGGCCTTAGGATGACTATGAACCTTTGATTTGATCCAACATGAGCCTAGTGTTGGATCTTGGTCTCGGGATGGTGATTGATTTTAGTTACGCGTTTAATCACATTAAGGCGTGTTTGCTTATTGGGCATTGGACCCAACTACTCCAATTTCATGCATATCGAATAAAACAAGAAAGGAGTACTTCAAAGTAAAGAAGAGCTTATGCTCTTTTACAACAATTGATCATATCAAATTACAACCAAAATTTAATCTACACATTCCCAAGGTTCAAACAAATTTGAGAGACGGCCTTTCACATAGCTCAATTATTGTAGGCTTAGGTTCATAATTACCCTTTCTTTAATTAATTAACGCTTTAACTAATTAAACTCGAATGCAACATTTTCATTTGGTTTTTGTATCCATAGAATTGATTTTAAATAGAGCTAAATGAAATGAAAATCCAATTCTCATTCAAAGAGACAAAACTATTTTGTTCTCATCTAATTTGGGCCAAAAAGCAATAACCTCAACCATTGGGCTATATTGCAAAACATAAACTTTTGAGGTCACTTTGTAAGAACACAAAAGTCCACTACTTCATGTAATTACAACTAGAACCCAAAAATTTCAACAAATGCAAAAACTTCATTAAAGGAACAAAACATTTTGTCCTTTAGTGATTTTGGGCCTTTACGTAAAAATGTAAACTTTCGGGTCAAAGTGCAAATACACAAAAGTATCAAAACTTTATGTAATTGCATAAAAGCCCCAAAAGTACCCTACTTTAGTAGGGTGGCCGGTCACATGGAGAGAGGATGGTGTGTGTAAGTGGATGTGTAGGTTTGAGAAGGTGATGGAAGTGTGTAAGTGATTGGTATGGTGTGAATAGTAAAATAAGTATGGGTGTGTAAGAAAAGTACCAATCACTTATTTGAAAAACAATCATATCATCCATCACAAACAAAATTAAATAATAACCAAACACCTTTTTGAATCAAAATTCACAACCTTTTTGTTCTTGCCAAGAACATATCAAGAACAATGAAGAACATCCATGAAAACCCATAAGAGCTCCATGAACATTTTTCACCCAAAACCATCCAAAAAACTGTCAAACTTAAGGGAATTAACATATTACCAAACTAGGGTACTTAGGGGTTCCAAAAGTCACTTTAAAACACTTTTAACAAGACAAACATGAACCCAAAAATCCACCCTTTGGATTTGGCCGAATTTCCCCAAAAACATGGCACCAAATTTTAGCTCCAAAATTCATGCTCATATGAACTACATCTACAACATTTGAGATGGCAAATTTTCTAACAAAATTTACATTCAAAGAAGCAAGAATAAAGCTTGTAACAATTACAACATTCAAATCACAAACTATGAACTACAAAACCCAAAAGGATTCCCCAACTACTAGACCTAGGCTCTGATACCACTTGAAGGAAAATTTGTGAAAAACAAGTTCATTTGAGCAACATCAACAACATGCAATTAACATTTAAAGGCAGAATCATGTTTATATGCACCCAAAAACAAAACTTAACCCATGAAATTCAAAGCCTAGTAGATAGGTGAACCACGACTCAACTGAAAATAAAGTGAGTTGAGAAATCTTATACCTTTGTTGATTCCTCTTTGCATAAGCAAAGGCTAATCACCCAAGGAGAGGGCCTTCATTCCTTGCTTCTTAGCTCCATGGATTTCTTGGAGGAGGATGGTAGAATGGATTCTCCAAGTTCCCAAGAAAAGGGAACATCTAAGCATCCACACCAAGGTGAGCATTTAGAAGAGATGAGTGACCTTGGAAGAGGATTAGATGCTAGTTAATCCCCTCCAAGGGGGCCGGCCACTTTGAGAGAAAAGGGAGAGAAGTGTTCTCATCTTTTCTCCAAAAGAAAACCCTAATGAAGAAAAGGCTATAAAGTCATATTTATACCCACCTTCATTTGAGTGGCAAACTTGTAATAAGTCCAAAAACCACTTCATCCTCTATGTGGCCGGCCTCTTAGGGTCTTTGGGCTGTTTTGGGCCCTCTTGAATCTTTATTCATTAAGTTGTCACACAACTTAAGTTAATGGGCTTGACATTCGAAGCCCATTGGGCCTTGAGGCCCAAAACTAACCCGAGGTCTATAACGAACTTATTCGTTTGATTAATTAACATATTAATTAATCCTAGCCATAAATAATTAAACCATTTAATTATTCTTACTCATCTCCGTTGTTTCTTCAATCTCTACCTTACACGGTGTACGATCTATTAGGTTCCTTTTAGCGAGGCAGTAGGCGATTAGAACTCTTTCAAATCGATTATGAATTGAAACTTACTTTCAATTATCCCTTTAGTGATTATTGTTGGAAGTATGCCCACAAAGCCACTCATTTGATGTAATAGCTTTTTGGAATACTTATTGTATTAAACTTATATATGTTTAATAGAGGGCAAAGCTTATTGTTATTCACTGTTTATTGTATCTTGTGTTTAATCAATAAGTGAATCCAAGGAATGTATTTGATCTAAGAGATAAGTGATCTAAGTAAGTTAGATTGACGAGACCTTTCTCCTATGCTCATTCCTAAAATGTTCCTAGCCATAGGGTTGCCAATTGGGCATTGACAATCCGCTAAGGTTAGTATGTGTTATGTCGACTCAAGCGTGGATATGACAAGTCTCAAGTCATTTAGTGTTGGACACTAAGACAAACACATAGGTGCTTGAAAGAGTAATCGAGTACACTGAACTACGATCAAAACAGAGTTCAAACATTCATGTCATGTAAGAACTCGATGGTTACAATATGCAAAGTAGTCCTTTGACCTGAGGCATCATTGATGTCTAATGGTTAGGTCCTTGATCTTTGATCGTGTCAAATGGCATTCCTTTGGAGTGTCCACGGCATGGTTGGGGTCAAACTATCTAGTCATGTAGACATGTGAATGCACAACAAGGGATCTCTAACCTTATGGAAGGATAATACTCTAAGATATGATTCGAGAGTCTTTGGCCAAAGCATATGAATATGACTAAGGAAGTTTGTTCCAAATCTTATTCAAGCGAATCATATAGAGAAGTATCACATTGGATAGTAGACATGAAACAAACTATCACTTAAACGATGTGATTAAGAGTATTGTATTAGAGAAGGACCGTATTGCATTATAATTGTAACTGGATAGGTTCTCCAACCACTTCTACTTAGCTTGGGTAACCATGACATGCTGCTAGGTGTCACTCATGGTTTGTGGTAGCCCTAAAGATTGGCAAACACTAATCTTAAGGGAGAATTGAAATGTGATTTCAATTCACAATCGATAGTTAAGAGTAACATCGCCCACTGCCTCGCTAATTGGAACCTAATGGATCGTACACCGAGTAAAGATGAAAGTGAAGTAATTAAATGAAATGGATAAGCAATTAAATAGTTAATTGAAGAATGGTCAAAGTTAATTAATTAGTTAATTAATTATACGAAACATTCGTATTGGGCTTCTCAGTTGGTTTTGGGTTTCGGGGCCCAAAAGTGTTTTGGTCCACAAGGCCCATTATGTTTAAGTTGTATGACAACTAAAACAAATTGGGCAATTAGCCCAAAGACAAAAGGGAGGCCGGCCACAACAATGAGGGGTAGCAAACTTGTGTTATTTACAAGTTTGCCACTCACTAGAAATGAAGTATAAATTAAACTTTATAGCTTTATTTCACTAAGGGTTTTCCTTAAGAAATTTGGGTGAAACTTTTCTCTCTATTTTCTACAAGGAGGCCGGCCACCTTAGGGAGGAAATCTAGCAATTTCTTCACCCCTAAGTCATCCATTTTATCTTCACATTTTATCTTTGGTGTAGAGACTTGGAGACATCAAATCTTTGGTGTTTTGGAGAACCAATCCTCAAGGAAGCAAGGAGGTGACTTGAAGGCCCTCCACTTGGGTGAATCCCTTGTGTAATCAAGGATGAGCTTCAAGGGTAATGATTCTCTAAATCCTTAATCTCTTTAATGTTGTTAAAGAGTCATGGTTCACGATCTACTAGGCTTTGAAAGTCATGGGTTTTATGAATTGATTTTGGATGCATGTTTAATTTAATTTGTTAATATTTTGCATATGTATTCAAATGTTCTTTAATGTTCTTCACTAGGACATAAATTTTCCTTCAATTACTCACCTTTAGGGCTTCCACAAACCATGAGTGACACCTAGCAGTATGTCATGGCTACCCAAGCTAATCAGAAGAGGTGGAGAACCTATTCAGTTTAGGATTACAATGCAATACGGTCCTTCTCTAATACAACACTCTTGACTACATTGTTTGGTTTGATAGTTTATTCATGTCTACTATCCAATGCGATTCATTTACTTATATGATTACTTTGAATGTGATTCGGAACGACTTTCCAAATCTCATTCATACTCTGGCCGGAGATTCTAAATCATATCATAGAGTATTCTCCCTCAAACAGTTTGAAGGTTAGAGATCCCTTGTTGCGCATTCACTTGCCTCCATGGCTAAGTGACTTAACCCCAACTATGTCGTGGACACCCTTTGATAGAGTGACATTGACATAGTCAAAGATCAAGGACCTAACCACAAGACAACTATGATGCCTCAGGTCAAAGGACTACTTTGCATTATCCCAACCATGAGTTCTCATGTAACATGAGTATGAGAACTCCTCGTTGATCGTGTTCAGTGGACTCATTCTCTATTGAGCACCTACATGCTTGTCTTGGTGTCAGTCACACCAATGACTCGAGACCAATCACTTTCCCTAAGAGAAGACATAGCACATACTGATCTTAACGGACTGTCAATGCCCAATTAGCAATCCTATGATCAGGAATGTTTAGGATATGTATACGAAAGAGAATGGTCTCATGAAATTAACTTCATTAGATTACATTCTCCTAAGCACATATTCCTTGGACTTATCGTTTAAGCATATAACATTTATATGAGACAGCTTAAAACAATAACCTTTGCCCTTTATATTAAACTAGATTAGTTTAACATGTGAAATGTCCGCAAAGTATCATCATATGATTGGTTTTAGGGCACATTTCCAACAAGGAAACAATCCCATTATCATTTGAGGTTCCAAATAATTGGGACATGTTTACACAGAGGTTCTGAACCAAATTCTTTCCACTAGAGTATCTGGATCACCGGAGGGCGGAATTTTAGAATTTAAAGTAGGGGAAGATGTCAGCTACTGACTACCATCACAGTTTTACAGATTTGTCTCGTTACTATCTTGAAATTACACGCAATCTTACGGAGATGCTTATGTGATTTAAGAGGGGTGCCCGCAAGAAGTTACGTTTCATGGTGACTTCGACCATCTGTTCTACATATCAAGAGTTTTTCGAGGTGTTACTTCGGTTCGAGGACTAAAAAAACATGCCAGTGACTGTGATAAAGAGGAAGAAAAAGCTAATAACTAGAAGAAAATAATAATAAATATAAGGGCCAGTCATCACAAGGACCTCGCAAGACGGGGAGTTTCAAACAGAATGGTACTAGTTTTGGTTCTTTTAGTGGAGGCTCGAGTTTCACTGTGTCGTAGAGGGGCGGCCGTTCAGAAGGTTCATGCTTTTAGAGATAGAGAGATTTTAGTGGTTTTGGTGGCCCATTCTGCCATAGATGTAATAGTCGACATACTAGGGATTGTAGACAAGGTAATATATGATGTTTTGTTTGTGGTCAAACAGGACACCGAGCTAATTGGTACCCACAGAGCCAGCAGAAACCTCAGCCACCTGCCCTATCACCACTAGTTCCTATTCAGTAGGTCCTAGAGCCTAGTCATTATTCCCCGACGGGTTATGAGGTTGCATATCATTATCAAGGAGATATAGCTCTATATTCTGGAGGATCGTATCAGTACCCATAAGATCCATATCATCAGGGTGGTTACCCTCCATACCCAGGAGGTTACACACCATATCCACCATATCCAGATAGTGGATCATAGTGGTATCCTGGAGGGCAATCCCAAAATGTTAAGGTTGCTTTTAGCAGTGCAGAATCATCGAGGTAGCCTAATCAGCCTAGTCAAGGATGAGGTATGCAGGGACGTGGAAATCAAGCTAACAGGGGTTGTGGAGGACATTAGCGGCCACAAGGTCGTGTTCACCACATTACTCTACAGGATGTGCAGAGTAATCCTGATCTTATTATGGGCACGTTGAACATTCTTGGCCACTTTGCTAGGGTATTGATTGATTTTGGTGCCACATACTCTGTTATTTCTCATACGTTTGCTCAGAAGATGCAACCCTACCATACACCTCTTGGTTATGAGTTAGAGTTTTCTATGCCTAGAGGTGAGACATGTTATGTTAGCTGGGCATATCAGTGAAGGAAAATTTTGTCAAAACCAAGTTTATTTGAGCAAAATCAACAACATGCAATTAACAATTAAAGGTGGAATCATGTTATATGCACTCAAAACAAAACTTAACCCTTGAAATTCAAAGCCTAGTAGATAGGTGAACCAAGACTCAATTCACGAACAAAGTGAGTTGAGAAATTTTATACCTTTGTTGATTCCTCTTTGCATAAGCAAAGGCTAATCACCCAAGGAGACGGCCTTCATTCCTTGCTTCTTGGCTCCATGGATTTCTTGGAGGAGGATGGTGGAAAGGATTCTCCAAGTTCCCAAAGTAGAGAACCTCTAATTTTTCCACACCATGGAGAGCTTTTAGGAGGAGATGAGTGACCTAGAGGAAGTGAGATTGCTAGATAATTTCCTCTAGGGTGGCCGGCCTCTTTAGAGAGAAAAGAGAGCTTGTGTTCTCATCTTTTCTCTAAAAGAAACCCTTAGGATGAAATGGCTATAAAGATGCCTTTATACCACTTCACAATGGGCAAACTTGCAATTAAGCCAAGTTCACTACCCCTCTCTATATGGCCGGCCATATTGGGTTCTTTGGGCTTTGAGGCCCTTTGTTATTCAAGTTGTCATACAACTTGAGTTGTTGGGCTTGACATTCAAATCCCATTGGGCATTGAGGCCCAAAACTAACACGAGGTCTATAACGAACTTATTCGTTTGATTAATTAACATATTAATTAATCCTAGCCATAAATAATTAAACCATTTAATTATCTTTACTCATCTCCGTTGTTTCTTCAATCTCATCCTTACACAGTGTACGATCCATTAGGTTCCTTTTAGCGAGGCAGTGGGCGATTAGAACTCTTTCAAATCGATTGTGAATTGAAACTTATTTTCAATTCTCCCTTTAATGATTATACATGTGTAGGGCTTCCATAAACTATGAGTGACACCTAGCAGTATGTCATGGCTACCCAAGCTAATCAGAAGAGGTGGAGAGCCTATTCAGTTTAGGATTGCAATGCAATACAGTCTTTCTCTAATACAATACTCTTGACCACATTGTTTGTTTTGATAGTTTATTCATGTCTATTATCCAATATGATTCATTTACTTATATGATTACCTTGAATGTGTTTTGGAACGACTTCCTAAATCTCATTCATACTCTGGCCAGAGATTCTTAATAATATCATAGAGTATTCTCCTTCAAACAGTTTGAAGGTTAGAGATCCCTTGTTGTGAATTCACTTGCCTCCATGGCTAAGTGGCTTAACCCCAACTATGTCGTGGACACCCTCTGACGGAGTGACTTTGACATAGTCAAAGATCAAGGACCTAACCACAAGACAACTATGATGCCTCAGGTCAAAGGACTACTTTGCATTATCCCAACCACGAGTTCTCATGTGACATGAGTATGAGAACTCCTCGTTGATCGTGTTCAGTGAACTCATTCTCTATTGAACCTACATGCTTGTCTTGGTCTCAGTCACACCAATGACTTGAGACCAGTCACTCTCCCTAGGAGAAGACATAGCACGTACTGATCTTAATGGACTGTTAATGCCCAATTGGCAATCCTATGATCAAGAATGTTTAGGATATGTATACGAAAGAGAATGGTTTCATGAACCTAACTTCTTTAGATTACATTCTCCTAATTACATATTCCTTGTACTTATCGTTTAAACATATAACATTTATATGAGATAGCTTTAAACAATAATCTCTGCCCTTTATGTATGTTAAACTAGATTAGCTTAATATGTGAAATGTCTGTAAAGTATCATCATATGATTGGCTTTTAGGGCACATTTCCAACAATCAGGGATGTCCTGTTTTGGTGGAGGACGTCGTAATGCCACTAGATATTGTGGATTTCGATGTTATCCTAGGTATGGATTGGTTACACTATAATCATGCTCAGTTAGATTGTTACCAGAAGACAATTACTTTTCATCATCCAGGCTTGCATGTGGTTACATTCATGGGCGAGGGTAGTGGATTACGACACGACGTTATCTCTGCTGTGAGGGCTAACCGATTATTGAGAAAAATTTGTCAGGGGTATTTGGCTCACGTGGTGCTGAACGAGGATACGCCTACCCGTGTGGAGGATGTACAGGTAGTCAGGCATTTTCCTGATGTATTTCCTGATGATTTACCTGGACTACCGCCATACAGAGAAGTAGAGTTCACCATCGACTTGATTCCAGGTACATACCCTATTTCCTTAATTCCTTATCGTATGGCTTCAGCCGAGTTAAGGGAATTAAAAACTCAACTGCAGGAATTGGTTGATAAGAGTTTCATCCAGCCTAGTACTTCACTCTGGGGAGCTCCAGTTCTATTTGAATAGAAGAAAGACAAAATATTGGGGCTGTGCATTGGTTATCGACAGCTGAATTAGGTAACAATTAAAAACCGTTATCCATTACCACGTATAGATGTTCTATTTAACCAATTTCGAGGTGCCTGTATGCTCTCTAAGATTGATTTGAGGTCTAAGTATTACCAGTTGAAGATCATGAGTGAAGATGTCCTTAAGACAACATTTAGGACTCACTATGGTCATTACGAGTTCCTCATGATGCCATTCGGGTTAACGAATGCACCATCGACTTTTATGGACCTGATGAATCAGGTATTTCGACCATACCTCGACAGGTTTGTTATTGTCTTCATTGATGATATCTTGGTGTATTATAAGTCTAAAGCATAGCACACTCGACATCTCACTCTGGTTTTGAAGAAACTAAGGGAACACAAGTTATATGCTAAGTTTAGTAAATGCTAGTTTTGGTTAGATCAGGTGTCATTCTTGGGGCATCTAATATCAGCTCAAGGTATTCTGGTATACCCACAAAAAGTAGTTGCAGTTGAGAATTGTGAGCAGCCACGGACCGTCACTAAGGTACGAAGTTTCCTCGGCCTAGCCAGTTATTACAGACTTTTGCAAGTAGTAAAAGCCACAAGTCATGATTGAGTTAAGTAAATTCTTGGCAAGAGTATTATGCTTTTCATAGTTATGAATGCTTTATCATTGCTTGTGATTTTCATAGAACTTAATGATCTTTGAGATGGATCTCTATCATGCTTTTATTGGTTAGGGAACTTGAGAAGAATAATTTGGTTGCGTTGCTGAGTCCAATTCAATGAACTTTGGAAAATCTGAGAGTTAATTAGTGATGTTCACAACTAATTTGGGGCATTGTCATTCATGGTTTATAGAAAGAATAACTGGAAATCGATTTGTATGCATATGATTCATGTGTGAAGAAGAAATCTTTAGCTATCCTTTCATCCATATTTCATTCACAACTTAATTTACATGCTGCCATTTACTTTTTTTTTAATTAAATTTGTCCAAAATCCCCCTTCATTGTTTTGTTGTTAGTTTAACTTAGTTTTCAGTTTTATAAGTTTAATTTGTGTGTTAGTTTTTACCACACCACATGATATTTGTTATAAAACAATTAGTTGCCTAAATGTAGATATTAAAATATATTATGATGAATGAAATAAAATAAAATATAAATGTAATTAATACATTAAAACAAAAATAAAAAGATAAATAAAACATCAAAATATAACTTTGATTTCAATCCAATGGCATCCTGCTATGTGTGAAAGGAAAGAAAAAACTTTTATTTCTCTTCTTGCTTCAGTTTTCTTCTTTTCTTTCTATCCTTTCATCACTTGCCATGTGACTAACTAACATAGCCAGATTAGCTCCATTGCTGTCCAACTCTAGCTGCTGTTGCGTGGCAAGCTAGCCACTCATTGGCTGCCACATAGCACTTATTCATTGGTCCAACATAAAAATTCATTTGAGTTGTAAAAGGTAATCTGAAAAATGCTACAAACTCGTAATGACGTCCACTATTTTCTCATGAATACCTTCTCAATAAATAAACCCAACATATTTTTCTAAATATTTCTCTTCTACGATAATAAATTCGTGGGATATTACAGTCAGCATAACAAACAAGGCTAGCATCATTCTGAGGATCAGGGGGATCGGATCCTCTCGAGATGTATTAGGATTAGCCCAAATTCGTAGTACCTTTCACAGTAGCGGAAAAAAGTCTTTAATACCAATTCAGTGGTTGCATGTAAGCGCGGTGCTGCATCTTTACCAACAGATCAACATCGAAGGAGATGTCATAACTAATACAATGAGCTAAGTACAACGAAGCGCAAAGTTGAACTCAAATATGGAATTTCGGATTCCATAACCTCTTCGAGGGTCTCATTTGCATATAGCGTATGAAAGATCATAAGTATACTAAAAGGTAACACCTTCAGGCTGTACTTTGACTGGTAGACCAAAGCACCATCAGAATAACACTTGAATTTCAGGTAGGTCTTTAGGTGCGAGGCAGATTCTCAAGCTCTTCTAAAGTCTTAGTGAGATTCATGTCGACGACATAAACTATAACTCTAACAAGTCAGAATAAGACTTCATAGTTTAACATGCAAGGGCATAATTCATATCCTTGACTGTTCAAATAATCACTTTGACAGGTATACCACATTTGTCAGATTTCTTTAATCATTAAAGTGAACGCCTCAAACGAGTTGAGAAGGTGTTCCGTGGTTTGGAACTATTTGAACAAGTCCATGTAATTCTTCGGGAACTTACATGTAAATCTCCGTATCGATATCCCCATGAAGAAAACATTAATTACATTCATAAAGCTGCGGTAATGAACCATTTCGAAAATTTCATTTAATTAGTTAAAATTATAAAAATATCCTTAATGATGGAAAGGTTGACCTTCATTGACTTTCGTCCATTGATGTATTAAAATTTTATTTTATTTCCATAGTTCTTGTCGATACAAATGCGTAAGCGCGATCAGAATCGAATTCAGAGCTCAAACGAACCTTTTACGATTTTTTAACGATAAAGGCATTTTAGTAATTTCACAAGTGGAGATATTTCTCCACTTTAGACTTCTACATGGCTGACACGTGGCTTTTCTTTCCCTCTTTTTCTTATACCTTTTTCCGTCTCTCCCATCAACTATCTCTCATTCTAGAATACTCATCTTTCTCTCTCTCGTCTTTACCCTCTTTTGTCCTCTTCGGCGAGCTCACACACACACCTACATATATACACAGACCACCACCATCACAACCACACCATTCTCACCACCTGGAATTTCCCCTTTCCTCTTCACCACCCCGGTCTCATTCTCTCTCCTTCTCGACACTGTGCACAATCACTGTGCATGTGATTTTCCTACGAGTTTAAATATTCCTATATCGGATTGAGTAAGGTGATTAGGTAGTTTTTGAGATGTTTAGGGATGGTTTTGGGCTCAGGAATACTCAGAGGAAACATTTCTGAGTTTTTCTGGCGAGTACAAAAAGTTTGTAAATAATTTTTGCCCAATGCCAACGATAACTTGACCCCATTTTGGTACGAACTTGCTCCCCATATTTCTAGCTTCATTTTGGCTTTTAAATCATTATTTTTGGTTGAATTCTAACCCCAAAACTAAGTCGAGAAACTTCTCGACCGAATTTCAGCCTTCTTTTTCGCTGGGTCTGATGACCCGCAAGTTTAACAGGTTAGACCGGGCCTGAAGCAGCCCAACCCAATCTTATTCGGCCTAAACCCTACTCCATAATCGGCCCATCCACATACTAGCCTAGGCCCAAATCTTTGGGCCTAAACCAAAGCCCAAAACGTAAATTGAGAATCAGCCCAATCTAGAAACCCAGTCCACTGTTGGCGCGTGGGTCAGCATGGTCACTGGCCCATGGATCACACTTACCTCTGTCAAAGGTAGTGTGCTCCACCGCCATCCATGGTGGCATCAACGACTTTTTCGGTGACCTAACTCGGTGCGTAGCCTTCCGGGCAGCCGCCCATGGCGACGCATGAGGCTGCGCGTGGGGGAACTCGAGGTCTATCTTTGGGTTTTTCAACATGCCGAATCCGAATCCGCCGTCCGTTTTCCTAAATTCCACTACTTTAGTAGATTTTTATTAAATGGTCTTCATTTGTGTTTAGGTGCATCGGTTGGAAGTGATCCAATCTACCCTACTTCGAGCGGCTTTTCGGTAGCAGAATACCTGTGAGTGGACCCCTTCTTAAATTGCATGTTTTATGAATTATTAGGCTTGCATGCATTTAATATATTATTAGTTGAATATGTTTTTCTATTATGTTTTATGAATTTATATACATATGATTGATTTGAATTGCTTTTATAAAGTATTTATGATTTATCGAAATTACGTTTTACTATTAGATTCTCGTATATGAATTTTTATGGCTTTTGAACATGATTTATTTTTACGGATTTGTGATTGTGCGATATATGGATTTAGCTTGTTTAGCTTCGGATTTGGATATGAGTTTTAAGGTATGTTTCGGTGCTTATCTAGCTGGTTATCATACAACACATCCACACAACACGGGTATGTAGATGTCTATGGCCATAGGACACAGTTAAGGTGAGTTATGTAAATACCTCTTCTCTGGCGTTACCCGGAGTCGTACAGGTTCACCTTCGGGGAATGGTGGTATTCTTCACTAGCATAACCCAGTGTCTTACAACTTCATCTTCATCTTCAGGTGATGGACAGGTACTACCTTTGGGTAAATCAGGAGTTGATGATATTGATGTTATACCCCCAGCTTCACTAGCCTGAAGCTAATGGCGGTGTGTGATGTTATATATCCTCTTCTCTGGCGTAACCTAGAGTTGTACAACTTCATCTTCGGGTGATGGACCATGGTTTTCTTCACTGTATAACCCAGTGTCATACAACTTCACTTTCAAGTGATGGACAAGTACTGCCTTCGGGAGACTATGATAGCCCTAGAGAGTACAATATTGATTGAGCATGGTTTTTACATGCAAATGTTTTCATGGCATGTAGAGGTTTCAAAAAACTTACCATATGTAGTATTATATATGAGTTTTCAAAACAGGGGGTTACTATGTTCAGAAATTAAAATGGTTTTCCTATTATTAGTATTAATATAAATTATGATCCACTCACCTTTTCTGTTTTGCGCCCCCTTATGACATAACGACGAAGAGTACGACATGAGGTTCGAGGCATTTCCTTACCAGTGACCTTAAATCCCTCCACTTGAGGATGGTTTCCTTTCTTGATTATTGTTACTTGTTATTTTATTTCGCACTGGCACTTTTGTTCAGTTGTATGCTCTGGAGATATCCATACATCTTTATTCATATTTATGAACATTGAATACCTTATTTCTTTTATGTTTGAATTCGATTACAGTCACTATTGCTTTTTAATGTTACATTTTCTTTGTGAATGTTGTTTCTTGCATTATTTTTGAAATGCTTGTTCCTTTATATCATCACCGATTCACGCACTAAGGTTACCTTGGGCAGTGTAGGAATGATAGGTCCAAAATACACCTTGGTAAGGAATTTTAACTTAGATTTCAGTTGTCCAATCAGTTCTACGTTGTCACTAATCAATGGAATGTGGTTCAATATCATCGTTTTTCATTTATGTCGGTAGCTACTATATAAGTGAAAACATCATCGATGGTAATCTCATTTCAATTCCATTAACTCATCCAAACTAGTATACTGGACCAAGAACTTCAAGTCTCAAGAGTAATCCGGATTAATCTTATGAGATGGAAATGATTTGATATAACGATTGAGTATGGATTCATTTTGTGTCGTGATCTTCCTCTTTTAAGGAAGTGAATCCTATGAATCAAGTGAGCTGTCATGCTTTAGCCCGAGACAAATTGATTGGTTATCCATCAATGTATTAGGTCATCCAACAGGGGCGGCACACCTTTCAAAGATGTTGACTCGACGTCTGTTAAGTACGTCTATCTTTGCAGGCATGCCTGCAGCTGGTATATTATCTCATCACTTTAGCTAGATTAGAGGAATGCGTCTAGAGCAACATTCTGAAAGCTAGAATTCATCATGCTTGCTTATCACACTTGTGAGATGCGGGGATCGAGATGAGACATAGTGGGCAATATCCATGCAAATTCGCGCCATTCTACAACAACGTTGATGTTCTTATCTCTCCCTAACAACAAGAAGACTGTCTCATTGAAGTGACAATCCATAAATAAGCGATACAGAGATCGCATGCAAGGGCTTTAAAAGAACTAGTGTGAAGGAGAATCATAATCGACAAAGATTCACATTTTTCTTTAGGGGCCCATATTGGTACGTTGTGGCGGCGCAACTTGGCATATGGAATGCACACCCAAAACGTATAAATACAAAGCGTCAGGTTTGTACCCAGTAACCAAATGTAGAACTAACATAACTCCATATAAGATTGCATAGCCCTAGGCAGAAACGAAAACTTGGTACGTTTACAAAGGTCCGAGCGATCATTTAAATTGCGCTTTATGATATGCGAGGTTATTTGGGATGAACATGGGAATTCGATGTTCAATTATAAACCCAAAAGACATGCAATATATTATCGAAAATTGTCGATATAAACTCTCTGGCATTATCCAGTCTCCCAGACTTTAATGGATAAGTAGGGTGGTGAACCCTTAAAATCGCCAGGAGGTTTAGCAACAATGTGTGTGAAAAAACATCAGTTTGTCGATTCATCAACCAAAATAATAAGTATTTATATGGTCCGCATTTTGGTTGGATTAGTCCACATATAGTCTCTTGAATCCACTGTGAAAAAAGGGTGATTTCGTATCTTTGCGAGGGATGATATAAAAATCAAATTTCCCAAACGAGTGGGCTTTGGCAAGTAAGGAGATGCGTCATGGCATCATTGTTCGACCTAAGTGCCCCAAACGGTCATGTTAAGGCTAATAAACTGCTCAATCACTAGGCTCTAGGGTGGCCACATATGCCATGTTCCCAGTTAGGAGACATCCCATTTGCCCCAAAACAAAGCTTCAGGCTTATTTTTGGAGGTGGTGCAAAGATATTTCATCCTACTTTCTTCAGTGGTTCCATTTATGATCATTGTTCTCTTGAATATCCTTAAGACTCAAAGACGTTCTTACGGAACAGGGAGAATATAAAGTCTCTGAAATGGTAATTTAGTACCATTCATACAACTAAGAGCATGCCAATGTTCTTAATCAGGTTTGATTGACCTAAAGTTGTTACTATAGATATGATTTAGGTGTAAGATAGTGTATGTAGTATCGCATTCATCCAGACAACTAACTTTCCCACATTCATACCTAATCACGTTTTTAATTGAATTTGGTCACATGTGTTGATCGGATCATATTTATATATATTTTTATATCAAATTCACTCGTCTTTTCTTAGTTAGTTCGTTATATTTTGAGCTATTTACGTTATTTTTAGGTTTTATAAGATTTTATCAAGTTAAGAAAATAAAAATAGAATAAGTAAAATGTTAAGTAATAATTTCATCTAAACTATCTTGTCTGTTGAATTATACTTATCATTTGAAAAATAATATAAATATATATATATATATATTTATATTTATATATATATATATATATTTATTTATTTAAATATATGTGCAGTCGGTGGAAAGCAGTGGGAGCACTTGATGGAATAAAAATGAGGAAGCTGCAATTGGGAATGATGGTGGAAGGAACAAATGCATGTGGACTGTCCACCAAAGAAAATAAAGGGCGGCCAGCTTAAACTAATAAGGGAGTCGGTGAGCCTAACAAAAAAAGAAAAGCCAATAAAAGGCACCGAAGAGAATAGAAGAGAGAGGACGGAACCATTTTTGAGAGCTGCCCTTAAGGCAGCTTAAGAAACGAAGTCTGTGGATAGCTCAAGTGACAGGGGCTTGATCCTCGGACGGTGCAGTGCACAGAGAACTGCCTCTGGCAGCGACAGAGAGAAACAAGGTTTTAGAGAGAGAGTGAGAGAGTCCACCGCAAGAAGTTTAAAAGGAAATAAAATCAGAGAGAAGGGAGAGCCTTGGGGCGTGAACCGGGAAGTACACTGCCAATTGGCAGCGTGATGCAAGTTTTGGAAGAAGGCACACCAAGCCTCGGGGAGAAAAATAGCTGTCTGGCAGCAAGAAAACACACGGCAGAAAGCTGCCTTTGGGCAGCCAATTGGCGACGCGGAAGAAGACAGCCAAGAACCAGGCAGCCAAGTGGCACGGTGCAAACCAAATTTGCACAGAGAGATTCCTGGATCCCCATTTCGGTTTAATCCCTCCAACTTCAGTTTTTATTTCTGTTTTTAATTTATAAATATGTGTAATTAATTTGTGTTGGCTAGAGGATAATTCAAAATCATGATTATATTTGTAATTTGAATTGGTAACTTCAGTTGTGATTTCTGAGTTGTGATTTAATTTGCTTAACTGCTTGATTAATAACTTATTTATGTTTGTCAATTAAGAATGCATACTTAATTTACATGCATGAATTTGATGCTAGAATATAAGTTAATTTCACCTAATCGTTATGAACTTATATTCATTAGTAGTGAAGGTTGCTAGTCACAATCGCGTTAAGTGAATTCTTGGCATAAGTTTCATGCAATCATAGTAATAAGTGCCTCGTCAATGCTTATGGTTTTCATAGAACTTAATGATTCTCGCTTGTATCTCTATTATGCAATTCATGTAGGGAACTTGTGGGGAATGTTTTGGGTTGTCGTATGCAATCATCCAATCCATTAACTTAAGGAAAATCTGAGAATTAATCTATGCAATTCATGGTTAATTTGGGGCGTTGAGATTAACAACTTATTGGAAGAACAACTGAAGGTCAATTTAGATTACATTTGTGTCATGTGTGGAGAAAAACCCTCTAGCCAATCCGTCGTTTATCTGTTCACTTTTAATTTTATGTTTTTGTCAATTTATAATTTATTTAAGTTTAATTCACTTCGTCAAAACCAAACCCCCCTCATTATTAAATTATATTATTTAGGTAATTTTCATTATTTTTAGTCTTTTAATCCAAATTCCGTCCATTTCAATTCCTAGTGTCTAATTTGTGTATTTTCATTATTTTGAGTCATTTTAAGTGTGTTTGAGTTATTAGAGTCTTTTTCCTAGTTTTGTGTTTTTGAGTCTTATTTTAATATTTTAGAATAGATTAGCAATCCCTCCTAATCCCCGGCCTAGAACGATACCCTACTTACATCTTTACTACAACTGTCAAAAAGAGGGTTAAATTTGTGCGGTTTAAAATCCCGTCAAATTTTTGGCGCCGTTGCCGGGGATTAGTAACTTTGCTAATCCCTTTATTTTTGTTTGTGTTTATTTTTATATTTGTGTTTTTGTTTGTGTTTTTATTTATATTTGTGTTTGTGTGTTTTACTTTTGGTATTTGATTTATTTTTGTTTCTTTGATTTTTAGGTATTATTGGAGCAAGACATGGATAGTATTCAAGCTCAATTGGCGCAGCTCACTGCTCAATTGACTAATAATGCCGAAAGGACCTCAATGCCAAATGTCTCTACATTTGATGTGCCCTATGGGCAAGGATATCAAACTCAGCAATATCCTCAATTTTCTGCATATGAAGATGATTGGGGATATCACGGCCACAGCCAATCAAGGGGCAACATGTATTCCAACGCTTGCAATTCGGATTGGAGAGGTTATTCAAATCAGATGTGGGATGAACCTCAACAAGTTCAACAAAGTGGATATTGGCAGCAAGATGAAGCGTTCTATTCAAGACCTATGCAGCCACCACAACATCCCCCACAACAATTCCAATCGAATTCAAGTATGCCCGTGGATTATAATCAAATTCTTAACGAATTAAACTTTTTGGTGCAGGGGTCACAAAATCAAGCTGAAGAGACTTACCAAGGAGAATATTGGCAGCCGTATGATGAGTTCTATACATCACCACCACAGCCTCCGCAACAATCAGCCCAATTCGATTCAGGTACATCTCTGGATAATGATGCATTTAATAAGTTACTCTCCTCTTTGAATCAGGGAGTGGAAAATCGAATCCAGGAGATGCAAGACCGGACCAACAAGGTGGATGAATTGGAAAGGCAAGTTGGGGAGATTATGGAGATCATGGCACAGATTCAAGATCAAAGTGAACTCTCCAACTCACCCATTGCAAATTCAAAGGCAGAAGTTGAAATTGAAGAAGCCATCACTTTGGAAGGTGATATGGAGGATGAGGCTGTCCTAGAACCGTTCAAACTCAGCCCGAACTTGGATGAATTGCCGCTGCAAGCAGAAGATGAGGAGGACGACTTGGGTAGTTTAGACGAATTCTTGTCTCAAACCCCTCAAGTCCCTATGTCATCCAACTATGGTGAGGTTGTTCCAAGTTCAATTCATTCTAACAGTATTCCACTAAATGTCCCTTTTCCTTGCAGATTTTTTCCAAATATTGAAGAAAGTAAAAAGGACATTGTGGAAGCTCTTCCAGAGGTGCAAAGTGATATCTCGATTCTTGGTGCACCAAAACAAGTTCCCGAACCTTGCACACCAAGAAAAGAGATTCAAGATATCAAAGTGGCTGGAGAATGCGTTCCATATCAAGAATACATTCAAGAGGCTGTGCAGACTACAAAGGCCCAAGAAATTGAGTTTGATGATACGGGACAGGCCACAACCATCATAGTAAACCTAGCCCAGTTCAAAATCCCGGAATTGTCCAGAGGCGTAATTTTTGTTATTGAGTTTGAGTCGGAGAAAGACAGTAAGCCATCTTCTCCAATTTTAATTTTTATTTTGTTTTATACTAACAATTTAATTTTGATGATTCAGGCACCGTCATTGGAACTCAGACCGTTGTCAGATCATTTCAAATACCACCGTCCGTTCAATGATAAATCCATGCATTTGAATAAAGAAGGGAGGCCTAGGAATCACCCACAATCAGATTTGCATTCCTAAACCCTTCTTTTTATTGTTTTCATTTTTGTTTTGCTTAGTTAATTTTGTTATTTGGTTGATTTTTATTTAGTTTGTGTTTAAATAAATTAAGGGCATGTTTATTTTAAGTGCGGATAAACGAAGTCCTTTTACATTAATTTACATATTTTACATATTTTATTTTGCTTAAAAAAACCCTGAAAAAATAAAAAATAAAAAATAAAAAAATTAATAATAATAAAAATAATATTAGTATATATATATATATATATATATATATATATATATATTTAGTTAAATAAACATTAAAAGCATAAAAAAAAAATTACAATAATACGAAAAACTAATAGCAATCATTGGTTTTGGTTAGGTGGCGCCTCAGAGGTTGACGGAGCTCCGGGAAGACGAAGAGCCAGAGTTGGAATCTCCGGAGCCGGAACGCTTGGTGCTGCTCCAGAGGACGAAGGCAACATAAACCGCGGGAGTAATGCCATGAACCGCTCATGATCACTCTGGATTCGACCGTCCGACTCCTGCAGCTGGTCCAGCTTCCTCTTCATGCTGGTCGAGTAGCTAGTTGCGAGCATGTGCAACTCCTTGTTCTCGTGCCTGAGTCCTCTGACTTCTTGCCGAAGACTGACCACCTCCGCCATTAGCGACTCCACCTGACGAGATCTTGCAAGCAGGCGCTGACCCATGTTTGAAACTGAGCCTGCACACTGGACACTGAGAGCCAGTGAGTCCTGAACAGCCAGCTCGTCTGACCGCATAGACAGCAACCTAGTGTCTCTGGGAGTAAGAAGGTTTCTTGCAACCACCGTTGCGGTTATATCGTTCCTCATCATTGTGTCCCCGACTGTAAGAGGACCATTGGGGGATATGAAGGATGGATTCCAAATGTTGTTCGGAGAAGACGAGTCATCGTCTTCCCCGACATTCAAGTTTAGGCGACGGTCGGAAGGGCAAGACATTTTTAGAGGGGGTTGAGGAAGAAAAGAGTTCGGAAAAATTAAGATTGCTGAAGCGGAAGAAGAGATCGGAAAGATTAAGAAGTACAGAAGAGAGTGTTTACAGAGGAGAGTATTTGAGGAAGGGAGTTCAAGTGTGATGTGAAGCAGAATTAGCGCCTCTATAAAAAGAAGCAAATCAAAGAGAGGCGCTCCTCTGAGGTTGAAGACGCGTCCTCACGCAATTCGGAAAAGCTCGACGCTCCTTTCTCAAAAGAGCCGTTTCCTTTCTCAAAAGCTGGGCTTGACTCAGCAATCACGTGGGTCGGTTTGTCCGGATGTGTCGTCACTCATGACGTGCAGCGTGGAGCGTTGCGAAAACCACGAGCCGCACCCGGTTTTGAACCCCGGTTTTCAAAAGATCATCATTCCAATTTGTCGTCACTCGTCGTATGCGCAGTCAGCTTCGCGGAAATTACGGACGCGTTGTCAGAAAGCGCGTAACGGGCACTGTTCATCCATCCACCGGCTGCCGACAAATAGTGAGGGAACAGTTCCGGTTGTGAAGGAAAATTTCTATAAGTTCGACCTTAGCCTTTCACAGCAAAGGCACACCTTCACACCCTCTCAACCTCTCAACCTCTCTTCATCTCCGATAATGTCTTCCCAAATAAAGCTTTCGAGTTATTCAGTGTTCTTCATCCCTTGGATCACCCCAGAAAACAAACCTTCCAGAGCAAAAGTATTTCATATTAAAAAGGTTAAAAGCAAAAGTATCTCATATTATGCTTTCTCCTCTCCTTCATCTGAGGAACGTGGAGAAAGTGAGATCCTGATTGCTTACCTAGTCTTGCTCTCGAGTACTCATCTCAGACCCCTCCCAGCCCACTTCAAAAATAAACATGTGTTGAGGTACTTCTTCAAAAACAAAAGTACCTCACAGACGAAGCAGGAGGAGTCTGAGTTACTTCGAGGAGCAGATGAGTCGGGGTTGATCCAAGAGTTCAAGAAGATGCCACACCTGCGTGGAGACCAGACTACTTGAAGCATGTGGAGACAACGTGCTGACTCATCCTCAACTAAGCTGAGGAGCACTTGCAAGAAAGGAGGCCCATCCAGTTCAAGATGAAAGCTGTGGAAAATCAACAAGGACGACCAATGATCGCCTATTAGTTCTTTTCTTTACCTTTTATTTTCAATTTTTATTTCCCGTCAAATTTTTCTATATTTTGTTTGCGTGCTTAACTGATTTATTTCTTTTCTTTGCAGGAACGTTTGAATATTTTCACCCTTGAAGTTGATTGCAAAATTTACGCTTGGGGGTCATCGCTTGGTTTTCTGCAAATTAGGGAAGTTTTCAGTCATATTGCTTTATTTTGTTTCTTTTCATTTAGTACTTTTATTTTTATATTTATTTTTATATTTATTTTTGCATTATTAATGTTTTCTGACATTGGGGACAATGTCTAGTTTAAGTGTGGGGGTATCAAGATAAAAAATGACCAAATTGAAAATTTTTATACCTTCGACTTTGAACTGGTTTCATTTGTTTCCGTGTTGTTGCTTTTTGTTTTCTTAGTGTTTTATGCTGTTTTGGTGTGTTTTATTGTGTTTTGAGGAAATCTTACGAAAATGACATAAAAATTTGAAAAATATTTTGAAAAACCCAAAAAGAATTATTTTTTTTTTAGTTGTTTTTGTGTGTTTGTGTCTTAGGTACCTTCCAACACAATGATGAGGATTTGTTTTTTTAATTGCATGACTGTTAAAGAAAATTATAAACATGGATGGAAGTTTGATATGCTCTTGGTTTATGCTTAGTTGTAGTTGTTGTTTATGAATTTAAATTTGATCACAAAAGGATAAAATTAGTTTTTGTAACATGCTTGAAGGAAGGAACTCAAACTAATGCTACATCCCTGTGAGACTTGAGCTTATACCTTGTTTGGAGAGTTATTAATCTTGATGTTTTTGTTTTCTAAAGTCGTTGCATGATCTCATTATTCTTTGCTTGGTTGCTACTTAGAAGGCGTTTTATCATCTTAGTTCCAGATACTAGAACTCATATCCGTTTCATTCAAAGCATGACATGGAATTGCATAACACATATCAAGATGAAGTTGTTTAGTAAACCACCTTAACCAAAAAGCCTTACCCTCCATCTTTCTTATGTTTTGTAGGCTTAACTCATCTCGAGCCTTGTTTAGCCTATTTTTGTTGTTAACCTCATTAAACCGCACCAAACCTACTGTAGGACTGTATGCACCCTTGTTCTTAAAGAATAGTGAGCATGACTTAAAAAGAATTCATTTTATTCTACACTATGCAGAAAAACAAGTGTGGGGGAGGGATTGGTTGTTTTGAGCTCAATTGTACGTTTTGCGTTTTAAAAAAAAAAAAAAAAAAAAAAAGAAGAGAAAAACGCGTGAAAAGAAAAGAAAGAAGAAAAAGAGTTTGAAATTTGGTCATAAAATGTGTGAATCCTCCCCTCGAGTTTAGAGTTGACTTTTAATTCAAAGTGAATTCTGTGCGTTAATTTCATTACTTTGCTTACTATTTCTTTAAGAACCTTTGTTTTTCCATATCCTTTCTTTGTTAACCCATATCCGTAGCCCCGTTACAACCCTTTGACTTCTATCTTGGTTGTTGTGTGTTCAATATGTGGAGTTTGGGATTGGTTTGAGCATATAGTGTCCCTGTTTCTCGCATCTAAGTAGTAGCATTCCGTTCATGAGATCATATTCATATGCACATTAATAACTCCAGAAAATGCTTTCTTTGCTATAACATATGTGAGTGATCGTTTCCTTGCTTACATCATTCTTCTCACATATACCTAGTGTAGGGAGTGTAGTCAGAAAATCTGAGCGAAAAATTGAGTGCATATCTAGTAAGGAATAGAGTAAATTCTCTAAGGCATGTTACTACATTCAAAATGTTGTTTTAATTGATTAAATGCGAACTAATAAATGGTGACTGTGATTAAGTATGTGCTTAAGGGTATGGATTGCCAAAATCTGTGTAAGTGATGATTTTTAACATGTCATGTGCATTGGAAATCCCTGAGGCAAACGTTGGAAGGTTTAGGTTATGTTTGTTTGTTTTGTTTTGTTTCTTTGTTTTGCTCGAGGACTAGCAAAAGCTAAGTGGGGGGGTATTTGATCGGATCATATTTATATATATTTTTATATCAAATTCACTCGTCTTTTCTTAGTTAGTTCGTTATATTTTGAGCTATTTACGTTATTTTTAGGTTTTATAAGATTTTATCAAGTTAAGAAAATAAAAATAGAATAAGTAAAATGTTAAGTAATAATTTCATCTAAACTATCTTGTCCGTTGAATTATACTTATCATTTGAAAAATAATATATATATATATATATATATTTATATATATATATATATATATATATATATATTTATTTAAATATATGTGCAGTCGGTGGAAAGCAGTGGGAGCACTTGATGGAATAAAAATGAGGAAGCTGCAATTGGGAATGATGGTGGAAGGAACAAATGCATGTGGACTGTCCACCAAAGAAAATAAAGGGCGGCCAGCTTAAACTAATAAGGGAGTCGGTGAGCCTAACAAAAAAAGAAAAGCCAATAAAAGGCACCGAAGAGAATAGAAGAGAGAGGACGGAACCATTTTTGAGAGCTGCCCTTAAGGCAGCTTAAGAAACGAAGTCTGTGGATAGCTCAAGTGACAGGGGCTTGATCCTCGGACGGTGCAGTGCACAGAGAACTGCCTCTGGCAGCGACAGAGAGAAACAAGGTTTTAGAGAGAGAGTGAGAGAGTCCACCGCAAGAAGTTTAAAAGGAAATAAAATCAGAGAGAAGGGAGAGCCTTGGGGCGTGAACCGGGAAGTACACTGCCAATTGGCAGCGTGATGCAAGTTTTGGAAGAAGGCACACCAAGCCTCGGGGAGAAAAATAGCTGTCTGGCAGCAAGAAAACACACGGCAGAAAGCTGCCTTTGGGCAGCCAATTGGCGACGCGGAAGAAGACAGCCAAGAACCAGGCAGCCAAGTGGCACGGTGCAAACCAAATTTGCACAGAGAGATTCCTGGATCCCCATTTCGGTTTAATCCCTTCAACTTCAGTTTTTATTTCTGTTTTTAATTTATAAATATGTGTAATTAATTTGTGTTGGCTAGAGGATAATTCAAAATCATGATTATATTTGTAATTTGAATTGGTAACTTCAGTTGTGATTTCTGAGTTGTGATTTAATTTGCTTAACTGCTTGATTAATAACTTATTTATGTTTGTCAATTAAGAATGCATACTTAATTTACATGCATGAATTTGATGCTAGAATATAAGTTAATTTCACCTAATCGTTATGAACTTATATTCATTAGTAGTGAAGGTTGCTAGTCACAATCGCGTTAAGTGAATTCTTGGCATAAGTTTCATGCAATCATAGTAATAAGTGCCTCGTCAATGCTTATGGTTTTCATAGAACTTAATGATTCTCGCTTGTATCTCTATTATGCAATTCATGTAGGGAACTTGTGGGGAATGTTTTGGGTTGTCGTATGCAATCATCCAATCCATTAACTTAAGGAAAATCTGAGAATTAATCTATGCAATTCATGGTTAATTTGGGGCGTTGAGATTAACAACTTATTGGAAGAACAACTGAAGGTCAATTTAGATTACATTTGTGTCATGTGTGGAGAAAAACCCTCTAGCCAATCCGTCGTTTATCTGTTCACTTTTAATTTTATGTTTTTGTCAATTTATAATTTATTTAAGTTTAATTCACTTCGTCAAAACCAAACCCCCCTCATTATTAAATTATATTATTTAGGTAATTTTCATTATTTTTAGTCTTTTAATCCCAATTCCGTCCATTTCAATTCCTAGTGTCTAATTTGTGTATTTTCATTATTTTGAGTCATTTTAAGTGTGTTTGAGTTATTAGAGTCTTTTTCCTAGTTTTGTGTTTTTGAGTCTTATTTTAATATTTTAAAATTAATTTAGAATAGATTAGCAATCCCTCCTAATCCCCGGCCTAGAACGATACCCTACTTACATCTTTACTACAACTGTCAAAAAGAGGGTTAAATTTGTGCGGTTTAAAATCCCGTCATGTGTTAATAAACATGATTCAATTAACTCATATTTGAGGACAATATTGATAAGATTATCTATAATGAAAACAAATACCAAATGTGAATCCAAGAACATGGAAAAATGTTCACAAACTAAATGGTTTACTGAGAGGATTTGGCCAACAAGGTCATCCATGTCAAAATTTTGCTCAACGGTGTTTGGAGAAGCAAAATCAATCTCACATATTGATTATGAGAATGGTACTGCTCAACAACATTGGTAGGGCGTATGAACAGATGCATAACCAATGATCTATTCCATCGAGACGGAAGTAGATTTTGCACGGTTGAGGTTCGGGAATATTGTCCCTTATTCTTGAAGTTTTAGGTCTTAAGTGGCAAGGATCACACTTTGGGCATGATGCCACACCTTGGGAGGCACTGATTCTACCATATGTTGTAAAAATAAACTCGAAATTGGATTGTGAAAGAGACATACCCATACTTGGGTTTAATAGGCTCCAGCCAAAGCTGGAGAGGTCTGATCGGTAGGCCTTTGCCAAAGTAGAGCAATAGCATTTGGTGCATCTTTGTTGAAGCAAGGCATACCCTTCAGTGTATCCTTGTCGAAGCAGGGCACTATCATTCGGTAGACTCCAGACGAAACTAGGTCTATACCGTTCGGTACTTCCCAGCTAAATTGATGGGGTACCTTTCTCTCACAAGTGTGATAGTAATCAAATTCGAGAATTTGGTAAACTTCCATTTTCTACACTACTGTTTTAAGAGTGAGTTAGAAATGTGGAAGGAAGAGAAAAGTATTCTTTAGTCAAAATTCGATCAAATTTTTAAACTTCATAATTGTACACATTCATGGACGTAATCATGGTGTGCTTCAGGCAATGTCTTTCATGATTAGACAGTCTGTATGTGCAAGCCAAAAAGCCATGGAATCCTCGTTCAGGAGGTACTTCCATGAGTAATGTTTTGGGCATAAGTCTTCAAATGAAGAGCATGGCTGAAGCTTATTCAACTTTTTCATGCCATTGTCAGCTTCAATGGTTTCTCAGCTACTTGATAGTCAAGTGGAGATTCATGTCTTGTACCCCAAATAAAGTGGTTTCTATTAGAAATATCCAAATCAGGAAAATCAAACTTGCGATGGTTCGACAATCCACTGAATTGGAGGGAACAAGATTGTGATTGGTGCTATGAGAATGAATCATCCATAAGCATCAAAATCAGAACATTTGGGTTCTAAGACATGGTATACATGAAAAAATCTAGGTTTTCACGTGTGTATTGTTTTATGAAAACTTCGGGTTCAAATGCATTGAATTTGAAACTACAAGTTCAATTTAGTTTATAAAAGACAGGTTCCTGCAAGAACATATAATACAATATGCTAATTTAAGTGTAGTAGATTTGAGTTGCTTTAGGAACTCAAGTGTGAGCGCTTCGAGACTACGAAAGGATGTCAATGGTTCAAAGAAGATAATTAAAATGTTTAATCATTAATGTCCAAAAGTGATCTTTAGTTCAATAATTTTGGATTTCTTGTTAGATTAATGGACTACTGGTCACTTATAATTAATTCAATAGATCAAAGACCATTCGGGGTCGATCGTAGAAGCAAAATAATGACATGCATGTCTTATTAGCTTCAATTGGCAACGCGCCAAGTGACAAGTGAATTATAGCTTAATTAGCATTGACAAAAAAAAAAAAACTAAAAAAAAAAACGTCCCAAAAATATTTGGGTATGGTTAAGAAGTAGGGGGTGCCAAAATATGGCATTGGATTGAAAAAAGAAAGCAGCCCAACACACTTTGGTTGGCTGTAAAACACGGGACAAGGCCCTAAGCAAGGCTAGAGGCCTGTTTGGCCTCGGGGAAATGGCTGGCAGCTAGTTTGCTGTAGTGCAAGCTACGGGCTTGCTGCAAATTGGACTGAGGTAAGGGAAGAGCGCAACATGTAGCCAACTGGCTGGTGGGCTAAGGCGAGTCGGCCCAAATGAAAGAAAAAAATATAAGTGTTGGAAATGTGCCCTAAAACCAATCATATGATGATACTTTACGAACATTTCACATGTTAAACTAATTTAGTTTAATATAAAGGGCAAATATTATTTTTTAAAGCCATCTCATATAAATGTTATATGCTTAAACGATAAGTCCAAGGAATATGTAGTTAGGAGAGTGTGATTTAAAGAAGTTAGATTCATGAGACCATTCTCTTTCCTATACATATCTTAAACGTTCATGATCATAGGATTGCCAATTGGGCATTGACAGTCGGTTAAGATCAGTACGTGCTATGTCTTCTCTTAGGGAGAGTGACTAGCCTCAAGTCATTGCTGTGATTGACACCAAGACATGCATGTAGGTGATCAATAAAGAATGAGTCCACTGAACACGATCAATGAGGAGTTCTCATACTCATGTCACATGAGAACTCATGGTTGGGATAATGCAAAGTAGTCCTTTGACCTGAGGCATCATAGTTGTCTTTTAGTTAGGTCCTTGATCTTTGACTATGTCAACGTCACTCCATCACAGGGTGTCCATGGAGTAGTTGGGGTTAAGCCACTTAGCCATGGAGGCAAGTGAATGCGCAACAAGGGATCTCTAACCTTCAAACTGTTTGAGGGAGAATACTCTATGATATGATTAAGAATCTCTGGCGAGAGTATGAATGAGATTTGAAAAGTCATTCCGAATCACATTCAAGGTAATCATATAAGTAAATGAATCACATTGGATAGTAGACATGAATAAATTATCAAACCAAACAATGTGGTCAAGAGTGTTGTATTAGAGGAAGAACGTATTGCATTGTAATCCTAAACTGAATATGTTCTCCACCTCTTCTGATTAGCTTGGGTAGCCATGACATACTGCTAGGTGTCACTCATGGTTTGTGGAAGCCCTAAAGGTGAGTAATCACTAAAGGGAGAGTTGAAAGTAAGTTTCAATTCAAAATCGATTTGAAAGAGTTCTAATTGCCCACTGCCTCGCTAAAAGGAACCTAATGGATCGTACACCGTGTAAGGTAGAGATTGAAGAAACAACGGAGATGAGTAAGGATAATTAAATGGTTTAATTATTTATGGCTAGGATTAATTAGTATGTTAATTAATCAAACGAATAAGTTCGTTATAGTCCTCATGTTAGTTTTGGGCCTCAAGGCCTAATGGGATTTGAATGTCAAGCCCAATAACTCAAGTTGTATGACAACTTGAATGACAAAGGGCCTCAAAGCCCAAAGAACCCAATATGGCTAGCCATATAGAGAGGGGTAGTGAACTTGGCTTAATTGCAAGTTTGCCACTCCATTGTGAAGTGGTATAAAGGCAACTTTATAGCCATTTCATCCTTAGGGTTTCTTTTGGAACCCCCTAAGTACCCTAGTTTGGTAATATGTTATTTCCCTTAAGTTTGAGAGTTTTTGGGATGTCTTTGGGTTAAAAATGTTCATGGAGCTCTTATGAGTTTTCATGGATGTTCGTCATTGTTCTTGTTATGTTATTGACAAGAACAAAAGGGTTGGGAATTTTGATTCAAAATTTTGGTTGTTTACAAAAGTCTTCATTTATGATGGTTGGTGTGACTTTTCCATCAACAAGTCCTTTTTGAAAAGTTGATTGAAATGTTGAAATAGTGTTTGAAATTTTGTACATGATTGGTACTTTTCTTACACACCCATACCTCTTTTTCAAACCAACCCAGCACCTTTCACTCTTGTTAAAAAATTCAAAAGTTTATGACACCATCTCGCATCAATGACCGCCCACCCTATTAAAATAGGGTACTTTTAGGGCTTTTATGCAATTACATAAAGTTTTGATACTTTTGTGTATTTGTACTTTGACCCGAAAGTTTACATTTTTACGTAAAGGCCCAAAATCACTAAAGGACAAATTGTTTTGCTACTTTAATGAAGTTTTTGTGTTTATACAAAGTGACCCCAAAAGTTTATGTTTTGCAATTTAGCCCAATAGTTGAGGTTATTGCTTTTGGCCCAAATTAGATGAGAACAAAATAGTTTTGTCACTTTAAATGAGAATTAGATTTTCATTTCATTTAGCTCTATTTAAATCCATTCTATGAATACAAAAACCAAATGAAAATTTTGCATTCGAGTTAATTAGTTAAAGCATTAATTAATTAAAGAAAGGGTGATTATGAACCTAAGTCTACGATAATTGAGCTATGTGAAAGGCCGTCTCTCATATTTGTTTGAACCATGGGAATGTGTATATTAAATTTTGGTTGTAATTTGATATGATCAATTGTTGTAAAAGAGCATAAGCTCTTCTTTACTTTAAAGTAATTTGATTTGATCAATTGTTGTAAAAGAGCATATGCTCTTCTTTACTTTGAAGTACTCCTTTCTTGTTTTATTCGATATGCATGAAATTGGAGCAGTTGGGTCCAATGCCCAATAAGAAAACACGCCTTAATGTGATTACACGCGTAACTAAAATCAATCACCATCCCGAGACCCAGATCTAACACTAGGCTCGTGTTGGATCGAATCAAAGGTTCATAGTCATCCTAAGGCCCTAAGGCAACTATAAAGTCCATCAATGAATGCAAATCTTATGTTAGTAGTACCATATAGTCTTGCTTTAAAAACCGTTTTACAAGCATAGTGGGAGTATTATATACTACTAAAATCAATAATATGGACCAATAGTTGTAATAGGACCAAAATGTTTTAATGTGATTGAAAGCATGCTTATATGTGATGAGACCTAAAACCCTCAACCAAACCAATATTAAGTTGACAAGCGCGGGAGTGCTTTGAACACTCTTTCGTGGCCTTCCACCGTGGTAGTCTCCAATCGTTTGTGACTCGTACACCGACTTCACTCTATCATGGGGGAGTACAAAGTATGTGCTTACACTCAAGAGGAGTTCTATATGCATACATGATTTTGTGAAGGTAGGCAACGAGAATGATCAACATCATATCATTGTGAGGTTGTTCTTGAACCCCTACCCGAACTTGCATGGTGGGAATGACTTAACTAAGTGCAATTGCGCCAACATCATATCATTGTGAGGCATCATTCTCTAGAGGCCAAATAAGATGGGTTCTTACATTGGATGTAAATGAGTAAGCGTACTCTCTCATTATTATTTTTGCTAGCCAACATCATATCATTGTGAGGTGGGCTTGGTAATATTGAGTCTCCCATACCCTACTAAGAGTTTCCTCCAAAACTCTCTAATTCCAATGAGGGATATGGAATTTGCTAAAAATAGTGGGTGGTGCTATTTGATTTAAAGATCCAGATCAAATAACTTAAAATTAATCAATTTATATTCGTTATGTATTTGTTTACCGATATATTTGCAAATGCTATCCAAAACTTGACAAAGAAAAGCCGAACGCCTTAGTTTCTGAACTTGGTGCCACAATCCCATAGATTGTCTTGAATGGATTGTAAAAGTGCCTAAGTAGTCTCATCCTCACAATCTTCCTATTGATAATGTATCAATGGAAGAACATGTTAGATAAGTCTATCATAAAGAGGACAACGCAAACACTAGTGCTTGTCTCTTTGTTACACGAACATGGAACTTGAGAAGAAAGCACAAGGGCATGGACACTTTATGTGACATGATTCTTCACTTACAAATTGTTGTATGAAGAAATTGGAGTTGCCTTGAACAACTCTTGAAAGTTTGTAATTATGTTTAGAACATAATGGTTGGTTGACAAAAATAGTCCATCAACATGGACTTATGATGATTTTGAATCATTGAGTGTAGAAGTGTTAAACCACTTCTAGAGACGGAAACTAGGCAAGGACTTCACATTTGATTCCCTATCCAAATGATTCATTAAGTTTATTGTAAACTATATGTGAACAATAACCGCACGCTCTCCAAATCGTTTGATGTGTATAACACAATTGAAATAAGTTTCAAGAGAGATAGTGGGAGTATAGGGACCATGACTATTGTAGTCAATGGAGAAGTCAAATGAAGAAGGCGAAATAACTCCAAGGAACAAACTTTCTTTATGAAAGGATGGACATTGGAAGGGGTATTTGCAAGAAATGTCTTGCAAGTGTCAAGAACACACCCTTCGAAGGTGTTATAAATTTTTTTTGAATAATTCAAAACAGTTGGTTCTTCTACTTGAATTCTTGATTCTGTATTAGTAACTATGTTTTACAATTGTTGTAAAAGTGTGGCTAATAAGAAGTAGAAGATAAATGAGAGAAGTGAAAGTACTTCACATTCGAAACACGAATAAGATATAGATCTCTGCGAAAGCAAAAGGTGCTTGCTTCTTCATATGAACTACCAAAGAAATTGGAAAAACAAAGATTGTCTTTACATCCCAATTTGAATAAGGAACTTAATTCCATCACTATAAGAGATGGATGAATGCTTTGTTTGACAAAACATTGTTCTTTATTAATGAATGGTTGGATTATTGTAATCTAATTGATTGTCTCTATAGTAGAATATGACGATGCTTAAAACCCAAAAGGTTACAAGGTAGTGACTAATCCCACTGAGTTGTGACACCTCTAAAACATAAATTACGAGTTGGTCATCGATGGATGCTTTGGATCATTAGATCCGGATCAAATGCCTTCTTGTTAAAATTGTATAGAGGCGAAATGTTCTAATCTTTATTCTTTTGGAAAGAAGAAAGAATCACAAAGATGTTGAGGTTAAATCACTTAGACATTCACCGAAGATCGCTCTCGGTTGGACCATCGTTTATTTTGAATAAACACGAGTCCGAATACTTTGCAAAATGTTTCAAAGAATTCAAGAATGTAAGTTGATGAGTAAGACGTCAAAAGTATTTACCTCCTTAGATTTGATCGAAGGAAAAAGGACACATTAGAAGAGTTTCCTTGAAAGAAGTTAGATTCATGAGCCAATTCTCTTTCATAAACATATCCTAAACATTCTTGATCATAGGATTACCAATTGGGCATTGACAGTCTGTTAAGATCAGTACGTGTTATGTCTTCTCTTACGGAGAGTGACTAGTCTCGAGTCATTGGTGTGATTGACACCAAGACAAGCATGTAGGTTCTCAATAGAGAATGAGTCCACTGAACACATTCAACGAGGAATTCTTATACTCATGTCACATGAGAACTCATGGTTAGGATAATGCAAAGTAGTCTTTGACATGAGGCATCATCGTTGTCTTGTGGTTAGGTCCTTGATCTTTGACTATGTCAATGTCACTTCTTCAGAGGGTGTCCACGACGTAGTTGGGGTTAAGCCACTTAGCCATGGAGGCAAGTGAATGTGCAACAAGGGATCTCTAACCTTCAAACTGTTTGAGGGAGAATACACTATGATATAATTAAGAATCTCTAGCCAGAGTATGAATGAGATTTGAAAAGTCGTTCCGAATCACATTCAAGGTAATCATATAAGTAAATCACATTGGATAGTAGACATGAATAAACTATCAAATCAAACAATGTGGTCAAGAGTGTTGTATTAGAGAAAGACCGTATTGCATTGTAATCCTAAACTGAATAGGTTCTCCACCTCTTCTGATTAGCTTAGGTAGCCATGACATACTGCTAGGTGTCACTCATGGTTTGTGGAAGCCCTGAAAGTGAGTAATCACTAAAGGGAGAGTTGAAAGTAAGTTTCAATTCACAATCGATTTGAAAGAGTTCTAATCGCCCACTAAAACATTACCCATGAATTTTCAAAGCCTAGTAGATTGGTGAATCAAGACTCAACTCAAAAACATAGAGAGTTGAAATTTATACCTTTGTAGATTCCTTTTTGCATAAGCAAAGGCTAATCACCCAAAGAGAGGGCCTTCATTCCTTGCATCTTAGATCTATGGATTTGGATGGAAGAATAGGTTCTCCAAGTTCCCAAAATTGAGAACCTCTAAGTTTCTTCACTAAGGTTTTCATGAAGAAGAAATGAGTGACCTTGGAGGAGTTGGATTGCTAGCTAATCCCTCCAAGGGGGCCGACCTCTTTAGAGAGAAAAGAGAGTTTGTATTTTCTCCAATTTCCCCAAAAAGAACCCTAAATGAATTTTGGCTATAAACTCATATTTATACCTTAATTCATTTGAGTGGCAAACTTGTAATTAAAACAAGTTCACTACCCTTTCTCTAAATGGCCGGCCTTAGGGATTAATTGGGCTATTTGGGCCTTTTTGAATATTTATTCATTAAGTTGTCATACAACTTAAGTCAATGGACTTGACGTTCGAAGCCCATTGGGCCTTAAGGTCCAAAACTATCCCGAGGTCTTTAACGAACTTATTCATTTGATTAATTAACATATTAATTAATCCTTGTCATAAATAATTAAACCATTTAATTATTCTTACTCATCCCCGTTGAATCTTCAATCTCTACCTTACACGGTGTACGATCCAATAGGTTCCTTTTAGCGAGGCAGTGGGCGATTAAAACCATTTCAAATCGATTGTGAATTGAAACTTACTTTCAATTCTCCCTTTCGTGATTATACACGTTTAGGGCTTCCACAAACCATGAGTGACACCTAGCAGCATATCATGGTTACCCAAGCTAATCAGAAGAGGTGGAGAACCTATTCAGTTTAGGATTACAAATGCAATACGGTCTTTCTCTAATACAATACTCTTGACCACATTGTTTGGTTTGATAGTTTATTCATGTCTACTATCCAATGTGATTCGTGTGCTTATATGATTACCTTAAATGAGATTTGGAACGCCTTCCTAAATCTCATTCATACTCTTGATTAGAGATTTTTAATCATATCATAGAGTATTCTCCCTCAAACGGTTTGAAGGTTAGAGATCCCTTGTTGCGCATTCACTTGCCTCCATAGCTAAGTGGCTTAACCCCAACGATGCCGTGGACACCCTCCTGATGGAGTGACTTTGACATAATCAAAGATTAAAGACCTAGCCACAAGACAACTGTGATGCCTCAAGTCAAAGGACTACTTTGCATTATCCCAACCATGAGTTCTCATGTGACATGAGTATGAGAACTCCTCGTTGATCGTGTTCAGTGAACTCATTCTCTATTGAGCACCTACGTACTTGTCTTGGTGTCACTCACACCAATGACTCGAGACTAGTCACTCTCCCTGAGAGAAGACACAGCACGTACTGATCTTAACGGACTGCCAATGCCCAATTGGCAATCCTATGATCAAGAACGTTTAGGATGTGTCTACAAAAGAATGGTCTCATGATTCTAACTTCTTTAGATCGCATTCTCCCAATCACATATTCCTTAGACTTATTGTTCAAGCATATAACATTTATATGAGACGGCTTAAAACAATAATATTTGCCCTTGATATTAAACTACATTAGTTTAACTTGTGAAATGTCCGTAAAGTATCATCATATGATTGGTTTTAAGGCACATTTCCAACAATCTCCCACTTGCACTAGAGCCAATCAGCTTGATCATCAGTGATGATACCTCTTCTATAGTCATTTCAAAAATGGCTGAGTAGTAGGCTTAGACAGTGGATATCTATTTGTTTATCCATAGAAGCAACCTTGAGAATAATGACGTCACCATTATACATGATTCTCAATCATGTGGTTTAGTCTCTCATTTGAATTCGGACCTTGATGAGACCTTGATTCCTTGGCTTGAGCTATCGCCCCATTAGTGTCATACACTTTTTGGTTGGAACCGAATAGAAAGTTCATAAATGAACTTTCCCATCCAAACAAGATTGTTGTAAACTTCTAGATGGCAATACATTTTGCATTCATAATGGAACACACTAAAGTCATTACTTTTAATGTTTCCATCCAAATATCTCTTTAGTCATAATAAAGAGATATATGTTTATCTCTTCATTCATAATGAAGAAACATCCAATAATGGATTAGATTCATAATCTAATACATTTACGCTTCCATTACGTTACTCTAATTCTTCCTTATTCTTTGAGGAATCTTTCCTTTAGTATTTCTTAAATACTTAAGGACTCACTTGACAGTTGCCATGGTTCTGATCCTGGGCTTGCACTAATATCGTCTTGTACCGTTCTAGGTACAACTCATATCAATGTCTTTCATACAATATGAAATACATAAATCACCTTTCTGCTTATGCATAAAGGATTCTATTTACGCATTATTTCTTTGGGAGTCAAAGGGTACATTCCCTTTGAGAAAAGCAACTTAGTAGTCTCACTAGAGTCGTCTTTCTTATTGAAGTTTATCATCAAATGAGAAACTTCCTAGCATCTTTTTGTCTATTATTAGGGATTGATATAATCCAATTATATCTTGAAATATATCATTATAGATTTCCATCCCATATAAATATACTATATCTCCCATATACATTCTATCATTATAGAATGTTTAAAGTCATAACTGTAACGAAGAAGTATTCTTTTCATTTCCAAAATTAATATATCATATATATTTAAATTTAGGAATATGATTAACTCCCATTAATCTTTTGTAAACAAAAGATTCATTTACATCTTTATGAGAAATCAAACGATTTGATCTTTCTCTCATAAGACGCTTATAGCTCCCACTAGTTTGCTAAGATCCATGATGGATGGATCTCTACAACTTACATGTCTTGTGATTTATAGTTTTAGACATATATTATCAAGACTATCTTAATAATGGTTTCGGAAACTCATATTATGTCCAAACATTAAATCAGCATTTAGTTGTAGGTAGCAATCTTCGAATTAATTGAAACCAAGACTATGTCAAAGATGGTTTCTTCAAAGTCAACCATTCTCTTTGATTGTAGTCACCTTAAGCTACCAATTAGCTATGAAGGTTTCATTATTTCGGGTCAAATGGTAATTTACCATTTCCTTGAGTATATATCGTATATACACACTTAATGTAGTCATAAGGATTTTCATTCTTATTTCTTTCGAATTAAGAGGTGCAACTCTATGACATAGTCATAAAGTTCAAACCATTCAACTAAGACGGTTTATAAATCCTTCTCGACTACCTTTGAGCTTTTGGTATAGGAACTAGGTTGTTATATTTGTTGATCACTTTCTTGTTTCTCAAAGAACCTATTCTTTGAGTTCTATCCCTCGTTCATTTGTGTTTTAGGCAAATCATATTGTAGGATTACAATGAACTACCCAACAAAACAACATTTGTTAGTTGGTTTATAGAAGTGATATCCAAAGATTAATTTAAGGATATCCCACAAGATTGTTATCAAACAAATATTGCTTATTAGCACACAACCCCAAATCTTAACATGCTTAAGATTTGTCTTTCTTTCCAACTACATCTTATGGAGTCATGAAAATTTTGGAAGATCTTCTAATTGACGATCATATTGTCTTAGAAGTATATATCATATATATATGGGTAATTGATAATGTCCAACGAACTAAATCTATTTCATGTTCGTTCTTCTCCTAATGAAGAAATTCATTATCTTATGATGCTACTTTCCTTGATATCTTTCAAGGAAATTAATCTAAAGTGCTACTTTTCCTTGGATCAAACCTAAGGAGGTAAATACTTTAGACGTCTTACTCATCTACTTATATTTCTTGAATTCTTTGAAACATTTTGCAAAGTATTCGGACTTGTGTTTATTCAAAATAAACTATAGTCCAACCGAGAGTGATCTTAGGTGAATGTCATACAACATGAGTATTATGTTGTGGACAAGTGCCACTAACATCTAAGTGAATTAACCTCAACAACTTTGTGATTCTTTCTTCTTTCCAAAAGAATAAAGATTCGAACATTTCGCCTCTATACAATTTTAACAAGAAGGTATTGGATCCGGATCTAACGATCCATAGCATCCATCTATTACCAACTCATAATTTATATTTTAGAGGTTTCACAACTCAGTTGGGATTAGTCACTACCTTGCAACCTTTTGGGTTTTAAGCATCATCTTATTCTAAACAGTTAACACTACCACATCATCTCTACTATAGAGACAACCAATTAGATTACAATAATCTAATCATTAATAAAGAACAATGTTTTGTCAAACAAAACATTCGTCCATCTCTACTATAGTGACAGAATTAAGTTCTTTAAAATTGGAATGTAAAGACAATCTTTAGTTTTTCCAATTTCCTTGGTAGTTTATATGAGGGAGTAAGTACTATCTGCTTTCGCAAAGATCTATATTTGATTCACGTTTCGAATGTGAAGTACTTTCTCTTCTCTCATTAATCTTCTACTTCCTATTAGCACACTTTTACAACAATTGTAAAACATAGTTACTAATATAGAATCAAGCATTCAAGTAGAAGAACCAACTGTTTTGAACTATTCAAGAACAATTTTACAACATCTTCGAAAGGTGTGTTCTTGACACTTGCAAGACATTTCTTGCAAATACCCCTTCCAATGTCCATCCTTTCATAAAGAAAGTTTGTTCCCTTGCAGTTATTTTGCCTTCTTCATTTAACTTCTCCTTTGACTACAATAGTCATGGTCCCTAAACTCCCACTATCTCACTTGAAACTTATTTCAATTGTGTTATACATATCAAACAATTTGGAGAGCGTGTGTTTATTGTTCACTATATAGTTTACAATAAACTTAGTGAACCATTAGGATAGGGACACTAAGGTGAAGTCCTAGCCTAGTTTTCGTCTCGTTAAGTGGTTTAACACTTCAACACTCAATGATTCAAAATCATCATAAGTCCATGTTGATGGACTATTTTTGTCAACCAACCATTATGTTCTAAACATAATTACAAACTTTCAAGAGTTGTTCAAGGCAACTCTCATTTCTTCATACAACAATTTGTAAGTGAAGAATCATGGCACATAAAGTGTCCATGCCCTTGTGCTTACTTCTCAAGTTCCTTGTTTATGCAACAAGGAAACAAGCACTAATGTTGGCGTTGATTAAGGGTTGTTCAAAGCAACTCTTATTTCTTCATACAACAATTTGTATTTGAAGAATTATGACATTAAAAGTGTTGTCCTCTTTATGATAGACTTTATCTAACATGTTCTTCCAACGATACATTATTTATAGGAAGATTGTGAGGATGAGACTACTTAGGTACATTTACAAGCCATTAAAGACAATCTATGGGATTGTAGTACTAAGTCTGGAAACTAAAGCATTAGGCTTTTCTTTGTCAAGTTTTGGATAGCGTTTGCAAATATATTGGTAAACAAATACATAACGAATATAAATTGATTGATTTTAAGCCATTTGATCCGGGTCTTTAAATCAAATAGCACCAACCACTATTTTTGGCAAATTCCATATCCCTCATCGGAATGCGAGAGTTTTGGAGGAAACTCTTAGTAGGGTCTGGGAGACTCACTATTTCCAAGCCCACCTCACGATGATACGATGTTGGCTAGCATTAATAATAATGAGAGAGTACGCTTACTCATTTGCATCTCTTGCAAGTACCCATCTTATTTGGCCTCTAGAGAATGTAACCTCACAATGATATGATGTTGGCTCCATTGCACTTAGTTAAGTCATTCCCACCATGCAAGTTCGGGTAGGGGTTCAAGAACAACCTCACAATGATATGATGTTGATCATTCTCGTTGCCTACCTTTCACAACATCAAGTATGCATATAAACTCCTCCAAAGTGTAAGCATGCACTTTGTACTCCCCCATGATAGGGTGAAGCCGGTGTACAAGTCACAAACAATTGGAGCCTACCATGGTGGAAGGCCATGAAAGAGTGTTCAAAGCACTCTCACGCTTATCAACTTAATAATGGTTTGGTTGAGGGTTTTTAGGTCTCATCACATATATAAACATACATTTTAATCTTTATTAAAACATTTTTGGTCCTATTACAACTATTGGTCCATTTGATTGATTTAGTTGTATATAATACTCCCACTAAGCTTTTAAAACGGTTTTTAAAGCAAGAGTATATGATACTACTAACATAAGATTTGCATTCATTGATGGACTATATAGTTGCCTTAGGGCCTTAGGATGACTATGAACCTTTGATTAGATCCAACACGAGCCTAGTGTTGAATCTCGGTCTAGGGATGGTGATTGATTTTAGTTACGCGTTGAATCACATTAAGGCGTGTTGTCTTATTGGGCGTTGGACCCCCTACTCCATTTTCATGCATATCAAATAAAACAAGAAAGGAGTACTTCAAAGTAAAGATGAGCTTATGCTCTTTACAACATTTGAATAAACCAAAATCTAATCTACACATTCCCATGGTTCAAACAAATTTGAAACGGCATTTCACATAGCTCAATTATCGAAGGCTAAGGTTCATAATCACCCTTTAATTAATTAACACTTTAACTAATTAAAATGAATGCAACATTTTCATTTGGTTTTTGTATCCATAGAATTGATTTAAATGGAGCTAAATGAAATGAAAATCCAATTCTCATTTAAAGAGACAAAACCATTTTGTTCTCATCCTAATTTGGGCCGAAAAACAATAACCTCAACTTTTTGGGCTATATTGCACAACACAAACTTTTGGGGTCACTTTGTAAAAACACAATAGTCCACTACTTCATGCAATTACAACTAGAACCCAAAAATTTCAACAAAAACAAATACTTCATTAAAGGAGCAAAACAATTTGTCCTTTTAGTGATTTTGAACCTTTACGTAAAAACGTAAACTTTTGGGCCAAAATGCAAATACACAAAAGTATCAAAAACTTCATGTAATTGCACAAAAGGCCCAAAATACCTTATTCTATAGGGTGGCCGGTTTTGACAAAAATTTTTAAAAAAAAAATTTTAAAGTTTTTGCAAGGGTGTGAAAGAGTGACTTTGTGTCATGCAAGTGGTGTGTGTGAAAGGGAATTAATCCTTACACACCCACCAATATTTCTTTCACCTTTATAAATAAATATCTAAGATATTTACAAAGTTTTGACTAACATTAAAAATGTTAATCATCCTTCACAAATATCTATCACCTTTAAATATATGAAAATATCTTAAAACAAAAACTTTATGAAATAATTCAAAACTTTGAATCAAAACCCCAAATCTTTATGTTCTTGGCTAAAATGTCAAGAACAATGAAGAACATTCATGAAAAACCCATAAAAGCTCCATGAACATTTTTCATCCAAAAACATCCCAAAATCACCCAAACTTAAGGGAAATAACATATAACCAAACTAGGGTACATAGGAGTTCCAAAAGTCACTTGAAAAACACTTTAACAAGACAAACAAGAACCCAAAAAATCACCCTTTAATTTTGGCCGAAATTCCCAAAATTCATGGCACCAAATTTTAGCTCCAATATTCCTGCTCATATGAACTACATCTACAACATTTGAGATGGCAAATTTTCTAACAAAATTTACATTCAAAGAAAGCAAGAATAAAGCTTGTAACATATTACAACATTCAAATCATAAACTATGAAAAACAAAACCCAAAAGGATTCACCAACTACTAGACCTAGGCTCTGATACCACTTGAAGGATGATTTTGAGAAAACATGTTCATTTAAGCAACATCAATAGCATGCAATTAACAAATTACTGGCGGAATCATGCTTGCATGCACTTAAAAACAAAACATTACCCATGAATGTTTAAAGCCTAGTAGATTGGTGAATCAAGACTGAACTCAAAAACATAGAGAGTTGAAATTTATACCTTTGTAGATTCCTCTTTGCATAAGCAAAGGCTAATCACCCAAAGAGAGGGCCTTCATTCCTTGCTTCTTAGATCTATGGATTTGGATGGAAGAATAGGTTCTCCAAGTTCCCAAAATTGAGAACCTCTAAGTTTCTTCACCAAGGTTTTCATGAAGAAAAAATGAGTGACCTTGGAGGAGTTGGATTGCTAGTTAATCCCTCCAAGGGGGCCGGCCTCTTTAGAGAGAAAAGAGAGTTTGTATTTTCTCCAATTTCCCCTAAAAGAACCCTAAATGAATTTTGGCTATAAACTCATATTTATACCTTAATTCATTTGAGTGGCAAACTTGTAATTAAAGCAAGTTCACTACCCTTTCTCTAAATGGCCGGCCTTAGGGATTAATTGGGCTATTTGGGCCTTTTTGAATCATTATTCATTAAGTTGTCATACAACTTAAGTCAATGGACTTGACGTTCGAAGCCCATTGGGCCTTAAGGTCCAAAACTATCCCGAGGTCTTTAATGAACTTATTCGTTTGATTAATTAACATATTAATTAATCCTTGGCATAAATAATTAAACCATTTAATTATTCTTACTCATCCCCGTTGAATCTTCAATCTCTACCTTACATGGTGTACGATCCATTAGGTTCCTTTTAGCGAGGCAGTGGGCGATTAAAACCATTTCAAATCGATTGTGAATTGAAACTTACTTTCAATTCTCCCTTTAGTGATTATACACGTTTAGGGCTTCCACAAACCATGAGTGACACCTAGCAGCATATCATGGTTACCCAAGCTAATCAGAAAAGGTGGAGAACCTATTCAGTTTAGGATTACAAATGCAATACGGTCTTTCTCTAATACAATACTCTTGACCACATTGTTTGGTTTGATAGTTTATTCATGTCTACTATCCAATGTTATTCGTGTGCTTATATGATTACCTTAAATGAGATTTGGAATGCCTTCCTAAATCTCATTCATACTCTGATCAGAGATTTTTAATCATATCATAGAGTATTCTCCCTCAAACGGTTTGAAGGTTAGAGATCTCTTGTTGCGCATTCACTTGCCTCCATAGCTAAGTGGCTTAACCCCAACGATGCCGTGGACACCCTCCTGATGGAGTGACTTTGACATAATCAAAGATTAAGGACCTAGCCACAAGACAACTGTGATGCCTCAGGTCAAAGGACTACTTTGCATTATCCCAACCATGAGTTCTCATGTGACATGAGTATGAGAACTGCTCGTTGATCGTGTTCAGTGAACTCATTCTCTATTGAGCACCTACGTACTTGTCTTGGTGTCACTCACACCAATGACTCGAGACTAGTTGCTCTCCCTGAGAGAAGACACAGCACGTACTGATCTTAACGGACTGCCAATGCCCAATTGGCAATCCTATGATCAGGAACGTGTAGGATGTGTCTACGAAAGAATGGTCTCATGAATCTAACTTCTTTAGATCGCATTCTCCCAATCACATATTCCTTGGACTTATTGTTCAAGCATATAACATTTATATGAGACGGCTTAAAACAATAATCTTTGCCCTTGATATTAAACTACATTAGTTTAACTTGTGAAATGTCCGTAAAGTATCATCATATGATTGGTTTTAGGGCACATTTCCAACACCACTGCCTCGCTAAAAGGAACCTAATGGATCGTACACCGTTAAGGTAGAGATTGAAGAAACAACGGAGATGAGTAAGGATAATTAAATGGTTTAATTATTTATGGCTAGGATTAATTAGTATGTTAATTAATCAAATGAATAAGTTCGTTATAGACCTCGGGTTAGTTTTGGGCCTCAAGGCCCAATGGGATTTGAATGTCAAGCCCAATTACTCAAGTTGTATGACATTGAATGACAAAGGGCCTCAAAGCCCAAAGAACCCAATATGGCTGGCCATATAGAGAGGGGTAGTGAACTTGGCTTAATTGCAAGTTTGCCACTCCATTGTGAAGTGGTATAAAGGCAACTTTATACCCATTTCATCCTTAGAGTTTCTTTTGGAGAAAAGTTGAGAACACAAAGCTCTCTTTGCTCTCTAAGAGGCCGGCCACCCTAGGAAGGTTTTACTGGTATCTAAATCTTTCTAGGTCACTCATCTCCTCATCAATGTTCTCCTTGGTGTGGATACTTAAAGGTTCTCTATTTTAGGAACTTGGAGAATCCTTTCAACCATCATCCTACAAGAAATTCATGGAGCTAAGAACCAAGGAATGAAGGCCCTCTCCTTGGGTGATTAGCCTTTGCTTATGCAAAAAGGAATGAACAAAGGTATAAGATCTCAACTCACTTTGTTTTGAGTTGAGTCTTGGTTCACCATATCTACTAGGCTTTGAATTTCATGGGTTAAGTTTTGTTTTTGAGTGCATACAAACATGGTTCCGCCTTTAATTGCTAATTGCATGTTGTTGATGTTGCTCAAATGAACTTGTTTTTCACAAATTTTCCTTCAATAAGGCCAATTGGGATTAGGGCCGAATGGATAGGAGACCCAAAAAGGTTGCGGTGTAATGAGAAGGAAGCCCAGTGAGGCTAGGTAAGGGATTGTCAGAGTAGAAAGTGGCACTGCCATGGGCGGTGACAATATCATTCCTAGACAGAGATCGGAATCCTTAGAAACATCGACGGAAAAACAATCGCAATGTCGAATAGGTCCAAAAACCTTAGAGCCTGTTTAGTATCCTATTTGAATTTTTTTTATCATTTCTCAAAACATTTCTTGAAAACAATTTGTTTTAAAGACTCAAAAACTTAATTGGTTTACAATTTAAATTTTTTAAATCTTACGACTTAAACTAGACAAAGAAATCTAAAAAGAGGGGGTGGCAGGAAAGGAAGAAAGAGGAGATAGGAGGAAAGAATGTAAGAAATGGTTGAAGGAAAGAGAAAGAAAAGAGAGAGAAAGAGGAGTGAGAGAAAGAATCAAGAGAATGAAGAGAGCGGATTGGAGGAGAGACGAAAAAGGAAAAAATAAAAAAATAAGAAGAAAAGAGAGATAGATTTGGAGTGAGAGGGGAGGAGGGAGAGAAAAGAAAGGAGTGAGTTGAAGTTTTAAAACTCTAAACACTTAGTTTTTATGTTTTTGGATAACAGACTTTGAAAATAGTTCTACCAAACAAGTTTTTAAAGCCTAAAACTTGAAAATTGTTTTTGAGTTCAAAAAGTTGAATTCAAGTAGAGTACCAAACAGGCCATAAGAGATTCTTTGGGAATCTCTCAAATTCATTTGAAGACAAAAATCTGAACACGAGAATGACTGTAGGTCATTGAGTTTTGTGACAATAATTCATCCATGAACGACTTAGAGAAGTTGGAGATCAAAAGTCTCGTCGGGAAAATCACAGAGCGGATAGATCAAACGGTGTTGCTCGACCTGTGCATCTGGGTAATGAGATATTGCCGACTCGGCTTAGTGGATTAGCTTGATCTTGTTGTGAATGTGTGGCTCCAGCAACTAGCCTGGCAAAGTGGCTGCAAGCCGCGGATCAGCCAAGTTTACCCTAATTTTCTATAATGCATGAAACATATGTGTATATATATATTGACAAATATATGAAACATATACAATATATATATATATATATATATACACACACACATACATATATATATCGGAAGGTAAATATAAATGTAGGGGGTTCACGCATCATGGGGAATGTTTTCATGCTTCATGGTATTTTCAAATATCTTCCTTTATTTTAAGCATACCCGATTGGCTAAAAACAACAAAAACCTTTGAATTTGTAGAAGATCCTTTTGGAAAGCCGGAATTGCATCTCCAATGCGTTGTATCATGTTCAAGATAGAAAAATTAAATTGAATTAATAATATGTAGATCAATTCAATAAAATAAATAAATTAATCATAAAAAAGAATGATTAAAACATAATACTCCCTTGATTGAATATCAAACTCTCTTCAGCTCAGCATCAAGAGTGTGCTAATAATGTGTTATAGGCATAATTTACTGAAAAATTATGGAGGCCATAGAGAGAGAGATGTGTAATTGCGAGGTGTGTTCTATTCCACCCCTTTGTGCATTTATTTATAGTAGTAGGGAAGGTTAATTCCTTACCCTAATAGGATTACAACTCTAATAGATAATATCTAGTTTAAGAGATATGGTAGAATTCCATAAGGATATCCTATATATGTTAGGATTTACACAATCACATTCCTAATCTAATAGGACTACAACGATCTTTTATTTATACAGTTTTTTTTTAAAATTTATTTACATAGTTACTTAATTTTGAGTTTTTTTTAGAAACAAAAGATTAATTAAGAGATGGAGAAGCTTCAGAAACGCCCAAGGCCTCTAGAGTCATACAGTAACACATTTAAATATAATAATTAGGGTTAATCTCAGTTTACTACCTTGAAATTTCTTGCTTTTCAACATTTGGTACATGAAGTTTTTGTCATCCCAGTCCCTAAAGTTATAATTATGGGACACTTTCATACATCCGTTAAGTTTTCCGTTAGAACCTTTGTTAACTCATGATGTGGCATCCACGTAAATAATAATTGGGCGCCATGTGTCAATAGGGGTCCACTTGAATATTAAAAATTAAAAAATTAAAAAAAAAAAACAAATTCCCCTCCCCCCGGCGCCCCGCAGTCCCGTACCTCCCCCCATCCCCCTCTCTCCCTTCTTTCCTCTGTAACTTACACCTCCCTTCCTTCTTTCTCTCCTCTGCAACCCTCATCCCATCCTTCCCTTCTTTTCTGAACTTATGGAAGCTTCGATTTCACGGCTTCCAACTGGCCACCCTCAGCAGTTTCTTCATTTCCTTCGTCGTCAATCCTGATTTCTCCATCAGCGAGCACTCCGGCTCGTGTTCCGGTGGGGCCAAACAGTACAATTGGATCCGATCTCGACCAATGGCCACAATTTTGAGCTTTTTCATCAGGTTTTCCCCCATTAGCAAGGAACAGATCTCCTTCTTTTAAAAATTCCCCGCTGAAAATCTCTTGTGGAGGAACCTCCAAAAAATGGCATTGTCTCCAAGGTCAGGGACAATTCTAGTCTCGTGAGGCTTGGGGCCGGGCCCGTTGTAGACCACCGAAAACGAGGGTTGGGGTGCAGGAGAACGAGGAGGAAGAGAAAGATAGGGGTTAGAAGAGGAATAGTGGATGAGGTGGTGGCTGATAGGAGCATATTTATGTGACTTAGTTAACTTGTTTTCTTGCATTTAGGTTGTTAGTTCTTAGTTATGTTAATATTTTAAGCTATTTTCATGTGTATGTAGGTTCAAAGGGCTAAGGTAGCAAGGAAGTGCATTTTGGTGCATTTTGGAGCAGTTTTGGGCATTGGATGGATAACACATGCTTGGAGCAAAGTGGATGGACGAAATTGAAGACCAAAGGAGGCTAGGAATGAGTTAAGAGGTGAATTCAAGACAAATGAAGTCAAAGAGCTTAGCAAAAGAAATGAGTAATGCAAACCAAGTTTCCTTATTCGGCTTAAACCTTTCCTAATTCTAACTCACTTAAATTCCAGCTGCAAAGGGGTGTCTTAAATGTGTTAGGACACTTAATTATTTGTTCTAGAGGTCTTAAACCTGCCCTAAATACCTTGCCGCACACCCTTGTACATTTCCCATTCCTTGCCGTACAAGGGGGATAATCCCTTTCCTATTTTGTGCCACAAACCACATTCCCTTTTCTCCTACATCAATGTCACACTCCCTTTTCCTATTTCTCTATAATTTTTTACTTTTACTCGTTCTAAACCTTTTCTATACTTTGCCGTGTACTCTAGCCCTATATATACTTATTGCCGCACCCTTTACATATTCTTACACATTCTCTGCTGCATTCTACCATCCATTCCATTCATCTATTTACCTATCCACCCTCTACCACCAAAACCACCCATTCTACCCACCCAAAAACCCTTGTGCCACAACAAAGAAGGAGAAGGTGAAGGATAATTTATGTCCTAGTGAAGAACATTAAAGAACATTTGAATACATATGCATAATATTAACAAATTAAATTAAACATGCATCCAAAATCAATTCATAAAACCCATGACTTTCAAAGCCTAGTAGATGGTGAACCATGACTCTTTAACAACATTAAAGAGATTAAGGATTTAGAGAATCTTACCCTTGAAGCTCATCCTTGATTACACAAGGGATTCACCCAAGTGGAGGGCCTTCAAGTCACCTCCTTGCTTCTTTGAGGATTGGTTCTCCAAAACACCAAAGATTTGATGTCTCCAAGTCTCTACACCAAAAACAAATTGTGAAGATAAAATGGATGACTTAGGGAAGAAGAAATTGCTAGATTTTCCCTCCCTATGTGGCCGGCCCCTTTAGAGAAATTAGAGAGTAAGTGTTTCACCCAATTTCATCCAAAAGAACCCTAAATGAAATAAAGCTATAAAGTTGTATTTATACTTCATTTCTAGTGAGTGGCAAACTTGTAAATAACACAAGTTTGCTACCCCTCACCCTTATGGCCGGCCTTAGCTTTGTCTTTGGGCTAATTGCCCAATTTGTTTTAGTTGTCATACAACTTAAACATAATGGGCCTTGTGGACCAAAACACTTTTGGGCCCCGAAACCCAAAACTAACTTAGAAGCCCAATACGAACGTTTCGTATAATTAATTAACTAATTAATTAACTTTGACCATTCTTCAATTAACTATTTAATTGCATATCCATTTCATTTAATTACTTCACTTTCATCTTTACTCGGTGTACGATCCATTAGGTTCCAATTAGCGAGGCAGTGGGCGATGTTACTCTTAACTATCGATTGTGAATTGAAATCACATTTCAATTCTCCCTTAAGATTAGTGTTTGCCAATCTTTGGGGCTACCACAAACCATGAGTGACACCTAGCAGCATGTCATGGTTACCCAAGCTAAGTAGAAGTGGTTGGAGAACCTATCCAGTTACAATTACAATGCAATACGGTCCTTCTCTAATACAATGCTCTTAATCACATCGTTTAAGTGATAGTTTGTTTCATGTCTACTATCCAATGTGATACTTCTCTATATGATTCGCTTGAATAAGATTTGGAACAAACTTCCTTAGTCATATTCATATGCTTTGGCCAAAGACTCTCGAATCATATCTTAGAGTATTATCCTTCCATAAGGTTAGAGATCCCTTGTTGTACATTCATATGTCTACATGACTAGATAGCTTGACCCCAACCATGCCGTGGACACTCCAAAGGAACGCCATTTGACACAATCAAAGATCAAGGACCTAACCATTAGACATTAATGATGCCTCAGGTCAAAGGACTACTTTGCATATTGTAACCATGAGTTCTTACATGACATGTATGTTTGAACTCTCTTTTGATCGTAGTTCAGTGTACTCGATTACTCTTTCAAGCACCTATGTGTTTGTCTTAGTGTCCAACACTAAATGACTTGAGACTTGTCATATCCACGCTTGAGTCGACATAACACATACTAACCTTAGCGGATTGTCAATGCCCAATTGGCAACCCTATGGCTAGGAACGTTTTAGGAATGAGCATAAGAGAAAGGTCTCGTAAATCTAACTTACTTAGATCACTTATCTCTTAGATCAAATACATTCCTTGGATTCCCTCATTGATTAAACACAAGATACAATAAACAGTGATTAACAATAAGCTTTGCCCTCTATTAAACATTTATAAGTTTAATATAATAAGTATTCCAAAAAGCTATTACATCAAATGAGTGGCTTTGTGGGCATACTTCCAACAGAAGGAAGGACCTTGGACGTGTTTGCCATTCAAGTTTGGATTGCTGGAGCGTTTTGGGTGTTTTCTTTCTTTTGTTTTCAATGTACAAGTTTTATTATCTTTGTTTTACGAACATGAGGAGCTCAATTCCTTTTTAGCTAGGGGATATTCAAAACCATGAACATACTTGCAATATGAATTGATTACCTTCAGTTGTGATTTCATAAATTGTGAATGCAATTTGCTTAACTGCTTGATTGATAACTCATTCTTGTACGTTGATTAAGGATGCATACTTAGTTTGCATGCATGAATTTGATGCTAGAATATAAGAGAGTTTTACGTAATCGTTATGAACTTATATTCATGAGTAGTGGAGGTTGCTAGTCACAATCGTGTCAAGTGAATTCCTGGCAGGAGTATCATGTTGTTCATAGTTACGAAAGACAATCATTCATTGCTAATTAGGGCGTTGGACCCAACAAATCTTTGATCTCATGAAAACCCCTTTTAATTTGTCTCCTTACCAATAGTTAAAGAAATTCTAGTCTAGTACTAGAGGGAATCAACTAATTGAAAGAGATAAAGAAGTAATAAGAATTACAAACTGATTTGTACAAATTCCTACAAATTACATATACTAAGAGGGAGAGAAAGATTAACATCTAACGTGTTGTGGTCCAATTGAAATGATAATTAAAACACATTTCCATGGTTCAAACAATTTGAGTTTAACGGCCTTACTCGTAGCTTAATTATCGTTTAAGGCATATGTCCATAGTCAACCATTTTTCTAACTACTTAATCACATTAAATAATTTAATTGGAATGCAACATAATCAATTAGATTTAGTACATATGAGCAGAATTGTATGATGAGTTTAAACTACAAACAAAATTAATATCAAAATATTTTTACCTCTAGAGAGGTGAGGCCGAAATGCAAATATAGAAAGTATGGGATCAAACTGCAAATACTAGAAAGTAATCAAAACTTTTCAAATTGCATGAGAGCCTACAATAGGCTTTTTGAATAAAAGGAGGGGGTGTGGCCGGCTCTAGGGAAGTGGGTGATGGAGAAGACCATACTTCTCTCCATTAAGTCATAATTAAAAGGACATGTCTTTCCTTGTCAACTTTTTGGTTGTCGTACTTTTAGATATGGCCTCCTAGTCAAGTCTAGGATAAACTAAATCTAGGGTGGTTTTGAAAAAATCAATTTAAACAATAGTCAACAAAGATTAACTTTAAAACCAAGAACATAAAATCATGAAAGGTTGCGGTTTTTCAAACCAAAAACAAAAGAGACAAGGATAAGGCTTTTTAGCTTAAAAGTGTGTGTGTGTGTGTGTGTGTGTGTGTGTGTGTGTGTGTGTGTCAAAATAAAACACAAACACAAGCCAAAAAACACCCAAAACCGTGCCCTCCCCTATGGAATAATAGCCCCAAATTTTGTTCAAAAAATCACCCTTCATTCATGCATCCAAAGCACTTTTTGCATCCATTTCTTTTCAACTTTTGAAACACATTTTTCAACACTTCAAAAACAAAAGATAGACATTTCTAGAATGAAGAAATATTATGTCAAACATAAAATCATAACCTATGGAATAATAGCCCCAAATTTTGTTCAAAAAACTCACTCTTCATTCATGCATCCAAAACACTTTTTGCATACATTTCTTTTTCAACTTTTGAAACACATTTTTCAACACTTGAAAAACAAAAAATAGACATTTCTAGAATGAAGAAATATTACGTCAAACATAAAATCATAACCCATATGCATAAAATCCAAAAGGACAAATCAAATATAAACCTTTGGCTCTTGATACAACTTGAAGGGAAATAATGAGATTTATGTGGGATTTCTAGTGACTAGCATGTATATACAATTCTAAATTTATATACATAAGCAACAGAAGCATATTATCACATATTATCAAAGCTATAGTCATGCAAATCACCTTCAAGAAGCATAGGTTCATAGTTGATGCATCAAACAAAATATTGAAGAACAAAGTGAAGGTTGAGTTTTATACCTCTTGATCTAGACTTTAGACCAAGGATGGACCACCTCCAAGCTCTTTGTTCTTGGAACTCCTTGAGTCTAGCCTCCCTCCTTGAGTCCTCCACCTTGTTAGATTTGAGCTCCTTTGATTCTCCTCTAGTCCCCAAGGTAGAAGACCTCTAAAGATCCACACCCACTAGTGTAGTGAGATGGATGATGGAGTAACCAAAAGGAGGAGATATGATTAGCTTTCCCTCCCCTTGGTGGCCGGCTATGTGTGTTGAGAGAGAGAGAGAGAGAGAGAGAGAGAGAGAGACTTTTATTTTCTCTTTTGTTGAAACGAACACAAAAAATCCTAATGAAAATTTTCATTAAACTTCCTTTATATATATAAAAGTAACAAGTCAACCTTTGACTTTTCACTCTTCTTTTCTCTTACCCTTGGCATGCCCTCTCTTTGTGTTGTTTGGTCTTTGGGATTTTATTATTTCAAGTCATCCTATTCTTGAATAAAAGCCCAATGGGTTTGGGCCCGATGGGCCCGAATGAACCCGAACTTTTCTTTATGCCCAAAACGATCTTGTATCGCCTCTATGATTTCTTTAGACTTTCTAATTAATCATAGCACTTAATTAATCCAATTAATTAATTCCATCATCCTTTAGTTGTCTCACCACAAGAGTGTATCGGTGTACAATCGTTTTAGGTTCTAATTAGAGAGGCAGTGAGGAGATTGGCCTCAATCCAATTGATTAGTATTTGTCCAATCACTTAGTGAATTAAAACTTATTTTTAATTCTCCTTCATCTTTGATGACTACATATTTAATCATCTAGAAGAACCCATAAGCCATGAGTGACATCTAACCATATATCATGGCTACCCAAGCTAACGTAGAATTTTGTCGGAGAACCTATTCAGTTGGAATTACAATGTAATTCGATCCTTCACTAATACAATACTCACAAGCACATTACCAGGGTATGGATACTTAATGTCAAACCCCTAATGTGATCATTCTTAGTTATATGATTCAATTGAGTCGTATAAGAACGCCTTCCATCATTACGCTCGATACTTCGGCCGAAGATTCCCGAATCATATCTTAGAGTATTCTTCCTCTCGTAACAAGGATTAGAGATCCCTTGTTGATCATTCATATGCCTCTGAGAATAAATCACTGACCCCAAAAATGCATAGAACACATCCAAGATGAGATGTGGTCATGTCTCATTATCAAATGATCAACAACGTATACTCAAGACAACTATGATGTCTCAGGTCAAAGGATTACTTACACATTCCAACCAATAGAGTTACTTGCTTGACATGTGAGTAGACCTCCATGCAAGTACTCTCTTTCGATTGTGTTCAGTGATCTCATTCCCTTAATGAGCACCTACATACTTATCTTAGTGTCACTACATGAATGGCATGAGACTTTCCATCCTTCACATTTGAAGGGGACATAGTATGTACTGGTCTATGTATTGTCAGTATCCCTCTGACAATCCTATGACCAGGAACCTTTTGAACATTATGGTTATGTGAAGAAGGTCTCAGTAGTCTAACATCATTAGATTACTTCTTCCATGGATCCATTGTCCATGGATTCACTATTTTGGACTTATATCACTTATTGAGACAGTCCTAATAAGTGACTTTGGCTTTTGCTGTATTTAGAGTTATCCATACATACAGACAATGTCCTGAAATGTTTTTTCCAAAGATTGACTTTCAAGGCATACCTCCAACAATCTCTCACTTGCACTAAAGTCAATCACTAGTGCATCTCATAGATGCTAGTCGAGTGAACTTGAGCTCGTTGGTTAACTAGTTTATGTATTAATCCTTTTAACTTAAAAGGGATTTACTTATTAAATATTTCCAAAAACATTTAATGTTGTCTATTCCTTGTGTTCAAATACTTTGATGAGACCTTGATTCCATGGCTTGAGCTATCGCCCCATTACGTTGTAGTATCCTACTAGCGACCTTATGGTTTGGATTCAATCATTGGTTCTTAGTGAACCCTGTCTATTTGAAACACCTTTTGAAGCAGTTTCTAAACCTGTAATATATATTGCCATATATTTCGTTTGTATACTTTATACAAACTTTGCTCCAATCTTGAGACCATTGTAGTACATACTAACAACATATTCATATGATTAGTACTTCATCCATCATGAAGTTCCATTTGTTGAAATGGGTTTTTGTCACTTTGGTTTATAACCTAAGTGAATGCACGCTTCCAGAGTCTCACTCTGATATTCCTCTCTCAAAGGTAATAATACTCAATCAGTTGCTATGGTTCTAATCCTGGGCTATAGCAATATCCTAAAGTGACAACCTCGATGGTTATTCACCTTTGGATATCATCTCATAAGTCCACATATGTGTCCGTTTTGTGATTTTGTGACTCATTCTTCATAAGGACTATGAAAGCGATTCTTCTATCATATATAGAAGTACTTTCTCAAATCTTCAACGTTTGAGATTCCTTTTCCTTATATAACTTTCTTGAGACAGCCTTGCCGTATCATCAAGTTTATTTCAAGTCCGTACTTCAAAATTGACTGTGTCATAATTTGTCATTTTGAGTAAAATTTGTTTTTCATTAAGTCTATCAAATAGACTTCATTCATTACATGTTGCTCAAAAGTATGACATCACTCCCACTGACCTTGTTGTACTAAGTAGTCATTCGAAACTTTAAGAAAAACTTAACATTTATATTTTCTTGATTCAAATGAATATAGCTCCCACTAACTTGTCTTGGATCTATTGACAATCTTTCAAATCCATTAGCTTATTGTTAATGACTCAAATGATTTGAGGCAGTTAATAATTCTAGCTAATACAAGTTGTTTAAATGAACACACACAAAGGAATCCTTCTCAAGTGATTCATCAATATTGGATTAAAACTGGATTTAGATCCAATACCAAATGTGTGACTTGTTTTGTCAAGTCCTTTCATTCAAAACATATGGTGTCAAACACCATACTTTAAGTTTTAGTCATACTAAAACTTTTAGAGTAGTCATATAAGAATTATCCAAATCCTTAGTGGAATGACAGATCCATCTAGGGATATAGAAATTCAACCATACCTTCTAGGTGGTTGATTAAATTCTTCAGCAAACCCTACATAGAGCATTATAGTTACATGAGGTGCTGAAATCAGATTGTCTTGTTTGTTAAATAATATGTTGTGACTCATTTTGAAACTATTCCCTTTTGTTTCATCAATTTGTCCATTTGCTTTGTTCTTAGCCTGTTCTCATAAAAGAGAATAATGGACAACTCCCAACATGCAAACATTTTATGCTGGGTTGGTGAAACCAACATTCATAAGTCATTCTTAGAATGTTACACAACGTAGAACTTTTAACACTTTGAAGAGCTTGAGACCTTTAACTATTAAAGTTATACGCTCATTAAGAATAACACTGTACTATTAATTTTAGACAACTATAAACCAATCATATTCAAGTTTATATCCTTTTTCTCACCTCCCATTGTTTCTCATTACTTTAATGACAAATCACATTATTCATTTAAAGTGTATAGTTCTAAAGTATACGGGTAGAGGGCATTGTGGAGTAGCTTTAAACCCCTTTAAGCTTATTGTTCCAACTCTACTAAGTTGATGTCTTGTTATTAAGTGACTAAGGTCTTTAAACCCTTTATAGATTTAGACACTTCATTCTCAGTTTGATCACCACTAAAACACATTTGACATTTCTTAAAACAATTTAAGAATATCCAATTAGTTGTTCAAAACTACTAGTTGAACCGAAAGTGATCATGGTTATTTGTGTTTAAGCAGTAACCGTATAAGAAACGTTTTTCTTATGTATTATTCACTTCATTATAATGTGATCTTCCTTTTCTTCAAGAAATGAATCTCTAGACTTTTTCAATTCATACAGAACTCATATGTAGGCAATTGGAACCAAATCTAAAGATTCATTGTATCCATCTACGGCCAATATGTGAGATCTATCCTTAATTGATGCATCCAAAGTTTGGATATCACATTTATGCAAGTGATACATTTCTTTGTATTTCAAATAGAATACAACAAGACTTTGTTCAATTCATAACACTACTTTAAGGAACAAATATAATAGAAGGCATTCATCACATTACATTGATATGATAAGTTAAACATTCATAATGTTTGAAACAAAATAATTAGCTCTAACATTAGAGACTAATTATATACCTTCATATAGGCACCAAAAGTGGGTCTTCCATCCTATGAAGCCACATAATAAGTTCTTAGCAAAATAAGAAAGTTTAAAGACTGTCTTTAAGTGCCTAACAAACTTCCTAAGTAGTTAACAAAAAGAATATGGGCCGAACTCTTCACTCCATTTTTCTTTGCCCGTCCATCTCCTACTTAGCTCATTCACCTACATACATTTGCATAAGTGATTAGCATTTTATATAAATATAAAGATTAGAAGATCTAACATTTAGAATTGAAGATAAGAACAAAAACCATACCTTGTGGCTTGTCCTTTAGAGATGCAAGGTATAACTTGCAATTCCTCTTTCAATGCCCGTCCTTTCCACAGTGGTGGCAGATCCCCTTGGGCCCTTTTGCCTTTTTCTTCTTCACTCCTCCTTGGGCCTTAGGAGTGGATGACTTCTTCTACTTGCCTTTGCCTTTGCCTTTCGGCTTGGCCTTGGAAATGGATGGCTTGCTGTAGGCTACTGCGGCAGTCCCCACAACGTTTTCTTTCTTCATAGTCTTCTCAGTAGTCACAAACATGTTTAGTAACTCAGAGAGAGTGTTATCCATCTTGTTCATATTGTAGTTCATAACGAACTGTGAGAACGAATCAGAAAGAGAAGCCAAGATGAAGTCCTGGGCTAATTCCCCATCAAGTGGAGTACCTAGGTTCTCCAATTGTTCAATGAGTCCAATCATCTTCAGTACATGTTGATGTACTGGAGCTCCCTTGACCATTTTGGTCTTCACAAGTTCACAGACAGTGCTGAAATGACGGTTGCGCGTCCCTTCACCAAATAACTCTGTAAGATGGAGTATTATGGAGGATGCACTGTCCATACCCTCGTGGTGTCTTTGTAACTCCTCATTCATGGAAGCCAACAGATAGTACTTGGCTTGTATATCATCTTCAACGTGCTTGTCATACTTAGCAGATTCATCCTCAGTGGTCTCAGGGTCAAGAGGTATGTGAGGTGGAGCCTTGTCTAGTACGTAACCAATTTTCTCCAAGGTTAGGAGAATCTTAACATTACGCTACCATGATGAGAAATTGTGCCCCTCAAGGCAATGCTTGTTGAGTATCTTTGATAGTGTGCTTCCACCCATATCTATATACATAACAATAAAATAAATTAGTTAGATTGTTGATTAAGTCAAACGATTCGGGTCTTTAAACCGAATGACACCACCCACTATTTTTGGCAAATCCCATATCCCTCAAGATGGAATCCGGGAGATTTCAAAGAAAGCTCCTAGCGGGTTATGGGAGGCTCACTATTACCAAGCCCACCTCACAATGATATGATGTTGGCTAGCAAAAATAATAATGAGAGGGTAGAGTTACCCATTCACAACAACCTCTTATGATTACCCATCTAGTTGGCCTCTAGAGAATAATGCCTCACAATGATATGATGTTGGCACTATTTCTCTTAGTTAAGTTTTGACCCACCATGCCGGTTCGGATAGGGGTCCAAATATTGTCTCACAATGATACGACGTCAACCATACTCGTTCCCTCCACTTAGTGGCTGGCTATATCTATTAAGAGAGAGAGAGAGACTTGTATTTTCTCTTTTGTTGAAAAGAACACACAAAACCCAAATGAACCTTTTCATTAAACTTCCTTTATATATGTAAAAGTAACAAGTCAACTTTTGACTTTTCTCTCTTCTTTTCTCTTACCCTTGGCCAGCCCTCTCTTTGTGTTGTTTGGGCTTTGGGCTTTTATTATTTCAAGTCACTATATGCTTGAATAAAAGCCCACTGGGTTTGGGGCCGATGGGCCCGAATGAACCCGAACTTTTCTTTACGCCCAAAACGATCTTTTATCGCCTCTATGATTTCTTTAGACTTTCTAATTAATCATGGAACTTAATTAATCCAATTAATTAATTCCATCATCCTTTAGTTGTCTCACCACAAGAGTGTATCGGTGTACAATCATTTTAGGTTCTAATTAGCGAGGTAGTGAGGTGATTGGTATCAATCCAATTGATTAGTATTTGTCCAATCACTTAGTGAATTAAAACTTACTTTTAATTCTCCTTTATCTTTGATGACTACATATTTAATCATCTAGAAGAACCCACAAGCCATGAGTGAAATCTAACCATATATCATGGCTACCCAAGCTAACGTAGAATTTTGTCGGAGAACCTATTCAGTTGGAATTACAATTTAATTCGATCCTTCTCTAATACCATACTCACAATCACATTACCAGGGTATGGATACTTAATGTCAAACCCCTAATGTGATCATTCTTAGTTATATGATTCAATTGAGTCGTATAGGAATGCCTTTCATCATTACGCTCGATACATCGGCCGAAGATTGCCGAATCATATCTTAGAGTATTCTTCCTCTCGTAACAAGGATTAGAGATCCCTTGTTGATCATTCATATGCCTCTGAGAATAAATCACTGACCCCAACAATGCATAGAACACATCCAAGCTGATATGTGGTCATGTCTCATTATCAAATGATCAACAACGTATCCTCAAGACAACTATGATGTCTCAGGTCAAAGTATTACTTACACATTCCAACCAGTAGAGTTACTTGCTTGACATATGAGTAGATGTCCATGCAAGTACTCTCTTTCGATTGTGTTCAGTGAACTCATTCCCTTAATGAGCACCTACATACTTGTCTTAGTGTCACTACACGAATGGCATGATACTTTCCATCCTTCACATTTAAAGGGGACATAGTATGTACTGGTCTATGTATTGTCAGTATCCCTCTGACAATCCTACGACCAGGAACCTTTTGAACATTATGGTTATGTGAAGAAGGTCTCTGTAGTCTAGCATCATTAGATTACTTCTTCCATGGATCCATTGTCCATGGATTCACTATTTTGGACTTATATCACTTATTGAGATAGTCCTAATGAGTGACTTTGCCTTTTGCTGTATCTAGAGTTACCCATACATACAGACAATGTCCTGAAATGTTTCTTCCTAAACAGTTCTAACGATCAATCTACGTCAATCCTTTCTCAAAACTAAACTTAAGGGATTTAATATAGCCTAAAAATAACATTGATGGCCTTTTTGCCACGCGCTGCCGTAGGTGGCGGTTGGCCGCCTCGACTCGTCGAAAAATCAACTATCTCCAAAAATTCTCAAAATTTACAAAATTGAATATCTCAATGAGTATAGCAACTTTCATACATGTGACCAAGGCCAATTTGGCCTAGAAAGGTTCCAATTTCATCAAAACCCGTCGGACACCCTAAGGAGGGTGTGCTTCAATTCGACCCCCAAACTTACTCCGACGCCTCCACCATGGCCTGGGCTTTGTTCCTGGGTTCTAAAGGAGTCTAGTGGTGGTGGTAATTTGTTGGATTACCTTCACGATCGTCGGATTTTATCATAGCACCCTCGGAACCCATGGTTTCGTTCTACTCAAATTCAAGCTCAAACTCAATGTAAGTTGGTTGAGAATTGAAGAGGGGAAGATAAGGATTAATTTTTAGGTGGTATTGAGGGTTAGATCGTCAGAAAATTGACAGAAAAGTGTCGGGAAGGTGGCGGTGTGCGTGATACCCGACGGGTGACACGGGTCAACCCGTGTTTTACCGCCTTTTCTTCTCTCCTTTCCCTCCTTTCTTTCTCTTCCCATTGGTCTTCTTCTTCCCTTCTTTCCCTCCTTTATCTACTTTCTCTCCTTGTTTCCTTCATCTCCACTGCCTATTTTTATTTCCTTTAATCTGGGCCACACACGTGGCTTCCCAGATTTTTAAAAATCTAGAACCTTCCAAAAATATTTGAATGAGCATTTTGTCCCTAACTTTAAACATTAATATCTCCTTTGTTATAACTCCAAATTACGTTCCGTTTGTGCCCATGCATCCGTAGCACCAAGTACTACAAAGTTATACCAAGAAAATGAACCTTTTGTGACACCACACGATAGTCAACAAATGTCAACACACTTGCCTCAAAGGGAATTTTTGTAAATTCACTTATTAAAATTATAAAAATCGTAACTTTTAGGGACGAGCTGTTACATGTAACACCCGTTAAAATAAATGGGTAAAATGACCAGACCCGAAATTGACCCAATAATGTTAACAGGTAATATGACCTGACCCGTTACCCGTTAAGGAAAACATATTTTAAATCAATAAATAAGCAAATGAAAAACATAATACTAAATAAGTATATACATACCATATTATCACATTCAAAACATAAAAACGCATTTGTCTTTCAAGTATTACATATTTACATACCCAAAATAAGAGCATAATAAAAAAAATCCATTAGAACATTACAAAATATCAAATGTTCAAAAGATTTGTAAAATTAAGGGGGTTATGTTTCAAGGTTTGGAACCTAGCACATTTTCTTACAATCAAACTCTTCAATTTTCATCAATCACCATGTGAAACGGTATTGGAACTTTGGCTTGATATATTGTCTTCAAGAGTTATATTGATGATATTTTCAGTAAGGCTTTCTACATTAGCACTCTCTTCTCATTTATCCTATGGCTATTATTTAAGTAAAGTCTTTTAATAGTTTTTTAATTAATGTAGAAGTGTGAAAAATATAGAATAAATATATAAACCCTTGTAATGACAAGCTTTACAATTTTCGTGAAGGGCTTAACTTTGAAATGTGCCACTATAATCATATAAATCATAAATTAAAATTTAACCGTCAATTGTTGTTTACATTTATGCTTCATTTTTCTCACCAATTTTTTTTTTTTCAAATTTTCTTTTTTTAAAAAAAAAACATGACCTATTAGAGGATATAGGAAGATGAATGGTACAGATCGTTGATATTATGTTCAGAGTTTTACTGTTAGTGAAAGTATTGCTTGGTGGTTATAAAGCCTTTACAAACTATATAACATTGACTCATATTTCAATTAACCGTAAATATCGGGACGTGATATCAAAGATCTGAACTGTTCATCTTCCTACATCCCCCCAAAACATTATGTTTTCAAAATTGAAAATTTTAAAAATGAAATTCAATATAAAGAATAAAGCCTAAACGACAATCGACAATGAAATGCAAATTTAAGGTTTATGGATTATTGTAATTTTAATAAGTGAGTTTACGAAAATGCCCTTCGAGGTACATACATCGATTCATGTTGACCACCTTGTAGTGACATGTAAGGTTCATTTTCTTGGTATATCATTATAGTACTCGTCGCTACGGATGTGTAGGGGCAGGTGGAACGTGATTTGGAGCTATAACGAATAAGTTATTAACGTTTGAAGTTGGGGGTTAAAATGATAATTTAATTGTTATGTAGAAATTTCAGAAATTCTAGAGTGCCACATGTGTGGCAGAGATTAAAAGAAAATGTGATGAACGGTGGAGATAAGAAGGAAAGAATATAAGGGAAGTTCGGCGCTGCTTAGTTAGAAGGGGAGAGAGAAGGAAACTGCCCAACCAGAGAAGAGAGTAAGGAGGGAAAGGACTGAGGAGAAGAAGGAGAGGAACCCGTGACCCGATTTTGGCATTTTTCCGATGGTTTTCGTCAGTTTTTCCCTCAAATTGTGGCCATCCACCACCTTAGAAACCTCACATGATCTCCCATCTTCCATTCCTAATCAAATTTCACTAGAATTAGCTTTGAAATTAGGTAAAACCATGCAAAAAGGGGCGCACGGATTGGGTTCAATCTCGTCACGAATTGAAGCTACCTCTTCCAATTACCACCACCAATAGACTCCCCTCAACCTCAGGAACAAAGCCTATGGAGGCGTCGGAGTGAGTATGGAGGTCGAATTAGAACACACCCATTCGACGGTTTCTGGCGGGTGTGATGAAATTGAAGCCTTTCCAGGCCAAATTGGACTTGAGCACAGGTATGAAAGTTGTTCTACTCATTGAGATCTTCAATTCTGAAAATTTTGAGAAGTTTTGGAGAAAGTTGAATTTTTCGGCGAGCTGGGGCGGCCGACTGCCACCCACGGCGGCGCGTGGCCAAAGGGCGGCCAATGCTATTTTTAAGCGTTATTCACTGCCTTGAATTCATTTTTAAGAATGGATTGACGTAGATTGATCATTAGGACATAAATTCGCTACGATACATTAATAGGTCAAGGTATAAACCGACGATCCAACCATTGGATCATCACCAAACTTTAATAGGTCTTTATTCATAATTTTTTAGGAATGTAGGAATTTACGGATTGGGAATCCGTCATACGGATCTTCCCAAATTGGAATTGCAAGTTTGTAAATAAAACCGCCACTTGGTTTTGGCAATTGGCAGAGATCCAGCCGTTGGATCGTAACGAAACTTTGAGGATTGTTCTAGAAGCATAATGTATATCTTTGGAAGTGATGGATCGAAGATTCGTGATATGGATCTTCCGGATCCAATTAAGTAGGGATGCGTTGTATGTAAATTACATATTCTCTCGGTAAGGATTCTGAGATGTGATTTGATATTCGTGCTTGGCGATGATCATTTGGGATCATTTGGAACGTCTCGATAGTCGTGCTAAGGGGTTACAGCGTGGACTCTAGGTGAGTGGATCTTTTCCTTCTGATTATATGTGTGTGTGTGTGTGTGTGTGTGTGTGTGTGTGTGTGTGTGTGTGTGTGATAATTCCATAAATGCTTTTGAATGGAATTGAGAAATTTATGCTATGTTATATATATATATGAGAGTAAAAAGATAATTTTATCTTCTACAACAAAACAAAATCATAGGCAATAAAATAAATTTATACAAACTAAATTTTACATTTTTTTTTTCAAAACCTCACCCAAGGGTGATATAACATCCTCTAATTTTAAAAAAAAAATATAAAAAAAAAAAACTTCTCACTCTAATCCACATTCCTTTTTTCTCTCTTTCTCCTTCCCATTTTAAAATAAAAATAAAAATTATTCTCACTCACAAAATGTAGGGCATATGTTAGTTATTAATAATACAATGCATATAGGTACTAGTACGGACTTAATGCATGATTATTGGTAACTATCCTCTATATAATAAATATTTATATTTTTTTATAAAAAAATAAAAACATTTCGGTTTCGAGCATGAGTTCAGGACGGATACCCCAATAACCTAACCAAACCTAAAATCAAAAAATTTATCCAATAGTTATCCATAACTATAAAGTATTCAAAATTTAATCCGAAACCGAACCATTTGGATCAGTTATTTACGGGGATTGAGTTTGATAGATTAAATTGCCATCCTTATGAAGCGTTAACCCATATTCTTCCTCCTCTCCTTTCTGCGAGAAGGTTAAAATGGGAAACAAAAATATATCTAATGTCTGGTTTTTTTACAAAGTGGGCCCCATTTTGAAATTTTCATCTAAATGCTAGTGGAAACCCACGTGTCTAGCGAGTCTATGCAGACTTGCTTTTGGGCCAAGTATAGTAAGCGTGGTTCCCCTTCAGACGGTTGCCCATAACATGTAATTGAAAAAGTTTTGTTTATAGTTTTGTGAAACTCATTTTATTAAAGGATGCGGTCCTTAGCACAGACATTTTAATGATGTTATTAATACCCAAGGACTTTGATAAAAAATTAATGATGTTATTAATACAGACATTTTATTGAAATAATTAATGATATTATTAATACTCAAGGACCTTGATCAAAAATTGAAAAGGAATAAGATTTTAATCAATAAAGTGGCAAAAGGAGGGATGAAAACCTAATTTCTCCTATATATTTTGAGATTTTAAAAGAGATTTTCATTTAGAAAATACAGACATTTTAATAGTTAGAAAATAAAAAAATGTATAATCTAAAGATTAAAATATTTAAAATATCAGAGAACACAAGAACTTTTGGACTCTCTCTCCTCATCTTTTCATCATCTCCTCTCACACATTCATTATTTTGTCTTTCTTTTTTTTTTATAAAAAATTAATATAAAATATTAGAGTGACTTAACTGTGACTGTTCAAATAAAAAAATGAGAGAATAGGAGGGGAAAAAAAAGAAAAAAAGAAGAAGAAGAGAACTTACTTCAGAACTTCTTCATCTTTGGACGGTCCACAAATTATTGTTGTCGACTTCTAGTAAACATGGCTCTTGTGGGTGACGGAAGATAGCCATGACGTGTATATAACATGTAATGGATGACAACATTAAACGAAGTCCATCTTTATGAACTTTAAGTCAGGACAAACTCTATTATTGTCATCGCCCTTTAATAATTAAACCCGTAGGGTAACCCTATTTTTTCAGTGGAGACTTAATAAATTGTTATCTTTATATATAGATATAGATATAGATATATATCTATATCTATATCTATATCTATATCTATATATATATATATATATATATTATGAAATACCAAAAGAAGGTTAAGTGTAGATTATATCACGATATATTCATACGTTATTACTTGTAAATAATTATTGTGAACTACGATTGGCTAGATCCCTGTTTAGGGTACGTAAGTAGTTTAACGAGACGTTAGATGTAGCCATGCGATGAGTTAGATTAAATAATCAAGGCAAAAGCTTTGTTTGGTAAATTAAGCAATGTGAAGGAATCTGATGAAAAATATAAGATTTGAACCTTATGAATTGGTGAGTTAGTATTGGTTATAAATTCTCGTGTGAGGAAATGTGAAATGGTGGTTTTATGTCTTATAAATGCTAGACCATAATTGGCTTATGTTTTAATGTGAGATTAGTACATTTTGCACAGTGATTCACGACAATACGGAGGCAAAGGTAAGATCAGGTGAGTATAATGTTGGTAAGATCAGGAGAATTTATTGTCCTGCACCCCGGTGTTCGTGCTCCCGCCCGTGACCAAGGCCAGCCTTCACGTGATCGTTCACCTCCCGCACCTTACGCTCACCTTGGATTCTAAGGTAGGTGCCAGTATGTCATACAGACCACTTTAGGTGGTTCCGACTCGTGTGCAGGACCTGATTGATGTTATATAATTGATGAGATGTGGGTGAGTCATACAGGTCACTATAGGTGACTCCGACTCACGTGCTAGCACCTGATTGATGTGATATGATTGATGAGATATGTGCTAGCACCTTATTGATGTGATATGATTAATGAGATATGCGCTAACACTTGATTGATGTGATATGATGGATGAGATATGGATAAGTCGTATAGGTCACTATAGGTGACTACGACTGACATTCATTTATATTGATTTATTTCATCTTACTTACATGGTTGGTGCTGAGATACTCGACATGGTGTGTTTTGGTTTTCCATTCTTCAGCATGATTGTTATTTACCTAAGTGTTGGTATTCTCTAGGGAATTACATGGATTTCAACGAGGGGTTATTGTATTGTTAAAAAGAAAGATGTTTTCGAAGTTTTATTTTGTATACTCACATGTCTGTTTTGTGCCCCTCTAGGTTTTAGCTGATGAGGTTCGTATCGACGAGGATTCTTGGCAAATCTCAGGATTGGTGGCTAATTCTGAGGGTATAACTCTTACCCGCTCTACTGTACTTTACTTATGCTCTGAAGTCATGTGTGAGATGGGTTCGCTCCCGCTCACGAGCACACTCTGATATTTAGGCACTATTTGTTGGAAATGTGCCCTAAAACCAATCATATGATGATACTTTGCGGACATTTCACATGTTAAACTAATCTAGTTTAATATAAAGGGCAAAGGTTATTGTTTTAAGCTGTCTCATATAAATGTTATATGCTTAAACGATAAGTCCAAGGAATATGTGATTAGGAGAATGTAATCTAAAAACGTTAGATTCATGAGACCATTCTCTTTCGTATACATATCCTAAACGTTCCTGATCATAGGATTGCCAATTGAGCATTGATAGTCCGTTAAGATCAGTATGTGCTATGTCTTCTCTTAGGGAGAGTGATTGGTCTCGAGTCATTGGTGTGACTGACACCAAGATAAGCATGTAGGTGCTCAATAGAGAATGAGTCCACTGAACACAATCAACGAGGAGTTCTCATATGAGTCCATTGAACACAATCAACGAGGAGTTCTCATACTCATGTCACATGAGAACTCATGGTTGGGATAATGGAAAGTAGTCATTTGACCTGAGGCATCATAGTTGTCTTGTGGTTAGGTCCTTGATCTTTGACTATGTCAATGTCACTCTATCAGAGGGTGTCCACAGCATAGTTGGGGTTAAGTCACTTAGCCATGGAGGCAAGTGAATGCGCAACAAGGGATTTCTAACCTCCAAACAGTTTGAGGGAGAATACTCTATGATATGATTAAGAATCTCTGGCCAGAGTATGAATGAGATTTAGGAAGTCGTTCCAAATCATATTCAAAGTAATCATATAAGTAAATGAATCACATTGGGTAGTAGACATGAATAAACTATCAAACCAAACAATGTGGTCAAGAGTGTTGTATTAGAGAAGGACCGTATTGCATTGTAATCCTAAACTGAATAGGTTCTCCACCTCTTCTGATTAGCTTGGGTAGCCATGACATACTGCTAGCTGTCACTCATGGTTTGTGGAAGCTCTAATAGTGAGTAATCACTAAAGGGAGAATTGAAAGTAAGTTTCAATTCACAATCGATTTGAAAGAGTTCTAATCGCCCACTGCCTCGCTAAAAGGAACCTAATGGATCGTACACCGAGTAAGGTAGAGATTGAAGAAACAACGGAGATGAGTAAGAATAATTAAATGGTTTAATTATTTATGGCTAGGATTAATTAATATGTTAATTAATCAAATGAATAAGTTCGTTATAGACCTCGGGTTAGTTTTGGACCTCAAGGCCCAATGAGCTTCGAACGTCAAGCCCATTGACTTAAGTTGTATGACAACTTAATGAATAAAGATTCAAGAGGACCCAAAACAGGCCAAAGGCCCTAAGAGGTTGGCCATATAGAGGATGGAGTGGGTTTTGGACTTATTACAAGTTTGCCACTCCAATGAAGGTAGGTATAAATATGACTTTATAGCCTTTTCATCCTTAGGGTTTTCTTTTGGAGAAAAGATGAGAACATTTCTCTCCCTTTTCTCTCAAAGTGGCCGGCCCCCTTGGAGGGGATTAACTGGCATCTAATCCTCCTCCAAGGTCACTCATCTCTTCTAAATGCTCACCTTGGCGTGGATGCTTAGAGGTTCCCTTTTTTTGGGAACTTGGAGAATCCATTCTACCATCCTCCTCCAAGAAATCCATGGAGCTAAGAAGCAAGGAATGAAGGCCCTCTCCTTGGGTGATTAGCCTTTGCTTATGCAAAGAGGAATCAACAAAGGTATAAGATTTCTCAACTCACTTTATTTTGAGTTGAGTCTTGGTTCACCTATCTACTAGGCTTTGAATTTCATGAGTTAAGTTTTGTTTTTTAGTGCATATAAACATGATTCCGCCTTTAAATGTTAATTGCATGTTGTTGATGTTGCTCAAATGAACTTCTTTTTCACAAATTTTCCTTCACTATTAGGTTTAAATTTATTCATATTTTCCACATCACTACACTTTATGGTTTTGTCACCTTCCAGGTGTCGGCCAACACAGCTCGATTCGGAATCTTAGTGGTCATTCTGGGTCGGGGTGTGTCAATTATAGTGTCGGTTTTCGAAGTTGACCCCTTCACGAAAGTTGTAAAGCTTGTCGCTACGAGTGATTATATATATATATATATATATATATATATATATATATATATATATATATATATTACATTTCTTACACCTTTACAATAATTATTATTAATTTTATTACTTTTACACTCAAATAAAAAATACTATTCATGACGGTTTGGAGGGTTTTAAAAATCTAAACGATAATGTAAGTGTAACCATTATCTACTCGTGGAAGAATGATGAATCACGAGTGTTTATATATTCTTTCACATTTTTCATACTTGTAGGGATGTCTTATTGCCTATACTAATACTATACTAGTTGATTTTAATTTTGGACAACATGTTAAGTAAAATTTATCCTATTAATGATAATAAGAAACTCTCATAACAAAAACAAATAAATGAATAAAACTTTTTTTTAAACTTATATAGAATAATAATACAAAAATATATATTTAATATAGACTATACCAATATATACAATATGGCTATTGTATTTTATAATAAATTTTTTAGTAATTAAACTTTAAAATTATAATTTATTTTTCTTAACTGGTTGAAACGGGTTACCCACGTGTTACCTGCGTGTATTTCTTAACTGGTTGAAACGGGCTACCGACGTGTTACCTGCGTGTATTTCTTAACTGGTTGAAACGGGCTACCGACGTGTTACCCCCGTGTAAACTGGTTAAGAACCGGTTATTAACGGGTAACGGGTTCTTAATGGGTCACCCGATAATGACCCGATTAGCTATCGTGTTGACTCGAAACCTGTTGTTTTCGTATCGTTTTCATGTCATGTAAGAAACTGCCAAGTCTAACCAATATAGTTAAACAACAAAGCCTTCCTTGCCACAGGTAACAAGGCTTTGTCCCAAACATGAAAATTATGATGCATAATACCTTTGAGATATTTTCAGGGATGGTCAGCAGATTAATTTTTATTTATTTTTGAGATACCATTATTATAGGTTAAATGTATTTTATCAAATTATGATATAGGTATCGTGTTTGATGACATAAATTTTCTTTTAATTATTTTTCATAAAAGTGGTTAAATTTTCATATATAAATATTTAAATTATAATTTTGAGTAAAGATGTATAAATCAAGAAATTTAATTAAAATTAGAAAAAATAGAAAAATTGGACTAAATCCAACAACAGCTCAACTTTTTTAACGTAAATCAACAACCCCCTTAAAAAAATTAAATCTAAACTAAAAATGAAGAAACTTACAGGTGGCACCACGTGAGATGTACACTTTAGTGCCCCATTCGTGTACCGCCACGTTCATTTTTATAATATTTTATTTATGTTTTATGTGTTTATCTTTTAATATTCACATTAAACTCGTTATATGTCGAAAAATATTCTAAAATTACTACAACCCCATTGTGACATTGCCTATGATGATAAAGTCCTATATTAATTTAATTAACTTAAAAAAAATTGGAAGAAATGTGTTAGGGCCTAAAAATTACACACGATGGCCCAAAAACATCAAATGTTCATTGCTCTATACAGTCTTATTGCCTCATGCGAATCTCGATGATATTATACAAATTTATTGGCAAAATTAGTAGCTCAGTAAGCATTCATGTAAGTTTAATTCTCATCTCATGCTAAACAAGAAAATATATCACGCCACCCCAAGCACATTCCTTTAAACTAAATACTTACCAAGCTCACATGGCCCAACATATGTGGTTTTACAGAGCTTGCAAGAGGGGTTAAGATTTGGAAGGTTACAGAGATTCACAAGGCCCATAAATGCTCTTTGATAATAGAAATTTTAGTCTACTTGGGACCAAAGTCTAGGCCTATTGCTGAATAACAAATGAGATAATTTCCAGTGCCTTATTTTAGTCGTGCATTATCCATGACAATTACCTATTTCTACATCAGCCTATCCACCCAAGACATATATCTTCTCATTTTCTACGCCAAGACATATGTTTCCAGTGAACCTATTCATGATGCAACCCATCTAACCCATTTATCAATAGTTAGTAACCTATTTTCAGCGCCTCCCATTATCCATAGGACAATAAGGAGGTTCCAATTACCCAGTAGAAATAAAATAGAGCCTTCACCCTCTATAAAAACAGAGCAAAGATTAGAGAAGGAGAGGGCATTTCCTTCAGTTGCAGGCATGGAGAAGAACATCATCTCCCAACTGCACAAAATTTCTTCTTAGCGGTTGCTGCAATCTTTCATGCACCAGATACAAGCCTACCCTCAAGCTTCTCACTCTCCTACCGTCGAGCCTTTTCCTCCCAACTACTGTAAAAGCACCCAACACATGACTTATGTCACGCCCCGAAGTCGGGATCAGTGAGAAACCCGGTGCCCAACAAACGAGTAAAAGTTAAATAAATAGAAAAACGAAACGTCTCTTATAAAAAATAAAAAATATAAAAAAAAAGCTCCAAATTTTTTACATAGTTTACAAAAATAAATCAAACACTTATATTCCTCATCTAACACAACCTCAGCTCGTCTAGCAACTGTCATACCAAATAACTCATTTGTAAAATAAAAGGATGATGAGTGACCAACAACCACCGCTGCCCAATGAGTAGAATATATAATATGTCAGTCAAGCAATGTCATCTCTTCACATGGCCACTATATCCTTCATAAATTGTAACTCATCACATAACCCCTAATGTCTACTGTGTGCAGTTTTCATTTATCCCTCGAAACAATGCAACACTAAAGTTCTTATGTTCCATGGACAATATCAGGTAATTCCACATAATGTAAATATATTCTTCTTGACTTGAAAGAGAGATATTTGTAAATAGATCTAAACCCATGGACAATATCAAGTAATTCCACATAATGTAAATATATATACATATACACATATATACTAATATTATAAGAAAACTTCATTTTAATCCTTAAAATAGACGAGTTCTAGACTATAACCTTGTGTAAGATTAAAATCCAATTATAGTCCCTAGTACATTTAATCATATCATTTATTAGTTATATTTTGATGTTTTATTTATCTTTTTATTTTTATTTTAATGTATTAATTACATTTAAATTTAATTTTTTCATTCATCATAATATATTTTAATGTCTGTATTTAGGCAACTAATTTTTTTTAATATATATTCCAATAATGGTGTGGTAAAAAGTATATGACACACCCCGACCTAAATCGAGGTATGTTGGCCGTCACGTGAGCGTGACATAACCATGTGCACAGTGCAGAAGCAAGGTTAATAAGAGGAATTCCGAACGAATTAAAACCAACCAACTAGCAATCTAACTAAGATAACGTGCTAGTACGAGAATTAAGTGTGATTACACAACCAAAGCATAAATAGTCTAATGCAGTTAAGCAGTAAAGTAATAAGTTCAAATAACACCCAAGGGTGTCCTACATGAGGATAGTCTGTTAGAACTTCCGCTGGGATCCTTGTAAGCCACCAAGGAACACTACCTAGAACCTGGAGGGGCGAATTCCAAATAGGAACATATTTATGTGACTTTAATAGTTTGTTTCCTTGCATTTACTTAATTAGTTTCATCTTATTAGAATGTTTTAAGCTATTTTCGTGTGTTTGTAGGTTCTAAATAACAAAGTTAGCAAAGAAGTGCATTTTGGTGCAATTTGGAGCTATTTTGGGGTGAAATGGATTGCATGCATGGGGAGCATAAAAATGGATGGTTGTGATTCATTCTCACCAACAAAATAGATGGTAGTGATTCATTCTCACCAATAAAAATGGATGGTGGTGATTCATTCTCACCAACAAAATAGATGGTAGTGATTCATGGTAGTGATTCATTCTCACCAACAAAAATGGATGGTGGTGATTCATTCTCACCAAGAAAATGGATGGTAGTGATTCATTCTCAAAGCCTATAAATAGGCTTCTCCATCAAGGCCAAAGACACCAATTCACATCTACAACACATTCCATAAACAACGCAATTTCTACCGCAAGTTTCCTTCTTCCTCCATCTGAAGGAAAATTTTTGTCCCAGCTAAGAACATGTGAGAACATTTGAACACATATGCAAACTAATAACACTTTAAAGTAGGCATGCATTCAAAAACAATTCTAAAACCCATGACTTTCAAAGGCTAGAGAATGGTGAACCATAAGACTCTTTAACAACATTAAAGAGAAGGAAGGATTTGAGATTCATTACCCTTGAAGCTCATCCTTGTTTACACAAGGGATTCACCCAAGTGGAGGGCCTTCAAGTCACCTCCTAGCTCCTTGGATCTTCCTTGTGATTTTCTTCTTTGTTGATGCTCCTTTGCTCCTTGAGGATATGAGGAAAGGATCTCCAAGAACACCAAAATTTGGTGTCTCTAAGTCTCCACACCAAGGATGTGGTGTGACGAGAAGATGGATGACTTAGAGAGTTTTTTATGCTAGTAAAAAGCCCCTAAGTTGGCCGGCCTCTATGGAGAAAAAGAGAGAAAATGTTTCTCCTCTTTGCCTCAAGAAAACCCCTAGTGAGAGAATGACTATAAAGTTGCCTTTATACCACCTCACATTTGAGTGGCAAACTTGTAATTAACTCAAGTTTGCTACTCTTTCACCCTAGGCCGGTTTTGGCTTTGACTTTGGGTTAATTTCCATTTAGTTTTTAGTTGTCATACAACCTAAACTCAATGGGCCTTTTGGGCCCCGAAACCCAAAACCAACTTAAAAGCCTAATACGAACCTTAATTAATTAATCTTGACAATTCTCAATTAAACCATTTAATTGCTTATCCATCTCTGTTGTATCTTTACATTCATCCTTACTCGGTGTACGATCCATTAGGTTCCATTTAGCGAGGCAGTGGGCGATTGTTACTCTTAACGATCGATTGTGAATTGAAACTACATTTCAATTCTCCCTTTGATGAAGATTAGTGTTTGCTAATCCTCAGGGCTTCCACAAACCATGAGCAACACCTAGCAGTATGTCATGACTACCCAAGCTAAGTAGAAGTGGTTGGAGAACCTATCCAGTTACAACTACAACACAATACGGTCCTTCTCTAATACAATACTCTCGATCACATTGTTTAAGTGATAGTTTGTTTCATGTCTACTATCCAATGTGATACTTCTCTATATGATTCAATTGAATATGATTTGGAACAAACTTCCTAAGTCATATTCATATGCTTTGGCCAAAAACTCTCGAGTCATATCTCAGAGTATTCTCCTTCCACCATGGAAGGTTAGAGATCCCTTGTTGTGCATTCATATGCCTACATGACTAGATAGCTTGACCCCAATGATGCCGTGGACATTCTTAATGGAATGCCTTTGACATGATCAAAGATCAAGGACCCAACCATTAGACATCTATGATGCCTCAGGTCAAAGGGCTACTTTGCATATTGCAACTTACGAGTTCTTACATGACATGTATGTTCGAACTCCTTTTGATCGTAGTTCAGTGTACTCAATTACCTTTTGAGCACCTATGTGTTTGTCTCAGTGTCCAACACTAAATGACTTGAGACTAGTCATACTCACGCTTGAGTTAACATAACACATACTAACCTTAGCGGATTGTCAATGCCCAATTGGCAATCGTATGGCTAGGAACGTTTCAGGAATGAACATAAGAGAAAGGTCTCATTAATCCAACTCACTTAGATCACTTCTCTCTTAGATCAAATACATTCCTTGGATTCCCTTATTGCTTAAACACATAATACAATAAATAGTGAATAACAATAAGCTTTGCCCTCTATTAAACATTTTATAGTTTAACACAATAAGTATTCCAAAAGCTATTACATCAAATGAGTGGCTTTGTGGGCATACTTCCAACACCATCCATTTCCATCCACCTCTTTTCCTATACATCCCCTACCACCCTTCCATACTCTCTCAACCTATCCAATCTCTGCCACATCCCCTAGACCATCCAAACACCACACCCACCTTGGTGCCGCATGTTTGCAAGAAAGAATGAGGACTTGGAGCTGTGCTAACCATTCAAGACGTTGGATTGTTGGAGCATTCTAGGTGTCTTCTACTTTTGTTTATCATGTTTAAATTCAATTATAGTTGTTTAATTGCAAATATGTGGAACTAAATTCGTTTTGGTTAGAGGTTGATTCAAAGCCATGAACATATTTGTAATATGAATTGATTACCTTCAGTTGTGATTTCATGAGTTGTGAATTCAATTTGCCCCACCTATCCTGGGATTGCTCTCGCCCAAACTCGCTTAACTTTGGAGTTCCGACGAACTCTAAAACCAGTGAGCTCCCAAAAGACCTCGTGTTATATGGAGGGAGGACGTACATATAAGGCACATCACCTCCTCTTCGTTGGTCGATGTGGGATGTCACAGCTATCATAGGCTATAGTCCAGATAGCTTTTGATGAAAAATTAATATTTTACATGTAATTTTTATTGATTTTTAATTGTAGCCTATTATATATTTAATCACTAATCTTAACTATCACAGTTGAATTAAATCATTTCTTTTAAAAACCATCTCTTTTTCTTATACTATTTTTCTCATCATTTATTTTACATATATGTTTCAACTTTGGCTTTGTTTTGAACTTTAACACGTATTTGTTTAATAACAAAAAATACGGTATCAAGTTTCTTTGTTTATAAAGATCCTAATCTTTAAGCTAGCCCACTCGGTGAAAAATTCCTAACTCCGTCCTTACTTTCTTGTTTTTTAAAGTTCAAGAAAGATTAATTACATGTCTATTATTTTTTAAAACAATAAAACATGTGTTAAAATATCATTTTACTCACCACCCTAAAACCTACTCTAACTCTTGGACTAAAACTCAAATTTTAGGTTCTATATCCACCACAACTTGCTCCAACTCCTGGCCAAATATGAGTTTTAACCTAAAACTCAATTTTAAGGCAAATTTAGCCCATGATTCCCTTGAGTTAGTGTATTGGTCCACCATGTGGCAACCCGTCCCTAATTTTCCTATGTAAATTCTCCCCGCATGTGTATATTGGCAATTATGCCCTTATCGTTGAGTGACGTGGACGCGTTATATTAATTTTATTTCATTCACGCTTTAGTATTCTAATTTTACTCACTCGTACAGATTTAATAGTGCTTGAAACACTGTATTGAGACTTAAATCATACACCAAAGGTGTATATTGTCAGAAAATATTCTCTCTTCTTTAATAAGGGGATCTGTGTCCCCCTCAACCAACCCACTCAACCTTCTTTTCCCTGAAATCCTATCCTCCATCCATAACAACTCATCATTCCTTATTCCATTAACATTCAATCATAATTAAAACAAAATAATACAACTCTCTCTCCTACCCTCAAACTCTTAGTCACACACTCTCTCTCCTACCCTTAAACTCACTCTCTCTCTATCATTTCCTTACGGACAAACTCGTAGACCACTCAAACCTTGAAGATCGAAGGATCCAAGGTTACCATTGGATTGCTTGGAACCTCACGAGTTCGTCGACATCAATTTCATGTTGGAAATGTGCCCTAAAACCAATCATATGATGATACTTTACGGACATTTCACATGATTAAACTAATCTAGTTTAATATCAAGGGCAAAGATTATTGTTTGAGCGGTCTCATATAAATGTTATATGCTTAAACGATAAAGTCCAAGGAATATGTGATTGGGAGAATGCGATCTAAATAGTTAGATTCATGAGACCATTCTTTCGTAGACACATCCTAAACGTTCCTGATCATAGGATTGCCAATTGGGCATTGACAGTCCGTTAAGATCAGTACGTGCTATGTCTTCTCTCAGGGAGAGTGACTAGTCTCGAGTCATTGGTGTGAGTGACACCAAGACAAGTGCGTAGGTGCTCAATAGAGAATGAGTTCACTGAACACGATCAACGACGAATTCTCATATTCATGTCACGTGAGAACTCATGGTTAGGATAATGCAGATTAGTCCTTTGACCTGAGGCATCATAGTTGTCTTGTGGTTAGGTCCTTGATCTTTGATCGTGTCAAATGGCATTCCTTTGGAGTGTCCACGGCATGGTTGGGGTCAAGCTATCTAGTCATGGAGACAAGTGAATGCGCAACAAGGGATCTCTAACCTTCAAACCGTTGAGGGAGAATACTCTATGATATGATTTAGAATCTCTGGCCAGAGTATGAATGAGATGTTGGAATGCGTTCCAGATCACATTCAAGGTAATCATATAAGCACGAGATTCACATTGGATAGTAGACATGAATAAACTATCAAGCCAAACAATGTGGTCAAGAGTATTGTATTAGAGAAGGACCGTATTGCATTTGTAATCCTAAACTGAATAGGTTCTCCACCTCTTCTGATTAGCTTGGGTAACCATGATATGCTGCTAGGTGTCACTCATGGTTTGTGGAAGCCCTAAACGTGTTTAAACACTAAAGGGAGAATTGAAAGTTAGTTTCAAATTCACAATCGATTTAAAAGAGTTTGAATCGCCCACTGCCTCGCTAAAAGGAACCTAATGGATCGTACACCGTGTAAGGTAAAGATTGAAGATTCAACGGAGATGAGTAAGAATAATTAAATGGTTTAATTATTTATGGCAAGGATTAATTAATATGATTATTAATCAAACGAATAAGTTCGTTAAAGACCTCGGGATGGTTTTGGACCTTAAGGCCCAATGGGCTTCGAACGTCGAGTCCATTAACTTAAGTTGTATGACAACTTAATGAATAATGATTCACAAAGACCAAATTGCCCAAATTAATCCCTAAGGCCGGCCACTATGTAAGGGTAGCAAACTTGGACTTATTTACAAGTTTGCCACTCAAATGAATTAAGCTATAAATATGACTTTATAGACAAAATTCATTTAGGGTTCTTTTTGGGGGAAATTGGTGAAACACAATCTCCATTTTTCTCTCTAAAAGGCCGGCCCCCCTTGGAGGGATTAGCTAGCAATCCTACTCCTCCAAGGTCACTCATCTCTTCTTAAATCATACCTTGGTGTGGAGACTTAGAGGTTCCCAATTTTGGGAACTTAGAGAAACCTTTTCATCCAACCAAATCCATAGATTTAAGATGCAAGGAATGAAGGCCCTCTCTTTGGGTGATTAGCCTTTGCTTATGCAAAGAGGAATCTACAAAGGTATTAATTTCAACTCACTTGTTTTGAGTTGTTTAAAGGTTCACCAATCTACTAGGCTTTGAACATTCATGGTTAATGTTTTGTTTTTAAGTATATGCAAGCATGATTCCGCCTTTAATTTGTTAATTGCATGCTAATGATATTGCTTAAATGAACATGTATTTCCAAAATAATCCTTCAAGTGGTATCAGAGCCTAGGTCTAGTAGTTGGTGAATCCTTTTGGGTTTTGTATTTCATAATATGTGATTTAAAAGTTGTAAAATGTTACAAGCTTTATTCTTGTTTTATGAATGTAAATTTTGTTGGAAAATTTGGCATCTCAAATGTTGTAGATGTAGTTCATATGAGCATGAATATTGAAGCTAAAATTTGGTGCCAAGAATTTTGGGATTTTCGGCCAAATTAAAAGGGTGTTTTTTTGGGTTCTTGTTTGTCTTGTTAAAATGTTTTTCAAGTGACTTTTGGAACCCCTAAGTACCCTAGTTTGGTTATATGAAATTTCCCTTAAGTATAAATGATTTTGGGATGTTTTTGGGTGAAAAATCATCATGGAAAAATTTTGAGTTTTTCATGAATGTTCTTCATGTTCTTGATGTTCTTGCCAAGAACAAAAAGGTTTAGTGTTTTGATTCAAAGTTTTGATTTATTTCATAAAGTTTTTGTTTTATGTTTTTTCATATATAAATATGTTAGATATTTGTTTTGAAATGGTGTAAGAGATAATAATGGGTGTGTAAGGATTAAATCCCTTTCACACACCACATGCATGCTTTATGTCTAAACTTACAAATCAACACACACATCACACCAAGTCCTTGTCCCAAGGCCGGCCACTCCCTCAAGTGGGAGTACTTTTGGGGCTTCCATGCAATTACATAAAGTTTTGATACTTTTGTGTATTTGCACTTTGGCCCAAAAGTTTACGTTTTTACGTTTAGGTCCAAAAACGCTAAAGGACAAATTGTTTTGCTCCTTTAATGAAGTTTTTACATTTGTGGAAAATTTTGGGTTCTAGTTGTGATTACATGAAGTAGTGTACTTTTGTGTTTTTACAAAGTGACCCCAAAAGTTTAAGTTTTTGCAAAATAACCCAAAAGTTGAGGTTAATTGCACAATGGCCCAAACAAGTTGAGGTCATTGCATTTTGGCCCAAATTAAATAGAGAACAAAAAATTGTTTTGTCTCTTTAAATGAGAATTGGATTTTCATTTTAGTTAGCTCCATTTAAAATCAAATTTTATGGATACAAAAACCAAATGAAAAATGTTGCATTCAATTTAATTAGTTAAAGTGTTGATTAATTAAAGGGTGATTATGAACCTAAGCCTACGATAATTGAGCTATGTGAAAGGCCGTTTCAAATTTGTTTGAACCATGGGAATGTGTAGATTAGATTTTGGTTGTAATTTGATTAGATCAAATGTTGTAAAAGAGCATAAGCTCTTCCTTAATTTAAAGTAATTTGATTTGATCAATTGTTGTAAAAGAGCATAAGCTCTTCTTTACTTTGAAGTACTTATTTCTTGCTTTATATGAAATGCATGAAATTGAAGTAGATGGGTCCAATGCCCCTAAGACAACACGCCTTAATATGATTAAACGCGTAACTAAAATCAATCACCATCCCTAGTCCGAGATTCAACACAAGGCTCGTGTTGGATCTAAACAAAAGGTTCATAGTCATCCTAAGGCCCTAAGGCAACTATATAGTCCATCAATGAATGCAAACCTTATGTTAGTAGTATCATGTACTCTTGCTTTAAAAACCGTTTTAAAAGCTTAGTGGGAGTATTATATACAACTAAATAAATCATATGGACCAATAGTTGTGATAGGACCAAAAATGTTTTAATTGGATTAAAATGTATGTTTATATGTGATGAGACCTAAAAACCCTCAACCAAACCAATATTAAGTTGATAAGCGTGAGAGTGCTTTGAACACTCTTTCGTGGCCTTCCACCGTGGTAGGTCCGAACGTTTGTAAAATTGTACACCGGCTTCACCCTATCATGGGGGAGTTCAAAGTGCATGCTTACACTCGGGGAGGATTCTATATGCATACTTGATGTTGTGAAAGGTAGGCAACGAGAATAGCCAACATCGTATCATCGTGAGGTTGTTCTTGAACCCCTAACTTGAACTCGCATGGTGGGAATGACTTAACTAAGTGCAATGAAGCCAACATCATATCATTGTGAGGTTACATTCTCTAGAGGCCAAATAAAATGGGTTCTTACATAAAGATGTAAAGGAGTAAGTGTACTCTCTCATTATTATTAATGCTAGCCAACATCGTATCATCGTGAGGTGAACTTGGTAATAGTGAGCCTCCCATAACCTACTAGGAGTTTCCTCCAAAACTCTCGAATTCCGATGAGGGATATGGAATTTGCCAAAAATAGTGGGTGGTGCTATTATGATTTAAAGACCCGAATCAAATAGCTTAAAATCAATCAATTTATATTCGTTATGTATTTGTTTACCAATATATTTGCAAACGCTATCCAATACTTGACAAAGAAAAGCCGAATACTTTAGTTTCCGAACTTGGTGCCACAATCCCATAGATTGTCTTGTATGGATTGTAAAATTGCCTAAGTAGTCTCACCCTCACAATCTTCCTATAAATAATGTATCATTGGAAGAACATGATAGATAAGTCTATCATAAAGAGGACAACAATTTAATTGTCATAAATTCTTCAAATACAAATTGTTGTATGAAGAAATAAGAGTTGCTTTGAACAACCCTTAATCAACGCAAACACTAAGTGCTTGTCTCTTTGTTACATGAACAAGGAACTTGAGAAGAAAGCACAAAGGCATGGACACTTTATGTGCCATGATTCTTCACTTACAAATCGTTGTATGAAGAAATGAGAGTTGCCTTAAACAACTCTTGAATGTTTGTAATTATGTTTAGAACATAATGGTTGGTTGACAAAAATAGTCCATCAACATGGACTTATGATGATTTTGAATCATTGTATGTTGAAGTGTTAAAACACTTAACGAGACGGAAACTAGATAAGGACTTCACCTTTGTGTCCCTATCCTAATCGTTCACTAAGTTTATTGTAAACTATATGGTGAACTATAACCACACGCTCTCCAAATCGTTTGATGTGTAAAACACAATTGAAACAAGTTTCAAGAGAGATAGTGGGAGTTTAGGGACCATGACTATTGTAGTCAAAGGAGAAGTTAAATGAAGAAGACAAAATAACTCCAAGGGAACAAACTTTCTTTATGAAAGGATGGACATTGGAAGGGGTATTTGCAAGAAATGTCTTGTAAGTGTCAAGAACACACCTTTTCAAAGGTGTTGAAGAATGTTCTTGAATTGTTCAAAACAGTTGGTTCTTCTACTTGAATGCTTGATTCTGTATTAGTAACTATGTTTTACAAATCGTTGTAAAAGTGTGGCTAATAAGAAGTAGAAGATTAATGAGAGAAGAGAAAGTACTTCACATTCGGAAAGTGAATAAAATATAGATCTCTGCGAAAGCGGATTGTACTTACTTCCTCATATGAACTACCAAATAAGAATGATTAGATTATTGTAATCTAATTAATCGTCTCTATAGTAGAGATGATGTGGTAGTGTTAATTGTTTAGAATATAATGATGCTTAAAACCCAAAAGGTTGCAATGTAGTGACTAATCCCAACTAAGTTGTGATACCTCTAAAACATAAATTAGGAGTTGGTCATGGATGGATGCTTTGGATCGTTAGATCCGGATCCAATGCCTTCTTGTTAAAATTGTATAGAGGCGAAATGTTCGAATCTTTATTCTTTTGGAAAGAAGAAAGAATCACAAAGTTGTTGAGGTTAATTCACTTAGATGTTAGTGGCACTAGTCCACAACATAATACTATTCATGTTATATGACATTCACCGAAGATCACTCTCGGTTGGACTATAGTTTACTTTGAATAAACACAAGTCCGAATACTTTGCAAAAGGTTTCAAAGAATTCAAGAAATGTAAGTTGATGAGTAAGACATCTAAAGTATTTAACTCCTTAGATTTGATCCAAGGAAAGATAACACTTTAGATGAGTTTCCTTGAAAGATATCAAGGAAGGTAGCATCATAAGATAATGAATTTCTCCATTAGGAGAAGAACGAACTATGAATGAGATTTAGTTCGTTGGTTATTATCTATTACCTATATATAGGATATATATACACTTCTAAAACAATGTGATTGTGAATTAGAAGATCTTCCAAATTTTTCATAACTTCATAAGATGTAGTTAGAAAGAAAGACAAATCTTAAGCATGTTAAGATTTGGAGTTGTGTGCTAATAAGCAATATTTGATTGATAATAATCTTGTGGGATATCCTTAAATTAGCTTTTGGATATCGCTTCTATAAACCAACTAACAAATGTTGTTTTGTTGGGTAGTTCATTGTAATCCTACAATATGATTTGCCTAAACGCAAATGAACGAGACATAGAACTCACAGAATGGGTTCTTTGAGAGACAAGAAAGTGATCAACAAATATAACAACCTAGTTCCTATTCCACAAGCTCCAAGGTAGTCGAGAAGGATTTATAAACCATCTTAGTTGAATGGTTTGAACTTTATGACTATGTCATAGAGTTGTACCTCTTAAATCAAAAGAAATAAGAATGAAAATCCTTATGACCACATTGAGTGTATATACGATATATACTCAAGGAAATGGTAAAATACCATTTGACTCGAAATAATGAAACCTTAAAAGCTAATTGGTAGCTTAAGGTAACTACACTCAAAGAGTATTGACTTTGAAGAAACCATCTTTGATATAGTCTTAGCTTCAATTAATTCGAGGATCACTAGCTACAACTAAATGGTGATTTAATGTTTGGACATAATATGGGTTTCCATAACCATTATTAAGATAGTCTTGATAATATATGTCTAAAACTATGAATCACAAGACATGTAAGTTGTAGAGATCCATCCATCATGGATCTTACCAAGCTAGTGGGAGCTATAAGCGTCTTATGAAGAAAGATCAAATCGTTTGATTTCTCATAAAGGTGTAAATGAATCTTTTGTTTACAAAAGATTAGTGGGAGTTTATCATATTCCTAAATTTAAACATATATGATATATTAATTTTTTGGAAATGAAAAAGGAATACTTCTTCGTTAAAGTTATGACTTTAAACATTCTATAAACGATAGAATAAATTTGGGAGATATAGTCTATAATAGACAAGAGATGCTAGGAAGTTTCTCATATGATGATAAACTTCAATTTGAATGACAATTCTAGTGAGACTAGGAAATTGTTCTTCTCAAAGGGAATGTACCCTTTGACTCCCAAAAGAAATAATGCGTAAATAGAATCCTTTATGCATACGCACAAAGGTGATTTATGTATTTCATATTGTATGAAAACATTGATATGAGTTGTACCTAGAACGGTACAAAACGATATCAGTGCAAGCCCAGGATCAGAACCATGGCAACTGTCAAGTGAGTCCTTAAGTATTTAAGAAATACTAAAGGATAGATTCCTCAAAGAATGAGGAAGAATTAGAGTAACGTAATGGAAGCGTAAATGTATTAGATTATGAATCTAATCCATCATTGGATGTTTCTTCATTATGAACGAAGAGATAAACAGATATCTCTTTATTATGACTAAAGAGATATTTGGATGGAAACATTAAAGTAATAACTTTAGTGTGTTCCATTATGAATGCAAAATATATTGCCATATAGAAGCTTACAACAATGTTGTTTGGATGGGAAAGTTCATTTATGAACTCTCTATTCGGTTCCAACCAGAAAGTGTATGACACTAATGGGGCGATAGCTCAAGCCAGGGAATCAAGGTCTCATCAAGGTCCGAACTCATATGAGAGACTAAACCACATGATTGGGAATCATGTATAATGGTGACGTCGTTATTCTCAAGGTTGCTTCTATGGATAACATATAGATATCCATTGTCTAGGCCTACTATTCAGCCATTTATGAAATGACTACAGAAGAGGTATCATCACTGATGACCAAACTGATTGGCTCTAGTGCAAGTGGGAGATTGTTGGAAATGTGCCCTAAAACCAATCATATGATGATACTTTACGGACATTTCACATGATTAAACTAATCTAGTTTAATATCAAGGGCAAAGATTATTGTTTGAGCGGTCTCATATAAATGTTATATGCTTAAACGATAAAGTCCAAGGAATATGTGATTGGGAGAATGCGATCTAAATAGTTAGATTCATGAGACCATTCTTTCGTAGACACATCCTAAACGTTCCTGATCATAGGATTGCCAATTGGGCATTGACAGTCCGTTAAGATCAGTACGTGCTATGTCTTCTCTCAGGGAGAGTGACTAGTCTCGAGTCATTGGTGTGAGTGACACCAAGACAAGTGCGTAGGTGCTCAATAGAGAATGAGTTCACTGAACACGATCAACGACGAATTCTCATATTCATGTCACGTGAGAACTCATGGTTAGGATAATGCAGATTAGTCCTTTGACCTGAGGCATCATAGTTGTCTTGTGGTTAGGTCCTTGATCTTTGATCGTGTCAAATGGCATTCCTTTGGAGTGTCCACGGCATGGTTGGGGTCAAGCTATCTAGTCATGGAGACAAGTGAATGCGCAACAAGGGATCTCTAACCTTCAAACCGTTGAGGGAGAATACTCTATGATATGATTTAGAATCTCTGGCCAGAGTATGAATGAGATGTTGGAATGCGTTCCAGATCACATTCAAGGTAATCATATAAGCACGAGATTCACATTGGATAGTAGACATGAATAAACTATCAAGCCAAACAATGTGGTCAAGAGTATTGTATTAGAGAAGGACCGTATTGCATTTGTAATCCTAAACTGAATAGGTTCTCCACCTCTTCTGATTAGCTTGGGTAACCATGATATGCTGCTAGGTGTCACTCATGGTTTGTGGAAGCCCTAAACGTGTTTAAACACTAAAGGGAGAATTGAAAGTTAGTTTCAAATTCACAATCGATTTAAAAGAGTTTGAATCGCCCACTGCCTCGCTAAAAGGAACCTAATGGATCGTACACCGTGTAAGGTAAAGATTGAAGATTCAACGGAGATGAGTAAGAATAATTAAATGGTTTAATTATTTATGGCAAGGATTAATTAATATGATTATTAATCAAACGAATAAGTTCGTTAAAGACCTCGGGATGGTTTTGGACCTTAAGGCCCAATGGGCTTCGAACGTCGAGTCCATTAACTTAAGTTGTATGACAACTTAATGAATAATGATTCACAAAGACCAAATTGCCCAAATTAATCCCTAAGGCCGGCCACTATGTAAGGGTAGCAAACTTGGACTTATTTACAAGTTTGCCACTCAAATGAATTAAGCTATAAATATGACTTTATAGACAAAATTCATTTAGGGTTCTTTTTGGGGGAAATTGGTGAAACACAATCTCCATTTTTCTCTCTAAAAGGCCGGCCCCCCTTGGAGGGATTAGCTAGCAATCCTACTCCTCCAAGGTCACTCATCTCTTCTTAAATCATACCTTGGTGTGGAGACTTAGAGGTTCCCAATTTTGGGAACTTAGAGAAACCTTTTCATCCAACCAAATCCATAGATTTAAGATGCAAGGAATGAAGGCCCTCTCTTTGGGTGATTAGCCTTTGCTTATGCAAAGAGGAATCTACAAAGGTATTAATTTCAACTCACTTGTTTTGAGTTGTTTAAAGGTTCACCAATCTACTAGGCTTTGAACATTCATGGTTAATGTTTTGTTTTTAAGTATATGCAAGCATGATTCCGCCTTTAATTTGTTAATTGCATGCTAATGATATTGCTTAAATGAACATGTATTTCCAAAATAATCCTTCATTTCAGGTAAGAACTCGATCGTTTTCACGTCGAACTATTAACCTCCGACTTTAGTACTATTCATCAACTTTTAAATGGTTGTGTTTTAATGGAAACCAAGATCACCACGAGTCTTAGAACTCTCCCAGGAACCTCAGAGTGGTTCGTTTGAAGAAATTGGACGTCAAGATCGTGAGTTTCGAAGTTGGCCAGTTTTCGTGATTTTACTCCGACGAGATTTCAAATGATTTGAAGCTCCAAAGAGGTATAAACTTATTCTACATGTTGAAGGCTTCATTTTGATATAAATTGCGTGAAAAATGGATAAAAAACGACGAAGATATAAAGAATTGAAAAATTCCCAGTTTTTCGGCGACGGCGACGGTCGCCGGAGCTGGAGGTAGAAGATGAGAGAATATTCTGTTAAGTTTAACGGAATATTCTAACGACGTTAAGTCACACCATTAAGTTTCATTAAAGCACAAACGGAATATTCTGAGGAATATACCTGACAGCATTAACTGACGCCGTCAGTATGCATGTCACGTGGCCGCGCGTGGGGGCGCGTAGGTCCGTGCTGTCACCGGCGCGTGGTGGCGCGTGGGTGATCGGAAAAATATTCTAAAAATATGTGCGTGTTCGTGACGTCGAGTAGATCAATTTAGTATATTTAAACCCTAGGTTTGAGCAAACGATGGGAGTTTTATTTAAGCTTTTGTGTATGTGCTTTAATTAATTCGTTATAAATTATTTAAAATATAGGAGAAACGTATCCCGAAGAATTTCAAGGCCAAACTAGACTCGTGGGCTACGACCCAGCAACGTACTAGTGAGTGGACAGTTTATTTTTATAACTATACGTAATTATAGTTTCCAAATCTTATAAAATGCTTTACTTTACGTATATGTTGCCAAGTAGTGGATAATTGAGATATAATTGTGATAAATGCTGCTATATGGTTGGGATATACTTGTTATGACATTCATACATATTTATATACATACTCATCTTGCTGCACCGGTGTTAGTACTCGCCCTAGGGCCAGGGCCAGTCCTTCGCGTGTATGCTCACATCACACCGTTCGCTCGTCTGGATCCAGGTTAGGTTCCAATCCTGTCGGGTAGATTGCATTAGGCAATCCGACTTGTATCTGATGTGCTTCTGCACCAATCTTCACGTGATCGTAGTACTTGAGCGCATTGATTGCACCCAGTCCTGTTCGTGTCAGATTCTGTTTGTTCGAACTTGTGTGCCAGCATTAGATGGATGAGAATTTCATTACATTATTGTCTCATGATTATACCTCTACGGCATTGACTTTATCATGATTTGGCATACATATTGTCATTTATACTTGGCTATAGTATTGTGGATATATACATACTTACTCATAATGTACTTCTTATTAAAGGAAACTATATTTGTTTTACGGCGAGGGGTTAATACATTCAAAACTAAAGGTTTTCGTATAATTTTGTTTTGCTGACCCACTAAACTTTGTTTTTCGCCCCTCCAGGACCTAGATAGATGTTCTTCGTGGCATTCAAGGAACCTTGACAGTTTCTGACATTAAGCTTCAGCTTCTGATGTATGAACTTATCACCATGTGTAATAAGTGTACTTTAGTTGCTTGACTACTCTTCAGTGGTCGTCCTATCTTTAAGCTCTGAATAACTATAGTGGGCCACGCCCACGTTTGTGCACTTTATCACTATCCTTATTTGAATTAGTTCTAATTCAATTTGAATTTATGCACTTTTTACATCACTTACTCTTATGGTTACGTCACTTCACAGTGATGGCCAACATGCGTCGACCTTTCCGGGTCGGGGTGTGTCACACCATGTATATGTACTTTTTTTTAAAGTTTTATATTCATAAATTCATTGAATCTAACAGCTAAAATCTATTATGATCAAATCCAACCGTAATAAAAATATCCAACAATCCAAATTTAAATCCGACTAAATAATTAAAATAAATTCTTTTATAGTGTTCTACAAGTTTCATAGTGACGGTTAGTAATTTTTAAATATTTATAGAAATCTAAATATTTTTTGGTTAAAATGTTCATAAAATAAATTAGGATGGTCTACATAATTTATTTTTTTTTGGTAAAAAAGTTTAAGAAAAAAAAATTATCCTAAATTCATTCTTTAATAATATTGGGCTAAAAATTTAACTGAGATGGGTTTGAGCAAAAAAACTTTTTCGAGGTTAAAAATATTAGGTTTTAACCAAAGGTTGGAGATGGTCTAAACTTTGGTGTATGCTCACCATATACCTAATCATTTGCCACATGTCCTTTCACTTAACATTGGTTAATTTTTTTTTTCAAAATTAAAAAAGTAACATTTAATGTGAAAGTTAACTAGAGTTAAGTGAAATGAGACATACCAAATGATTAGGTGTATGGTAAGTAGACTCGGTAGTTTCTTACAAGACACGAAAATAATGAGTTTCGAGTCAACACGATAACTAATCGGCACGTGAGTAACCCGTTTCGACCCGTTAAGAAAAACAAATTATAATTTTAAAGTTTAATTACTAAAAAATTTATTATAAAATAAAATAGCCATATTGTATATATTAGTATATTCTATATTAAATATATATTTTTGTATTATTATTCTATGTAAGTTAAAAAATTAAGTTTTATTCATTTATTTATTTTTATTATGAGAGTTTCTTCTTATTATTAATAGGATAAATTTTACTTAACATGTTGTTGTCCAAAATTAAAATCAACTAGTATAGTATTGGTATAGGCAATAAGACATCCCTACAAGTATGAAAAATGTGAAAGAATATATAAACACTCGTGATTCATCATTCTCTACGAGTAGACAATGATTACACTTAGATTATTGTTTAGAATTTTAAAACCCTCCAAGCCGTCATGAATAGTATTTTTTTATTTTGAGTGTAAAAGTAATAAAATTAATAATAATTATTGTAGAAGTGTAAGAAATGTAAAAAAATATATATACAATCACTCGTAGTGGCAAGCTTTACAACTTTCATGAAGGGGTCAACTTCGAAATCTGATAGTATAATCTATAAACTTTAAATTTGTATTTAACCGTCGATTGTCGTTTGGGCTTTATTCTTTATATTGAATTTCATTTTTAAATTTTTCTTTTTTGAAAACATGATCTTTTGGGGATGTAGAAAGATGAACGGTTTGGATCTTTGATATCACATTCTGATATTTATAGTTAATTGAAATATGAGTCGATGTTATATAGTTTGTAGAGACCTTATAAACACCAAGTAATATTTTCACTAACAATAAAACTCTGAACATAATATCAACGATCCGAACCGTTCATCTTCATGTATCCTCTAATAGATCATGTTTTCAAAAAAAAAAAAAAAATCTGAAAAAACAAAATTTGGTGAGAAAAATGAAGCATAAATGTAAACAACAATCGACGGTTAAATTTTGATCTATAATTTATATGATTATAGTGGCACATTTCAAAGTTAAGCCCTTCATGAAAGTTGTGAAGCTTGTCATTACGAGTGTTTATATATTTTTTCTATATTTTTCACACTTCTACATTAATTAAAAAACTATTAAAGACTTTACTTAGACAATAGCCATAAAATAAATGAGAAGAGAGTCCTAATGTAGAAAGCCTCATTGAAAATATCATCAATATAACCCTTGAAGACAATATATCAAGCCAAAGTTCCAATACCATTTCCCATGGTGATTGATGAAAATTGAAGAGTTTGATTGGAAGAAAATGTGTAAGGTTCCAAACCTTGAAACATAACTCCCTTAATTTTGCAAATCTTTTGAACATTTGATATTTTGTAATGTTCTAATGTTTTATTTTTTATTTTTATTATGCTCTTATTTCAGGTATGTAAATATGTAATACTTGAAAGACAAATGTGTTTTTATGTTTTAAATGTGATAATATGGTATGTATATACTTATTTAGTATTATGTTTTTCATTTGATTATTTATTGGTTTAAAATATATTTTCCTTAACGGGTAATGGGTCGGGTCATATTACCTGTTAATATTATCAGGTCAATTTCGCGTCAGGTCATTTTACCCGTTTATTTTAACGGGTGTTACACAACACGACCCGTTAAGATATCGAGTATGACACGAAAATGACACGAACACGGGAAACACGACACGAATGCTAGGTCTAATGGTAAGCATACATGTCACATCCTGGCCCGGGCTCGACTCTGCCGTAGCACGATATTTTCCGCTTTAGGCCCCAACCACGCTCTCACGGTTTTGTTTCTGGGAATTCACACAAGAACTTTCGAGTAGGTCACCCATCCTAGGATTGCTCTCGTGCGAACTCGCTTAACTTCGAAATTCCAATAGAACCCGAAGCTGGTGAGCCCCCAAAAAGCCTCGTGCTAATTGGAGGTGGGAATGTACATATAAGGCTTACATGATCCTCACCCCTAGGCAATGTGGGATCTTACAATCCACCCCTTAGGGGCCCGACGTCCTTGTCGACACACTTCCGGGCAGGGAGTAGCTCTGATACCAAATTGTCAAATCCCGGTCTGGGCTGCACTCCGCCATAGCACGATATTATCCGTTTTGGGCCCCTACCACAACCTCACGGTTTTGTTTCTGGGAACTCACACGAGAACTTCCCAATGGGTCACCTATCCTGGAATTGCTCTCGCGTGAACTGGCTTAACTTCGAAGCCAGTGAGCTCCCAAAAGGCCTCGTGCTAATTGGAGGTAAAAATGCACATATAAGGCTTACAAGATCCTCACCCCTGGGCAATGTGGGATCTTACAATACATCATAGTAATGGTGGTGAGCAAAATGCTCCACGTAAGTATATAAGCATTTTTGCTCACTACCCTAAAAATTGGTGTATGCTCACTATACACCTAATCATTTGTCACGTGTCATTTTACTTAACCTTGGTTAAAAAAATTCAAAATAAAAAAGTAACATTTAATATGAAAATTAACTAAAGTTAAGTGAAATAACACATATCAAATGATTAGGTGTATGGTGAGAATACCCTATAATTATGGTAGTGAGCAAAAATGCGCCCACCTAAGTATTATCTTCTTCTTTTTATGAAAGCATTTTTGCCCACCACCATAAACTATGGTGTATGCGTGATACATCTAATCATTTGTCACATATTTTTTTACTTAACTATAGTTATTTTTTTAAAATTAAAAAAGTAAATTTAATGTAAAAATTAAACTATGGTGTATGCGTGATACATCTAATCATTTGTCACATATTTTTTTACTTAACTATAGTATTTTTTTTTTAAATTAAAAAAGTAAATTTAATTCGTGAGCAAAAATGGTCCTTTTTAAAAAATTTTGTTGATGACTTGAACAAATTGGGCCAATTTCCACTTGCTATAAGTTGGTTCATGGTTTTTACCACCTTTCAACTTTCCAGACTTTTTCAACCGTTAGATTTGCATCTACGGATCCCAGCCCTCCATTTTCCGGACAATTGAAGAAAAATCCAGCAATAAAACGGCATATTTACACAACTCACAACTAGAGTTAGAAAGTTGGTCTCTCACACAGACAGAACCACCTATTTTAGTTTTAAAGAATGCATGAAAAAAATAAATAAACTGTATATTGTTTCTTCTATCTTGGACCAGAGAGTTCCATGGCATAGGAATCCAAAGAATGCTCATCCTCATCCTCGTCTATCCAAGCGCAGAACATGCTTCCGCGATTGCGTTCATTCCCATCGTGTTTTGAATGAATGCCATCAGTGTGAGTGCTGCTTTTGTTACTGTTGTGACTCTGAAAGAGATCCATGCTGGAATTACTTTGATTATGTGATGCTGCCCACTTCTCCGCTAGCCCATCGCCTTCGAGCATCCTCACCACTTCCGACATCTTGGGGCGGTGGGCTGGTAGGTATTGAGTGCACAGGAGAGCCACTTGCAGCATTTCCCCCACCTCTATCCGGTCGTAATTGTTTCCCAGCTCTCTGTCTACCAAAACTTCCACCTTCTTTTCTTGCAGTATTTTCTTCACCTGTGACCAGTAGCACGGATAGAAAATGTTCTCATTAGCTTTAAACATTCAACCATTAAGGGCCTTCAAATAGTTGGCTCGAGCAACATTAATAACACTTGTTTCTTTGAATTATAACGACACAAGAAGGTATGAAACTGCTTATCCATCTCTCACTATGAGATTTGGGACACAAAATCAATAAATGTAAGTGTAACTAATAAAAACAAATGAGGAATGCAGAAAACACGTCTATTCACCATCTAAGTAACAGAAAAACTTACCCACTCAAGAATGGCTCCTTTCTGATTAACTGTTTTCCCAAACTCAAGAGCTCTCATTCCTGTTATGAGCTCTATCAAAAGAATTCCAAATCCAAAAACATCAGTTTTTTCAGACGATTGACCAGTGGAAAGGTATTCAGGTGCAATATGCCCAACAGTGCCACGGACAGCAGTGGTGACATGAGAGTCAGCATGGTCAAGGAGCTTCGCAAGACCAAAATCGCCAACAATAGCCTCACAGTAGTCATCCAGGAGCACATTTGCAGCCTTTACATCCCTGTGTATAATCTTTGGATCGCATTGCTCGTGTAGATACAGAAGACCTCTTGCAGCTCCAATTGCAATCCTCTTCCTTGTGTTCCAGTCTAGTGCTGGCTTTCCTGTTGTGAACAGAATAATTTATCAGGACTTCATTAAGGTGGATGGTGGGTTTTGGCTACTAAAGTAAATTTGATGTACAGCCCCTTTTTCAAACAAGAAACATTTTAAGAAGTCTTCAAAAAATTTACACAGTATTAATCATGCGGCAAATGTAATCATTCTCTCTCAGACCGACTCGGAAATTTCAGATTTCACCAAGTTCCAAATGTATCTACTGTTGACAGTACCATCCACACATAATCCCAATAATCCAATTAATGAACGTATTTAAGGCGAGTGGACTTTGAAAACCCAAGTACACCGGCAACTTATGAAGGAAATCAAGGCAACCAAGAAAAATTTTAAAAGTAGGTCACAGGGCTTCCAACCTCTGAGCCTGGCGGCTACACTGCCATTAGACATGTAAGGGTACACCAGAAGCCTCTCGCTAAAGGTAGCACAAAATCCAATCAGCCGAAGCAAATTGCGATGCACTGCTAGGCTTATCATCTCCAATTCAGTCCGAAATTGTGATTCCCCAGCTGTTCCTGTGACATCCTTAAGACGTTTCACTGCCACCATAGTCCCATCTGGTAGCTTTCCCTTGTAGACATTGCCAAAACCTCCAGCCCCAAGTATGTGTTTGGAGCTAAAATTGTCAGTTGCGAGTTGAAGTTGTTTGAAAGTAAAGCTTCTGAGGTTGCCTAAGCTCACAATCCCCTCTTCTTGAATGTCTGCAGTAAAGGGTAAGAATCCATTTGAAATAAGTTATCTACTTTCAGTTTTTACACTGTTGATTAATTAACTGGGATCATATGATGTTACTGACCATTGATGTTCAAAATGGATTGGGTTTTTTGCTTCTTCCTGTGCCAGAGTATTCCAAGCGATAGAACTATTACAAGCACACAACTGAGACTGACCCCGAGTGCAATTGCTACAGTCTTGGAGTTATGTTTTCCTTACAAGAGGAAAAAGGGAATAATTAGAGACAACGATATATATACGAGCGCGTGAGCACACACACACACACATATATATGGGTTTTATAGCGTAAAAAAGGCAAGTAAAATGGGTTTACCAGGTGATGTTTTGAGAGATAATGAAAGAGGGACGGGGGTAGCTGATCCAGAGCATCCTTCAGTGGAGCTGCTTGTGCAAATTAGCGGATTCCCTACAACGCTAGTGTATAAAAATGCAAAACAAATCAGTAAAGCACAAAGAATAAGAATAAAACAAGGACCAGAGAGAGATAGAGAGATAGAAGGCATACTTAAAAGTTCTGGCTGGGAATTTGGGTATTGGACCACTGAGATTGTTATAAGACAAGTCCCTGATGGCCCAATTTATAGTAAACACAATAACAAACACCCATTCATCAGATATTCAGAAATTACTCAACATGTTGCAAACATGTTCCAATTTTCAAGAACCAAAGACGACGTAAAATTAAAAAACAAACAAACAACCAAACACAGTAATAATAATACTCACAAGAAAGCAAGGTCGGGGATTTTGGCTAAAGACACGGGAAAAGGCCCAGACAAGCTATTGTTGTTCAGCCTCCTGCTCTCATTACACGACACACAACAAAAACAACAACATTGGAGGTTGCTAATGCTAAACAAGACAACTCCATTTCACTTAACAACAAATTAAGACATGAATTAACACTAATTAATCAAAACTTACAGGTATTGGAGAGTGTTCAAGTGAGCCAGAGAGTCGGGGACAAGACCCGAAAATCGGTTGTTGGAGAGATCCAAGGTTTGAAGCTTGGGCAGCGTACCCAGCTCTGAGGGCAGTTTCCCACATATATTATTGTTCTGCAGCAACCTTCAATTTCCACAGTCAAAAATTAAAATAACAAATAAATAATATATGTGTCTGTGTGTGTTCAGAGCAGAAGAAAATTAAAATAAAAAGAGAAGAGAAAATGGAACGAGGTGAATCAAAGAAGTTACACTTGTCGAAGATTAGTGAGATTTGCAATAGCCCCAGACAGAGTTCCAGACAGAGACTGGCTTGGAGCTCCCCTACAAAGTACAAACAAAATCAAATAACACAACCAATTACCCATTAAAATAAATAAAATTAGAAGAAAAAGAGAAACGAATTAGGGAATTACAGGCCAATGACGAGATTATCAGGGGAGCAGGTGATCATAGCCCAGCTACAAGGGTCCACTGAGTCCTCATCCCAGTTGTTTAACACCCCATGCGGATCATTCAAACCTACCCTTAAGCTTATCAAAGCCTCCACTGCAACCAAGTTTTCAAAATTTTCAAATTAGAAATTAAATTAAATTAAAAACCCCGATCTCAAAACAAGAAGAAAAATCAAATTCCGAATCTTTTTTTTAATATATTTAAAATAAGGCAACAAAACAAAGAAGTGGGAAGAGGGTGTTTAACCTTCATGGTTGCGAGGCTCATAGGAGAGGCAGAGGGAACAAGAAGAGAGAAAGAAGATCAAGAGCTTGAAAGGAAGCATTATTATATTATGAAGTATTATCAATGGAGGTAGAATTGGAATTTAGAGATGATGATGAACATGATTCTTCACAATAACAGACACTCTCTTCCCACTCTCTCTCTCTCTCTCCCTCTCTCTTCTTTCAGAGTTTTTAGTCTCTCTCTCCCTTTTTCTTTTTCAGTCTTTAACCACCTTTACCTTTTCTCTCTTCTCTCTCACTTTACAAATATTCAGGCCAAAAGAAAAGAAAAAGAAACGGAGAGGCTAGCTCTTTTTCTCCTCTTTTTTTCTATATAAAAAAAGATAAATAAATAAAATTGTGAGAGAGGCAGAGGGAGGGGGTGGGGATAAATTACGTGGGTGACAGCAGTTGTCAGGGGAAGAGTGTGAGTTTTGTGTTGTGCAGAAACTGAGATGTGTGTGTGAGAGAGTGTGGGATTGTACGAGCAGCAGCAAGGAGTTGGCAAGCAGCTGGACTGGACTGGAGACTGGAGACTGGAGACTGGAGACTGGACTGGACAAGGTGTAGGAGTATAGGACTAGGACTCTGACTGGCTGGCTTATTTTTTGCTTGTTCCAGACAAAAAGCACAGGATAATGAGACGGGGGTCATCAAAGACCAGATCAAATTACCAAATTTGGAGGTTTGAGATTGGGATTGGTTACTTGCGAGAGAGGGTTCAACGGTTCCAGCTCATAATTTATGAAATACTTACGAATTATGAATTACGAAGGCATTATATTATCATATGTCTCTAATAAAGAAAAGGTCTATCAACTCACATTGTTCTTATTTTTATTAGAAATATGATACAAATATATAGTAAGAATAACATTTTTTTCATCTTTTAACGAGATATCAAATATAATATGTTAAAATTTTATTTAATAGCTAATATGGTAAATTGAGTACAAATATTAAAATTTCCTCTATTTTAATGGATGTGTCAAATATTAATTTTATTAATAATTAAATTAATTAGTAAAAAATAATTAAAACTGATTGAAGTTTCAATTCAATTCGTTGTCAATGAGATCATGTATTAAAAAATTCAATTAAATATATTTGATTCTTTGGTTGTTTTGTAAAAATGACAACTAAAAAGTAAGAAGTCAAATGACTCACCTGCCTTAACATATATGACATCGGCATTACGGAACACTTGAATGCTTTTTGTCATATTTGGCATCTCCTTTGGAGAAAAATGGGCACTAGTTGTTGGCCTATTCCACGTCAATTAAATGCCTCAAATATTTCTAATTTGGCTAATATTTTGCAAGCATGATCTATAAGGTGCAACTTGAAAATAGACCGATTTGACCATTAAAGTTTAATGTGGTGTGGGTCCAACAACTAATTCTCATTTTTAGAAGAAAAAAAAGGGGATCCCTTGTAACATCCCACATCGCCCAAGGGAGATGATCCTGTAAGCCTTAAGTGTATATTCTCATCTCTACCTAGCACGAGGCCTTTTGAGAGCTCATTGGCTTCGGGTTATGTAGGTTCTCCGAAGTTAAGCGAGTTCACGAAAGGGTAATACCTGGATGGGTGACCCACTGGGATGTTCTCATGTGAGTTCTCAAAAACAAAACCGTAAAGGCGTGGTCAGGGCCCAAAGCTGACAATATTGTGCTAGGGCGGAGGTCGGGCCCGGGATGTGGTGGACCCCAGGTCGAGATGTGACAATTTGGTATCAGAGCCACTCCCTGACTGGAAGTGTGCCCACAAGGGCGTCGGGCCCCTAAGGGGGGTGGATTGTAACATTCCACATCGCTCAGAGGAGAGGATCCTGTAAGCCTTAAGTGTATATTCCCATCTCTACCTAGCACTAGACCTTTTGGGAGCTCACTGGCTTTGGGTTCTATAAGTTCTCCTAAGTTAAGTGAGTTCGCGCGAGAGAAATCCGAGGATGGATGACCCACTGGGAAGTTCTTAGAAACAAAACTGTGAGGGCGTGGTCGGGGCCCAATGCGGACAATATTGTGCTACGGCGGAGGTCGGGTCCGGGATGTGGTGGACCCCGGGTCGGGATGTGACAATTTGGTAACAGAGTCACTCCCTGACCGGAAGTGTGCCAACAAGGATGTCGGGGCCCCTAAGGGGGGTGAATTGTAACATCCCACATCGCCCAAGGGAGAGGATCTTGTAAGTCTTAAGTGTATATTTCCATCTCTACCTAGCACGAGGCCTTTAGGAGCTCACTGGCTTTGGGTTTCGTAGGAATTCCAAAGTTAAGTGAGTTCGCGCGAAAGCAATCCTAGGATGGATGACCCACTGGGAAGTTCTCGTGTGAGTTCTTAGAAACAAAACCGTGAGGGCGTGGTTGGGGCCCAAAACGGACAATATTATGCTATGGCGGAGGTCGGACCCTGGATGTGGTGGACCCCGGGTCGGGATGTGACAATTTGGTATCAGAGTCACTCCTTGACCGGAAGTGTGCCGACGAGGACGTCGGGCCCTAAAGGGGTGGATTGTAACATCCCACATCGCCCAGGGGAGAGGATCATGTAAGCCTTAAGTATATATTCTCATCTCTACCTAGCATGAGGCCTTTTGGGAGCTCACTGGCTTCAGGTTTCGTAGGAACTCCGAAGTTAAGTGAGTTCGCGAGAGCAATCCCAGGATGGGTGACCCACTGGGAAGTTCTCGTGCGAGTTCCTAGAAACAAAACTGTGAGGGCGTGCTCAGGATATCGTGCTACGGTGGAGTCGAGCCAGGGTTATGGTGGGGGCCCGGTGATCGGATCATATTTATACATATTTTTATATCAAATTCACTCGTCTTTTCTTAGTTAGTTCGTTATATTTTGAGCTATTTACGTTATTTTTATGTTTTATAAGATTTTCAAGAAAAGAAAATAAAAATAGAATAAGTGAAGTGTTAAGTATTAATTTCGTCTAAATTATCTTGCTTGTTGAATTATACTTATCATTTGAAAATTAATATATATATATATATATATTTATATATATATTTATATATATATATATATATTTATTTATATATTTATATATTTTAATATAATAATAATGTATGTGATTTTTAGCTGTCAAGCATGAGAGAAAAGCAAAAGATGATGGAAGGCTCGGTGGAGTCATGATGTGAGGTCCTCGGAGCACTGGGGATAGGAAATAAAAGAGAGCCAAGAAAGGAAATCAGGGGGGGGAGCTCCTCGGGAGCGAAGGAGAAAAAAATAGAAATAAACAAGAAAAATAAGGCAGCCAATTGCTGCCAAGAAAGGAAAGAAGAGTGCGCTGCCAGGCAGCTTTGTGGGTTTTGAAGGCAGCTGCGAAGAAGACCAAGCTCACGGAACCAGTAGGGAGAGAGAGCGCTTTGGCAGTCAAGGACGCTACCTCTGGCAGCTTGGCGCAAGCAGCTCACGAGCTGAGAAGATTCAAGTGGCGCCTGGGTTCACGGAAAAAGAGCAAAGCTGCCTTTGCACCTTAGGCACGGAGCAGCCAATTGAGACGGGGCAGCTGGCGCACAGAGCAGGGAAGTCTCGCCTGAGGGAGAAAACAGGCACAAGCCTCAGCGCCTTCAGCACAAGCACACTGCACAGACAACCCTTGATCTTTATTTTGGTTTAATCTCTCCAAACTCAATTTATGTTTAATTTCTGTTTTAATTTATAAATAATGTGTAACTAATTTTATTTTGGCTAGAGGTTAATTCGAAACCATGATTATATTTGTAATTTGAATTGGTAATTTCAGTTGTGATTTCTGAGTTGTGATTTAATTTGTTTAACTGCTTGATTAATAACTTATTTGTGTTTGTCGATTAAGAATGCATACTTAATTTACATGCATGAATTTGATGCTAGAATATAAGTGAATTTCACCTAATCGTTATAAACTTATATTCATGAGTAGTGAAGGTTGCTAGTCACAATCGCGTTAAGTGAATTCTTGGCATAAGTTTCATGCAATTCATAGTAATAAGTGCCTCGTCAATGCTTATGATTTTCATAGAACTTAATGATTCTCGCTTGTATCTCTATTATGCAATTCATGTAGGGAACTTGTGGGGAATGTTTTGGGTTGTCGTATGCAATCATCCAATCCATTAACTTAAGGAAAATCTGAGAATTAATCTATGCAATTCATGGTTAATTTGGGGCATTGAAATTTACAATTTATTGAAAGAACAACTGAAAATCAATTTAGGTTGCTTATGTGTCATGTGTGGAGAAAAACCCTCTAGCCAATCCGTCGTATATCCGTTCACTTTTATTTTATGTTTTGTCAATTTTGTAATTTATTTAAGTTTAGTTTCCGTTTCGTCAAAAATCAATCCCCCCATTATTATAATATTATTATTTAGTTACTTTTTATTATTTGTAATCTTTTAATTTTAATTTCTTTTCATTTCAATTCCTAGTTTTTATTTTAAATTGTTTTTATTATTTTGAGTCATTTTAAGTGTGTTTCGAATTTTTAGCCTAGTTTTGTATTTTTAAGTCTTTTGATTTATTTTAGTTTATTTGTTAGTTCTATTTTAAGTTTTTCTAGTTAAGTGTTTTTATTTTAGTTTAGTATTTTAAATTTTGTTTTTACGTTTTTAATTTAATTTTAGAGTGATTAGCAATCCCTCCTAATCCCCGGTCCAGAACGATACCCTACTTATACCTATACTACGATTGACAAAAGAGGGTTTAATTTGTGTCGAGTTAATTCTCGCACCACCCGGGTCGGGATGTGACATCATTTCCCTTAAAGACTTTCTATATATATGTATATATATATATATATATATATATATATATATATATATATATATATATATATATATATATATATATATAGCAAGAGTCATTTTAGTTTCAGTTTGTGGTCAATTGATGTGGTAGAAACTAACACACAAATGAAACCTTGTATATTATGCAATCGTAGTATGAGTAAGTAGGGATCATTCTATGTAGAAAGGATGCTAATCAACACAAATTAAACTAATAAAACAGAAAACTAAGTTAAATTGACAAATAAACAATGAATGTGGGATTTTGGACAAATTTAATTAAATCAAAAGTAAATGGTTGCAAGTAATTAAGTTGTGAGTGAAATATGGATAGAATGATAGCTAAAGGATTCTTCTCTACACAAGAAACATATGCACACAAATTGACTTCTAGTTATTCTTCATATAAACCATGAATGACAATGCCCCAAATTAGTCGTTAGCAACACTAATTAACTCTCAGATTTTCCTAAGTTCATTGAATTGGACACACTGACGCGACCAAATTATTCTTCTCAAGTTCCCTAACTATAAAAAGCATGAGAAGATCATTAAGTTCTGCAAAAATCATAAGCATTTGTAACTATGATGACACACCCTGACCCAGAATGTCCATTAGGACTCCGCATCGAGCTGTGTTGGCCGACACATGGAATGTGAAGAAGCCATAAAGTGTAGTGATGTGGAAAATGTGAATAAATTTAAACCTAACAGTGTCTAAAGACCAAAGTGCGCGGTTGAGCAGAAATGAACCCACTTCACACATGTCGTCAGAGCATAAGTAGAGTAGAGTGGATAAGGATTATACCCTCAAAGGTAGCCCACCTATGCTGAGATTCGCCAAGAATCCTCATTGATATGAATGTTCAACAGCTAAAAACTGGAGGGCCGCAAAACAGAAAATGTGAGTGGGCAAAAACAAAGTTTTTAAAATACATTTATCATTTTTTGAACATAGTGACCCCTCACCGCAAAACCCGTATAATTTCCCATAAAATAATAATAATAATAATAATAATAATAATAATAATAATAATAATAATAATAATAATATATACGTATATAGAAATCATGCTCGAGAGCAGTGAAAACCAAGTATATGCCATGTCGAGTATCTCAGTAATAAAGAAATAACTCAATGTCAAATGATACGTCAGCCGGAGTCACCTAACTTGACTTGTAAAACTGAATCTATAGCTCATAAATCTATTCCTGCACACAAGTCGGAACCACCTAATGTAGTCTGTACGACAGGTTAGGTGTTAATAAGTACGCTCAAGTGCTACGATCACGTGAAGGTTGTACGAAGTATTGCAAGTCACCTACCAGTCAGAACCACCTAATGTGGTATGTACGACAGGTTGGCACTTACCTTGGATCTAAGGTGAGCATGTGGTGCGGGAAGTGAACGATCATGTGAAGGCTAGGCCCTGGCCTCGGGCAGAGCACTAACACTGGGGTGCAGGATGATGAACATTAAATGCATCTAATCACAACCATACATAATGCATTCACTACCATCAATATGAACTCATCTAAAGCTTACATAGGCCTCCACAGCATCATTCGATATTGTGGATGCAAATTTCCGCCTTCTTCTTTTTGGACAAAATTGTACCTACAAAATAATTAACACCTTAGGTCAAGGCCAAGAGCCTCAGTCGCCCACGATGAATGAGGGGGGGCTTTGGCTGAAGAACCTCCAATGCCAAAGTTAGAATTTAGAGAGAAAAATGTTTGGAGAGTTTTTGGGAGTTTTACAAGAGTGTGGAACTTAGGTTTTTAGAGAAAATGGGGTTCAATATATAGAGCATAGCTAGCCCCCTTGGGAGAGAGGGTGGCCGGCCTCTTGGGCATTTTATTTAATTGACAATTAATGGATTAATTAGGTAATAAATCCATTAATTAGCCAATTAACATAATTTATAAGGAATGTTTTGGAGGGTATGGAATAATTACCTTGTGGAGAATATAGGATGAGGATTGATGAAATAATTTTGAATTTGTTACCTTGTGGAGAATGTTTTGGGCAATTTTGGCTTGATTGAAGGATGGTTGTCCACTGCTCGCGCGTAGGAAATCCGATGTGCCTCAAGGGTAATTTTGTCCTTTTTATCCAAAAATCCACGTGTCACCTCTTGATTATTTTTTACTCCACAAATGCTCCCACACCTGCTGGGCTACTCGTAGGAAAGGGCAACAAGTGTAGAGATCTTCTTGCTCTAGGAAACTTAGGACTGTTTCCTATTTTAATGTAGATTTCCTCTTTAATATGAAATTAAATCCGTCTAGGAAAGGGAAATAAATTTCTCTCAAAGCCTATTTAAGTTTACCTTAAGTGGGTTGTTAAATCAACTTTGGAGAGCGATTTATACCCTATGAGAGAAAAAAAGCTTAGAGGATATTTGTTCCCCTTCCCCTAGCAATCTTCTACACTTGCCTGTGCAAAGGACTATCTTTCGTTGCTTTCTTCGTCTTCTCCGCGTCGCACCGAAGTAAGAGAAACATAATTCTTCTTGTTTTCTTCTTAGGTGGTGCTGCCATAAGGCAGTCGTCGGGGGTAGTGCGGCACGTCGACTGGCAGAGACCAGGAGTCAACTTGGCATGGGCCAATGAGGTGATGTGGTAGGGGCCATTGCTTGTGCAACTCAGCTTAATTGAAGCCAGTGATTGGTTTGGCATGGGCCGAGGAAGTGGCGTGGCATGGGTAATTGTTTGGGCTGTCACGCTTGGGTTAACTACCAAAAATAAGGAAACTGTTGAATTTGATTTCTCAAATGTCGTAGATGGAGCAGCCAAGGATAGAGCTGCTAAGATCGGAGCTGCCGAAGATGAAATGTCGGATGAGCGAACTATTGAGTGCAAAAGTGGCTACTACTCCCTGACCATTTACTTTCTAGTTGATCTTCAAACATTCGATGTTTTGAGCCATGTGGCCTTCTTGCACTGGAGAGTTTACCCAGATGAGTGTCGGGAAATTAATTAACCCTCTCACACTACACAGTAATTAGTTTACTCTCTCGCACTGGAAAGAAATTAGTTTATCCTTTCGTATTGAAGAGTAGACCCATATGGGTGTCAGGGAATTGGTTTACCCTATCGTACTGGAGATCAATTAGTTTACCCTATCGCACTAGAGAACAATTAGTTTATCCTCTCGCATTGGAAAGCAGACCCATATGGGCTCTCGCACTGGAGAGCAATTTGTTTACCCTCTCGCACTGGAGAGCAATTAGTTTATCCTCTCGCACTAAAGAGCATACCCAAAAAGGGTTTTGAGCAGTTGTTGTAGACAGTAGTTGAGTCAGGCTTATGAATAACTTCTTAAACCGTCATTGAGAATAAAGAAATAAATCATCTGTGCTAGAAAGTAGAAACTGCTTAACAAACTAGATAATCCTCAGCTTGCGAGGCCTTGTTCGTCGATCTGCTTGAGACTTTGAACTTATTTGGAAATGCCCTAATGGGGTTGAAGGGGTGATGGAGACTTTCCCTGCTTCTATAGGTCGTTTCATTCACCTGTCAAGATACTCATTGCATAGGCCCTCATTTGCCAGCTTCTCAAGGTACTGCTTCCACTTCAGGCAACCGTTGGTAGTGTGGCTTGATCCTTGATGGAATACTTTGTATGATCCAGCTTGGTAAGATCGCCTTTTATGTGTGGCGGCAGTTCGAACCACGGTTCATTCTTGAGCTTGCAGAGAATTTGGCCGATTGGAACTATGAACTTGGTGAATGTTTCCGGTGCTAAGTCTTCTCTGGTCAGGGAACATTCCATGTGCTTCTTTTCCGACTCGTTTTTGTTAGGCTACTTAGCTTCGTCCCATAATGCATGATTTTCCGCCAAAGCATACGAAGTTGCTAAGGTCAATTCTTATCCCATGATTAGTTTTCCAAATAAAGGATGTTCGGTGGGAAGCCCAGTCCTGAATGCTACCGTTGTTATGTCCTCGTTGCAGCCTACAATCTTGGCCTTCTCCGCTTTGAACCTCTTGGCATAGTCGCGAATTGTCTCCCAATGGTCTTTTATGATGCTACAGTGATGGTCGGATGTCCTTTTGATTGAGCGGTTAGACAAATACTCCTTAGTGAAAACTAAGGAAAGTTCTTTGAAACTCCGGATTGATTGCAGTGATAAGGTGTGAAACTAGTCTTGTGCCTCGCCTTGTAGAGCCGTGTCAAAAATTTTGCACATTAACGCGTCATCATTCCTAAAGAGGATCATGGTACTGCGATAGTGCTTGAGATGTTGATCCGGATCTTCATCTCCCTTGTACTAAGTAAAGTGAGGCATAGTAAACTCGTGAGGTGGATCTGTCTGCTTGATCTCATCCGTGAATGGTGACATGTTTATATTGGTCATGTCTCGTCAAAGTATATCGTCAGCAGCCTCGTTGCATTAGAAATTGTGCAATCGTTCAATCAGGAGCCTGTTAACTTCTTCTTGAATTTTCCTCAGTGGAACTTTCGACTGCCCCCGGTCGTGACATATTGGTCTGGGCCATTCTTCCTTATGCTCAACTCCTTTATGCTGTGGCTGCTGTGCATGTGGCATGTTTCTGGCAAATGAGCGGGCTATTAGCAAGCTGCCAGTTGAACTTGAGTCGGATTGAGCGACTGCTTCTCTCTATCACCGTGCAGCCTACTCCGATGTGAGGTAGAGAATTCTCTTTGTGAGCCTAATTGCGATTAAACTTCGCTTGGAAGATTGTCTGCATTGATAATCAAAGTGTGGTCTCAATTGTGAATGTATGCTCTTCCGTGGGCTTGATCGGGAGTGCACGCACCTCCGCGTACTAAGACGAGAGTATACGATATCCCGAGGACCCAGGTGAGAGCATAAGCTACCAAAACGCTTGAATTGTGGTTGGTTGAGGGGCTGCTTACTAGAATGCTATAAGAGCGGTTCTTCGTCTCCCCTTGCCCTTTTTTCGGGACACCTCGTCAGGGGTACATTTCATCTCGGTACGCTGCAAAAACTGATTCACCAAGGTTGTTTGCCGTGCGAGGGTACTTGTCAACTCTATAACTTGTCGCGATAAGTGTTGTTCTCCATTTGGGTTGGAAGACCTCAGAGGGGATGCGTGTATTTGAGTAGCGGAAGTCTAGAGGACTCCGAGTGCCAAATTTGAGTTGGGAAATGTCAAATACGCGGGGAAATAAGTTGAAAAATGCCTCGGTTTAATCGTTGGCCCATAAATTTGAAGCCAGGATGGTTAAACTAATCTTGAACCGATCTGGGCCGTTTGGATGGCCATGGGAACAGGCTGGGCCGTGAGAGCAGGCTGGGCCACGAAAGCAGACTGGGCCGCCGGAGCAGGCTGGGCAGGAGTAGGCTGGGCAGCGTAAGCAGCCTACTCGGCGCGTGGCGCATGTGGGTGCGAGGCTTAGGCTTGGCTTGGCAATACATTGAGCTCGCATTGGGCTTGAAGTGACAAGGCTTGGGCCGTGGTTTTGGTGCCATGAACCTCGCCGCAGGTGGTTGCCGTGGTAGCCACTGCAGTGGTTGTCATGGTGGAGCCTCGTAGCGGTGGTGCCGCTCTACCTATGATCACATTTAGCCTTGTGGATCGTCGCAGTCCCATTTCTTGAATATTGGAATTTTCACTTGTGGAATTTTCTAAATTTCTAACCATTGTATTTCTCTTTTACGTTTTATCAAAGAATCTTTGCAAATAAAAAATTCTAATAATAAGAACGTGTGAAAATATACAAGTGGACTAGAAATTAGAAAATAGAGAAAAAAAAGCACCAATTTGTGGATGCAAATTTCTGCCTTCTTCTTCTTGGAAAAAATTGCACCTACAAAACAATTAACACCTTAGGTCAAGGCCAAGAGCCTCATGCGCCCATGGTGAATGGTGGGGGGGGGGGCTTTGGCCGAAGAACCTTCGATGCCAAAGTTAGAATTTAGGGAGAAAAGTGTTTGGAGAGTTTTTAGGAGTTTTACAAGAGTGTGGAACTTAGGTTTTTAGAGAAAATGGGGTTTAATATATAGAGCACACCCGACCCCCTTGGGAGAGAGGGTGACCGGCCTCTTGGGCATTTTTTGAGTGAAATTGGTGATTTAATTGACAATTAATGGATTAATTAGGTAATAAATCCATTAATTAGCCAATTAACATAATTTACAAGGAATGTTTTTGAGGTTATGGAATAATTACCTTGTGAAGAATATAGGATGAGGATGGATGAAATAATTTTGAATTTGTTACCTATTTTGGGCACTTTTTGCTTGATTGAAGGATGGTTGTCCATTGCTCGAGGGTAATTTTGTCCTTTTCACCCAAAAATTCACATGTCGCCTCTTGATTATTTTTGGCTCCATAGATATCATGCATAACTATACTAATGCAAATACTAAAATGTAATGCATCCATGACATGGCATTTAAATCGTAAAACCATTTAAAAATAATTTATGGTAATCGTAAAGCATATATACATAAATTAATATATATAGAAAACAAAAGCCCACTCACCTGAGGTCTGCGTTACACTCCTTAGCACGAATATCGAGATGTCTCAAATGATCGTCGCCTAGAATAAATATCAAATCACCTCTCAGAATTCTTATCACAACTTACATATAACACATCCCTAAGGACGTTCTAGAATGATTTGAGACTCATTGACCAAAAGTCAACAGTCGGTCAAATATCGACAGTAGGTCCACAACCCTACGTAACTCGATCTGTAACTTCAAAAAATTCACATTATGCTTGTAGAATATCACATTAAAGTTTCGGAACGATCCAAGGGTTGGATCTCCGCCAATTGTCAAAACCAAGTGGCGACTGACGTTTTATTTTATGAACTTACAAATCTAATTCGGGAAGATCCATACGTCGGATTCTAAATCCGTAAGTTCCTATGGTCCTCAAATATTACGTACTATAATGTATTAAAGTTTAGTGACAATCCAACAGTCGAATCGTCGATTCACAAAATCTCCAAATGGCGGACCTTAGCGACTTTATACTTAAACCATGGAATTTCGTCAATCGGACTTCACAAACGGAATCAAAATATTCAAATGTAACCTAGGAAGGTCAGGGGACGCTTCGGCCCATGCGCTGCCCTGACTCGCCAGAAAATTCAACTATTTCCAAAACTTACAAAATTTTACAGGATTATAGTTCTCAATGAGTAGAGTAACTTTCATACCTGTGACCAAGGCCAATTTCGCCGGGAAAGGCTCCAAATTAACTCGAACCCATCGGAAACCCTCGAATTTGGGTGTTCTTGATTCGACTCCAAAGCAACTCCGATGCCTCAACCATTGCTTGAGCTTTGTTTTAGGCCTCAAGGGGAGTCTAATGGTGGTGGTAATTGGAAGAAAGCATTTCAGATTTGGGTGATTATAACACAACACCGCCGCACCCCATTGTGCGGGTTCACCCATTTTCAAGGCCAAAACCCTTGATTTTTGAGGTGTAATAGGATGAGGGAAGATCATGGAGGGTTTTCCAAGTGATGGTTTGATGTAATTCACCGAAAAAATGGGTGAAAAAGTAGCCGGAAACTATGGGAGTCACGGGTCAGGTCGCGAGTCTTCACTTTGTATCTTATTTTTTGGTTTCTTTTTTCATTTTTTCATTATCATTGATGATTATATAGTTAGCTACTAACTTAAGAATTTAGAAGAAGCTAACAAGATCAGGAGGTGTTATTGCAAAGTTTCAATTTACACTCTAGGTTGGGAGTGAGACTTGCCTCCTTACGCTCAGTAGGACATTATGGTAATAATACAAATTGATAACACATTGTACATACAAAAGTTAAAACACAAACTCATATATTGCCACAGTGACATACCGCCATAAAAAAAACGAGTAAATTGTACAAATGGTCCCTCAACTTTAATCAAATTGGAGCAATGGTCCCTCAACTAAAAATCCATTACCATTGGTCCCTCAACTTATTAAAATGTGTAGCTATAGTCCTTTTCATCAATTTTGTCAAAATAAGCTATGTTGGAATGACCATTTATACAATTAGGGTCTCTCAACTCATCAAAGTGTATAATTATGGTTCTTTTCGTCAACTATGTCAAATTTTTTGTCAAAATGAGTTATATTGGAAGGACCATTGCTACAATTGGGTTAAAGTTAAGGGACCATTTCTCCAATTGAATTAAAGTTGAGGGACCAATGGTAATGGATTTTTAGTTGAGGGACCATTGCTCCAATTGAGTTAAAGTTAAAGGACCATAGCTACAATTTACTCAAAAAAAAACCAACAATAAACATAGATTAAGAAGCTAACATATACATTAGTAAAACCACTCTCACCACTACAGCTTTTTTATTTTTTAAATTAAACATCCTCAAATGTCAAATTTGAGAAGAAAAAAAACCTACTCTACTATCTCTAACCACTACATTGAAAAGAGGGTTTTATTTTATTAAATTTTTTTATGAAATATTTATTTGGGGTGTTTGGGTTTTGGGGCTTAGTTCTTAATATTTTTCAAGGAAAATGTATTTTTGGGGTAAATTACACTATACCTCCTCAGGTTTTAGGTCTATTACAACATTATGCATCTTTAAAACATTTCACTTTCATACCTTAAGTACTATTTTATTTCAATTTCATACATCCGTTACATTTTCCATCCATTGATTCATTAAGTGCTGACGTGATTGGCAACTGTGTGCCGCGTGGCAAATATATATTTTTTTATTTTAAAAAACCTGAATTTTTACACCAAAAAAAAAAAGCACAACAACCAAATCTGGAAGAAGAAGAAGAAGAAGAGAAAGGAAGAAGAAATAATTTTTTTTTTAACCCACTTCCCTCCCCCCCTCCCCCGGCGACTGCAAAAAGAAGAAGAAGAAAGAAAGAAAAAATTTAAACCACCCCCGCCAACGACTGCAAGAAGAAGAAAGAATTTTTTTTTTTCTGAACCCCTCCCCCCCCCCCCCACCGACTGCAACAAGAAGAAGAAGAAGAAGAAAGAAAAAAGGGTAAATTACAAAAAAAACTACCTCAATTATTGGTGTCATGACACTTTCATACCTCATTTTTTTAAGTTGACAATGTCATACTTCATCTTACGAATTTGTGCCAATGTTATACCTTCCGTTAATTGGCCGTGAATTTTTCAGTTAAATGCTAACGTGGCTTGATCCGAGACCCACTTTTTATTCAAAAATTAATAAAAAATTATTAAAAACTAAAAAAAATCATATAATATTTTTTAAATATTAAAATAATAAAGAAAAGTTATAAAAAAAATAAAAAAAAACTGATCGTCCCGTTCCCCCATTTCTTCTTCCCCTTTCTAGAAACCAAGAAAACAGAAGAAACAAAAAAAAAAAAAAACTAATTCGTCCCGTTCCCCCCCTTTCTTTCTTTCTCTCTTCTCCCCCATTTCTTCTTCCCATTTCTAGAAACACAGAAAACAGAAGAACAAAAAAAAAAAAAAAAAAAACACAAATGCATTTTGTCTTCCCTCCCCCCCCCCCCCCCGCCACCTCCTCCACCCCCTCTTCTCCCCGCACCCGCACCCACACTCTTCCCTCCACACCCATTCCCCCCTTTCTCTGCGCCCAGTTCTCCACTCTCGGAATAGGGGATCTGGGTGTTTTTTTTTTGTTCTTTTTTCTCGGTTGCAGAAGGGGGAAGAAGAGGGGGTGAGAGGGGGAGAAGATGAAATGGGGGAGAAGAGGGGGGGGGGAGGAGGGAAGACAAAATGCATTTGTTTTTGTTCTTCTGTTTTCTGGGTTTCTAGAAAGGGGAAGAAGAAATTGGGGAGAAGAGAGAGAAAAAAGAAAGGGGGGGGGAACGGGATGAATCAGTTTGTTTTTTTTTTTTTTTTTTTTTTTTTTTGTTCTTCTGTTTTCTAGGTTTCCAAAAAAGGGAAGAAGAAATGGGGGAGAAGAGAGAGAAGAAAGAAGGGGGGACGGGACGATTAGTTTTTTTTTTACTTTTCTTTTTTATTTTAATATTTAAAAAATATTATATGATTTTTTTAAATATTAATAATATTTTATTAATTTTTTAATAAAAAGTGGGTCCTGAATCAAGCCACGTCAGCATTTAACTGAAAAATTCACGGCCAATTAACGGAAGGTATAACATTGGCACAAATTCGTAAGATGAGGCATGACATTGTCAACTTTAAAAGATGAGGTATGAAAGTGTCGTGACACCAATACTTGAGGTAGTTTTTTGTCATTTACTCAAGAAAAAAAAATTGAACCCCGCCCCCAAGCAACTGCAAGAAGAAGAAGAAGAAGAAGAAAAAGAAGAAAGAAAAAAAAAATTGAACCCTCTCCCCCCCAACTGCAAGAAGAAGAAGAAGAAAAAGAAGAAAAAGAAGAAAGAAAAAAAAAATTTGAACCCCCCCCCCAGCAACTGCAAGAAGAAGAAGAAGAAGAAGAAGAAGAAAGAAGAAGAGAAGAAGAAGAAAGAAAAAAAAATTTGAACCCCCCCAGCAACTACAAGAAGAAGAAGACTGAAGAAGAAAGAAAAAATAAAATTTGAACCCCCCCCAAGCAACTGCAAGAATAAGAAGAAGAAAGAAGAAGAAAGAAAAAAAAGGGTAAATTACACCATACCCCCTCATGTTTGAGGTCTATTACAACTCCATACAACATCTTTAAAACATTTCATTTTCATACCTCATGTACTATTTTATTTCAATTTCATACATCCGTTACATTTTCCATCCATTGAACCGTTAAGTGGTGACGTGGTTGCCAATGTGGCACACCACGTGGCAAAAATAATAATTTTTTAATTTAAAAACCTAAATTTTCTATTAAAAAAAACTTTGGGAGAGGGGGAGTTGAGTCTCCAAGGGGGACGGGAAGAGGGTTGTGGGCGGGGGGAGTAGGGGTGGAGGGGGTGGGTTGGTTTTTTTTTTTGCTCAATTTTTTTTTTCCTTTCTTCTTCTTCTTCGTTTGGTCGCTGGGGGAGGGAGGGATTTTTTTTTTGCTCAATTTTTTTTCCTTCTTCTTCTTCTTCTTCCAGATCTGGTCGCTAAGGGGGACTTGTTTTCCTTCTTCTTCTTTTGGTCGCTGAGGCTTTTTTTTAAACAAATATTAAAAAAATTATTTTTTTGCCACGTGTCACACATTTGGTAGCCACGTCAGCACTTAACGGTTCAATGGATGGAAAATGTAACAGATGTATGAAATTGAAATTTAGTACTTGAGGTATGAAAGTGAAATGTTTTAAAGATGTTGTATGGGGTTGTAATAGACATCAAACCTGAGGGGATATGGTGTAATTTACCCAAAATAAAATTTTGAACCCCCTCCCCCAGCGACTGCAAGAAGAAGAAGAAAGAAGAAAGAAGAAGAAAGAAAGAAGAAAATTTTGAAGCCCCCCAGCGGCTGCAGCAAGAAGAAGAAGAAAGAAGAAGAAAGAAAAATTTTTTTGAACCCCCCAACGACTGCAAGAAGAAGAAGAAGAAGAAAGAAGAAAAAAGAAGAAAAAAAATTTGAACCCCCCTCAGCAACTGCAAGAAGAAGAAGAAAAAAAAAAAATTCAGGTTTTTTTTTTGGGTGTAAAAATTCAAGTTTAAAAAAAAAATATTTGCCACATGGCACACAGTTGGCAGCCACGTAGCACTTAACAGATGAATGAATGGAAAATGTTACGGATGTATGAAATTGAAATAAAATAGTATTTGAGGTATTGAAGTGAAATATTTTAAAAATGTTGTATGGGGTTGTAATAGAACTCAAACCTGAAAGGGTATGGTGTAATTTACCCAATTTTTTTTTAAGCAGAGAAACTCCTAGTAAGCATATGCAGCAGCAGTGGAAATAAGTATCATATGTATTAGTGATGCCAAAGATGAGAGCAAGACATAAAAGGGAAAGATTGCTCAAGTAGTTTGATGTCCAAGAGACATGAAAGATGTACTTCTTCAAATTCCACAGACGTTCTTAAATCTTATGATGACGTCGAAACTAGTTAGGAAAGGGGCACCACTATCCCAGCCCGGATCCAGCCAGTTTCACTTCTTGCTATAACATAAAGACTTCTCGGAAATCTAATTGCTCCAACCAAGGAAGGCATGGGAGTCTTTGAGCATTGCTTGGACTAAATACAGCTTGAGTCGAGGTAAGGAGCTCGGTAGTGTCGAAGCAGAAATCTAAATCAAGTCTTGTTGTCCCACATAATGGACTACAATCTTTCTTTTGTTCTTTCGTATCAAACTTAAAAAAAAAAGTATGGTTTCCCCGATTGTAGTGCGTTCGCAAACTTGAGCGCATCGCAGGTAGGAACACTTGATCAGCAACAGATAAACAAGAAGAAAATAGTGGGAGTGGCCCAGTGGGACGCCACACCCCCGAAACGAAAACTCGTCGTCGGAGTGAGCGTTTTATTCTCTCACATTACGATTGCATTACAGTCTTTACAGCCTTTCTTTTGAGAATATTGGACCAAAAATTACATATATAAAGCAAAAGGTGACGCACGCACCCATGCCTTCCCCTTGTTCAGCTTTTGGTGGCTCACCCTATACATCTGTGTGCATGGAAAGCTAATGAATAATTTAAGACAGGTAGCATCCCTATTCTTAAAGGTAAAGGGTTTGCCTTTTATATGCTTGCACGCGACTAATGCCAATCCCTTTGTGTTTTCTAAATTTTTCATGACACTTGAATTATAACTCTACGTTTGATGGTTATTTTATTTATTGTTTAGATTTTAAGTTTAAGTTTTTATTTATTTTTTATTAAAAAAAAAAGCTTGTTTGGTAATTATTTTTAAATTTTAAAAAATTAAAACTGAAAATTCAAAATAAAACTATTCAAAGTGTTGATGCACAAAATCTAGTGGACTTTTGAGTCAACGTAAAAATTGATGTGAGGACCTTCATGAGGGTGCTCCGGTCAAACTAATGACCTGTGAGGAAGGTAAAGTAAATATTGAAGGGCACCGGTATGGTACTAGCCTAAGCCTCCTATACTTAAGTAAGCAAAGTATGTTAATGGTGCCATGTATGCAAGTTTTAGTGGTAATATAGTATTGAATAGTAAATGTGATTAACCTTTTGAATGGAGTAGAAGTTACCATTTTATGGAGGCAAGGTTGGAGAAGGTTCTTTGACTTGGCCAATGCGGAATTGAGTGCATTTAAGGGAATATTTGTGCTCACCGCTCTTTAGCGATAGTGATGCTCACAACCCTATTTATCATCATTAAATGAGCTTAAGTTTCGAGATCTCTGATGGTGGATAGACATAAGTCTCAAATTTTAAACTCATGCAAGGGTGGCAGATAGGGAGGTGAGCAAAAATGCATCTTGCATTTAATGTGGCATTGCCACTTGTCGTGTTATGATTAGTCTCCAAGCTGGAAAGAATTCTCCCATAAATTATGGGAAGTAGCCACGAGTTACGTTTCTCACCTTTTGGAGAGTTATCAAGGCTTTCTAGTTGATTGGTACTTGATAGTTTCGAGTTCGATATAATACTATACAAACACAAAGAAAGTAAGTTTTAAATTCTAAAAAAAAAAGATAAGTAGATCTCATTTTTTTTAATTTAAAAAGAAAAAAGAAAACAAAAATTAAAAACAAAATAATTATCAAACTTCCAACAAATAAATATTATTGTCATTTGATTATGATGTGAAGCCCAATAACTCAAGTGCTTGATGACTGGTATGATTGCACAGTGTAGTCAATGTGAGGGGCCATGGATTAATTTGAATGATATAACATTCTAAGCCCAACCCAGCCCGGCCCTGCCAAATTTAATTTGAGTGGCAATCTTTAAGTTTGGACCTATGTACACGGCGGGTGTGAAACAACATCCTAAGCGGTTGTCCTAAAGCACAGGCGTGCTTATACACTAGTGTTAATTATAGTTCACATTTTCTAAGGTGCAGATTGAACGTTACGGACCTTGCATGCAGATGAAATGTGGGCCTTTGGACGAAGTCTGAATGGCTGAAAATCAATCCATCAAAATGAGTTTAGGGTGAAACCAGGACATAAATGACTCGTCACTAATTGAAAATGGTACCCCATAGCAATTCAAAATTGTTAAAATTTAAACTCCCCCCTCGAAATCAACAGTTACCATCTTAAATTTATATTCTTCCAAAACTTTCCATCTCTCGCCAGCCCTTAAACATCATTCCCGTCGAAAACTTGCTTACTATTCAAGAATTTCTTTGCCATTCATAACCCAGTCGTAGTTGTGTTGGGCTTGTCTCCGACCTCACTACACTTCCACTCAGAAGTTTAGAAATTCAGGTGAGCTTGGTTCGAGGGTAAGCAGTCAATTCCACATAAAGGATGTGGCGCTTGCTTCATTCGAGTTGGGTTCAGAGTCGTTGTTTTCCCAATAGTTGATGTCATACTTCATTCCCCAAAGTAAATTTGAAATTTGGTGAGTTTACAAATTTGGAACTCTAGAAATAAATTCTTCTATGTAAATTTGATTAATTTATTTAGTGTTTATGATTAATTATGGAAGTTGGTTGATGAAATTAATTGAAATTGGTGGATATTTGTGAAATTTTTTGGGAAATTTGGGTAGGATGTGGGTTTATGAAACATTGTTGACAGGTTTTGTATATAGGATAGGTTTTTCAGTTTTGTTTTGTTGAAATTATATTGTTGAGTTCGGAATGATTTGTGTTGATGAAATCTTTGTTAATTTTATGAATTAACTTGATATTGCTCAAGTCATGAAGCTTTGTTCATTGTAGATATATTGTCACATCCCGGCCCGGGGCGGACCACTTCTCGGGCTGGCTCCACCACTGTAGCACGATATTGTCCGCTTTGGGCCCCGACCACGCCTTAATGGTTTTGCTTCTGGGAACTCACGAGCAACTTCCCAGTGGGTCACCCATCACGGGAGTGCTCTAGTCCTCTTCTCGCTTAACTTCAGAGTTCCTACAAAACCAGAAGCCAGTGAATTCCCAAAAGGCTTCGTGCTAGGTAGAGATGGGAATATACATATAAGGCTTACAGGATCCTGAAGGAAAATTTGTGAAAAACAAGTTCATTTGAGCAACATGAACAACATGCAATTAACATTTAAAGGCGGAATCATGTTTATATGCACTCAAAAACAAAACTTAACCCATGAAATTCAAAGCCTAGTAGATAGGTGAACCAAGACTCAACTCAAAATAAAGTGAGTTGAGAAATCTTATACCTTTGTTGATTCCTCTTTGCATAAGCAAAGGCTAATCACCCAAGGAGAGGGCCTTCATTCCTTGCTTCTTGGCTCCATGGATTTCTTGGAGGAGGATGGTAGAATGGATTCTCCAAGTTCCCAAGAAAGGGAACCTCTAAGTCTCCACACCAAGGAGAGCATTTAGAAGAGATGAGTGACCTTGGAGGAGGATTAGATGCTAGTTAATCCCCTCTAAGGGGGCCGGCCACTTTGAGAGAAAAGGGAGAGAAGTGTTCTCATATTTTCTCCAAAAGAAAACCCTAAGGATGAAAAGGCTATAAAGTTATATTTATACCTACCTTCATTGGAGTGGCAAACTTGTAAAAAGTCCAAAAACCACTCCATCCTCTATGTGGCCGGCCTCTTAGGGTCTTTGGGCTGTTTTGGGCGTTCTTGAATCTTTATTCATTAAGTTGTCATACAACTTAAGTCAATGGGCTTGACGTTCGAAGCCCATTGGGCCTTGAGGCCCAAAACTAACCCGAGGTCTATAACGAACTTATTCGTTTGATTAATTAACATATTAATTAATCCTAGCCATAAATAATTAAACCATTTAATTATTCTTACTCATCTCCGTTGTTTCTTCAATCTCTACCTTACTCGGTGTACGATCCATTAGGTTCCTTTTAGCGAGGCAGTGGGCGATTAGAACTCTTTCAAATCGATTGTGAATTGAAACTTACTTTCAATTCTCCCTTTAGTGATTACTCACTATTAGAGCTTCCACAAACCATGAGTGACACCTAGCAGTATGTCATAGCTACCCAAGCTAATCAGAAGAGGTGGAGAACCTATTCAGTTTAGGATTACGATGCAATACGGTCCTTCTCTAATACAACACTCTTGACCACATTGTTTGGTTTGATAGTTTATTCATGTCTACTGTCTAATGTGATTCATTTACTTATATGATTACTTTGAATGTGATTTGGAACGACTTCCTAAATCTCATTCATACTCTGGCCAGAGATTCTTAATCATATCATAGAGTATTCTCCCTCAAACTGTTTGAAGGTTAGAGATCCCTTGTTGCACATTCACTTGCCTCCATGGCTAAGTGACTTAACCCCAACTATGCCGTGGACACCCTCTGATAGAGTGACATTGACATAGTCAAAGATCAAGGACCTAACCACAAGACAACTATGATGCCTCAGGTCAAATGACTACTTTGCATTATCCCAACCATGAGTTCTCATGTGACATGAGTATGAGAACTCCTCATTGATCGTGTTCAGTGGACTCATTCTCTATTGAGCACCCACATGCTTGTCTTGGTGTCAGTCACACCAATGACTCGAGACCAATCATTCTCCCTAAGAGAAGACATAGCACATACTGATCTTAACGGACTGTCAATGCCCAATTGGCAATCCTATGATCAGGAACGTTTAGGATATGTATACGAAAGAGAATGGTCTCATGAATCTAACTTCTTTAGATTACATTCTCCTAATCACATATTCCTTGGACTTATCGTTTAAGCATATAACACTTATATGAGACAGCTTAAAACAATAACCTTTGCCCTTTATATTAAACTAGATTAGTTTAACATGAGAAATGTCCGCAAAGTATCATCATATGATTGGTTTTAGGGCACATTTCCAACAATCTCCCACTTGTACTAGAGCCAATCAGCTTGATCATTAGTGATGATACCTCTTCTGTAGTCATTTCAAAAATGGTTGAGTAATAGGCGTAGGCAATGGATATCTATATGTTATCCATAGAAACAACCTTGAGATTAACAATGTCACCATTATACATGATTCTCAATCATGTGGTTCAGTCTCTCTTTTGAGTTTGGATCTTGATGAGACCTTGATTCCCTGGCTTGAGCTATCGCCCCATTAGTGTCATAGTGTCAACACACTAAAGACACTTTCTGGTTGGAACCGAATGGAGAGTTCATAAATGAGCCTTCCCATCCAAACAACAATGTTGTAAGCTTCTATATGGCAATATATTTTGCATACATGATGGAACACATTAAAGTCATTAATTTTAACGTTTCCACTCAAATATCTCTTTAGTCATAATAAAGAGACATCCAATTATCACTTCATTCATAATGAAGGGACATTCAATGATGGATTAGATTCATAATCGAATACATTTACGCTTCCAATACGTTACTCTAATTCTTCCTCATTCTTGAGGAATCTATCCTTAGTATTTCTTAAATACCTAAGGATTCACTTGACAGTTGCCATGGTTCTGATCCTGGGCTTGCATTGATATCATCTTGTACCAATCTTAGTACGACTCATATCAACGTTTTTCATACAATATGAAATACGTAAATTACCATCCCGCATATGCATAAAGGATTCCTTTTACGCATTATTTCTTTGGGAGTCAAAGGGGTACGTTCCCTTTGTGAAGAGCAATTTCCTAGTCTCACTAGGATTGTCCTTCTGATTAAAGTTTATCATCACATGAGAAACTTCCTAGCATCTTTTGTCTATCACCAGGGATTGATATGATCCAATTATATCCTGAAATCTATCATTATAGATTTCCATCCCATGTTTATAGACTATGTCTCCTACATACATTCTATCATTATAGAATGTTTAAAGTCATAACTTTAATGATGAAGAATTCCTTTCATTTCCAAAATTAATATATATATATATATATATATATATATATATATATCATGTATATATGTTCAAATTTAGGAATATGATTGACTCCCACTAATCTTTTGTAAACCTAGTAAACAAAAGATTCATTTACATCTTTATGGGAAATCAAACGATTTGATCCTTTTCTCATAATATGCTTATAGCTCCCACTAGCTTGCTGAGATTCATGATGGATGGATCTCTACAACTTACATGTCTTGTGATTCCTAGTTTTAGACATATATTATCAAGACTATCTTGATAATGGTTTTGGAAACCGACATTATGTCCAAACATTGAATCACCTTTTAGTTGTAGCAAGCAATCTTCAAATTAACAGAAACCAAGACTATATCAAAGATGGTTTCTTCCAAGTCAACCAATCTCGTTGATTGTAGTCATCTTAAGCTACCAATTAGCTTTGAAGGTTTCATTATTTCGAATCAAATGGTTTTATACCATTTTCTTGAGTATATGTTGTACGTACACTCAATGTAGTCATAAGGATATCCATTCTTATTTCTTTCGAATTAAGAGATGTAACTCTATAACATAGTCATAAAGTTCAAACCATTCAACTGAGACGGTTTATGGATCCTTCTCGACTACCTTGGAGCTAGTGGTGTAGGAACTAGGTTGTTATATTTGTTGATTATCATCTTGTCTCTCAAAGAAACCATTCTTTGAGTTCTATCTCTCGTTCACTTGCTTTATCTTAGGCAAATCCTATTGTAGGATTATAATGAACGACCCAACAAACAACCTTTGTTAGTTGGTCCATAGATATGATATCTAAATATTAGTTTAAGGATATCCCACAAGAGTATTCTCAAACAAAATATTGCTTATTAGCACAAAACCCAAATCTTAACTCAATTAAAATTTGTCTTTCTTTCCAACTACATCCTATAGAGTCATGAAAATTTTGGAAGATATTTTAATTGACAATCATATTGTCTTAGAAGTATATATATCCTATATATGGGTTATTTGATAATATCCAACGAACTAAATCTTATTCTTGTTCGTTTTTCTCCCAATGGAGAAATCCATTATCTTATGATGCTACTTTCCTTGATATCTTTCAAGGAAACTCTTCTAAAGTGTCCTTTTTCCTTGGATCAAATCTAAGGAGTTAAATACTTTAGATGTCTTACTCATCAACTTACATTCTTGAATTCTTTGAAACCTTTTGCAAAGTATTCGGACTCGTGTTTATTCAAAATAAACGATGGTCCAACCGAGAGCGATCTTCGGTGAATGTCATACAACATGAGTAGTATTATGTTGTGGACAAGGGCCACTAACATCTAAGTGAATTATCCTCAACAACTTTGTGATTCTTTCTTCTTTCCAAAAGAATAAAGATTCGAACATTTCGCCTCTATACAATTTTAACAAGAAGGCATTGGATCCGGATCTAACGATCCAAAGCATCCATTTATGACCAACTCGTAATTTATGTTTTAGAGGTGTCACAACTCAGTGGGATTAGTCACTACCTTGTAACCTTTTGGGTTCTAAGCATCGTTATATTCTAAACAGTTAACACTACCACATTATCTCTACTATAGAGACAATCAATTAGATTACAATAATCCAACCATTCATAAAGAACAATGTTTTGTCAAACAAAGCATTCATCCATTTCTCATAGTGATGGAATTAAGTTCCTTACAATAAATTGGAATGTAAAGACAATCTTTGTTTTCCAATTTCATTGGTAGTTCATATGAGGAAGCAAGTACTATTTGCTTTCGCAAAGATCTATATCTTATTCACGTTCCGAATGTGAAGTACTTTATCTTCTCTCATTTATCTTCTACTTCTTATTAGCCACACTTTTACAACGATTGTAAAACATAGTTGCTAATACAGAATCATGTATTCAAGTAGAAGAACCAACTATTTTGAATTATTCAAGAACAATTTACAACACCTTTGAAAGGTGTGTTCTTGACACTTGCAAGACATTTCTTGCAAATACCCCTTCCAATGTCCATCCTTTCATAAAGAAAGTTTGTTCCCTTGGAGTTATTTTGCCTTCTTCATTTGACTTCTCCATTGACTACAATAGTCATGGTCCCTAAACTCCCACTATTTCTCTTGAAACTTATTTCAATTGTGTTATACATATCAAACGATTTGGAGAGCATGCGGTTATTGTTCACTATATAGTTTACAATAAACTTAGTGAACCATTTGGATAGGGACTCAAATGTGAAGTCCTTGCTTAGTTTCCGTCTCTAGAAGTGGTTTAACACTTCTACACTCAATGATTCAAAATCATCATAAGTCCATGTTGATGGACTATTTTTGTCAACCAACCATGATGTTCTAAACATAATTACAAACTTTCAAGAGTTGTTCAAGGCAACTCTCATTTCTTCATACAACAATTTGTAAGTGAAGAATCATGGCACATAAAGTGTCCATGCCCTTGTGCTTTCTTCTCAAGTTCCTTGTTCGTGTAACAAAGAGACAAGTACTAGTGTTCGCGTTGTCCTCTTTATGATAGACTTATCTAACATGTTCTTCCATTGATACATTATCAATAGGAAGATTGTGAGGATGAGACTACTTAGGCACTTTTACAATCCATTCAAGACAATCTATGAGATTGTTGTAACAAATTCGGAAACTATAGCGTTCGACTTTTCTTTGTCAAGTTTTGGATAGCGTTTGCAAATATATTGGTAAACAAACACATAACGAATATAAATTGATTGATTTTAAGCTATTTGATCCGGGTCTTTAAATCAAATAGCACCACCCACTATTTTTAACAAATTCCATATCCCTCATTGGAATTCGAGAGTTTTGGAGGAAACTCTTAGTAGGGTATGGGAGACTCACTATTACCAAGCCCACCTCACAATGATATGATGTTGGCTAGCAAAAATAGTAATGAGAGAGTACGCTTACTCATTTACATCTAATGTAAGAACCCATCTTATTTGGCCTCTAGAGAATGATGCCTCACAATGATATGATGTTGGCACCATTGCACTTAGTTAAGTCATTCCCACCATGCAAGTTCGGGTAGGGGTTCAAGAACAACCTCACAATGATATGATGTTGATCATTCTCGTTGCCTACCTTCACAACATCATGTATGCATATAGAACTCCTCCTGAGTGTAAGCACATACTTTGTACTCCCCCATGATAGGGTGAAGTCGGTGTATGAGTCACAAACGATTGGAGACTACCACGGTGGAAGGCCACGAAAGAGTGTTCAAAGCACTCCCACGCTTGTCAACTTAATAATGGTTTGGTTGAGGGTTTTAGGTCTCATCACATATAAGCATGCTTTCAATCACATTAAAACATTTTGGTCCTATTACAACTATTGGTCCATGTGATTAATTTAGTAGTATATAATACTCCCACTATGCTTTTAAAACGGTTTTTAAAGCAAGACTATATGGTACTACTAACATTAGATTTGCATTCATTTGATGGACTATATAGTTGCCTTATGGCCTTACGATGACTATGAACCTTTGATTTGATCCAACACGAGCCTAGTGTTGGATCTTGGTCTCGGGATGGTGATTGATTTTAGTTACGCATTTAATCACATTAAGGCGTGTTTGCTTATTGGGCGTTGGACCCAACTACTCCAATTTCATGCATATCGAATAAAACAAGAAAGGAGTACTTCAAAGTAAAGAAGAGCTTATGCTCTTTTACAACAATTGATCAAATCAAATTACTAAGTAAAGAAGAGCTTATGCTCTTTTACAACAATTGATCATATCAAATTACAACCAAAATTTAATCTACACATTCCCATGGTTCAAACAAATTTGAGAGACGGCCTTTCATATAGCTCAATTATCGTAGGCTTAGGTTCATAATCACCCTTTCTTAATTCATTAACGCTTTAACTAACTAAACTTGAATGCAACATTTTTCATTTGGTTTTTGTATCCATAAAATTGATTTAAATAGAGCTAAATGAAATGAAAATCCAATTCTCATTCAAAGAGACAAAACTATTTTGTTCTCATCTAATTTGGGCCAAAAAGCAATAACTTCAACCATTGGGCTGTATTGCAAAACATAAACTTTTGGGGTCACTTTGTAAGAACACAAAAGTCCACTACTTCATGTAATTACAACTAGAACCCAAAAATTTCAACAAATTCAAAATCTTCATTGAAGGAGCAAAACATTTTGTCCTTTAGTGATTTTGGGCCTTTACGTAAAAACGTAAACTTTCAGGTCAAAGTACAAATACACAAAAGTATCAAAACTTTATGTAATTGCATAAAAGCCCCAAAAGTACCCTATTTTAATAGGGTGGCCGGTTGGTGAGTGAGAGAGTGTCAAAAACTTTTGAATTTTTAACAAAAGTGAAAGGTGATGGGGTGTGTAAGTTGATGTGTAGGTTTGAAAAGGTGATGGAAGTGTGTAAGTGATTGGTATGGTGTGAATAGTAAAATAAGTGTGGGTGTGTCAGAAATGTACCAATCACTCAATCAATTATTTGAAAAACAATCATACCATCCATCACTAACAAAATTAAATAATAACCAAACACCCTTTTTGAATCAAAATTCACAACATTTTTGTTCTTGCCAAGAACATATCAAGAACAATGAAGAACATCCATGAAAACCCATAAGAGCTCCATGAACATTTTTCACCCAAAACCATCCCAAAAACTCTCAAACTTAAGGGAAATAACATATTACAAAACTAGGGTACTTAGGGGTTCCAAAAGTCACTTTAAAACACTTTTAACAAGACAAACATGAACCCAAAAATCCACCCTTTGGATTTGGCCGAATTTCCCCAAAAACATGGCACCAAATTTTAGCTCCAAAATTCATGTTTATAACAATTACAACATTCAAATCACAAACTATGAACTACAAAACCCAAAAGGATTCACCAACTACTAGACCTAGGCTCTGATACCACTTGAAGGAAAATTTGTGAAAAACAAGTTCATTTGAGCAGCATCAACAACATGCAATTAACATTTAAAGGCGGAATCATGTTTATATGCACTCAAAAACAAAACTTAACCCATGAAATTCAAAGCCTAGTAGATAGGTGAACCAAGACTAAACTCAAAATAAAGTGAGTTGAGAAATCTTATACCTTTGTTGATTCCTCTTTGCATAAGCAAAGGCTAATCACCCAAGGAGAGGGCCTTCATTCCTTGCTTCTTGGCTCCATGGATTTCTTGGAGGAGGATGGTAGAATGGATTCTCCAAGTTCCCAAGAAAGGGAACCTCTAAGTCTCCACACCAAGGATAGGATTTAAAAGAGATGAGTGACCTTGGAGGAGGATTAGATGCTAGTTAATCCCCTCCAAGGGGGCCGGCCACTTTGAGAGAAAAGGGAGAGAAGTGTTCTCATCTTTTCTCCAAAAGAAAACCATAAGGATGAAAAGGCTATAAAGTCATATTTATACCTACCTTCATTGGAGTGACAAACTTGTAATAAGTCCAAAAACCACTCCATCCTCTATGTGGCCGGCCTCTTAGGGTCTTTGGGCTATTTTGGGCCCTCTTGAATCTCTATTCATTAAGTTGTCATACAACTTAAGTCAATGGGCTTGACGTTCGAAGCCCATTGGGCCTTGAGGCCCAAAACTAACCCAAGGTCTATAACGAACTTATTCGTTTGATTAATTAACATATTAATTAATCTTAGCCATAAATAATTAAACCATTTAATTATTCTTACTCATCTCCGTTGTTTCTTCAATCTCTACCTTACTCGGTGTACGATCCATTAGGTTCCTTTTAGCAAGGCAGTGGGCGATTAGAACTCTTTCAAATCGATTGTGAATTGAAACTTACTTTCAATTCTCCCTTTAGTGATTACTCACTATTAGAGCTTCCACAAACCATGAGTGACACCTAGCAGTATGTCATGGCTACCCAACCTAATCAGAAGAGGTGGAGAACCTATTCAGTTTAGGATTACAATGCAATACGGTCCTTCTCTAATACAACACTCTTGACCACATTGTTTGGTTTGATAGTTTATTCATGTATGTTATCCAATGTGATTCACTTACTTATATGATTACTTTGAATGTGATTTGGAACGACTTCCTAAATCTCATTCATACTCTGGCCAGAGATTCTTAATCATATCATAGAGTATTCTCCCTCAAACTGTTTGGAGGTTAGAGATCCCTTGTTGCGCATTCACTTGCCTCCATGGCTAAGTTACTTAACCCCAACTATGCCGTGGACATCCTCTGATAGAGTGACATTGACATAGTCAAAGATCAAGGACCTAACCACAAGACAACTATGATGCCTCAGGTCAAATGACTACTTTGCATTATCCCAACCATGAGTTCTCATGTGACATGAGTATGAGAACTCTTCGCTGATCGTGTTCAGTGGACTCATTCTCTATTGAGCACCCACATGCTTGTCTTGGTGTCAGTGACACCAATGACTCGAGACCAATCACTCTCCCTAAGAGAAGACATAGCACATACTGATCTTAACGGACTGTCAATGCCTAATTGGCAATCCTATGATCAGGAACGTTTAGGATATGTATACGAAAGAGAATGGTCTCATGAATCTAACTTCTTTAGATTACATTCTCCTAATCACATATTCCTTGGACTTATCGTTTAAGCATATAACACTTATATGAGACAGCTTAAAACAATAACCTTTACCCTTTATATTAAACTAGATTAGTTTAACATGTGAAATGTCAGCAAAGTATCATCATTGATTGGTTTTAGGGCACATTTCCAACAGATCCTCTCCCTTAGGCGATGTGGGATGTTACAAACCATCCTTCTAAGGGGCCCGACGTCCTCGTCGGCACACTTCTGGCTAGGGATAAGTTCTGATACCAAATTGTCACATCCCGGCCTAGGGTCCACCACATCCCGGGCCCAACCTCTGACGTAGCATGATATTTTCTGCTTTGGGTCCCTACCATGCCCTCACGGTTTTGTTTCTAATAACTCACACGACAACTTCCCAGTGGGTCACCCATCATGGATGTGTTCTCGCGCGCTAATCGCTCACCCCGACCCTGAATGTCCACTTGGACTCTCAAATCGAGTTGTGCTGGCCGACACTTGGACGGTGACGAAGCCATAAAGTGTAGTGATGTGGAAAACGAGGATGAATTTAAACCTAAAAGGGCCTAATCAAGAGAGTGTGCAGGTGAGCGGGATTGAACCCTATTCACACGTGATGTCAAAGCATAAAACAGTATAGTAAACATGATGAGAGTTATACCACTGAAGGTAACCATCTCCTGAGATTTGCCAGAATACTCGTATATACGTAAGCACAGCTACTAAACCTGGAGGGGCAAAAAATAAGGTTGACTGGGTCAGCAAAACAAAGCTTATTCGAAAACCTTTATTTTTGAAAATACTAACCCCTCGCCGTAAAACAAGTATAGTTTCCTTAAAACATACTACGTAAGTATGTAGTAAATAATACGATAGCAATATAACTAGAAGTATGCCAAGTAACGATGTATCAATGCCACTATAGTATAATCAAGTGATAACCAATATAATGAAGTACTCATCAATCTAATGCTGGCACACAAGTTCGAACAGATAAACTCTGACACGAACAGGACTGGGTGTAATCAATACACTCAAGTACTACGATCACGTGAAGACTGGTGTAGAAGCATGTCACATACAAGTCAGATTGCCTAATGCATTCTACCCGACAGGACTGGCACCTAACCTGGATCCAAGATGAGCGAACGGTGTGATGTAAACATACAAGTGAAGGACTGGCCCTAGCCCTGGGGCGAGTACTAACACCGGTGCAGCAAGATGAGCATGTATACAAGTATGTATGAATGTCATGACAAGAATATCTCAACCATATTTAAGCATTTATTACAATTATAATGAAATTATCAATTACTTGGCAATATATACGTAAAGCGAAATATTTATGCAATTTTGAAAACTATAAATACGTATAGATATAAAACAACTGCCCACTCACATATACGCAGTCCAAATCAAGTCTCATAGCCTGGCATAACCACGTACATCCTCGAAATACGTTTCCTATACATGAAATTTCTAATTAACTTAGTTTAATAACACATAAACGGAAACGTAAATAAAATCTTCGTAGATTGTCCAAACATAGGGTTTAAATATATGAAATCGATCTACTCGACATCACGGACACACATAAATTTTTAGAATCGAGATTGGACCTCTCACACGCCCCTACACGTGCCCACACGCCTTCCTCGCGATTTTTAGAATTTTTCCAGGTTTTTGGTCCAACTTTCAGAGCTTCAAACGTGCTCGTTTCTCGACTAAAATCCGTGATTCAAAAACTAAAATGAAGCTAGAAATGTGAAGAATCGTTTTACCTTCACAGAAAGTTCAAATACGGTCTGTGTTGTTCAAAAATTTGGCCTAAAAATGGCCAAACGACCACGGCTACATATTTCCCAGAAAACTAAGAATTTCTTCTTAACTTCCAGATTCGATATCTAACTCAATTCTTAGCCAAACTTGATGATTCAAAAGCCATTATGAAGTTAGGGATATAAAGAACAGGTTTGTATCTAATGGGAGTCCATTTGTGGTCGAGGTTGACCGAAAAAATGTGTTGAAAATGACCAAATGGCCACGGTTCTTGCCTGAGAATTGTGCAGTTTTCACACCTCGAGTTTTCTGTGTAAAACCACACGTTTAAAACAAAAACAAAGGATCAAAATCAACCTATAGGGGTGGAATGAAGGTTCTTAAGGTTTTCTCGAGGCTTACCTAAGCCATGAATGGCCTGAGAATGGTTGTATCGAACTCGCCGAGTCGAACCTTCTGAGTTGGCGAGTCAAAACTTGTCTAAACTAGGTTTCAAGGACATGGTTGTGATTGTGGGACTGAGATGAGCATGATGATGTAGTTTGTTTGTTTGATCTACAAGCTTTGAGGCTTGTTCATGGCCTTGTAAAGAGGATGGAGCATACGGGAGAGGGAGAGAGAGAGAGAGAGAAGAGAGAGTTTTTTTTTCTTCCTTTTTCTGATTGGATGCCAAATAAGAGGAGGGATGGTAATTGGTGGTGAGTGGAGAATAGGGTTTTGGGGAAAAGGCTGACGGGTTGGAGTGAAAAAGGGGAACACAGATCCACAATTCAGGGGAGGATTAGATTTTGTACAATTTTAATGTACAAAATCTGATTTCTTACAGTGTTTCCAACACTATTAATTTGTACGCGGTTGTACAAGGATACCGTAATTAACATACTCTAACGGAACGTAACTTTTTGTTACAGATTCAATTCGAGTCTAACACGCGTTCACGCGTTCGTAGTGCGGAGTACTACGAGGATACATGAAAAGAACAAGTCATACTCTTCCCTTGGCGATGGTCAACGGAAGTCAAGGTTCTCGCCTCTAAGGGCATTTTCGTAAATTCACGCTTTTAAAATTAATAAAAACGTAAAATTAGGGACGGGTCGTCACATATATTGTTATGAAAGCTTGTTGACAGGTTGTGTTAATGTTAGACATTGTTGAATTTGGTTGTTATCCGAGTATATATTGTTGAATTTGGTTGTTATCCGAGCATTTCTACCAATTTAAAACAAGGTTTGTATCTATGCATTGTTTTAAGATCAAACTGAGATTATTTAAGCAACCGTCAAACGAATCACCAAAAACACTGAAATTGTCCATAAAAACCTTAATAATTTTTTCAACAAAATCTGAAAAATATACTTACCATGCATCGTTGAAAAGTTGCTAAAGCACTGCATAAACCAAATGGCATACGGGGATATGCAAAGGTGCCAAACGGACAGGTAAAAGTGGTCTTTTCTTGGTCGTCCGGAGCTATGACAATTTGGTTATATCCTGAATAACCATCAAGAAAACAATAAAAGGAATGACCGGCTAACCTTTCAAGCATTTGGTCAATGAACGGCAAGGGGAAGTGGTCCTTCCTCGTGGTGGTGTTGAGCTTTCTATAGTCGATGCACACTCTCCAACCTGTTTGGAGTCAGGTAGGCACGAGTTCGTTGTCTGCATTCTTTACCAGAGTGACTCTCGACTTCTTTGGAATGACTGAATGGGTGAAACCCAATAGCTATCCAAAATTGGATAGATGGCCCCACAATCAAGGAGCTTGATAATCTCTTTTTTCACAACGTCCATCATGGGAGGGTTGAGACAGGGTTGAGCCTCTCGAGTTGGTTTAGCCCCCTCCTCAAGATGTATGCGATGCATGCATGTCGTAGGGCTAATCCCCTTGATGTCGGCTAGGGTTTATCCAATAGCAGTTTTATGATCCTTCAACACTCGAATAAGCTTTTCTTTCTCCAATGTCGTGAGTGATGATGAAACAATGACGGGCAACGTTTCTTTTTCTCCCAAAAAGGCATACTTCAAATGGTTGGGCAATGGTTTAAGTTCTAGCGTAGGTGCCTGCACCACCGAAGGTAATATCTTGTTAATAGAAACGGGAATTGACATTGAGATTGAAGACTTACCAACGCAAGGTGGGGATGACTCAAGTGCAGCCACCATCTCCTCAATTTCTTCACTACAACCCACGGCAAAAGCTTCCTCCATGTTGTTGCCGTGCCCTTGCACAATCTCTGGGGTTTGGGTTGTGCTTTTTATTCCTTGAACAATGGTTGTTTCAAGGGCATCTCGATCCAATGATTCAAGAAATTCCTGCGCCAAAGATTCCAAAATATCAATAGAAAAACACGAATGATCATCAATAGGATATTTCATGGCTTCAGAAATATTAAAATCAATAACTTCCCCATCAAATTCCATTGACAATGTCCCTTTGAACACGTCGATCTTCGTCTAGGTTTTTTTCATGAATGGTCGCCCAAGCAAGATTGGCAATGGTGTAGCATGGGCTTATTCTTCCCAAACTCCTTTTGGATAGGCGTTTGAGTGATCGACTAATTGAATGATTACACCATCTTTTTTTAGTTCCCCTAAGTTCATAGATGCATAGATTGAGTATGGCATGACATTAATTGATGCACCTAAGTCTAGCATCGCATGTTCGAATTTAGTATTGCCAATAACACAAGGAATCGTAAAACTACCCGGATATTTGCATTTAGGGGGTAATTTCCTTTGTAAAACAGCGGAGGCATTCTCACTTACCTGGACAACCTTCTTGTTCGAAATCTTCCTCTTTGTTGTGCATAGTTCCTTCAAAAACTTGGCGTACCTTGGAACTTGCTTAATTGCATCAAGGAGAGAGATATTGACTTACACCTTTCTAAACGTCTCAAGAATGACCTTCTCAGCTTCCTCCTTCTTCGATTGCATGAACCTACAAGGGAAGGGCACATTTGGAGGAACGACGTTGGAAATAATAGAATTTGGAACTCCCTTACCTGTGATGGGCGGTATGGATGGCTTCGGGGACTTAGGTGGCTGCAGCAAGGTTTTGGATCCCTTTGTCGTGGCCTTTGCTTCTTCCTCCTCTTCAATTTGCATCATTTCATCCTCTTTGTGACCTGTTTTTGATGATTGTGAACCTTCCCCAACTTCCTTGCCACTTCTTAGTATAATGGCCTTGGCAGATTCGAAGCCACCCTTTGGATTTGCAATGGTTGAACTTGGAAGCTTCTCTTGGTCTCTAAACTGCCCTACAAACTTTGCACTCTATCTAATTTGCTTCTCCAATTGATCTACCCTTTTGTCTTGGTTTTGCATGACCTTGGTTTGATTCTCTTGCCCCTGAGACAAATTGGTTAGCAATTTAAGAAGTGTATCATTATCAAGAGAGGTACCTAAAGTGTTTTGGGCAGGTTGTTGTTGGACTTGATTTGAGGCGTATGGCTTGGTGTAGAACCCCGGAGGTTGCTGCCTAAAGCCCCCTTGTTGTTGGGGTTGTTGGGGCTCACTCTATTTGATGTTTGGGTGGTCTCTCCATCCTGGATTGTACGTGTTTAAATATGGATCGTTTCGGGGCTGATTTTGACTTTGGAATCCGATGGCATTAGCGCTCTCCCATCCACTATTTTCAATCAATTGAGGACACTTTTCAGATGGGGGTCTTTGGATGGAACACACGCCACAAACACTAGGTCCTTGCACTTTCATCCCCCGGCCATTTGTGACACAATGGAAGTAAGATTAGCTAATTGGGATTGAATGTCGGATGAAGAGCTTACCTCATGAACTTGTTGCTGTGGCATGTCCATTTGGCCAATTCCTTCAATTGTTGTGCATTCAATGCACGGTTTGCAATGAGTGTCTTGGCTGTCATGGGTGTTTTGTCCACCAATGCACCTCATGCCGAAGCATCTAGCATTTGCCTTTCGATCGGAAGAAGGCCTTCATAGAAGTATTGAAGGAGAAGCTCTTCCTTCATTTGGTGCTGCGGACAAGAAGCAACAAGACTTTTAAAACGTTCATAGTATGTTGGAAAGGACTCACCTTGGCTTTGTTGTATGCCACTAATTTTCTTCCTCAAGAGAATGACTCTTGAAGTAGGGAAAAATTTCTCCAAGAATGCCCTCTTCATACTTTCCCAAGAAGTGACTGTGCCAGGGGCTAACTCATATAACCAATCCTTTGCCTTCTCTAGAAGAGAGAAGGGAAAAGCCTTCATCTTCAAGATATTGCCATCGACATTTATTGGAGTCATGCTTGAGCACACCACTTCGAATTCCTTCAAAGGGTTATTCAGATCTTCCATGGATAGCCCATGAAATTTAGGGATGTGGTGTAGCAAGCTTGATTTTAATTCATACTCGTCGCTCTTGTTTTCAGCCGCCCTAGGCTATTGGATGCATAGGGGTGCGGTGTTGTCCAATCTCGAAGCTGAGAGCTCCTTGATTGTTCGGTTATCCGCTGCCATGACTTGTGCTTACTCAACTCCTTGAGCCGTGGGCTCCTCTTCCTCTTCTAGTTCGTTTTCCTCAAGCTCAGGTTCAAGATTGGATGGTTGAGCTTCTTGCTGCTTCTTTGTCCTTCTCAAAGTTCGCTCAAAATCGTCGTCAAAGTCAAAGATATGCTTATGAATCGGATGAGAACTTCGAGTCATACACTAGTACCTATGAAACAAGAAGAACAAAGCAAAGCTAGCAACTAAATTAGAACATATGAAAAAGAAATAAGGGATTAGCAAAGCTGCTAATCCCCGGCAACAGCGCCAAAAATTTGATGCGTTGTAAAACAACACATAAATTAAACCCTTTTTTTGACAATTGTAGTATAGATGTAAGTAGGGATCGTTCTAGGCCGGGGATTAGGAGGGATTGCTAATCTACCCTAAACTGATTTAAAAACACTAAATAAGACTCAAAAACACAAAACTAGGCAAATGACACTTAACTAAACTCTAATAACTCAAAACACAATAGAATGACTCAAAACAACTCAAAACAACCAAATTGACTCAAACTAGACAATAGGGACTGATTTGGACGAATTTAGGATTACAAAGACTCAAAACAATGAAAAGACACCAAAATGGACAGATTCACACTAAAAGACACTCAATGTAAAGGGGGGGGGATTGGTTTTGGACGAATTTAAAAACTTAAAAGTAAGAACTTGCAGAAAGTAAACAAAAACATAAAATTAAGGTAAATTGATGGTTGATGGACTAGCTAGAGGGTTCTTCTCCACACATGACACACTTGCATACAAACCAATTTTCAGTTGTTCTTTCAATAAACCATGAATCTCAATACCCCGAGTTAACCGTGATAGCACTTTTTTTAACTTTCAAGTTCTCCTTCAGTTAATGAATTGAATGGGATGGCGCATATAACAATTCAAAACATTCTTCAAAAGTTCCACACGTGAAAAGCACAATAGAGATACAATCAAAGATTATTAAGATTCATGAGAACTATAAGTATTGACGAGACATTCGTAACTATGAAAAGCATGATACTCTTGCCAAGAATTCACTTAACACGATTGTAGATAGCAACCTTCACTACTCATGAATATAAGTTTATAAGGATTAGGTGAAATTTCCTTATATTCTAGCATCAAACTTATGCATGTAAACTAAGCGTGCACTCTGAAGGATTATTTTGAGAATACATGTTCATTTAAGCAATATCATTAGCATGCAATTAACAAATTAAAGGCGGAATCATGCTTGCATATACTTAAAAACAAAACATTACCCATGAATGTTCAAAGCCTAGTAGATTGGTGAACCTTTAAACAACTCAAAACAAAGTGAGTTGAGATTTATACCTTTGTAGATTCCTCTTTGCTTAAGCAAAGGCTAATCACCCAAAGAGAGGGCCTTCATTCCTTGCATCTTAAAACTATGGATTTATATAGAAAGGATAGGTTCTCTAAGTTTTCAAAATTGAGAACCTCTAAGTTTCTACACCAAGGTTTTGATTAAGAAGAAATGAGTGACCTTGGAGGAGCTAGAGTGCTAGCTAAACCCTCCAAGGGTGGCCGGCCATTTCTAGAGAGAAGGGAGAGCTTTTCTTCTCTCCAATTTCCCAAAAACAACCCTTAATGAATTTTGGCTATAAAGTCATATTTATACCTTAATTCATTTGAGTGGCAAACTTATAAATAAGTCCAAGTTTGCTACCTTTCACAATATGGCCGGCCTTAGGGATTTTATTGGGCAATTTGGCCTTTGTGAATCATTATTCATTAAGTTGTCATACAACTTAAGTTAATGGACTTGACGTTCGAAGCCCATTGGGCCTTAAGGTCCAAAACTATCCCGAGGTCTTTAACGAACTCATTCGTTTGATTAATTAACATATTAATTAATCCTTGCCATAAATAATTAAACCATTTAATTATTCTTACTCATCTCCGTTGAATCTTCAATCTTTACCTTACACGGTGTACGATCCATTAGGTTCCTTTTAGCGAGGCAGTGGGTGATTCAAACCTTTTTAAATCGATTGTGAATTTGAAACTAACTTTCAATTCTCCCTTTAGTGATTAAACACGTTTAGGGCTTCCACAAACCATGAGTGACACCTAGCAGCATATCATGGTTACCCAAGCTAATCAGAAGAGGTGGAGAACCTATTCAGTTTAGGATTACAAATGCAATACGGTCCTTCTCTAATACAATACTCTTGACCACATTGTTTGGCTTGATAGTTTATTCATGTCTACTATCCAATGTGAGTCTCGTGCTTATATGATTCCCTTGAATGTGATCTGGAACACATTCCAACATCTCATTCATACTCTGGCCAGAGATTCTAAATCATATCATAGAGTATTCTCCCTCAACGGTTTGAAGGTTAGAGATCCCTTGTTGCGCATTCACTTGTCTCCATGACTAGATAGCTTGACCCCAACCATGCCGTGGACACTCCAAATGAATGCCTTTTGACACGATCAAAGATCAAGGACCTAACCACAAGACAACTATGATGCCTCAGGTCAAAGGACTAATTTACATTATCCTAACCATGAGTTCTCATGTGACATGAATATGAGAACTCGTCGTTGATCGTGTTCAGTGAACTCATTCTGTATTGAGCACCTACATGCTTGTCTTGGTGTCACTCACGCCAATGACTCGAGACTAGTCACTCTCCCTGAGAGAAGACATAGCACGTACTGATCTTAACGGACTGTCAATGCCCAATTGGCAATCCTATGATCAGGAACGTTTAGGATGTGTCTACGAAAGAATGGTCTCATGAATCTAACTTCTTTTAGATTGCATTCTCCCAATCACATATTCCTTGGACTTTATCGTTTAAGCATATAACATTTATATGAGACCGCTCAAACAATAATCTTTGCCCTTGATATTAAACTAGATTAGTTTAACATGTGAAATGTCCGTAAAGTATCATCATATGATTGGTTTTAGGGCACATTTCCAACACACTCTTAATTAACATACACAAATAAGTTATAAATCAAACAGTTAAGCGAATTGAAATCACAAATTATTAAATCACAACCAAAAGTAATAATGCAAATGTAATCATGGCTTTGAATCCCCCCCAGCAAAAAGGGGGGTTTAGTTCCTCATAATCGTAAAACAAAGGTAAATGGACTTATACTTTGAAAACAAAAGAAAAAAACACCTAAACGCTCCAACGATCCAAGTTGGACAACAAGCACGTCCAAGCACTCTCATTCCCTTCCTTTGCTACGGCACAAGGGGTGGGTTGTGGATTTAAGGTTTGGTTGTATGAAGGAATGGGTAGTAGAATGTATGGTGGTATTTTAGGGCGGTTGGGGGTGTGCGACTATGGTGTTTATGGTCAGAGTTTCTGGAGAGTTTAAGGGGGTGGCTACGGCAATGAATGGAGATGGTGTATGGATGTGTAGAATGGAAGTGTTGTATCAAATGGTGTTCCTCTAAGCCTTACAAGAAGGCTTATTTATAGGTGCTGAAAAGTAAAGAACCACACAAGTGATTTTAATAAACAATACAAAGCAAACATTAATCATTCAAAACAGCTAGCACACAAGCATCTTTGCAGAAATATCATGATGAAACAACTTTCATCCATCCTCCTTGGTCCATGCCGTGGGTTGCTCTTGGTATCCTCATCATGAATCAGCTAGTACACTTGAAAAATAGCTAGCACACTTGTATTTCATGATTAAATCAGTTAGCACACTTGCAAAACAGCTATCACATGTTACTTTGTAAAAATCATGATAAAACAACCCATGCCGTGGGTTCCTCTTGGTGAATCAGCTTGCACACTTGTGTTTTCATGATTAAAACAGCTAGCAACACACATGCTTGGTCTTTGCAAGGCATCTTCTTCATTGTGTCCAGATTTTAGCATATGTTTGAAGCCCTTTCAAGCACCAAAACGTCCATCCTTTATGCTCTACATGCATGCAATCCATTCCACTCCAAAATAGCTCCAAATTGCACCAAAATGCATTTCTTTGCTAACTTTGTTATTAGGACCTACAAACACATGAAAATATCTTAAAACATTCTAATAAGATGAAACTAACTAAGTAAATGCAAGGAAACAAACTAATAAAGTCACATAAATATGCTCCTATCACAAAGGGGGAAGCCGAGGGATCAAGAGGTGAGAAGGTTATTGGAGGTGTGGATGAAGAAGATTTGAACGGGCTTCTAGGGACTTTTGAGTGAGATAGCCTAACATATGTATTGAGAAAATGCTTAGATTGCTTGGAGAACGTGTACTGAACAAGTATGAGGAAGTCCAAAGTTCTGATGATGAGGTTGTTACTTACACACCTAAGGGTAAGCTTATGAGAACGAATAGGAAATGCCAGTACACTAGAGGGATGTCGAAGGCTGTGGGAACCAAATGGGGGCAAAAAGGAAGACGAAAGTGGTTCACCATACGATGTTGATCATTGATGTCACAAAGTGCGAAAAACTCCAAGCTAGTGAGCCGAAGGAAATATTTTGCAAGGGGAAGTGCTATTTAAACCAATGGACATAAACTTTGTGGTTGATACGATCAAGTATTTCTATTAATTCAAGAAGGTGAAGGAGAATTAGAACAAGTAAGCGATAATTGACGTTCGGATTTTATGCTTGAGAATTTATAGTGATTAAACAACTAGAATGATAAACCTTAACCTTTTTTTTTGTTACATTATTAGTATGGTTGCCCGATTAGAGAATATGATGATTGGAGACACTAATTTTTTGAGGCGACTCCTTGTGTTGGTGTCAAAGTTTAATTAAAATTTATGTATTGCAGCACATTCATTTGCAGCCGTGTCTTCAGTAGAAGCATGTCGACAAGGCTTGGATGGTAGGAAAGATGTTGATCACTAGCACAACCAACTCATTTTTGGTAAAGTATCAAACAAAATTTCTGCTAATATTGTTAAGTTTTGAAATTGTGATGTTGAGTGTGTTTTCGAATGCTTGAAGTGTTGTACATGTTTGTTGGTTTATTTTACACTTGTGGACAATCCTACTGTGAGCGTTGCCATAATGCGAAGACAACTCAAAGAGTAATTAGAGCTCGCAAAGTTGATGCCTCCAAAGAATCTTTACTGGTGTTGTTAAGAAGATTAATGGGTTGTGGAGCCGTTTTGTATATAATGGTTGATCGATGTGGAGAGGGTCTATATGCCCCTTAACCATACAAGTGGGAGAATAATTGTGTATGATTCAATGACACCTAAAACCCACATACATCATGTTGGAAAAATTAGGTCTAATAGCTATGTTAAATTACATAGAAAATTAAGAAATAATTCATGCAATTATATATCAAAGTAATGGATGCACATAAGTAACTAGTGTTACATGAGCATGACATAATGGATTAGAAAAACCTGAAAATATGGTCAAGACAAGTGTTAGAAATTTTGTCCTTAAGATAAGTTTATGCCCCACTACGGTGCTCATGATTGATCGGCGCTTGTTTTCCAAGATACAACGACCACGTCTCTATAATAGTAGCACTCTAAATCAAAAGGTTCCATGAACCACTATTGTGTTGAAAACTCTCTCATATGGACTCAATGAGAGTCTCTAATATTTACTGCACCATATGTATGAATATGTATGATTAAAAGTTGTTTAATGACTATAGGGGGCTTCCCTGTTTATAGAATTTGAGATAACTCTTTGGAAATCATGTGACTATTCATGAAGAGTCAAAAGTTGCAACTATTCATTTGAATAGATACATCTTTCTACCAAAAGGCATCACTTCTAATTTCCATTCAATTAATAAATTTAAAATAATAGCAAGTGGCCCTTTACCATAGTGGTGAGGTGTTTAGCCCTTGTATGACTGTGTGGGTTCCAACTCCGTCGGTGACTAATCTAACATTTAATCTATCATTTGACCAATAATAATAATCATAATAAGGGTAAATTACATTTTACCCCTTCAGGTTTGGGGTCGATTGCAACCTCATACACCATCTTTAAAACATTTCAATTTCATATTTTACTTATCATTTTATTTTAATTTCATACATCCGTTAGAAAATCCATTAAGTGATGATGTGGCAAATATGGGATCCACATTTATGCTGATGTGGTTGTCAAATTTGTGCCATATGGCAAAAAATTTCTATGCATTTAAAAAATAATAATTTAATCAGAATATCAAATACTAAAATAATTAATTAAAGAAAAGTTAAAGAAAGAAAAGAAAAGAAAAGAAAAAAAACCCTGAACCCCATGTTTTCCCATTCCCCATCCCCAACCGCATTCACCCACAATTTCTTCTCCCTGCCTTCATTTGAAAGCCATAACCCAAGAAAAAAACTCACAACCTAATTCGCACCACCCAGATTGGCTCGATGCGTTTTTCATGTCTATGTCGATACACGCGCCAACGCTTTTTTTTATTTTTATTTTTTTTAGAGTAGAGGCAGTGGAGCTAGGGTGAGAGTAACACGATGAACCAGTTCTGGCCACTTTTGGTTTAAGCTCTTCCGATAGACGTGGTTTTCATCGTCCATCTAAAAAGGTAAAGCTTAATCGGACTCCAGTTCATCGAGCAAGGAGCGATGGAGATGAGATTGGTTAGCAACCTCAATGAGGTTCACATCGCAGCACTGTAGGAGTTCCTTTTCCTTTTTTTCCCCTATTCTCTCTGTTGTTTTTCTTCTGGGGCTTCACGGGTCGTCGAATTTTGGGCTTTAGGGGTGGATTTCTTGGCTTCAAGCCTTTAATAGATTAAGAACTAATCTGGACAGAGCAGTTGCGTGGATGTGGGTCGTGGTCGTTGTGTGGGTATGGTAGGTAGCAATTGTGCTATTGTTTTTTTCGTCGATGTTCCTCTTAAATTGTTTGATAATCAGAGAAAATTTATTTTAGATTTTGATGATCTGGATGATAAAATTAAGGGGGATAGGAATTTGACAATGGAGAAAGGCGTCGAAGTACAATGAAGAAAGGAGTGAAATTTGGCAATGGAGGAATTTGGGCGAATGTGACTGGGGATGGGGAACGGGAAGACATGAGTTTTAGGTTTTTTTTAAAAAAGCTTTTCTTTAATTAATTATTTTAGTTTTTAATATTCTAATTAAATTATTATTTTTAAATGCATAGATAAAAAATTTACCACGTGACACAAATTTGGCAGCCATGTCAGCACAAATGTGGATCCCATATTCATTACGTCATCACTTAACAGATTTTCTAACGGATGTATGAAATTGAAATAAAATTATAAGTAAATGTATGAAATTGAAATGTTTTAAAGATGTTGTATGAGGTTACAATCGACCTCAAACCTAGTGGGGTAAAATGTAATTTACCCTAATAATAATAATATTAAATTTTCCAACAATTCCCCACATGAATGGAAATTGACTCAACACTATGCAAACGACAACACGGACACTAGAGAGAGAATTCAATAGGAAAAGTACCGCATCGGGATAGGTAGCTTTAGGCTTTGAACCTTCCCTAGTGAATTACTATTGGATTTACTTGGCTAATTAGTGAATGCGATGTCTTGAACTGCTCAGCCATTTGTGTAAACCAAGACAATAGTAGTCACACAATACCCTTCTAGACACCCTGTGGTTGCTCAGTTGTGCTCATTTTGGTCTGGAACAATTTTCGGCTTCTCATGAGTGCTTTTAGAGAATTAAGCCTTTAGAAAATTCTCACAGGAATGGCCCCATTCCACACTCAAGTTAGGTGACTTCCCACTAAAAGCATCTTGCAATACCCCACTTGTTATTTCCAAGTATAGGAATCATTAAAAGCAAAGCTTATCCTAAACACGCTGTAGATAGCACTGTTTCATCATAGTACATGGGTAGGAGATTATGTCCGCAGTGCTCCTATTGAATCATCCACAATTCGGTTATCCCTTTGAACTTAGATCTTGGGATCTCCAGTCATCTAGGTTGGGTTGCCATTATGGCAGTTCTTAAGATGTAGGCTATTAACCCATTCCCCTTGATGATACAACTTACTCTCTAGTCAAACCTTTAATTAATTGGATCCATTAGGTTGATGACTATCTCTTATGATGCACAATTGCATTTATGAAATTATATTTCGTTCGAAAGTAGTTGTTTTCCAATGTAATTCCTCCAAATATGCGTTCGGACTTGATAAGTAATTTGTTAACGCTTGAGTAACTCCCCCACAGTTAAGGTATTTGTAAGAAAGTCTCCAACTTTGCCATAGCTTAATTACTCATTACAAGAGATGTCATTTTAATTGTCTCATTCAATTAGCAAATTATATTTCCATTCTCTTAAGTAAATGTCATATCTCACAAATAGATAAGCTACGCCCACAATTCTTTGCTAATTGTGGTTAATTTAACGTCATTTTAAATCGATTAGTTTTTTACTTTAAGAGGTAAGAAACAACTAAGATAGACCTTATATATCTATCTTTTTAGGCCTTCGTGCCTCACCACCCATTATGGAAAACACATTTCTGGCAATTGTTGCCTTTAGCCTCTAAACTTAGCGAGATTTAATAGTTAGGACTTCACTCTTTAACTAAAGACAACCACAACTTTCTTTGCAACATATGTGAACTATCAATATGATTAATTTGTAGTGCAATAGCAATGTTGATAGTGCAAATACCTTAATTGATAGTGCAATAGCAATGACGTCATGGTAAAATAATCATGTTTCATCCCCTATGTATATGTATATATATGTGTCTCACGTTACATACTATTGTAATGCATGATATCCCAAGACATGTAATATTAGTATATACTATATATACGATATCTCGAGCCTTCAGTCTTTTTGTATCAACACACATTGACACATAACCATGCATAAACTTTCCAAGTGAAACGAAACATCCTTTCATAAAAAGTTATTTCACTTCTTCTCAGATTTTCTTATCACCTCTACATCATATGCCAAGAGGCAAGAGATATCCATTTAATATATCAAATGCAACCAGCTCATGTTCCTTCATAATACTCGCATACAATCCATACCAATTAAAAGTCACGGTTTCATTCAAATCTAGCACTGACATTCACAATGTCACATCCCGGCCTGGGGCGGACCACTTCGCGGGCCCAACTCTGCCATAGCACAATATTGTTGGCTTTGGGCCCCGACCACACCCTCACAGTTTTGTTTTTAGGAACTCACACGAGAACTTCCCAGTGGGTCACCCATGGGAGTGCTCTCACGTGCTACTTGCTTAACTTCAGAGTTTCGATGAACTCCAAAGCCAGTGAGCTCCCAAAAGGCCTCATGCTAATTAGAGATGAGAATGTACACATAAGGCTTAGAGGGACAATTGAGCAAATGTATGAGAAATAACCGAATGAGTAGCACCACAATCAATCAACATTCTAGCAAAGTGACCAAGAACATTTAACGTACCCATTATCAAATCGGGATTGTTTTAAGCATCTTGCACTGAGAGGTTATGAATAGGGCCCTGAGGCTGCTGCCGTCCACCTTGACCTCTACTCGACTGGCTAGTACATCTAGGTGTACTACGGCCTTACCCTGTCTGATTAGGCTATCTGGATGACCATGCACTGCTAGAGGCAACCTCTCCCTGCTGTGGCTGCACTATGGAATACCACTGCGATCTACCGGCATGACAAGAAGGATACGGGGTATACCCTTCAGGGTACTGAGAATACCCAATCTGGTAACCACTCGGGTAATACGGATCCTAATGATATGGGTACGGTGCGGCAGAATAAGGGGCGACATCACCTTGATAATGGTAAGCATCCCAGGACTCGTCTGACCATATCCACTCGGGGCTGGAGTCTGCTGACTCGGAACTGGTAGTGGTAAGGAAGGCAATTGGGGCCTTTGCTAACTCTGTGGATAATTCGTTGCCCGATGTCCTATCTTTCCACAAGTGAAGCATCCTCGACTACCTTGTCTACACTCGCCAACATGACGACTGTTACACCTTCGACAATACGGTCCAGCTGAACCACCTGAACCACGAGTATCTCGCTGCCTATGAAAATGTGGGCCTCGTGAGAGCTTCTAAGACATCTTATGATCTTAAAATTCCTTAAAACCCTCTAGCTTACGAGCACATAACCAGTGCCAACATTAGGGCTTCACTGTTCAAAGGTTTTTCGAAGGTTTCAAGTCAAACTAAGGGTACCAATTAGTTCACCAGGTTGTAAGGAGCACGAATAGGGTACTGGTAACCTTGATCCGTGACTAGATTGTGAGGTATGGTGAGTGACCGTACAACAGCAAGGGAAATGGTAGAAAATTCGAGAGAAATGGGAGCGAAGGTTGACATAAACGGGAAGAAAGGGTGTGCATGTGTGCATGTATTGTGTGTGTGTGTTTATCCAATCCTAACCAATCCACAACAAGCCAATTCTTTTGGGTCTAATTAAGTAGGAATTATTCAAATGGGCCCAATATAGCGTACACACACAACCACAACCATGTAATGGTAAAAACGTCAATTCCCGTCGTCGATAAAATTATTTCGGGCGATGGAATGTAACTTTCTTCTCATAACAATCAATATTGGCCTGATTATAATGTAGCCAATCAGTGCCCAAGATGACATCAAACTCAACAATATCTAACGGGATGAAGTTAGCAGGTATAACCACATCCTCCACTAACACAAGGCACCCTGGGTATATCCAACTAACCTGATAGTTCTCTCCTCTAGGCATCGAAACCTCTAACTCAAACACGAGATGTGTGGGATTAGGTTGTGTCAATTGAGCAAATGTATGAGAAATAACCGAATGAGTAGCACCACAATCAATCAACACTCTAACTAAGTTACCAAGAATGTTTAATGTACCCATTATCAAATCAGGATTGTTCTGAGCATCCTGCACTGAGAGGTTATGAATAGAGCCCTCAGGCTGCTGCCGTCCACCTCGACCTCTACTCGACTGACCACTATGTCCAGGTGTACTACGACCATGCCCTGTCTGATTAGGCTGTCTGGATGACCCTGCACTGCTAGAGGCAACCTCTCCCTGCTGTGGCTGCACTCTAAAATACCACTGCGATTTGCCGACATGATAAGGAGGATACAGGGTATACCTTCCAGGGTACTGAGGATACCCACTTTGGTAACTACTCGGGTAATACGGATCTTGAGGATACAGGTACAGTGCTACAGAATAAGAGGCAACATCACCCTGATAATGGTAAGTACCCCCACGACTCGTCTAACCATATCCACTCGGGGCTGGAGTCTGCTGACTCGGAACTGGTAGTGGTAAGGAAGGCAATTGGGGCCTTTGCTAACTCTGTGGACAATTCGTTGCCCGATGTCCCATCTTTCCACAAGTGAAGCATCCTCGACTACCTTGTCTACACTGGCCAACATGATGACTGTTACACCTTCGACAATATGGTCCAGCTGAACCACTAGAATTGCCAGCATCTCGCTGCCTTTGAAAATGTAGGCCTCCGGCGAACCTACCCCCTCTACGCTAGCCCGCAGAATTCACATCTCCACTAGATGAACTCGAACTAACCCCCACTTTTTTACCAAATTGACACACCCCGACCCAAAATATCGAGGCGTGCTGGCCGTGACGTGCGAGTGACGTAGCCCTCTGCACTGTGCGGAAGAACTTAAACGAATAAGTGAGGAAACGAAAAGCAAACCGAATAGTTTACATAATAAGGATAAGTGAGTGAGAGTGATGAAAATAGATGCATAACAACACAACATCAAAGTTCAAGTATCCTAGGTGCAATCTAGAATAAATACGAACTAAATAAATGATAGCCAGAAAAGTCTACATGGATGGCGCTCTGTCAGAACTGTCTTGATGCCTCGTTTGCCACCAACGTCACCGCTACCTAAAACCTGGAGGGGCGCAAAACAGAAAATGTGAGTGGGCAAAAACAAAGCTTTTCCAAAACCGTTTCAATATCAAAGCAGGAACCCCTCTTTGTAAAACCTGTATACTTTCCTAGAAAATATGATACGCATTCATATATCTAATCATGCTGAAAAATGATAAATCTCAAGTATGCCATGTTCGAATACGCCATGTCATAATATCACATCAAACCATATAAGCATCAAGTAGGTGAGACAAATCAAATCATAATATACGAGTAATATCAATACGTTAGCCGGAGTCACCAAACATGACGTGTACGGCTGAATCTATAGCTCCTCAACCAAATCCTGCATATGAGTTGAAACCACCTATAGTGGTCTGTACGACAGGCTGGGTGTATAATATTACGCACAGTGCTATGATCACGTGAAGGCTATGTGACGAATCGCAAGTCACCTACGAGTCGGAATCACCTATAACGGTCTGTTTGACAGGTTGGCACCTGCCTTGGATCCAAGGTTAGCGTACGGTGTGGGAGGTGAACGATCACGTGAAGGCTAGGCCTTACTCTGGTGGAACACAAACACTGGGGTCCATGATTATGAGCTATATCACAATCTCATCATCATCACAACTACCACTAGCAAACATACTCACCTGACTTACCTGAGCGTCCATGGCACCAATCCATAACCAACATAAAACATAATAAACAATAACAATATTCGACATGGCATTTCAATTATAAAACCATTAAAAAAACATAAATTTCTGGGAAAAATACCAATTATATATATATACTAAAAACAAAAGCCGACTCACTGATAAGTAGAAGGGTCGTAGCCCCTAAGCCTGATATGGCTGCGCTCGTCCCCTGGGTAGGCTTCACCTATATGCGAAACAACTATAAAACCGTCAATTAAACGCACATAACCAACCTTAGATAATAACTTCTCATACATTATTCAATTGGGGTGTTTGAATATACCAACATGTTCTACTCAAACCCACAATCACCTACATATTTTTAGAAAAAAATTATGGTGTCCCAGGCGTCCCCATGCGCAAGCCAAGGCACGGCCACACGCGCCGCCCACCCGCAGACACGTGCTTGGCACACTGACGGAATCCCTAACGGCGTTAGGGAATATTCCATCAAAAGTAACAGCTTATGTTAAATCTAACCCAACATTGCTAGAATATTCCGTCAAACTTGATGGAATATTATTCGTCTCCTACCTCAATTCACCGGAATCCAGCACTAGCGATCGTTCTGTCGCTGGATTTTGGAAAAATCTTCATATCTCTATATCTCACTCAAATGTTAACCAAACTTCATGAAACTTACACCAAATTAAAGCTTAGGAAGTGTAGACTAGGAATATACCACTTTGAGGTTTAAAACTCATCGGAAACTCGCCTAAAAATTTCCATGGAAATCGGCCAAAGATTGAACTCACGATCCCGACATCCAAAAACCACCAAACTTGGTCTCCGAGCTTCATCAAAGCGTTCTAAGACCTTCTATGATCTTAAAATTCCTTAAAACCCTTTAGTTTATGAGCACATAAATAGTGCCAACATCGGGGCTTCACGGTTCAAAGATTTTTCGAAGGTTTTAAGTCAAGCTAAGGGTACCAAGGAGTTCACCAGGTTGCAAGGAGCATGAAGAGGGTACTGGTAACCTTGATCGGTGACTAGATTGTGAGGTATGGTGAGTGACCGTACAACAGCAAGGGAAATGGTAGAAAATTCGAGAGAAAAGAGAGAGAAGGTTGACAGAAACGGGAAGAAAGGGTTTGTACGTGTGCATGTAGTGTGTGTGTGTGTTTATCCAATCCCAACTAATCCACAACAAGCCCAATTCTCATTGGGGTCCAACTAAGTAAGAACAATTCAAATGGGCCCAATGTAGCGCACACACACACAACCACGACCATGTAAGGGTAAAAGCGTCAATTCCCGTTGTCGATAAAATTATTTCGGGACGGGCTATCACACACAAGGCATTTAATTATAATCACTACTACAAAAAACCCTTTGCATGACAAAATAAGTTTGTTGTGCAAAGTACAATTTCGTCGCGCAAAACCTTGCACGACGAAATTTTGGTCACACAAAGCTCATGAAGATAGGGTTTGTGTGACGAAACATTTTGTCACACAAAGATTTTTTTAAATTTTTTTTAATTATATGAAATTAATTTAATATTTTGCACGACGAAATTGTTGCGCAAGGTTTTTGATTTTTGACTTTATTATTTCTCTTATATTAATTTAATTATATTAATTGTTTGCGCGATGAAATATTTGGTAGCGCAAGATTTTTTGAAATTTTACTTTTTTTTAATTTAATTTAATTTAATTGTATGATTTTATTTTTTTTAATTACTTTAATTTAAATTGACATATTCAAAATAAAATTGCATATGAAAAATAATGATCAAATTGTGCGATATATATAATGTATTCAAAATGTACACATAAATTAACAAAATAAAATAATAAAATCCTAATGCAAGTCTATTGTGGTGGTAGCGGCAGGGGATATGGTTCGATAGCGTCTTAATCCTCAACTTTAGTTGTCAAAGTCTCGACGATTCCCTACAAAAAATAAATATGGTCAAATAACCAAAAATATAACATAAAATAATACAAAAAAATTGGCATAATCTCCCCTAAAATTGGTATATCCCAAATCCGACCCCAAACTCCACCCTCACCCTATACTTGACCCCAAACCTTGCACCAAACTCAAAATTAACTCAAAAAACACATATCAATGAAAACAAAATTAAAATTTGGGGAGAATATACCTTTTAGCAAGATTGAGAATGAGTGAGAATGAAAGGGAGGAGTGAGTGTGAGAGAATTGAGGAGATAGTGAGAGAAACATAGATGAGAGAGTGAGTGAGAGTGAGAGATAGTGAAGAGAGAGAAAAGAGATTAAGTGAGAATAGTGAGTGTGACAGAGGGTCAGATTTTGGGAGAGGGAAGAGAGAGAAAAGAGATTAAGTGAGAGGAGTGAGTGTGAGAGAGGGTTAGATTTTGGGAGAGGGAAAGAGAGAGGAGAGGTAAGAGTAGAGAAAGACATTGAGAAAATTGTGGAGGAGTAATTTTGGTTTTAAAAATCGTATCACTTCGCGCAACAAAGGATGCGAGTTTGCGCCATGAAATATTGATCGTGCAAAGTCTTAAAAACATTATAAAAAAAATTTCATGCATCCCATTTTTGGCGACCGCCCAAATTTTTAGAGTTTTGCATGATGAGCTGTTAGTTGCGCAAAGTTATGCAAGATGAAGGATTGATCGCACAAAGTCTTTAAAAAAATTAAGAAAAAATTCCCGCATGCCATATTTGGCTCCCGTCCAAATTTAAGGATTTTGCGCGACGAAAGATTTGTCACATCCCGGCACGGGCTCGACTCTGCCATAGCATAATATTGTCCGCTTTGGGCTACACCACACTGTTGGAAGTATGCCCACAAAGCCACTCATTGGATGTAATAGCTTTTGGAATACTTATTGTATTAAACTTTTATATGTTTAATGGAGGGCAAAGCTTATTGTTAATCACTATTTATTGTATCTTGTGTTTAAGCAATAAAGGAATCCAAGGAATGTATTTGATCTAAGAGATAAGTGATCTAAGTGAGTTAGATTAACGAGACCTTTCTCTTATGTTCATTCCTAAAACGTTCCTAGCCATAGGGTTGCCAATTGGGCATTGACAATCCGCTAAGGTTAGTATGTGTTATGCCGACTCAAACGTGAATATGACAAGTCTCAAGTCATTTAGTGTTGGACACTAAGACAAACACATAGGTGCTCGAAAGAGTAATCGAGTACACTGAACTACGATCAAAAGAGAGTTCATACATACATGTCATGTAAGAACTCGAGAGTTACAATATGCAAAGTAGTCCTTTGACCTGAGGCATGATAGATGTCTAATGGTTAGGTTCTTGATCTTTGATTATGTCAAAGACATTCCATTGGAGTGTCCACGACATTGTTGTGGTCAAGCTACCTAGTCATGTAGGCGTATGAATGCACAACAAGGGATCTCTAACCTTCCATGATGGAAGGAGAATACTCTAAGATATGATTCGAGAGTCTTTGGCCAAAGCATATGAATATGACTTAGGAAGTTTGTTCCAAATCATATGCAATTGAATCATATAGATAAGTATCACATTGGATATTAGACATGAAACAAACTATCACTTAAACAATGTGATTAAGAGTATTGTATTAGAGAAGGACCGTATTGCATTGTAGTTGTAACTAGATAGGTTCTCCAACCACTTCTACTTAGCTTGGGTAACCATGACATGCTGCTAGGTGTCACTCATGGTTTGTGGAAGCCCTAAAGATTAGCAAACACTAATCTTAAGGGAGAATTGAAATGTGGTTTCAATTCACAATCGATAGTTAAGAGTAACGATCGCCCACTACCTCGCTAATTGGAACCTAATGGATCATACAATGAGTAAAGATGAAAGTGAAGTAATTAAATGAAATGGATATGCAATTAAATGGTTTAATTGAAGAATGGTCAAAGTTAATTAATTAGTTAATTAATTATACGAAACGTTCGTATTGGGCTTTTAAGTTGGTTTTGGGTTTCGGGGCCCAAAAGTGTTTTGGCCCACAAGGCCCATTATGTTTAAGTTGTATGACAACTAAAACAAAATGGGCAATTAGCCCAAAGACTAAGCTAAGGCCGGCCATTAGAGTGATGGTCGCAAACTTGGTTTAATTACAAGTTTGCCACTCTGATAGGAGCATATTTATGCAACTTAATTGGCTTGTTCTCGTGCATGTGCGTTGTGTTTCCTTAGTTATTTTAGTGTTTGAAGTCATTTTCGTGTGTTTTTAGATTCTAAGGACAAAGTATGTAAGAAGATGCATTTTGAAGCCTTTTGGAGCAGTTTTGGGCATGAAATGGATAGCATAAGCTTGGAGCAATGTAGATGGACGAAATTGATGACCAAAGCATGCTAGGAATCAGTCAAAGAGAGGAAGAAAAATTAATTCAAATCTGCCACATCTTTTGGTTACACCTTTTCCCTAAAATCTGGCACACCTTTTCCCTAAAATCTGCCATGCTTTTGAATTTACCTTTTCCCTAAAATCTGGCACAACTTTTCCCTAAAATCTGCAACACTTTTTGGATTTGGGCTGAAATTATGTCATTCTAAATTAATTAGGGATTAGAACTTTCCCATCCCTATAAATAAACTCTCTTGTTTCAGCCACAATTACACCATTCACATCCATTCTCTCCCATTCACGCAGAAACTATTCCATCTCTCTTTGCCGCACCACCCCTTCTATCCTAAACCATCCCCTTCATCCATACACATCAACCATACCCCTTTAGCACTTGTGCCGCAGCAAGGAGAAGAAGAAGGAACCTTGGACGTTTGAAGATTGGAGCGTTTTAGGTGTAATTCGTTTCATGTCTCTTATGTTTAATTTCTGTTTACTTTGCCTTGTTGTGAACATGAGTGACTAAACCCCTCTTGGCTAGGGGTGATTTCAAAGCCATGATTATGTGTGTAATATGAATTGATAAATTTCAGTTATGGATTATTGAGTTTTGAATGAAATTGGCTTAACCGTTGGATTGATAACTTATTTGTGTTTGTTGATTGAGGGTCGACACTTAATTGGCTTGCATAAATCTGATGCTAGAGTATAAGTAAGTTTCACATAATCGTTACAAGCTTATATTCATATGTAGTGAAGGTCGTTGGTCACGATCGCGTTAAGTTCAATTCCTAGCATGAGTAACATGATGTCATAGTTATAAGTGTTTTGTCAATGCTTATGATTTTCATTGAACATAATGATCTTTGAATGTATCTCTTTTATGATGTCATGTAGAGGACTTTTGGAGAATGCTTTAGGTTGTCGAATGATGTCATCCAATCTAATAACTTAAGGAAAATCTGAGAATTAACTAGTGATGTCACGGTTAATTTGGGGCATTGTCGTTCATGATTCAATAAGAAGTAACTGAAAATCAATTCGTTTGCATACAAATCATGTGTAGAGAAAGAACCTCTAGCTTGTCCATCATTCATCTTAATCCCCAAATTCATTTTGCAATCTGTTTAGTTCTAGAATCTGTTTTGTTAATTTGAATTCGTCCAAATCAAACCCCCCATTTACTTTCTTGTTTCAAATTATTCTAAACTTGTTTTGTTTGTGTTTTTAAGGCAGTTTTGAGTCTTTTGGTTGCTGTTTTGAGTTTTTGGTTTGTTTTAGTGTTTTAAATTCTAGTTTTGTATTCTTTTAAGTCTAGTTTAGTGTTTTAAACTTTGTTTTTACGTTTTTAAGTCAATTTCCAAGTGTTTAGCAATCCCTCCTAATCCCCGGTTTAGAACGATCCCTACTTACATACTTTACTACAATTGATAAAAAGAGGGTTTTATTTGTGTGTTAAGATAATTTTCACATCAAATTTTGGCGCCGTTGCCGGGGATTAGCAACTTTGCTAATCCCTTGGATTGCTTTTGTTTTGTTTATTTTACTTTGTTTCTGATTTTGTTAAGTTTCTGGCCTTGTTTTGTTTTCTTGTTTTAGGTACTAATTTATGACTCGAAGTTCTCAAATGGTTCGTGAGAATATCTTGGACTTTGACGACGGTTTTGAGAGGACTTTGAGAAGGGCTAGAAATCAGCAAGAACACAACCCACCTAGCCCGAAACCTGACCTTGAAGAACAAGAGGAACCCTCAGCACAAGTAGGTGAGGAAGTGCAAGGCATGGCCATGGACAACCAGACACTCAAGGAGCTTTCTGCCTCAGGATTGGATAATGCCGCACCTTTGTGTATCCAATATCCCACGGCTGCTCAAGTTGTTTGCTCAAGTATGACACCCATCAACGTGGATGGGAATATTTTGAAGATGAAGGCCTTTCCATTCTCTTTAATGGATAAAGCCAAAGATTGGTTGTACAAGTTGGCTCCCGGCACTGTCACATCTTGGGAGGCAACCCATGCAATTCAACAAAGGAAGCCCTAGGAATCACTCCAATTCCAGATTTGCGTTCCTAAAACCCTTCTCTTTGTTGATTCTTTCTAATCTGCCCAGTTTTGCATTTTAGTTGCTGTTTGTGTGTTTCTTTATGTTTGGTGTGATTTTATGCTTGAAACATTGAGGACAATATTTGATTTAAGTGTGGGGGGGTAACTAAATGTTTTTGATACAAATTCGTGGGATTTTATCACCCATTACTTATAGACTTGTTCCTTGCTGTTTTCAGGTGTTTTTAAGCTGTTTTAGTGCTTGTTAGTGTGTTTTGACTTAAACATCCGAAAATCACATAAAAATTTGAAAAATAGTTTTGAAAATACCAAAAAGAGTTGTTTTTGAGTCGTTTTGGTGTGTTTGTGTCTTAGGTACCTTCCAACACAATGATGAGGATTTGGTTTTGAATTACATAACTATTAAAGAAAGTTACAAGCATGTATTAAAGTTTGATATGTTCTTGGCTTATGCTTAGTTGTAGTTGATGTTTATGAACTCACATTTGATTACAAAGTGGTTAAAATCAGTTTTTGTAACATGCTTGAAGGAAAGAACTCAACTAATGCTACATCCTTGTGAGACTTGAGCCTTTACTTCTTTTGGAGAGTTATAATCTGTGATCTCTTGTGTTCTTAAGTCGTTGCATGATCTCATTATTTTTTGTTTGGTTGCTACTTAGAATGCATGCGTATCATGATAGAACTAAATGCTAGAACTTATATCTGTTTCATTCAAAGCATGGTATTGAATTGCATAACACACGATCAAGATAAAGTTGTGTAGTTGCCACTTAAGCCAAATAGCCGTACTCCTTGTTCATTTGTTTTGTAGGATTTAACCCTGTTGAGCCTTGTTTAGCCTTTATTCTTTGTTAACCTACATTATCCCTACCTAGCCTAGAATAGGATCATCCATACCCTTGTTCTTAAAGGATAGTGAGCATGACTTAAAATGAATTTTTTTTTAGTACATTATGCAAGGAAATGAGTGTGGGGGAGTGAATGTTTGTTTTTGAGCTCAATGTATGTTTTGGGGTTTAAAAGAGTAGAAAAGAAGTGAAAAACGTATGAAAAGAAAAAGAGCTTGAAAAAGAAAAAAAATAAGCGTTTTAATGTTGATTGTTGAAGAAAGGGTCCAATACATCAAATATGGCCCTAAAGTGAGTGAATTCTCCCATTTTTGTTCAAAAGTTGAGTTTGCATTCAAAAGTGAATTCTAAGTTGATTTCAATGTTTAGCACACTATTTCTTTAAGAACCTTTGTTTTCCATATCATTTCTCTGTTAACCAAACACCCTAAGCCCCGTTACAACTCTTACACTTCTATCTTGGGTGTTATGTGTTCGATATGTGGAGTTTGGGATTGGTATGAGCATATGGTGTCAATGGTTTTTGCATCTAAGTAGTAGCATCCCTTTCATGAGATCATATTCATATGTTCACTTATAACTTCATAAAAGTGCTTTCTTTGTTAAAACGTATGTGAGTTTTAGTTTTCATGTTCACATCAATCTTCTCACATATACCTAGTATAAGGAGTGTAGTTAGAAAATCTGAGTGAAAATTGAGTGTATATCTAGTAAGGATTTGAGGGAATTCTCTAAGGCATGTTACTACATTCAAAATGTTGTTTTCATTGATTAAATGTGAACTAGTGAATGATGACTATGGTTAAGTTTGTGCTTAAGGATTTGGATGGCCAAAATCTGTGTAAGTAGTGATCTTTAATGTGTCATGTGCATTGGAAATCCCTGAGGCAAATGTTGGAAGGTTTAGGTTGTGTTTTGTTTTGTTTCGTTTTGTTTTCTTTCTTTTGTTCGTTTTGCTCGAGGACTAGCAAAAGTTAAGTGCGGGGGAATTTGATAGGAGCATATTTATGCAACTTAATTGGCTTGTTCTCGTGCATGTGCGTTGTGTTTCCTTAGTTATTTTAGTGTTTGAAGTCATTTTCGTGTGTTTTTAGATTCTAAGGACAAAGTATGTAAGAAGATGCATTTTGAAGCCTTTTGGAGCAGTTTTGGGCATGAAATGGATAGCATAAGCTTGGAGCAATGTAGATGGACGAAATTGATGACCAAAGCATGCTAGGAATCAGTCAAAGAGAGGAAGAAAAATTAATTCAAATCTGCCACATCTTTTGGTTACACCTTTTCCCTAAAATCTGGCACACCTTTTCCCTAAAATCTGCCATGCTTTTGAATTTACCTTTTCCCTAAAATCTGGCACAACTTTTCCCTAAAATCTGCAACACTTTTTGGATTTGGGCTGAAATTATGTCATTCTAAATTAATTAGGGATTAGAACTTTCCCATCCCTATAAATAAACTCTCTTGTTTCAGCCACAATTACACCATTCACATCCATTCTCTCCCATTCACGCAGAAACTATTCCATCTCTCTTTGCCGCACCACCCCTTCTATCCTAAACCATCCCCTTCATCCATACACATCAACCATACCCCTTTAGCACTTGTGCCGCAGCAAGGAGAAGAAGAAGGAACCTTGGACGTTTGAAGATTGGAGCGTTTTAGGTGTAATTCGTTTCATGTCTCTTATGTTTAATTTCTGTTTACTTTGCCTTGTTGTGAACATGAGTGACTAAACCCCTCTTGGCTAGGGGTGATTTCAAAGCCATGATTATGTGTGTAATATGAATTGATAAATTTCAGTTATGGATTATTGAGTTTTGAATGAAATTGGCTTAACCGTTGGATTGATAACTTATTTGTGTTTGTTGATTGAGGGTCGACACTTAATTGGCTTGCATAAATCTGATGCTAGAGTATAAGTAAGTTTCACATAATCGTTACAAGCTTATATTCATATGTAGTGAAGGTCGTTGGTCACGATCGCGTTAAGTTCAATTCCTAGCATGAGTAACATGATGTCATAGTTATAAGTGTTTTGTCAATGCTTATGATTTTCATTGAACATAATGATCTTTGAATGTATCTCTTTTATGATGTCATGTAGAGGACTTTTGGAGAATGCTTTAGGTTGTCGAATGATGTCATCCAATCTAATAACTTAAGGAAAATCTGAGAATTAACTAGTGATGTCACGGTTAATTTGGGGCATTGTCGTTCATGATTCAATAAGAAGTAACTGAAAATCAATTCGTTTGCATACAAATCATGTGTAGAGAAAGAACCTCTAGCTTGTCCATCATTCATCTTAATCCCCAAATTCATTTTGCAATCTGTTTAGTTCTAGAATCTGTTTTGTTAATTTGAATTCGTCCAAATCAAACCCCCCATTTACTTTCTTGTTTCAAATTATTCTAAACTTGTTTTGTTTGTGTTTTTAAGGCAGTTTTGAGTCTTTTGGTTGCTGTTTTGAGTTTTTGGTTTGTTTTAGTGTTTTAAATTCTAGTTTTGTATTCTTTTAAGTCTAGTTTAGTGTTTTAAACTTTGTTTTTACGTTTTTAAGTCAATTTCCAAGTGTTTAGCAATCCCTCCTAATCCCCGGTTTAGAACGATCCCTACTTACATACTTTACTACAATTGATAAAAAGAGGGTTTTATTTGTGTGTTAAGATAATTTTCACATCACACTCACAAGAAATAAAGTATAAATTCAAGTTTATAGCTTTATTTCTTTTAGGGTTCTCTTAATAGAAATTGGGTGAAAACATTTTCTCTCTATTTTCTCTAAAGAGGCCGGCCACCTAGGGAAGGAAATCTGGCAATTTCTTCTTCCCTAAGTCATCCATTTTATCTTCACATTTTATCTTTGGTGTAGAGACTTGGAGACATCAAGCTTTTGGTGTTTTGGAGAACACATCCTCAAGGAAGCAAGGAGGTGACTTGAAGGCGCTCCACTTGGGTGAATCCCTTGTTTAAACAAGGATGAGCTTCAAGGGTAATGAACTCTAAATCTTCTCTTCTCTTTAAAGTTGTTAAAGAGTTATGGTTCACCATATACTAGGCTTTGAAAGTCATGGGTTTTATGAATTGTTTTTTAATGCATGTCTACTTTAATTTGTTAATAGTTTGCATATGTATTCAAATGTTCTTAAATGTTCTTAGCTAGGACTAAATTTATCCTTCACACACCGTCATGGTTTTGTTTTGGAAACTCACACGAGAACTTCCCAGTGCGTCACCCATCCTAGGATTGCTCTCGCACAAACTCGCTTAACTTCGGAGTTCTAATGGAACTCGCTTAACTTCGGAGTTCTAATGGAACTCGAAGTCAGTGAGTTCCCAAAAGCCCTTGTGCTAGGAAGATGTGGGAATGCACATATAAGGCTTGCAAGATTCTCACATTTGGGTAATGTGGGATCTTACAATATTGGTCCGTCGCGAAATTTATAAAAATAATTTTATGAATAATCAAAAGAAAATAATTTTATTTTACAATTTAAAATATAAATATATTAAAATGATTAAGATTTAGGCAACCAAATGTGCATTCCTCACGCAAAGAAAATAATTTTAAAAAAAATATTTTAACAATATAAAATATAAAAAATAAATTAAAAAAAAATCGGTGGAGTGAGCTTAGTCTGGTTGTGATTTTTTAGGGTAATTATTTTCAAGTTTCTGTGCTTTGTATCATAACTCTACTAATTTTGGGAATCTGAAATTTATTGTGACGATTGGGTGGCATAGATGGGTAATCATTATTGCTAATTGCTTGTGCTGGTTAGTCTTTTGTTCAGTTGGTGTTGCGTGTTTGTGCCTGTGTTGGGTGACGTTTGTGTTTCCCGAGGGTTATTTTGCTTGTGTTTCTCTCGTGTTGCTGTGTATATTTATTCTGCAGGTGTTGTGCTTGTGTTATGGTGTGTTGATCTTTTATTCTAATCCTTCAAACTTTTATCTCAGAATGACTTTTATCTCCCAACTCGAAGCCTCATCCTCTTAGGATCCCTTCCAGCCCTATGTTGCCTTCGTGGGTGAATATATTTGCTTCTCCCCAACCCGAGCATCCACCACTGGTGGTGGAGGAGGCGAGGGGAACTTTTACACTTGAGAGTGGTGTACTACGGTGCCAACTTCGCTTTTGTCGAACCTTAGTGTGGAGCATAAGGCGAGCAAGGTTCTTATGGGGAAATAGATTGAAGCGAGGATCATTAAGTGGAAATGGACCTTGGGGATCGGGGGTGAAAAATCCTTTTTACCTGAATCATTTTGGGCATCACTGGTATGCTGTCTAATGCACCGAGTTAGAGTAGTTGAAGTATGTGTATGATAATAGACCTTGGTATGTCAGTGGTCAAATTTTTCCTATGGAGAAATGGACAACGTATTTTTGTGATGTGGAGATGATCTCTAGCTTGAGAGTTTGGGTGTGTATTCCTAGGCTTCTAGTTCAGTACCGTGATGCAGAGATTTTAGAAGTCACTAGCAAGGGAAGCCCGCGCGATGCTGCGGGATTGAAAGTTGTACAAATTTTTTGTACGTAGTATTATTTACACACAACAGATAATACTTGATGTGTATCCATATTATTTACATACAAAAGATGAGTAAATAATCCTATTTACATATAAAAGATAATACTCATTCTACATGTACACAACAGTTACATACCAAAGATTTACTATATTGTCCACTGGTCCTTTCCTTTGATAGTGCAGTGAATTGACTTAAAGCTTGCAGCTTCTGGGAACTAAAAAAAGGAGGAAAACAAAAGTTAGACTATGTAATGTGTATTTGCTTGGCAGTACTATGTGGCGCAATGAATATAATTAAATCGAAGAGATTAGAAGTATGAATATTAAAGAACATAGGTGTATCCATTCCCAATTTTTTTTCTCATCCAAATCAACATGCGAAATCAACTCAAAAATAAAGCTAACTACATGCTGAATCAACTCAAAAGTCACATAGATAGGCGCAAACATGTTGCAATCCATAGTTGGCAATACAAACATATTCTCATCTTACTTAAGCAACAAAAAACACCATCTCATTAACTCATAACAATCTGATACATGCATATAAAGCATGCACATTTACCATCTTTTTGCATTTTGGTCTTAGAAAAATGAGAGAACAATAAAAAAAAATTAAATAAATAAATTAGGAAATCTAATCTGTGCATGCAGAAAAAACCCAACAGCCTAAAAAGATGAGTATATGTAGTAGCAATCGTGTAAGAGTAACAATACTGGAAAAATTAAAACGCTTTTGTAAGATCTAATAAAAATTGAAATAAAAGAAAGGATCTGAGATGTGAGAGACATATACCACGTGTGTTCTAAGTTTGATGTGCAATGTAAAGGTGGCGGTGGCTGATGGCATTGATCCTTTCTGGGAGAAAATGGGAAGAAGGATCTGCAAGAGACTGAGAGTGTGGAGACTATGTTGCATTTATAGGATGGTAATTGATAAAGGCAAGAGTGGATCATAAGAATAGATTGACTTACAGTGGCTGACATATTTGTTATTAGGATGATCCTTGTATTTCACTCTGAAATGCATCTTATATAAAACTGACTGAAAAATTTATGCAAATATAATTACAAAAATTAAATCATAGTAAAAAAAACAATCGATTTGAAGAGAGAGAGAGAGAGAGATACAACATTGATCATACATGAAAACGATGAAGGCACTTGTAGGCTTCTTAGGATTATTTGGATCCTTTGCGGCGTTCTTGCTCGTGCCAGCGCTTTTGCTCTTTAACCTATCAAAATTAAAAAAAAAAAAAACACAAACAAACCACTACTATTATCCTGCTCACCTTGTCCAGATTCCATGATTCCAAATAACCCAAAAGGTAAAAACAAACACAAAAAGAATAAGGAAATATAAAACCTAGGTAAAATTTCACAAACAAATTAGCAACAATTTTCCATTAAGAAAAAGAAGCGATAATAATTATCCCTCAAAGAATAAAAAAAGAATGCCCACAATTTTGCTTGGCAAATACTCCAGCTTTGTATCTTCCTAACATAGGATCTATTATTTTCCTGTAAGAAATATTATTGTCTCGATGCTCATTGGAATATAAGGGAATGCATGTAGTTTTCACATTTTGAAAGTAACTGAAGTTCTTACAAAAAAAAAGTAAAATTGTTTGCAATCTGTCTTTGCGTACCAACAATGTGAAGCCAAAGTGACAATGCGAATTCACATTCCAAATTGAAGGAAAAAAAATGAAAAACTAAAGATATCAACCTTTTGTTCAGTCTCAGTCTGATGGCTGATAATATATCCAATGGGAATATATTTTTCTTTTTCTATTCGATTTTTAACCGGTTCTTGGGGAAAAATTGTTTTAGTGTAGAGGTTAGTAAATCTTTATCATTGTAGTTGTATTATTATTTTTCAAAAGATGTAAAGGCAGAGCAAGATGAACAGCACGTTTACAAAGGTTTTGAAAGGCTTAGATTCAACTTTCAAATATGTAAGACTCTGAGCTTCAAAACAAACCCAATTGCACTTTTAGTTCACTAACCCCATTGAATAAAATCCAATTCAATAAAATAACAGAAAATTAAACAACCCAAAAATCAAAACAACCCCACTTGTAGTTTTAGTTCACTAATCCGTTGGATAAATTGATGCAAAAGTCAATCAGAAAACATTCAATTAACAACAAACCAGAAGAGCCGTCCAAAACCCCAACCAATTAACCAAAAAATACCAATTGTACTTTTAGCTTAGTCTTCCGATTGAATCAGATCTATCATCAAATTTCAATCAGAAAATAGAAAATTAAGAACAACCCAGTATTTCCACCCACCTGCTGTGAAACTTGTCCCTGTTGAGCAGCAGTGGGAATGGGTAAACTGGGTGATATATACAACCGATTAAAACACTCAACTTTAGCTGCTTCAGCTACATAACAGAAAATGAAAAAATGTTAGCACAGCAGTATAAATGCAGGTAAAGGAGTCAATATATGGAGCAACCATCTTGCCATCCCCCGACTGTTTGTCTATCAAGAGAAATTGCCATCCAAAAACAAATAGAACAGACACTTACTTACCCTCTATTTCTGTAAACGGATCCTATAACCGACATCGAAGCTAAGCATCTAAAACCCTCCTTAGAAGTTAGAAGTAAAAGTTCTCTACTTTATGGAAGAATTAAGCACCTCTATGCCACTAAAACCAAATCATCCTAATAATTCACCCTCCAATTTCATGCCCGAACAAAAGAACGGAAATTAATCACCATGTTCTTTAACTGAAAAATAAAAATTGGGGTAAGCCCAGTTCTCATTTCTAGCTGAGTTCACTCCATCTAAATGCTCATCCAACAAAAAAAAATTGAAATTCCAGCTTCTTTGCTGCCTTCTATATTTTATTAACATTCAAAAAGTCCTTAACTTGGAGCTTTAGAGCTTAGGAGCTAGGATTTCAAAACGTGAGCTTGTGAGTGCATGAGAGAGAGAGAGGGCATACCTGGCCATGGGACAGAACGGAGGCAATAGAAAGAGCTATGCTCGGCTTCTCGCCGAATTGCAAAAATGTAAAAGCACACACAGAAAGGAGAATCAAAGACAAAATTCCAAGATAAATTCCAAAAATTCAAAATTATACGCGAGAGAGAGACCTTGCTGATATTCAGAGTTAGACTCAGAGAGACGAAGCTCCGAGTTACAGAAATGGAGGCCAGGTTTGTGCGGTTTTGGTTTTCAGAAGCAGGAGCCGACGCTATTGCAGAGATCGGCTAGAGTTGGTGTTGTTGCTGCTAGAGTTTGAGAAAGGAAAATGAAGGCAAAATGGGTGTGTTTCTGTCTCTCTCCCATCCCTCTCAATCTCTCAATCACCGACACCAACCCTTGATTTGAGGAGAAAAAAATAAACCCTAACCCCCTTTTTTGGCAGCCTCACTCCTCTCTGCCATCCCACGCCTATCTCCCTCTCTGTCTCTGCAGTTCATGCCTTTCGAAAATGGCGGATATGTAAATAATGCAAAATCAAGGGCCCATATCACAACAAAACTGGCAAAACTGTAAATATCTTGAAATCTGTTCAGAGACAATATTACCCTCCCAATTTTATATAATTACCCTCCAACTCAGCCACAAATATGATGGCAGTGGCGTAAATAAAGCAAAATCAAAGGGTAAAAGTTTGACTGTAGCTAAGCTACAGTCAAATCCCTCCTCAATTTTAGAATAGATAATATTAAAACCGGTGGGCAATTTCATCAGAGCAGATGAAAATGCTCTGACGGGTTTGAATGGCCTGTTTGTGTGAGTGCTTATGGAGGTGGATCTGAGGCTTCCCTGAGGAGTGTGATGGTTATCAATGACCAGGAGGATTGTCCTGTGTTGCTTAGTTATGAAAAGCTGTTTGAAGTGTTCTTTTACTGTGGTCGTTAGAGAGTGGAGGGTCATAGGTGTCTAGCTCTTGAGGATAAGGAAGGTTAGCTTTTAGTTGACCGTGTTTTTGAAGATGAACCATTGGTGCTGCCAATAGGAGCTAAAATCTTTGAGGAGACTAGGCTTGGATTGCATGGAGGTGTTATGGTAGTGTTCCCACAACCAACATTGGGGGATGATGCGCCATCTAGGGATGAAGATGATGTGGAGGTTAGGGATCAAGTCAGGGCTTGTGAGGACTAGTTTAGTTAGGGGTGGACTATTGTGGTGTGGAGTAAGAATAGGTATGCGGGAAGAGGTAGGAGTAGGGCTGGAAGGGATGGTCATTCGTATGAAAATGTTGTTCGAAGGAACAGAACCTAGGTTTCAAAAGATGATTTGGTTTCTAAGCAGAGACCTGAGTGTGCTCTCGTTGATGATGAGTTTATAGAAGGTACTCATTTCGGAGAAGCTAGTGCTGTTAAGGGGAAGAATGTTGTTGAGGAAGAGGAATAGTTTATGGAGGCTGAGGAGGAGAATGTTGAGCTGATGCAGGTAGGGGGAAGTAGGGAGAAGATAAGAAATAGTGGTAATAAAGATGGATCTGGTTTTGTGGTGGAACACGTGGATTGATGAGGTGCTTAGTTTGGAACTGCAGGGGATGATGTAGACCTGATTTCGCCCCGAAATTTAAATTTTTGTCTAATTAGTTATGTTAGATGTTTTTTGTGTTTTGGAAACTAGATTTGGTCAAGGGAAGTTATTTAGGAAAGGGTTTTTTTTTTTTGCAAGTGGTTCAATTCTATGTTTTTTACTGAAGGGGAGGGACAAGCAGGGGCTTTGTCTCTTTTGGAATGACCAGTTTATTAACATTGATGTATTGTCTTATTCTCCTAGATTTATCCACCGCAGTTTCCATATTAGTAATACAAGAGTTGAATTCTTGTGCACTTTTGTTTATGCTTATCCTTAAAAGTATTTGCAGTTACAACTTTGGGAGGAACTGTTGAATTTATAAGATATAAATCTTAATGCTCAACCGTGGCTATTAATGGGAGATTTTAATAACATCTTGAGCATTCATGTAAAGGTGGGGGGGTGTTAGGAACACTAATACTCAAATGGTGAATTTTGCTGATTTTTTTGATGAAGGGAGGCCTTATTTCGATTCCTGCCTCCAGGGTTCCTTTCACATGGTCTAATGGGCATAAGGTTGCTTCTTTAATCTTTGAAAGACTAGATAGAGCAGTGATTAACATAGCTTGGTTAAATTTATTTCCGAATGCCAACCTTCATAATTTTCCAATTTTTGGTTCGGATAATAGTCCTATACTTTTGGATTATTGTCCTAATAATAGTTTTGGTCTAAGTGGCAGGAGTGAATTCACGTTTATGGCTATGTGGCTTAATCATCTTGACTTTGCTAATATCATTAAGAAAGTGTGGAGAACGGGTTTGGAACGTAATCCCAATGATATACTTAGGGGGTGCCTTGGTGTTCTGAGATATTTGATCAGAGGATGGAACAAGAAGGTGTTCGGTAATGTAGAGCTCAAAATAAGAGAGCTTTTTGAGGAAATGAATAATGTTCAATCGCAAAGTATGAATGACCCATATAATGTTCAACTGTTGAATGAGGAACTAAGGATTCGAAATGAACTGAACAAAACTCTTAATAATGAGGAACTTCTGTGGGCTCAAAAAGCGAGAGTTAACTGGCTCCTAGATTCTTAAAATTAAGGACTCTAGGGGCTTTTGGTGGATGAAAGAGGAAGGCATGGAGCAGGTTTTTGTGTAGGATTTCAAACTGCGTTTCTCTAGCCTGCCTAACCCAAATAATGATTCGCTATTTACATTTACGGGCATTATTGAGGCCGGCATAACTGAGAGCCAAAACTTAGCCTTGCTTAGCCCAATTTGTGATGATGAAATCTTTGAGGCTGTTAATGGCATGGCATTGGAGCTTTAAAGGCCCCTGGTCCGGACAGTTTTCATGCGATCCTCTATAAAAAAAAACTGTTGGGATATTGTCGGGCCTTCAGTTATTAATCTTGCGAAAGATTTCTGTTTAAATGGGTCTAGCCTAAGTCTAATAAATCATACAAATATTACTCTTATACCCAACATAAGTAGCCCTGAAACTGTGGCTCATTTTAGACCTATTAGTTTATGTAATGATTCGTATAAAATTATTTCTAAAGTAATAGTGAACAGCCTTAAACCTATTCTAGAAAAGTGTATTTCGAATAATCGGGGAGCATTTGCTCCGAGGAGGTCAATACATAATATTATTCTTGTGGCTCATGAAGTTTGATCTTCTTTTAAACGAAAGAAAGGGGGTAGGAGAGCAATGGTAGTCAAGCTAGACTTGGAGAAGGCCCATGATATGCTGCTGAGTTGGGATTATATTCGGTTAGTATTAACAAATTTCGGGATGAATACACACTAGATAAATCTAATTATTGAATGTATCTCATCTACATCTATGTCAATTATGATTAACAGTAAAGCTCATGGTTATTTCAAGCTCTTAAGGGGAATTAGACAAGGAGATCCCCTATCGCCCTATATTTTTGTCCTATGCATGGAGCCGTTAATTAGACATTTAAATCAGCTGGCTTTAGTGCCGAAATCTAGGGTCGGACTTTTAACTTCTCCAATGGGTTTTAAGGTCTCCAATTTGATGTTTGCAGATGATTGCCTTATTTTTGCCAAAGCCTCTAAAGGAGCTGCTAAAAATATCTTGAATATTCTGAACATATCTGCCTTGGCCTCTGGACAAAAGATAAACTTCCATAAATCTTCTCTCTATTTCTCGAGGAATACCATTAACAATGTTCATGTGTAGATTGCTAATATCCTCCAAATTTAGCACAAAACAACTATTGGTAAGTATCAAGGCATAAATTAGCAGGATGTTGAGCTAAATATTAAGAACAAATTAGCAGGATGGAAAGCCAATACACTCTCGAGAGCGGGAAGGTTTACATTAATTAAGGCTAATCTTTGTGTTCTACCCAATCATATGATGTCTTATTTCAAATATCCTGAGAAATTTACCAGGATGTTGGACAAAGAAAATAGGAAGTTTCTTTGGGGAAAAGAAAGTAGAATGAATCCTGTTGCTTGGGACAAAGTTTGCCAGCCAAAAAGTAATGGGGGCCTGGGTATTAGAAAGAGTAATTACTTTAATAATGCTTGTCTAGCTAAACTTGGATGGAAGGTCCTGACGGATGATCAAAATTGGTGGGTCCAATTAGTTAAACAAAATTACCTTCACAAAGAAAATTTTATGGAGGCAAAAGTACGACAACATTACTCGGTAGCTTGTAAAGACATTCTAAATGCTAGACCTGTTATTGAAAAGGGTGCACGATGGATTGTGGAAAATGGCAAAGACATTTTGTTCTGGACCCAAAATTGGGTTTTTCCTTTCCCATTGAAGAACCTTATCCTAGAGGACCAGTTATGTCAAATTGATTTAAACTTGGAAGTCAATCATTTTATTAGTGATGGGATTTGGAATAGAGATTTGCTAAGGGAGTATGTGGATGAGGATGTTATTTGTAAAATATGTAGCATACTGTTGCCTCTTTATGATAAGGATGATTATTTGTGTTGGGGTTTGAATGCTAATGGTAAGTTCAGTGTTAAATCAGCAGCTTGGGTCCAAAATACCATGCTAAGAGATGACTCAAAGAATAAGTTACTAAATAAAATGTGGAAGCTAAATATTCCAAATAATTTTAAGTTGGTTATTAATTCTCCACAAACCTCATACTAGAAGTACAATTCATAAATTTGTTAATACCATTAGTGAGAATTGCTTACTATGTAATGCAGATGAGGAGAATCAGGATCACCTCTTTATCCATTGTGAGTATGCCAAACAACTATGGGCTTATAATCCAAAGATCAAACCTCCCACTAATCATAGTGGTTGCTTTTTGTTTAAGTGGATTGGCTCGGTGATGGTGAAAATCTTTCCAGTCTGAGCATTGCGCTTACAATATGTTGGCAGATTTGGAAATTGAGGAACAATGTTGTTTTTAACAAAGCTAAGGTCCACCCTGTTAAAGTGGCATCTTTAGCCTTTAATATGGCAAATGAGTACAATAATGCTAATAAAAAAGGAGTTTTTACTAGGAAGAAGCAGAATAAGTTAATCAGGTGGAAACCTCCGGGGAATGATGTTTTTAAATTAAACTTTGATGGTTAAGTCAACAGTAATGGTGCGGCAAGGGGCTTTGTTATTCGGAATGAGGATGGAGATCCGGTGCTAGTAGGGGCTTCGGAATGTTTGGCTCTAAGGGATGCACTCTGGATAGCAAGTGTAAGGGGCTTCGGAAGATCATGGTGGAAGGGGACTCAAACCTGTTTATTGAGGCGGTCCAACGCACCAGCGGTGTTCGCTGGAGAGTGAAAACGATTATCGAAGACATTAAAATTATAGCAGAATCATTCGAGCTTATCTCCTGGAGCCACGTGTATTGAGAAGCAAACTGTGTCTAATGCTATTACGGATGTAGGTTTCCAATATGGAAACCTTCACATATGGGATAGATTATTACCGCATGCTGCATTTAGAGCTTTGTTCTTTGATCGTGTGGGGTTAGGGTGTTCTAGGGGATTTTCTCTTTAATGTATTGCTCTTTTTTGTCAAAATTAAAAAAAAAAAAAAAACTTATGAAAACAACTATATTTTAAAATTTATAATATAAAATTAAATAAAAAACAAAAATCAATTGGTTTGCGCGGTGCAAGTATACATTATGACGTCGCGCTATTGGTTTTTGCACAACGACCTCATTGTAGCGTCGCACAAGTTATATATAAAAAATATATATTATAAAATTGACTGTAAATGTGACTTTACTCTCTTCAAATTTAATTTTTTTTACATAAAACCCACAATAATATATTTTTCTAACAAAAACACGATCCGAACTACAATAATAAATTTAAAGCTACTAAATGAATATATATATCATTCAATTTCTTAAGTGTTAAATGTACCAAATAAATAAATTTAAAGCTACTTAATAAATATATTTATCATTTAACAATCCAACTGTCTAACTTGTTTGTGTGTACTTCGAGATCGCATGCACCAAAAATTATAAAAAACAAACATCCAGAGATCAAGTAACAGAAGAAATCTTTTCAACGGTTATAAATGAAAAATCACGATTTAACAGTTATTTGAACTCTGATTTTGATGATTTTTTTTTACAGCTACACTCCATGACCCTATATGAATGCAATGACTGAAATCCATCTTCAACTTTGTTAGTGAATCTATTGTTTTGATGGGATACACATTCTACGAAACTAGTTTCAATGATCCAACCGTCAAACTTGTTTGTATATACTTCAAGATTGCATATGTTAAAAATCGCAAAAAAAAAAAAACATTTAGAGATCAAGTAATGGGACAAAATTTTTTTACGGTTATAAATGAAAAATCACGATTTAACGGTTGTTTTAACTCCGATTTTGATGATTTTTTACAGCTACACTCCTTGACCTTATACGAATACAATGTTGAATTTGGTTTTCAATTTGAAATATTTACACTAGCAGATACCACAAAATCTTATGTTATACTTTATGAAAGTATAAATACTCTGCAATCTTAGTGAATATATTGTTTTGATGGGATACGCATTCGTCAAACTTGTTTGTATATACTTCGGGATCGCATATGCAAAAAATTGCAAAACACGAACATTTAGAGATAAAGTAATTGGGACAAAACTTTTCGACGGTTATAAACAAAAAATCACGATTTAACGGTTATTTTAACTCTGATTTTGATCATGTTTTAAAGCTACGCTCCTTGACCCTATATGAATACAATGTTGAATTTGGTCTTCAATTTAAAATATTTACACTAGCGGATACCACAAAATCTTATCTTATACTTACTGAAAGTATAAACATTTAAGTGTTAGTGAATCTATTGTTTTGATAGGATACGCATTCTATGAAACTAGTTTCAACGATCCAACCGTCAAACTTGTTTGTATATACTTTGAGACCGCATAAGCCATAAATAGCAAATATATATATATATATATATATATATATATATATTCAGAGATTAAGTAACAAGACAAATCTTTTTGACGGTTATTTTAACTCTGATTTTGATGATTTTTACAGCTATACTCCTTGATACTATATGGATACAATGATTAAATTCGATCTTCAATTTAAAATATTTACACTAGTGGATACCACAAAATCTTATGTTACACTTAATGAAAGTATAGATAAGCTAGTGGAAAAAATTACCAAAAATTCCAAACCAAACCGACAAAAGTCCTGAACCCAAACCAAAAAATTCTGAAACCAAAACTAACCTAAAGTTCAGTTATCCTGTCTCAAAAAATACCGAAGTATTTGGTGTGAGAATGGTTTCCAAATCTCATTTGTTCTGTAATCCCAAAATCTTTTGTTTCCTATTGGCTTTTTGCTTTCGATTCCCACTTCCCAACTCAAAAGTAGGAGCCTTTTGGTTTGATGCGATGTAAAACAACACACAAATTAAACCCTCTTTTTCACAATTGTAGTAAATGTTGGAAGTATGTCCTGAAAGTCAATCTTTGGAAGAAACCTTTCAGGACATTGCGTTGATGTATATATATGACTCTTATACATCGGAAGGCGAAGATACTAACTAGGAATATCTCAATGAACGAAATATGTCGTAAATAGTTAATCCATGGACAATGGATAGATGGAAGAAGTAATCTAATGATGTTAGACTACAGAGACCTTCTTCACATAACCATCATGTCCAGAAAGTTCCTGATCATAGGATTGTCGGAGGGATACTGACAATGCATAGATCAGTACATACTGTGTCCGCTTCAAATGGAAGGATGGAAAGTCTCATCCCATTCATGTAGTGACACTAAGACAAGTATGTAGGTGCTCATTAAGGGAATGAGTTCACGGAACACAATCGAACGAGAGTACTTGCATGGAGGTCTACTCACATGTCAAGCAAGTAACTCTGATAGTTCGAATAATGTAAATAATCCTTTGACTTGAGACATCATTGATGTCTAATGGTTATATCCTTGATCTTTGACCATGTCAAATGGCATTCCATTTGGAGAGTCCACGGCATTCTTGGGGTCAAGCTATCTAAACATGTAGGCATGTGAATGGTCAACAAGGAATCTCTAATCCTCGTTAAGAGAGGATGAATACTCTAAGATATGATTCGGGAATCTTCGGCCGAAGTATCGAGCGTAGAAAAGGAAAGCGTTCCTATACGACTCAAATGAATCATATATGAATGCATAATCACATTAGGGGTTTGACATAGTACATCCATACCCTAGTGATGTGATTAAGAGTATTGTATTAGAGAAGGATCGAATTACATTGTAATTCCAACTGAATAGGTTCTCTGAATAACTTCTACATTAGCTTGGGTAGCCATGACATATGTTTAGATGTCACTCATGGCTTGTGAGTTCTTCTAGACGATTAATTGTAATTGTCAAAAGGAGAACGTGAATTAAAAGTAAGTTTTAATTCTTCAAGTGATTGGATTAAATCAATTGGATTGATGCCAATCATCTCACTGCCTTGCTAATTAGAACCTAAAAGATTGTTCACCAATACACTCTTGTAGTGAGTAACTAATGGATGATAGAAATAATTAATTGGATTAATTAGGTGTGGCGATTAATTTAGAAAGTCTAAAGTAATCATAAAAACGATAAAAGATCGTTTTGGGCTTAAAGAAACGTTCGGGTTTAATTGGGCCCATTGGGCCTAAACCCATTGGGCTTTTATTCAAGCATTGGATGACTTGAAATGATAAAAGCCCAAAGCCCAAATATCCACACTAAAGGCCGGCCACTTTGAGGAGGTGAGGAAGTCAAATGTTGACTTGTTTCCTTTTGTCTATAAATACAACATTATAGGAAATATCTCACTTAGGGTTTTTGTGTGTTCAAAACAATTTAGAGAAAAAGAAAATATCTCTCTAGAACACCAACAAGGGCCGGCCACCTTTGGGGATTTTTAGCTAATCATCTAATCCCCCCTTAGGTTATTCCATCACCCTTCTCACTACACTAGTGGGTGAGGATCTTTAGAGGTTTTCTTCTTGAAAACTCTAAGAGAACCTTGGAGCACTCAAACATACAAAGTGGAGGAGGCAAGGAGGAAAGCTAGGCTCAAGGACTTTGAGGAGCAAGGGTCTTGGAGGTTGTCCATCCTTGGTCTTAAGAGTAGATCAAGAGGTACTAATCTACTCCTTAACTTTGTTCTTCAATAAAATAATTTGTGATGCATCTTACATAAACCCATGCATCTTGAAGGGGATTCAAATGACTAGAGTTTTAATTTTAATTGTTAACATGCTTCTGTTGTTTTTCGTATATATATTTTGATTTATATATGCATGCTAGTCTAATGAAATCCCTAATGAATCTCATAAATTCCTTCAGTAAAGATGTAAGTAGGGTATCATTCTAGACCAGGGATTAGGAAGGATTGCTAATGCACCTAAACTGACTTAAAAACACTAAACAAGACTCAAAACACACAAAACTAAGCTAAAGACACTTAACTAAACTTTAATGACTCAAAACAAACTAGATTGACTCAAATCAACTCAAAACAATCAAGTTGACCCAAATTAGACACTAGGGACTGATTTGGATGAAAATAAACTCAAAAGACTAACTAAACACAAATCTAAACAGATTCTAGCTAAATTAATATAACTTAAAGATGAGGATTGGTTTTTTGACGAAAATTAAAAGACAAAGTAAATAACTTGCAGATTGTAAACAAAGACATAAAACCAAGTGAATTGATGGATAGATGGACTAGCTAGAGGGTTCTTCTCCACACATGACACACTTGCATACAAACCAATTTTCAGTTGTTCTTTCAATAAACCACGAATCTCAACACCCCAGATTAACCGTGAACAACACTTTTTTAACCTTTAAGTTTTCCTTAAGTTATTGAATTGGACGGAAAAGCGCATACAACAATTCAAAACATTCTTCAAAAGTCCCCTACGTGAACAGTACAATAGAGATACAATCAAAGATCATTAAGCTTTGTGAAAACTATAAGCATTGACGAGGCATTCGTAACTATGAACAACATGATACTTTTGCCAAGAATTCACTTAACGCGATTGTGACTAGCAACCTCCACTACTTGTGAATATAAGTTTCATAACGATTAGGTGAAACTCCCTTATATTCTAGCATCAAATTCATGCATGCAAACTAAGTATGCATCCTTAATCGACATACAAGAATAAGTTATAAATCAAGCAATTAAGCAAATTGAATTCACAACTCATGAAATCACAACTGAAGGTAATCAATTCATATTACAAATATGTTCATGGCTTTGAATCAACCTCTAGCCAAAATGAATTTAGTTCCACATATTTGCAATTAAACAACTATAATTGAATTTAAACATGATAAACAAAAGTAGAAGACACCTAGAACACTCCAGCAATCCAACGTCTTGAATGGTTAGCACAGCTCCAAGTCCTCCTTCCTTTCTTGCAAACATGCAGCACCAAGGTGGGTGTGGTGTTTAGATGGTCTAGGGGATGTGGCAGAGATTGGATAGGTTGAGAGAGTATGGAAGGGTGGTAGGGGATGGATAGGAAAAGAGGTGGATGGAAATGGATGGAGGAAGAAGGAAACTTGCGGCAGATGTTGTAGGTGGAATTGGGTGAAGTGGGTGGATGTTGTAGGTGAAGTGGGTGGATGTTGTAGGTGGAATTGAAGGAAAATTTGTGAAAAACAAATTCATTTGAGCAACATCAACAACATGCAATTAACATTTAAAGGCGGAATCATGTTTATATGCACTCAAAAACAAAACTTAACCCATGAAATTCAAAGCCTAGTAGATAGGCGAACCAAGACTCAACTCAAAATAAAGTGAGTTGAGAAATCTTATACCTTTGTTGATTCCTCTTTGCATAAGCAAAGGCTAATCACCCAAGGAGAGGGCTTTCATTCCTTGCTTCTTGGCTCCATGGATTTCTTGGAGGAGGAAGATGGAATGGATTCTCCAAGTTCCCAAGAAAGGGAACCTCTAAGTCTCCACACCAAGGTGATGAAGGATTATATTGAGAATACATGTTCATTTAAGCAACATCATTAGCATGCAATTAACAAATTAAAGGCGAAATCATGCTTGCATGTACTTAAAAACAGAACATTACCCATGAATGTTCAAAGCCTAGTAGTTTGGTGAACCTTTAAACAACTCAAATCAAAGTGAGTTGAGATTTATACCTTTGTAGATTCCTCTTTGCTTAAGCAAAGGCTAATCACCCAAAGAGAGGGCCTTCATTCCTTGCATCTAAAATCTACGGATTTGGTTGGATGAAAAGTTTCTCCAAGTTCTCAAAATTGAGAACCTCTAATTCACCACACCAAGGTTTGATTTAAGAAGAAATGAGTGACCTTGGAGGAGTAGGATTGCTAGCTAATCCCTCCAAGGGGGGGCCGGCCTTTTTAGAGAGAAAGGAGAGATTGTGTTTCTCCAATTTCCCCAAAAAGAACCCTTAATGAATTTTGGCTATAAAGTCACACTTATACCTTAATTCATTTGAGTGGCAAACTTGTAAATAAGTCCAAAACCCACCCTAACTCTAAATGGCCGGCCATGTGGGATTTAATGGACTATTTGGGCCTTTGTGAATAATTATTCATTAAGTTGTCATACAACTTAAGTCAACGGGCTTGACGTTCAAAGCCCATTGGGCCTTAAGGTCCAAAACCATCCCGAGGTCTTTAACGAACTTATTCGTTTGATTAATAATCATATTAATTAATCCTTGCCATAAATAATTAAACCATTTAATTATTCTTACTCATCTCCATTTAATCTTCAATCTCTACCTTACACGGTGTACGATCCATTAGGTTCCTTTTAGCGAGGCAGTGGGCGATTCAAACTCTTTCAAATCGATTGTGAATTTGAAACTTACTTTCAATTCTCCCTTTAGTGTTTACACATGTTTAGGGCTTCCACAAACCATGAGTGACACCTAGCAGCATATCATGGTTACCCAAGCTAATCAGAAGAGGTGGATAACCTATTCAATTTAGGATTACAAATGCAATACGGTCCTTCTCTAATACAATACTCTTGACCACATTGTTTGGTTTGATAGTTTATTCATGTCTACTATCCAATGTGAATCTTGTACTTATATGATTACCTTGAATGTGATCTGGAACTCATTCCAACATCTCATTCATACTTTGGCCAGAGATTCCAAATCATATCATAGAGTATTCTCCCTCAACGGTTTGAAGGTTAGAGATCCCTTGTTGCGTATTCACTTGTCTCCATGGCTAAGTGGCTTAACCCCGACTATGCCGTGGACACTCTGATAGAGTGACGTTTGACATAGTCAAAGATCAAGGACCTAACCATAAGACAACTACGATGCCTCAGGTCAAAGGACTACTTTGCATTATCCCAACCATGAGTTCTCATGTGACATGAATATGAGAACTCGTCGTTGATCGTGTTCAGTGAACTCATTCTCTATTGAGCACCTACGTACTTGTCTTGGTGTCACTCACACCAACGACTCGAGACTAGTCACTCTCCCTGAGAGAAGACATAGCACGTATTGATCTTAACGGACTGTCAATGCCCAATTGGCAATCCTATGATCAGGAACGTTTAGGATATGTCTACGAAAGAATGGTCTCATGAATCTAACTTCTTTAGATCGCATTCTCCCAATCACATATTCCTTGGACTTTATCGTTTAAGCATATAACATTTATATGAGACCGCTCAAACAATAATCTTTGCCCTTGATATTAAACTAGATTAGTTTAACATGTGAAATGTCCGTAAAGTATCATCATATGATTGGTTTTAGGGCACATTTCCAACAATCTCCCACTTGCACTAGAGCCAATCAGCTTTGTCATCAATGGTGATACCTCTTCTGGAGTCATTTCAATAATGGCTGAGTAGTAGGCCTAGACAATGGATATCTATATGTTATCCATAGAAGCAACCTTGAGAATAACGACGTCACCATTATACATGATTCCCAATCATGTGGTTTAGTCTCTCATTTGAGTTCGGACCTTGATGAGACCTTGATTCCCTGACTTGAGCTATAGCCCCATTAGTGTCTGATGCGAGAATTATACGCACACAAATTAAACCCTCTTTTTGACAGTTGTAGTAAAGATGTAAGTAGGGTATCGTTCTAGGCCGGGGATTAGGAGGGCTTGCTAAAACCTCTAAAATAATATAAAAACGTAAAAACAAAGTTTAAAACACTAAACTAAAATAAAAACACTTAACTAAAATAACTCAAAATAAAACTAACAAATAATCTAAAACAAATCAAAAGACTCAAAATAATGAAAACAATTTAAAATAAAAACTAGGAAATTAATTAGACAGAAATTAAATTAAAAGATTAAAAATAATAAAAACTAACTAAATAATATAATATAATAATGGGGGGGTTTGGTTTGGATGAAACGTAAATTAAACTTAACTAAATTATAAAATTGACAAAAACATAAAATAAAGGTGAACGGAAAGACGACGGATTGGCTAGAGGGTTTTTCTCCACACATGACACATATGCAACCTAAATTGATTTTCAGTTGTTCTTTCAATGAATTGTAAATTTCAACGCCCCAAATTAACCATGAATTGCATAGATTAATTCTCAGATTTTCCTTAAGTTAATGGATTGGATGATTGCATACGACAACCCAAAGCATTCCCCACAAGTTCCCTCAATGAATTGCATAAAAGAGATACAAGCAAGAATCATTAAGTTCTATGAAAATCATAAGTGTTGACAAGGCATTCGTAACTATGAACAGCATGATACGTTTGCCAGGAATTTACTTAACGCGATTATGACTAGCAACCTTCACTACTCATGAATATAAGTTCATAACGATTAGGTGAAATTTACTTATATTCTAGCATCAAATTCATGCATGTAAATTAAGTATTCATTCTTAATCGACAAACACAAATAAGTTATTAATCAAGCAGTTAAGCAAATTATATCACAACTCAGAAATCACAACTGAAATTACCAATTCAAATTACAAATATAACCATGGTTTCGAATTAACCTCTAGCCAATATAAATTAATTACACATTATTTATAAATTAAAAACATAAGTAAAACAGAGTTGGAGGATTAAACCGAAACAGGGATTAATGGTTTCTGTGCACTGTTTTTGCACTGTGCGCCTCTCGGTCTCTCCCAAGCTTTGTGCCGCTGCTCTTCTTTCCAGCTGCCAGGTGGCAGCTTCTGAACTCCCACTGTGCTTCTCGCTGGTTGCCTTGAAAGACCCCCCTGCTCGCTGCCTCGTCCCGAGGCTTCTTCTCACTCCCCCGAGGCGCTTCAATAGGCGCTGCTAAGGCAGCGTTGGTGCTCCCCCGAAGACCCTGCGCCTGGTCTGATTTTATCCCCTGCGCCTGGTTTCTTGCTGCCAGGCAGCACAGTTTCTCAAAACTCCCCAGACCTTGGTTCCCATTCGCTTCCTTCTTTTATTTCTGTTTTCTTCTCAGTCCTTCGCCAGCTGCCAAAGGCAGCTCCCATTATTCAGATGCCTTTCATCATTGCTCTCTCCACCAAATTATGCTTTCCACCGAAAGCATCTGTAATCACACCATAATAATTAAAATAATATAAATATAAATATATGTAAATATATAAATATATATATATATAAATATATATATATATATATATGTTTTATTTTCTAAATGATAAGTATAATTCAATAGACAAGATAGTTTAAATGAATTAATTACTTAACACTTCATTTATTCTATTTTTATTTTCTTAGCTAGATAAATATATAAAACATAAAAATAACGTAAATAGCTTAAAAAATAACGAACTAACTAAGAAAAGACGAGTGAATTTGATGTAAAAATATGTATAAATATGCTCCGATCAAATACCCCCACACTTAGCTTTTGCTAGTCCTCGAGCAAAACAAATAAAACAGAAAAAGTAATAACATGAAAAACATTAACTTCCCCCTATTTGACCCTCATAGAATTTCATTTGAAAATGCAAATCATCAAGAACAATAGCTAGCACCAAACAAACTAATTCAAGTTCATCTTCCTTATTCAAATATTAGCAGTAATCTTTAAATCATCCTTCAAGTGTAGTGTGTGAGATAGCCATGCTAATGCAATTTCAAGTTTTTATTTTTAAAATCATCATATGCAAACCAGCAACCTTCTCACGGGATATGCACTCAATCACATATGTGTTTAGTTTTAATGTATTTCGCTCAAAGAAACAAATGTGAAAGTTCTACCATAAGCTTGCATAAAGATCACTTCTCCACAGTCATAATTGCAAAACTTAAATCAAGAGGACTTTTATTGGATGTAATGAGGCTTAAGGATAGGGCTATTGAAACGAAAGAATAGGAAAACACAAGTTCCAAGCTACATCGCAAGCGATTTTTTTAGTTGAGATTTATAAGAACTCAAGTTCTCCAATGATTCTTCTAACACTTCCAACCACACCCCCAAACTGAAACTTTAAACTTTTTATTTTATTTTCTTCGTATACAATCTTTCTTTTTTTTTTTTCTTTTCTTTTCTCTTTTTTTTTTTTTTTTTTTTTTTAATACAAACATGAAATACCCCCACACTTATTTTTTTGCCAAACTCCTTCCAAGTACTTCACAAACATTTCTCATAAAACAGTCTCAAATTGCTCGCTTGGAAAGGGTAAGGTAACATGTTTTGAGGTATAAAGGTAGACATATCTGGTGATAAGAAATAAAAGGCTCAACAAATACGGCTCAAATAGGCAATCTAATGATATCATTTTTTTTTTTTTCTTTGGGAAATATGGTTATTTGGGCCATGGTGGTGAACCTAATGCCTCTATCATTTTCAAGTTCATGCAATCAATGACAAATATTTTGAAAGATCGTTACGCAAGTTCTAGAGATGTATCTCACATAAGTTCATCACACATGAAAGAATAGGAGTGTATGAAAAATGCACACACTTTCAATAGGCTCAAAAACTCACATAGGATGTATATGGTCACTAAATTCACATATGAAGCTTTAAGTCATGCTTTAATTTCACATCAACAAGGCTATGTGCATTCGAATTTTCAAAGATGATCAAACATGTACAATACTAACAAGAGAACAAGGAATTTCATAAAACATATGTTAACTAAGTTCTTGATAATCATGGTTCAAATTTCATCCAGTTATATCATTGGGTCGGGAAACTAATAAAAATCTAATTTAAAACCATAAGGAAAACAAGACAATATTTTTGGATTTTTTAAATTTTTCGAGAAAAATTAAATAAAACACAAAACTCCGGAAAAAATTAAGTAAAACACAAAGCTAATTAAGAAAACAAAAAGCAATAACATGGAAACAAATGAAACCAGTTCAAAGTCGAAGGTACAAAAATTTTCAATTTGGTCATTTTTTTATACTTGATACCCCCACACTTAAACTAGACATTGTCCCCAATGTCATAAAACAAAAATATGCAAATAAAAATAAAATGAATAAAATAATACGAAACAAAATAAAGAAAAGGGACTGAAAACTTCTCTAATTTGCAGAAAACCAAGCGATGACCCCCAAGCGTAAATTTTGCAATCAACTTCAAGGGAGAAAATAACCAAACGTTCCTGCAAAGAACAGAAATAAATCAGTTAAGCACACAAGAAAATATAGAAAATGCAAACGAAAATTGAAAATGAAAATAAAAGATAACGAAAAGAACTAATAGGTGGTCATTGGTCGTCCTTGTTGATTTTCCACAGCTTTCTTCTTGAACAGGATGGGCCTCCTTCTTGCAAGTGCTCCTCAGCCTAGTAGAGGATGAGTCAGCACGTTGTCTCCACATGCTTCAAGTACTCAGGTCTCCATGCAGATGGCATCTTCTTGAACTCTTGGATCATCTCAGACTCTACCTTTATCTGGATGCACCTCAGACTCCTCCTGCTTCGTCTGTGAGGTACTTTTGTTTTTGAAGAAGTACCTCTGCACAGGTTTATTTTTGAAGTGGGCTGGGAGGGGTCTGAGATGAGTACTCGAGAGCAAGACTAGGTAAGCAATCAGGATCTCACTTTCTCCATGTTCTTCAGATGAAAGTGAGGAGAAAGCATAATATGAGATACTTTTGCTTTTAACCTTTTTAATATGAAATACTTTTGCTCTGGAAGGTTTGTTTTCTGGGGTGATCCAAGGGATGAAGAACACTGAATAACTCGAAAGCTTTCTTTGGGAAGACATTATCGGAGATGAAGAGAGGTTGAGAGGTTGAGAGGTTGAGAGGTTGAGAGGGTGTGAAGGTGTGCCTTTGCTGTGAAAGGCTAAGGTCGAACTTATAGAAATTTGGCTTCACAACCGGAACTATTCCTTCACTATTTGTCGGCAGCCGGTGATGGATGAACAGTGCCCGTTACGCGCTTTCTGACAAAGCGTCCGTAAATTCCGCAAGGCTGACGGTGCAGGCGACGAGTGACGACAAATTGGAATGATGATCTTTTGAAAACCGGGGTTCAAAACCGGGTGCGACTCATGGTTTTCGCAACGCTCCACGCTGCACGTCATGAGTGACGACACATCCGGACAAACCGACCCACGTGATTGCTGAGTCAAGGCCAGCTTTTGAGAAAGGAAACGGCTCTTTTGAGAAAGGAGCGTCGAGCTTTTCCGAATTGCGTGAGGACGCGTCTTCAACCTCAGAGGAGCGCCTCTATTTGATTTGCTTCTTTTTATAGAGGCGCTAATTCTGCTTCACATCACACTTGAACTCCCTTCCTCAAATACTCTCCTCTGAAAATACTCCCTTTTGTAAACACTCAAAATCCTTCCGCTCTCTTCTTGCACTTCTGCACTTTTAATCTTTCCGATCTCTTCTTCCGCTTCAGCAATCTTAATTTTTCCGAACTCTTTTCTTCCTCAACCCCCTCTAAAAATGTCTTGCCCTTCCGACCGTCGCCTAAACTTGAATGTCGGGGAAGACGATGACTCGTCTTCTCCGAACAACATTTGGAATCCGTCCTTCATATCCCCCAATGGTCCTCTTACAGTCGGGGACACGATGATGAGGAATGAAATCACCGCTACGGTGATTGCCAGAAATCTGCTCACTCCAAGGGACAATAGGATGCTGTCTAGGCGGTCGGACGAGCTGGCCGTTCAGGAATCTCTTGCCCTCAGCGTCCAAAGTGCAGGCTCAGTTTCGAACATGGGCCAGCGCCTGCTTGCCCGAACTCGTCAGGTGGAGTCGCTGATGGCGGAGGTGGCCAGTCTTCGGCAAGAAGTCAGAGGACTCAGGCACGAGAACAAGGAGTTGCACATGCTTGCAACTAGTTACTCGACCAGCATGAAGAGGAAGCTGGACCAGCTGCACGAGTCGGACGGTCGGATCCAGAGTGATCATGAAAGGTTCATGGCGCTACTCCCGAGGTTTATGTTGCCGTCGTCCTCTGGAGTTGCACCAAGCGTTCCGGCTCCGGAGATTCCAACTCTGGCTCTTCGTCTTCCAGGAGCTCCGTCGACCTCTGGGGCACCACCTGCCCAATGACCAATGACCAATGAATTCTATTAGTTTTCGTATTATTGTAAATTTATTTATGCTTTTAATGTTTAATTAAATATATATATATATTACTAATATTATTATAATAATTATTATTATTAATTTTTTTTTTTTAGGTTTATTTTAAGCAATATAAAATATGTAAAGTAAAATATGTAAATTAATGCAAAAAAGACTTTATTTAACCGTACTTAAAATAAACATTGCCATTAATTTATTTAAACACAAACTAAACAAAAATTAACCAAATAAAACAACTAACTAAGCAAAACAAAATGAAAGTAAAAGCAATAAAAAAAAAGGGTTAAGAAATGCAAATCTGATTGCTTGGGTTGCCTCCCAAGAAGCGCTTGCTTTAACGTCTTTAGCCGGACGAATCTTTCCTTTAAACTCGAATAGGGCCCACGTCACGGAGGATGATATCGTCCACAACGTACTCATATGTTGAATCTTTAAACGGACGGGGATAATGATCCTTCCTGATTTTAGCAATTCGCTTCCCTACGTCAACACGAACTCTCCTACCACCTTTGATTTGATTTGGTACCTGCACAATAGAAGGTAGCAACCTATTAGTGGAAATGGGAATTGGAATTGGAGTAAGTGACTTACCAATGGATAGCTTAGGAGCAATAGGGGCCTGTGGCAAAGGTGTTTCCACCCTTGCCGTGGGTATGATGTGTTCCTCCTCCACACTTTGCAATCTTTCATCTTCCTTGTGATTTGATGGTTGTGTTGGGGCGTAGGGCTGTTGGAATATCCCAAGGGGTGGCCGAAATCCTCCTTGTTGTTGAGGCTCTCCCCAATTGAAGTTTGGGTGATCATGCCATCCCGGATTGTACGTGTTGGCGTATGGATCATATTTGGGCTGATTTTGGCCTTGATACCCAATGGCATTGACACTTTCCCATCCTCCATTCTCAATCAATTGAGGGCACTTTTCAGATTGGTGTCCTTGCATTGAACATATGCCACAGATTGTGTTTTCATGCGCTTTGGATTTTTCAACAGCCTGTGACACAAGAAGAATGAGATTAGCCAATTGAGATTGAATTTCGGAGATTGCATTTACCTCTTGCTGCCGTGGGGGGTCCCTTTGTCCAACGCCTTCATATTGTTGTGCGTTTAAAGCTCGGTTGGCAATCAAGGTCTTGGCAGCCACGAGTGTTTTGTCAACGAATACACCACCCGCTGAAGCATCTAACATTTGTCGTTCGAGGGGAAGAAGTCCTTCGTAAAAGTATTGAATGAGCATCTCTTCTTTTATTTGGTGTTGTGGACATGAGGCAACAAGGGTTCTGAATCGCTCATAGTACGTTGGGAATGATTCTCCTTGATTTTGCTCAATGCCACAAATCCTTTTGCGTAGGAGAATGACTCGAGAAGTTGGGAAAAACTTCTCCAAGAACGCCCGTTTCATGCTCTCCCAAGATGTGATAGTTCCGAAGTCTAGTTCGTAAAACCAATCCTTTGCCCTTTCCAAGAGAGAAAAGGGAAAAGCCTTCATCTTCAGAATGTTGCTATCGATATTGCCGGGAGTCATGCTTGAACAAACCACTTCAAACTCCTTCAAATGCTTGATAGGATCTTCCATGGACAGCCCATGGTACTTAGGAATATGGTGCAACAAGCTTGACTTTAGTTCGAACTCGTCGGTCTTGCCTTGGGCCGCCCTAGGGTATTGGATACATAGGGGTGCTGCATTGTCCAGCCACGAGGCTAAGAGTTCCTTGATTGTTCGATTGTCCACCATGATGAGTACCTAAAATTAGAGAAAGAAAAATAAATCAAATATCAAAAGTAAAATACAAAAACACAAAAATAAATAAAAACACAAACAAACAAAACAAAATGAAATAAAATAAAATAAAATAAATACAAACAAAAAAAATAAAGGGATTAGCAAATTTACTAATCCCCGGCAACGGCGCCAAAATTTGATGCGAGAATTATACGCACACAAATTAAACCCTCTTTTTGACAGTTGTAGTAAAGATGTAAGTAGGGTATCGTTCTAGGCCGGGGATTAGGAGGGCTTGCTAAAACCTCTAAAATAATATAAAAACGTAAAAACAAAGTTTAAAACACTAAACTAAAATAAAAACACTTAACTAAAATAACTCAAAATAAAACTAACAAATAATCTAAAACAAATCAAAAGACTCAAAATAATGAAAACAATTTAAAATAAAAACTAGGAAATTAATTAGACAGAAATTAAATTAAAAGATTAAAAATAATAAAAACTAACTAAATAATATAATATAATAATGGGGGGGTTTGGTTTGGATGAAACGTAAATTAAACTTAACTAAATTATAAAATTGACAAAAACATAAAATAAAGGTGAACGGAAAGACGACGGATTGGCTAGAGGGTTTTTCTCCACACATGACACATATGCAACCTAAATTGATTTTCAGTTGTTCTTTCAATGAATTGTAAATTTCAACGCCCCAAATTAACCATGAATTGCATAGATTAATTCTCAGATTTTCCTTAAGTTAATGGATTGGATGATTGCATACGACAACCCAAAGCATTCCCCACAAGTTCCCTCAATGAATTGCATAAAAGAGATACAAGCAAGAATCATTAAGTTCTATGAAAATCATAAGTGTTGACAAGGCATTCGTAACTATGAACAGCATGATACGTTTGCCAGGAATTTACTTAACGCGATTGTGACTAGCAACCTTCACTACTCATGAATATAAGTTCATAACGATTAGGTGAAATTTACTTATATTCTAGCATCAAATTCATGCATGTAAATTAAGTATTCATTCTTAATCGACAAACACAAATAAGTTATTAATCAAGCAGTTAAGCAAATTATATCACAACTCAGAAATCACAACTGAAATTACCAATTCAAATTACAAATATAACCATGGTTTCGAATTAACCTCTAGCCAATATAAATTAATTACACATTATTTATAAATTAAAAACATAAGTAAAACAGAGTTGGAGGATTAAACCGAAACAGGGATTAATGGTTTCTGTGCACTGTTTTTGCACTGTGCGCCTCTCGGTCTCTCCCAAGCTTTGTGCCGCTGCTCTTCTTTCCAGCTGCCAGGTGGCAGCTTCTGAACTCCCACTGTGCTTCTCACTGGTTGCCTTGAAAGACCCCCCTGCTCGCTGCCTCGTCCCGAGGCTTCTTCTCACTCCCCCGAGGCGCTTCAATAGGCGCTGCTAAGGCAGCGTTGGTGCTCCCCCGAAGACCCTGCGCCTGGTCTGATTTTATCCCCTGCGCCTGGTTTCTTGCTGCCAGGCAGCACAGTTTCTCAAAACTCCCCAGACCTTGGTTCCCATTCGCTTCCTTCTTTTATTTCTGTTTTCTTCTCAGTCCTTCGCCAGCTGCCAAAGGCAGCTCCCATTATTCAGATGCCTTTCATCATTGCTCTCTCCACCAAATTATGCTTTCCACCGAAAGCATCTGTAATCACACCATAATAATTAAAATAATATAAATATAAATATATGTAAATATATAAATATATATATATATATATATATATGTTTTATTTTCTAAATGATAAGTATAATTCAATAGACAAGATAGTTTAAATGAATTAATTACTTAACACTTCATTTATTCTATTTTTATTTTCTTAGCTAGATAAATATATAAAACATAAAAATAACGTAAATAGCTTAAAAAATAACGAACTAACTAAGAAAAGACGAGTGAATTTGATGTAAAAATATGTATAAATATGCTCCGATCAGTGTCATACACTTTCTGGTTGGAACCGAATAGAGAGTTCATAAATGAACTTTCCCATCCAAACAACAATGTTGTGAGCTTCTATATGGCAATATATTTTGCATACATGATGGAACACTTTAAAGTCATTACTTTTAACGTTTCCACCCAAATATCTCTTTAGTCATAATAAAGAGATATCTAATTATCACTTCATTCATAATGAAGAGAAATTCAATGATGGATTAGATTCATAATCTAATACATTTACGCTTCCATTACGTTACTCTAATTCTTCCTCATTCTTTGAGGAATCTATCCTTTAGTATTTCTTAAATACTTAAGGACTCACTTGACAGTTGCCATGGTTCTGATCCTGGGCTTGCACTGATATCGTCCTGTACCTTTCTAGGTACAACTTATATCAATGTTTTTCATACAATATGAAATACATAAATCACCTTTCTGCTTATGCATAAAGGATTCTATTTACGCATTATTTCTTTGGGAGTCAAAGGGTACATTCCCTTTGAGAAGAACAACTTCCTAGTCTCACTAGAATTGTCATTCTAATTGAAGTTTATCATCATATGAGAAACTTCCTAGCATCTCTTGTCTATTTTAGGGATTGATATAATCCAATTATATCTTGAAATATATCATTATAGATTTCAATCCCATATACATAGACTATATCTCCCATATATATTCTATCGTTTATAGAATGTTTAAAGTCATTACTTTAACGAAGAAGTATTCTTTTCATTTCCAAAAATTAATATATCATATATATATATTTAAATTTAGGAACATGATTAACTCCCACTAATCTTTTGTAAACCTAGTAAACAAAAGATTCATTTACATCTTTATGAGAAATCAAACGATTTGATCTTTCTTCATAAGATGCTTATGGCTCCCACTAGCTTGCTAAGATTCATGATGGATGGATCTCTACAACTTATATGTCTTGTGATTCATAGTTTTAGACATATATTATCAAGACTATCTTAATAATGGTTTCGGAAACCCATATTACGTCCAAACATTGAATCACCATTTAGTTGTATCTAGCAATCTTCGAATTAATTGAAACTAAAACTATGTCAAAGATGGTTCCTTCAAAGTCAACCATTCTCTTTGATTGTAGTCACCTTAAGCTACCAATTAGCTATTAAGGTTTCATTATTTCGAGTCAAATGGTACTTTACCATTTCCTTGAGTATATATTGTATATACACTCAATGTAGTCATAAGGATTTTCATTCTTATTTCTTTCGATTTAAGAGGTGCAACTCTATGACATAGTCATAAAGTTCAAACCATTCAACTGAGACGGTTTATAAATCCTTCTCGACTACCTTGGAGCTTGTGGTATAGGAACTAGGTTGTTATATTTGTTGATTACTATCTTGTCTCTCAAAGAACCCATTCTTTGAGTTCTATCTCTCGTTCATTTGTGTTTAGGCAAATCATATTGTAGGATTACAATGAACTACTCAACAAAACAACATTTGTTAGTTGGATTATAGAAGTGATATCCAAAGGTTAATTTAAGGATATCTCACAAGATTGTTATCAAACAAATATTGCTTATTAGCACACAACCCCAAATCTTAACATGCCTAAGATTTGTCTTTCTTTCCAACTACATCTTATGGAGTTATGAAAATTTTGGAAGATCTTCTAATTCACAATCACATTGTTTTAGAAGTATATATATATATATCCTATATATGGGTAATAGATAATATCCAACGAACTAAATCTTATTCAAGTTCGTTCTTCTCCTAATGGAGAAATTCACTTTCTTATGATGCTATTTTCCTTGACATCTTTCAAGGAAACTAATCTAAAGTGTTACTTTTCCTTGGATTAAATCTAAGGAGGTAAATACTTTAGATGTCTTACTCATCAACTTACATTTCTTGAATTCTTTGAAACCTTTTGCAAAGTATTCGGACTTGTGTTTATTCAAAATAAACTATAGTCCAACCGAGAGTGATCTTCGGTGAATGTCATATAACATGAGTAGTATTATGTTGTGGACAAGTGCCACTAACATCTAAGTGAATTAACCTCAACAACTTTGTGATTCTTTCTTCTTTCCAAAAGAATAAAGATTCAAACATTTTGCCTCTATACAATTTTAACAAGAAGGTATTGGATCCGGATCTAACGATCCAAAGCATCCACCTATTATCAACTCGTAATTTATGTTTTAGAGGTAACACAACTCAGTTGGGATTAGTCACTACCTCGCAACCTTTTGTGTTTTAAGCATCGTTATATTCTAAACAGTTAACACTACCACATCATCTCTACTATAGAGACAATTAATTAGATTACAATAATCTAATCATTCTTATTTGGTAGTTCATATGAGGAAGTAAGTACAATCCGCTTTCGCAGAGATCTATATTTTATTCACGTTTCGAATGTGAAGTACTTTCTCTTCTCTCATAAATCTTCTACTTCTTATTAGCACACTTTTACAACGATTTGTAAAACATAGTTACTAATACAGAATCAAGCATTCAAGTAGAAGAACCAACTGTTTTGAACAATTCAAGAACATTTTACAACACCTTGAAAAAGGTGTGTTCTTGACACTTGCAAGACATTTCTTGTAAATACCCCTTCCAAAGTCCATCATTTCATAAAGAAAGTTTGTTCCCTTGGAGTTATTTTTGCTTTCTTCATTTGACTTCTCCTTTGACTACAATAGTCATGGTCCCTAAACCCCCACTATCTCTTTTGAAACCTTTTTCAATTGTGTTATACACATCAAATAATTTTGGAGAGCGTGTGGTTATTGTTCACTATATAGTTTACAATAAACTTAGTGAACCATTAGGATAGGGACACAAAGGTGAAGTCCTTGCCTAGTTTCCGTCTCGTTAAGTGTTTTAACACTTCAACATTCAATGATTCAAAATCATCATAAGTCCATGTTGATGGACTATTTTGTCAACCAACCATTATGTTTTAAACATAATTACAAACATTCAAGAGTTGTTCAAGGCAACTCTCATTTCTTCATACAACGATTTGTAAGTGAAGAATCATGCCACATAAAGTGTCAATGCCCTTGTGCTTTCTTCTCAAGTTCCTTGTTCATGTAACAAAGAGACAAGCACTTAATGTTTGCGTTGATTAAGGGTTGTTCAAAGCAACTCTTATTTCTTCATACAACAATTTGTATTTGAAGAATTATGACATTAAAAATTGTTGTCCTTTTTATGATAGACTTATCTAACATGTTCTTCCATTGATACATTATCAATAGGAAGATTGTGAGGATGAGACTACTTAGGCACTTTTACAATCCATTCGAGACAATCTATGGGATTGTGGTACCAAGTTCAGAAACTAAAGAGTTCGGCTTTTCTTTGTCAAGTTTTGGATATCGTTTGCAAATATATTGGTAAACAAATACATAACGAATATAAATGATTGATTTTAAGCTATTTGATTTGGGTCTTTAAATCAAAATAGCACCACCCACTATTTTTGGCAAATTCCATATCCCTCATCGGAATTCGAGAGTTTTGGAGGAAACTCTTAGTAGGGTATGGGAGGCTCACTATTACCAAGCCCACCTCACGATGATACGATGTTGGCTAGCAAAAATAATAATGAGAGAGTACGCTTACTCATTTACATCTAATGTAAGAACCCATCTTATTTGGCCTCTAGAGAATGTTGCCTCACAATGATATGATTTTGGCTCCATTGCACTTAGTTAAGTTATTCCCACCATGCTAGTTCAAGTTAGGGGTTCAAGAACAACCTCACGATGATACGATGTTGGCTATTCTCGTTGCCTACCTTTCACAACATCAAGTATGCATATAAGCTCATCCTGAGTGTAAGCATGCACTTTGTACTCCCCCATGATAGGGTAAAGCCGGTGTACAAGTCACAAACGATTGGAGCCTACCACAGTGGAAGGCCACAAAACAGTGTTCAAAGCACTCTCACGCTTATCAACTTAATATTAGTTTGGTTGAGGGTTTTTAGGTCTCATCACATATAAACATACATTTTAATCCAATTAAAACATTTTTGGTCCTATTACAACTATTGGTCCATATGATTTATTTTAGTTGTATATAATACTCCTACTAAGCTTTTAAAACGGTTTTTAAAGCAAGAGTATATGATACTACTAACATAAGGTTTTGCATTCATTGATGGACTACATAGTTGCCTTAGGGCCTTAGGATGATTATGAACCTTTTATTAGATCCAACACGAGCCTAGTGTTGAATCTCGGACTAGGGATGGTGATTGATTTTAGTTACCCGTTTAATCACATTAAGGCGTGTTGTCTTAGGGGCGTTGGACCCATCTACTTCAATTTCATGCATATCATATAAAGCAAGAAATAAGTACTTCAAAGTAAAGAAGAGCTTATGCTCTTTTACAACAATTGATCAAATCAAATTACTTTAAATTAAAGAAGAGCTTATGCTCTTTTACAACATTTGATCAAATCAAATTACAACCAAAATCTAATCTACACATTCCCATGGTTCAAACAAATTTGAAACGGCCTTTCACATAGCTCAATTATCGTAGGCTTAGGTTCATAATCACCCTTTAATTAATTAACACTTTAACTAATTAAATTGAATGCAACACTTTTCATTTGGTTTTTGTATCCATAAAATTGATTTAAATGGAGCTAAATAAAATGAAAATCCAATTCTCATTTCAAGAGACAAAACAATTTTTGTTCTCTATTTAATTTGGGCCAAAATGCAATGACCTCAACTTGTTTGGGCCATTGTGCAATTAACCTCAACTTTTGGGCTATTTTGCAATTAGCCACAACTTTTGGGCCATAGTGCAATTAACCACAACTTTTGGGCTATTTTGCAAAAAAAATAAACTTTTGGGGTCACTTTGTAAAAACACAAAAGTCCACTACTTCATGTAATCACAACTAGAACCCAAAATTTTCCACAAATGTAAAAACTTCATTAAAGGAGCAAAACAATTTGTCCTTTAGCGTTTTTGGACCTAAACGTAAAAACGTAAACTTTTGGGCCAAAGTGCAAATACACAAAAGTATCAAAACTTTATGTAATTGCATGAAAGCCCCAAAAGTACTCCCACTAGGGAGTGGCCGGCGTTGGGAGAGGAAAATGGTGTGATGTGTGTGTTGATTTGTAGTTTTGACATAAAGCATGCAAGTGGTGCATGTGGTGTGTGAAAGGGATTTAATCCTTACACACCCATTAATATCTCTTACACCTTTCAAAACAAATATCTAACATATTTATATATGAAAAAACATAAAACAAAAACTTTATGAAATAAATCAAAACTTTGAATCAAAACACTAAACTTTTTGTTCTTGGCTAAAATGTCAAGAACAATGAAGAACATTCATGAAAAACTCAAAAATTTTCCATGATCATTTTTCACCCAAAAACATCCCAAAACCATTCAATCTTAAGGGAAATAACATATAACCATATTAGGGTACATAGGGGTTCCAAAAGTTACTTGAAAACACTTTTAACAAGTCAAACAAGAACCCAAAAAATCACCCTTTAATTTTGGCCGAAATTCCCAAAATTCATGGCACCAAATTTTAGCTCCAATATTCATGCTCATATGAACTACATCTACAACATTTGAGATGCCAAATTTTCCAACAAAATTTACATTCATCAAACAAGAATAAAGCTTGTAACATATTACAACTTTTAAATCACAAACTATGAACTACAAAACCCAAAAGGATTCACAAACTACTAGACCTAGGCTCTGATACCACTTGAAGGATTATATTGAGAATACATGTTCATTTAAGCAACATCATTAGCATGCAATTAACAAATTAAAGGCGGAATCATGCTTGCATGTACTTAAAAACAAAACATTACCCATGAATGTTCAAAGCCTAGTAGTTTGGTGAACCTTTAAACAACTCAAATCAAAGTGAGTTGAGATTTATACCTTTGTAGATTCCTCTTTGCTTAAGCAAAGGCTAATCACCCAAAGAGAGGGCCTTCATTCCTTGCATCTAAAATCTATGGATTTGGTTGGATGAAAAGTTTCTCCAAGTTTTCAAAATTGAGAACCTCTAATTCACCACACCAAAGTTTGATTTAAGAAGAAATGAGTGACCTTGGAGGAGTAGGATTGCTAGCTAATCCCTCCAAGGGGGGCCGGCCTTTTTAGAGAGAAAAGAGAGATTGTGTTTCTCCAATTTCCCCAAAAAGAACCCTTAATGAATTTTGGCTATAAAGTCACACTTATACCTTAATTCATTTGAGTGACAAACTTGTAAATAAGTCCAAAACCCACCCTAACTCTAAATGGCCGTGAAGGATTATTTTGGAGAAACATGTTCATTTAAGCAATATCATTAGCATGCAATTAATTAATTAAAGGCGGAATCATGCTTGCATATACTTAAAAACAAAACATTACCCATGAATGTTCAAAGCCTAGTAGATTGGTGAACCTTTAAACAACTCAAAACAAGTGAGTTGAAATTAATACCTTTGTAGATTCCTCTTTGCATAAGCAAAGGCTAATCACCCAAAGAGAGGGCCTTCATTCCTTGCATCTTAAAACTATGGATTTATATAGAAAGGATAGGTTCTCTAAGTTCTCAAAATTGAGAACCTCTAAGTTTCTACACCAAGGTTTTGATTAAGAGGATATGAGTGACCTTGGAGGAGCTAGAGTGCTAGCTAAAACCCTCCAAGGGGGCCGGCCATTTCTAGAGAGAAGGGAGAGCATTTCTTCTCTCCAATTTCCCAAAAACAAACCCTAATGAATTTTGGCTATAAAATCATATTTATACCTTAATTCATTTGAGTGGCAAACTTGTAAATAAGTCCAAGTTTGCTACCCTTCACAATATGGCCGGCCTTAGGGATTAATTGGGCAATTTGGTCTTTGTGAATCATTATTCATTAAGTTGTCATACAACTTAAGTTAATGGACTCGACGTTCGAAGCCCATTGGGCCTTAAGGTCCAAAACCATCCCGAGGTCTTTAACGAACTTATTCGTTTGATTAATAATCATATTAATTAATCCTTGCCATAAATAATTAAACTATTTAATTATTCTTACTCATCTCCGTTGAATCTTCAATCTCTACCTTACACGGTGTACGATCCATTAGGTTCCTTTTAGCGAGGCAGTGGGCGATTCAAACTCTTTTAAATCGATTGTGAATTGAAACTTCTTTCAATTCTCCCTTTAGTGTTTACACACGTTTAGGGCTTCCACAAACCATGAGTGACACCTAGCAGCATATCATGGTTACCCAAGCTAATCAGAAGAGGTAGAGAACCTATTCAGTTTAGGATTACAAATGCAATACGGTCCTTCTCTAATACAATACTCTTGACCACATTGTTTGGCTTGATAGTTTATTCATGTCTACTATCCAATGTGAATCTCGTGCTTATATGATTCCATTGAATGTGATCTGGAACACATTCCAACATCTCATTCATACTCTGGCCAGAGATTCTAAATCATATCATAGAGTATTCTCCCTCAACGGTTTGAAGGTTAGAGATCCCTTGTTGCGCATTCACTTGTCTCCATGACTAGATAGCTTGACCCCAACCATGCCGTGGACACTCCAAAGGAATGCCATTTGACACGATCAAAGATCAAGGACCTAACCACAAGACAACTATGATGCCTCAGGTCAAAGGACTAATTTGCATTATCCTAACCATGAGTTCTCACGTGACATGAATATGAGAACTCGTCGTTGATCGTGTTCAGTGAACTCATTCTCTATTGAGCACCTACGTACTTGTCTTGGTGTCACTCACACCAATGACTCGAGACTAGTCACTCTCCTTGAGAGAAGACATAGCACGTACTGATCTTAACAGACTGTCAATGCCCAATTGGCAATCCTATGATCAGGAACGTTTAGGATGTGTCTACGAAAGAATGGTCTCATGAATCTAACTTCTTTTAGATTGCATTCTCCCAATCACATATTCCTTGGACTTTATCGTTTAAGCATATAACATTTATATGAGACCGCTCAAACAATAATCTTTGCCCTTGATATTAAACTAGATTAGTTTAACATGTGAAATGTCCGTAAAGTATCATCATATGATTGGTTTTAGGGCACATTTCCAACAATCTCCCACTTGCACTAGAGCCAATCAGCTTGGTCATCAGTGATGATACCTCTTCTGCAGTCATTTTAAAAATGGCTGAGTAGTAGGCCTAGACAATGGATATCTATATGTTATCAATAGAAGCAATCTTGAGATTAACAACGTCACCATTATACATGATTCTCAATCATGTGGTTCAGTCTCTCATATGAGTTCGGACCTTGATGAGACCTTGATTCCCTGGCTTGAGCTATCGCCCCATTAGTGTCATACACTTTCTGGTTGGAACCGAATAGAGAGTTCATAAATGAACTTTCCCATCCAAACAACATTGTTGTAAGCTTCTATATGGCAATATATTTTGCATTCATAATGGAACACACTAAAGTCATTACTTTAATGTTTCCATCCAAATATCTCTTTAGTCATAATAAAGAGATATCTGTTTATCTCTTCATTCATAATGAAGAAACATCCAATGATGGATTAGATTCATAATCTAATACATTTACGCTTCCATTACGTTACTTTGATTCTTCCTCATTCTTTGAGGAATTTATCCTTTAGTATTTCTTAAATGCTTAAGGACTCACTTGACAGTTGCCATGGTTCTGATCCTGGGCTTGCACTGATATCGTTTTGTACCGTTCTAGGTACAACTCATATCAATGTTTTCATACAATATGAAATACATAAATCACCTTTGTGCGTATGCATAAAGGATTCTATTTACGCATTATTTCTTTGGGAGTCAAAGGGTACATTCCCTTTGAGAAGAACAATTTCCTAGTCTCACTAGAATTGTCATTCTAATTGAAGTTTATCATCATATGAGAAACTTCCTAGCATCTCTTGTCTATTTTAGGGATTGATATAATCCAATTATATCTTGAAATATATCATTATAGATTTCCATCCCATATATATAGACTATATCTCCCATATTTATTCTATCGTTTATAGAATGTTTAAAGTCATTACTTTAACGAAGAAGTATTCTTTTTCATTTCCCAAAAATTTAATATATCACATATGTTTAAATTTAGGAATATGATAAACTCCCACTAATCTTTTGTAAACCTAGTAAACAAAAGATTCATTTACATCTTTATGAGAAATCAAACGATTTGATCTTTCTTCATAAGACGCTTATAGCTCCCACTAGCTTGGTAAGATCCATGATGGATGGATCTCTACAACTTACATGTCTTGTGATTCATAGTTTTAGACATATATTATCAAGACTATCTTAATAATGGTTAAGGAAACCCATATTATGTCCAAACATTGAATCACCATTTAATTGTAGCTAGCAATCCTCGAATTAATTGAAACTAAGACTATATCAAAGATGGTTTCTTCAAAGTCAACCATACTCTTTGAGTGTAGTTACCTTAAGCTACCAATTAGCTTTTAAGGTTTCATTATTTCGAGTCAAATGGTATTTTACCATTTCCTTGAGTATATATCGTATATACACTCAATGTAGTCATAAGGATTTTTATTCTTATTTCTTTCGATTTAAGAGGTACAACTCTATGACATAGTCATAAAGTTCAAACCATTCAACTAAGATGGTTTTTAAATCCTTCTCGACTACCTTGGAGCTTTTGGTATATGAACTAGGTTGTTATATTTGTTGATCACTTTCTTGTCTCTCAAAGAACCCATTCTTTGAGTTCTATGTCTCGTTCATTTTGCGTTTTAGGCAAATCATTTTGTAGGATTACAATGAACTACCCAACAAAACAACATTTGTTAGTTGGTTTATAGAAGTGATATCCAAAAGCTAATTTAAGGATATCCCACAAGATTGTTATCAAACAAATATTGCTTATTAGCACACAACCCCAAATCTTAACATGCTTAAGATTTGTCTTTCTTTCCAACTACATCTTATGGAGTCATGAAAATTTTGGAAGCTCTTCTAATTGACAATCATATTGTTTTTAGAAGTATATATCCTATATATTGGTAATAGATAATAACCAACGAACTAAACCTTATTCAAGTTCGTTCTTCTCCTAATGGAGAAATTCATTATCTTATGATGCTACTTTCCTTGATATCTTTCAAGGAAACTCATCTAAAGTGTTATCTTTCCTTGGATCAAATCTAAGGAGTTAAATACTTTAGACGTCTTACTCATCAACATACATTTCTTGAATTCTTTGAAACCTTTTGCAAAGTATTCGGACTTGTGTTTATTCAAAGTAAACTATAGTCCAACCGAGAGCGATCTTCGGTGAATGTCATATAATATGAGTAGTATTATGTTGTGGACTAGTGCCACTAACATCTAAGTGAATTAACCTCAACAACTTTGTGATTCTTTCTTCTTTCCAAAAGAATAAAGATTCGAACATTTCGCCTCTATACAATTTTAACAAGAAGGCATTGGATCCGGATCTAACGATCCAAAGCATCCATCCATGACCAACTCGCAATTTATGTTTCAGAGGTATCACAACTCAGTTGGAATTAGTCACTACCTTGCAACCTTTTGGGTTTTAAGCATCGTTATATTCTAAACAATTAACACTACCACATCATCTCTACTATAGAGACAATTAATTAGATTACAATAATCTAATCATTCTTTATTTGGTAGTTCATATGAGGAAGTAAGTACAATCCGCTTTCGCAGAGATCTATATTTTATTCACTTTCCGAATGTGAAGTACTTTCTCTTCTCTCATTAATCTTCTACTTCTTATTAGCCACACTTTTACAACGACTTGTAAAACATAGTTACTAATACAGAATCAAGCATTCAAGTAGAAGAACCAACTGTTATGAACTTTTCAAGAACATTCTACAACACCTTCGAAAGGTGTGTTCTTGACACTTGCAAGACATTTCTTGCAAATACCCCTTCCAATGTCCATCCTTTCATAAAGAAAGTTTGTTCCCTTGGAGTTAAATTTTATCTTCTTCATTTGACTTCTCCTTTGACTACAATAGTCATGGTCCCTAAACTCCCACTATCTCTCTTGAAACTTGTTTCAATCGTGTTTTACACATCAAACAATTTGGAGAACGTGTGGTTATTGTTCACCATATAGTTTACAATAAACTTAGTGAACGATTAGGATAGGGACACAAAGGTGAAGTCCTAATCTAGTTTCCGTCTCGTTAAGTGTTTTAACACTTCAACATACAATGATTCAAAATCATCATAAGTCCATGTTGATGGACTATTTTTGTCAACCAACCATTATGTTCTAAACATAATTACAAACATTCAAGAGTTTGTTTAAGGCAACTCTCATTTCTTCATACAACGATTTGTAAGTGAAGAATCATGGCACATTAAGTGTCCATGACCTTGTGCTTACTTCTCAAGTTCTTTGTTCATGTAACAAAGAAACAAGCACTAATGTTTGCGTTGATTAAGGGTTGTTCAAAACAACTCTTATTTCTTCATACAACAATTTGTATTTGAAGAATTATGACATTAAAATTGTTGTCCTCTTTATGATAGACTTATCTAACATGTTCTTCCAATGATACATTATCTAATAGGAAGATTATGAGGATGAGACTTCTTAGGCACTTATAATCCATTAAAGACAATCTATGGAATTGTAGTACTAAGTCCGGAAACTAAAGTATTTGGTTTTTCTTTGTCAAGTATTGGATAGCGTTTGCAAATATATTGGTAAACAAATACATAACGAATATAAATAGATTGATTTTAAGCTATTTGATTCGGGTCTTTAAATCATAATAGCACCACCCACTATTTTTGGCAAATTCCATATCCCTCATCGGAATTCGAGAGTTTTGGAGGAAACTCTTAGTAGGTTATGGGAGACTCACTATTACCAAGCCCACCTCACGATGATACGATGTTGGCTAGCATTAATAACAATGAGAGAGTACGCTTACTCATTTACATCTTTATGTAAGAACCCATCTAATTTGGCCTCTAGAGAATGATGCCTCACAATGATATGATGTTGGCTCCATTGCACTTAGTTAAGTCATTCCCACCATGCGAGTTCAAGTTAGGGGTCCAAGAACAACCTCACGATGATACGATGTTGGCTATTCTCTTTGCCTACCTTTCACAACATCAAGTATGCATATAGAATCCTCCCCGAGTGTAAGCATGCACTTTGTACTCCCCCATGATAGGGTGAAGCCGGTGTACACGTCACAAACGTTTGGACCTACCACGGTGGAAGGCCACGAAAGAGTGTTCAAAGCACTCTCACGCTTATCAACTTAATATTGGTTTGGTTGAGGGTTTTTAGGTCTCATCACATATAAACATACATTTTAATCCAATTAAAACATTTTTGGTCCTATCACAACTATTGGTCCATATGATTTATTTAGTTGTATATAATACTCCCACTAAGCTTTTAAAACGGTTTTTAAAGCAAGAGTACATGATACTACTAACATAAGGTTTGCATTCATTGATGGACTATATAGTTGCCTTAGGGCCTTAGGATGACTATGAACCTTTTATTTAGATCCAACATGAGCCTTGTGTTGAATCTCGGACTAGGGATGGTGATTGATTTTAGTTACGCGTTTAATCACATTAAGGCGTGTTGTCTTAGGGGCGTTGGACCCAACTACTTCATTTTCATGCATATCATATAAAGCAAGAAAGAAGTACTTCAAAGTAAAGAAGAGCTTATGCTCTTTTACAACAATTGATCAAATCAAATTACTTTAAATTAAAGAAGAGCTTATGCTCTTTTACAACATTTGATCTAATCAAATTACAACCAAAATCTAATCTACACATTCCCATGGTTCAAACAAATTTGAAACGGCCTTTCACATAGCTCAATTATCGTAGGCTTAGGTTCATAATCACCCTTTAATTAATTAACACTTTAACTAATTAAATTGAATGCAACATTTTTCATTTGGTTTTTGTATCCATAAAATTTGATTTTAAATGGAGCTAACTAAAATGAAAATCCAATTCTCATTTAAAGAGACAAAACAATTTTTGTTCTCTATTTAATTTGGGCCAATATTAATAACCTCAACTTATTTGGGCTATATTGCAATTAGCCTCAACATTTGGGCCAAAATGCAAAGACCTCAACTTATTTGGGCCATAGTGCAATTAACCTCAACTTTTGGGCTATTTTGCAAATACATAAACTTTTGGGGTCACTTTGTAAAAACACAAAAGTTCACTACTTTATGTAATTACAACTAGAACCCAAAAATTTCAACAAAAGTTAAAACTTCATTAAAGGATCAAAACAATTTGTCCTTTTAGTGATTTTGGACCTTTACGTAAAAACGTAAACTTTTGGGCCAAAATGCAAATACACAAAAGTATCAAAACTTTATGTAATTGCACAAAAGGCCCTAAAATACCCCTACTAATAGGGTGGCCGGTTTTGACAAGTTTTTAGAAAAAAATTTCAAAGTTTTTGTGAAGTGGTTTTGGTGACATAAATGCATGCATGTGGTGTGTGTGTGAAAGGGAATTAATCCTTACACACCCATCACCATTTCCATCACCTTTAAAACAAATATCCAAGATATTTCCTAAGTTATATATTCTTTAAATATATGAAAATATCTTATAACAAAACTTTATGAAATTATTCAAAACTTTGAATCAAAACCACAAGCTTTAATGTTCTTGGCAAGAACATCAAGAACATGAAGAACATTCATGAGAAACCCATAAAAGTTCCATGAACATTTTTTCATCCAAAAACATTTCAAAATCACTTAAACTTAAGGGAAATAACATATAACCAAACTAGGGTACTTAGGGGTTCCAAAGAACACATTAAAACCATTTTAACAAGACTAATTTGAACCCCAAAAATCACCCTTTTAATTTGGCCGAAAATCCCAAAACTTATGGCACCAAATTTTAGCTTCAATATTCATGCTCATATGAACTACATCTACAACATTTGAGATGCCAAATTTTCCAACAAAATTTACATTCATAAAACAAGAATAAAGCTTGTAACATATTACAACTTTTAAATCACATATTATGAACTACAAAACCCAAAAGGATTCACCAACTACTAGACCTAGGCTCTGATACCACTTGAAGGATTATTTTGGAGAAACATGTTCATTTAAGCAATATCATTAGCATGCAATTAATTAATTAAAGGCGGAATCATGCTTGCATATACTTAAAAACAAAACATTACCCATGAATGTTCAAAGCCTAGTAGATTGGTGAACCTTTAAACAACTCAAAACAAGTGAGTTGAAATTAATACCTTTGTAGATTCCTCTTTGCATAAGCAAAGGCTAATCACCCAAAGAGAGGGCCTTCATTCCTTGCATCTTAAAACTATGGATTTATATAGAAAGGATAGGTTCTCTAAGTTCTCAAAATTGAGAACCTCTAAGTTTCTACACCAAGGTTTTGATTAAGAGGATATGAGTGACCTTGGAGGAGCTAGAGTGCTAGCTAAAACCCTCCAAGGGGGCCGGCCATTTCTAGAGAGAAGGGAGAGCATTTCTTCTCTCCAATTTCCCAAAAACAAACCCTAATGAATTTTGGCTATAAAATCATATTTATACCTTAATTCATTTGAGTGGCAAACTTGTAAATAAGTCCAAGTTTGCTACCCTTCACAATATGGCCGGCCTTAGGGATTAATTGGGCAATTTGGTCTTTGTGAATCATTATTCATTAAGTTGTCATACAACTTAAGTTAATGGACTCGACGTTCGAAGCCCATTGGGCCTTAAGGTCCAAAACCATCCCGAGGTCTTTAACGAACTTATTCGTTTGATTAATAATCATATTAATTAATCCTTGCCATAAATAATTAAACTATTTAATTATTCTTACTCATCTCCGTTGAACCTTCAATCTCTACCTTACACGGTGTACGATCCATTAGGTTCCTTTTAGCGAGGCAGTGGGCGATTCAAACTCTTTTAAATCGATTGTGAATTGAAACTTCTTTCAATTCTCCCTTTAGTGTTTACACACGTTTAGGGCTTCCACAAACCATGAGTGACACCTAGCAGCATATCATGGTTACCCAAGCTAATCAGAAGAGGTAGAGAACCTATTCAGTTTAGGATTACAAATGCAATACGGTCCTTCTCTAATACAATACTCTTGACCACATTGTTTGGCTTGATAGTTTATTCATGTCTACTATCCAATGTGAATCTCGTGCTTATATGATTCCATTGAATGTGATCTGGAACACATTCCAACATCTCATTCATACTCTGGCCAGAGATTCTAAATCATATCATAGAGTATTCTCCCTCAACGGTTTGAAGGTTAGAGATCCCTTGTTGCGCATTCACTTGTCTCCATGACTAGATAGCTTGACCCCAACCATGCCGTGGACACTCCAAAGGAATGCCATTTGACACGATCAAAGATCAAGGACCTAACCACAAGACAACTATGATGCCTCAGGTCAAAGGACTAATTTGCATTATCCTAACCATGAGTTCTCACGTGACATGAATATGAGAACTCGTCGTTGATCGTGTTCAGTGAACTCATTCTCTATTGAGCACCTACGTACTTGTCTTGGTGTCACTCACACCAATGACTCGAGACTAGTCACTCTCCCTGAGAGAAGACATATCACGTACTGATCTTAACGGACTGTCAATGCCCAATTGGCAATCCTATGATCAGGAACGTTTAGGATGTGTCTACGAAAGAATGGTCTCATGAATCTAACTTCTTTTAGATTGCATTCTCCCAATCACATATTCCTTGGACTTTATCGTTTAAGCATATAACATTTATATGAGACCGCTCAAACAATAATCTTTGCCCTTGATATTAAACTAGATTAGTTTAACATGTGAAATGTCCGTAAAGTATCATCATATGATTGGTTTTAGGGCACATTTCCAACAGGCCGGCCATGTGCGATTTAATGGACTATTTGGGCCTTTGTGAATCATTATTCATTAAGTTGTCATACAACTTAAGTCAATGGGCTTGACGTTCAAAGCCCATTGGGCCTTAAGGTCCAAAACCATCCCGAGGTCTTTAACGAACTTATTCAGAAGAGGTGGAGAACCTATTCAGTTTAGGATTACAAATGCAATACGGTTATTCTCTAATACAATACTCTTGACCACATTGTTTGGTTTGATAGTTTATTCATGTCTACTATCCAATGTGAATCTTGTACTTATATGATTACCTTGAATGTGATCTGGAACGCATTCCAACATCTCATTCATACTCTGGCCAGAGATTCCAAATCATATCGTAGAGTATTCTCCCTCAACGGTTTGAAGGTTAGAGATCCCTTGTTGCGCATTCACTTGTCTCCATGGCTAAGTGGCTTAACCCCGACTATGCCGTGGACACTCTGATAGAGTGACGTTTGACATAATCAAAGATCAAGGACCTAACCACAAGACAACTATGATGCCTCAGGTCAAAGGACTACTTTGCATTATCCCAACCATGAGTTCTCATGTGACATGAATATGAGAACTCGTCGTTGATCGTGTTCAGTGAACTCATTCTCTATTGAGCACCTACGTACTTGTCTTGGTGTCACTCACACCAACGACTCGAGACTAGTCACTCTCCCTGAGAGAAGACATAGCACGTATTGATCTTAACGGACTGTCAATGCCCAATTGGCAATCCTATGATCAGGAACGTTTAGGATGTGTCTACGAAAGAATGGTCTCATGAATCTAACTTCTTTAGATCGCATTCTCCCAATCACATATTCCTTGGACTTTATCGTTTAAGCATATAACATTTATATGAGACCGCTCAAACAATAATCTTTGCCCTTGATATTAAACTAGATTAGTTTAACATGTGAAATGTCCGTAAAGTATCATCATATGATTGGTTTTAGGGCATATTTCCAACAGGTGAGCATTTAGAAGAGATGAGTAACCTTGGAGGAGGATTAGATACAAGTTAATCCCCTACAAGGGGGCCGGCCACTTAGAGAGAAAAGGGAGAGAAATGTTCTCATCTTTTCTCCTAAAGAAACCCTAATGAAGAAAAGGCTATAAAGTCATATTTATACCTACCTTCATTGGAGTGGCAAACTTGTAATAAGTCCAAAAACCACTCCATCCTCTATGTGGCCGGCCTCTTAGGGTCTTTGGGATGTTTTGGGCCCTCTTGAATCTTTATTCATTAAGTTGTCATACAACTTAAGTTAATGGGCTTGACATTCCAAGCCCATTGGGCTTTGAGGCCCAAAACTAACCCGAGGTCTATTAACGAACTTATTCGTTTGATTAATTAACATATTAATTAATCCTAGCCATAAATAATTAAACCATTTAATTATCTTTACTCATCTCCGTTGTTTCTTCAATCTCTACCTTACACGGTGTACGATCCATTAGGTTCCTTTTAGCGAGGCAGTGGGCGATTAGAACTCTTTCAAATCGATTGTGAATTGAAACTTACTTTCAATTCTCCCTTTAGTGATTACTCACTATTAGAGCTTCCACAAACCATGAGTGACACCTAGCAGTATGTCATGGGTACCCAAGCTAATCAGAAGAGGTCCAGAACCTATTCAGTTTAGGATTACAATGCAATACGGTCCTTCTCTAATACAACAGTCTTGACCACATTGTTTGGTTTGATAGTTTATTCATGTCTACAATCCAATGCGATTCATTTACTTTATATGATTACTTTGAATGTGATTCGGAACGACTTTCCAAATGTCATTCATACTCTGGCCAGAGATTCTAAATCATATCATAGAGTATTCTCCCTCAAACAGTTTGAAGGTTAGAGATCCCTTGTTGCGTATTCACTTGCCCCCATGGCTAAGTGACTTAACCCCAACTATGCTGTGGACACCCTCTGATAGAGTGACATTGACATAGTCAAAGATCAAGGACCTAACCACAAGACAACTATGATGCCTCAGGTCAAGGGACTACTTTGCATTATCCCAACCATGAGTTCTCATGTGACATGAGTATGAGAATTCCTCATTGATCGTGTTCAGTGGACTCATTCTCTATTGAGCACCTATATGCTTGTCTTGGTGTCAGTCACACCAATGACTTAAGACCAATCACTCTCCCTAAGAGAAGACATAGCACATACTGATCTTAACGGATTGTCAATGCCCAATTGGCAATCCTATGATTAGGAACGTTTAGGATATGTATATGAAATAGAATCGTCTCATGAATCTAACTTCTTTAGATTACATTCTCCTAATCACATATTCCTTGGACTTATCGTTTAAGCATATAACATTTATATGAGACAGCTTAAAACAGTAGCCTTTGCCCTTTATATTAAACTAGATTAGTTTAACATGTGAAATGTCCGCAAAGTATCATCATATGATTGGTTTTAGGGCACATTTCCAACAGGAATAAGTGGATGTTGTAGGTGAAGTGTGTGTGGATGTTGTAGGTGAAGTGAGTGGATGTTGTAGGTGGAATAAGTGGATGTTGTAGGTGAAATAAGTGAGTGAGATGTGTTTTCGGGTCAGAAAATAGGAAAGGAGAGGATCCCTTAATCTTCAATTTCATCCCTCCACTTGGCTCCAAGCATAAGCTAACCATCCAATGCCCAAAAATGCTCCAAAATGCTCCAAATTGCACTTTCTTGCATACTTTGTCATTTGGACCTACAAACACACGAAAATAGCTTAAAATACTAAAATAACTGAGGACTAACAATCTAAATGCAAGGAAACAAGCTAACTAAGTTGTATAAATATACTCCTATCATAGCTCCCAATAACAGAAGGCAAAAAAATAATATAAAAAAGAAAGGCACACAATAATATAAAAAGGAAAGGCACACAAATAACATAAAAAGTACAAAGAAGAAAAATAAGGCATGTGGATTGTGGACTTTTCTTTTGGTTTTGAATCTTGAGGTGGATAGTAGCATTCTTTGTGTTGAGAAGCAGAGGGAGGAAGGAGCTACTGCCGAAAGCTCTCTCAAATCTTTGAAGCTTTCGTTTCTCTAGTATGGATTCATCTCCTTCTCTATCTTCTCTGAAGCTTTCTCTGAATTAGGGTTTGAATGAGGATTTACATATTAGGGATTTACAATTTAGAGCTTTTGATTGTTTCAATTTGGATTTCTTGATTAATTTTCAGGGGAATTCTAGATTAATTTTATGTGGATTTGGTTGATTTGGATTTCTAGATTTCCATGATTGATTTGCATGTTCGATTTCTTTTCTGCTTTGCCTGCTCGATGATAGGAGCATATTTATGCGACTTTGTTATTTTATTTCTTTACATTTATTTAGTTAATTTCCATTTATTGTAGTAATTGAAGTTATTTTTGTATTATTTAGATCCAGTTGGTAAATATGACAATAAATAGCCAAATGAAGCAACTGGAGCAGTTTTGGACTTGGATTGGATAACATGAGTGAATTGAAGGAAAATTTGTGAAAAACAAGTTCATTTGAGCAACATCTACAGCATGCAATTAACAATTAAAGGCCGAATCATGATTGTATGTACTCAAAAACAAAACTTTATCCATTCAAAGCTTAGTAGTTATGGTGAACCCAGACTCAACTCAAAACAAATTGAGTTGAGAAACTTTATACCTTTGATGCACCTCTTTGCTTAGCAAAGGTTAATCACCCATGTGAGGGCCTTCGTTCATTTGTCACCTTGCTCCTTGGCTCCATGGATTTGGATGGAGGAACTTTACTTCTTGGTTCCATCTCTTCTTGGATATGGATCGAGGAATTGGGTTCTCCAAAAGTCCTTAATGTTGGAGACCTCTAAGTTTTGACACCAAGGATGGTTGAGGAAGAAGATGAGCAACCATGGAAGAATTAGATGCTAGTAAATTCTCTCATGGTGCCTATTGGAAATGTGCCCTAAAACCAATCATATGATGATACTTTAGGGACATTTCACATTTCACTAATAAAGTCACATTTATACCTACCTTCATTGGAGTGGCAAACTTGTAATAAGTCCAAACCACTCACTCCCTAAGCATGGCTAGCCTCACTATTGTTACTGGCTTAATTGCCCATTTTGTATTAGTTGTCACACAACTTAAACCTTATGTGCCTTGTGGACCAAAAGCCTTTTATGTCTTGAAACCCAAAACTAACTTAAGGCCTAAAACGAACCTTTCGTTCTAGATTAATTAACTTTTAATTAATCATTGCCCTATACAGTTAAACTATTTAATTGTCTGTACTCATCGTTGTTATATCCTTCAATCATTACCTTACACGGTGTGCGATCCATTAGGTTCCTTTTGGCGAGGCAGTGGGCGATTAAAACTCTTCAAATCAATTGTGAATTGAAACTTACTTTCAATTCTCCCTTTAGCAATTATACACCTTGAGGGTTTCCACAAACCATGAGTGACACCTAGCAGTATGGCTAATTAGAAGAAGTTGGAAACCTATTCAGTTTGGGATTACAATGCAATCTAGTATTTCTCTAATACAATACTTTTGACCACATTGTTTTGTTTGATAGTTTATTCAGGTCTACTATCCAATGTGATTTTGTTACTTATATGATTACCTTGAATGTGATTTGGAACTACTTTCTAAATCTCATTCTCATTCATACTATGGCCAGAGATTCTTAATCATATCATAGAGTGTTCTCCCTCAAACGGTTTGAAGGTTAGAGATCCCTTGTTGTGGATTCACATGTCTCCATGACTAAGTGGCTTAACCCCAACTATTTCATAGACACCTTCTGATGAAGTGACTTTGACATAGTCAAAGATCAAGGACCTAACCATAAGACAACTATAATGCCTCAGGTCAAATGACTACTTTGCATTATCCCAACCATGTGTCATGTGACATGAGTATGAGAACTCCTTGTTGATCGCGTTCAGTGGACTCATTCTCTATTGAGCACCTACGTATTTGTCTTGGTGTCAGTCACACCAATCACTCGAGAGCAATCATTCTCCCTAAGAGAAGACATAACACACACTAATCTTAACGGACTGTCAATCCCTAACAGAATTGTCTTGTGAATCTAACTTCTTTAGATCATATTCTTCTGATTACATATTGATTGGACTTATCGTTTAAGTATATAACATTTATATGAGACGACTTTAAACAAAAATCTCTGCCCTTTATATTAAACTAGATTAGTTTAACATGTGAAATGTCCATAAAGTATCATTATATGTTTGGTTTTAGGGCACATTTCCAACAATCTCCCACTTGCACTAGAGCTAATCAGCTTGGTCATCAGTGATGATACCTCTTATGAATTCATTTAAAAATGGCTGAGTAGTAGGCCTAGGCAATTGATATTTATATGTTACCCGTAGAAGCGACCTTGAGAATAACGATGTCACCATTATACATGATTCTCAATCATGTGGTTCAGTCTCTCATTTGAGTTCGGATGTATGTATGTATGTATGTATGTATGTATGTATGTATGTATATATATATATATATATCTCTCTCTCTCTCTCTCTCTCTCTCTTATATATGGGTAATTGATAACATCCAATGAACTATGTCTTATTCGAGTCCGTTCTTCTCCCAATGTAGAAATCCATTATCTTATGATGCTTTTTTCCTGGATATCTTTCAAGGAAACTCTTGTATAGTGTTCTTTTTCCTTGGATCAAATCTAAGGAGGTAAATACTTTAGACGTCTTATTCATAAACTTACATTCTTGAATTCTTTGAAACTTTTCGCAAAGTATTCAGACTTGTGTTTATTCAAAATGAATGATAGTCCAACTGAGAGCAATCTTCGGTGAATGTCATACAACATGATTAGTATTATGTTGTGGACTGAAGGAATAATTTTGTCCTAGCTAAGAACATGTGAGAACATTTGAACACATATGTAAACTAATAACACTTTAAAGTAGGCATGCATTCAAAAACAATTCTAAAACCCATGACTTTCAAAGCCAAGAGAATGGTGAACCATAAGACTCTTTAACAACATTAAAGAAAAGGAAGGATTTGAGATTCATTACCCTTGAAGCTCATCCTTGTTTACACAAGGGATTCACCCAAGTGGAGGGCCTTCAAGTCACCTCCTAGCTTTTTGGATCTTCCTTGTGATTTTCTTCTTTGTTGATGCTCCTTTGCTCCTTGAGGATATGAGGAAAGGATCTCCAAGAACACCAAAGATTTGGTGTCTCTAAGTCTCCACACCAACGATGTGGTGTGAAGAGAAGATGGATGATTGAGAGAGTTTTTGATGCTAGTAAAAACCCCCTAAGTTGGCTTGCCTCTATGGAAAAAAAGAGAGAAGATGTTTCTCCTCTTTGCCTCAAGAAAACCCTAGTGAGGGAATGGCTATAAAGTTGCCTTTATACCACCTCACATTTGAGTGGCAAACTTGTAATTAACTCAAGTTTGCTACCCTTTCACCCTAGGCCGGTTTTGGCTTTGATTTTGGGTTAATTTCCATTTAGTTTTTAGTTGTCATACAACCTAAACTCAATGGGCCTTTTGGGCCCCGAAACCCAAAACCAACTTAAAAGCCTAATACGAACCTTTCGTATAATTAATTAACTAATTAATTAATCTTGACCATTCTCAATTAAACCATTTAATTGCTTATCCATCTCTTTTGTATCTTCACATTCATCCTTACTCGGTGTACGATCCATTAGGTTCCATTTAGCGAGGCAGTGGGTGATTGTTACTCTTAACGATCGATTGTGAATGGAAACTACATTTCAATTCTCCCTTTGATGAAGATTAGTGTTTGCTAATCCTCAGGGCTTCCACAAACCATGAGTGACACCTAGCAGTATGTCATGGCTACCCAAGCTAAGTAGAAGTGGTTGGAGAACCTATCCAGTTACAACTACAACGCAATACCGTTCTGTTGGAAGTATGCCCACAAAGCCACTCATTTGATGTAATAGCTTTTTGGAATACTAATTGTGTTAAACTATTATATGTTTAATAGAGGGCAAAGCTTATTGTTGATCACTGTTTATTGTATCATATGTTTAAGCGATAAGGGAATCCAATGAATGTATTTGATCTAAGAGAGAAGTGATCTAAGTGAATTGGATTCACGAGACCTTTCTCTTATGTTCATTCCTAAAACGTTCCTAGCCATAGGATTGCCAATTGGGCATTGACAATCCGCTAAGGTTAGTATGTGTTATGTTAACTCAAGCGTGAGTATGACTAGTCTCAAGTCATTTAGTGTTGGACGCTGAGACAAACACATAGGTGCTCAAAAGGTAATTGAGTACACTGAACAACGATCAAAAAGAGAGTTCGAACATACATGTCATGTAAGAACTCGTAAGTTGCAATATGCAAAGTAGTCCTTTGACCAGAGGCATCATAGATGTCTAATGGTTAGGTCATTGATCTTTGATCATGTCAATGTCCACATTATTATTGGGGTCAAGCTATCTAGTCATGTAGGCATGTGAATGCACAACAAGGGATCTCTAACCTTCCATGGTGGAAGGAGAATACTCTGAGATATGATTCGGGGGTCTTTGGCCAAAGCATGTGAATATGACTTAGGAAGTTTGTTCCAAATCCTATTCAATTGAATCATATAGAGAAGTATCACATTGGATAGTAGACATGAAACAAACTATCACTTAAACAATGTGATCGAGAGTATTGTATTAGAGAAGGACCGTATTGCGTTGTAATTGCAACTGGATAGGTTCTCCAACCACTTCTACTTAGCTTGGGTAGCCATGACATACTGCTAGGTGTCACTCATGGTTTGTGGAAGCCCTGAGGATTAGCAAACACTAATCTTCATCAAAGGGAGAATTGAAATGTAGTTTCAATTCACAAATCGATCGTTAAGAGTAACAATCGCCCACGGCCTCGCTAAATGGAACCTAATGGATCGTACACCGAGTAAACATGAATGTGAAGATACAAAAGCGATGGATAAGCAATTAAATGGTTTAATTGAGAATGGTCAAGATTAGTTAATTAGTTAATTAATTATACGAAAGGTTCGTATTGGGCTTTTAAGTTGGTTTTGGGCTTCGGGGCCCAAAAGGGTTTTTGGTCCAAAAGGCCCATTGAGTTTAGGTGGTATGACAACTAAAAACTAAATGGAAATTACCCCAAAATCAAAGCCAAAACCGGCCTAGGGTGAAAGGGTAGCAAACTTGAGTTAATTGCAAGTTTGCCACTCAAATGTGAGGTGGTATAAAAGCAACTTTATAGCCATTCTCTCACTAGGGTTTTTCTAGAGAAAAGAAGAGAAACATTTTCTCCCTTTTTCTCCATAGAGGCCGGCCATCTTAGAGGGTTTTTACTAGCATCAAAAACTCTCTAAGTCATCCATTTCATCTTCACACCTCATCCTTGGTGTGGAGACATAGAGACACCAAATCTTTGGTGTTCTTGGAGATCCTTTCCTCACATCCTCAAGGAGCAAAGGAGCATCCACAAAGAAGAAAATCATAAGCAAGATCCAAGGAGCTAGGAGGTGACTTGAAGGCCCTCCAGTTGGGTGAATCCCTTCTGTAAACAAGGATGAGCTTCAAGGGTAATGAATCTCAAATCCTTCATTCTCTTTAATGTTGTTAAAGAGTCTTGTGGTTCACCATTCTCTAGGCTTTGAAAGTCATGGGTTTTAGAATTGTTTTTGAATGCATGCCTACTTTAAAGTGTTATTGGTTTGCATATGTGTTCAAATATTCTCACATGTTCTTAGCTAGGACAAAATTTTTCCTTCAGGTCCTTCTCTAATACAATACTCTCGATCACATTGTTTAAGTAATGGTTTGTTTCATGTCTACTATCCAATGTGATACTTCTCTATATGATTCAATTGAATATGATTTGGAACAAACTTCATAAGCTTTGGCCAAAGACTCTCGAATCATATCTCAGAGTATTCTCCTTCCACCATGGAAGGTTAGAGATCCCTTATTGTGCATTCATATGCCTACATGACTAGATAGCTTGACTCCAATGATGTCGTGGACATTCTCAATGGAATGCTTTTGACATGATCAAAGATCAAGGACCCAACCATTAGACATCTATGATGCCTCAGGTCAAAGGACTACTTTGCATATTGCAACTTACGAGTTCTTACATGACATGTATGTTCGAACTCTTTTTTATCGTAGTTCAATGTACTTAATTACCTTTTGAGCACCTATGTGTTTGTCTCGGTGTCCAACACTAAATGACTTGAGACTAGTCATACTCACGCTTGAGTTAACATAACACATACTAACCTTAGCGGATTGTCAATGCCCAATTGGCAATCCTATGGCTAGGAACGTTTCAGGAATGAACATAAGAGAAAGGTCTCGTTAATCCAACTCACTTAGATCACTTCTCTCTTAGATCAAATACATTCCTTGGATTCCCTTATTGCTTAAACACATAATACAATAAATAGTGAATAACAATAAGCTTCGCCCTTTATTAAACATTTTATAGTTTAACACAATAAGTATTCCAAAAGCTATTAAATCAAATGAGTGGCTTTGTGGGATACTTCCAACAATCTCCCACTTGTACTCAAAGCCACCTTCCCATGTATCTAATACCCATCTTTTCCATATGGCGGTCAAGTTGGATTTGAGGCATTGACTTCGTCAGTGGATCTGCTACGTTATCGGCTGAGGCAACCTTGAGGATTTTGACTTTCCCCTCGGCAGCATATCTTTTAATGATATTAAAGCGTCTTGCAAAATGCTTGTTCTTTTGATGAGCCCTGGGTTCCTTGGCTTAAGCTATCACCCCACTATTATCACAGTACAAAGTTACTGGTGATGTAATGGTTTGAACCACTCCAAGTTCAGTAATGAACTTCTTCATCCAGAACGCTTCTTTGCCGGCTTCAGCTGCAGCGACATATTCAGCCTTTGTCGTGGAATCAGCAATTACATCTTGTTTCTTGCTTTTCCAGCTGACAGCCCCACCATTCAGAGTGAACACATATCCGGAGTTGGAACTTCTATCGTCGACATCAGATTGGAAATCTGCGTCTGTATAGGCTTCCACTCACAACTCTGTCGCTCCTCCTTAAACGAGGAACATATCCTTAGTTCTTCTTAAGTACTTAAGGACCGTCTTGACAGCTGCCCAATGTTCTGATCCTGGGTTAGATTGATATCGACTAGTAATGCTCACAACATATGCGATATCAGGCCTTGTGCATATCATGGCATACATGAGACTTCCTATGGCGGAAGCAAAAGGAATCCTGCTCATCTGCCGAATTTCTTCAGGAGTTTTCGGTCCCATGGATTTTGAAAGGTTAATTCCATGTCTTACAGGAAGAAGACCTTTCTTTGATTGTTCCATCTGGAATCTATTTAGCACCTTGTCTATGTACAAAGATTGGGATAATCCAATTAATTTTCTGGATCTACCACGATAGAGCTTTATCCCAAGCACATAAGATGCATCTCCCAAATCTTTCATGTGGAAGGTTTTGGACAACCACACTTTTACAGAAGAAAGTACTGCAGTGTCATTCCCGAACAGTAATATGTCATCTACATATAACACTAGGAATACAACTGCATCCCCAACGACCTTTTGATAAACACAATTGTCGTCTTCATTTTGAGTAAAACCAAACGTTTTGATTTCAGTGTCAAAACGAATATTCCAGTTCCTGGAGGCTTGCTTAAGTCCATAAATGGACCTCTGAAGCTTGCATACCTTAGTCTTTTCAGACTTGGACATGAAACCTTCGGGTTGAGTCATATAGAGCTCTTTCTCTAGGTAGCTATTCAGAAAGACCGTCTTCACGTCCATTTGCCATATCTCATAATCATGGTATGCATCTATAGCAAGCAAAATCCGAATGGACTTAATCATAGCTACAGGTGATAAGGTTTCTTCATAGTCCATCCCTTCTCGTTCCCTTTATCCCTTGGCTACTAGTCTAGCCTTATAAGTCTCCATGTTACCATCAGCGCCTATCTTCCTCTTGAAGACCCATTTGTTTCCAACAGGTACTATACCTTCTGAGGGGTTTACTAGAGTCCAGACCTGATTTTGATACATGGAATCCATCTCGGATTTCATGGCCTCTTGCCATCTTTTTGAATCAATGTCGGACATTGCTTCAGTGTAGTCTATAGGGTCCTCCTTTGTGTCATTGTCACCTAGGAGGTGCAATTCCCCAAAGTCATTATCCAAGCCATACCTCTTAGGTGGCTTGCTGACCCGTTCAGATCTACGTGGAGCTAGGGGTTCAGGAACAGGGTTGTCAACTTGTCGAGTGCTTGTTTGTGGTTCATCATTAATCTCATTAATTTCCATCGTTTTACTTGTAGTTCCTTTGAGAACAAATTCGTCCTCTAGAAACTTAGCAGTTCTGGCGACAAAGACTTTCTGGTCGTCAGGATGGTAGAACTCATATCCCATAGTTTCTCTAGGATATCCCACAAAATAGCACCTAACTGATCTCGCTTCAAGCTTAGTAGCTTCAAGCTTCTTGACATATGCTTCACAACCCCAAATCTTAATATGATTAAGACTTGGCTTTCTTCCATGCCATATCTCATAGGGCGTTTGTGAAACTGATTTGGAAGGTACTCTATTAAGCAAGTAAGCTGCTGTATATAGAGCGTATCCCCAAAATGTTACTGGTAGATCGGCGGAACTCATCATGGAATGAACCATGTTCATCAAGGTTCGGTTTCTCCTTTCAAAAACTCTATTAAGTTGTGGAGTTCCTGGTGTAGTCCACTGTGATATTATTCCACACTCTTTGAGATAATCTAGGAACTCATTACTTAGATACTCTCCCCCTCGATCTGATCTTAGGATCTTTATCTGTTTCCCAGTTTGCTTCTCAACTTCATAAGATACATATAGCCAAACCGAGAGTGATCATCGGTGAATGTGATATAGTAGGAGAAGCCTCCTTTCAGCGTAGTAGACATAGGTCCACATACGTCAGTGTGGATTAACCCTAGAATCTCTGTGGCACGTTCTCCCTTCCCAATGAATGGAGATTTGGTCATCTTGCCTTTCAAGCAACATTCACAAGTACCCATTTGGTCATTACCTAACGGGCGGAAATATCCGTCTTTCGACATCTTGCGAATCTTATCAAGGTTCACATGTCCAAGTTTAAGATGCCACATCTTCTATTGGTTAACTTCTTCTCTAGCCCTTTTGGGTTTTGAGGTATTCCCGCTTTCAATACAGTGCATCCCACTACTTGTCTCTAGGTGAAAAAGTCCCTCTATCATATTACCATAAGAGATAATACGACCGTTCAAGGATAAAGTGCAACTCATTTTGTCAAACAATACTGAGTGCCCATTTTGTAAAACCATAGAGATGGAAATCAAATTCTTTATACATGAAGGAAAATATAAACAATTTTTAATTTCCAAGACTTCCCCAAAGGGTAGTTTAAGCATGTAGGTGCCTATTGCTTTTGCAGAGATTTTAGTGCCATTCCCAACTCGCACAATCATCTCCCCATTGTGCAGTGTTTTGCTCTCCGTTAGTCCTTGCAACGAATTGCAGATATGTTGACTAGCGCCTGAATCGAATATCCAAGAATTGGAGCTTACTGTAAAAGCACTTTCTATGACAGAAATAGTCCCTTCAAAAGTTCGTGTCATAAGGCTCGCAATGCGCACCCTGTATTTCTTCTTCCAACATTCATCCCTTCCACAATGAAAGCATGTTCCTTTGGATTTTCTTGCCTTCTTCTTATGCAACCTTTTCCTTACGATTGCATTCTCACTCCCACTGTCTTTTTTGAAACTTTGTTCAAACTTACAGCACATGTCAATCATCTTGGTAAAAGTATGATCGAATCTATTCACTTTATAGTTTACTATAAACTTAGTGAAATCATCCGAGAGAGATGCAAGGAAAAAGTCTTGGGCCATTTTCCCATTGATGGAAGTTCCTAAACTTTCAAGATCTTGAAAGATCCTTTCCATCTTTTGTCCATGTTTTTGGACCGATGTCCTCTTTGCCATTTTGGCATTCAATAGATTACAAACATTTGAGAATCGTATGTTACTTGTCTCAATGTCAAGCATCTTATGCAAACTATCAACCATGGCACAAGAAGTGTCCATGTGCTTATGTAGCTTCTTAAGCTCCTCACTTAGTGAGGTGAGGATTAAGCATTTGGCTTGTAAGTCATCCTCATAGTGTCTAGTGTAATTTTGACACTCCTCTTTTGAAGCTAGTTTCGTAAGAGGTACATGAGGAGGGGATTGCTTGAGCACATACAATATGTCATTCATCTTTGAGGCATTCTCAATGTGATGATACCAAGCAAGGAAACGTTGGCCCCTAAGGCCATTTTTGTCAATTATAATGGTAGGTGTAATTTTAGGCATGTCGTTAACTACATAACATAACATAAATCGTATTAGATTGTTGATTTTATAACTACTTGATTGGGTCTTAAATCAAATAGTACCACCCACTATTTTTGGCAAATTCCACATCCCTCAATGGAATCCGAGAGTTATGTTGAACTCTTAGCGGGGTATGGGAGGCTTACCATTACCAAGCCCACCTCACAATGATATGATGTTGGTTAGCAAAAATAATGATGAGAGAATAACGCTTTAGTCATTTACAACTCTTGTAATTACCCATCTAGTTTGGCCTCTAGAGAAGGATGCCTCACAATGATATGATGTTGGCACCATTGCACTTAGTTAAGTTATTCCCACCATGCTAGTTCGTGTAGGGTTTTAAGAATAGCCTCAGAATGATATGATGTTGGCCATCCTTGTTGCCGACCTCACCACATCATGTATGTTCATATGGACTCCTCCTTTAGGTAAGCACATACTTTGAACTTCCCCATGATAGGGTGAAGCCGGTGTATGAGTCATAAACGATTGGAGCGCAACACGGTGGAAGGCCTACGAAGAGATGTTCAAAGCATCTCTCGCTTATCAACTTAATATTCGTTTTGTTGAGGGAGTAGTGTTGGGCTACATCAATTTCATTTTAATCTTATTAAAAGAACTTGGGATGATTATGAACCGTTTGATTTGATCCAACACGAGCCTTGTGTTGGACCTTGGGTTTAAGGTAGGTAGTTGTTGATTTTAGTTACGCGTTTAATCTAATTAAACCGTCATTTCCTATTGGGCGTTGGACCCAACTATTTCAATTTGCATACAAATAAACAAAAAGGAATGCATGAAATAAAGAGAACGGCTTATGCCCTTTTACAACACATTGGAAGGACTTATGTCCTTTTACAACACATTTGAATTAATCAAATTACATTCAAATCTAAGCTACTTAACCCAAACATTCATAATATAAAGCGGCCAATCACATAGCTCAATTATCGAGGCATTTGGTTCATAATCACCCTTTTTCTTAATCAATCACATTAACTAAGAAAGCAACTTAAACAATTGGTTTTCGGATTCATAGAATTGATTTAAATGGAACTAAATGAAATGAAAATCCAATTCTCATTAAAGAAACAAAACAATTTTGTTCTCATCACAATTTGGGCCGAAAAAGCAATGACCACAACTATTGGGCTGCAATGCTAAAACATAAACTTTTGGGGTCCCTTTGTAAGAACACAAGAGTCCACAACTTCATGTAATTACAACTAGAACCCAAAAATTTCAACAATCACAAAAACTTAATTAAAGGAGCAAAACAATTTGTCCTTTAGTGATTTTGGGCCTTTACGTAAAAACATAAACTTTCGGGTCAAAGTGCAAATACACAAAAGTATCAAAACTTTATGTAATTGCATAAAAGACCCAAAAGTACCCTACTTATTAGGGTGGCCGGTTTTGAGGGAAGAAAAAGGTGTTGGTTTTGGTGAAAATTCAAAATTTAAATAAAGTGTTGAAAAAGTAAAAAAGTATGGGTTGAAAAGGTTGATTGGTATGGTTGTAAGAGATAGGTAAGGTATAGCTATTAAAAAATAATAAACACAAATCATCCATCACCAATCAATAATAAACCAAAACTTTATGAAAAACATCAAACACTTTGAATCAAAACACCAAACCTTTTAGTTCTTGGTAAGAACATTGAAGAACACACATGAAAACTCATAAAAGCTCCATGAATGTTTTCACTCAATAAAAATCAAATTTTTACTACTCAAAAGAGGGTTAACATCCTAGGGCACTTAGGGGTTCCAAAAGTCACTTTAAAACATTTTTAACAAGACAAACATGAACCCAAAAATCCACCCTTTGGATTTGGCCGAATTTCCCCACATACATGGCACCAAATTTTAGTTCCAATATTCATGCTTAAATGAACTACATCTACAACATTTGAGATGCTAAATTTTCAAGCAAAATTTATATTCAAAAAGCAAGAACAAAGCTTGTAACATTTACAACATTTAAATCATAAATCATGAAAAACACAAAACCCAAAAGGATTCACCATACTCTAGACCTAGGCTCTTGATACCACTTGAAGGAATAATTTTGTCCTAGCTAAGAACATGTGAGAACATTTGAACACATATGCAAACTAATAACACTTCAAAGTAGGCATGCAATAAAAAACAATTCTAAAACCCATGAATTTCAAAGCTTAGAGAATGGTGAACCATAAGACTCTTTAACAACATTAAAGAGAAGGAAGGATTTGAGATTCATTACCCTTGAAGCTCATCCTTGTTTACACAAGGGATTCACTCAAATGGAGGGCCTTCAAGTCACCTCCTAGCTCCTTGGATCTTCCTTGTGATTTTCTTCTTTGTTGATGCTCCTTTGCTCCTTGAGGATATGAGGAAAGGATCTCCAAGAACACCAAAGATTTGGTGTCTCTAAGTCTCCACACCAACGATGTGGTGTGAAGAGAAGATGGATGACTTAGAGAGTTTTTGATGCTAGTAAAAACCCCCTAAGTTGGCCGGCCTCTATGGAGAAAAAGAGAGAAAATGTTTCTCCTCTTTGCCTCAAGAAAACCCTAGTGAGAGAATGGCTATAAAGTTGCCTTTATACCACCTCACATTTGAGTGGCAAACTTGTAATTAACTCAAGTTTGCTACCCTTTCACCCTAGGCCGGTTTTGGCTTTGATTTTGGGTTAATTTCCATTTAGTTTTTAGTTGTCATACAACCTAAACTCAATGGGCCTTTTGGACCAAAAACCCTTTTGGGCCCCGAAACCCAAAACCAACTTAAAAGCCTAATACGAACCTTTCGTATAATTAATTAACTAATTGATTAATCTTGACCATTCTCAATTAAACCATTTAATTGCTTATCCATCTCTGTTGTATCTTCACATTCATCCTTACTCGGTGTACGATCCATTAGGTTCCATTTAACGAGGCAGTGCGCGACTGTTGCTCTTAACGATCGATTGTGAATTGAAACTACATTTCAATTCTCCCTTTGATGAAGATTAGTGTTTGCTAATCCTCAGGGCTTCCACAAACCATGAGTGACACCTAGCTGTATGTCATGGCTACCCAAGCTAAGTAGAAGTGGTTGGAGAACCTATCCAGTTACAACTACAACGCAATACGGTCCTTCTCTAATACAATACTCTCAATCACATTGTTTAAGTGATAGTTTGTTTCATGTCTACTATCCAATGTGATACTTCTCTATATGATTCAATTGAATATGATTTGGAACAAACTTCCTAAGTTATATTCATATGCTTTGGCCAAAGACTCTCGAATCATATCTCAGAGTATTCTCCTTCCACCATGGAAGGTTAGAGATCCTTTGTTGTGCATTCATATGCCTACATGACTAGATAGCTTCACCCCAATGATGTCGTGGACATTCTCAATGGAATGCCTTTAACATGATCAAAGATCAAGAACCCAACCATTAGACATCTATGATGCCTCAGGTCAAAGGACTACTTTGCATATTGCAACTTACGAGTTCTTACATGACATGTATGTTCGAACTCCTTTTGATCGTAGTTCAGTGTACTCAATTACCTTTTGAGCACCTATGTGTTTGTCTCAGCGTCCAACACTAAATGACTTGAGACTAGTCATACTCACGCTTGAGTTAACATAACACATACTAACCTTAGCGGATTGTCAATGCCCAATTGCCAATCCTATGGCTAGGAACGTTTCAGGAATGAACATAAGAGAAAGGTCTCGTTAATCTAACTCACTTAGATCACTTCTCTCTTAGATCAAATACATTCCTTGGATTCCCTTATTGCTTAATCACATAATACAATAAATAGTGAATAACAATAAGCTTTGCCCTCTATTAAACATTTTATAGTTTAACACAATAAGTATTCCAAAAGCTATTACATCAAATGAGTGGCTTTGTGGGCTTACTTCCAACATGGACAAGTGCCACTAACATCAAATTGAATTAACCTCAACAACTTTATGATTCTTTCTTCTTTCCAAAAGAATAAAGATTCGAACATTTCGCCTTTATACAGTTTTAATAAGAAGGCATTGGATTCAAATCTAATGATCCAAAGCATCCATCTATGGCTAACTCGTAATTTATGTTTTAGAGGTGTCACAACTCACTGGGATTAGTCACTACCTTGCAACCTTTTGAGTTTTAAGCATCGTTATATTCTAAACAGTTAACATTACCACGTCAACTTTATTATAGAGATAAACAATCAGATTACAATAATCCAATCATTCATTAAGAAAGAACAATGTTGTGTCAAACAAAACATTCATCCATCTCTTATATTGACAGAATTAAGTTCCTTATTCAAATTAGAATGTAAAGACAATCTTTGTTTTTCCAATTTCTTTGGTAGTTCATATAAAGAAGCAAGTACTATCTGCTTTCACAAAGATCTATATTTTATTCACATTCCAAATGTGAAGTACTTTTTCTTCTCTCATTAATCTTCTACTTCTTATTAGCCACACTTTTACAACGAGTGTAAAACATAGTTACGGAATCAAACATTCAATTAGAAGAACTAACTGTTTTGAACTTTATTCAAGAACAATTTACAACACCTTTGAAATGTGTGTTCTTGACACTTGCAAGACATTTCTTGCAAATACCCATTCCAATATCCATCCTTTCATAAAGAAAGTTTGTTCCCTTAGAGTTATTTTGCCTTCTTCATTTGACTACAATAGTCATGGTCCCTAAACTCCCACCATCTCTCTTAAAATTTATTTCAATTTTGTTATACACATCAAACGATTTGGAGAGCGTGTGGTTATTGTTCACTATATGGTTTAAAATAAACTTAGTGAACCATTTGGATAGGACACAAAGGTGAAGTCCTTGCCTAGTGGTTTAACACTTCAACACTCAATGATTCAAAATCATCATAAGTCCATGTTGATGGACTATTTTTGTCAATCAACCATTATGTTCTAAACATGATTACAAACTTTCAAGAGTTGTTCAAGGAAACTCTTATTTCTTCATACAACAATTTGTAAGTGAAGAATCATGGCACATAAAGTGTCCATGCCCTTGTGCTATTCTTCTCAAGTTCTTTTTTTCATACAACAAAGGAATAAGCACTTGTTGTTTGTGTTATCCTCTTTATGATAGACTTATCTAACATGTTCTTCTAATGATACATTATAAATAGGAAGATTGTGAGGATGAGACTACTTAAGTACGTATACAATTCATTGAAGACAAAATATGGGATTGCGGTACCAAGTTCGGAAACTAAACCCTTCAGCTTTTCTTTGTCAAGTTTTGGATAGCGTTTGCATATATATTGGTAAATACATACATAACGAATATAAATTGATTGATTTTAAGTTATTTGATCTAAGTCTTTAAATCCAAAAGCACCACCCACTATTTTTGGCAAATTCCATATCCCTCATCGGAATTCGAGAGTTTTGGAGGAAAATCTTGGTAGGGTATGTGAGGCTCACTATTAACAAGCATGCCTCACAATTAAATGATGTTGGCTAGCATCAATAATAATGTGAGAGCATGCTTACTCATTTTCATCTCATGTAATTACCCATCTAGTTTGTCCTCTAGAGAATGATGCCTCAGAATTATATCATGTTGGCATCATTGCACTTAGTTAAGTCATTCCCACCATGCTAGTTTATGTAGGGGTTCAAGCACAACCTCAAAATTATATCATGTTGGTCACATTCATTGTGTACACTCACTTCATCATATGTGTTCATAGACTCCTCCTGTGTGTAAGCACATACTTTGAACTTCCCCATTATAGGGTGGAGCCGGTGTATGAATCACAAACGATTGGAGCCTACCACGGTGGAAGGCCACGAAAGAATGTTCAAAGCACTCCCACGCTTCTCAACTTAATAACAGTTTAGTTGAGGGTTTTTAGGTCTCATAAGCATGCATTTTAATCTTATTAAAACAATTTGGTCCTATTACAACTATTGGTCCATGAGACTGATTTAGTAGTATATGATACTCCCACTATGCTTGTAAAATGGTTTTTAAAGCAAGAGTATATGGTACTACTAACATAAGCTTTGCATTCATAGATGGACTATATAGTTGCCTTAGGACCTTAGGATGACTATGAACGTTTGGTTCGATCCAACACGAGTCTGGTGTTGGATTTTGGTCTAGGGATGGTGATTGATTTTAGTTACGTATTTAATCATATTAAGGCATTGTTTCTTATTGGGCGTTGGACCCAACTACTCCAATTTCATGCATATCAAATAAAACAAGAAATGAGTACTTCAGAGTAAAGAAGAGCTTATGCTCTTTTACAATATTTGATCAAAACAAATTACTTTAAAGTACATAAGAGTTTATACTCTTTTACAACATTTGATCATACCAAACTAAAACCAAAATCTAATCTACACATTCCCATGGTTCAAACAAATTTGACAGACGCTTTCATATAGCTCAATTATCGTAGGCTTAGGTTCATAATCACCCTTTCTTTAATTAATTAATGCTTTATCTAATTAAACTTGAATGCAACATTGTCATTTGCTTTTTGTATCCATAGATTTAATTTAGATGGAGCTAATGACATGAAAATCCAATTCTCATTTAAAGATACAAAATTATTTTTCTCTCAACTAATTTGGGCCAAAATTGCAATAATCCCAACTTTTGGGCTATATAGCAAAACACAAACTTTTGAGGTCACTTTGTAAAAACACAAAAGTCCACTACTTCATGTAATTACAACTAGAACCCAAAAATTTCAACAAATGCAAAAACTTCGTTAAAGGAGCAAAACAATTTGTCCTTTAGTGATTTTGGGCCTTTACGTAAAAATGTAAACTTTCGAGTCAAAGTGTAAATACACAAAAGTATCAAAACTTTATGTAATTGCATGAAAGCCCCAAAAGTACCCCATTATAGGGGTGGCCGGTCATTGTGAGGAGTGTGAGTGAGTGTGAATTGATTTGTAGGTTTGTAAGGTGATTGAAAGATGTAAGTGTTTGGTATGGTGTGAACAGTAAAATAAGTATGGGTGTTGTTTGAAAAATCAAACTATCAATCACTAACAAAACAAATAAGCAACCAAACACCATTTTGAATCAAAACAACAAACTTTTTGTTCTTGGCAAGAACATAACAAGAACAATGAAGAACATCCATGAAAACTCATAAGAGCACCATGAATATTTTCACTCAATAAAACTCAAAATTTCACTACTAAAACCGGGATAACATCCTAGGGTACTGAGGGTTTCCACAAATCACTTTAAAACACTTTTAACAAGACAAACAAGAACCCAAAAATCCACCCTTTGGATTTGACCAAATTTCCCAATAAACATGGCACCAAATTTTAGCTCCAAAATTCATGCTTAAATGAACTACATCTACAACATTTGAGATGGCAAATTTTCAAGCAAAATTTACATTCAAAGAAGCAAGAATAAAGCTTGAAACTATTATAACATTCAAATCAAAGACTATGAACTACAAAACCCAAAAGGATTCATCAACTACCAGACCTAGGCTCTGATACCACTTGAAGGAAAATTTGTAAAAAACAAGTTCATTTGAACAACATCTACAACATGCAATTAACAATTAACGGGGAATCATGCTTGTATGTACTCAAAAATAAAACTTTACCCATTAAATTTAAAGCCTAGTAGTTATGGTGAATCAAGACTCAACTCAAAACAAAGTGAGTTGAGAAACTTTATACCTTTGAAGCACCTCTTTGCCTAGCAAAGGTTAATCACCCATGTGAGGGCCTTCTTTCCTTTTTCACCATGCTCCTTGGCTCCATGGATTTGGATGGAGGAACTTTGCTTCTTGGCTCCATCTCTTCTTGGATATGGATGGAAGAATTGGGTTCTCCAAAAGTCCCCAAAGTTGGAGACCTCTAAGTTTCAACACCAAGGATTGTTGAGGAAGAAGACGAGTGACCATGGAAGAATTAGATGCTAGTAAATTCTCTCCAATTTCCTCAAAGAAAACCCTAATGAAGAAAAGGCTATAAAGTCACATTTATATTTACCTTCATTGGAGTGACAAACCTGTAATAAGTCCAAAACCCACTCCCTCCCTAAGCATGGCTGGCCTCCCTATTGTTAGTGAGTTAATTGCTAATTTACAACTTAAACCTTATGTGCCTTGTGGACCAAAATCCTTTTGTGTCCCGAAACCCAAAACTAACTAAAGGCCTAAAACGAACCTTTCGTTCTAGATTAATTAAATTTTAATTAATCCTTGCCATATAAAATTAAACTATTTAATTGTCCTTACCTATCTTCGTTATATCCTTCAATCATTACCTTACACAGTGTGCGATCCATTAGGTTCATTTTAGTGAGGCAGTGGGCGATTAAAACTCCTCAAATCAATTGTGAATTGAAACTTACTTTCAATTCTCCCTTTAGCGATTATACACCTTTAGGGCTTCCACAAACCATAAGTGACACCTAGAAGTATGTCATGACTACCCAAGCTAATTAGAAGAGGTTGGAGAACCTATTCAGTTTGGGATTACAATGCAATACGTTCTTTCTCTAATACAATACTCTTGACCACATTGTTTGATTTGATAGTTTATTTATGTCTACTATCCGATGTGATTCTCTCACTTTTATGATTACCTTGAATGTGATTTGGAATGACTTCCTAAATCTTATTCATACCTTGTCCAGAGATTCTTAATCATATCATACAGTATTCTCCCTCACACGGTTTGAAAGTTAGAGATGACTTGTTGTGCGTTCACCTACCTCCATGACTAAATGGCTTAACCCCAACTATGCCATGGACACCCTCTGACAGAGTGATTTTGACATAGTCAAAGATCAAGTACGTAACCATAAGACAACTATGATGCCTCAAGTCAAAGGACTACTTTGCATTGTGGTAACCATGAGTTCTCATGTGACATGAGTATGGGAACTCCTTATTGATCGCGTTCAATGGACTCATTCTCTATTGAGCACATACGTACTTGTCATGGTATTAGTCACACCAATGACTTGCGACCAATCACTCTCCTTAAGAGAAGTCATAGCACGTACTGAACTTAACGAACTGTCAATTCCTAATTGGCAATACTATGATCAGGAACATTTAAGATATGTATATGAAAGTGAATGGTCTCATGAATCTAACTTCTTTAGATCACATTCTCCCAATTACATATTCCTTGAAATTATTGTTTAAGCATAAAACATTTATACGAGACTGCTTTAAACAACAATCTTTGCCGTTTATATTAAACTAGATTAGTTTAACATGTGAAATGTCCATAAAGTATCATCATATGATTTGTTTTAGGGCACATTTCCAACATGGATAGCATCTTAGTTGGACGTTTTTGGTGTTTAAATGGTGTTAGACATGTGCTAGACTATGGAGAAATTAAAGTTGAGGCTTGGAAGACAAGGAATTACACAAGAAAGAGGAATCTTGGTTGGAGAGGAACATTATCTTATCTTATCGCCAACTGCAAGGAGGAATCCTAATCACATTCTAACACTCTCTACTTGATTTTTAGTGTCCTAAAATAATTCAAAACGCCAAAACCTTTTCCTCCTTGGATTTACCATTCATCCATTGAAGTTGCTGGAGTTTTCAGAGTTCTTTCTCGCTTTGTTTTAATTTTCAATGTTTATTTTAGATTGTATTTCAGTTCTGATGAACATGTGTAACTAAGTTTCTTTTTGGCTAGAGGTGAATTCGAAGCTATGATCATATGTTTTATATAAATTGATTACATCCAGTTATTGTTTCATAAGACATGAATGTGATTTACTTATTTTCTTTATATAGAACTTATTATTGTATGTTTATTAAGGGTGCACACTTAGTTTGCATGTGGGGATTTGATGCTAGAGTAGAACGGAATTTCTCCTAATCGTTATGAACTTGTATTTTGTAAGTAGTGAAAGTCACTTGTCATGATTGAGTTAAGTAAATTCTTGGTAGGATTATCATGTTTTTCATAGTTACGAATGCTTTGTCAATGCTTATGATTTTCACAGAACTTAATGATCTTTAAAATGTATCTCAATCATGCTTTTCATAGTTAGGGAACTTGAGAAGAATAATTTGGGCGTCGCTAAGTCCAATTCAATGAACTTAGGAAAAATTTGAGAGTTAATTCATGCTATTCATGGTAAATTTGGGGCATTGTCATTCATGGTTTATAGAAAGAATAATTGGAATTCGATTTGTACGCATATGATTCATGTGTGGAGAAGAATCCTTTAGCTATCCTTTCATCCATATTTCATTCGCAACTTAATTTACTTGCTGCCCTTTTTTTTTGTTTTAGTTAAATTTGCCCAAAATGCCCCCAGTCATTATTTTGATGTTAGTTTAACTTAGTTTTCAATTTTATAAATTTAATTTGTATTGATTAGCATCCCTTTTAATCCCCGGAATAGAACGATCCCTACTTACTCGTACTATGATTGCATAATTCATAGGTTTTAGTTTTGGCGTTAGTTTCTATCACATCACTCGATCTGTAGGTTTAATGCAGGTTTGAATTTTATTTATCAGCCTTTTCCATTTACAAAAAGCCAAATTTCAATTGAATTGAAATCCCAAAACCATACCCAAATACCAAAAATATTTCGGAAATATCAAAATTCGGGAACGCCAAAGTTTTAGTTTGGGATCGAGATTCAGATTTCCATTCAAAAGGAATCGGTTTGTGATTCGGGATCTCATTTCCAGGTAGGGATCCCATCCCGAAGTAGCCCTAAAATAAACTCTAAGTGTTTGTGAATCTATTATTTTGATGGGATACACATTCTACAAAAATAGTTTCAATGATCCAACTGTTACACTTGTTTGTGTATACTTCGAGATCGCATACACCAAAAATCCTAAAAAACAAACATTAGAAGATCAAGTAACAAGACAAAACTTTTTGACAGTTATAAACGAAAAATCATGATTTGACGATTATTTTAAATAAACTTTAAGTGTTAGTGAATATATTGTTTTGATGGGAAACGCATTCTACAAAACTAGTTTCAACGATCCAACAATCAGCCTTATTTGTATATACTTTGAGATTGCATATGCCAAAAATTGCAAAAAACAAACATTTAGAGATCAAGTAATGGGACAAAACTTTCAATGGTTATATACAAAAAATCACAATTTAACGGTTATTTTAACTCCGATTTTTATGATGTTTACCACTCTACTTGACCCTATGTAAATACAATGACTGAATTCAATCTTCAATTTAACATATTTGATGTGATATAAAATAGCATACAAATTTAGACCCTATTTTGATAGATGTAGTATGTGTAAGTAGGGATCGTTCTAGGCCGGGGATTAGAAGGGATGCTAATCTACACAATTTAAACTCTAAAGCACTAAACTAGACTCAATAACAGAAAACTAGACTTAGACTACTCAAAACAAGCTAAACTGACTCAAAACACACAAATTAAGTTCCTATGACTCAAAACTAGCACTAAAGGGTGATTTGGACGAAAATTAAACTAAGAAGACTCGAAATACTTAAGGGAGATTTGTTTTGACGAGTTTAAAACTTCAACAAACTAACTCGCAGAGACAAACTTAAAGGGTACGAATTGAGGTGACTTAATGAGTGAAAGGCTAGCTAGAGGGTCCTTCTCCACACATGACACATATCCAATACAAATCTATTTTTAGTTATTATTCCTATAAACCATGAATGACAATGCCCTAAGTTAACCGTGAACATCACTAATTAACCATCAGATTTTCCTAAATTCATTGAATTGGACTCAACGATGCAAACAAATTATTCTTATCAAGTTCCCTATATGAACAACATGATATAGATACATATCAAAGATCATTAAGTTCTATGAAAATCATAAGCATTAACATGACATTCGTAACTATGAACAACATGATACTCCTGCCAGGAATTTACTTAATGTGATCGTGACTAGCAACCTCCACTACTTGTGAATATAAGTTCATAACTATTAGGTGAAACTCCCTTATATTCTAGCATCAAATTCTTGCATGCAAACTAAGTGTGCACCCTTAATCAACATACAAGAATAAGTTCTCAATCAAATAGTTAAGCAAACTGCATTGACGATTTATTAAATAATAACTGGATGTAATCAATTCATAACACATATATGTTAATGGCTTTGAATTCACCTCTAGCTAAAACAAATTTAGTTCGTCATGTTCGCAATTAAACAAAGACAATTGAATTTAAACATTGAAAATAAAAGATAGACTACACCTAGAATGCTCCAGCAATCCAAAGGTCTTGAATGGCTAGCATGGCTCCAAGCTTCTTCTTTTCCTTGCAAAGTTGTGGCACAAACGTTATTTCTTTGATTTTAGGCTCTTGTGTCTGTTGTTGTGTTTTATGCAGTAGATTCTGATGTATTTATAGGCTAGGAGACATGGGAAGGCTATTTAGGAGAAGGACTTAGCTTTTTTAATCCCTCAAGGAAAAAGGCTAACTAAGAATCACGGGGAATTAGGAAAGGGGCGGCAGATTTCTTGAAGAAAGGGTAAAATGGTGCGACACCTCTTAGGGAAAGGAATAGAGCTTCTAGAACCAAGTTTTTAGGTGTCCTAATTTGAAAATAATCCCCCCCTTGCAACTAGAATTAAGGTAGGATAGGATTAGGAAAAGATAAGATTGGATAAGATATGGTCAAGATTTCCTTCTCTTTAACTGATTCCTTTTCTTCTAAATCTTGAATTAATTTTTGTAGATATCTCTAGCATATTCCTAGCTTCTTTTGAACTTCAAAAACATCCATCCACCTTGCTCCATGGATATGCTATCCATTCCAAGCCCAAAACTGCTCTAAAATGCTTCAAATTGCACTTTCTTGCCACTTTTTCCATTTGGACCTACAAACACACGAAAATGGCTTAAAACACTCTAATAAGCAGCAACTAACTAAATAAATGTAAAGAAACAAGCTAACCAAGTCACAAATCTTATGTTATACTTAATGAAAAAATAAATAAACTCGAAGTGTTAGCGAATCTATTGTTTTGATGGGATAGGTTTCTGATCGGATCATATTTATATACATTTTTACATCAAATTCACTCGTCTTTTCTTAGTTAGTTCGTTATATTTTAAGCTATTTACGTTATTTTTGTGTTTTAATAGAATTTATCTAGCTAAGAAAATAAAAATAGAATAAGTGAAATTTTTAGTAATAAAATCGTCAAAACTGCTTTGCCTTCTCTATTTGGTTAATAAATTTAAGAAAGTATTATATTTATGTATTTATATATTAATATATTTATATATTTATATATTAATATATTCATATATTTATATATTTATATATTAATATATTTATATATTTATAATGTGTGTGGAATTTCGGTGGAGTTGGTGAAGGGATTTAAGAAAGGAAATGGAAGGCTGGCATCCATGTTGAAAATAAAAAAAAAGGAAGTGTGCAAGCCAAGTCGGTGAAAAAGAGCATCCATTAGCACAGAGAGGAGGAGGAATAAAACTGGGGGCTACGTTTGGAAAGGAACGACGGGGGGGGCCTCGGCCTAAGGCAGCGTGAGAAGAGCCTTGGGAGAACTGAAAGGCACGGAGGCCTCGGGGAGTTTTCAAAACAGAAAAAAATAAAAATAAAAGAAGGCTGCCTCATTGGCAGCCAATAGGAGGCCAGAAAAACAGAGGTGAGGAGACAGGAACCACGGGGGGATAAGGGACGCTGCCTTGCAGCTGGGGGAGAGAGCTGCCTTGTGGCAGCGCACCAATCAAAACGAGAAGCAAAAAGGGCGCCCATTGGGCAGTCATAGGGAGAAGTGGCCTCGGAGGAATTGTGGGAGGAATCAAAGTCACCGAGGCTGCCTTCCTGGCAGCACATAGAGGCACAAGCAGCGCAGCCAATTGGGCAGTCTTGAAAGCCACGGGAACAAAGCAGAAAAGCACACGGGGCAGCTGGCGTTGGAAAACAAAGGCAGTCACGGTGGAAAACAAATCCTTACATTCTCCCATTTTGGTTTAAATCCTCCAACTTTTATTTTTAATTTCTGTTTTAATTTCTGTTAATAATGATGTGTAATTAATTATATTGGCTAGAGGTTAATTCGAAACCATGATTATATTTGTAATTTGAATTGGTAATTTCAGTTGTGATTTCTGAATTGTGATTTAATTTGCTTAACTACTTGATTAATAACTTATTTATGTTTGTCGATTAAGAATGCATACTTAATTTACATGCATGAATTTGATGCTAGAATATAAGTGAATTTCACCTAATCGTTATGAACTTATATTCATGAGTAGTGAAGGTTGCTAGTCACAATCGCGTTAAGTAAATTCTTGGCATAAGTTTAATGCAATTCATAGTAATAAGTGCCTCGTCAATGCTTATGATTTTCATAGAACTTAATGATTCTCGCTTGTATCTCTATTATGCAATTCATGTAGGGAACTTGTGGGGAATGTTTTGGGTTGTCGTATGCAATCATCCAATCCATTAACTTAAGGAAAATCTGAGAATTAATTTAAGCGTACCTAATTAATTTGGGGTGTTGAAATTCACAACTTATTGAAAGAACAACTGAAAATCAATTTAGGTTGCATTTGTGTCATGTGTGGAGAAGAACCCTCTAGCTAATCCGTCGTCTATTCGTTTACTTTAATTTTATGTTTTTGTCAATTTTATAATTTATTTAAGTTTAATTTACGTTTCTTCAAAAATCAATCCCCCCATTAAAATATTATTATTTAGTTAATTTTTATTAGTTTTTATCTTTTAATTTAATTTCCGTCTAATTAATTTCCTAGTTTTTATTTTAAATTGTTTTCATTATTTTGAGTCATTTTTAGTATGTTTCGAGTTTTTAGCTTAGTTTGTGTTTTCTTGAGTCTTGAGTTGTTTTGAGTCTTTTGAGTTGTTTTAGTTTATTTGTTAGTTTTATTTTGAGTTATTTTAGTTAAGTGTTTTTATTTTAGTTTAGTGTTTTAAACTTTGTTTTTACGTTTTTAATTTATTTTAGAGGTTTTAGCAAACCCTCCTAATCCCCGGCCTAGAACGATACCCTACTTACATCTATACTACATCTGTCAAAAAGAGGGTTAAATTTGTGCGGTAATAAATCTCGCATCAGTTTCTACCAAACTAGGTTCAATGATCCAACCGTGCAACTTGTTTGTATATACTTCGAGATCGCATATACCCAAGCCGGAAAAAAATAGACATTCAGAGATCAAGGAACAAGACAAAAGTTTTTAACGGTTATAAACAGAAAATCATGATTTAACAGTTATCTTAACTCCGATTTTGATGATTTTTCTATAGCTACACTCTTTGATCCTATATGAACACAATGACTGAATTTGATCTTCAATTTAAAATATTTACATTGGTGGATACCACAAAATCTTATATTATACTTCATTAAAGTATAAATAAACTCTTAAGTGTTAGCGAATCTATTATTTTGATATGATACGCAATCTACGAAACTAGTTTCAACGATCCAACCGCCAAATTTGTTTATATATACTTCGAGATCGTATACATAAAAAATTGCAAAAAAAAACATTCAGAGATGAAGTAATAGGACAAAACTTTTTTACGGTTATAAACGAAAAATCATGATTTAACGTTTATTTTAACTCCAATTTTGATGATTTTTACAACTACATTCCTTGACACTATATGAATACAATGATTGAAATCGATTTTTTGATTTAAAATATTTACACTATTGGATACCACAAGATCTTATGTTATACTTAATGAAAGTACAAATAAATTCTAATTGTTAGTGAATCGATTGTTTTGATAGGATACGTATTATACGAAACTAGTTTCAACTACCAAACCATCAAACTTGTTTGTATATACTTTGAGATTGCTGATAGGTATTTTTACCACCTGCAAAAGTAGGGATAAAAACACACAAAATACTTGCAAGAAAAAAAGGTTGTTGTAGTATAAATGGCTCAAGCAAGGTCGTTTTCTGCTGGGATTATTTAAAACAATTAATGCAAACCCAAAATCTTAGCTAATTATTTGAAACAAAGATTAGGAAAGTTTGATTGTGAATTTAAAAGTAATAAAAATGAATTTAACAAAAGTAATTAAGGAAAAACAATTAACCAATTGAAAAGGAAATAAATCAAAGAGAAAATATTATGATAAACCAATTTGGAAATGAAGGAATAATTTTGTCCTAGGTAAGAACATGTAAGAATATTTGAATACATATGTAAACTAATAACTCATTAAAGTAGGCATGCATTCAAAAACAATTCATAAAACCCATGACTTTCAAAGCCTAGTATATGGTGAACCATAACTCTTTAACAACATTAAAGAGAAGAAAGGATTTAGAGTTCATTACCCTTGAAGCTCATCCTTGATTACTCAAGGGATTCACCCAAGTGGAGGGCCTTCAAGTCACCTCCTTTGCTTCTTGTGGATTTGAGGATGTGTTCTCCAAAACACCAAAAGCTTGATGTCTCTAAGTCTCTACACCAAAGATAAAATGTGAAGATGAAATAGATGACTCAGGGAAGAAAAGATTGCTAGATCTCCCTCCCTAAGTGGCCGGCCTCTTTAGAGAAAAAGGGAGAAAAAAGTTTCACCCAATTTCTATAAGAAAACCCTAAATGAAATAAAGCTATAAAGTTGAATTTATACTTCATTTCTTGTGAGTGGCAAACTTGTAATTAATACAAGTTTGCTACCCCTCACCCTCGTGGCCGGCCTTGATATTGTTATTGGGCTAATTGCCCATTTTGTTTTAGTTGTCATACAACTTAAACATAATGGGCCTTGTGGACCAAAACACTTTTGGGCCCCGAAACCCAAAACCAACTTAAAAGCCCAATACGAACATTTCGTATATTTAATTAACTAATTAATCAACTTTGACCATTCTTCAATTAAACCATTTAATTGCATATCCATTTCATTTAATTACTTCACTTTCATCCTTACTCGGTGTACGATCCATTAAGTTCCAATTAGCGAGGTAGTGGGCGATCGTTACTCTTAACTATCAATTGTGAATTGAAACCACATTTCAATTCTCCCTTAAGATTAGTGTTTGCTAATATTTAGGGCTTCCACAAACCATGAGTGACACCTAGCAGCATTTCATGGTTACCCAAGCTAAGTAGAAGTGGTTGGAGAACCTATCCAGTTACAACTACAATGCAATACGGTCCTTCTCTAATACAATACTCTTAATCACATTGTTTCAGTGATAGTTTGTTTCATGTCTACTATCCAATGTGATACTTATCTATATGATTCAATTGAATATGATATGGAACAAACTTCCTAAGTCATATTCATATGCTTTGCCCAAAGACTCTCGAATCATATCTTAGAGTATTCTCCTTCCACCATGGAAGGTTAGAGATCCCTTATTGTGCATTCGTATGCCTACATGACTAGGTAGCTTGACCACAACAATGCCGTGGACACTCCAATGGAATGTCTTTGACATAATCAAAGATCAAGGACCTAACCATTAGACATCAATGATGCCTCAGGTCAAAGGACTACTTTGCATATTGTAACTCTCGAGTTCTTACATGACATGTATGTTTGAACTCTCTTTTGATCGTGGTTCAGTGTACTCGATTACTCTTTCGAGCACCTATGTGTTTGTCTTAGTGTCCAACACTAAATGACTTGAGACTTGTCATACTCACGCTTGAGTCGACATAACACATACTAACCTTAGCGGATTGTCAATGCCCAATTGGCAATCCTATGGCTAGGAACGTTTTAGGAATGAACATAAGAGAAAGGTCTCGTTGATCTAACTTACTTAAATCACTTATCTCTTAGATCAAATACATTCCTTGGATTCCCTTATTGCTTAAACACAAGATACAATAAATAGTGATTAACAATAAGCTTTGCCCTTCATTAAACATATAAAAGTTTAATACAATAAGTATTCCAAAAGATATTACATCAAATGAGTGGCTTTGTGGGCATACTTCCAACAGGAAAAGCACTAGGGTTCTGCCATCCCCATAACAATCCTATGTGGATTTACCAATTACTAATGAATTATTCATGAACCTTTGAATGTTAGGTTCGTAATGCATATTCTACTTGTGGCATTCAAGTTAGAATGTCTATCAAACATGCAATCTATCTGTGACATTCAAATCAAATATAAACATGCATGACTCATTATGCTTTGTGAGAATCCTTTGAAAAACCATGCAACCCCCATGACGTGGCATTCGCCCTAGGTGAAATTACAACTATTAATCACAAGAAGCAATACCTAATTCTCTGGTGGCATTCAAACCGAATTGTATCCAATTATTTATCTAAACATCCTAATGGTAGCTAAGCATTAAGATATAAAGACAATTTAAAGCACAGTGATTAATAATTCAAAGTATACATGCATAATATCATAAGCAATTAAATTAAAACTACATATTCATGCTAAGGCTCAAGGCTTCGCCCTAGCAAAAGAAAATTAGTTACACATACTCATAATAAAAATCAAAGAAAATATCATTGACTAGAAAAGAATGAAAACACCTTGTAGGTCGAAAGTCTGAAACTCTCCAAAGCCTTGCTCAATTCTCTCCTTCTCCAAACTTGCGTAAAACAAACCCTAATGGCTAAAAAGCCTGATTTATACTCCTCCTAATTAAAACCCTCATAGGAAAAATGTTTTCTAAAAAATAGGAAATAAAATAATAAAAGGAAAAATAAAAATTACATTCCTATTCTAGTTAGGACTTGCGTAAAAAAAACCCTAATGGCTAAAAAGCCTTATTTCTACTCCTCCTAATTAAAATCCTCATAGGAAAAATGTTTTCTAAAAAATAGGAAATAAAATAATAGAAGGAAAAATAAAAATTACATTCCTATTCTAGTTAGGAAATTTGCCCATCAAAAGAGAAGCCACATTTCTGGACATTCAGGGCTCCACAACAGGCCCAAAATGAGTCAAATTAAGGATCAGGACCTCTTCTTCAAGTTCCAAGAACAACCCAAGTCCAAAATTCATCATCTTCTAGCCTGAAAGTCGCAAACAAGGTCTGTAGCCTAATCTGCCAGCACTGCGCGCTGGCCATAAATTAATTTGCCACGATCAGATGCTTCGAGATAAAATTATGAAATTTTGACACCACCTTCTTACTTGACACACAAACCCACTCCAATTGGAATCACTCAAAAAATTCCACCATTTGATTACTTTATGCTCCGAATAAGTCCACACATCCTATATTGAAATTAAATAACAAAGTATCAAAATCTCAACAAAATAATAACTAAAATAGACCAAGAATAGAGTATAATATATAGTATAAAATCAACTCATCAAATACCCCCAAACTTAGCGTTTTGCTTGTCCTCAAGCAAAACAAAACTAGAAAATAAAAAGAAAACTAAGAAATTAAAAACTAAAACAAAACTAACTAAGACACAACAAAATTAGAACATCTTTTCAAAAGCTCCAACTAATCCTACCATAGAGTCTAAGCCATTTAGAGTCACTTAGAAAAGAATTCATGAACTTCCTTTGGTGTGAAGTGAACCAACATAGTTAAGGAGACTCAACTAAAATCCCTACCTCTCATCCTCTTTATTGAACACTTACTAACTCTACATTTTTTTTCGAGTTTTCTTCTCTTTTTTTATTATTATTTTTAGTAACAGTAGTTGTCGTGCAATGCTAGTTCACTTAAGCGTTCGATCCAACCCATGTAGTGAGCTTTAGGTCCATGACTACCAAACCACAAAGGCTTTAGGGCACTAGGTGTAGAACACCCTTAAGGACTTATTAACCTGAGCTGGAAAGGCTACGAAGCCAACTAACCACCCTGTCCCATGCCAAAACTCTACCGTTTGACAAGAGAATCACTGCTAATTAGGCAGGACTGGCCCATTTACTAGGCAAAGCCCCGAGTGGAACAATTATTACTTTATCTATAATAACTAACTTAATCTTTATTTCAAACAAAAGTTAAAGACAATAATAACTTAGATGAAAAATAGGTCTTTCAATCTCACTCCCCACAAACCATGTTGATGTGAATGAGCAAATTTTCAAAGCAGAACTCATGAATTAGTGTCTAAGCAACGATAAATGGAAAAGACTCTACTATGGGATTAACTTTCACCATGTCCATTTGTTCTAACGTTTAAAATAATCTATGGATATTAACTTCAAAAGAATGAAATTTTTTATTTGACTCAAAAATTAAAAATTCTAATTCCCACCCCTAAACTTAAATCACACATTGTCCTCAAGGTGTGGAAAAAGAAAAGAAAATAAGGAAACAACCTTACATAAAAAATTAAATAGTAAAACTAAACCTAACTATGATTAAAAGAGAGGAGAGTCAAATAACAAATTTGAAATGAAAAATGACATAATAAATAATAAAAAAAAGAAAAGAACAGGAAATAATGCACCTGGTTTGAAGGTGAAATCCGTCTTGCTAGACAAAAGTTGGCCTCGGTGAGAAGACACACACGCAGGCCAAAGAGAGATTAATTGGGTTGTAAAACCCAACCCGCTAATCAAAGGCCCAAGAAAAGGAAAGATCCCACACGGACTGCCCACGCGAATCCATGTGCAAGACACATGTGCATCAAAACCCTAGCACTGGTATGGAGAAAAGCATTGGATTCCTGATTGGTCCTTGAGCCAAGAGGCAAATGGATCTTTTCTCTCCTTGAGCCAAGAGCCAACAACTCTCTATTTTTATTGTTTGAAAACAACACTTTATTTCAAAATAAAACCCATTTTGGGACACCCATATGAAACACCAACCTAGAACACGTGGTGTGCATCATGTCACTAAAAGATGAGAGGAAAAATCAGAAAGCTCTTTCTTTCAAGAAACCGAATAACAACTCTGTTCTTACATCCTTCTTTCTCACAGCAACACAAACCCTAGGTAAAACCATATCCGCTCTCCCTTTGGCATTACAACCTCAATGTTCGGCTTTTGCTCACTCAAACTGAAACGACATTCCATGTCGCCATTACTTTCGGGTCCGTGCATAAAGTTCATCATCCTCACACAACTCACAAAGGTAGAAGTCTTCCCTTTGCTGCCATTAAGTGCCCTTCAACTTATTTTCCCAAAAACATTGAAGAACTAAAACATGCATGCTTTGTATTGGTGCGAGAGTACACAGAGCAAGAATAAGAAATATTGAACAACACCCAAAAGCTCCAGGTCCATGGTTGACCATCCAGACTCTTCAAATTATTTTTTTGGTAAAACACAAAAACCCCCAAACTTCATTTAACCAGCAAGAAAAGGACAATCACTATGACTGATTGCATGTTTCGATTCATGTATAGATGCCTTGTATCCTTCCTCTTCAGTGAAGAACAGAGAAACATGGACTCTCGAAAAGCTCATATCCGAAACCCAAAAAGGTAAAAGTGTATTTTGTGACATGTGTAGCCTCTGAGATGCAAAAAGATTATGGTATGTCCCTGCTTATACTCACATGTCTCTGTTCTCTATGTAGGAAACTCGGATCCAATTGATATCTGAGAGAAGGAAAACAAATCTCTAACTCACCACGACCTTGGATCTGAAAGGTATAAACACCCATATGTTGGAACCATGTGGAGGACAAAGAATGAATCAACCCCCAAACTTAAATACTGGCATCCTTGATACTTTCGAATGTAAAAGAGATAGATCCCAAAAATACCCCACATTTGTTGATATATGATCATGACCACTGTAATTCATACACTTGATTGCTGTGTTGCAGGAAAGACCCCAGATTGGCAACGACACATTTGGCTAACCAAACTATTGGCCTACAATGAAGAATGGCCGCGTAGCAAAATAGAGAGGTATAATATCCCATCCTCGCTATGTGAATCATAGATGTGGTTGATGTTAAAGTAGATTTGCTCATTGGGTGCATGATTCAGTTTAAAATACTCTCTGTGCATTAATTCTTGTTTGTCCAGTTTGTTTCTCTGCAAAAACCCAAGTTGTGAAATCAGATATAGAATAGATGAAAATAAAATAAGTGAAAGCAAGTTTTTTGTTTTTTTTTCTTGTGATGATTATGAACACCAAATGACAGCCTAAGAATTTAAATGCATTTTGAAACTGAAAGTAATGAAATAAAAGTAAGAAAGTAAAGAAAAAGTTAGAAAATTGGGTTGCCTCCTAATAGCTGAAAGTAAGCGCTTTATTTAACGTCCATAGCTAGACGTAGCCGTAGGCTGGTAATCAAGTTACTCGTTCCTTCAGAGTTGATGACTCGCTTGCTCGAGACTTCCTTAAGAATGGCTTTAGTAGATACTTCTTGACCTTGAGCACACAACCCCTGCCCTCTGTTTCAATGTCCACGTTACCATTTTCAAAAACCTGTTTAACCATATAAGGACCTTTCCACCATGACTCTTGTCTCCCAGGAATTAACTTAGAACCAAAACTCATCAACCACAAATTTTTACCAGGCTGTACTTTTTGAAAATTTGGACTGCCTTGCAACATTTTGTGTGTCTTCTTAATGTCAATCTGCTGGACATCATGCTGCACACTTTGGTGCTGTGTTTTAAGACTTGTGCATTCACGAATTAAATTTGTAGGCTTTATGGATAGATGGTCAGTTGATGATCTGCTTATAAATTTGGCCTGAGGTAAGCCATCTAATGCATCAACAAGCATGCATTCTTACTTTTCTACTGGCTGTTTGCCTACTTCAAACAAATTAAAAACCATTGATTGATCTCAGACCCATAGTGTTAAAGTTCCAGCTTCAACATCAATAAAAGTACGGGCTGTTGCCATGAAATGACGACCTAAAATGATGGGGGTTTTCAAATCCTCATCCATGTCTAGAACCATAAAGTCTGCTGGCAGAAATAAGTTATCCACCTTCACAATAACATCTTCAATGACCCCTCTAGGATAGGTAATTGAACGGTCAGCCAATTAAATAATGCTAGAGGTTGGCTTTAGCTCACTTGCAGCTAAACGTTGAAAAACAGAATAAGGTATTAAGTTTACACTGACACCTAAATCAATTAAAGCACTACTAAAATCACAATTTCCAATGGTGCAAGAGATAGTAAAACTCGCTGGATCTTTCTTCTTTGGAGGCAATTTATGCAATAGGACCGCATTGCATTGTTCTGTTAGCACAATCTTTTCTGATTCCACAAGCTTCCTTTTCTTACTGCATACATCTTTAAAAAAATGTGGCTTAGGAATGAATCTTTTGAATGGCTTCTAATAATGGCAAATTAATATGAACTTTAGCCAATGTTTGCATGAAATCCTTTAGTTGTTGATCTTTGAGCTTTAGTTGTAACCTTTCGGGATAGGGAAGAGAAGGGTCATAAACACGCTCTGATTTCTCTGCAGAGGTAGATTTTGAGCTGTTCAAAATCTGTCCAGAAATAAATTCTGCATCTTTTGTTGTAGTTTCAGCAACTTTATTGTTAATTTCTGCAGCCTTGTCCCTGTTGTTAATTTTGTTGTTGTCGTGATTGTTGTAACTTTTTTCGGATCTGAACATCCTAATTACACGATAACCTTCTGTACCTCTTGGATTTGGAATTGTTTGGCTGGGAAACTTTCCTTGTTCTCTCTCTGTGATATTGCTTACTAGCTGCCCAAACTGCCTCTCCAAATTAGTTATGAAAGCCTACATATTCTGCATGTTTTGATTCATAGTCTGCTGTATCTTTTGCAGGTTCTGATTGCTTTGTTCAAAATTGACATGAGTAGCATCTGCTAACTTATCAATTGCAATTTCCCAAGAGGCCTTGGCTGCTGTAGGAGGTTGCTGGACTGGTGGTGGGAATGGTGGTTTAACTTACTGCTCACCACCCCATTTTAAATTTGGGGGATCTCTCCAACCCGAATTATAAAAATTTGAATAAACATCATTTCTTTGCCTTAGATAATTGTTGAATGCATTAACTTGTTCTACAACAAAATTTGGATATGCATCTCTCTGTGGACATCCCATAAAATCATGTGTAGGTTGGCTGCAAATTGCACAAGCTGTTGCAGCTTACTGGACAGCAACCTGCTGAACTGGAGCTGTCATTTTCTGCAAGATCATGTCAAATTTTGCATCAAAATTTTCTATTTTTCTCTCAATGTTTTCAATTTGAGCAGATACATGTGGAGACCCCATGAGCATTTCAAAAACTCCCCTATTTTGTGTTTGATCCCCTACCAATTGTTGAGATTCGGATGCCATGTTGTCAAACAACTGATAGGCTTCCTGTGCATTTTTAGTTGAATATGAACCTCTTGATGAAGCATGAATATGATTCTTAGTGTTTGAATTTAATCCCGTGAAAAATATGCCCGTCCGTGTGCCTCCACCAATGCCTGTGTGGGAGCATTTTCTGAACAACTCTTTAAAACGCTCCCATGCCTCGTGAAACTCTTCATTAGGCTTTTGGGCAAAAGATAAAATTTGAGTCCTCATATCAAGAGTTTTGGAGGCTGGATAATATTTGTTAAGAAATTTGTCACTCATCTTTGCCCAAGAATTGATACTAGCAGAGGGTAGTGTTAGCAGCCATGTTCTTGCCTTGTCCTTCAATGAATATGGAAACAAACGAAGTTTGATTGACTCTGCAGTAAGCCCCATCACTATAATATTTCTGTACCCCATTAAAAACTTTGTGATATGCATATTAGGATCCTCATGAGCTAATCCGTGAAAAGTAGGTAAAATCTCCAACATGTGATGTCTAATCTCGAATGCGTCGCCTTCCTCATCTGGATATACAACGCAACTTGGTAACTCATTAGCACGGGCTGCTAATGTATCCCTTAATGGACGCCCATCAGCTGGTATGGCAAAAGCCATGTTGTCCTCGGTGACCAAAACCCCAGAAAACAGTTTTTTCAGAAAAGTATCCTCCAATGAGGGTTCCCACACTAAAACCTGCTTTCTGCGCCTTTGTCGTAAAATGCGTTTTGGTTCTGGGTTGAATTTTAATAGCTGCTGATTTAGAGATCTGGTGTAGACCACGAACTGGATCTGCCCAGATTGTGACCTGCGTAAAAAAACGAAAATTAACTTTTTTCAAATATAATTATTTACAGAAACAATTAACAAAGAATTTTGATTAACACAAATTGTTAAAACAATCCTTGGCGACGGCGCCAATTTCTTGACAGGTATTTTTACCACCTGCAAAAGTAGGGATAAAAACACACAAAATACTTGCAAGAAAACAAGGTTATTGTAGTATAAATGGCTCAAGTAAGGTCGTTTTCCGCTGGGATTATTTAAAACAATTAATGCAAACCCAAAATCTTAGCTAATTATTTGAAACAAAGATTGGGAAAGTTTGATTGTGAATTTAAAAGTAATAAAAATGAATTTAACAAAAGTAATTTAGGAAAAAACAATTAACCAATTCAAAAGGAAATAAATCAAAGAGAAAATATTATGATAAACCAATTTGGAAAAACACTAGGGTTCCGCCATCCCCTTAACAATTCTATGTGGATTTACCAATTACTAATGAATTATTCATGCAACTTTGAATGTTAGGTTCCTAATGCATATTCTACTTGTGGCATTCAAGTTAGAACATATATCAAACATGCAATCCGTTTGTGGCATTCAAATCAAATATAAACATGCATGACTCATTATGCTTTGTGAGAACCCTTTGAAAAACCATGCAACCCCCATGACGTGGCATTCGCCCTGGGTGAAATTAAACCTATTAATCACAAGAAGCAATACCCAATTCTCTAGTGGCATTCCGACCGAATTGCATCCAATTACTTATCTAAACAACCTAATGGTAGCTAAGCATTAAGATATAAAGACAGTTTAAAGCACAATGATTAATAATTCAAAGTGTGCATGCATAATATCATAAGCAATTAAATTAAAACTACATATTCATGCTAAGGCTCAAGGCTTCGCCCTAGCAAAAGAAAATTAGTTACACATACTCATAATAAAAATCAAAGAAAATATCATTGACTAGAAAAGAAGGAAAACACCTTGTAGGTAGAAAGTCTGAAATTCTCCAAACCCTTGCTCAATTCTCTCCTTCTCCAAACTTGCGTAAAAAAAACCCTAATGGCTAAAAAGCCTTATTTATACTCCTCCTAATTAAAACCCTCATAGGAAAAATGTTTTCTAAAAACTAGGAAATAAAATAATAAAAGGAAAAATAAAAATTACATTCCAATTGTAGTTAGGAAATCTGCCCATCAAAAGAGAAGCCACGTTTCTGTATATTTAGGGCTCCACAACAGGCCTAAAATGAGTCAAATTAAGGATCTAGACCTTCTCTTCAAGTTCCAAGAACGACCCAAGTCCAAAATTCATCATCTTCCAACCCGAAAGTCGCAAACAAGCTCTGTAGCCCAATCTGGCAGCACTGCGCGCTGGCCATAAATTAATTTTCCACGATCAGATGCTTTGGGATAAAATTATGAAATTTTGATACCATCTTCTTAACTAACACACAAACATGCTTCAATTGGAATCACTCAAAAATTTCACTGTTTGATTACTTTATGCTCCGAACAAGTCTGCACATCCTATATTGAAATTATATAACAAAGTATCAAAATCTCACCAAAATAATAACTAAAATAGACCAAGAATAGAGTATAATATATAGTATAAAATGTACTCATCAATCGCATAAGCCAAAAATTGCAAACAAAAAAAACATTCAGAGATCAAGTAACTGGACAAAACATTTTGACAGTTGTAAACAAAAAATCTTGATTTCACGGTTATTTTAACTTTGATTTTGATGGATTTTTTCAGGTACAATCCTTCAACCCTATATAAATACAATAACTAAATTCGATCCTCAGTTTAAAATATTTACACTACTGGATACCAAAAAATATTATGTTCTATGTAATGAAAGTATAAAATAAACTCTAAGTGTTAGGGAATCTATTGTTTTGATGGGATACGCATTCTGCAAAATTAGTTTCAATGATCCAACGTCAAACTTGTTTGTATATAATTTTAGATCGCATATGCAAAAAACTGTAAAAAACAAACATTCAGAGATCAAGTAATGAGACAAAACTTTTCGATGGTTATAAATGAAAAATCACGATTTAACGATTATTTTAACTCAGATTTTGATGATTTTTTTACAGCTACTTTCCTTGACCCTATATGAACACATTAATTGAATTCAATCTTCAATTTAAAATATTAACACTAGTGGATGCTACAAAATCTTATGTTATACTTAATGAAAGTATAAATAAACTCTAAGTGTTAGTGAATGTAATGTGTTGATGGGATATGCTTTCTACGAAATGAGTTTCAACGATCCAACCATCAAACTTGTTTGTATATACTTTGAGATCAAATATGCCAAAAATCATAAAAAGAAAACATTCAAAGATCAAGTAACAGGACAAAACTTTTCGATAGTTATAAATGAAAAATCACGATTTAACAATTATTTTAACTCCCATTTTGATGATTTTTACAGCTGCTGTCCTTGACCCTATAGAATACAAAGACTGAATTTGATCTTCAATTTAAAATATTTACACCTGTGGATACCACAAAATCTTATGTTATACTTAATGAAAGTATGAATAAACACTACGTTTGTATATACTTCGAGATTGCATACGCTAAAAACGTAAAAAAACTAACATTTACTGATCAAGTAATGAGGTAAAACTTTTAGATTGTTATAAATGAAAAATCAAGATATAGCAGTTATTTTAACTCTGATTTTGATGATTTTTTACAGCTACACTCCTTGACCTTATATGAATACAATGACTGAATTCGATCTTCAATTTAAAATATTTATAATAGTGGATACCACAAGATCTTATGTTATACTTAATGAAAGTATAAATAAACTTTGTGTTAGTGAATCTATTGTTTTGATGGGATACGCATTCTACGAAACTAGTTTCAACAATCCAACCGTCAAACTTGTTTGTTTATATTGCAAGATTGCATGTGCCAAAATTGTAAAAAATAAACATTCAAATATCAAGTATCAGACAAAAAATTTCGACGGTTTTAAAAGAAAAATCACGATTTAACCGTTATTTTAACTCCGATTTTGATGATTTTTTACAGCTACACTCCTTGACCTTATATGAATACAATGACTAAATTCGATCTTCAATTTAAATTATTTACACTATTGGATACCACAAAATCCTATGTTATGCTTAATGAAAGTATAAATCAGCTCTAAGTGTTAGTGAATCTATTATTTTGATGGGACATGCATTCTACGATTCTAATTTCAACAATTCAACTGTATAACTTGTTTGTATATACTTGGATATCGCATATGCCAAAAATCACAAAAAATAAACATTCCAAGATCAAGTAATGGGACAAAACGTTTTGATGGTTATAAGCGAAAACCCTTTGTGCAACGCGGTTGTTTTGTCATGCAAACTACCTTTGCGCAACGCATTGGCTGTGCAAAAGTTACAAAAATAATTTTTATAAATAATAAAAAAGAAAATAATTTTATTTTACAAATTAAAATATAAATAAATTAAAGTAAATAAGGTTTATGTCACATCCCGCCCCGAGCGTAGCCATCTCCCGGGCCCGCTCCACCACTGTAGCACGATATTGTCCGCTTTGGGCCCCAACCACGCCCTCACGGTTTTGTTTCTAGGAACTCACGAGCAACTTCCCAGTGGGTCACCCATCATGGGAGTGCTCTAGCCCCCTTTTCGCTTAACTTCGGAGATCCAACGGAACCCGAAGCCAGTGAGCTCCCAAAAGGCCTCGTGCTAGATAGGGATGAGAATATACATTTAAGGATCACTCCCCTGGGCGATGTGGGATGTCACATTTAGGTGACCAAATGTGTATTCATCGTGCAAAGAAAATAATGAAAAATAAAAAAAATAATTTACTTTAACCTTATAAAATATAAAAAATAATTTTTTATTGTATTTATTTTTGTAAAGATTTTGCTCAATGAAGTTTAAAGTTTAGTCACGCAAATTGACTTTGCATGTGACGACCCATCCCTAATTTTCCTATGTACTTTCTCGTCGCATATGTGTATTGACAATTATGCCCTTAGTGGCAAATGACGTGGACGTGTCCATTTTATTCTTTGCTTATTTCTTGCTTCGTAATTTAAATTTCACGCATTGCTTTGAGTTGTATGTGATATCTACTAGTGTAGAAATATCATTACGCATAGAGTTAGATTTCCTTTACTGTAGGAAATCCAAATAGCCCTATCCTACCCATTATTTTAACCCTATCCGTGCACCCTATTTCCCCTTTTTTAATCACTCACCAATCAAATCCCTTACTTCACTCAAACCAGCCAATCTTGTCCACTCCCTCATCTCAACCACCAACTAGAAACAGAGAAAAAGTAGAGCTCTCTCTCTCTCTCTCTCTCTTCTGTATGCTCTCCCCCTCTGGAAAACCCATGAATGAACCTTAAACTTCACAGATCGAGCCTAAAAACTATCCCATTGCACTCATCTCAGTCCCACGAAAACAACCATGTTTTCAAAACTTGGAATGGTGGAGTTTTCGACGTCGAACTCATGAGGTCCGAACTCAATGCTTTGAGTTCGACGAGTTTGTGACCAAATTACAAGGCTTTAAGGACCTTGAAGGCTTCCATTAGACTCCCCGAAGTCCCTAGTGAAGCTTTGGTGAAGAAACCACGTTGAAATGACCGAGTTTCAACGAGTTCACGTTTTGCTAGAACTTTCGAGGTATTTTCCAGTGACCTCCGTCCATTTTGTGGACTCCAAACAGGTATATCTTGATTCTCCTCTTTATTAGCTTCAAATGCACATAAAGTGGGTTAAAATGGATGAGAAATGAAGAAGATATGTCGATTTGAAAATTTTCCAAAAATCCGGCAAGTTGTAAGCAGTGGCAGATGCCGGCGGCCGGCGAGGACAATCAGAGAACGGTGATGGAATATTTTGTTAGGTTTTGTCATTTACTTCCTTTATCTTTTAACAGAATATTTCGTGGAATATTCTTAACGGCGTCAGTCATGTTGACGGCACATGCTTGCGCGTGGAGGAATCCTTTTATGTATGTTCGTTTAAATAACTTGTGTTAGCTAGATGTTGTTGATTGTCCAAAACTGTTGAGACATCATCAATAAGCTAATGGATCTTAAAGATTGTCAACAGATCCAAGACAAGTTAGTGGGAGCTGTATGCATTCAAATCAAGAAAATATAAGTGTTATACTTTTCTTAAGGTTTTCGAATGAATGCTTAGTTACAACCAGGTTAGTGGGAGTGATGTAAGGAAATAGAATCTCAAACGTTGAAGATTTGAGAAAGTACTTCTATATAGGATAGAAAACTGCTTTCATAACCCTTATAAAAGGCAAAGTCAATCTTCGGAAGAAACATTTCCGGGCATTGTCTGTATGTATAGATAACTCTATATACAGCAAAAGGCAAAGTCACTCATTAGGACTATCTCGATAAATGATATAGGTGCAAAATAGTGAATCCATGGACAATGGATCGATGGAAGAAGTAATCTAATGAAGTTAGACTACATAGACCTTCTTCTCATAACCATGATGTTCAAAAGGTTCCTGGTCGTAGGATTGTCAGAGGGATACTGACAATACATAGACCAGTACATACTATGTCCCCTTCGAATAGGAAGGATGGGAAGTCTCATGCCATTCGTGTAGTTACACTAAGACAAGTATGTAGGTGCTCATTAAGGGAATGAGTTCACTGAACACAATGAAAAGAGAGCACTTGCATGGAGGTCTACTCACATGTCAAGCAAGTAACTCTACTGGTTGGAATATGTAAGTAATCCTTTGACCTGAGACATCATAGTTGTCTTGAGGATACGTTCCTGATCATTTGATAATGAGACATGACCACATCTCATCTTGGATGTGTTCTATGCATTGTTGGGGTCAGTGATTTATTCTCAGAGGCATGTGAATGATCAACAAGGGATCTCTAATCCTTATTATGAAAGGAAGAATACTCTAAGATATGATTCGGGAATCTTCGGCCGAAGTATCGAGCGTAATGATGGAAGACGTTCCTATACGACTCAATTGAATCATATAACTAAGTATAATCGCATTAGGGGTTTGACATTAAGAATCCATACCCTAGTAATGTGCTTAAGAGTATTGTATTAGAGAATGATCGAATTACATTGTAATTCCAACTGAATAGGTTCTCCGACAAAATTCTACATTAGCTTGGGTAGCCATGATATATGGTTAGATGTCACTCATGGCTTGTGAGTTCTTCTAAATGATTAAATATGTAATCATCAAAGAAGAAGGAGAATTAAAAGTAAGTTTTAATTCACTAACTGATTGGTTAAATGCTAATCAATTGGATAAGTTTTAATTCACTAAGTGATTGGTTAAATGCTAATAAATTCGATTGATTCCAATCACCTCACTGCCTTGCTAATTGGAACCTAAAATGATTGTACACCGATACATTCTTGTAATGAGATAACTAAAGGATGATGGAGTTAATTAATTGGATTAATTAAATGTTATGATTAATTAGAAAGTCTAAAGAAATCATAGAAGTGATGAAGGATCGTTTCGGGCTTAAAGAAAAGTTTGGGTTCATTCGGGCCCATTGGGCCCAAACCCATTGGGCTTTTATTCAAGCATAAGATGACTTAAAATAATAAAAGTCCAAAGCCAAAACCAAACATAATGAGGCCGGCCAAAGGGAAGAGAGAAGGAGAGAGAAAGGTCAAAATGTTGACTATGTTCTTTTTCATTTATAAAGAAAGTTTAATGAAAAAGTTCATTAGGGTTTTGTGTGTTGTTGTGAACAAAAGAAAAATACAAGTCTCTCTCTCTCCCTACACACACAAGGCCAGCCACCACTTGGAGAAAACACTAACCATCTTTCCTCCTTGTGGTTACTCCATTATCCATCTCACTACACTAGTGGGTGTGGATCTTTAGAGGTCTTCTACCTTGGGGACTAGAGGAGAACCAAGGAGCTCATACTTCAACAAGGTGGAGGAGTCAAGGAGGGAGGCTAGGCTCAAGGAGTTCCAAGAGCAAAGAGCTTGGAGGTGGTCCATCATTGGTCTAAAGTTTAGATCAAGAGGTATAAAACTTCACCTACACTTTGTTCTTGAATATTTTGTTTTGATGCATCAACTATGAACCTATGCTTCTTGAAGGGGATTTGCATGACTATAGCTTTGATAATATGCTTCCGTTGCTTACGTATATAAATTTTGAATTGTATATGCATGCTAGTCACTAGAAATCCCTCATAAATCTCATAATTTCCCTTCAAGTGGTATCAAGAGCCAAAGGTTTATATTTCATGTGTCCTTTTGGATTTTATGCATATGGGTTTTAATATTATGTTTGACATATTATTTCTTCATTCAAAATATGTTTATCTTTAGTTTTTCAAATGTTGAAAAATGTGTTTCAAGAGTTGGAAAAGATATGTATGCAAAAAGTGTTTTGGATGCATGAATGAAGAGTGAGTTTTTGAACAAAATTTGGGGCTATATTTTCCATGAGGGAGGGCACGGTTTTGGGGGACTTTTTGGCTTGTGTTTGTGTTATAATTTTAAGTCACACACACACACTTTGAAGCTAGAAACAAGAAGCCTTGTCACTTTTGTTTTTTGTTTTGAAAAATCACCAAGAAAGTGAAAATCTTGAAATTGTTTTCATGGTTTTGTTCTTGGTGTTCATGGTTTTGTTCTTGGAGTAAATGTTTTTTGTTATTGTGTTCTTACTTTAATTTAAATTTGGATGATTTAATTTCCATCAATAGCTTTCCCTAGATTTACTCCATCCTAGACTTGACTAGGAAGCCTTACACACACCATACCTTTAAGTCAAAAGTACAAAAGGTGACAAGGAAAAGTATGGCTCTTGCTTTAATTTGAATTTAAGGGAACAAGATTTGATTTTCTCCCATTTCCCATGCTAGAACCGGCCACCCTAGAAAAAGTGTCCTTTATGGGCTATTTTGCAATTTAAAAAGTTGAATGTACTTTCTAGTATTTACGGTTTGACCCATAACTTTTCATAATTGCATTTCGGCCCCACCTCTTTATGAGGTTAAAATATTATGATTTTAATTTTGTTTGTAGCTTAAACTCATCATACAATTATGCCCATATGTACTAAATCTAATTGATTATGTTGCATTCCAATTTAATTATTTAATGTGATTAAGTAGTTAGAAAAATGGTTGACTATGGATTATGCCTTAAACGATAATTGAGCTACAAGTAAGGCCGCTAAACTCCAATTGTTTGAACCATGGGAATGTGTTTTAATTATCGTTTCAATTGTACAAATTGGTTTGTAATTCTTATTACTTCTCTATCTCTTTCAATTACTTGATTCCCTCTAGTACTAGACTAGAGTTTCTATAACTATTTGGTAAGGAGACATATTAAAAGGGGTTTTTTCATGAGATTAAAGATTTGTTGGGTCCAACGCCCTAATTAGCAATGAATGATTATCTTTCGTTTCTAATGGCTCAATGTTTTTAATTGGATTGAAAGCACGTAATTTAAACGACACAATCCTCCCTAGATCTTATTCAACAATGTTGGCTCGTTGTTGAATCAACCTAAAAGTCCATAGTCCTCCAAAGAGCCTAAAATAACTATAAAGTCCAAATAACAAAGGAATGCAAACTTCTCTTAGTAGTTGTATATACTTCCAATATTTTGAAAAATTGTTTTGATATTGATTTGTTTTTGTGAAAACGAATAGTGGGAGTATCATGCGCTACTAAACTAAAATGAACTTAATTAGTAGTTATGTATATCTCCAATATTTTGAAAAATTGTTTTGATATTAATTTGTTTTGCGAAAACGAATAGTGAAGATATCATAAGCAACTAATTTCATTTACTTTGGACTAAGTAGTTATAATAGGACACAATTTATTGTAATATGATTAAATAAATAAAATGACGAGACCTTAAAATCCCTCAACCAACATACAATATTAAGTTGAAAGCGGAGAGGTGCTTTCAACACTTCGTCGTGGCCTTCCACCATGGTAGGCTCCAATCGTTTATGACTCATACACCGGCTTCACCCTATCATGGGGGAGTTCAAAGTATGTGCTTATACTCAGGAGGAGTCTACTTCAACATTTGATGTGGTGAAGGTAGGCAACAAGTGTGGCCAACATCGTATCATCGTGAGGTCATACTTGGGCCCCTATCTAAACCGGCATGGTGGGTCAAAACTTAACTAAGAGAAATGGTGCCAACATCATATCATTGTGAGGCATTGTTCTCTAGAGGCCAACTAGATGGGTAATCACAAGAGGTTGTTGTGAATGGGTAATTGTACCCTCTCATTATTATTTTTGCTAACCAACATCATATCATTGTGAGGTGGGCTTGGTAATAGTGAGCCTCCTATAACCCGCTAGGAGCTTCCTTCTTGAGGGATATGGGATTTGCCAAAAATAGTGGGTGGTGTCATTCGGTTTAAAGACCCGAATCGTTTGACTTAATCAACAATCAAACTAATTTATTCTATTGTTATGTATTTAGATATGGTTGGAAGCACGCTTGCAAAGATACTCGACAAACATTGCCTTGAGCGGCACAATTTCCCATCATGGTACCGTAATGTCAAGATTCTCCTAACCTTGGAGAAAATTGTTTACGTACTAGACAAGGCTCCACCTCACATGCCTCTTGGCCCTGAGGCCACTGAGGATGAACGTGCTAAGTATGACAAGCACATTGAGGATGACACACAAGTCAAGTGCTATATGTTGGCTTCCATGAATGAGGAGTTACAGGGACAACGTGAGGGAATGGACAGTGCATCCTCCATCATACTCCATCTTACGGAGTTATATGGTGAAGGGACGCGCAATCGTCACTTCATCACTATCAGTGAACTTGTGAAGACCAAAATGGTCAAGGGAGCCCTAGTATATCAACAAGTACTGAAGATGATTGGACTCATTGAACAATTGGAGAACCTAAGTACTCCACTTGACGGGGAATTGGCCTAGGACTTTATCTTGGCTTCTCTTTCTGATTCGTTCTCGCAGTTTGTTATGAACTACAACATGAATAAAATGGGTAGCACTCTCTCTGAGTTACTAAACATGTTAGTAACCGCTGAGAAGACTATGAAGAAAGAGAACGTTGTAGGGATTGCCGCAGTAGCCTACAACAAGCTATCCACTTCCAAGGCCAAGCCGAAAGGCAAAGGCAAAGGAAAGGAGAAGAAGTCATTCACTCGTAAGGCCCAAGGTGGAGTGAAAAAGAAGGCGAATGAGCCCAAGGGGACTTGCCACCACTGTGGGAAGGACGGGCATTGGAAGAGGAATTACAGGTTATACCTAGCATCTTTGAAGGACAAGCCACAAGGTATGGTTTTTGTTCTTATCTTCAATTCTAAATGTTAGATCTTCTAATCTTAATATTTTGATATAAAATGCTAATCACTTATGCAATTGTATGTAGGTGAAGGAGCCAAGTAGAAGATGGACAAGCAAAGAAAGGGATGGAGTGAAGAGTTTGGCCATTACTTTTTGCTAACTACTTAGGAAGTTTGTTAGGCATTTAAAGATAGTCTTTAAACTTTCTTATTTTGCTAAGAACTTATTATGTGGCTGCATATGATGGAAGACCCATTTTTGGTGCCTATGTGAAGGTATATAATTAGTCTCTAATGTAAGAGCTAATTCTTTTGTATTAAACATTATGAATGTTTTACTTATCATATCAATGTAATGTGATGAATGCCTTATCATATCACTAACATAAATGTGATATCCAAACTTTGGATGTATCAATTAAGGATAGGTCTCACATTTTGGCCATAGATGGATACAATGAATCTTTAAATTTGGTTCCAATGGCCTACATGTGAGCTCTATTCAAATTGAGAAAGACTAGAGATTCTTTTCTTGAAGAAAAGGAAGATCACATTATAATGAAGTGAGTAAAACATAAGGAAAAACGTTTTCTTACAAGGTTACCATTTAAACACAATAACCAAGATCACTCTTGGTTCAACTTGTAGTTTTGAACAACTAATCGAACATTTCTTAAATTGTTTTAGGAAATGCCAAATGTGTTAATAGTGATCAAACCTAGAATGAAGTGTCTAAATCTATAAAAGGTTTAAAGACCTTAGTCATTTAAAAATAAGACATCAACTTAGTGGAGTTGGAACAATAAAGCTTAAAGAGTTTGAAGCTACTCCACAATGTCCTCTACCCTTATACTTCATAATTATACACTTTAAATGTATAATGAGATTTCTCATTAAGGTCATGAGAAATAGTGGGAGGTAAGAAAAAGGAGAATAAACTTGAATATGATTGGTTTATAGTTCTCTAAAATTAATAGTACATTACTATTCTTATTGAGCTTGTAATTTTAATTGTTAAAGGACTCAAGCTCTTTAAAAGTGTTAAAATTTTATGTTGTGTAACATTCTAATAATAGTCTATGAATGTTGGTTTCACCAACCTAGCATAAAATGGTTATATGTTGGGAGTTGTCCATCATTCTCTTTTACGAGAACAAGCTAAGTACAAAGCAAATGGACAAATTGGTGAAACAAAAGGGAATAGTTTCAAAATGAGTCACAACATATAGTTTAACACTAAGACAATCCGATTTCGACACCTCATGTGACTATAATGCTCTATGTAGTTTTTATAAAGAATTAAATCAACCACCTTGTAGGAATGGTTGAATTCTAATATCCTTAGTAGGAGCCATGCTTCCACTAATGATTTGGATAATTCTTATATGACTACTTTAAAAGGTTTTAGTATGAATAAAACTTATAATATGATGTTTGACACCATATAATTTAAATGAATGGACTTAATAAAGCAAGTCACACATTACACATGGGATTACTTGAGAAGGAATCCTTTTATGTATGTTCGTTTATATAACTTGTGTTAGCTATATGTTGTTGATTGTCCAAAACTGTTGAGACATCATCAATAAGCTAATGGATCTTAAAGATTGTCAACAGATCCAAGACAAGTTAGTGGGAGCTGTATGCATTCAAATCAAGAAAATATAAGTGTTATACTTTTCTTAAGGTTTTCGAATGAATGCTTAGTTACAAAAAGGTTAGTAGAAGTGATGTAAGGAAATAGAATCTCAAACGTTGAAGATTTGAGAAAGTACTTCTATATAGGATAGAAAACTACTTTCATAACCCTTATAAAAGGCAAAGTCAATCTTTGGAAGAAACATTTCAGGACATTGTGTGTATGTATAGATAACTCTAAATACAGCAAAAGGCAAAGTCACTCATTAGGACTATCTCGATAAATGATATAGGTCCAAAATAGTGAATCCATGGACAATGGATCGATGGAAGAAGTAATCTAATGAAGTTGGACTACAGAGACCTTCTTCTTATAACCATGATGTTCAAAAGGTTCCTGGTCGTAGGATTGTCAAAGGGATACTGACAATACATAGACCAGTACATACTACGTCCCCTTCGAATAAGAAGGATGGGAAGTCTCATGCCATTCGTGTAGTTACACTAAGACAAGTATGTAGGTGCTCATTAAGGGAATGAGTTCACTGAACACAATCAAAAGAGAGCACTTGCATGGAGGTCAACTCACATGTCAAGAAAGTAACTCTACTGGTTGGAATATTTAAGTAATCCTTTGACCTGAGACATCATAGTTGTCTTGAGGATACGTTGCTGATCATTTGATAATGAGACATGACCACATCTCATCTTGGATGTGTTCTATGCATTGTTGGGGTCAGTGATTTATTCTCAGAGGCATGTGAATGATCAACAAGGGATTTCTAATCCTTGTTATGAAAGGAAGAATACTCTAAGATATGATTCGGGAATCTTCGGCCGAAGTATCGAGCGTAATGATGGAAGGCGTTCCTATACGACTCAATTGAATCATATAACTAAGTATAATCGCATTAAGGGTTTGACATTAAGAATCCATACCCTAGTAATGTGCTTAAGAGTATTGTATTAGAGAAGGATCGAATTACATTGTAATTCCAACTGAATAGGTTCTCTGACAAAATTCTACATTAGCTTAGGTAGCCCTGATATATGGTTAGATGTCAGTCATGGCTTGTGAGTTCTTCTAAATGATTAAATATGTAATAATCAAAGAAGAAGGAGAATTAAAAGTAAGTTTTAATTCACTAAGTGATTGGTTAAATGCTAATCAATTGGATTGATTCCAATCACCTCACTGCCTTGCTAATTGGAACCTAAAATGATTGTACACCGATACACTCTTGTGATGAGATAACTAAAGGATGATGGAGTTAATTAATTGGATTAATTAAATGTTATGATTAATTAGAAAGTCTAAAGAAATCATAGAAGCGATAAAGGATCGTTTCGGGCTTAAAGAAAAGTTCGGGTTCTTTCGGGCCCATTGGGCCCAAACCCATTGGGCTTTTATTCAAGCATAAGATGACTTAAAATAATAAAATCCCAAAGCCCAAACCAAACATAATAAGGCCGGGCAAAGGGAAGAGAGAAAGAGACAGAAAGGTCAAAATGTTGACTAGCTTCTTTTTCATTTATAAAGGAAGTTTAATGAAAAAGTTCATTAGGGTTTTGTGTGTTGTTTTGAAAAAAAGAAAAATACAAGTCTCTCTCTCTCCCTACACACACAAGGCCGGCCACCACTTGGAGAAAATTGTGGTTATATACTTGCTTACATTGTACTTTCTTCTTAAAGGAAACTATACTTGTTTTACGGCGAGGGGTTAGTATATTCAAACTAAAGGTTTTCTTATAAGAATTATTTTGCTGACCCACTCAACCTTCTTTTTCACACCTCCATGACCTAGATAGCTATTTTGTAGGGCACTCGAGGAAATCTTGGCAGTTTCTGACCTTAGCTTCGGCTTTTGATGTATGAACTTATCAATGTGTGTAATAAGTGTACTTTAGTTGCTTGACTACTCTTCGGTAGTCGTTCTCTTTTTATGCTCTGAATAACTATAGTGGGTCACTCCCACGAATGCGCACTCTATCACTATCTTTTATTTGAATTAGTTCTAGTTTGATTTAAATTCATTCACTTTTACATCACTGACCTCTATGGTTACGTCACCATTCACGGGGATGGCCAGCATGCTTCGACCTTCCCAGGTCAGGGTGTGTCATTGTGTGACGATGAGTTTTTCACGCACAAAATTTCATTGCATAAGACTGTGCGCGACGAAGTGTAGTATTTTGTCGCGCAGAGTCACTTTGCGCGAAGATGTGTGTTTCATCGCACAAGGGTTTTTTTTTACTAGTGTTAATCCACCATTATTTCCTAAATTGGGCACAACCAAACATCGAATTGCTCTGCATTTTTCCATGAATATATATATGGAAAAAATCGCGCTCATGGTGTCGTCAGTCTCCACTAATTGGTCAGAACAGAGACCATGTAATAGATTTCTAGTTGAAACTTATCATGATTTACACCCCAACCTTATTTCTTTTCAAATAGAGTTGTAACTTCATATAGCAGAAAATGAATGAAAATCTATATCAAAACTACCATATACCAGTCTTTTATTACAGTGATGGAAGTCATGATGCATTTCCAACGCTTAGCAAAGAGGGCATCGCTTTCCCTTCAGTCGTTTGTTGGATTTGATAGAAGGATGACATTTCAAGAGATGAGGCAAGCGGGAAAACAGACCAAGCACATAAAAGACTCAGGCATGTGTTTATGCAGTATAGAAATTCTTTCATTATGACCAGGTCTTCATATACCAGTTATGTGCAATACTCATGACCCTAATTGTGTCATTTGTTTAAATGATGTAACCCTTAATATTGTTGCATTAGTTTTAAATGACACTTTCAGACTTCAGTTGGTTAACCGTAGCCAAGTGATCTAATTCTCCATGTAACCAACCAATCTAATTCTCTAGACTTTTAAAGGAATTTAAGAAAACTGCAAACTTATAAGTCAACAAGTGTTAGAGATGCGTCCAAGTATATTAATATGGGTGAACTGCTAATTTAGTCCTTGAATTATCACCTCAGTGAAAATTAGGTCCCTAAACTTTTTTTTTTCCAGAAAAAATCAGTTCTTGAATTATAAAAATTTGCCAATTACATCCCTAATATTATAATCAAGGCTACTATATTCAATTTTTCGTCAAATTAAGCGACTGTAATTGTATGTAATACACATTGGAGGGTAGACTGATAGTTTTTCATAAAGAAATAGTGTATGTAGCTAACTTTGGACTTCACTGGTTATTAGTTGTCCCCAATGTGTCGAGAGTTTACTATAATTTCAATGAACTTGGTGACTAGCTAGTCTTCAAACCTAAAAAATAAAAAAATAAAAAAATAAAAAAAAGTAAAATAATACATTGTCATGTGGTACCCAACTAACTAGGCCATTAAGTTTCCTGATTTTGAAAGTATGAATTGTAACAAAACATTGAATAGTGTTGTGAGTTCAGAACAAACCAATAACTACCCTATTGAGCTCGTATTTGCTTTGACTAATTATCATAAGTTTTATATCCTAAAACGTCAACAACCTAACTATAAACACGAAAAATTCCTCAAACAAGAACACGTGTCGTACAAAATAATATTTGTATTTGATGAATTTTGGGTTACAATCTCTTTATAAGTTATCCTCTAATTATATCTTCGTAAGATATGGATTTGTTGATGGGCCGTTGATCCAAAGGGCTGTTAGGGCTTGATTCTTGGGATAAACAGTGGTGTGGATTTGTTGATGTTGTGTTGATCCCAAGGGCCGTTGGGGCTTGATCTTAGGATGAACGATGATGATCTTCAGGGATTTGACGATGAACGTTGATGTTGTGTTGATCCAAAAGGCCATTGGGGCTTGATTCTTGGGATGAACAATGGTTTGGATTTGTTGATGTTGTGTTGATCCGAGGGGCCGTTGGGGCTTGATCTTAGGATGAACGAGGATGATCTTCAAGGAATTGATGATGAATGTTGATGTTGTGTTGATCCGAAGGGCCGTTGGGGCTTGATCTTAGGATGAAGAGCATTTTTTCAAGGGTCGTCGGGGCTTGATCTTGAAGAACGAAGAACGAAGAACGAAGAATGAAGAACAAATTCCAGAGAATTCTCTTCTAATTTGGGAGTAAAGAAATGTGTTTGTGAATTGGTGAATGAAAATGAATGAAATGGCTTCCTATTTATAGAATTTTCCAAGGCCTAATTTTGAATATAATATCCCAGATGAAATAAGTCGTCTCTGCCAGGTGTTGACACGTGTCCAATTTGACGGCTTTTCTGACTTTTTTCGATTTTTCGTCGAGTCATACACTACGTGTAAAATTTATGTGACACGTGAGCGTTGAAATTTTAATTATTGGTCAACATTTATTTTACTGAAATTTCAATGTCTACAAATGCACCCACTTCAAAGCGTGTCATATATATGTGATTGTCACGTGTAGAAGATGCGTTTTGAAGTCCCTTAATGTAGACGTCAATCCAAGGGCCGTCAAGGCTTGATCTTGGATCGGGCTGGGATCTCCTTCAAGTGCCATTGAGGCTTGATCTTGAATTGGGCCGAGATCTATTCAACTTTGCTGGGACGAATCGGAATGTGCATTTGTTGTGCTTGTTGACTTACCACAGGTTTCACCTTGAACTGGTTTTGATTCACGGGTGATGGACACTTGATCTTGAATCGGATTTGTGATTTCTCCAAGAGCCGTTGTGAAGGAAAAATTTTGTCCTAGCTAAGAACATGTAAGAACAATTGAATACATATGCAAACTATTAACTCATTAAAGTAGGCATGCATCCAAAACAATTCATAAAACCCATGACTTTCAAAGCCTAGTATATGGTGAACCATAACTCTTTAACAACATTAAAGAGAAGTAAGGATTTAGAGAATCATTACCCTTGAAGCTCATCCTTGATTACACAAGGGATTCACCCAAGTGGAGGGCCTTCAAGTCACCTCCTTTGATTCTTTGAGGATGTGTTCTCCAAAACACCAAAGGCTTGATGTCTCTAACTTTCCACACCAAGGATTAGTTGTGTAGATAAAATGGATGACTTAGGGAAGAAGAAATTGCTAGATTTTTCTCCCTAAGTGGCCGGCCCCTTGTTTAGAAAAAGAGATATTTGTTTCACCTCTTTTGCCTCAAGAAAACCCTTAAATGAAATAAAGCTATAGTGTTGAATTTATACTTCATTTCTTGTGAGTGGCAAACTTGTAATTAACACAAGTTTGCTACCCCTCACCCTTATGGCCGGCCTCCCTTTGTTATTGGGCTAATTGCCCATTTTGTTTTAGTTGTCATACAACTTAAACATAATGGGCCTTGTGGACCAAAACACTTTTGGGCCCCGAAGCCCAAAACCAACTTAAAAGCCCAATACGAACGTTTCGTATAATTAATTAACTAATTAATTAACTTTGACAATTCTTCAATTAAACCATTTAATTGCATATCCATTTCATTTAATTACTTCACTTTCATCCTTACTCGGTGTACGATCCATTAGGTTCCAATTAGCGAGGTAGTAGGCGATGTTACTCTTAACGATCGATTGTGAATTGAAACCACATTTCAATTCTCCCTTGAGATTAGTGTTTGCTAATCTTTAGGGCTTCCACAAACCATGAGTGACACCTAGCAGCATGTCATGGTTGCCCAAGCTAAGTAGAAGTGGTTGGAGAATCTATCCAGTTACAACTACAATGCAATGCGGTCCTTCTCTAATACAATACTCTTAATCACATTGTTTAAGTGATAGTTTGTTTCATGTCTACTATCCAATGTGATACTTCCCTATATGATTCGCTTGAATAAGATTTGGAACAAACTTCCTAAGTCATATTCATATGCTTTGGCCAAAGACTCTCGAATCATATCTTAGAGTATTCTCCTTCCACCATGGAAGGTTAGAGATCCCTTGTTGTGCATTCATATGCCTGCATGACTAGATAGCTTTACCCCAACAATGTCTTGGACACTCCAAAGGAATGCCATTTGACATGATCAAAGATCAAAGACCTAACCATTAGACATCTATGATGCCTCAGGTCAAAGGACTACTTTGCATATTGTAACCATCAAGTTCTTTCATGACATGTATGTTTGAACTCTCTTTTGATCGTAGTTCAGTGTACTCGATTACTCTTTCGAGCACCTATGTGTTTGTCTTAGTGTCCAACACTAAATGACTTGAGACTTGTCATATCCACGCTTGAGTCGACATAACACATACTAACCTTAGCGGATTGTCAATGCCCAATTGGCAACCCTATGGCTAGGAACATTTTAGGAATGACCATAAGAGAAATGTCTCGTTAATCTAACTTACTTAGATCACTTATCTCTTAGATCAAATACATTCCTTGGATTCCCTTATTGCTTAAACACAATATACAATAAATAGTGATTAACAATAAGCTCTGCCCTCTATTAAACATATAAAAGTTTAATACAATAAGTATTCCAAAAAGCTATTACATCAAATGAGTGGCATTGTGGGCATACTTCCAACACGTTGAGGCTTGATCTTGAAGGTTGATTCAAGGGTGTTGGACACTTGATCTTGAATCAGGCTTTCAATTTCTCCAAGGGCAATTGAGGCTTGATGTTGAAGGTTGTCGGACCACGAGCGACTTCACATGGCAAGTGATATTTGGCTTATTTAAGGATGAATCAGCACGTGCATTTGTACGGCCCATGCTATATTCTTCTCGCCTTTGTTTCTTTTGCATGGCAGGCAGGCACGAGGTAGAAGTGTTGGTCTGTTTCTCTGTTCAATATTTCCAAGTGCCGACCGATCGCTCTATTTCTCCTTGTCCCGTAGGCAAGAGTAGGGGTAAAGGAAAAGCATGCCATAAGATATCTTTGCCTTTGACTCTGATGATATGAGATACTTTTGCTTTTGAAGAAGTATTTTTCCACAGGTTTATTCTTGAACTGGACTGGAGAGTTTTTTTTTTTTTCTTCTGCTAGATTTTCTAAAAGTCTGAGCTTACCCATTTATCTAGAGTTGAAGTTGATTCAAGGGTGGTGAACACTTGATCTTGAATTGGACTTGTGATTTATTCAAAGGCCGTTGGTGGCTTGATCTTGAAGGAAATGGACCATGAGCGACTCTACATGGCAAGTGATCTTTGCGAGTCGACTCAAGAATTTGAGGGTCAAAACAAGTCCATCAAATCTAGAGTACGTCAGATCTTGATGCTATGAAATACTTTTACTTTTGAAGAAGTAGCGGATGACCCGGCACATGTTTCATCGTGCTTGTTTCTACCTGCTTCAATGTATCATTTTCCCTTGCCTTATTTGTATGTGTGGCATCTTCTCCAGTTTTTTCCCATGCATGTGTGGCATCTTCTCTTGCAGTATTTGCTTTATTAATGCAGAAGTGGAATGCAAATGCTAGGTAAGCAATCAGGGAAGGGTTTCCAGGCAGTCAATTCTGGATCGGAGAGTTGGTTCCAAATGCCGGCTAATTGCTCTCTTTCTCCTTGTCTTGCAGGTGAGAACAAGGATAAAGAAAAGGAAGGGAGAAAGCGTGATATGAGATACTCTTGCTTTTGAAAAAGTGGTGACGATTTGCCAGCGTTGCACAACGAACCTTTGCTCTTCGACGACTGTGCTAGCCCATCGTTGATCCTTCTGCTTCAATCTTTTTTGCATAGCAGAAGTGGTGTGCAACCTTTGCCTTTGAATGATGAGCCACCACCGTATTAGCTGCGTTGAGGTATTTGATGAAGGAATTCGTGACCTTGACAACAGCTTCGGATGAGTGCTCGAGAGCAATGCTAGGTAAGCAATTAGGGAAGGTTTCTAGGCAGTCGGTTCCAGATCAGAAGTTTGATCTCAGGTTTCGACTGATTGCTCTCTTTCTCATTTCCCTGCTGGTGATAACAAGGACAAAGACAAGGACAATGAGAAAGCATGATATGAGATACTCTTGCTTTCGACCCTGGTGATATGGGATACTTTTGCTTTGGTGTGGCTTGTTTTGCAGAGGTATTCTAGGGGATGAGGAATACTATGAAGGAAAATTTGTGAAAAACAAGTTCATTTGAGAAACATCAACAACATGCAATTAACAATTAAAGGCGGGATCATGTTTATATGCATTCAAAAACAAAACTTAACCCATGAAATTCAAAGCCTAGTAAATAGGTGAACCAAGACTCAACTCAAAATAAAGTGAGTTGAGAAGTCTTATACCTTTGTTGATTCCTCTTTGCATAAGCAAAGGCTAATCACCCAAGGAGAGGGCCTTCATTCCTTGCTTCTTGGCTTCATGGATTTCTTGGAGGAGGATGGTAGAATGGATTCTCCAAGTTCCCAAGAAAGGGAACCTCTAAGTCTCCACACCAAGGAGAGCATTTAGAAGAGACAAGTAACCTTGGAGGAGGATTAGATGCTAGTTAATCCCCTCCAAGGTGTCCGGCCACTTAAAGAGAAAAGGGAGAGAAGAGGGAGAGAAGTGTTCTCATCTTTTCTCCAGAAGAAAAACCCTAATGAAGAAAAGGCTATAAAGTCATATTTATACCTACCCTCATTGGAGTGGCAAATTTGTAATAAGTCCAAAAACCCACTCCAATTCATCATGGCCACCCTTAAGGGTTTATTGGGCTGTTTGTGCCCTTATGTTTTATTGGTCATTAAGTTAGCATACAACTTAATTCAATGGGCTTGACGTTCGAAGCCCATTGGGCCTTGAGGCCCAAAACTAACCCGAGGTCTATGACGAACTTATTCGTTTGATTAATTAACATATTAATCAATCCTAGCCATAAATAATTAAACCATTTAATTATCCTTACTCATCTCTGTTGTTTCTTCAATCTCTACCTTACTCGGTGTACGATCCATTAGGTTCTTTTTAGTGAGGCAGTGGGCGATTAGAACTCTTTCAAATCGATTGTGAATTGAAACTTACTTTCAATTCTCCCTTTAGTGATTACTCACTATTAGAGCTTCCACAAACCATGAGTGACACCTAGCAGTATGTCATGGCTACCCAAGCTAATCAGAAGAGGTGGAGAACCTATTCAGTTCAGGATTACAATGCAATACGGTTTTTCTCTAATACAACACTCTTGACCACATTGTTTGGTTTGATAGTTTATTCATGTCTACTATCCATTGTGATTCATTTACTTATATGATTACTTTGAATGTGATTCGGAACGACTTTCCAAATCTCATTCATACTCTGGCCAGAGATTCTTAATCATATCATAGAGCATTCTCCCTCAAACAGTTTGAAGGTTAGAGATCCCTTGTTGCGCATTCACTTGCCTCCATGGCTAAGTGACTTAACCCCAACTACGTCGTGGACACCCTCTGATAGAGTGACATTGACATAGTCAAAGATTAAGGACCTAGCCACAAGACAACTATGATGCCTCAGGTCAAAGGACTACTTTGCATTATCCCAACCATGAGTTCTCATGTGACATGAGTATGAGAACTCCTCGTTGATCGTGTTCAGTGGACTCATTCTCTATTGAGCACCTACATGCTTGTCTTGGTGTCAGTCACACCAATGACTCGAGACCAATCACTCTCCCTAAGAGAAGACATAGTACATACTGATCTTAATGGACTGTCAATGCCCAATTGGCAATCCTATGATCAGGAATGTTTAGGATATGTATACGAAAGAGAATGGTCTCATGAATATAACTTCTTTAGATTACATTCTCCTAATCACATATTCCTTGGACTTATCGTTTAAGCATATAACATTTATATGAGACAGCTTAAAACAATAACCTTTGCCCTTTATATTAAACTAGATTAGTTTAACATGTGAAATGTCCGCAAAGTATCATCATATGATTGGTTTTAGGGCACATTTCCAACAATCTCCCACTTGCACTAGAGCCAATCAGCTTGGTCATCAGTGATGATACCTCTTCTGCAGTCATTTCAAAAATGGCTGAGTAATAGGCCTAGGGAATGGATATCTATATGTTATCCATAGAAGCAACCTTGAGAATCACAACGTCACCATTATACAGGATTCTCAATCATGTGGTTCCGTCTCTCATTTGAGTTCGGATCTTGATGAGACCTTGATTCCCTGGCTTGAGCTATCGCCCCATTAGTGTCATAGTGTCAACACACTAAAGACACTTTCTGGTTGGAACCGAATGGAGAGTTCATAAATGAACTTTCCCATCCAAACAACAATGTTGTAAGCTTCTATATGGCAATATATTTTGCATACATGATGGAACACATTAAAGTCATTACTTTTAATGTTTCCACCCAAATATCTCTTTAGTCATAATAAAGAGATATTCAATTATCACTTCATTCATAATGAAGAGACATTCAATGATTGATTAGATTCATAATCTAATACATTTACGCTTCCAATACGTTACTCTAATTCTTCCTCATTCTTGATGAATCCATCCTTAGTGTTTCTTAAATACTTAAGGATTCACTTGACAGTTGCCATGGTTCTGATCCTGGGCTTGCATTGATATTGTCTTGTACTGATCTTAGTACAACTCATATCAACGTTTTTCATACAATATGAAATACGTAAATTATCTTTCTGCATATGCATAAAGGATTCCTTTTACGCATTATTTCTTTGGGAGTCAAAGGGGTACGTTCCCTTTGTGAAGAGCAACTTCCTAGTCTCACTAGGATTGTCCCTTTTATTGAAGTTTATCATGACATGAGAAACTGCCTAGCATCTTTTGTCTATCACTAGGGATTGATATAATCCAATTATATCATGAAATCTATCATTATAGATTTCCATCCCATGTATATAGACTATGTCTCCCATATACATTCTATCATTATAGAATGTTTAAAGTCATAACTTTAACGAAGAAGAATTCCTTTCATTTCCAAAATTAATATATATCGTGTATATATGTTCAAATTTAGGAATATGAGTAACTCACACTAATCTTTTGTAAACCTAGTAAACAAAAGATTCATTTACATCTTTATGAGAAATCAAACGATTTGATCCTTTTCTCATAAGATGTTTATAGCTCCCACTAGCTTGCTGAGATTCATGATGGATGGATCTCTACAACTTACACGTCTTGTAATTCCTAGTTTTAGACATATATTATCAAGACTATCTTGATAATGGTTTCGGAAACCCACATTATGTCCAAACATTGAATCACCCTTTAGTTGTAGCAAGCAATCTTCGAATTAATAGAAACCAAGACTGTATCAAAGATGGTTTCTTCCAAGTCAACCAATCTCGTTGATTGTAGTCACCTTAAGCTACCAAGACTGTATCATTATTTCGAATCAAATGCTTTTATACCATTTTCTTGAGTATATGTCGTACATACACTCAATGTAGTCATAAGGATATGCATTCTTATTTCTTTCAAATTAAGAGATATAACTCTATCACATAGTCATAAAGTTCAAACCATTCAACTGAGACGGTTTATACATCCTTCTCGACTACCTTGGAGCTAGAGGTGTAGGAACTAGGTTGTTATATTTGTTGATTATCATCTTGTATCTCAAAGAACCCATTCTTTGAGTTCTATCTCTCGTTCATTTGCTCTATCTTAGGCAAATCCTATTGTAGGATTATAATGAACGACCCAATAAACAACCTTTGTTAGTCGGTCCATAGATATGATATCTAAATGTTAATTTAAGGATATCCCACAAGATTATTCTCTAACAAATATTGCTTATTAGCACAAAACCCAAATCTTAACACAATTAAGATTTGTCTTTCTTTCCAACTACATCCTATGGAGTCATGAAAATTTTGGAAGATATTCTAATTGACAATCATATTGTCTTAGAAGTATATATATCCTATATATGGGTTATTTGATAATATCCAACGAATTAAATCTTATTCTTGTTCGTTCTTCTCCCAATGGAGAAGTCCATTATCTTATGATGCTACTTTCCTTGATATCTTTCAAGGAAACTCTTCTAAAGTGTCCTTTTTTCCTTGGATCAAATCTAAGGAGGTAAATACTTTAGACGTCTTACTCATCAACTTACATTCTTGAATTCTTTGAAACCTTTTGCAAAGTATTCGGACTCGTGTTTATTCAAAATAAACGATGGTCCAACTGAGATCGATCTTCGGTGAATGTCTTACAACGTGAGTAGTATTATGTTGTGGACAAGTGCCACTTAACATCTAAGTGATTTTAACCTCTACATCTTTTTGATTCTTTCTTCTTTCCAAAAGAATAAAGATTCGAACATTTCGCCTCTATACAATTGTAACAAGAAGGCATTGGATCCGGATCTAACGATCCAAAGCATCCATTTATGACCAACTCGTAATTTATGTTTTAGAGGTGTCATAACTCAGTGGGATTAGTCACTACCTTGTAACCTTTTGGGTTTTAAGCATCGTCATATTCTAAATAGTTAATACTACCACATTATCTCTACTATAGAGACAATCAATTAGATTACAATAATCCAACCATTCCTAAAGAACAATGTTTTGTCAAACAAAGCATTCATCCATTTCTTATAGTGATGGAATTAAGTTCCTTACATTAAATTGGAATGTAAAGACAATCTTGTTTTTCCAATTTCATTGGTAGTTCATATGAGGAAGCAAGTAATATTTGCTTTCGCAAAGATCTATATCTTATTCACGTTCCGAATGTGAAGTACTTTCTCTTCTCTCATTTATCTTCTATTTCTTATTAGCCACACTTTTACAACGATTGTAAAACATAGTTGCTAATACAGAATCATGTATTCTAGTAGAAGAAACAACTATTTTGAATTATTCAAGAACAATTTACAACACCTTCGAAAGGTGTGTTCTTGACACTTACAAGACATTTCTTGCAAATACCCCTTCCAATGTCCATCCTTTCATGAAGAAAGTTTTTTCCCTTGGAGTTATTTTGCCTTCTTCATTTGACTTCTCCATTGACTACAATAGTCATGGTCCCTAAACTCCCACTATCTCTCTTGAAACTTATTTCAATTGTGTTATACACATCAAACGATTTGGAGAGCGTGCGGTTATTGTTCACTATATAGTTTACACTAAACTTAGTGAACCATTTGGATAGGGACTCAAATGTGAAGTCCTTGCTTAGTTTCCGTCTCTAGAAGTGGTTTAACACTTCTACACTCAATGCTTCAAAATCATCATAAGTCCATGTTGATGGACTATTTTTGTCAACCAACCATTATGTTCTAAACATAATTACAAACTTTCAAGAGTTGTTCAAGGAAACTCTCATTTCTTCATACAACAATTTGTAAGTGAAGAATCATGGCACATAAAGTGTCCATTCCCTTGTGCTTTCTTCTCAAGTTCCTTGTTCGTGTAACAAAGAGACAAGCACTAGTTTTTGCGTTGTCCTCTTTATGATAGACTTATCTAACATGTTCTTCCATTGATACATTATCAATAGGAAGATTGTGAGGATGAGACTACTTAGGCACTTTTACAATCCATTCAAGACAATCTATGGGATTGTGGTACCAAGTTCGGAAAACTAAAGCGTTCGACTTTTCTTTGTCAAGTTTTGGATAGCGTTTGCAAATATATTGGTAAACAATTACATAACGAATATAAATTGATTGATTTTAAGCTATTTGATCCGGGTCTTTAAATCAAATAGCACCACCCACTATTTTTAACAAATTCCATATCCCTCGTTGGAATTCCAGAGTTTTGAAGGAAACTCTTAGTAGGGTATGGGAGACTCACTATTACCAAGCCCACCTCACAATGATATGATGTTGGCTAGCAAAAATAATAATGAGAGAGTACGCTTACTCATTTACATCTAACGTAAGAACCCATCTTATTTGGCCTCTAGAGAATGATGCCTCGCAATGATATGATGTTGGCACCATTGCACTTAGTTAAGTCATTCCCACCATGCAAGTTCAGGTAGGGGTTCAAGAACAACCTCACAATGAGATAATACTTCAACTGCTAGAAACTTTGCTCAAAATTATCATCCCACTCGAACTTAACTTCCTTCCTGGTTAATCTCGTTAGTGGTAAAGCCATAATTAAGAAATCTTAACAACCGTCGATAATAACCTGCTAAGCCAAGAAAACTCTACATATCAGTGACGGTTTGCGACTGTTCCCAATTCTCCACTGCTGCTATCTTCTGAGGGTCTACTTGAATACCTTAAGCTGAAACAACGTGCCCCAAGAATGCAACTTGACTTAGCCAGAACTGGCACTTACTGAACTTAGCATACAATCAATGTTCCCTCAGCTTCTTCAACACCAAAGTAAGATGTCAAACATGGTCTTCTTTTGACTTAGAATACACCAGAATGTCATCAATGAAGACAATGACGAATCTATCCAATTACTACTGAAATACCTTATTCATCAATCCCACAAAAGCTACTGGTGTATTCGTCAATCCAAATAGCATCACAAGAAACTCATAGTCATCATAACAAGTCCTAAAAGCAGTTTTAGGAATGTCGTCACTCTTGATCTTCAACTGATAACAACCCGACCTCAAATTGATCTCAGAAAACACATGAGCACCTCAAAGTTGATCAACAGGATTGTCAATACATGTCGCCCGATTCATTTACCTGCAATCAATACATAATCTCGAGGTACCGTCATTTGTTCGAGCAAGCAAGACTGAGGCTCCCTAAGCCGAAGTACTAGGTTGAATGAAACCTTTATCAACCAATTCCTGTAATTAAGTCCTCAATTTTTCTTAACTCGGTAGGGGCCATACGATAAGGAGTTAAAGAAATATGATGAGTACCTGGTAACAATCAAAGGTGAACTCTATATCGCGATCTGGCGGCAATCCAGGTAAATCATCAGGAAAAACGTCAGAAAAATGTCTAATCACCTTAACATTCTCCACACTAACGAAATCATCATCATAGTACCTACATGAGTCAAGTACTCATAACCACCTTTCTTTAATAACTTTTTGGTTCTCACTGCTGAAATGACTCCATGCCTTACTCCACTACACTCACCAACCGAAGTAACCTCTGGTAATCCAAGACAATGGAAAGTATCTGATTCCCATAGTAATCGATATTGGTACGATCATATTGTGACCAATCTGTCTCTAAAGTAGCATCGAAGTCCACCATATCTAACGGGGTAAGATTCGCTGACATAACTATCTCTTCCACCATCACTGGGCACCATGAAAAACACCATACTAACATCAAATGACTTACCTGTTACTTGCTTAACGAATCCAACGAATAAGTTGCTAATATTACGGTCTGCAGACTGCAATACTGATAACTCACTGTTGTATCGATAAGTAAGTAATAAGTCCCGAGGGTGTAATATTACCATCTTGCAGTGATATGTGGCTAACACGTTCCTGGGCTTACTGTCTTCTTCTAATTCTGTTGGCGTGAACTCTTCGTCCTTGAGAATTACGCCCCTGTCCTGACCATAGGTATAACAACTACTATTACCTATTCGACGCACTCCAAAAATGTCGATCGTTGCACCTACGACATAAGGGTGAATTTCCACAATCAGAATTCCCCTGCCTCTGGAATCTGAAACCTTCAAAAAATCCACCAAGTCTTCTCAGACCTGTGGAGTTAAAACCTCTGCTGGAAGAACTAGAACTGGCTCCGTATCTTTTAAAATCCTGAGTCTAGCGAGGTCTCTAAGATGATTACCCAATACTTTTATCCTTATCCTTATTCTGATTACTATCTTCTCCTTCTTCTTTCTCACTATTACTAGACACGTTCTCAGAGTTCGCAATCCTCAACAAAGTCTCGTAGAATTCCTGATAAGTATCATAAGGGTAAATGGTCGCCATCAAACGCCATTTCTTCTTAATACCCAGCTTAAAGCGTCTAAGCATCTCAATTGAAATAGTAGCAGTTTCTAAATCATAATGAGACAAATCAATAAACTTCCTTTAGTACTCGCTAGGAGACAACTTCCCCTGTTTCGAATCTGTGAACTCATGTTCTTACGATCTAGATATGCTGGGATATGAATCTCTTATAGAATGACCGTTAAAAATTCTATCAGTTTAACATCTTCTCGGGCTTCCACCCGTAAGTTTCCTGTTTCCACTAGGATGCCGATTCTGCGTCCAAAAGCCAAACAGTGGTCTCTATCCACTTATCATCGGGAAAACTCCCCTGGCTCCACATCAGCCTAAAAGTATTCTCAATCTGATTGAACTAATGCTCAAACCCCTCATGGCCTTCAGTACCTCTAAAGGTAAGCAACTTTATATTATACTCTGACCCTAAAGGAGTCCGCTGAGGAGGGTGAATTACATACTGAAAAACACTAACAATAACTTCCCCTAACTGAGCTATATTAGGGAAACTAGGCTTATCTGAACGACGTGGCTCTCTATGAGGCGGCATAGTTCTGACAGAAACACTAAGATGATTTGAATATTCACAAGCTATACAGGACTGCCAAACCTAGGCTCTGATACCAAACTGACACACCCCGACCAAAAGTGGGGCATGCTGGCCGTCCCATGAGCGTGACGTAACCATGTGCGCAGTGCGGAAGCGAGATTGATTAGAAAGATATGAACCAACTAAAACCAAACCACTAGCAATCGAATAAAAGAGAGTGCTAATGTGAGAGTTTATAGTGCTTATACAAGACCAGAGCATAAATGGTCCACGTGCAGTCAAGCAGAAAGTACTAAATGGAAACAACACCCGCAGGTGATCATACATAAGTGAATTCTGTCAGAACGTCCGAGAGATCCTCGTATGCCACCAACGAACACTACTTAATACCTGGAGGGGCGAAAAACAAAGTTGAGTGGGCCAATAAAACAAATCTTTTTCAAAACTATTCTTTTCTCAAATCATTGTAACCCCTCTCCGTAAAACCTGTATAATTTCTTAGAAATAAAATATACTCATATACATATATGTCTCAAAATCATGCTAGAAATATATGTAGGTATGCCATGCAAAAGTATCATAACTAATATCTCAATTGTATGCTCATATCGTAAATCTGTGATGCGAATAGTATCTGATAATCATCTCAGTCCTCGGCTGCATATATATATAGCTCATAACATCTCAATCTCATCATATATATACTCTGCACATACATCAATATCCTCATATGGCCACTATCATATCACTGTATCAATATAAGAATGCTATAGTGGTACAATGACGTGAAGATTGTGCGAATAATCGCGGGTCACCTATGAGTCAAACCCACCTATAGTGGTCTATACGACAGGACTGTGCACCTACTTGGATCCAAGGCGAGCATGTGGTGCAGGAGGTGAACGACCCGTGAAAGACTGTGCCCCAAACTCTGGGCGTGAGAATTAACAATATGTGCAGGTGTATGAGCTCAAATCACATCATTTCATTCTCATCATAACTAGAATAGAACCTGACTTGATGCTTACATGTGCGTTCGCAGCATCGTCACAATTATATGCAAGTACTAATGCATAATTAAAATAAATAGATACTTGCATGGCATCTCAAATCATTTCATCATTCAAATTCATTTTTTGGGAAAATAGAAATATATGTAGGTATGTACGAAAAAAAAACTGCCCACTCACTGATAAATAGCCGGATCATAGCCCCCACATCTGGCCTGCCTACGTTCGTCCTCGAGATAGGCCTCGCCTATATGAGAAGTAACTGAATAAACGTTATTTAACGTACATAGACGGAAATTTAGAAATAACTTCTCATACGTAGCTCAATTTTGGTATTTAAATATACCAACGTGATCTACTCGACGTCACGAACACCCAGAAATTTTTAAAATAATTTTTCTGGCCTCCATGCGCCGGCGAGTGCACAGACCTACGCGCCGGCCACGTGCGGCACATGCCTAGCACGTGTAACGGAAAGGCTAATGGCGTCAGGAATATGCCTCGGAATATTTCGTTAACTTCTAATGGAAACTGTCAAATCTAACTGACGGTGTCAGCATATTCCGTCCAAACTGATGGAATATACTCATTTATTCTCCGGCGAGTCGCCGGTTTCTGGGAATTTTTAAAATCGTCCTATCTCACTCATTTTTCATCCATATTTCACATATTTTATATCAAAATGAAGCATACGAAATGTAGAACACGTTTATACCTCTTTGGAGCTTCAAATCCTTCGAAATCTCGTCGGGAAATTTCCACCAAAATCGGCCACCTTCGTGCAAGGCTATCCCGACGTCCAAATTGTGCCAACGAAGGTCTCCGAGGTTCTTGGGAGCCTTTAAAGGCTCATAGTGAGCTTGGTTTTGCCTAAAACACAACCCACAAAAACTTCATGAACAGTACCAAAATCGGACCTCGTGGTTTCGATGTGAAATCGACATAGTTCTTACCTAAAATTGGTGTCAATGAACTCGTCTCGACTCCAGGAATCGAATGGTGGTATTGGTTTCCTCGATATGTGAAGGTTTGGTGGTTTTGTGGCTTGTCCGTACAAGAGAGGTGAGAGAGAGAGAGAGAGAGAGAGTTTCGAGAGGTAAGAGAGAGAGAGCGCCTACGGGATCGAGAGATGTAAGAGACAGAGAGCGCCTACGGGATCGAGAGAGAGAAGATGGTTGAGTGTGTGGTCAATCATCAATCAAACAAGAGATCCTAAAGGATCTTATTGGCCCCAATAATTGAGGGCAGTTCATTATTGGCCATCCTCACATACACACATCCACACATACACAACCCCGAATGGGTAATTCCGTCAATTTACGTCTCAAAATAAAATGCGTCGGGACGGGCTGTCACATTTTTGGACTCTATATTTATTATTTTAATTAAAAAATTTATGTTATGTGGATTAGTATTTAATATTTACATTAATTTGTATTTGTATTTGGGATAGTAAATTAGTTTTGGCAATTAATTTAATGTTTAATTAGGTTTGGGTTTTTAATTTATATTAAAATAAAAAATTTACATTACATAAAAGAAAACGAAAAAACTTGAAAAAAAGTTAAAAAAATATACATTGAGCGACGATACATGTTTTCGTCATGCAATTTGTTGAAAATAATAAATTATAAAGTAAAGGAAATAAAATAAAAAAGTGGTAAACTTGCATGATGAATCCCTCCTTTTTCTTGCACAAAGGTTATTTGCGCGACGAATTCTCTGTTAGTCACGCAGGGGAAATTTGAGCGATGAAGACCGTGTTCGTCACGCAAAATCATTCGTCCAAAAGTAAACTTTATAATCTGGATTCAACTTGTGTAGAGGCAAACTGCACAAAAATTGCAGATTTAGCCTCTGCACTTATCCCTTTCGATTTTGCTCAATCCGGCATCCGTCATTTCCATTTTCTCTCAATTTCATCATCTAATAGTCCCTCCATCTTCTTTTCTAGGTTGATCAAGCTATCTCAGTGTGTCTTCTAAGCAGTTTTTATTTGTTACGGTAAAAGAATTAATGTAAATTCATACTAACGCCATGAATTTCGTTGTCTATAGGGACATTGTGTGTAATTAGCGATTGGTGCATAACGATTAAGAAGGTATTTTCTTTGTTTTATTTTTTTAAAAATATCAAATTAATTAAATTATGTTGAACTTATGTTTCTATGTTTATATTGTGTTGTGAAATTATATTTATATTATGTTGTTAAATTTGTACGTGACGTACAAATAAGTGTTGTGATGAACGGAGTTAATTGAAATTAACTTTGTTCTTGTTTTTTTATTTTTAGTAAAACTTAGTTTCCCGTTAGAGGATTAGATGGATTTCACTCATGGATGCTAAAGCATAACTGCGGTCTAATTAATTCTTGAATTGTCCCATTATTTGGACAGTTTGGGAATGCACGGTTGTGGTGTGTAGTTTATGGTCGCAGGATTAGGTTTCGGTTGTCGAGATTTCAGTGTCATCTCTGTATGTTCTTCGGGTGGCACATAGGTATTTTATATCTACGTTGTAAATTTGAAGAACTGTATCGACATGTTGCCAAAATTCATCCACATTGAAATCTAATCTGATGTAGGTGTAAATTACGTGAAATAACTATGCATTCCCGAATAGGATAGGGCCCTTACCGAAGGCTTAAGGTGGCACTATCATTTGTATGAAGTTGTTGTGATTGTTGTACTATTATTATGGTTGCAGGAATTATGGACTGAACATGGATACAACCTGAATAGATTCGCGGACGAATACTTGGATGGAATCGAGGATTCTATTGACTTTGCATGTATACACAACCTAGGTGCAAATAGAATCTGGTGTCCTTGTAGGAGGTGTAACAACATGTTAAGGGAGACAATTGAAAATGTTAGATTTCATTTAGTAAGGAATGGAATGATTGAGACATCATGGGGAACAATTAGATAGTACTTTATATTCAAACGCCACAAGAGTGGACAATGTTGAACCTATTTTGGATCTTAATGAACAAGTCATGATATTATAAATGAGGCTTTTCCATTTGTATCGACAAACACCAATTAGGAAGGGGAAGATGATGTGCCTAATGGACAGTGCAAAGTTTGAACAATATGAAAAACTATTAAAAAATGCCAACTGAGAGTTGTACCCGGGGTGCAAGAGCTTTTCAGTTCTCACGGTCATTGTGGAACTAATGCACGGAAAAATAAAGTATCGTATGTCGAACCAGTGTTTCCATTACTTTTTTGGAGTTTTCAAGAGAAGGCTTCCAAAGGACAATTGTTTGCCAAAGGACCATAGACATGCGCAAAAGGTGTTGAATGGTCTTGGATTGGGTTACGAAAAAATTCACACTGGCAAAAATAATTGTATTTTATTCTACAAAGAGGATAAAGCATTGAATAAATGCCCTGTATGCAATGAGTCGAGGTTCAAAATGACATCTCAGAATAGACCAACTAAGATCCCACAAAAAGTCAAGCGTCATCTGCCCCTGAAACCTAGGTTGCAGCAATTGTATATGTCGACACATACTGCCACTAACATGAGATGGCATAAGGAAAAATAGGTAGACGATGATGTGACGAGGAATCATGCTGATGGAGCGGCATGGGAAAAGTTTGATCGAACGCTTCCCGAGTTTGCTGCTGATCCCCAGAATGTTAGCTTGGGTCTTGCCACTGATGAATTCAATCCATTTGGGGTTCTAAACCAACACCACAACACTTGGCTGATTTTTGTATTCCTATATAATTTGCCACCTTAGAAATGCATGAAAAAGAATACATGATGATGACTCTTTTGATAACTGAGGATCTTGGTAGGTCAATCGATGTTTACTTAGGGCCATTAGTTGATAAGCTAAAGGATTTATGGACAAACGATGTGCACACGTATGATAAGTCCACTGGGAAGATTTTCACTTTGAGGGCAACAGTTATTTGGACTGTGAACGATTTTCCCGCACATGCAATGATTTCTGGGTAGAGCACTAAGGGTTATATGGTATGCCCTGTATGCAAGGATGATGTAATATCTGGTTGGCAAGCCAGAAAAGTTTGTTACCTTGGTCATCGAATATGGCTGCCATGGGACCACGAGTGGCGAGAAAAGGATAAAGAGTTCAACGGGAAAACAGAGCATCACCTCAAACCTAGATAATGGTCTGTTGATCAGATTTTGGAACAGCTTAACCGTTTGGGAAAACAGTCAGTAGGACCAAACCTTCTACACATATGAACTGGATGCATAAGCCTATGTTATCGAGCTCCCATATTGGTCGAAACTAAAATTGAGACACAACCCTGATATTATGCATGTTGAGAAAAATGTATTTGACACATTGGTGGGTATCATTCTAGATACCAAGAGCTAGACAAATGACACGATCAAAGCTTGTCTTGATTTAGAAAAAAAGGCATATAGAGGGGTTTATAGATGAATAGGGACAGTGATAAAGCCAATAAAGATCTTGGGTTCTTTTCCATGAAACCAAATGACAAAAAGAGCTTTTAAAGTTTGTATAGTTTGTAAAGTTTCCCGATGGGTATGCTTCTAAAATCACGCGTTGCATGAATTTTGACGGGGGTAAATTTACTGGACTAAAGAGCCATGACTACCATGTGTTTATGCAATGCCTACTTCCAATGGGTATTCGACACTTATGCTAGAAGATGTTGTGAAGCCAATCATGTTGTTGTCCATAATTTTTTTTCCAACTGACGGCAAAAACGTTGCGAAAGATGGACGTTAATCAGTTGTGCCATGACATTGTCCAAGTCCTATGCAAGTTTGAGATGATATTCCCTCCATCTTTCTTCATAAGTATGATGCACGTGATGGTTCACTTGCCCGAAGAGGCATTGCTTGCTAATCCTGTAAACTATCGCTAGATGTATCCAATAGAAAGAGGCATTGCTTACTAATGTGTATCGTTGGTCATGTCAACTATCGCTGGTCCTGCCAACTATCACATGATGGTTAACTTGCCTAAAGAGGCATTGCTTACTAATTCGTATCGTATCATTTTATTTTGGCAGGCTTCTTGGGGAGCTGAACAAAAGTATATTCAACAAGGCAAAGCCTGAAGGATCAATTATAGAGGCTTGGGTTCAATATGAGTCACTTACTTTTTGTGAAATGTACTTAAAAGATATGGAGATGACTTTCAATCGTCCTTAGCGCAATAATGAGAAGGGTGTGAGAAAGGAGCAACTTTTTGTTTTTGCCCAATGCGCACGACCCTTTGGAGATCCAGTACGGGCGAGTCGTTTTCCAAAAATGACATAGTGGTAGCGCATTGGTTCTTATTGAACAATGTTGACGAGATAATTGCATACCTAGATGAGCACAAAGAGATGATAAAGCGAGAACATCCATCACATTTGTATGCCAAGAAACACCGAGAATTGATTCCATAGTGGTTTCTCGAATATGTAAGTGATAAGTGTTTTGTATTAGTGATATATACTGTTGTATTTATTTTTCTCAAACTAACATGTGTATGTTTTTACATAATATTAGGTGAATAAATTGACAAAATAGTAAGCAAAGAAGAAAGTGACATACACATTGAAAAAATTAATTTAATACTGCCCACATTATTGTATAATTATTTGACAGTTTGCAAACCAAAATAAGAAGAATAAAAACACAAAAAAATAAAATAATTAATTTAATACTGCCCACATTATTGTACAATTATTTGACAGTTTAAACAAACCAAAATAAGAAGAATAAGAACACAAGAAAATAAAAATAAAAAAATTCTATATCGTAAACCTAATTTTTCTAATATGCACTAAATTAATTTCAATGAATGATCGGCAAATGGTATTAGGTTTGTCAATCCTCTATTGACAAAAGAAACCTTATTTTTCTAATATACTTTTTGCACTTTCTAAGAACACAACAGTCTCTCGATTCACTACCGATCAATGATAACTTTCAAAATAGAATTCAGACACGAACGACACCCTTAATATTGCAAATGAGTGGAAAATTAAATACGAAGCACATATAATCCAAAGGAAAATTGAGATAAATAATGTTACAAAGATTGACAATTCATTCTTTGATAAACATTTAATCGAAGAAAGAAACTGCAAAAGCTAAGAGAAAACGTGGCCGAGGAAAAATGCAAGAAATTAACCATCTACACTCACCTTCGCTGAAGGGTGCACAAGTCTCCACCAATAGTCAATGCCTTCACTAGGTCTCCACCATTTTTAAGGTTTTGTCTTGAGAACTCTTCATCTAATAGGGTTTTGGTTTTTGAATTTATTATGTTTAAAACCTAAGGGTATTTGTGTCTATTTAAGTGATATTTTGGATATATTTAAAAGTTTTTATTGAAACCTACATTTTTGAAATTAGGGGCTAATATTTAACTATATTTGATAAATACTCATTCTTTCATTATCTCTTTCTAAAAAGGGGGTTCGAATGTTAGGGCTAGGGTTTCTGGAGAGATGGCGCCTATTGGAAATGTGCCCTAAAACCAATCATATGATGATATGTTACGGACATTTCACATGTTAAACTAATCTAGTTTAATATAAAGGGCACATATTATTGTTTTAAGCCATCTCATATAAATGTTATATGCTCAAACGATAAGTCCAAGGAATATGTGATTAGGAGAATGTAATCTAAAGAAGTTAGGTTCATGAGACCATTCTTTTTCATATACATATCCTAAACGTTCTTGATCATAGGACTGCCAATTGGGCATTGACAGTCCGTTAAGATCAGTATATACTATGTCTTATCTTAGTAAGAGTGATTAGTCTCGAGTCATTGGTGTGACTGACACCAAGACAAGCATGTAGGTGCTCAATAGAGAATGAGTCCACTGAACACGATCAACGAGGAGTTCTCATACTCATGTCACATGAGAACTCATGGTTAGGATAATGCAAAGTAGTCCTTTGACCTGAGGCATCATAGTTTTTTTGTGGTTAGGTCCTTGATCTTTGACTATGTCAATGTCACTCCATCAGATAGTGTCCACGACGTAGTTGGGGTTAAGCCACTTAGCCATGGAGGCAAGTGAATGCGCAACAAGGGATTTCTAACCTTCAAACTATTTGAGGGAGAATACTCTATGATATGATTAAGAATCTCTAGCTAGAGTATGAATGAGATTTGGAAAGTCGTTCCGAATCACATTCAAGGTAATCATATAAGGAAATGAATCACATGGATAGTAGACATGAATAAACTATCAAACCAAACAATGTGGTCAAGAGTGTTGTATTAGAGAAAGACTGTATTGCATTGTAATCCTAAACTGAATAGGTTCTCCACCTCTTCTGATTAGCTACGGTAGCCATGATATACTGCTAGGTTTCACTCATGGTTTGTGGAAGCTCTAATAGTGAGTAATCACTAAAGGGAGAATTGAAAGTAAGTTTCAATTCACAATCGATTTGAAAGAGTTCTAATCGCCCACTGCCTTGCTAAAAGGAACCTAATGGATCGTACACCGAGTAAGGTAGAGATTGAAGAAACAATGGAGATGAATAAGGATAATTAAATGGTTTAAGTATTTATGGCTAGGATTAATTAATATTTTAATTAATCAAACGAATAAGTTCGTTATAGACCTCGGGTTAGTTTTGGGCCTCAAGCCCCAATGGGCTTCGAACGTCAAGCCCATTGACTTAAGTTGTATGACAACTTAATGAATAAAGATTCAAAAGGGCCCAAACAGTCCAAAGAATATAAGAGGCCAGCCACATAGAGAATGGAGTGGGTTTTGGACTTATTACAAGTTTGCCACTCCAATGAAGGTAGGTATAAATATGACTTTATAGCCTTTTCTTCATTAGGGTTTCTTTTGGAGAAAATTGGAGAGAACACGTCTCTCTATTTCTCTCTAGGAGGTCGGCCCCCTTGGAGGGGATTAACTAGAAATCCTTCCTCCTCCAAGGTCACTCATCTCTTCTAAATGCTCTGCTTGGTGTGGAGACTTAGAGGTTCCCTTTCTTGGGAACTTGGAGAATCCATTCTACCATCCTCCTCCAAGAAATCCATGGAGCTAAGAAGCAAGGAATGAAGGCCCTCTCCTTGGGTGATTAGCCTTTGCTTATGCAAAGAGGAATCAACAAAGGTATAAGATTTCTCAACTCACTTTGTTATTGAGTTGACTCTTGGTTCACCTATCTACTAGGCTTTGAATTTCATGGGTTAAGTTTTGTTTTTGAGTTCATATAAACATGATTCCGCCTTTAATTGTTAATTGCATGTTGTTGATATTGCTCAAATGAACTTGTTTTTCACAAATCTTCCTTCTGCGCCACCAGCACTACTGTGTGTCCTCATTTTCCTCTTTGACAGTCAGATTCTTTTATCATGAGGTTGAGTGTGTTAAAGGTAAGGACGGGCGTGATGATTGGGGGACTAGTAAGTGGCTTGGATCTTTCTTTGGGGCGAGATAATTGGAATTTCGATAATTACGAGTTATCATGCTGATTGGAGAATTGCTAAGAAAGGAAGGGTTACCAAGATGACTTTTGATTGTCCTGATTTTGTTCCCATTAGTGCTATCTCTCGTGTTACTTCTTATGTGGGTTACTTATTAGATCTTCTTGGATGGTTGCCTTTGTGGATGATGTCTCTTCGTTTTTGGTGTTCTAGTGATGCTTTGTCTTTTGTTTTGTAGGGATTTTGGTTATTTGTACTTGCTTTCCTTAGGGTTAGATCCCATAATTACTGGTTTTACTTGGAGTGTGGGTTTTGGTTACCTTACTCTAAGTTTTTTGCTCCAGGGGATTGTCTGATCTTCCCAAGCCACCCAGTTTATGTCTGGCTTATTTTTAGTTTGATTGTTTTGGACTTGATTAAACTTGATTTCTTGCATCTGGGCTTCGATTTCTTGAAGGGGTGGTGTCGGTTAATTGTGACATATGTTGTAGGTTTCGTGATTGTGCTCTCTGGGTGGAGATTTGTGATTTTATTTTGTTTTGACGGTTGGTTTCCCCTTGGGTGGGATCCTATAAATTGATCGCTGGGATCCTTGAGTTCACCATCAACCTTTCTTTCCCTTAGCCTTACTTTTTATTGCTTGCTCAAGATGTCAAACTCCTAGCTTACTGCCTCATCTTCGAACCCTACCCGCAGACCTAGAATTTGCTTCGAGGGCTACATCCCAAACTGGGAAAACCCTTTTCCTATTCCCCAACCTGGTCAGGACCGTGTGGTTGTTGAGAAGGCGAAGAGCACGTTTACAATAGAACGTGATGTAACTAGGGTTAACACTCACCTGACCTCTTCTATCAATGTCGATCACATGCTCTCCAAAGTGTTGGTGGGGAAGATGTTCGGACAACCTCCTGATGCATGCTTAATCAAGTGGAAATTGGGGTTATTATGGAAAAATGAGGTGAAAAATACTTTCTACCTAGATCATTGTGGTAGGAAGTGGTTTGCTCTTGAGTTCACTGATGAAAATTATTTGAAGTTTGTTCTCAACAATAGGCCGTGGTATGTACGTGGGCAGATTTTCCATCTCGAGCGATGGACAAAAAATTTCTAAGATACTGATATCATCACGAAGCTATTGGTTTGGGTGCACCTTCCACAAGTTCCAGTCTAGTATAAAGAGGACAAAATTATCAAGGACATCGCGCAACCTATCAGGGGAGTGCTTAAGGTTGATGAAGTAACTCTTGGTTTAAACAGGTTGTTTATGAAGGTTCCCCTTGAAGTGGACTTACGTTTTCCCCTCAAAAGTGTCCTCATCGTCAACCATGAAAACGATTACCTTATCCTGATAAGTTATGAATTTGTTTTTTAGGTGTGCCTTACTGTAGTAGAAAGCGCTTTAAAGAGCATTTGTGTGCTGAACTAAAGGTAGATTAGGGTTGCTTCATGATTTATAAAGCTTTTGAAGATGAGCCAATGGTCTACCCAGAAGATGTGGTCATTGATGAGGATGTGAAAGCTTGCTTGCAGAAAGCTGTGATGTTATACTTGCTAAAGGCCATAAATGTGGAGGAAGATTTCACTGAGCTTGAGGAACAGGGGTAGTATGTGGAGGATGTGGGTGCAGATGAAGAGGGTTGGACCACTGTTATTCCTAAGTGGTGGAGGAGGAGAAGAGAGGCTCGGTGGAAATTTCTAGGGACAGTAGGTCGTATAAGGATGTGGCCTCTAGCCCTAAACCGAAATGGACTCCTAGGGCGGACTTAATTCATGACTGGCAACGGGCTGGGAAGGCTAAAGAAATTGACTTTTAGGTAAGTACTGCTAGTTCTGATCATGGGAGCTTTGTCAGAGATGACCTCTTTTTTTATATTAATTTGATAAACAAGTTGTTCTTCCCTGATTATGTTGTGTTTGATGAACTTGTTGATCAAAACCCTCAACTTGCGTCTTTCTCTAGTGGGTTAAGGCTAGGTAAAGTTAACTTCTTTGATGCTATGTCTATTTTAGAACAAAATCAGGATGTTGTGACGTCGAATGTAAGTGGTAATGTTATGGAGGCTAGGGAGAATGACGGAGGTTTCATTGTTGCCATGCTTGCGATTGAGGTAGCTTCTGCTAATGATAAACCAACAATGGGGATGTTGAGTCCAAAGAAGTGTATCCGGGAGGAAAATGCCGAGGAGGCTAGGCCATCTTCTTATCTAAATGAAATTGACTGATGAAGAGTATAGTGTGGAACTGTAAGGCCCTGGGAAGACCAGAGTTCAAGAGTAATTTTAATTATTTTTGTAGTCTAGCTAAGTTAGATTTCTTTTGCTTTGTTGAAACAAAATATGTGTGGAAAAAGCCCCTGTCAGTTATTTTCGTAGGTTTTTTTATCAGTTTTTTTGTTGTAACCCTGTTAGGAGATCCGAGGGATCTACATGTGTTGGAACTCTGGCTCTATGGCTGTAAATGTTATTTCTGTCTCATCCTCAGTTTGTTCATGCTCTTATTAAAGATGTGCTTGCGACTGTTGAGTTTATTGCCACCTTTGTGTATGTCTATCCCCAAAAAGCTCAACAAGAGCAAATATGTGTTAAGCTTCTTGCTCGTAACCCTATCCATAAACCTTGGATGTTACTCGGGGACTTTAACTGTATTACAAGTACACAGGAAAAATGGGGAGGGGGTGATCAATGTGGCAATTGCTATATAACAAATTTTTTAGAGGCTGGATAGAGTTGTGGCCAACTCCTACTGTCTTGAATCTTTTCCCAATTACTCTCTTCATAATTACCCTATTATGGTTTTGGACCATAGCCCTCTTTTCTTGAACACAGCCGGAACTCAATGTAGTCGTCGAAGCGGTTCCTTTAAGTTTGAAGCTATATGGCATCTGCATCAAGAATTTAAAAACTTTGTAAAGGGTGCCTGGAACTGTGACATGGGGTTGTCCCCTCTTGATCAGTTTAGGGTTTGCCTGCGTAAGTTTTCCTTCCTGGTAAAATATTAGAACTGTACGATTTTTGGATCTATCAAAGAAAGAAAGGATAACATCTTAAATAACCTATACAAAGTCTAACAGGGTATTATGTCTAGCTTTGGCAGTTCTAATGCCATTAGAATCATTCACGACAAAATCCAATTAGAAACCCAGATAAATAAGCAACTTTCTTAGGTTCTTAAGGAGGAAGAAATAATGTGGGCAGAAAAAGCCAAAGCAAACTGGCTTAAGCATGGTGATAAAATACAAGGTTCTTCCAATTAAGTGCTACAATAAGGAAGAAATGCAATGAAATTATGAAAATTCGGGATGGGAATGGTTTTAGGTGGTCTAAAGGTAGGGCATTGGAGCAGATTTTTGATACTAAATTCAAATTGAGATTAACTCAGGGACATAAACCCTCCAATGATCAAATTAGGTTCTGTACTAAATACATTGAGCCTTGTATAACAAATGAACAGAATTGCAGGTTAATAGCTATTCCTAATGATGATGAAATCTGGGAGGCAGTTAAACGTATTAGAGCACTAAAAGCACATGGCCCTGGTGGAATACATGCTAGTTTTTATCAGGAGTTTTGGGACAGGGTGGGACCTTCAGTGTGTAACATGGTAAGGAATTTCTTTATAAATAACACTAGTCTTCACCTAATTAATCATATGAACATTGATTTAATCCCTAAAGTGTAGTTCCTAGAAACTGTTACTGATTATCGTCCGATTAGTCTATGCAATGTGAGTTATAAAATTATAACTAAAGTGATATGTGCCAGATTAAAATCTAATCTTCACTTATGCATTTCCCCTAACCAGGGAGCGTTTGCACCAGGGAGATCCATACATCATAATATTCTAATTGCCCATGAATTATTTACAAGTTTTAACAGGAAAAAGGGCAAAACAAGTGATTTATCTATTAAAATTGATTTGGAAAATGCCTATGATTAACTTAACTGGGACTTTATTAAATGCGTGTTGGATATATTTGGTTTTTGCCAAAGGTGGATCAACCTAGTTATGGAGTGTATCTCTTCAACTTCTTTTTCGATCAACATTAATGGTGAGTTGCATGGATACTTCGCGGCAAGCAGAGGTATTAGACAAGGTGATCCTTTATCCCCTTATATTTTTATCCTTTGTATGGAACTGCTAATTAGGAACTTAAATGAGTTAACTAGAACTCCAAAGTCTCATACTGGCTTACTTACTTCCCAATTTGGTTATAAGGTTTCAAATTTAGTTTTTGCGGATGACTGCCTTATTTTTACTAAAGCTACTACAAAGGGCGCTACGAATGCAATTGAAGTTCTAAACAATTTTGCTATAGCCTCTGGGCAACATATAAATTTCCACAAGTCTTCCTTATACTTCTCTACAAATACAACAAACCAAGTTAAAAATAAAATTATGAATATTCTTCAAATACAACATAAAGCTACCATTGGAAAATATCTTGGAATACATAACATTGTTTTTTGGAAGGATCCTCTAAATGCAAACGAGCTGATATGAAGAGTCAAGCACAAATTGGTTAGGTGGAAAGCTAATACTCTTTCTAAGGCGAGGACACTCACCCTTATTCAAGCAAATCTCACTAGTATGCCTAATCATATAATGTCTTGCTTTAAATGTCCAAAGAAACTTACAAGTCAATTAAATAAGGACTATAGACAATTTTTATAGGGTAATAATCATAATTGTAATCCAATTAGTTGGAAGGAAGTCTGTAGACCTAAAATGGCAGGTGGCTTAGGAATAAGAAACATTGACCATTTTAATAATGCTTGTCTTGCTAAACTTGGTTGGAAAGTAATGTCGGATAAAAATAGTTGGCGGGCAAACATAGTTTGAAGGAAATACCTTAGGAATGAAAAAATTTTGGAGGCTAAGGTGAAACAACTTCACTCCTTAACTTGGAAAGGCATTCTTGGAAACAAAGATATAATTCTAAAAGGTATGAGATGGGTGGTGGGTGGTGGTAAGGACATTTTGTTCTGGACCCACAACTGGGTTTTTCCTCATCCAATTTTCCATCTTATACCAGAGAATCAATTTCATAGTATTAATTGGGATACTAAAGTAGCAGAGTTTTTATCTAATGGGCAATGGGATAGAAATGAACTGAGTAATATTTTAGACATTGACATTGTTAATAAGATTTGTGATGTCCCTCTCCCTCTTAATAATGAGAAAGACAATGTGATTTGGGGCCCTAATGCAAACTGAAAATTTTCAGTTAAGTCTACAACTTGGATCCAAAGGGAGAATGATAATCTATCCCCAGTGCAGAGTCTTATTATTAAGATTTGGAAACAAGTTCTCCCGCCAAAGATTAAGCTGTTTGCATGGACCCTTGCTAAGGGTAGATTACAAACTAGTAAACAACTTAGTCATTTTATTTCTTATGTAATTAACCAATGCCCGATGTGTCATAACCATGACGAAGATCAAGATCATCTTTTTCTACACTGTCAGTATGCTAGACAAGTTTGGAATCATTCAAATGAGTTTTCTCTTCCTAATAGTGACAATAACCTCAAAGTTAATGATTGGTTGAACGTTTTGTGTCACCAAGGAAAATATGAAGTTAGTTGCTTGAGTAAAGCTCTGGCTATTTATTGACAAATTTGAAATGATAAAAATGCAAGAATTTTCAGAAATGAAAATCCTATCCATTACAGATCTTTTATTAAAGGTTGGTCCTTGGCGAATGACTACTTCAAGGAGAACGCTATGCCTGGTGCAAAAATGAAAGATAAATTCGAAGGAAGCTTGATCAAATGGCGATACCTTCTTGACCCTTTCATCAAAATTAACTTTCATGGGTTTGTTCCAAACTGGGCTGCGGCGGGAGGTTTCGTTGCCAGGAACGAGAATTGTACTCCGGTCTTGGCTCGGGCTATGAAATTTGGCTCAGTGTCTATCAATGTTGCTGAAGCTCCAGCTGTCACGCCCCGAACCCGGGTCGGTACTAAAAACTCGAACCCAAATCCGAAACATGAGTTAAAAGCTTAATAATTAAAACGAAATTGACACGGATTGAAAAATAAACTTCTCTTATTAAAAATAACTCCAAAGCCTTCTAGGTGTACAAAAGTAATAAATTAAAATCCTTAAATTTCTCCTCAATCACAATCTCATCTCTTCTAACTCCTGTCTTGCCAAATAACACTTGTGTTGCCAAATAAGTCATATGTAAAATAATATGTGAGGGGTCAGCAACAACCACTGTCGCCCAGTGAGTAGAACATGTAATATGCCAGTCAAACGATGCCATTTTAATTGTACTATAAAATAGGATAATAATAATATGAAAGCTTTAACCACATAAATTCATATCACATCATCCCTTCATATGTTGGTTATCCTTCATAAATTGTAGCTCACCACGTGACCCCTAAAATGGCCTTTCTGCCCTAATGTCCCCGTGTGCAACTTACATTTATCCTTCGAATAACCCAACACTAAAGTTCTCATGCTCCATGAACAATCTCAAACAATTCACTAATCAGTATACATAATAACTCTGAAAGTACTTCACAAAATCCAACATGCTTGACTTGAAATAGATAGAGATTTATAAATAGATAAAACCCACAATAGTTTGTGGTTTTCATTTATCAGAAAGTAAGAATACTTTGAAACACATTACACAAACCACTCACATCGGTAATCCAAGCTTTGGCAAGACAACCCAATTACCATCTCTGCACATCTCAAACCCTAACTCGCTATCTCTCTCTATACAGATATGATTTATGATTTAAATGTTGTAAATGTTACAAGCTTTGTTCTTGCTTGTGAATATAAATTTTGTTTGAAAATTTAGCATCTCAAATGTTGTAGATGTAGTTCATTTAAGCATGAATATTGGAACTAAAATTTGGTGTCATGTATGTGGGGAAATTCGGCCAAATCCAAAGGGTGGATTTTTGGATTCATGTTTGTCTTGTTAAAAATATTTTAAAGTGAATTTTGGAACCCCTAAGTGCCGTAGGATGTTAACCCTCTTTTGAGTAGTGAAAATTTTATTTTTATTGAGTGAAAACATTCATGGAGCTTTTATGAGTTTTCATGTGTGTTCTTCAATGTTCTTGATTTTCTTACCAAGAACAAAAAGGTTTGGTGTTTTGATTCAAAGTGTTTGTTGTTTTTTATAAAGTTTTGTTTATGGTGATTGGTATCACTTTATTGTGATGGATGGTATGACATGATTTGTACTTTTTCAATCAACACCCATACCAATCACCTTTTCCACACCTACCTATCACCTTTTTCCACACACTTTGAAAATTTGAATTTTTCACCAAAACCAACCCCCCTTTTTCACTACCAAAACCGGCCACCCTATAATGTAGGGTACTTTTGGGCCTTTTATGCAATTACATAAAGTTTTGATACTTTTGTCTATTTGCACTTTGATTCGAAAGTTTACATTTTTTACGTAAAGGCCCAAAATCACAAAAGGACAAATTGTTTTGCTCCTTTAATGAAGTTTTTATAATTGTTGAAATTTTTGGGTTCTAGTTGTAATTACATGAAGTTGTGGACTCTTGTGTTCTTACAAAGTGACCCCAAAAGTTTATGTTTTAGCATTGAAGCCCAATAGTTGTGGTCATTGCTTTTTCGGCCCAAATTGTAATGAGAACAAAATTGTTTTGTCTCTTTAATGAGAATTGGATTTTCATTTCATTTAGTTCCATTTAAATCAAATCTATGAATCCGAAAACCAATTGTTTAAGTTGGTTTCTTAGTTAATATGATTGATTAAGAAAAAGGGTGATTATTAACCAAATGCCTCGATAATTGAGCTATGTGATTGTCCGCTTTACATTATGAATGTTTGGGTTAAGTAGCTTAGATTTGAATGTAATTTGATTAATTCAAATGTGTTGTAAAAGGACATAAGTCCTTCCAATGTGTTGTAAAAGGGCATAAGCCCTTCTCTTTATTTCATGTATTCATTTTTTTTTATTTGTATGCAAATTGAAATAGTTGGGTCCAACGCCCAATAGGAAATGACGGTTTAATTAGATTAAACGCGTAACTAAAATCAACAACTACCTACCTTAGAGCCAAGGTCCAACACAAGGCTCGTGTTGGATCAAATCAAACGGTTCATAATCATCCCAAGTCCTTTTAATAAGATTAAATTGAAATTGATGTAGCCCAACACTACTCTCTCAACAAAACGAATATTAAGTTGATAATCGAGAGATGCTTTGAACATCTCTTCATAGGCCTTCCACCGTGGTGGGCTCTAATCTTTTGTGACTCATACACCGGCTTCACCCTATCATGGGGAAGTTCATGTTGGAAATGTGCCCTAAAACCAATCATATGATGATACTTTACGGACATTTCACATGATTAAACTAATCTAGTTTAATATCAAGGGCAAAGATTATTGTTTGAGCGGTCTCATATAAATGTTATATGCTTAAACGATAAAGTCCAAGGAATATGTGATTGGGAGAATGCGATCTAAATAGTTAGATTCATGAGACCATTCTTTCGTAGACACATCCTAAACGTTCCTGATCATAGGATTGCCAATTGGGCATTGACAGTCCGTTAAGATCAGTACGTGCCATGTCTTCTCTCGGGGAGAGTGACTAGTCTCGAGTCATTGGTGTGAGTGACACCAAGACAAGTACGTAGGTGCTCAATAGAGAATGAGTTCACTGAACACGATCAACGACGAGTTCTCATATTCATGTCACGTGAGAACTCATGGTTAGGATGATGCAAATTAGTCCTTTGACCTGAGGCATCATAGTTGTCTTGTGGTTAGGTCCTTGATCTTTGATCGTGTCAAATGGCATTCCTTTGGAGTGTCCACGGCATGGTTGGGGTCAAGCTATCTAGTCATGGAGACAAGTGAATGCGCAACAAGGGATCTCTAACCTTCAAACCGTTGAGATAGAATACTCTATGATATGATTAAGAATCTCTGGCCAGAGTATGAATGAGATGTTGGAATGCGTTCCAGATCACATTCAAGGTAATCATATAAGCACGAGATTCACATTGGATAGTAGACATGAATAAACTATCAAGCCAAACAATGTGGTCAAGAGTATTGTATTAGAGAAGGACCGTATTGCATTTGTAATCCTAAACTGAATAGGTTCTCTACCTCTTCTAATTAGCTTGGGTAACCATGATATGCTGCTAGGTGTCACTCATGGTTTGTGGAAGCCCTAAACGTGTATAAACACTAAAGGGAGAATTGAAAGTTAGTTTCAAATTCACAATCGATTTAAAAGAGTTTGAATCGCCCACTGCCTCGCTAAAAGGAACCTAATGGATCGTACACCGTGTAAGGTAAAGATTGAAGATTCAACGGAGATGAGTAAGAATAATTAAATGGTTTAATTATTTATGGCAAGGATTAATTAATATGTTAATTAATCAAACGAATAAGTTCGTTAAAGACCTCGGGATAGTTTTGGACCTTAAGGCCCAATGGGCTTCGAACGTCGAGTCCATTAACTTAAGTTGTATGACAACTTAATGAATAATGATTCACAAAGACCAAATTGCCCAAATTAATCCCTAAGGCCGGCCACTATGTAAGGGTAGCAAACTTGGACTTATTTACAAGTTTGCCACTCAAATGAATTAAGCTATAAATATGACTTTATAGACAAAATTCATTTAGGGTTCTTTTTGGGGGAAATTGGTGAAACACAATCTCTATTTTTCTCTCTAAAAGGCCGGCCCCCCTTGGAGGGATTAGCTAGCAATCCTACTCCTCCAAGGTCACTCATATCTTCTCCAATCTAACCTTGGTGTAGAAACTTAGAGGTTCTCAATTTTGAGAACTTAGAGAACCTATCCTTTCTATATAAATCCATAGTTTTAAGATGCAAGGAATGAAGGCCCTCTCTTTGGGTGATTAGCCTTTGCTTAAGCAAAGAGGAATCTACAAAGGTATAAATCTCAACTCACTTTGTTTTGAGTTGTTTAAAGGTTCACCAAACTACTAGGCTTTGAACATTCATGGTTAATGTTTTGTTTTTAAGTATATGCAAGCATGATTCCGCCTTTAATTTGTTAATTGCATGCTAATGATATTGCTTAAATGAACATGTTTCTCTAAAATAATCCTTCAAGTGGTATCAGAGCCTAGGTCTAGTAGTTGGTGAATCCTTTTGGGTTTTGTATTTCATAATATGTGATTTAAAAGTTGTAAAATGTTACAAGCTTTATTCTTGTTTTATGAATGTAAATTTTGTTGGAAAATTTGGCATCTCAAATGTTGTAGATGTAGTTCATATGAGCATGAATATTGAAGCTAAAATTTGGTGCCAAGAATTTTGGGATTTTCGGCCAAATTAAAAGGGTGATTTTTTGGGTTCTTGTTTGTCTTGTTAAAATGTTTTTCAAGTGACTTTTGGAACCCCTAAGTACCCTAGTTTGGTTATATGAAATTTCCCTTAAGTTTAAGTGATTTTGAAATGTTTTTGGATGAAAAATGTTCATGGAACTTTTATGGGTTTCTCATGAATGTTCTTCATTGTTCTTGATGTTCTTGCCAAGAACAATAAAGCTTGTGGTTTTGATTCAAAGTTTTGAATTATTTCATAAAGTTTTGTTATAAGATATTTTCATATATTTATTAATGATTAATATTTTTAATGTTAGTCAAAAACTTTGAATATATGTTAGATATTTGTTTGAAAGGTGTAAGAAACTTTAATGGGTGTGTAAGGTTTAAATCCCATTCACACACACCTTGCATGCTTTATGTCAAAACTACAAATCAACACACACATCACTCCCTTTCATCCCAAGGCCGGCCACTCCCTCAAGTGGGAGTACTTTTGGGGCTTTTATGCAATTACATAAAGTTTTGATACTTTTGTGTATTTGCACTTTGGCCCAAAAGTTTACGTTTTTACGTTTAGGTCCAAAAACGCTAAAGGACAAATTGTTTTGCTCCTTTAATGAAGTTTTTACATTTGTGGAAAAGTTTGGGTTCTAGTTGTGATTACATAAAGTATTGGACTTTTGTGTTTTTACAAAGTGACCCCAAAAGTTTAAGTATTTGCAAAATAGCCCAAAGGTTTTGGTTAATTGCACTATGGCCCAAAAGTTGTGGCTAATTGCAAAATAGCCCAAAAGTTGAGGTTAATTGCACAATGGCCCAAACAAGTTGAGGTCATTGCATTTTGGCCCAAATTAAATAGAGAACAAAAATTGTTTTGTCTCTTTAAATGAGAATTGGATTTTCATTTTAGTTAGCTCCATTTAACTCAATTTTATGGATACAAAAACCAAATGAAAAATGTTGCATTCAATTTAATTAGTTAAAATGTTAATTAATTAAAGGGTGATTATGAACCTAAGCCTACGATAATTGAGCTATGTGAAAGGCCGTTTCAAATTTGTTTGAACCATGGGAATGTGTAGATTATATTTTGGTTGTAATTTGATTAGATCAAATGTTGTAAAAGAGCATAAGCTCTTCTTTAATTTAAAGTAATTTGATTTGATCAATTGTTGTAAAAGAGCATAAGCTCTTCTTTACTTTGAAGTACTTCTTTCTTGCTTTATTTGATATGCATGAAAATGAAGTAGTTGGGTCCAACGCCCCTAAGACAACACGCCTTAATATGATTAAACGCGTAACTAAAATCAATCACCATCCCTAGTCCGAGATTCAACACAAGGCTCGTGTTGGATCTAAATAAAAGGTTCATAGTCATCCTAAGGCCCTAAGGCAACTATATAGTCCATCAATGAATGCAAACCTTATGTTAGTAGTATCATGTATCTTGCTTTGAAAACCGTTTTAAAAGCTTAGTGGGAGTATTATATACAACTAAATAAATCATATGGACCAATAGTTGTGATAGGACCAAAAATGTTTTAATTGGATTAAAATGTATGTTTACATGTGATGAGACCTAAAAAGCCTCAACCAAACCAATATTAAGTTGATAAGCGTGAGAGTGCTTTTGAACACTCTTTCGTGGCCTTCCACCGTGGTAGGTCCGAACGTTTGTGACGTGTACATCGGCTTCACCCTATCATGGGGGAGTACAAAGTGCATGCTTACACTCGGGGAGGATTCTATATGCATACTTGATGTTGTGAAAGGTAGGCAACGAGAATAGCCAACATCGTATCATCGTGAGGTTGTTCTTGAACCACTAACTTCAACTTGCATGGTGGGAATGACTTAACTAAGTGCAATGGAGCCAACATCATATCATTGTGAGGTGACATTCTCTAGAGGCCAAATTAGATGGGTTCTTACATAAAGATGTAAATGAGTAAGCGTACTCTCTCATTGTTATTAATGCTAGCCAACATCGTATCATCGTGAGGTGGGCTTGGTAATAGTGAGCCTCCCATAACCTACTAAGAGTTTCCTCCAAAACTCTCGAATTCCGATGAGGGATATGGAATTTGCCAAAAATAGTGGGTGGTGCTATTTTGATTTAAAGACCCGAATCAAATAGCTTAAAATCAATCAATTTATATTCGTTATGTATTTGTTTACCAATATATTTGCAAACGCTATCCAATACTTGACAAAGAAAAACCGAATACTTTAGTTTCCGGACTTAGTACTACAATTCCATAGATTGTCTTTAATGGATTGTAAATGTGTCTAAGTAGTCTCACCCTCACAATCTTCCTATCGATAATGTATCATTGGAAGAACATGTTAGATAAGTCTATCATAAAGAGGACAACAATTTAATTGTCATAATTCTTCAAATACAAATTGTTGTATGAAGAAATAAGAGTTGCTTTGAACAACCCTTAAATCAACACAAACATTAGTGCTTGTTTCTTTGTTACATAAACAAGGAACTTTTGAAGTAAGCACAAGGGCATGGACACTTAATGTGCCATGATTCTTCACTTACAAATCGTTGTATGAAGAAATGAGAGTTGTCTTAAACAACTCTTGAATGTTTGTAATTATGTTTAGAACATAATGGTTGGTTGACAAAAATAGTCCATCAACATGGACTTATGATGATTTTGAATCATTGTATGTTGAAGTGTTAAAACACTTAAACGAGACGGAAACTAGATAAGGACTTCACCTTTGTATCCCTATCCTAATCGTTCACTAAGTTTATTGTAAACTATATGGTGAACAATAACCACACGCTCTCCAAATTGTTTGATGTGTAAAACACGATTGAAACAAGTTTCAAGAGAGATAGTGGGAGTTTAGGGACCATGACTATTGTAGTCAAAGGAGAAGTCAAATGAAGAAAGCAAAAATAACTCCAAGGGAACAAACTTTCTTTATGAAAGGATGGACATTGGAAGGGGTATTTGCAAGAAATGTCTTGCAAGTGTCAAGAACACACCTTTTTCAAGGTGTTGTAAAATGTTCTTGAATTGTTCAAAACAATTGGTTCTTCTACTTGAATGCTTGATTCTGTATTAGTAACTATGTTTTACAAATCGTTGTAAAAGTGTGGCTAATAAGAAGTAGAAGATTAATGAGAGAAGAGAAAGTACTTCACATTCGGAAAGTGAATAAAATATAGATCTCTGCGAAAGCGGATTGTACTTACTTCCTCATATGAACTACCAAATAAAAATGATTAGATTATTATAATCTAATTAATTGTCTCTATAGTAGAGATGATGTGGTAGTGTTAATTGTTTAGAATAAAACGATGCTTAAAACCCAAAAGGTTGCAAAGTAGTGACTAATCCCAACTAAGTTGTGATACCTCTAAAACATAAATTACGAGTTGGTTATGGATGGATGCTTTGGATCGTTAGATCCGGATCCAATGCCTTCTTGTTAAAATTGTATAGAGGCGAAATGTTCGAATCTTTATTCTTTTGGAAAGAAGAAAGAATCACAAAGTTGTTGAGGTTAATTCACTTAGATGTTAGTGGCACTAGTCCACAACATAATACTACTCATGTTATATGACATTCACCGAAGATCACTCTCGGTTGGACTATAGTTTACTTTGAATAAACATAAGTCCGAATACTTTGCAAAAGGTTTCAAAGAATTCAAGAAATGTAAGTTGATGAGTAAGACGTCTAAAGTATTTACCTCCTTAGATTTGATCCAAGGAAAGATAACACTTTAGATGAGTTTCCTTGAAAGATATCAAGGAAAGTAGCATCATAAGATAATGAATTTCTCCATTAGGAGAAGAACGTACTCAAATATGATTTAGTTCGTTGATTATTATCTAATACCCATATATAGAATATATATACACTTCTAAAACAATGTGATTGTGAATTAGAAGATCTTCCAAAATTTTCGTGACTCCATAAAGATGTAGTTAGAAAGAAAGACAAATCTTAAGCATGTTAAGATTTGGGGTTGTGTGCTAATAAGCAATATTTGTTTGATAACAATCTTGTGGGATATCCTTAAATTAGCTTTTGGATATCGCTTCTATAAACCAACTAACAAATGTTGTTTTGTTGGGTAGTTCATTGTAATCCTACAATATGATTTGCCTAAAACGCAAATGAACTAGAGATAGAACTCAAAGAATAGGTTCTTTAAGAGACAAGAAAGTGATCAACAAATATAACAACCTAGTTCCTATACCACAAGCTCCAAGGTAGTCGAGAAGGATTTATAAACCGTCTCAGTTGAATGGTTTGAACTTTATGACTATGTCATAGAGTTGCACCTCTTAAATCGAAAGAAATAAGAATGAAAATCCTTATGACTACATTGAGTGCATATACGATATATACTCAAGGAAATGGTAAAATACCATTTGACTCGAAATAATGAAACCTTAATAGCTAATTGGTAGCTTAAGGTAACTACACTCAAAGAGTGTTGACTTTGAAGAAACCATCTTTGATATAGTCTTAGCTTCAATTAATTCGAGGATCACTAGCTACAACTAAATGGTGATTTAATGTTTGGACATAATATGGGTTTCCATAACCATTATTAAGATAGTCTTGATAATATATGTCTAAAACTATGAATCACAAGACATGTAAGTTGTAGAGATCCATCCATCATGGATCTTACCAAGCTAGTGGGAGCTATAAGCGTCTTATGAAGAAAGATCAAATCGTTTGATTTCTCATAAAGGTGTAAATGAATCTTTTGTTTACAAAAGATTAGTGGGAGTTAATCATATTCCTAAATTTAAATATATATGATATATTAATTTTTGGAAATGAAATGAATACTTCTTCGTTAAAGTAATGACTTTAAACAGAAATAAACGATAGAATAAATATGGGAGATATAGTCTATAATAAACAAGAGATGCTAGGAAGTTTCTCATATGATGATAAACTTCAATTTGAAGGACAACTCTAAGTGAGACTAAGTAGTTGCTCTTCTCAAAAGGTAATGTACCCTTTGACTCCCAAAGAAATAATGCGTAAATAGAATCCTTAATGCATACGCAGAAAGGTGGTTTATGTATTTCATATTGTATGAAAGACATTGATATGAGTTGTACCTAGAACGGTACAAAACGATATCAATGCAAGCCCAGGATCAGAACCATGGCAACTGTCAAGTGAATCCTTAAGCATTTAAGAAATACTAAAGGATAGATTCCTCAAAGAATGAGGAAGAATTAGAGTAACGTAATGTAAGCGTAAATGTATTAGATTATGAATCTAATCCATCATTGGATGTTTCTTCATTATGAATGAAGAGATAAACAGATATCTCTTTATTATGACTAAAGAGATATTTGGATGGAAACATTAAAGTAATGACTTTAGTGTGTTCCATTATGAATGCAAAATATATTGCCATATAGAAGCTTACAACAATGTTGTTTGGATGGGAAAGTTCATTTATGAACTCTCTATTCGGTTCCAACCAGAAAGTGTATGACACTAATGGGGCGATAGCTCAAGCCAGGGAATCAAGGTCTCATCAAGGTCCGAACTCATATGAGAGACTAAACCACATGATTGGGAATCATGTATAATGGTGACGTCGTTATTCTCAAGGTTGCTTCTATGGATAACATATAGATATCCATTATCTAGGCCTACTACTCAGCCATTTATGAAATGACTACATAAGAGGTATCATCGCTGATGACCAAACTGATTGGCTCTAGTGCAAGTGGGAGATTGTTGGAAATGTGCCCTAAAACCAATCATATGATGATACTTTACGGACATTTCACATGATTAAACTAATCTAGTTTAATATCAAGGGCAAAGATTATTGTTTGAGCGGTCTCATATAAATGTTATATGCTTAAACGATAAAGTCCAAGGAATATGTGATTGGGAGAATGCGATCTAAATAGTTAGATTCATGAGACCATTCTTTCGTAGACACATCCTAAACGTTCCTGATCATAGGATTGCCAATTAGGCATTGACAGTCCGTTAAGATCAGTACGTGCCATGTCTTCTCTCAGGGAGAGTGACTAGTCTCGAGTCATTGGTGTGAGTGACACCAAGACAAGTACGTAGGTGCTCAATAGAGAATGAGTTCATTGAACACGATCAACGACGAGTTCTCATATTCATGTCACGTGAGAACTCATGGTTAGGATGATGCAAATTAGTCCTTTGACCTGAGGCATCATAGTTGTCTTGTGGTTAGGTCCTTGATCTTTGATCGTGTCAAATGGCATTCCTTTGGAGTGTCCACGGCATGGTTGGGGTCAAGCTATCTAGTCATGGAGACAAGTGAATGCGCAACAAGGGATCTCTAACCTTCAAACCGTTGAGGGAGAATACTCTATGATATGATTAAGAATCTCTGGCCAGAGTATGAATGAGATGTTGGAATGCGTTCCAGATCACATTCAAGGTAATCATATAAGCACGAGATTCACATTGGATAGTAGACATGAATAAACTATCAAGCCAAACAATGTGGTCAAGAGTATTGTATTAGAGAAGGACCGTATTGCATTTGTAATCCTCAACTGAATAGGTTCTCTACCTCTTCTGATTAGCTTGGGTAACCATGATATGCTGCTAGGTGTCACTCATGGTTTGTGGAAGCCCTAAACGTGTATAAACACTAAAGGGAGAATTGAAAGTTAGTTTCAAATTCACAATCGATTTAAAAGAGTTTGAATCGCCCACTGCCTCGCTAAAAGGAACCTAATGGATCGTACACCGTGTAAGGTAAAGATTGAAGATTCAACGGAGATGAGTAAGAATAATTAAATGGTTTAATTATTTATGGCAAGGATTAATTAATATGTTAATTAATCAAACGAATAAGTTCGTTAAAGACCTCGGGATAGTTTTGGACCTTAAGGCCCAATGGGCTTCGAACGTCGAGTCCATTAACTTAAGTTGTATGACAACTTAATGAATAATGATTCACAAAGACCAAATTGCCCAAATTAATCCCTAAGGCTGGCCACTATGTAAGGGTAGCAAACTTGGACTTATTTACAAGTTTGCCACTCAAATGAATTAAGCTATAAATATGACTTTATAGACAAAATTCATTTAGGGTTCTTTTTGGGGGAAATTGGTGAAACACAATCTCTATTTTTCTCTCTAAAAGGCCGGCCCCCCTTGGAGGGATTAGCTAGCAATCCTACTCCTCCAAGGTCACTCATATCTTCTCCAATCTAACCTTGGTGTAGAAACTTAGAGGTTCTCAATTTTGAGAACTTAGAGAACCTATCCTTTCTATATAAATCCATAGTTTTAAGATGCAAGGAATGAAGGCCCTCTCTTTGGGTGATTAGCCTTTGCTTAAGCAAAGAGGAATCTACAAAGGTATAAATCTCAACTCACTTTGTTTTGAGTTGTTTAAAGGTTCACCAAACTACTAGGCTTTGAACATTCATGGTTAATGTTTTGTTTTTAAGTATATGCAAGCATGATTCCGCCTTTAATTTGTTAATTGCATGCTAATGATATTGCTTAAATGAACATGTTTCTCTAAAATAATCCTTCAGTTCAAAGTATGTGCTTACCTAAAGGAGGAGTCCATATTAACATACATGATGTGGTGAGGTACGCAACAAGGATGGCCAACATCATATCATTGTGAGGCTATTCTTGAACCCCTACACGAACTAGCATGGTGGGAATAACTTAACTAAGTGCAATGGTGCCAACATCATATCATTGTGAGGCATCATTCTCTAGAGGCCAAACTAGATGGGTAATTACAAGAGTTGTAAATGACTAAAGCGTTATTCTCTCATCATTATTTTTGCTAACCAATATCATATCATTGTGAGGTGGGCTTGGTAATGGTGAGCCTCCCACACCCCGCTAAGAGTTCAACATAACTCTCGGATTCCATTGAGGGATGTGGAATTTGCCAAAAATAATGGGTGGTACTATTTGATTTAAGACCCAATCAAGTAGTTATAAAATCAACAATCTAATATGATTTCTGTTATGTTATGTAGTTAACGGCATGCCTAAAATTACACCTACCATTATTCTTGACAAAAATGGCCTTAGGGGCCAACGTTTCCTTGCTTGGTATCATCACATTGAGAATGTCTCAAAGATGAATGACATATCGTATGTGCTCAAGCAATCCCCTCCTCATGTACCTCTTACGAAACTAGCTTCAAAAGAGGAGTGTCAAAATTACACTAGACACTATAAGGATGACTTACAAACCAAATGCTTAATCCTCACCTCACTAAGTGAGGAGCTTAAGAAGCTACATAAGCACATGGACACTTCTAGTGCCATGGTTGATAGTTTGAATAAGATGCATGACATTGAGACAAGTAACGTACGATTCTCAAATGTTTGTAATCTATTGAATGCCAAAATGGAAAATGGGACATCGGTCCAAAAACATGGACAAAAGATGGAAAGGATCTTTCAAGATCTTGAAAGTTTAGGAACTTCCATCGATGGGAAAATAGCCCAAGATTTTTTCCTTGCATCTCTCTCGGATGATTTCATTAAGTTTATAGTAAACTATAAAGTGAATAGATTCGATCATACTTTTACCAAGATGATTAACATGTGCTGTTAGTTTGAACAAAGTTTCAAAAAGGACAGTGGGAGTGAGAATGCAATCATAAGGAAAAGGTTGCATAAGAAGAAGGCAAGAAAATCCAAAGGAACATGCTTTCATTGTGGAAAGGATGAACGTTGGAATAAGAAATACAGGGTGCGCATTGCGAGCCTTATGACACGAACTTTTGAATGGACTATTTCTGTCATAGAAAGTGCTTTTACGGTAAGCTCTAATTCTTGGATATTCGATTCAGGCGCTAGTCAACATATCTGCAATTCGTTGCAACGACTAACGGGGAGCAAAACACTGCACAATGGGGAGATGATTGTGTGAGTTGGGAACGGCACTAAAATCTCTACAAAATCAATAGGCACCTACATGCTTAAACTACCCTCTGGGGAAGTCTTGGAACTTAAAAATTGTTTATATTTTCCTTCATGTATAAAGAATTTGATTTCCAACTCTATGCTTTTACGAGATGGGCACTCAGTATTGTTTGACAAAGTGAGTTGCACTTTATCCTTGAACATTCGTATTATCTCTTATGGTAATATGATAGAGGGACTTTTTCACCTAGAGACAAGTAGTGGGATGTACTGTATTGAAAGCGGGAATACCTCAAAACCCAAAAGGGCTAGAGAAAAAGTTAACCAAGAGAAGATATGGCATCTTAAACTTGGACATGTGAACCTTGATAAGATTCGCAAGATGTCGAAAGACGGATATTTCTGCCCGTTAGGTAATGACCAAATGGGTACTTGTGAATGTTGCTTGAAAGGCAAGATGACCAAATCTCCATTCACTGGGAAGGGAGAGCGTGCCACAAAGATTCTAGGGTTAATCCACACTGACGTATGTGAACCTATGTTTACTACATCGAGAGGAGGCTTCTTGTACTATATCACATTCACCGACGATCACTCTCGGTTTGGCTACGTGTATCTTATGAAGTACAAGTCAGAATATTTTGAAAGGTTCAAAGAGTTCAAGAATGAAGTTGAGAAGCAAACTGGGAAACAGATAAAGATCCTAAGATCAGATCGAGGGGGAGATTATCTAAGTAACGAGTTCCTAGATTATCTCAAAGAGTGTGGAATAATATCACAGTGGACTCCACCAGGAACTCCACAACTTAATGGAGTTTCTGAAAGGAGAAACCGAACCTTGATGAACATGGTTCGTTCTATGATGAGTTCCGCCGATCTACCAGTTAAGTGCTATTTTGTGGGATATCCCAGAGAAACTATGGGATATGAGTTCTACCATCCTGACGACCAGAAAGTCTTTGTCGCCAGAACTGCTAAGTTTCTAGAGGACGAATTTGTTCTCAAATGAACTACAAGTAAAACGATGGAAATTAATAAGATTAATGATGAACCACAAACAAGCACTCAACAAGTTGACAACCCTATTCCTGAACCCCTAGCTCCACGTAGATCTGAACGGGTCAGCAAGCCACCTAAGAGGTATGGCTTGGATAATGACTTTGGGGAATTGCACCTCCTATGTGACAATGACACAAAGGAGGACCTTAGAGACTACACGGAAGCAATGTCCGACATTGATTCAATGAGATGGCAAGAGGCCATGAAATCCAAGATGGATTCCATGTATCAAAATCAGGTCTGGACTCTAGTAGACCTCCAGAAGGTATAGTACCTGTTGGAAACAAATGGGTCTTCAAGAGAAATGCATGAGGAAGAGCTTCATGTCCACAACACCAATTGAAGGAGGAGCTTCTTCTTCAATATTTCTACGAAGGGCTCTTACCAATTGAACGGCAAATGTTGGATGCATCCGCGGGAGGAGCTTTAGTGGATAAGACACCCATAGATGCCAAAATTCTCATTGCTAATCGAGCACTCAACGCACAACAATATGAAGGTGTTGGGCAGAGAGAGACCCCACGGCCACATCATGTCAATGAGGTAAGTTCTATTTCTGAGTTACAATCCCAAATGGCTAACCTTACGTCCATGTTGTCACAGTTTGGTGAAGGCCCCAAATCGCAAGGAACTATAATCTGTGGTGTATGCTCCATTCAAGGACACCAATCTGATCAATGCCCTCAATTAATTGAAAATGGAGGATGGGAATCTGCCCATGCCGTGGGTTATGGGAATCCAAACCAACCAAGGGGTGATCCTTTCTCTAATACATACAATCCGGGATGGCGTGATCACCCCAATTTCAAATGGAGAGATGCACAACAACCGGCCCAACAAGGTGGATTCCGACAACCCCCGGGTTTCTTTCCAAGGCCAATGGCACCACAACCACCTCCTCAAGCACAATCATCCCAAACCAACTCAGGTATGTCTATGAATGATGATAAAACATATCAGTTATTAATCACAATGGCACAGGGAATGCAGAATCAAGCAAACGAGGTTAATGAGCTTAAGAAGCAAATGGGCCAAATGGCCGAATTTTTGGGACAATTTCGTGAGAATGGTAAGTTACCAAGCAATACGGTGATCAATCCAAAGGGTGGTTTTGAATCTGCAAAAGCCATCATTTTAAGAAGTGGAAAAGAAGTGGGAAGCAAAGCACATGAACATGCCCTAAACAAGGAAGAAGAAGAGCAATTCAACCCCACGGCAAGGATGGAACCAACCATGCCGCAACCATCTAAGCATTCCAATCCGTCCACCTCAGGTAATGTTGTCCCAAATGTTGTGATTTCAAACACTAATCTGCCCAATGTTCCTTTTCCTCGCAGATTTGCACAATCAAAGAAGGAAGAAAGCGACAAGGACATTTTGGATACCTTTCGAAAAGTCCAAGTAAACATTCCTTTACTTGATGCCATTAAGCAAGTGCCCAGGTATGCAAAGTTTTTAAAAGAGTTATGCACAACTAGGAAGAGAATTTCAAACAAAGAAGTTGTGAAAGTAAGTGAAAATGTATCCGCGATCTTGCAACGAAAGTTACCTCCAAAGTGTAAGGATCCAGGGAGTTTTACTATCCCATGCATAATTAGAAACACTAGATTTGAACAATGCATGTTAGATTTAGGTGCTTCTATCAATGTAATGCCATATTCCATTTATGCTTCAATGAATCTTGGTGAGTTAAAACAAGATGGCGTTATAATTCAATTGGCCGATCGTTCTAACGCTTATCCCAAGGGAGTCCTTGAGGATGTTTTAGTGCAGGTCAATCACCTTATCTTCCCTGCAGATTTCTATGTTTTAGAGATGGAGGATTCAAGCCATGCTCCATCATTGCCAATCTTGCTAGGCCGTCCATTCATGAAAACAACAAGAACAAAGATTGATGTGTTCACGGGAACATTAACCATGGAGTTTGATGGGGACATTATTCATTTTAATCTTTCTGAAACCATTAAATATCCACTTGAGGACCATTCTTGTTTTGCTATTGACATTGTTGATTCTTTGGCACAGGTGCAATTGGATCAAATGAACGAAGATGCACTTGAGGTAGCTCTAGTGCACGGCATAGGAGCAAGAATTAGGTGTGGGGGAGCCTTTGAAACCCACGACATGCAATCTGACCATATTGTCGTGCCCCCTTGTGATGAAGTACTTGAAATGGTCGCTGCCCTCGAGTCATTGCCCTCATACTCTGGTAAGTCTCCACTCTCACTTTTAGATTCGGTTTTGACTAACAAGTTACTTCCATCAATTGTGCAGCCACCTACACTTGAGTTAAAGCCATTACCTAGTCACTTGAAGTATGTTTTCTTGGAACAAGATCAGACGCTACCCGTCATCATCTCCAACTTACTCAAGGCCCAAGAAGAAGACAAGTTGATAAGGGTGTTAAAAGAGCACAAATCTGCCATTGGATGGACATTGGCGGATATCAAAGGCATTAGTCCCACCACGTGCATGCATCGTATCCTTTTGGAGGAGGAAGCCAAACCATCTCGTGAAGCTCAACGTCGCCTTAATCCACCCATGTTGGAAGTAGTAAAAAAAGAGGTTATAAAATTGCTTGATTGTGGTGTTATATATCCTATTTCTGATAGTCGTTGGGTGTCACCTGTGCAGGTTGTTCCAAAGAAGTCAGGAGTCACAGTGGTAAAGAATGAAGAACAAGAGCTTGTACCCACTCGTGTTGTTACTGGTTGGCGTGTTTGTATTGATTACAGGAAGTTAAATGCCATGACAAGGAAGGATCACTTTCCATTACCATTCCTCGACCAAATGTTGGAAAGGTTAGCCGGTTATGAATTTTATTGCTTTCTTGATGGATATTCCGGATATAACCAAATTGTGATAGCTCCGGAGGACCAAGAGAAGACAACATTTACGTGCCCCTTTGGCACTTTTGCATATAGACGCATGCCATTTGGTTTGTGCAATGCTCCAGGGACGTTTCAACGATGCATGGTGAGTATATTTTCTGATTATGTGGAAAAGATTATTGAGATATTCATGGATGATTTTAGTGTTTTTGGTAATTCATTTGATTATTGCTTGAATAATCTGACCTAATCTTGAAACGTTGTGTTGAAACGAATCTTGTGCTTAATTGGGAAAAATGTCACTTCATGGTTAAGCAAGGTATTGTTCTAGGACATATTATTTCTGAAAAAGGCATTGAAGTGGATAAATCTAAGGTAGACCTTGTTCGCCACTTACCCTCTCCAACTTCGGTTAGAGAGGTTCGTTCGTTTCTTGGTCACGCAGGTTTTTATAGGCGTTTCATTAAGGATTTCTCCAAGATTGCACAGCCACTATGCCGATTGCTTCAAAAAGAGGTGGTTTTCGAGTTTGATGAAGCATGTTCCACGGCATTCAAGCACTTAAAGGAGGCCCTCACTTCGGCTCCTATTATCACACCTCCAGATTGGAGCCTTCCATTCGAGTTGATGTGTGATGCTTCGGACTATGCCATTGGTGCTGTTTTGGGGCAGCGAAAGAACAAGCAACCCCACGTTATCTATTATGCTTCTAGGACTTTGAATGATGCTCAATTAAATTATTCAACCACTGAGAAAGAATTACTTGCTGTGGTTTTTGCATTAGATAAGTTTCGATCTTACTTACTGGGTACTAAAGTTCTTATTTTTACTGATCATGCAGCTCTCAAATATTTGCTCACGAAAAAGGAGGCCAAGCCTAGACTAATTCGATGGATGTTGCTTCTACAAGAGTTTGACATTGAGATTCCGGATAAGAAGGGCGTGGAGAATGTGGTGGCTGACCACCTAAGCCGAATGGTGCATGAGGAAGCAATGCCAATTTCTGAAACCTTCCCCGATGAACAAATAATGTCTATCCAGGTAAGTGAGCCTTGGTACGCAGATTTGGTGAACTTTTTGGTGTCTAAACATACCCCTAGCACACTTAATAGGAATCAACGTGATAAGCTTAGAAAGGATGCTAGGTTTTATGTTTGGGATGACCCATACCTTTGGAAATTTTGTCTCGATCAAATTGTCCGACGTTGTGTGAATGAATCTGAGTTTCAATCTATTTTAACATTTTCTCATTCATATGCCTGTGGGGGACATTTTGGCACCCAACGCACTGCCCTTAAAGTCTTAGAATGTGGGTTTTATTGGCCAACCATCTTTAGGGATGCTAGGACGTTTTGCCTTACATGTGATCGTTGTCAACGAATGGGTAATATAAGTGCTAAGGATCAAATGCCACAAAACCCTATACTTTCTGTTGAAATATTTGATGTGTGAGGCATTGATTTTATGGGTCCTTTTCCTTCATCACATGGTTTTCTCTATATCTTGTTGGCGGTGGATTATGTTTCCAAATGGGTGGAAGCAAAAGCCACCCGTACTAACGATTCCAAGGTAGTTGCAGATTTTGTGAAGTCTAACATTTTTGCTAGGTTCGGGATGCCTCGAGTCCTTATAAGTGATGGAGGTTCACATTTCTGTAATGGTACAATTGAGGCTTTGCTCAAGAAGTACAACGTTACACATAGGGTTTCCACACCCTATCATCCTCAAACAAGCGGGTAAGTCGAGGTGTCGAATCGGGAGATAAAACAGATTCTTGAGAAGAGGGTGGGTCCAACAAGAAAAGATTGGAGCTTAAGGCTAGAAGATGCATTGTGGGCTTATAGGACCGCCTACAAAACACCTATAGGAATGTCCCCCTTTCGGCTTGTTTTTGGCAAGCCATGTCACTTACCTGTGGAGTTGGAGCACAAGGCTCATTGGGCCGTGAGGAAGTTCAACATGGATGTGGATGCCGCGGGACTTCATCGTAAGCTTCAATTGAATGAACTTGAGGAGATACGGAATGAAGCTTACGAGAATGCTCGCATTTACAAAGAAAAGACGAAGGCCTTTCATGATAAGATGATTCGCACCAAGTCCTTCTCTGTTGGACAGAAAGTGTTGTTGTTTGATTCTCGTCTTCGTCTATTTCCGGGTAAGTCACGTTCACGTTGGATTGGGCCCTTTGTTATTACTAACCTTTTTCCTCATGGTGCAGTCCAAGTTCGTAGCTTCAAAACAAGTAAAGAGTTCAAAGTGAATGGGCACAGATTGAAGCCTTACTATGAGGGCTTTGTAGAACATGATGTTGAGGAGACAACCCACTATGCCATGGGTTTCCATGAAGGTTGATCACTGTGGCATCGTCCGGCTGCAAGACGTTAAAGCAAGCGCTTCGTGGGAGGCAACCCATGCATTCAACAAAGGAAGACCTTGGAATCACTCCAATTCCAGATTTGCGTTCCTAACTCTTTCTCTTTGTTGTTTCTATTCTTCTATGTTTAGTTTGTTTAATTTGGTTTGAGTTTCTATTTAAAACATTGAGGACAATGTTTGATTCAAGTGTGGGGGGGTAAACAATCTGTTTTGCATGATTTTCGTGGGTTTTATTCACCTATCACTTCCAATGTTGTTTCTCACTGTTTTTAAGTGTTTTTAGTGTGTTTTGAAGCATTTTAGTGTGTTGTGGCATAAAAATCCGAAAAACTCATAAAAATTTGAAAATAAGTTTGGAAAATACCAAAAAGAGTTGTTTTTGAGTTGTTTTGGTGTGTTTGTGTCGTAGGTACCTTCCAACACAATGATGAGGATTTGGTTTTGAATTGCATAACTATTAAAGAAAGTTACAAGCATGGATTGAAGTTTGATATGTTCTTGGCTTATGCTTAGTTGTAGTTGATGTTTATGAACTCACATTTGATTATAAAGTGGTTAAAATCAGTTTTTGTAACATGCTTGAAGGAAAAAACTCAACTAACGCTACATCCTTGTGAGACTTGAGCCTTTACTTCTTTTGGAGAGTTATAATCTGTGATTTCTTGTGTTCTTAAGTCGTTGCATGATCTCATTATTCTTTGCTTGGTTGCTACTTAGAATGCATGCGTATCATGATACAACTAAATGCTAGAACTTATATCCGTTTCATTCAAAGCATGATATTGAATTGCATAACACACGATCAAGATGAAGTTGTGTAGTTGCCACCATAGCCAAATAGCCTTACTTCCCTTATGGCTTATGTTTTGTTGTTAACTACATTAACCTCACCTATCCTAGTTTAGGACAGTCCACCCCTTGTTCTTAAAATATAGTGAGCATAACTTAAAATTAATTCCTTTTGAGTTACATTATGCAAGAAAATAAGTGTGGGGGAGGGAATGGTTATTTTTGAGCTCATTTCTACGTTTTGAAAAAAAAAAAAAAAAAAGAAAAGAAGAAAGAATGAGTTTGAAAGTGTTGATTGTTGAAGAAAAGGGTCCAAAAGTTTGAATTTGACCCTAAGTGTTGCATGAATCCCCCCTTGTGTTCAATTTTGAGTTTGCATTCAAAAGTGAATTCTAAGTTGATTTCATGGCTATTGCTCACTATGTTTTTAAGAACCCTTGTTTTCCATATCTGTTCGCTGTAACCTATCACCCTTAGCCCCGTTACAACCCTTACACTTCTATCTTGAGTGTTATGTGCTCAATATGTGGAGTTTGGGATTGGTATGAGCATATGGTGTCACTAGTTCTTGCATCTAAGTAGTAGCATTCCTTTCATGAGATCATATTCATATATTCACTTATAACTCCAGAAAAGAGCTTTCATTGTTAAAATATGTGAGTTTTAGTTTTCATGTGTATATCAATCTTCTCACATATACCTAGTGTAGGGAATGAGTTTGAAAATCTGAGTGAAAAATGAGTGCATATCTAGTAAGGAATTGAGGGAATTCTCTAAAGCATGTTATTACATTCAAAATGATGTTTTAAATGATTAAAAGAGAACTAGTAAATGGTGACTGTGGTTAAGTGTATGCTTAAGGATATTGATGACCAAAATCTGTGCAAGTAATGATTTTTAACATGTGACGGGGTTTTAAACCGCACAAATTAAACCCTCTTTTTATCAATTGTAGTATATGTATAAGTAGGGTATCGTTCTAAACCGGGGATTAGGAGGGCTTGCTAAAACCTCTAAACTAATTCAAAAACATAAAAACAAAGTAAAAAAAAAAAAATGTAAATAAAAGACTTTAAAACAAGAAAGTAAAAGGGGGATTTTGGTTTGGTGAAATTGAACAATTAAATTTGTAAAACAAAACAGATTTTAAAATGAAATTGGTAAATAAGATGGTGGATGGATTAGTTAGGGGTCCGTTCTTCACACATGACACACTTGTACATGAATCGATTTCCAATTGCTTTTCAATAAATTATGATTCTCAACGCCCCAAATTAACCATGAATTGCATAGATTAATTCTCAGATTTTCCTTAAGTTAATGGATTGGATGATTGCATACGACAACCCAAGGCATTCCCCACAAGTTCCCTTAATGAATTGCATAAAAGAGATACAAGCAAGAATCATTAAGTTCTATGAAAATCATAAGCGTTGACGAGGCACTTGTTACTATGAATTGCATGAAACTTATGCCAAGAATTCAATTAACGCGATTGTGACAAGCAACCTTCACTACTCATGAATATAAATTTGTACCGATTAGGTGAAACTCATTTATATTCTAGCATCTAATTCATGTATGAAAACTAAGTATGCATCCTTAATAAACATACAAGAATTAGTTATGAAGAAAATAGATAATTGAATTGCAATCACAACTTATTAAATCACAATTGGAAGAAATCAATTCATATCACAAGCATGTTCATGGCTTCAAACTTCCCCCTAACTAAATAGGTTTAGTTCCTCATGTTCTCAAAACAAAGATAAATAGAATTATACATTAAAAATAAAAGAAAGAAAACACCTAAACGTTCCAACGATCCTTGTTGGATAGCAAGCACGTCCAAGAGCTTCTCCTCTTCTTCTTTGCGGCAACACAAGGTTGGAATGATGTTGAAGGGTTGGTTATATGGAGGATTGGATGGGAGGAGTTTGGATATGTAGGGAGAGGCAAGGGAAGGCTTGTAGAATTGTTGATTCTTGGATGATTTGAATGAGGTTGCTACCATGGGTATTTATAGGGAGATGATGGACTTGTTTAATGCAAAGAGTGGAGAATTGTTGGTGGGTTAGGTTTTGAGTCATCCACTCACATGTCATGGTGATTTAAGCATTGCATCATCCACTCACATGTCATAGTGAGCTAAGCATTGCATCATCCACTCAAATGTCATGGTGAGCTAGGCATTGCATCATCCACTCACATCTAGAATTTGGGCTTCACTTATCCATCTTCAAAGTAGATTTCAACCCAATTAATATCCAAATTCGTCCATCCATCTAGCTTGGATCATAAGCACTCCATCTTGGGCCCAAAAACACTTCAAACTACTCCAAATTGGCTCATAATGTACCCTTAGCCCATAAAACCTACAAACACATGAATTTAACTTTAAACACTATAATAAATACTAAATAATAATAAAAATGCAAGAAAACAAGCAAGCTAAGTCTCATAAATATGCTTCTATCAAATTCCCCCACACTTAGCTTTTGCTAGTCCTCGAGCAAAACAAAGAAATAAAACAAAACAAATAAACAAACATAACCTAAACCTTCCAACGTTTGCCTCAGGGATTTCCAATGCACATGACATGTTAAAGATTATCATTCCCACATATTTGAGTCAATTTAACACTTAAGCACATACTTAATCATAGTCACTACTTACTAGTTCACAATGAACCAATTAAAACAATGTTTTGAATGTAGTAACATGCCTTAGAGAATTCCCTCAATCCTTACAAGATATGCACTCTATTTTCACTCAGATTTTCTAACTACACACCCTATACTAGTTATATGTGAGAGAATTGATGTAGATATAAAAACGAATGCTCACATATATGTATCACAAGAACGTAATTTCCGGAGTTTAATAAGCATGTTTAGATATGATCTCATGAATGGAATACTACTACTTAGATGCGAGAACCAATGACACCATATGCTCATACCAAATTCAAACTCCACAAATTGAAACACATATCACTCAAGAAGAAGTTAAGGGTTGCAACGGGGCTTGGGGTATTGGTTATCAAAGAAAGGATAAGGAAAACAAACGTTCTTCAAGCAATAGTAAGCAAAGTAATGAAATTAAGACTTAGAATTCACTTAGATTGTGGAATTTAACTTGAAAACACAAGGGGAAAACTTAGACAACTCTTTAGGGCCGAATTCATTGTTTTGGACCCTTACTTCAACAAACAATACTTTGGTCATCTTTTCAACTTTCTCTTTTTTTTTTTTCTTTTTTTTTTTATTTATATATCGTGCCTATGGCACACAATTCACAAAATAAAAATTTCCCCCACACTTGATTTCTGCCACAAAGGAATTCAATTTGAATCATGCTTACTATACTTTAAGAACGAGGGTATGGATAATCCTAATCTAGGTTAAGTGAGGAAAACATGGGTTAACAAAGAACATAGGCTAACAAGGCTCAACGGGGTTAACTTAAACATAAAATAGAGTAGGGCACATGGTATTTTGGCTAAAGTGGTGGTCACTACACAACTTCTTCTTGAATATGTGATATGCAAATCAATAGCATGCTTTGAATGAATTGGGAATGAGTTCTAGCATTTGGAACTAAACGATGAAACGCCTTCTAAGTAGCAATCAAGCAAAGAATAATGAGATCATGCAACGACTTAGAAAAGCAACAAGTTCACAGATTATTAACTCTCCAAATAAACGTTTAAGCTCAAGTCTCACAAGGTTGTAGCGTTGGTTTGAGTTACTTCCTTCAAGCATGTTACAAAAACTAATTTTTCCTTTATGATTACATGTGAATTCATAAGTTACAACCTCAACCAAGCATAAACCAAAGAGTAAATCAAACTTTTATCCATGTTTATAACTTTCTTTAACCGTCATGCAATTACAAACCGAATCCTCATCATTGTGTTGGAAGGTATCCTAAGACACAAACAAACACACAAAAACAACTCTTTTTGGGTTTTTAAAACAATTTTTTAAATTTTTATGGGATTTTCGGATTTTTGACACAAAACACACCAAAACAGCTTAAAAAGGCTGAAAAACAGTGAAAAACAACATTTAGAAATTATGAGTGAGAAAACCCTTTAAAACAAGAAAGTAAAAGGGGGATTTTGGTTTGGTGAAATTGAACAATTAAATTTGTAAAACAAAACAGATTTTAAAATGAAATTGGTAAATAAGATGGTGGATGGATTAGTTAGGGGTCCGTTCTTCACACATGACACACTTGTACATGAATCGATTTCCAATTGCTTTTCAATAAATTATGATTCTCAACGCCCCAAATTAACCATGAATTGCATAGATTAATTCTCAGATTTTCCTTAAGTTAATGGATTGGATGATTGCATACGACAACCCAAGGCATTCCCCACAAGTTCCCTTAATGAATTGCATAAAAGAGATACAAGCAAGAATCATTAAGTTCTATGAAAATCATAAGCGTTGACGAGGCACTTGTTACTATGAATTGCATGAAACTTATGCCAAGAATTCAATTAACGCGATTGTGACAAGCAACCTTCACTACTCATGAATATAAATTTGTACCGATTAGGTGAAACTCATTTATATTCTAGCATCTAATTCATGTATGAAAACTAAGTATGCATCCTTAATAAACATACAAGAATTAGTTATGAAGAAAATAGATAATTGAATTGCAATCACAACTTATTAAATCACAATTGGAAGAAATCAATTCATATCACAAGCATGTTCATGGCTTCAAACTTCCCCCTAACTAAATAGGTTTAGTTCCTCATGTTCTCAAAACAAAGATAAATAGAATTATACATTAAAAATAAAAGAAAGAAAACACCTAAACGTTCCAACGATCCTTGTTGGATAGCAAGCACGTCCAAGAGCTTCTCCTCTTCTTCTTTGCGGCAACACAAGGTTGGAATGATGTTGAAGGGTTGGTTATATGGAGGATTGGATGGGAGGAGTTTGGATATGTAGGGAGAGGCAAGGGAAGGCTTGTAGAATTGTTGATTCTTGGATGATTTGAATGAGGTTGCTACCATGGGTATTTATAGGGAGATGATGGACTTGTTTAATGCAAAGAGTGGAGAATTGTTGGTGGGTTAGGTTTTGAGTCATCCACTCACATGTCATGGTGATTTAAGCATTGCATCATCCACTCACATGTCATAGTGAGCTAAGCATTGCATCATCCACTCAAATGTCATGGTGAGCTAGGCATTGCATCATCCACTCACATCTAGAATTTGGGCTTCACTTATCCATCTTCAAAGTAGATTTCAACCCAATTAATATCCAAATTCGTCCATCCATCTAGCTTGGATCATAAGCACTCCATCTTGGGCCCAAAAACACTTCAAACTACTCCAAATTGGCTCATAATGTACCCTTAGCCCATAAAACCTACAAACACATGAATTTAACTTTAAACACTATAATAAATACTAAATAATAATAAAAATGCAAGAAAACAAGCAAGCTAAGTCTCATAAATATGCTTCTATCAAATTCCCCCACACTTAGCTTTTGCTAGTCCTCGAGCAAAACAAAGAAATAAAACAAAACAAATAAACAAACATAACCTAAACCTTCCAACGTTTGCCTCAGGGATTTCCAATGCACATGACATGTTAAAGATTATCATTCCCACATATTTGAGTCAATTTAACACTTAAGCACATACTTAATCATAGTCACTACTTACTAGTTCACAATGAACCAATTAAAACAATGTTTTGAATGTAGTAACATGCCTTAGAGAATTCCCTCAATCCTTACAAGATATGCACTCTATTTTCACTCAGATTTTCTAACTACACACCCTATACTAGTTATATGTGAGAGAATTGATGTAGATATAAAAACGAATGCTCACATATATGTATCACAAGAACGTAATTTCCGGAGTTTAATAAGCATGTTTAGATATGATCTCATGAATGGAATACTACTACTTAGATGCGAGAACCAATGACACCATATGCTCATACCAAATTCAAACTCCACAAATTGAAACACATATCACTCAAGAAGAAGTTAAGGGTTGCAACGGGGCTTGGGGTATTGGTTATCAAAGAAAGGATAAGGAAAACAAACGTTCTTCAAGCAATAGTAAGCAAAGTAATGAAATTAAGACTTAGAATTCACTTAGATTGTGGAATTTAACTTGAAAACACAAGGGGAAAACTTAGACAACTCTTTAGGGCCGAATTCATTGTTTTGGACCCTTACTTCAACAAACAATACTTTGGTCATCTTTTCAACTTTCTCTTTTTTTTTTTTCTTTTTTTTTTATTTATATATCGTGCCTATGGCACACAATTCACAAAATAAAAATTTCCCCCACACTTGATTTCTGCCACAAAGGAATTCAATTTGAATCATGCTTACTATACTTTAAGAACGAGGGTATGGATAATCCTAATCTAGGTTAAGTGAGGAAAACATGGGTTAACAAAGAACATAGGCTAACAAGGCTCAACGGGGTTAACTTAAACATAAAATAGAGTAGGGCACATGGTATTTTGGCTAAAGTGGTGGTCACTACACAACTTCTTCTTGAATATGTGATATGCAAATCAATAGCATGCTTTGAATGAATTGGGAATGAGTTCTAGCATTTGGAACTAAACGATGAAACGCCTTCTAAGTAGCAATCAAGCAAAGAATAATGAGATCATGCAACGACTTAGAAAAGCAACAAGTTCACAGATTATTAACTCTCCAAATAAACGTTTAAGCTCAAGTCTCACAAGGTTGTAGCGTTGGTTTGAGTTACTTCCTTCAAGCATGTTACAAAAACTAATTTTTCCTTTATGATTACATGTGAATTCATAAGTTACAACCTCAACCAAGCATAAACCAAAGAGTAAATCAAACTTTTATCCATGTTTATAACTTTCTTTAACCGTCATGCAATTACAAACCGAATCCTCATCATTGTGTTGGAAGGTATCCTAAGACACAAACAAACACACAAAAACAACTCTTTTTGGGTTTTTAAAACAATTTTTTAAATTTTTATGGGATTTTCGGATTTTTGACACAAAACACACTAAAACACACCAAAACAGCTTAAAAAGGCTGAAAAACAGTGAAAAACAACATTTAGAAATTATGAGTGAGAAAACCCTACGAATTTGCATCAAAATACTTTGGTTACCCCCCACACTTAAATCAAACATTGTCCTCAATGTTTCACGCAAGACTAACACAAATAATCAACAAACAAACAAAACAGCAACTAAGCAATCATGGCATAAATGAAAACAACAACAAAGAGAAGGGTTTTAGGAACGCAAATCTGGAATTTGGAGTGCTCTCTAGGTCTTCCTTTGTTGCATGCATGGGTTGCCTCCCAAGTAGCGCTTGCTTTAACGTCGTACAGTCGGACGATGCTTCTCTTTTAAGCTCCCCTAGGTCCCATAGCATGGAATTGATCCTTGAATGGGAGATGATACTTGAAATGATCCGGCAATGGTTTAAATTCAAGATTGGGTGCCTGAATCATTAACAACATATTAGTATAAACCAATATTGAAATTTGGGGAGGTGGCTTACCTATGTGCTCCGACATGAACTTAATGACAAACACCACTTCTTTGAAAGTTTCAGGAATGTTGGACTTGGCCAGATTTAATATGATGGTTATGACTTGTCTTGAATTGCATGGCATGGAAGCTTTAAGGGCCTGCGGCAAGGGTTGTTCTTCTCTTGCCATGGGCTTCACTTCCTCTTCTTCTTCTTGCATCAGCAGTACATCCATCTTCTGGCTGTGTTTGGATGTTTTTAAGTCATCTCCAACCTCCATAACACTTCCCAAAATGATGGCTTCAGTAATTTCAAAATCTTCCATTGAATTTACAATGTTTGCGTTGGAGAATTCACTTCGTTCTTGAATTTGTGTCATCAACTCCACAATCTGCCCAACTTGCTCTTCTAATCCATCTATCTTTTTGGCTTGATTTTGCATCCTCTTGGTTTGATTTTCTGCTCCCTGTGTCAAAGAGGTAAGTAATTGAACAATTTGGTCATTATCCATTGACGTACCTGAATTTGTTTGGGAAGATTGTGGTGGAGGCTGTGATGGTGCATATGGCCATTGATAGAACTCCTCATTTGGCTGCCAATATGCTTCATGTTGAACTTGTTGAGCTTCCCACCACATAGAGTTTGAATGATCACTCCAATCTCTTTGTGGACATTGATTGGCTTGAAATCCTTGCCTATACGATGCACCAAATGTAGGGACACATTGCATTGTGGTCCTTTCGGCATACTGCGACATTTGAGAAGTAAGATTTGCCAATTGAGCGTGAATGCTAGCAAAATCCATGTCTTACTTCTCTAGTACCTTAAACCAAAGAAAAAGAACTAAATCAAATATCAAAAGTAACACAAAACATAGAAAACAAAACTAAGTCAGAAACTAAAACAAAAACAAACTAAACAAAAAGAAAAGAACCAAGGGATTAGCAAAGTTGCTAATCCCCGGCAACGGCGCCAAAAATTTGACGGGGTTTTAAACCGCACAAATTAAACCCTCTTTTTATCAATTGTAGTATATGTATAAGTAGGGTATCGTTCTAAACCGGGGATTAGGAGGGCTTGCTAAAACCTCTAAACTAATTCAAAAACATAAAAACAAAGTAAAAAAAAAAAAAAATGTAAATAAAAGACTTTAAAACAAGAAAGTAAAAGGGGGATTTTGGTTTGGTGAAATTGAACAATTAAATTTGTAAAACAAAACAGATTTTAAAATGAAATTGGTAAATAAGATGGTGGATGGATTAGTTAGGGGTCCGTTCTTCACACATGACACACTTGTACATGAATCGATTTCCAATTGCTTTTCAATAAATTATGATTCTCAACGCCCCAAATTAACCATGAATTGCATAGATTAATTCTCAGATTTTCCTTAAGTTAATGGATTGGATGATTGCATACGACAACCCAAGGCATTCCCCACAAGTTCCCTTAATGAATTGCATAAAAGAGATACAAGCAAGAATCATTAAGTTCTATGAAAATCATAAGCGTTGACGAGGCACTTGTTACTATGAATTGCATGAAACTTATGCCAAGAATTCAATTAACGCGATTGTGACAAGCAACCTTCACTACTCATGAATATAAATTTGTACCGATTAGGTGAAACTCATTTATATTCTAGCATCTAATTCATGTATGAAAACTAAGTATGCATCCTTAATAAACATACAAGAATTAGTTATGAAGAAAATAGATAATTGAATTGCAATCACAACTTATTAAATCACAATTGGAAAAAATCAATTCATATCACAAGCATGTTCATGGCTTCAAACTTCCCCCTAACTAAATAGGTTTAGTTCCTCATGTTCTCAAAACAAAGATAAATAGAATTATACATTAAAAATAAAAGAAAGAAAACACCTAAACGTTCCAACGATCCTTGTTGGATAGCAAGCACGTCCAAGAGCTTCTCCTCTTCTTCTTTGCGGCAACACAAGGTTGGAATGATGTTGAAGGGTTGGTTATATGGAGGATTGGATGGGAGGAGTTTGGATATGTAGGGAGAGGCAAGGGAAGGCTTGTAGAATTGTTGATTCTTGGATGATTTGAATGAGGTTGCTACCATGGGTATTTATAGGGAGATGATGGACTTGTTTAATGCAAAGAGTGGAGAATTGTTGGTGGGTTAGGTTTTGAGTCATCCACTCACATGTCATGGTGATTTAAGCATTGCATCATCCACTCACATGTCATAGTGAGCTAAGCATTGCATCATCCACTCAAATGTCATGGTGAGCTAGGCATTGCATCATCCACTCACATCTAGAATTTGGGCTTCACTTATCCATCTTCAAAGTAGATTTCAACCCAATTAATATCCAAATTCGTCCATCCATCTAGCTTGGATCATAAGCACTCCATCTTGGGCCCAAAAACACTTCAAACTACTCCAAATTGGCTCATAATGTACCCTTAGCCCATAAAACCTACAAACACATGAATTTAACTTTAAACACTATAATAAATACTAAATAATAATAAAAATGCAAGAAAACAAGCAAGCTAAGTCTCATAAATATGCTTCTATCAACATGTGCATTAGAAATCCCTGAGGTAACGTTGGAAGGTTTAGATTGTGTTTTGTTTCTTTTTGTTTTCTTTGTTTTGCTCGAGGACTAGCAAAAGCTAAGTGTGGGGGTATTTGATAAGCTCATATTTATATATATTTTACATCAAATTCTCTCGTCTTTTCTTAGTTAGTTCCTTATATTTTTTAGCTATTTACTTTGATTTTGTGTTTTATATGATTTGTCAAGCAAGTAAAAGAAAAATTGCACAAGTGAGATTTTATGTAACAAATTCGTCAAAACTGCCTGTGCAGATCAGCCCAGTTTGGAAGCAATTTTGCGAACGGCCCAAAATGAACTAGAGAATGAGCCTTATATGCTTGGAAAGCTACAGATGTCTATTTTCTGGAGCATTTTGCGGATTGTTAAGATCATTTTTCTAGAAGAAGTTATGGGCATTTTAGTAAGGGAAGGTCAAGAGAGCACATAGCAAAAGAATAGGCGGACAGCTGCAAGGATGACCCACGGCATGGATGAATGATTATGTTTTGCAAGTGTGCTAGCTTGTTTAATCATGAAATACAAGTGTGCTAGCTGTTTTGCAAGTGTTCTAGCTGATTCATCATGAGAAGACCAAAAGGAATCCAAGGCATGGACCAAGGAGGATAAATGCAAGTTGTTTCATCATGAAATTTCTGCAATGAAGCATGTGTGCTAGCTGTTTTTGATGATTAATTCTTGCTTTGTATTTGTTTATTAGAATCACTTGAGTGGCTCCTTACCTTTGTGCACCTATAAATAAAGCCTTCTTGCAAGGCTTAGACTCACCAATTCACACAACAATCCCATTTCACACACCCTAAACTATCCTAGCCGCAACCTCCCTTCTTTCCTCCACAAAATTTGCCCATAAACCTATCCTAGCCATCATAAACACCACCATACATCCCCCGATCCACTCCTCCATACAACCAAACCTTCAAAACACATCCACTCCTTGTGCCATAGCAAAGGAAGGGAAGGAAAGTGCTTGGACGTGCATACCACTGAACGAGGACCGTTGGAGCGTTTAGGTGTTTTCTTTCTTTCATTTTCAATGTATAAATCTATTTACCTTTGTTTTATGATTATGAGGAACTAAACCCCCCTTTTGCTAGGGGGGATTCAAAGCCATGATTACATTTGCATTATGAATTAATTACTTTTGGTTGTGATTTAATAATTTGTGATTTCAATTCGCTTAACTATTTGATTGATAACTTATTTATGTATGTTGATTAAGAGTGCACGCTTAGTTTTCATGCATAAGTTTGATGCTAGAATATAAGGGAATTTCACCTAATCGTTATGAACTTATATTCAAGAGTAGTGAAGGTTGCTATCCACAATCGTGTTAAGTAAATTCTTGGCAAGAGTATCATGCTTTTCATAGTTACGAATGCCTCGTCAATACTTATAGTTCTCATGAATCTTAATGATCTTTGATTGTATCTATATTGTGCTTTTCATGTATGGAACTTTTGAAGAATGTTTTGAATTGTTATATGCGCTTTCCCATTCAATTCATTAAACTAAGGAGAACTTGAAGGTTAAAAAAGTGCTATCACGGTTAACCCGGAGTATTGAGTTTCATAAGTTATCGAAAGAACAACTAAAAATTGGTTTATATACAAGTGTATCATGTGTGGAGGAAACCCCTCTAGCTAATCCATCATCCATTCAAACAACCATATTTTGTGCTTAAATCTATCTAGTTTTCAATTTGTTTATTTTCAAGTTATTCTCATCAAGATCAAATCCCCCTTTTTCAATTTTTGTCTTTTGACTTGAATTTACCTTATTTGATTTCTTTTGAGTTCTTTGAGTAATTTAGTTTAGAGTTGGTTAATTTTCATAGCTTGAATCTTTTAAATTCATTCGTGATTTTGTTTTAGTTTATTTATTAATTTTATTTTAAGTTATTCTAGTTTATTTGGAATCATTTGAATCTAGTTAAATGTTCTGATTTTAGATTTGTGTTTTTTTTATTTAGTACTTCTAAATTCATTTTATATAGATTAGCAATCCCTCCTAATCCCCGGTTTAAGAACGATCCCTACTTGCATATATACTACAATTGTCAACAAGAGGGTTTAATTTGTGTGTTAGTTTATTTTCGCATCAAATGACACTCCAGTACTTTCTTGTTCTGTAAAAGTGTGGTTGTCCAAAACCTTCGCATTAAAGATTTGGGAGATGCATCTTATGTGCTTGGGATAAAGCTCTGTCGTGATAGATCCATAAAATTAATTGGATTATCCCAATCTTTGTACATAGACAAGGTACTAAGTAGGTTCCAGATGGAACAATCAAAGAAAGGTCTTCTTCCTGTGAGACATGGAATTCACCTTTCAAAATCTATGGGACCGAAAACTCCTTAAGAAATTCGGCAGATGAGCATGATTGCTTATGCTTCCGCCATAGGAAGTCTCATGTATGCCATGATATGCACAAGGCCTAATATTGTATATGCTGTGAGCATTACTAGTCGATATCAATCTAACCGAGGATCAGAACACTGGGCAGCTGTCAGGACGGTCCTTAAGTACTTAAGAAGAACTAAGGATATGTTCCTCGTTTATGGAGGAGCGACATAGTTGCGAGTGGAAGCCTATACAGACGCAGATTTCCAATCTGACGTCGACGATAGAAGTTCCAACTCCAGATATGTGTTCACTCTAAATGGTGGGGCTGTCAGCTGGAAAAGCTAGAAACAAGATGTAATTGCTGATTCCACGACAGAGGCTGAATATGTCGCTGCAGCTGAAGCCGGCAAATAAGCGTTCTGGATGAAAAAGTTCATTACTGTACTTGGAGTGGTTCCAACCATTACATCACCAGTAAGTTTGTACTGTGATAATAGTGGGGCGATAGCTCAAGCCAACGAACCCAGGGCTCATCAAAAGAACAAACATTTTGACAGACGCTTTAATATCATTAGAAGATATGCTGCCAAAGGGAAAGTCAACATCCTCAAGGTTGCCTCAGCCGATAACGTAGCAGATCCACTGACGAAGCCAATGTCTCAAATCCAACTTGACCGCCATATGGAAAGGATGGGTATTAGATACATGGGAAGGTGGCTTTGTGTGCAAGTGGGAGATTGTTGGAAGTATGCCTACAAAGCCACTCATTTGATGTAATAGCTTTTGGAATACTTATTGTGTTAAACTATAATATGTTTAATAGAGGGCAAAGCTTATTGTTAATCACTATTGTATTATGTGTTTAAGCAATAAGGGAATCCAAGGAATGTATTTAATCTAAGAGAGAAGTGATCTAAGTGAGTTAGATTAACGAGACCTTTCTCTTATGTTTATTCCGGAAACGTTCCTAGCCATAGGATTGCCAATTGGGCATTGACAATCCGCTAAGGTTAGTATGTGTTATGTTAACTCAAGCGTGAGTATGACTGGTCTCAAGTCATTTAGTGTTGGACACTGAGACAAACACATAAGTGCTCAAAAGGTAATTGAGTACACTGAACTACGATCAAAAGAGAGTTCGAACATACATGTCATGTGAGAACTCGTAAGTTGCAATATGCAAAGTAGTCCTTTGACTTGAGGCGTCATAGATGTCTAATGGTTAGGTCCTTGATCTTTGATCATGTCAAAGGTATTCCATCGAGAGTGTCCACGACATTGTTGGGGTCAAGCTATCTAGTCATGTAGGCATATGAATGCACAACCAGGGATCTCTAACCTTCCATGGTGGAAGGAGAATACTCTGAGATATGATTCGAGAGTCTTTGGCCAAAGCAAACGAATATAACTTAGGAAGTTTGTTCCAAATCATATTCAATTGAATCATATAGAGAAGTATCATATTGGATAGTAGACATGAAACAAACTATCACTTAAACAATGTGATCAAGAGTATTGTATTAGAGAATGACCGTATTGCATTGTAGTTGTAACTGGATAGGTTCTCCAACCACTTCTACTTAGCTTGGATAGCCATGACATACTGGTAGGTGTCACTCATGGTTTGTGGAAGCCCTGAGGATTAGCAAACACTAATCTTCATCAAAGGGAGAATTGAAATGTAGTTTCAATTCACAATCGATCGTTAAGAGTAACAATCGCCCGCTGCCTCGCTAAATGGAACCTAATGGATTGTACACCGAGTAAGGATGAATGTGAAGATATAAAAGAGATGAATAAGCAATTAAATGGTTTAATTGAGAATGGTCAAGATTAATGAATTAGTTAATTAATTATACGAAAGGTTCGTATTGAGCTTTTAAGTTGGTTTTGTGTTTCGGGGCCCAAAAGAGTTTTTTGTCCACAAGGCCCATTGAGTTTAGGTTGTGTGACAACTAAAAATTAAATGGAAATTAACCCAAAAACAAAGCCAAAACCGGCCTAGGGTGAAGGGGTAGCAAACTTGGGTTAATTGCAAGTTTGCCACTCACATGTGAGGTGGTATAAAAGCAACTTTATAGCCATTCTCTCACTAGGGTTTTCTTGAGGCAAAGAAGAGAAACATTTTCTCTCTTTTTCTCCATAGAGGCCGGCCACTTAGGGGGTTTTTCACTAGCATCAAAAACTCTCTAAGTCATCCATCTTCTCTTCACACTACATCCTTGGTGTGGAGACTTAGAGACACCAAATCTTTGGTGTTCTTGGAGATCATTTCCTCATATCCTCTAGGAGCAAAGGAGCATCAACAAAGAAGAAAATCACAAGGAAGATCCAAGGAGCTAGGAGGTGACTTGAAGGCCCTCCACTTGGGTGAATCCCTTGTGTAAACAAGGATGAGCTTCAAGGGCAATGAATCTCAAATCCTTCCTTCTCTTTAATGTTGTTAAAGAGTCTTATGGTTCACCATTCTCTAGGCTTTGAAAGTCATGGGTTTTAGAATTGTTTTTGAATGCATGCCTACTTTAAAGTGTTACTATTTTGCATATTTGTTCAAATGTTCTCACATGTTCTTAGATAGGACAAAAATTTTCCTTCACTTTTCGCTTCCATTGGTTCCCTCCCTTTTCCCTTCCATTCCTTTCTTCCTTTTCTCCTTTTTATTCTTTCCTTTCCATCACAACCGTCCATCTCTCCTTTTTCTTTCATCCCAGCCACACATGTGGCACAACTCATTGCTCCAGATTTTTAGAGCCTTCTAAAAATGAAGTAAAATTACCAAAATATCCCTGACTTTAAACGTTAATAACTTCTTCGTTCTAGCTCTGTTTCACAAACGGTTTACGCCTACGCGTTCGTGAGATCGAGCTCTATTCAAAAATATAAATTGTGACCTTGAGAGGTCTACAAATTTTAGATAATTAATTTTCAAACTTCGTTACTAGTTTAATTTAAAACAAACTCAAATAGATTAATATAAATTCTCAAAAAATAATATAAAATCTCAATAATACAAATAGTTAAATTATAATAATTTCTGGAAACAAAACTTTAAAAGTTCCCAATTCAATCTTTCACAACCATAAATCGATTTATTTTCGATTTTCGATTTTCTCTATATATTCATAATTATGAATATCTAATTCATATATTTAAATTTTTAGGGTATTATAAAGAACATCCACTTCTATTAACATCCTAATGGCCATTGCATTAAAGGAATTAATATATGCATCATCAAGCCTTAGAAGCTGGCTAGTGGGTTTAGTGATGTTATTCATGATTTCCACCTTCGTGAACTGCATTGTTATTTGGGGCTTTTAACCCACACCATTAAGAAAGTTATATGGTTTGATTGCCTAAAGTCTTCAATCTGCCTTTCCACTTACATACTAAGGGCGTCCCTCCAGCACGTAATCCAGTTCATCTTCGCCAGTGAACTCCAACGTAAACTAATTGTGGCCGAAATGGTCCATAAAGAAGGTGTATTAACACCTTCATTCCAATATAGAGCAAGTTCCCTGTAGATGACCTCGCATTCTCGGCTTTCCCAAACGGTTTCCCCAACACCATTCTCTTCATTTGCTCGACATTTGGACAATTGTGTTAACCCTTGTGAAGATTGATCTTCTAGGGCGGCAATGCATGCATGAAGGAAGTTTGGGCATGGGGATTGATCTCTAAGGCGGAAGGAAGTTGCAGCAACTGGGAGGCTGTGAGGCATTGCAACTATGAAAGAGTAAGTTGCAGTTTGCAGTTTGGGGTTTGAATGAAGAGAGACCAAGGGTGGTTATCTGATACACAAATGACACCACCAATAAATAGAGGATTAAGGTGACGTGTAAAACAACCCTAACAAGCAATTAATGATTGCAAATGTTGCAGTTACCTATGCATATTGCTGATATCTGTATATGGAAACTAAGAGGGGCAAACCATGAGCATAAGGGAAATCAAAGGGCTCCAAAATATGTACTGCACGCACATTCGTGGCATATAGATGGTATAACCTCTTCATGAAAGGTTTCCATGCAAAGTAGGGGCAAGTGGTAGTTATCCCCACTACTTATTTACAAATGTGGGTGTTTAGAGAAATTCACCCGTTACTTATTACCTTGGGGATAGGCAACCCAATCCACTATCTTCCATCTCCAAAACACTCCAGCCCACTCAGGCAATTGAACCCAAGGTGAGCTCGATGAAGAAGTCTAGCAATAATCGCCTAGCCCAGTGCCCTGCCTATATGTGATGTAAAGCTGACCATTATTTAAATTATTAAAAATTATAAAAAATGAATTAAAAAGATACAAATTATAATATTTTTCTATAAATATGTAACCATGTTCTTCCACTTTACACTACATTTTAATATTTTCGAATACTTTCAACGAATCTTTTATTATTATCTAAAAATGAAAATAAAGTTATCTTTTATTATTTTATAAAATAAAAAAAATACTAATATTGAAATACGAATTGCTTGAGCAATTCAGTGTAGGGGTGGAGATGCACTTGGTATTGGAGCAATATTAGAAAATATAAAAATAATAAAAGAATTCCAATGATAATAATAATAATAAAGAAAATCTCAACATCAACTATATATGAGATTAATATGAACTAGAGAGAAAGTTACAAACACTGACAAACTTGAAGAATAAGGCTTTCATAAATGCAATGTCCTAAAGACAGAATTTCGCCCATACTCTTGTGCTTGTAGTTCGGTAGGCGTCCATCTCCCAGGATTCAACAATCTATAATCCAAAGTTGAAGCACTTCAATCTTCTTCGGACTTTGGCGAACTTTATGTATTTCATACTCTAAAGAACGATTCATAGTTTGACTAACAAAGAATGAAAGACATTGCAGAAAGCTCTTCTATTAATTTATTAGACATGTGGATGCTTCAGTTTATATATAACTCAAGCCACCCCTCTTGAAATATTGTGACTGTTACCTAAAGTTCCAATGAATAGATGCAACTCATGAATTTAAATTCAACTATAATACTTGACTATATTTTTTATTCACACAAAAATTAAATATGATAAATTAATATTATAATAGATAATTCCAACACTTGGGCAATTAGTTTTCATTATTGTTCACTTAAGGGGATTGAGTTGTCGGTTGCCCAGGGGAATTGCTATTATGATGAAACCATTTATGTAATGGATAGGCACAAATATCAAAATTTAAACTCATCCAATAGTGAGAAAAAAATGAACCCTAAGTTAATGGTCTCGCTACCAATGCCATTTTTCTAGATGACATCAAACAACTAATTAATAAATAAATAAAAAATATGAAGTGCATTTTTGTTGTCCAGATTCTGCAAATAGAATGTCTGCCTATTGATTCTCTCTAGATACAATATATAGCATTTTAAGGTAAGTTGAAAATAAAGTCTAAATCAAGAATTTATCATGAATGTGAACACTTTATAATTCGTATATATCCTGGTAGTGATGAACATGGACAGTACTCGTGCCTGAAGATGGATGCTAGCTATGATCCCACTTGGCGGCCGCCCTTTGGAGATGCCCCAAGTTTCTTTTCTTCTTTATTTATTCATTTTTTACGTACACATTTTACGCCCATCAATACACTTAATAGAATATTCATTTTTTCATGCATACCATTTTACAGGTTATATTCATTCTGCAATTTAGGTAAAAGCTTCCCTTAATTTGTATCTGGGAAGACAATGGTATGTGTCCATTTTAGTTACTATTGGAGAAAATTTCTTGAGGAATCAGAATTATAAATACACAATTCCAAAAAAAAAAAAAAAAACTGTTGCATAGTATAGTAACGAATCAGAATCAAATGCTTTGATTTGATTATTTTAGGATACATGGAAGGCATCCTCAAAACCCTAATGTGACCGGCGCCCAAATTAAGATAATAATATTTAAGTCTCTGTTTAGATGAACATGTCTCACATTCCAATTGCATATTGGAATCATATCTCGATAAAATTGATTTTAGAGAAAGCAGGATAAAGATTCGATCTCTTCGGTGATCATTCGTTCTCCAACTTTGTTGAATCAAACCAAGAAAACGGACTGTGGCACAACAGCCAAATGTTTCCAAAATTAGATTAACTGAAATCAACCTAATTAAGTTTCGAATTTTGGTGCTCGCATGTATACGAATCAAATGACGGTATAGCATACAAGTACGGATAGCGTCCCATAGAGATCAAATTGACTCTGAAGTCTTACTAACTAAACTGAAACAAATTATAATTTTGAAGGTTTGATAGGAAATAGCGGAAATTTGAATTAAATTAGAAATGAAATACAACTTGAAAATAAAATGCATCAAATAATAAAATTAAAAACATAAGAAAATAAGACATAAGGTATCCGGATTCACCATAACCAATTCTACTTAATTCCCTTAATATGTTATGCTCAAATAGTTCCCCAATATTATTGATCGATTTCTCTAAATTATTCAATAGCCATGGCATCTGGTTGTGTGACAACCCATCCCTACTTTTACGATTTTATTAATTTAAAAAGAGTGAATTGATGAAAATGCCCTTAGAGCCAAGGATTTCAATTTTTGTTGACCATTGTTTAGAGGGATGTATGACCTATTCTTTTGGCATATTTTGCATAGCACTCGATGACATGAACACGTAGGCGCAAACGAAATGTAATTTGGAGCCATAACGAATGAGTTATTAACGAACGAAGTTATGGGCGAAATGGTCATTTGACAATAATCTGGAATGCTTCAGAAAATCTAGAAGCACCACATGGACGACTGTGATGGAGAAATGAAAGAGATGGATGGCTGGGATTGAAAAAAAAAAGGAAGATAAAACTGTCGGATGGCAGCAAGAAAAAAGGGAAGAGAAAAGTTTCGGGTGAGAAATAGAAGGGAGGTTGGCCAAATTGAGGGAGGATAGAGGAAGAGGATGGGTCAATGGGAAGAGAAGAAAGGAAAGAAAGGTGGGAAGGAGAAAATGAGAGAGAAATTCGGGTTTCCCTTGACCCGTGTGACTCGACCTGTTTCCTCTATATTTTCCAATGGTTTTCCATCGAATTTCCAACGAATTGGACCAATTTACCATGCCCAATCATCATCTCGCCACTCTCTCTCTTCAATTTTCACCCAAAATTAGAAGGAATTTAGTGGTAGTTTTAGGGAAAAACGGATAGTGGTCCGTATGGGGGTACAGCGGCGATCCGCAAATTATGAAGGAAACTCAACCAATTACCACATCAATAGGCTCCCCTCAACCATAGGAACAAAGCCCAAGCAGTGGTGGAGACGTTGGAGCGAATATGGAGATTGAATCGAAGCACACCCAATTCTGGGGTTCTAGCGGTTTGTGCAAAATTTGAGGTGCTTCCTGGCTGAATTTGAAGGAAAATCTGTGAAAAACAAGTTCATTTGAGCAACATCAACAACATGCAATTAACATTTAAAGGCGGAATCATGTTTATATGCATTCAAAAACAAAACTTAACCCATGAAATTCAAAGCCTAGTAGATAGGTGAACCAAGACTCAACTCAAAATAAAGTGAGTTGAGAAATCTTATACCTTTGTTGATTCCTCTTTGCATAAGCAAAGGCTAATCACCCAAGGAGAAGGCCTTCATTGCTTGCTTCTTAGCTCCATGGATTTCTTGGAGGAGGATGGTAGAATGGATTCTCCAAGTTCCCAAGAAAGGGAACCTCTAAGTCTCCACACCAAGGTGAGCATTTAGAAGAGATGAGTGACCTTGGAGGAAGATTAGATGCTAGTTAATCCCCTCCAAGGGGGCCGGCCACTTTGAGAGAAAAGGGAGAGAAGTGTTCTCATCTTTTCTCCAAAAGAAAACCCTAAGGATGAAAAGGCTATAAAGTCATATTTATACCTACCTTCATTGGAGTGGCAAACTTGTAATAAGTCCAAAAACCACTCCATCCTCTATGTGGCCGGCCTCTTAGGATCTTTGGGCTGTTTTGGGCCCTCTTGAATCTTTATTCATTAAGTTGTCATACAACTTAAGTCAATGGGCTTGACGTTCGAAGCCCATTGGGGCTTGAGGCCCAAAACTAACCCGAGGTCTATAACAAACTTATTTGTTTGATTAATTAACATATTAATTAATCCTAGCCATAAATAATTAAGCCATTAATTATTCTTACTCATCTCCGTTGTTTCTTCAATCTCTACCTTACTCGGTGTACGATCTATTAGGTTCCTTTTAGCGACGCATTGGGCGATTAGAACTCTTTCAAATCAATTGTGAATTGAAACTTACTTTCAATTCTCCCTTTAGTGATTACTCACTATTAGAGCTTCAACAAACCATGAGTGACACCTAGCAGTATGTCATGGCTACCCAAGCTAATCAGAAGAGGTGGAGAACCTATTCAGTTTAGGATTACAATGCAATACGGTCTTTCTCTAATTCAACACTCTTGACCACATTGTTTGTTTTGATAGTTTAGTCATGTCTACTAACTAATGTGATTCATTTACTTATATGATTACTTTGAATGTGATTCAGAACGACTTTCCAAATCTCATTCATACTCTGGCCAGAGATTCTAAATCATATCATAAAGTATTCTCCCTCAAACAGTTTGAAGGTTAGAAATCCCTTGTTGTGCATTCACTTGCCTCCATGGCTAAGTGACTTCACCCCAACTATGCCGTGGACATCCTCTGATAGAGCGACATTGACATAGTCAAAGATCAAGGACCTAACCACAAGACAACTATGATGCCTTAAGTCAAAGGACTACTTTGCATTATCCCAACCATAAGTTCTCATGTGACATGAGTATGAGAAATCCTCGTTGATCGTGTTCAGTGGACTCATTCTCTATTGAACACCTACATGCTCGTCTTGGTGTCAGTCACACCAATGACTCGAGACCAATCACTCTCCCTAAGAGAAGACATAGCACATACTGATCTTAACGGACTGTCAATGCCCAATTGGCAATCCTATGATCAGGAACGTTTAGGATATGTATACGAAAGAGAATGGTCTCATGAATCTAACTTCTTTAGATTACTTTCTCCTAATCACATATTCCTTGGACTTATCGTTTAAGCATATAACATTTATATGAGACAGCTTAAAACAATAACCTTTGCCCTTTATATTAAACTAGATTAGTTTAACATGTGAAATGTCCGCAAAGTATCATCATATGATTGGTTTTAGGGCACATTTCCAACAATCTCCCACTTGCACTAGAGCCAATCAGCTTGGTCATCAGTGATGATACCTCTTCTGTAGTCATTTCAAAAATGGCTGAGTAATAGGCCTAGGCAATGGATATCTATATGTTATCCGTAGAAGCAACCTTGAGATTAACAACGTCACCATTATACATGATTCTCAATCATGTGGTTCAGTCTCTCATTTAAGTTCGGATCTTGATGAGACCTTGATTCCCTGGCTTGAGCTATCGCCCCATTAGTGTCATAGTGTCAACGCACTAAAGACACTTTCTGGTTGGAACCGAATGGAGAGTTCATAAATGAACTTTCCCATCCAAACAACAATGTTGTAAGCTTATATATGGCAATATATTTTGCATACATGATGGAACACATTAAAGTCATTACTTTTAACGTTTCCACCCAAATATCTCTTTAGTCATAATAAAGAGATATCCAATTATCACTTCATTCATAATGAAGGGACATTCAGTGATGGATTAGATTCATAATCTAATACATTTACGCTTCCAATACGTTACTCTAATTCTTCCTCATTCTTGAGTAATCTATCCTTAGTATATCTTAAATACTTAAGGATTCACTTGACAGTTGCCATGGTTTTGATCCTGGGCTTGCATTGATATCGTCTTGTACCAATCTTAGTACGACTCATATCAACGTTTTTCATACAATATGAAATACGTAAATTACCTTTCCGCATATGGATAAGGGATTCCTTTTACGTATTATTTCTTTGGGAGTCAAAGGGGTACGTTCCCTTTGTGAAGAGCAACTTCCTAGTCTCACTAGGATTGTCCTTCTGATTAAAGTTTATCATCACATGAGAAACTTCCTAGCATCTTTTGTCTATCACTAGGGATTGATATGATCCAATTATATCCTGAAATCTATTATTATAGATTTCCATCCCATGTTTATATACTATGTCTCCCATATACATTCTATCATTATAGAATGTTTAAAGTCATAACTTTAACAATGAAGAATTCCTTTCATTTCCAAAATTATTATATATATCATGTATATATGTTCAAATTTAGGAATATGATTAACTCCCACTAATCTTTTGTAAACCTAGTAAACAAAAGATTCATTTACATCTTTATGAGAAATCAAACGATTTGATTCTTTTCTCATAAGATGCTTATAGATCCCACTAGCTTGCTGATTCATGATGGATGGATCTCTACAACTTACATGTCTTGTGATTCCTAGTTTTAGACATATATTATCACGACTATCTTGATAATAGTTTCGGAAACCCATAATATGCCCAAACATTGAATCACCCTATAGTTGTAGCAAGCAATCTTCGAATTAATAGAAACCAAGACTACATCAAAGATGGTTTCTTCCAAGTCAACCAATCTCGTTGATTGTAGTCACCTTAAGCTACCAATTTGCTTTGAAGGTTTCATTATCTCGAATCAAATGGTTTTATACCATTTTCTTGAGTATGTGTCGTACATACACTCAATGTAGTCATAAGGATATCCATTCTTATTTCTTTTGAATTAAGAGATGTAACTCTATGTCATAGCCATAAAGTTCAAACCATTCAACTGAGACGGTTTATGGATCCTTCCCGACTACCTTGGGGCTAGTGGTGTAGGAACTAGGTTGTCATATTTGTTGATTATCATCTTGTCTCTCAAAGAACCCATTCTTTGAGTTCTATCTCTCGTTCATTTGCTCTATCTTAGGCAAATCCTATTGTAGGATTATAATGAACGACCCAACAAACAACCTTTGTTAGTTGGTCCATAGATATGATATCTAAATATTAGTTTAAGGATATCCCACAAGAGTATTCTCAAACAAAATATTGCTTATTAGCACAAAACCCAAATCTTAACTCAATTAAAATTTGTCTTTCTTTCCAACTACATCCTATAGAGTCATGAAAATTTTGGAAGATATTCTAATTGACAATCATATTGTCTTAGAAGTATATATATCCTATATATGGGTTATTTGATAATATCCAACGAACTAAATCTTATTCTTGTTCGTTCTTCTCCCAATGGAGAAGTCCATTATCTTATGATGCTACTTTCCTTGATATCTTTCAAGGTAACTCTTCTAAAATGTCCTTTTTCCTTGGATCAAATCTGATAGGAGCATATTTATGCGACTTAGCTTGCTTGTTTTCTTGCATTTTGGTAATTATTTAGTATTTATTATAGTGTTTTAAGTTAAATTCGTGTGTTTGTAGGTTTTATGGGCTAAGGGTGCATTATGAGCCAATTTGGAGTAGTTTGGAGTGTTTTTGGGCCCAAGATGGATTGCTTATGATCCAAGCTAGATGGATGGACGAATTTGGAGATTAATTGGGTTGAAATCTACTATGAAGATGGATAAGTGAAGCCCAAGTTCTAGAAGATAAGAAAAGAGCAAGAAACAAGGAACTTTCCTTTCCTTTCCACTTCACCTACAACATCCACCCACTTCACCTACAACATCCACCACCTTCACCTACAACATCCACCTACTTCACCTACAACATCCACCACCTTCACCTACAACATCCACCTACTTCACCTACAACATCCACCTTCACCTACAACATCCACCACCTTCACCTACTACCTTCACCTACAACCCTTTCCACATTCCCTATAAATACCACCCTAAGCCACAACATTCTTCATCATTCTCTTGGCCTTCATCATTCATACACACATCCACCCTTCACCATAACTCACCTACATCCATCCACCACCACAATTCACCACAAAAAATCATCAAATCACACTTGTGCCGCATAAAAGCAAAGAAGAAGGAAAGGAATGAGAGCCTTGGACGTGCTTGCCAATCAAAGCTTGGATTGCTGGGCGTTTTAGGTGTATTCTATTCTATGTTTTCGATATTTAAAATATTTTTCCTTTGTTTTGTTTTGAGTATGATTGGCTAAATTCGTTTCGGCTAAGGGTGTATTCGAAACCATGATTATATATGTGAAATAAGTTGATTACTCCAGTTATCGTTGCATAAGTCATGAATACAATTTGCTTAACCGTTTGATTTAGAACTTATTCTTGTATGTTGATTGAGAGTGCACGCTTAAATTACATGCTTGAATGTGGTGCTAGGGTATAAATTTGTTTCACCTAATCGTTATGAATTTATATTCACAAGTAGTGAAGGTCGCTAGTCACGATCGTGTTAAGTAGATTCCTGGCAAGAGTATCATGCTTTTCATAGTTACAAATGCCTTGTTGATGCTTATGATTTCCAACGAACGTAATGATTCTAACTTGTGTCTTTATCATGCTGTTCATATAGAGAACTTGTTAGGAATAATTTGGTTGCAATGCATATTCATTCAATTCAATGATTCTAGGGAAATCTGAAGGTTAATTTAAGCGGACCTAATTAACTTGGAGTGTCGAGGTTCATAACTTATTGAATTGATAACTGAAAATTGATTTACGTTGCATATATTTCATGTGTGGAGAAGAACCCCTTAGCCATTCCATCATCCATTGGTTTTTCACAATTTGCATTACAATCTGTTTTCTTCTAATCTGTCCATTGAATTAAATTTCGTCCAAACACAATCCCCCCATATTTTGTTAAGTCTTAGTCTTCATAATCTGTCTTATTTTGTGTTTTTTTTGTCTTGTTTAATATTTTTAAATCAATTTAGAGTAGATTAGCAATCCCTCCTAATCCCCGGCCTAGAACGATACCCTACTTACATCTATACTACAATTGTCAACAAGAGGGTTAAATTTGTGCGGTTATAAAACCCCGTCAAATTTTTGGCGCCGTTGCCGGGGATTAGCAAATTTGCTAATCCCTTTATTTTTGTTTGTGTTTATTTTTATATTTGTGTTTATGTTTATATTTGTGTTTGTGTATTTTACTTTTGGTATTTGATTTATTTTTCTTTCTTTGATTTTAGGTATAATTGGAGCAAGACATGGATTTTGCTAGTATTCAAGCTCAATTGGCGCAGCTCACTGCTCAATTGACTAATAATGCCGAAAGGACCTCAATGCCAAATGTCCCGATATTTGATGTGCCCTATGGGCAAGGATATCAGACTCATCAGTCTCCTCAATTTTCTGCATATGAAGATGAATGGGGATATCAAGGCCACAGTCAATCAAGGGGCAACATGTTTTCCAACGCTTGCAATTCGAATTGGAGAGGTTATTCAGATCAGATGTGGGATGAACCTCAGCAATTTCAACAAAGTGGATATTGGCAGCAAGACGAGTTCTATTCCAGACCTATGCAGCCACCACAGCATCCCCCACAACAATTCCAATCGAATTCAAGTATGCTTGTGAATTATAATGAAATTCTTGAAGGACTAATCTCTTTGACGCAGGGTTCACAACAAGAGGAACAATTGCCGCCATCGGAAGAGTTCTATCAGTGGCCATATGAACCGTCACAGCCACCACAACAATCAGCCCAATTCGATTCAGGTACATCCTTGGATAATGATACATTTAATAAGCTACTCACCTCTTTGAATCAGGGAGTAGAAAATCAAAACCAGGAGATGCAAGACCGGACCAACAAGGTGGATGAATTGGAAAGGCAAGTTGGGCAGATTATGGAGATCATGGCACAGATTCAAGATCAAAGTGAATTCTCCAACTCCACATTTGCAAATTCAATAGGGGAAGTTGAAGAAGCCACCACTTTAGAAGGTGAGATGGAGGATGAGGCTGTTCCAGAACCATCCAAACACAGCCCGAACTTGGATGACTTGCCGCTGCAAGAAGAAGATGAGGAGGACGACCTGGGTAGTTTAGAAGAATTCTTGCTGCAAACTCCTCAAATCCCTATGCCGTCCAACTCAGGTGAGGTTGTTCCAAGTTCAATTATTTCTGACCCCATTCCACCAAATATCTCTTTTCCTCGCAGATTTTTTATTCCCAATGACGAAGAGAGTGAAAAAGATATTGTGGAAACTCTTCCAAAGATCCAAAGTGATATTCCAATTCTTGGTGTACCAATTCAAGTTCCCGACGGTGTTGAAACATTCAAAGAACCTTGCACACCAAGAAGCGGGATTCAAGATAATGAAGTGGCTGGAAAATATGTGGAATGCATCAAAGAGGATGTAATTGTGGAAATCAAGGCCCAAGAAGTTGAGTTTGATGACACGGGACAGGCCACAACCATCATAGTAAACCTGGCCAAGTTCAAAGTCCCGGAAATGTCCAAAGGCGTAGTTTTTGTAATTGAGTTTGTGTCGGAGAAAGAAAGTAAACCATCTTCTCCAATTTTAATTTTAATTTTATTTTATACTAACATGTTTCTGATTTTAATGATTCAGGCACCCACCCTGGAATTTAGACCATTGCCGAATCATTTCAAGTATCACCTCCCATTGAAAGATAAATTCCATGCTTTGGAGCCGAGGGGAGGTTAATGGAAAGATTCGTCCGGCTGCAAGACGTTAAAGCAAGCGCTACTTGGGAGGCAACCCATGCATTCAACATAGGAAGTCCTAGGAATCACTCCAATTCCAAATTTGCGTTCCTAAAACCCTTATCTTTGTTGATTATTTCGTATCTGCCATGTTAGGTTGTTTAGTTGCTGTTTGTGTGTTTATTTTTGTTTTTCGTGATTTTATACTTGAAACATTGAGGACAATGTTTGATTTAAGTGTGGGGGGGGTAACTAAGTGTTTATGCAAATTTGTGGGATTTTATCACCCTTTACTCAGAGACTTATTCATTGCTGTTTTAATGTGTTTTTAAGCAACTTTTGGGCTGTTTTAGTGTGTTTTGGTTTAAAAATCCGAAAATCACATAAAAATTTGAAAAAATTGTTTTGAAAAACCCAAAAAGAGTTGTTTTGAGTTGTTTTTGTGTGTTTGTTTGTGTCTTAGGGTACCTTCCAACACAATGATGAGGATTCGGTTTGTAATTGCATGGCTGTTAAAAAGAGTTGTAAACATGGATGAAAGTTTGATTTACTCTTTGTTTATGCTTGGTTGTGGTTATAACTTATGAATTCACATGCAATCATAAAAGAAAAATCAGTTTTTGTAACATGCTTGAAGGAAGGAACTCAAACTAACGCTACAACCTTGTGAGACTTGAGCCTAAACGTTTATTTGGAGAGTTAATAATCTGTGCATTGTTGTTTTCTAAAGTCGTTGCATGATCTCATTATTCTTTGCTTGGTTGCTACTTAGAAGGCGTTTCATCATTTAGTTCCAAATGCTAGAACTCATGCCCATTTCATTCAAAGCATGTTATTGATTTGCATAACACATATTCAAGATGAAGTTGTGTAGTGACCACCACCTAAGCCAAACAGCCGTGTATCCTATTTCATTTTGTCTTTAAGTTAACCCCGTTGAGCCTTGTTAGCCTATTTTCTTTGTTAACCTACACTATCCTCACTTAGCCTAGATTAGGACCATCCATACCCTTGTTTTTAAAGCATAGTAAAGCATGACTACAATTGAATTCCTTTTGATTAATGAATGGCAGAAAACAAGTGTGGGGGAAGTATTTTTCATGTGAGTTTGTGTGCAAAGGCACGGGTAGAAAAGAAAAAGAAAAGAGAAAAGTTGTGAAAAAAAAAGTGAAAAAGAGTTGAAAAATGTTTGAAAAAGAGTTCTAAAGTGTTGTTTGTTGAAGAAAGGGTCCAAAACAATGAATTCGGCCCTAAGTATTGTTTAAATCTTCCCTTTTTGTGTGAAACGTTGATTTCTGCATTCTAAAGTGAATTCTAAGTCTCAATTTCACTACTTTGCTTACTATCGCTTTGAGAACGTTTGTTTTCCCTATCCTTCATTTGTTAACCAATACCCCAAGCCCCGTTACAACCCTTGACTTCAATCTTGAGTGTTATGTGTTTCAATTTGTGGAGTTTGGGATTGGTATGAGCATATGGTGTCACTGGTTCTCGCATCTAAGTAGTAGCATTCCATTCATGAGATCATATCTAAACATGCTTAATAACTCCAGAAAATTGCTTTCCTTGTTATACATATATGTGAGCCTTCGTTTTCATATCTACATTAATCTTCTCACATATAACTAGTATAGGGTGTGTAGTTAGAAATTCTGAGTGAAAATTGAGTGCATATCTTGTAAGGAATTGAGCAAATTCTCTAAGGCATGTTACTACATTCAAAACATTGTTTTAATTGGTTAATTGTGAACTAATAAGTGGTGACTATGATTAAGTATGTGCTTGAGTGTAAGGATGACTAAAATTTGTGGGAATAACGATTTTTAACATGTCATGTTTCTTTGGAAATCCTTGAGGCAATTGTTGGAAGGTCTGAATTGTGTTTTGTTTGTTTTGTTTTGCTCGGGGACTAGCAAAAGCTAAGTGTGGGGGAATTTGATAGGAGCATATTTATGCGACTTAGCTTGCTTGTTTTCTTGCATTTTGGTAATTATTTAGTATTTATTATAGTGTTTTAAGTTAAATTCGTGTGTTTGTAGGTTTTATGGGCTAAGGGTGCATTATGAGCCAATTTGGAGTAGTTTGGAGTGTTTTTGGGCCCAAGATGGATTGCTTATGATCCAAGCTAGATGGATGGACGAATTTGGAGATTAATTGGGTTGAAATCTACTATGAAGATGGATAAGTGAAGCCCAAGTTCTAGAAGATAAGAAAAGAGCAAGAAACAAGGAACTTTCCTTTTCTTTCCACTTCACCTACAACATCCACCCACTTCACCTACAACATCCACCACCTTCACCTACAACATCCACCTACTTCACCTACAACATCCACCACCTTCACCTACAACATCCACCTACTTCACCTACAACATCCACCTTCACCTACAACATCCACCACCTTCACCTACTACCTTCACCTACAACCCTTTCCACATTCCCTATAAATACCACCCTAAGTCACAACATTCTTCATCATTCTCTTGGCCTTCATCATTCATACACACATCCACCCTTCACCATAACTCACCTACATCCATCCACCACCACAATTCACCACAAAAAATCATCAAATCACACTTGTGCCGCATAAAAGCAAAGAAGAAGGAAAGGAATGAGAGCCTTGGACGTGCTTGCCAATCAAAGCTTGGATTGTTGGGCGTTTTAGGTGTATTCTATTCTATGTTTTCGATATTTAAAATATTTTTCCTTTGTTTTGTTTTGAGTATGATTGGCTAAATTCGTTTCGGCTAAGGGTGTATTCGAAACCATGATTATATATGTGAAATAAGTTGATTACTCCAGTTATCGTTGCATAAGTCATGAATACAATTTGCTTAACCGTTTGATTTAGAACTTATTCTTGTATGTTGATTGAGAGTGCACGCTTAAATTACATGCTTGAATGTGGTGCTAGGGTATAAATTTGTTTCACCTAATCGTTATGAATTTATTTTCACAAGTAGTGAAGGTCGCTAGTCACGATCGTGTTAAGTAGATTCCTGGCAAGAGTATCATGCTTTTCATAGTTACAAATGCCTTGTTGATGCTTATGATTTCCAACGAACGTAATGATTCTAACTTGTGTCTTTATCATGCTGTTCATATAGAGAACTTGTTAGGAATAATTTGGTTGCAATGCATATTCATTCAATTCAATGATTCTAGGGAAATCTGAAGGTTAATTTAAGCGGACCTAATTAACTTGGAGTGTCGAGGTTCATAACTTATTGAATTGATAACTGAAAATTGATTTACGTTGCATATATTTCATGTGTGGAGAAGAACCCCTTAGCCATTCCATCATCCATTGGTTTTTCACAATTTGCATTACAATCTGTTTTCTTCTAATCTGTCCATTGAATTAAATTTCGTCCAAACACAATCCCCCCATATTTTGTTAAGTCTTATCTTCATAATCTGTCTTATTTTGTGTTTTTTTTGTCTTGTTTAATATTTTTAAATCAATTTAGAGTAGATTAGCAATCCCTCCTAATCCCCGGCCTAGAACGATACCCTACTTACATCTATACTACAATTGTCAACAAGAGGGTTAAATTTGTGCGGTTATAAAACCCCGTCAAAATCTAAGAAGGTAAATACTTTAGACGTCTTACTCATCAACTTACATTCTTGAATTCTTTGAAACCTTTTTGCAAAGTATTTGGACTCGTGTTTATTCAAAATAAACGATGGTCCAACCGAGAGCGATCTTTGGTGAATGTCATACAACATGAGTAGTATTATGTTGTGGACAAGGGCCACTAACATCTAAGTGAATTATCCTCAACATCTTTGTGATTCTTTCTTCTTTCCAAAAGAATAAAGATTCGAACATTTTGCCTCTATACAATTTTAACAAGAAGGCATTGGATCCGTATCTAACGATCCAAAGCATCCATCAATGACCAACTCGTAATTTATGTTTTAGAGGTGTCACAACTCAGTGGGATTAGTCACTACCTTGCAACCTTTTGGGTTTTAAGCATCGTTATATTCTAAACAGTTAACACTACCACATTATCTCTACTATAGAGACAATCAATTAGATTACAATAATCCAACCATTCATAAAGAACAATGTTTTGTCAAACAAAGCATTCATCCATTTCTTATAGTGATGGAATTATGTTCCTTATATTAAATTGGAATGAAAAGACAATCTTTGTTTTTCCAATTTCATTGGTAGTTCATATGAGGAAGCAAGTACTATTTGCTTTCGCAAAGATCTATATCTTATTCACGTTCCGAATGTGAAGTACTTTCTGTTCTCTCATTTATCTTCTACTTCTTATTAGCCACACTTTTACAACAATTGTAAAACAAAGTTGCTAATACAGAATCATGTATTCAAGTAGAAGAACCAACTATTTTGAATTATTCAAGAACAATTTACAACACCTTCGAAAGGTGTGTTCTTGACACTTGCAAGACATTTCTTGCAAATACCCCTTCCAATGTCCATCCTTTCATAAAGAAAGTTTGTTCCCTTGGAGTTATTTTGCCTTCTTCATTTGATTTGTCCATTGACTACAATAGTCATGGTCCCTAAACTCCCACTATCTCTCTTGAAACTTATTTCGATAGTGTTATACACATCAAACGATTTGGAGAGCGTGCGGTTATTGTTCACTATATAGTTTACAATAAACTTAGTGAACCATTTGGATAGGGACTCAAATGTGAAGTCCTTGCTTAGTTTCCTTCTCTAGAAGTGGTTTAACACTTTTACAATCAATGATTCAAAATCATCATAAGTCCATGTTGATGGACTATTTTTGTCAACCAATCATTATGTTCTAAACATAATTACAAACTTTCAAGAGTTGTTCAAGGCGACTCTCATTTCATCATACAACAATTTGTAAGTGAAGAATCATGGCACATTAAGTGTCCATGCCCTTGTGCTTTCTTCTCAAGTTCCTTGTTCGTGTAACAAAGAGACAAGCACTAGTGTTTGCGTCGTCCTCTTTATGATAGACTTATCTAACATGTTCTTCCATTGATACATTATCAATAGGAAGATTGTGAGGATGAGACTACTTAGGCACTTTTACAATCCATTCAAGACAATCTATGGGATTGTGGTACCAAGTTCGGAAACTAAAGCGTTCGGCTTTTCTTTGTCAAGTTTTGGATAGTTTGCAAATATATCGGTAAACAAATACATAACGAATATAAATTGATTGATTTTAAGCTATTTGATCCGGGTCTTTAAATCAAATAGCACCACCTACTATTTTCAACAAATTCCATATCCCTCATTGGAATTCGAGAGTTTTGGAGGAAACTCTTAGTAGGGTATGGGAGACTCACTATTACGAAGCCCACCTCACAATGATATGATGTTGGCTAGCAAAAATAATAATGAGAGAGTACGCTTACTCATTTACATCTAATGTAAGAAACCATCTTATTTGGCCTCTAGAGAATGATGCCTCACAATGATATGATGTTGGCACCATTGCACTTAGTTAAGTCATTCCCACCATGCAAGTTCGGGTAAGGGTTCAAGAACAACTTCAGTTAGATTGCATTCAACTTAAGTTGTCACCATTGGTCTTTGTGAATCATTATTCATTAAGTTGTCATACAACTTAAGTTAATGGACTCGACGTTCGAAGCCCATTGGGCCTTAAGGTCCAAAACTATCCCGAGGTCTTTAACGAACTTATTCGTTTGATTAATTAACATATTAATTAATCCTTGCCATAAATAATTAAACCATTTAATTATTCTTACTCATCTCCGTTGAATCTTCAATCTCTACCTTACACGGTGTACGATCCATTAGGTTCCTTTTAGCGAGGCAGTGGGCGATTCAAACTCTTTCAAATCGATTGTGAATTTGAAACTTACATTCAATTCTCCCTTTAGTGTTTACAAACGTTTAGGGCTTCCACAAACCATGAGTGACACCTAGCAGCATATCATGGTTACCCAAGCTAATCAGAAGAGGTGGAGAACCTATTCAGTTTAGGATTACAAATGCAATACGGTCCTTCTCTAATATAATACTCTTGACCACATTGTTTGGCTTGATAGTTTATTCATGTCTACTATCCAATGTGAATCTCGTGCTTATATGATTACCTTGAATGTGATCTGGAACGCATTCCAACATCTCATTCATACTCTGGCCAGAGATTCTAAATCATATCATAGAGTATTCTCCCTCAACGGTTTGAAGGTCAGAGATCCCTTGTTGCGCATTCACTTGTCTCCATGACTAGATAGCTTGACCCCAACCATGCCGTGGACACTCCAAAGGAATGCCATTTGATACGATCAAAGATCAAGCACCTAACCACAAGACAACTATGATGCCTCAGGTCAAAGGACTAATTTGCATTATCCTAACCATGAGTTCTCACGTGACATGAATATGAGAACTCGTCGTTGATCGTGTTCAGTGAACTCATTCTCTATTGAGCACCTACGTACTTGTCTTGGTGTCACTCACACCAATGACTCGAGACTAGTCACTCTCCCTGAGAGAAGACATAGCACGTACTGATCTTAACGGACTGTCAATGCCCAATTGGCAATCCTATGATCAGGAACGTTTAGGATGTGTCTACGAAAGAATGGTCTCATGAATCTAACTTCTTTTAGATTGCATTCTCCCAATCACATATTCCTTGGACTTTATCGTTTAAGCATATAACATTTATATGAGACCGCTCAAACAATAATCTTTGCCCTTTATATTAAACTAGATTAGTTTAACATGTGAAATGTCCATAAAGTATCATCATATGATTGGTTTTAGGGCACATTTCCAACACTCAGGTCAAAGGACTACTTTGCATTATCCCAACCATGAGTTCTCATGTGACATGGGTATGAGAACTCCTCGTTAATCGTGTTCAATAGGCTCATTCTCTATTGAGCACCTACATGCTTGTCTCGGTGTCAGTCACACCAATGACTCGAGACCAATCACTCTCCCTAAGAGAAGACATAGCACATATTGATCTTAACGGACTGTCAATGCCTAATTGGCAATCCTATGATCAGCAACGTTTAGGATATGTATACGAAAGAGAATGGTCTCATGAATCTAACCTCTTTAGATTACATTCTCCTAATCACATATTCCTTGGACTTATCGTTTAAGCATATAACATTTATATAAGACAGCTTAAAACAATAACCTTTGCCCTTTATATTAAACTAGATTAGTTTAACATGTGAAATGTCCGCAAAGTATCATCATATGATTGGTTTTAGGGCACATTTCTAACAGATTTGGATTTCGGCCTAGGTATGAAAATTGCTGCAATTTAGGTGTTTCCCTGCAGTTCGTGGGAGATTTCAGGTGTTTCCCGACTGTAAGATTTGGTAATTTTTGGAAATAGTTGAATTTTCCTACCTTTTCTAGACTAATTTGGATACCTTGCTTTCATATGTGACGTCCAATTGACGAAATCTTGTCATATGACTATAGTTTTGATAGAGACCACCACTTGGTCATCATATGAATCGACAATTCGACCATTGGATCATCACCAAACTTTAATACGTAATAGTAAGTAATATTTTAGGACTATAAGAACTTACTGATCGGGAATCCGAAGTACAGATCTTCCGAAATTGGATTCCTAAGTTTGTAAAAATCAAACGTTGACAGCCACTTGAATTTGCGATTACTGGAGATCCAACCGTTGGATCGTTCTGAAATTTTAGAATATTATTGTAGAAGATAAATGAGACCCTTAAGAAGTTAGGGATCAGAAATCTATGGGCGGATGTTCCAGATTGACTTGTGTAGAGTTGTGGGCCCACTTTAGCATATTTCGATGCGTAGATTCTGAATCCGCAATCTATTTTCTGAAATTCGACTGTTGTAGGATAATTCCTTTATTTTTTGTACCTTGTAAAAAAATGCATAATTTCATTAGCACGTTATATTTACCTAAATGATTTCGTTTCTAGGTGAAATGGATCGTAAGGACTTTTGATGCTACGAGACGGGTTTGATTCAGCGACATGATCTGTGAGTGGGTCTTTTCTTTATATATATATATATATATATATATATATATATATATATATATCTATATAGCCTTAATAAATTCTTTATGCGATTGCCATGATTAAATTAATGTTTATAAGAAATCCTTTATTGTTGGGAAATGATGAAATAATCCTCTAGATGCATAGATAAGCATACTATAAGGAAATTCTTTAATTATATTTATGACCATGAATAGTATAATATTTGCTATAATTGTTGAATGGCTGTGGCGTGATTATAGTTATGTTATTTGCTCATCATACATTGTTGCACCCGGTGTTAGTGCTCGCCCAGGGCCAAGGCCAGTCTTTCACGTGTATGTTTACACTCGCACCGCACGGTCGCCTTGGATCCAAGTAAGTACTAGTCCTGTCATATAGGTTGCAATAGGAACTCCGACTTGTATGTGACCGCAAATAGTGCCAATCTTCACGTGATTGTAGCACTAGAGCGTATATTATGATTACAACCAGTCTTGTGATACAGGTTGCATTAGGCAACTCCGACTCGTGTGTCAACATAGATTGATGAGCACCTGATATGATATGTTTGATTATGCGAGATTATGTGTTATTGGTTGTTATATGTTCATTTACACAATATTGCGACGTATGGCAATCTTGTGATTTTGCAGGCTACAGTAGGTATTTTTCTTACTACACATAATATGTATATTTTGGAAACTATACTTGTTTTACAGCAAGTAGTTATAACATTTCGAAATGTTTTTATTAAAACTTTATTTTCAGGCCCACTTACCCTTTTTTTGTGCCCCTCCAGGTGTTAACAGCTTAGCTTTCATGTCAACGAGGATTCTTGGCAAATCTTGGTGTAGACAATTACCTTCGATGGTATAATTCTCACCCTATCTTACTGTATTGTACTTATGCTTTGACATAACGTGTGAAATCGATTCATTCCTGCTCACAGCGCACTCTTATATTTAGGCACTTTTAGGTTTAACTTTATTCACATTTTGCACATCACTAGACTTTATGTCTTCGTCACCTTCCATGTGTTGGCCAGCACAGCTCGATACGAAGTCTTGGTGGACATTTTGGGTCGGGATGTGTTAGGTTGCATCAAAAGTATCCTTACATGATAACCCTCTATGACATCTTGATAAAGTTAAACAAGTAACAACCAATTAAGCTCTATGAAGTACCAATTATGCTCTATGGAAATCGTTGGAAAATCACACAAACCCTAATTGCATGGCATCTACAAATAGGTGTTTATGGTATCAATTGCAAGAAGCTAAACCCAAGTGACGTATGACATCTACTCTCACTTGCATCAAATCAACTTAACTAAAACTTAGATGGTGATCGAGCATCTAAATAAAAATCAAGCAAATTAGGAATAGCAAAAGATACTCAATATAGAATAAAAATTTGATAATAACAATGTCACGGGGCAATTAAGTATTTATCATCAGGCTACAGCTTAGCCTAGCAAAAAAAAAAAAAAAGAAAACAAAGAGGAAAACTCTTCCCTTTTGACCTTCTTGCCGCAACCCCCTTTGAAATATTGTGTATTTTGTTTGGTGGCTCGCTAATGATCACAAGGAGAAGGGAGTCTCCTTATAAAACCTACGGCAAGAATTGAAAGGCCCAGTAGAAAAGATAAGTAAATGACCACTAATCCTAGCTCTAATGAATGAAAAATAAATAGAAATAATAATAACTAGTAATTAAATCTCTCTTTAAATTCATTGAATAGCATTTCCATGTCACTTTTGATATCTAAAACCGTTGTAGCATCATTTTCTTAAGAGTGCTTATAGACCCACCCCAATGTCCTATTTTCCCACCCACATGATAATCCCACCCACCATAAAAAATTTAAAAAGTAAAATGTTATTTCTCCACCCACATTTATTTCCAAAATAACCATAATATATATTTTTTAAAAATAACTCTAATATATCTTTAAATAATATTATAAATAAATAAATAAAAATAGAAAAAATGAAAGAAAATGCAAGACCTAAGACCTTGACATTCATCATCTCCTTCACACCTAACGCCACCCTGCAGAGACCTCGGATCCCCAAACCACTCTTCTTCCTCCTCTTTTGTCAAAACCGCAGATCTCACACTCATTTTTTTCTACATTGAAGTTTCTCGCCTTCATCTAGCACACGCCCATTCCTTCCTCCAACATTTCCGTCGATTCTAACCCAAATTTTTCTCAACCTCTTTCCACCAAAGATATCACACCCAACCCACCATTATTTATTTATTGTTTTAAATTGTTTTTTTTCTTTTCAAATTGTTAATAATAGGGGTTTAAAAGTCTTCTTTTAAAAGTATAAATATGTTATTAACATTTTCATTAAATGGTGGGTGGGGAAATAAGACACTGGGGTGGGAGTATCACCACTCTTTCTTAATGTAATACATATGTCTTGTTGCAATTAATTAGCCTTGTGTTCCGCTAAATTTTCTCGAGACACCCGAAAAAGCTTGTTTTTCACTTCTTTTTCATTAACTCAGGTATATTGAATGCCTATAAAGTAAAACAATGAAATTTAGTTCTTTAACCTATTCATATATACAAAATTCAAAGGAGAAATATGCCCACATCACCAAATAAACAAATAAAAATAGAAGAAAAAGTAGAAGAAGCAAGCTAGAAAAATGACCGAATTCAAAGATGAATTTCAGTTAACTATTGCAGCCAAGTTCTTAATTAGTCACCATACGTGCATGCTACAACCCCAAAGCCAAAAGCAAACTGGAGGGAAAACATGTATGTGAATCTAGAACACAAACAAGTATTATACTATAAGTAAATAAAAATGAAATGTCCCAATTTTGCAGGGCCCCAATGAACCAAGGGTCCCCGGCTACCGAAAAATGCAGAGAGAGTGGGAGGCTGTGCAGGTGCGAGAAAGAAGATGCGTAGACTTGACCACACTTTATGCTTATTTTTATGGGAATAGTTATTGGAACTTTAAATTTTTTTTTTTTGATATCAAATTTTAATATTTGGAAAGAAAATATACTTGTGATGAGCGCAGAATAAGATTTTTAGAGTGCCAATAACACTTTCTATTTTTATTTAATTATTATTTATGTACAAAAAGATAACTTATAGTACAACCAGTAAAAATTGGGGCCCTATAACCTGGAAAACTAGCAAACATATGCAAAGAAATGAAATTGTTCTCTTTTTTCATGCTCTAGCCTCTTGCCTTAATAAAAAAAAAAGCTTTCATTTCTATGTGCTTTTGGTCATAAAATTTATTCATTCTTGCTTAAAGCATTGAAACGCATTAGATTTTTTTGGTTCTTCGTGTTCTTCATTTCTCTGTGATTTTGGTCCTAATAAAATTTATTCATTCTTGCTTTGAGCATTGAAATATTTTTCATTCTTCATGTTCTTCATGATTTAATGTTATTTTTATTTCTGAAAGAAAGTTGAGATTCCATCATAAAATTAATTGGTAATATAGGGAATAACCCAATTATAAATGTAGAGTCCTTTTCAGCCCACAAATTAGTGCAAGACAAAAGGCCTAGTTAAAGTTGAAGCCCATAGAAGGTTAAGATGCCCAAGGACTAAGGAAGTTAAAAGAGGATATGTCTGAGCGCTAAGGTCGACCGCTCACTAGCTCAGGCCAACCAAACTACATAAAGTACTTTCCGACTGCCAAAGACACGAAGGTACAGAAGAAGGCAAGCTCACAGCAAATTGGGAATGACTATACAAGGTTGTCGAAGTAAGGGGTTACAACTTGTAGCACATGGATGAAACTCCAATAACAAAAAAAGAAAAAAATTTACCTGAAAAAGAACCAAAAAAATTGAATATCGCCAAGCAGATAATACTACCTTTAGACACCAATCTGAACTACACGCCACTTGATTCCCATCTTGGGGATGTGTAGGCCGTCCATTCTGAACTCAATTGCAATGTCGCCATATGCGCGAAGACAAGTCCAGGGAGAACTCATCTCCTTATCGCCCCACCATAGGCTGTTCATCAAAGATGATCCTAAAGGAAAATTTGTGAAAAATAAGTTCATTTGAGCAACATCAACAACATGCAATTAACAATTAAAGGCGGAATCATGTTATATGCACTCAAAAACAAAACTTAACCCATGAAATTCAAAGCCTAGTAGATAGGTGAACCAAGACTCAACTCAAGAACAAAGTGAGTTGAGAAATCTTATACCTTTGTTGATTCCTCTTTGCATAAGCAAAGGCTAATCACCCAAGGAGAGGGCCTTCATTCCTTGCTTCTTAGCTCCATGGATTTCTGGGAGGAGGATGGTGGAAAGGATTCTCCAAGTTCCCAAAGTAGAGAACCTCTAATTTTTCCACACCAAGGAGAGCTTTGAGGAGGAGATGAGTGACCTAGAGGAAGTGAGATTGCTAGCTAATCTTCCTCTAGGGTGGCCGGTCTCTTAGAGAGAAAAGAGAGCTTGTGTACTCATCTTTTCTGCAAAAGACAATCCTAATGAAGAAAACGCTATAAAGTCACATTTATACCTACCTTCATTGGAGTGGCAAACTTGTAATAAGTCCAAAACCCACTCCATTCTCTATATGGCGGGCCTTAAGGGTTTATAGGGCTGTTTAGGCCCTTATGTATTTTAGTCATTAAGTTGTCATACAACTTAAGTCAATGTGCTTGACGTTTGAAGCCCATTGGGCCTTGAGGCCCAAAACTAACCCAGGGTCTATAACGAACTTATTCGTTTGATTAATTAACATATTAATTAATCCTAGCCATAAATAATGAAACCATTTAATTATCCTTACTCATCTCCTCTATTTCTTCAATCTATACCATACTCGGTGTACGATCCATTAGGTTCCTTTTAGCGAGGTTGTGGGCGATTAGAACTCTTTCGAATCGATTGTGAATGGAAACATACTTTCAATTCTCCCTTTAGTGATTATACACTTTTAGGGCTTCGACAAACCATGAGTGATACCTAGCAGTATGTCACGGCTACCCAAGCTAATCAGAAGAGGTGGAGAACCTATTCAGTTTAGGATTACAATGCAATACGGTCTTTCTCTAATACAATACTCTTGACCACATTGTTTGGTTTAATAGTTTATTCATGTCTACTATCCAATGTGATTCATTTACTTATATGATTACTTTGAATGTGATTTAGAACGTCTTTCCAAATCTCATTCATACTCTGGCCAGAGATTCTTAATCATATCATAGAGTATTCTCCCTCAAACGGTTTGAAGGTTAGAGATCCCGTGTTGCGCATTCACTTGCCTCCATGGCTAAGTGGCTTAACCCCACCTATGTCGTGGACACCTAGACCTGACATTCGTGTCGTGTTTCCCGTGTTCGTGTTTTTTTCGTGTCATACCCGATATCTTAACGGGTCATGTCGTGTAACACCCGTTAAAATAAATGGGTAAAATGACCCGACCCGAAATCGACCCGATAATATTAACAGGTAATATGACCCGACCCGTTACCCGTTAAGGAAAATATATTTTAAACCAATAAATAATCAAATGAAAAACATAATACTAAATAAGTATATACATACCATATTATCATATTCAAAACATAAAAACACATTTGTTTTTCAAGTATTACATATTTACATACCCGAAATAAGAGCATAATAATAAAAATAAAAAAAAACATTAGAACATTACAAAATATCAAATGTTCAAAAGATTTGCAAAATTAAGGGAGTTATGTTTCAAGGAACCTTACACATTTTCTTACAATCAAACTCTTCAATTTTCATCAATCACCATGGGAAATGGTATTGGAACTTTGGCTTGATATATTGTCTTCAAGAGTTATATTGATGATATTTTCAGTGAGGCTTTCTGCATTAGGACTCTCTTCTCATTTATTCTATGGCTATTGTTTAAGTAAAGTCTTTAATAGTTTTTTAATTAATGTAGAAGTGTGAAAAATACAAAAAAATATATAAACACTCGTAAGGACAAGCTTCACAACTTTCATGAAGGGCTTAACTTCGAATTGTGCCACTATAATCATATAAATTATAGATCAAAATTTAACCGTCAATTATTGTTTACATTTATACTTCATTTTTCTCACCAAATTTTGTTTTTTTAGATTTTGTTTTTTCAAAACATGATCTATTAGAGGATACAAGAAGATGAACAGTTCGGATCGTTGATATTATGTTTAGAATTTTATTGTTAGTGAAAATATTACTTGGTGTTTATAAAGTCTCTACAAACTATATAATATCGACTCATATTTCAATTAACCATAAATATCAGAATGTGATATCAAAGATCCGAACTGTTCATCTTTCTACATCCCCTAGAAGATCATGTTTTCAAAAAATAAAATTTTAAAAACGAAATTCAGTATAAAGAATAAAGCCCAAATGACAATCGACGGTTAAATACAATTTTAAGGTTTATGGATTATAGTGTCGGATTTCGAAGTTGACCATTTCACGAAAGTTGTAAAGCTTGTCACTACGAGTGATTGTATATATATTTTTTGGTACATTTCTTACACTTCTACAATAATTATTATTAATTTTATTACTTTTACACTCAAAACAAAAAGCACTATTCATGACGGCTTGGAGGGTTTTAAAATTCTAAACGATAATCTAAGTGCAATCATTGTCTACTCGTAGAGAATGATGAATCACGAGTGTTTATATATTCCTTCACATTTTTCATACTTGTAGGGATGTCTTATTGCCTACACCAATACTATACTAGTTGATTTTAATTTTGGACAACAACATGTTACGTAAAATTTATTCTATTAATAATAAGAAGAAACTCTCATAATAAAAATAAATAAATGAATAAAACTTAATTTTTTAACTTATATAGAATAATAATACAAAAATATATATTTAATATAGAATCTACTAATATATACAATATGGGTATTTTATTTTATAATAAAGTTTTTATTAATTAAACTTTAAAATTATAATTTATTTTTCTTAACGGGTCAAAACGGGTTACCCACGTGTTACCCGCATGTATACCTGTTATTAACATGTTCTTAACGGGTCACCTGATAATGACTTGATTAGTTATCGTGTTGACCCGAAACTCGTTATTTTCGTGTCGTGTCACCGTGTCGTGTAAGAAATTGCCGGGTCTATGGACACCCTCTGATGGAGTGACTTTGACATAGTCAAAGATCAAGGACCTAACCATAAGACAACTATGATGCCTGAGGTCAAAGAACTACTTTGCATTATCCCAACCATGAGTTCTCATTCATCGTGTTCAGTAAACTCATTCTGTATTGAGCACCTACATGCTTGTCTTGGTGTCAGTCACACCAATGACTCGAGACCAGTCACTCTCCCTGAGAGAAGACATAGCACATACTGATCTTAATGGACTGTCAATGCCCAATTGGCAATCCTATGATCAGGAACGTTTAGGATATGTATACGAAAGAGAATGGTCTCATGAACTTAACTTCTGTAGATTACATTCTCCTAATTACATATTCCTTGGACTTATCGTTTAAACATATAACATTTATACGAGACAGCTTTAAACAATAATCTCTGCCTTTTATGTATATTAAACTACATTAGCTTAATATGAGAAATGTCTGTAAAGTATCATCATATGATTGCCTTTTAGGGCACATTTCCAACAATCTCTCACTTGCACTAGAGCCAATCAGCTTGGTCATCAGTGATGATACCTCTTCTGTAGTCATTTCAAAAATGGCTGAGTAGTAGGCCTAGGCAATGGATATCTATATGTTATCCATAGAAGCAACCTTGAGAATAACGACGTCGCCATTATACATGATTCTCAATCATGTGGTTCAGTCTCTCAGTTGAGTTCGGATCTTGATGAGACCTTGATTCCCTGGCTTGAGCTATCACCCCATTAGTGTCGTAGTGTTGGCCCACTAGAGACACTTTCTGGTTGGAACCGAATAGAAAGTTCATAAATCAACTTTCGCATCCAAATAACAATGTTATAAACTTCTATATGGCGATATATTTTGCATGCATGATGGAACACACTAAAGTCATTACTTTTAACGTTTCCATCCAAATATCTCTTTAGGCATAATAAAGAGATATCCAATTATCTCTTCATTCATAATGAAGAGACATTCAATGATGGATGAGATTCATAATCTAATACATATACGCTTCCATTACGTTACTCTAATTCTTCCTCTTTCTTGAGGAATTCATCCTTTAGTATTTCTTAAATACTTAAGGATTCACTTGACAGTTGCCATTGTTCTGATCCTGGGCTTGCGTTGATATGGTCTTGTACCAATCTTGGTACAACTCATATCAACGTTGTTTATACAATATGAAATACGTAAATCACCTTTCCGCATATGCATAAAGGATTCTATTTACGCATTATTTCTTTGGGAGTATTGAGTTTCATAAGTTATCGAAAGAACAACTAAAAATTGGTTTATGTACAAGTGTGTCATGTGTGGAGGAGAACCCTCTAGCTAATCCATCATCCATTCAAACAACCATATTTTGTGTCTAAATTTGTCTAGTTTTTAATTTGTTTATTTTCAAGTTATTCTCATCAAAACCCAATCCCTCTTTTACAATTTATGTCCTTTGATTTGAATCTACTTTATTTGATTTCTTTTGAGTTCTTTGAGTTAATTTAGTTTAGAGTTGGTTAATTTTCATAATTTGAATCTTTTAAATTCAATTCACGTCTTAAAACAACCCTAGAATCTGTTTTAGTTTATTTGTTAGTTTTGGGCTATTTTGAGTTATTCTAGTTTATTTTGAATCATTTGAATCTAGTTAAGTGTTTTGATTTTAGATTTGTGTTTTTGAAGTTTTATTTAGTGTTTCTAAGTTCATTTTATAGATTAGCAATCCCTCCTAATCCTCGGTGTAGAACGATCCCTACTTGCATATATACTATAATTGTCAACAAGAGGGTTTAATTTGTGTGTTTGCTTATTCATCGCACTAGTTAGGCATGGAATCATTTAGTTGTGAAAGCCAAAAGTTATATAAGGAAGGTTTTTATGAGTACTTGACTCACGTGGTACTAATGATGATGCTTCCGTTAGCAGGGAGAAACGTTAAGGTGGTCAGACATTTTCTGACGTTTTTCCTGATGATTTACCTAGATTACCACTAGATCGCGATGTGGAGTTCACCCTTGATTGTTACCAGGTACTAATCCTAGTTCCTTAACTCCTTATCATATGGCTCCTACCGAGTTAAGAGAATTGAAGACTCAGTTACGGGAATTGGTTGATAAAGGTTTCATTTAACCTAGTACATCCTCTTGGGAAGCCAGTTTTGTTGTAAGGAAGAAAGACGGGATTGTAAGGTTATGCATTGATTATAAGAAGTTGAGTCGGATAACGATTGAGAGTTGTTATCCATTGCCATGTATTGATGATTGGTTGATCGGCGTAGATGTGCCTGTGTGTTTTCCAAGATTGACTTGAAGTATGGTCATTACCAATCGAAGATTAGCAGTGAGGATGTCCCTAGGATTGCTTTTAGGACTTGTTACGGTCACTATGAGTTTCTTGTGATGCTATTTGGATTGACGAATGCACCAGCAGCTTTCATGGGTTTGATGAGTAAGGTATTTCAGTAGGATGTGGATAGATTCATCATTGTCTTCATTGATGACATTCTGGTGTATTCTAAGTCAAAAGAAGATCACGTTCGACATCTTTCTTTGGTATTGAAGAAGCTGATAGAGCATCGATTGTACACCAAGTTCAATAAATGTCAGTTCTGGTTGAATGAAGTAACATTTTTCGGTCATGTCATTTCAGCACAGGGTATTCAGGTTGACCCTCAGAAGATTGCGGCTGTGGAGAATTGGGAGCAGCCACATACCGTCACCGAGGTTCGGAGTTTCCTTGGTTTGGCAGGTTACTGTCGGCGGTTCGTTAAAGACTTTTCGATCATGGCGTTACCATTGACGAAGTTGACTAGAAAAGATGTTAGGTTTGAGTAAGTTGATGATTGTGAGCGAAGTTTCCAACAGTTGAAGTATTATCTCAGTCATACTCCTGTTTTATCTCTTCCTGATGACGATGGTAACATCGAGATTTACAGTGATGCTTCGTTGAATGGCTTGGGTTACGTTTTGATGCAGCATGGTAGGGTGATTGCTTACGCTTCGCGCCAGTTAAAACCTCACGAGATGAATTACCCTACACATGATTTAGAGTTGGCAGCCATTATATTTGCTTTAAAGATTTGGAGACATTATATTTATGGTGTGAAATGCAGGATCTTTTCAAATCATAAGAGTCTTCAGTACTTGTTTACTCAGGAGGATTTAAATCTTCGTCAGCGAAGATGGATAGAATTACTAAGTGACTATGATTGCACGATTGAGTATCACCCTGGTCGTGCAAATGTGGTAAATGATGTTCTTAGTAGGAAGTCTCGGGGCAGAGTTAACGCTTTCTATTCAAGCTGTGTTCCCCTTCTTGCAGAATTGAGATCGACAGAGTACAGCTAGAGTTGAGAAATTATGTGGTAGATGATCGAGTAAATGCCTTAGTTGCTAGTTTCCAAGTTAGGCCAATCTTGATTGATCATATACTAGAGGCCCAGATTAATGATGAAGAAACGCATGAACTTATTCATTTACGGAATGAAGGAAAGAAGAAAGACCTCTGAATTATAGAATCAGATGGCATGCTTATGTAAGAAAGTAGGATGTACGTGTCAAATAATGTAGAGTTAAAGAAGGAAATTCGCGATGAAGCACATAATTCAGCTTATGCGATGCATCTCGGAGGCACGAAAATGTATCATACCATTCTGTTATTGGCTGGGTATGAAGAGAGAAATTGCTGAATATGTAAGCAGATGTGTTATATGTCAGCAAGTCGAAGCCGAAAGGAAGAAGCCATTTGGATTGATATAGCCGTTTTTCGTTCCACAGTGGAAATGGGAAAATATTACCATGGGTTTTGTGTATAAGCTTTCTCGTACACTGAATGGCTATGATGGAATTTGGATGATTGTTGATCGGCTTATTAAGTCAGCGCATTTTGTTCCTGTGAGGAAAGAGTATTCTTTAAGCCGATTAGCTGAGTTGTTCATAGTGAAGATTGTGAAGTACTATGGCATTTCAGTTAGTATTGTTTCAGATCGTAATCCTCGATTTACTTCTAAGTTCTAGATTGCATTCCAGGAAGCTCTGGGTACGAGATTACTATACAGCACGGCATATCATCCTCAGACAGACGGTTAATCAGAGAGGACTATTCAGACATTGGAGGATATGCTAAGATCTTCGGTTTTGCAGTTTAGTGACGTTTGGCATAAACGGTTAGATTTGATGGAATTTGCCTATAATAACAACTTTCATTCAAGTATTGGTATGGCACCGTTCGAGGTACTTTATGGCAGGCAATGTTGTACATTGTTGTGTTGGTCAGAGGATGGCAAAAAAGTTTTAGTGGGCCCTGAGTTAGAAGAATAGACTACTCAGAATATTCAGGTTATTAAGTCTAATATGAAAGCTGCCCAAGATCGCCAAAAGAGTTCAGCTGGCAGACTTGCCACTGATCGAGTGTACAAGGTTAGTGTTTGGGTATTTCTTGAAGTAATCGCCGTAGCGAGGTGTTGTACGATTTGGGAAGAAAGGCAAGTTGAGTCCTAGATACATTGGACCTTATCTGATCACCGAGTGAGTCGGTGAAGTTGCTTATAGATTTGATTTGTTGTCAGAGTTGTCCAGAGTACATAATGGGTTTCACGTTTCAATGCTTCGATATTATGTTTCAGATCCGTCGCCTGTGATATCTTTCCTCAACCTTTAGAGATAAATCCAGATTTGACTTACGATGAGGAGCCGGTGATGATACTTGATTGGAAAGATAAGGTGCTCAGGAACAAGACAGTACGTTTGGCGAAAGTCTTATGGAGAAATCACTTAGCGGAAGAAGGTACTTGGGAGACCGACGACAGGATGAGAGAGATATATCCGAGGTTGTTTTATGGATACTAGTGTTGTTTTATAGTATGAAATTTCGGGATGAAATTTTTATAAGGCGGGTAGATTGTGACAGCCCGTCCCGGACTTTCCATATCAAGAATGTGAATTAACAGATTTACCCTCGAACGTTGAGGGTGTATTTGCTTGTTAAGTTAAGTCTTGGTCCAATTAAATAAATTCCCACAAGATTAGACCCAATGAGAAACTAGGGGATAATTGTATGTGATTGGTTGGATGCCTTTAGACCACACAAAACACTCATTCTCTCTCTTTTTCCCCGTATCTGCTTATCTTTCTCAGACTCTTTCTCTTCGAACTCTCACTCTTTCTTTTCATTTTGGTACGGACACACCCACACTCATACATCCAGGGATAGATCGATGCAGCTGAAACCACCATTCCATTCCTGAGGTCCATACGAACTCATTGGCACCCATTTCAGGTAAGGTTTCGTTCTATTTCACGTCGAAAACTCGAGCACAGTTTTGGGTACTATTCATCAATTTTTTAATGGTTACGTTTTAGGACAATCCAAGCTCACAGGGAGCTTTGTTAGGACCTCTAGAGACTCGGAGTGCTTCGTTTGGTCAGTTTTGACATCAGGATTACGTGGTACGAGGGTGGCCGGTTTTGGTGGAAATTTATTCTACATGTCGAGGGCTTCATTTTGGTATAAAGAACATGAAAAATAGTGCAAAAATGAGCGAGAAATGGGCATTTACAGGTTGCCTAGAATCCGGCGCCGGTGGCACTGTTCTGGCGTCTGGGTGAAGAAGATGATGCGCGTGGGGGGTGCGTGGGTCCGTGGCCTCCCAGGCATGTGGGGGCGTGTGGCCCACTGGAAAATTATTTTAAAAATTTGTCGACTCTCGCGACGTCGTGTAGGTCACATTGGTATATTCGTATGCCAAAATTGAGCTACGTATGAGAAGTTATTATCGAGTTTTGTTTATGTGAATTTAAATAACGCTTATTCAATTATTTCTTATATAGGCGAGAACTATCCGGAAGACGAGCGTAGCCAGGCTAGGCACAGGGACTACGACCTGTCGGCATATCAGTGAGTGGGCAGTTTGTTTTCCGTACATACCTATATATATTGCTACTTTTCCCATAAAATGAATTTAAATGATGAAATGATTTGAGATGCCATGCAAGTATCTATTTATTTTAATTATGCATTAGTACTTGCATATAATTGTGATGGTGCTGCAGACGCATAGGTAATTATCAGGTAAGATTCTATACTAGTTATGATGAGAATGAAATGATGTGATGTGATAGGAATGAATGAAATGATGTGATTTGAGCTCATACACTTGCACATTTATATTGGTGCTCCCACTCAGAGTTACGTGCACAGTCTATCACGTGTCGTTCACCTCCCGCACCGCATCCTGGCCTTGGATCCAAGTAGGTGCACAGTTCTGTCGTATAGACCAAGTTGGTGACCCGCGAATCATTCGCACAACTTCATGTGATTGTAGCACTACAACATATTATGTTATATACAGAGATGAGTTGCAAACCACTAGAGGTGGTATTGATTTATGTGCAGGATATATATATATATATATATATATACAGTCGAGGGCTGAGTTGATATGATGAGATGATGAGATGATTATGAGCTATATATGCAGCCGAGGGCTGAGATGATTAACAGATATTTATTCACATCACAGATTTACGATATGAGCGTACAGTTGAGATACTTTGGCATGGTATACATACAGATGTTTTCAAGGGATGATTTTGAGATATATATGTATATGAGTATATACTTTATTTCTGGAAAATTATACAGGTTTTACGGAGATGGGTTACAGTTTTTGAGAAAAGAATAGTTTTGAAAAGATTTGTTTTACTGACCCACTCAACTTTGTTTTTCGCCCCTCCAGGTATTAAGTAGTGTTCGTTGGTGGCATACGAGGATCTCCCGGACGTTCTGACAGAATTCACTCATGTAGGACCACCTTCGGGTGTCAATTGCAATTAGTACTTTCTGCTTGACTGCACATAGTCGTTTATGCTCTGAATTTGTATAAGCACTATAAACTCTCGCACTAGCACACTTTCTTTTATTGGATTACTAGCGGCTTGGTTTTATTTGGTTCGTATCTTTCTAATCAATCTTGCTTCCGCCCTGTGCATATGGTTACATCACGCTCACGTGACGGCCAGCATGCCCCACTTTCGGGTCGGGGTATGTCAAATGCAACATTTTCATTTCCTTTTTGTATCCATAGAATTAATTTAAATAGAGCTGAATGAAATGAAAATCCAATTCTCATTTAAAGAGACAAAACTATTTTGTTCTCATCTAATTTGGGCCAAAAAGCAATAACCTCAGCCATTGGGCTATATTGCAAAACATAAACTTTTGGGGTCACTTTGTAAGAACACAAAAGTCCACTACTTCATGTAATTACAACTAGAACCCAAAAATTTCAACAAATGCAAAAACTTCATTAAAGGAGCAAAACAATTTGTCCTTTAGTGATTTTGGGCCTTTACGTAAAAACATAAACTTTCGGGTCAATGTACAAATACACAAAAGTATCAAAACTTTATGTAATTGTATAAAAGCCCCAAAAGTACCCTACCTTAATAGGGTGGCCGGTTGGTGAGAGTGTTTATGGTATGTGTAAGTTGATGTGCAGGTTTGAAAAGGTGATGGAAATGTGTAAGTGATAGGTATGGTGTGAATAGTAAAATAGGTGTGGGTGTGTAAGAAAAGTACCAATCACTTATTTGAAAAACAATCATACCATCCATCACTAACAAAAATAAATAACAACCAAACACCTTTTTGAATCAAAATTCCCAGCCTTTTTGTTCTTGCCAAGAACATAGCAAGAACTATGAAGAACATCCATGAAAACCCATAAGAGCTCTATGAACATTTTTCACCCAAAAACTCTCAAACTTAAGGGAAATAACATATTACCATATTAGGGTACATAGGGGTTCCTAATGTCACTTTAAAACACTTTTAACAAGACAAACATGAACCCAAAAATCCACCCCTTGGATTTGGCCGAATTTCCTCAAAAACGTGGCACCAAATTTTAGCTCCAAAATTCATGCTCATATGAACTACATCTACAACCTTTGAGATGGTAAATTTTCTAACAAAATTTACATTCAAAGAAGCAAGAATAAAGCTTGTAACAATTACAACATTCAAATCACAAACTATGAACTACAAAACCCAAAAGGATTCACCAACTACTAGACCTAGGCTGTTGATACCACTTGAAGGAAAGTTTGTGAAAAACAAGTTCATTTGAGCAACATCAACAACATGCAATTAACAATTAAAGGCGGAATCATGTTATATGCACTCAAAAACAAAACTTAACCCATGAAATTCAAAGCCTAGTAGATAGGTGAACCAAGACTTAACTCAAGAACAAAGTGAGTTGAGAAATCTTATACCTTTGTTGATTCCTCTTTGCATAAGAAAAGGCTAATCACGCAAGGAGAGGGCCTTCATTCCTTGCTTCTTAGCTCCATGGATTTCTTGGAGGAGGATGGTGGAAAGGATTCTCCAAGTTCCCAAAGTAGAGAACCCCTAATTTTTCCACACCAAGGAGAGCTTTGAGGAGGAGATGAGTGACCTAGAGGAACTGAGATTGCTAGCTAATCTTCCTCTAGGGTGGCCGGCCTCTTAGAGAGAAAAGAGAGCTTGTGTACTCATCTTTTCTCCAAAAGAAAATCCTAACAAAGAAAAGGCTATAAAGTGACATTTATACCTACCTTCATTGGAGTGGCAAACTTGTAATAAGTCCAAAACCTACTCCATTCTCTATCTGGCCGGCCTTAAGGGTTTATAGGACTATTTGGGCCCTTATGTATTTTATTAATTAAGTTGTCATACAACTTAAGTCAATGGGCTTGACGTTTGAAGCCCATTGGGCCTTAAGGCCCAAAACTAACCCGAGGTCTATAACGAACTTATTCATTTGATTAATTAACATATTAATTAATCCTAGCCATAAATAATTAAACCATTTAATTATCCTTACTCATCTCCATTATTTCTTCAATCTCTACCTTACTCGGTTTACGATCCATTAGGTTCCTTTTAGCGAGGCAGTGGGCAATTAGAACTCTTTCGAATCGATTGTGAATTGAAACCTACTTTCAATTCTCCCTTTAGTGATTATTCACTTTTCAGGCAGCCACAAACCATGAGTGACGACTAACAGGATGTCATGGCTACCCAAGCTAATCAGAAGAGGTGGAGAACCTATTTAGTTTAGGATTACAATGCAATACGGTCTTTCTCTAATACAATACTCTTGACCACATTGTTTGGTTTAATAGTTTATTCATGTCTACTATCAAATGTGATTCATTTACTTATATGATTACTTTGAATGTGATTTGGAACGTCTTTCCAAATCTCATTCATACTCTGGCCAGAGATTCTTAATCTTATCATAGAGTATTCTCCCTCAAACGGTTTGAAGGTTAGAGATCCCTTGTTGCACATTCACTTACCTCCATGGCTAAGTGACTTAACCCCAACTATGTCGTGGACACCCTTTGATGGAGTGACTTTGACATAGTCAAAATCAAGGACCTAACCATAAGACAACTATGATGCCTCAGGTCAAATGACTACTTTGCATTATCCCAACCATGAGTTCTCATTCATAGTGTTCAGTGAACTCATTCTCTATTGAGCACCTACATGCTTGTCTTGGTGTCAGTCACACCAATGACTCGAGACCAGTCACTCTCCCTAGGAGAAGACATAGCACGTACTGATCTTAGTGGACTGTTAATGCCCAATTGGCAATCCTATGATCAGGAACGTTTAGGATATGTATACGAAAGAGAACGGTCTCATGAACCTAACTTCTTTCGATTACATTCTCCTAATTACATATTCCTTGGACTTATCCTTTAAACATATAACATTTATATGAGACAGCTTTAAACAATAATCTCTGCCCTTTATGTATATTAAACTAGATTAGCTTAATATGTGAAATGTCCGTAAAGTATCATCATATGATTGGCTTTTAGGGCACATTTCCAACAGATCCCTGATGCAATACTTATGGTCTCAAAACCATACCAATGATTTGATTCTCCTTCCCAAAGATATGTAGGCAATCCAATTCAGATTTAATCACACTCCTTTGTCAACAACCCTTTTTCCTTTATCAATAATGATCAATATATGTTCCTTCTTTCTTTCCTTTTCCTTTCAGTGCTGCAGGGAATACTTTATTCACTTAAGCAACACATAATTTTGAAAATTCTCATGATCAAAAGTCTAAAATTCAAAATAATAATGTTAGAAGTGTTTCTTTTAGCCCATTCGGTATTGTTTGGTTAGCAGCTTGAGATGCTTGAGTCATAATAACTGTGGTTACGATTGGCAGGCTACAAAGACGGGATATGACCCTCTCATCTAAAAGTTCAGAGAATCATTTGTCCTATGTAAAGATTATATGTCGGTTATAACATTCAAACTTGGCCCCTACGTTATTCGAGATAATAGTCGAAAGGGCGATTTGAAAATCAACTGATGATGGCTCTAAACTTTGACCCTGAGTATGACTACGTCCATCCTGAACCAACATATTAAGTCAAGTATATTCTACGCCACCATGTGTTAAGCAAGTCTGAAGGGGGCATCCAAACTCCCAAACTAGGCAATCCCTAAGAGGAGTTTTATTCCAAAGGATCTCCGATAAACAGAAAGTTCTTTAGCCAAGTTAGTTAAGGTAATACGATCAAAAACACTCAAATTCGATGCATAGAGTCTACCAAAAGGATTCTAAAGGTTTTTCTAACTTGCATGCAGTCGACCAAGTCTCCAAAAAACTTTCTTTAAGATTCACTGAAGACGAACAAACAATTTGAACTAAGAGAAAATCCTTCTTAACATCACATTGCAAGTATCAAAATCCTTGATCTGGAAGTTGGGCAAGGTAGGAAGATAAAAACATTTTGAGTTATGCTAGGTACAATCCAAGACTTTCTCAATCTTGATCTGATAAATGGATTTTTTCAAGTACAGAGCAAAAGTTTTCCATGGGTTTAACCTAGTAGTAGAGTAAGGTGGTAATTCGATTATCGTGACGGAAATCTTTATAAGTACTAATTTTGGGAGCTGACATTTTCCAAACCAATGTCAAAAGGGGCTTCAAGCTCTATCCAAGGCCTATAAGCTTACTCATGTTTTGCTCAGTCACTCATTTCTCTATAAGTTTGTTTACATCGTAAAGATTTACAGGATTAGGGATGGGAAAGATTTATCAGATCAAAGTCTCATGAATAGAGCAAGAAAGGTACAACTATTTGGGGGAGACAAGCTTTTACCCTTGGCATGTGAACTTTCCTACAAATAGAATTTGACGGGGATCACCAACATTCACTAGGTTCAATTGTCGCCAAACATCTCTCTTGAGAAAAGATGAACAAGGCTCCAATGAAAAAGAACCTCCTCAAGAATATCCTTACTCTCTTAAAGTTGAACCTATTTTCGAAGGATGTAAGGAGGATGTTTCATATGGGAGGGCGAAAGCTAAATGTTATGGAACATGTTGCAAGAAGCAAAAGAAGCTATTACCAGATCATAATTCATCTTAGCCTTGGCTAATGTTCTTGACAATGACAAGTCTAGATTAAATAGGTTTCTTGGTTGGAAATCTTAATCATCGAAGGATCAAAGAGAAAACTGGGTTTGGGAAGAGGATCATGATGCAAATGAAGAGATTTCATTGAGTGCCTAGAAGGATAAAAAAATCTCATTGTTCAATCTAAAGAGTGTCGCATGGAGATTTGTATGTTCAAAAAATGAAGCTACTTAAAGATGCAAACGACCGCCCCTTGCAAAATGTGCACATGTAACACTCTTCTTCTTGCAACCTTTATATCACGATTCTTGAGACAACACATCTAAATTCAAAACATTTCATCTACATTGTTATACCGGATTGCTATGTGAAGCTTGAAGAATAAACGGTATATATTCTAGCTTATTTCGAAAGGCGGGGTATTTGGATAACTATCTATCCTCAAGGGGAACAAGTTCCTTTCAAATACAGTTAAGGGCAATTGTAGGATCATGATTTTCTAGGGTAGGAGTAAGGATTGTCGGAATATAAATATCTCAAAATTCCTTTGTGGTGCTAGTTTACCATAGTAATAGTGCCACCATTATCCGGCTTTGAGGCAGTGGGTGAAGTCTAGCAACTTCGCTCAGATTGACCATGCTTGTTTTGCAAGACACGGGGACCTGATCCAATATCGAATCAACCAAGTTTCCTATATTCTTAGAGTTCCTAAAATCTATGAATTGGCATGCGCCGCAAGTAATCACACTTAAAACAATGCAATATCTACTCCCAGATATCATATGGGATTCTCCTGACTTAATATAGGATTAAGGGTTTCTATCCCGACTGGTTTAAATACACCATTCTAGGGTTCATTTTTGGTAACATAATCATCGCACTCTAATTCTCTTACCCACTACTTGAGTCTTATACTTGCTTACTAACTTGAGCCTTGGTCGGCAAAGCCATATTCTCACCTCCTCCTCTGCGATCTTTGGCTTGGTCACGATTGTTTGCTCTCTTACAAGTTATTCAGCTTTGTACATGTTTATCACATGCGGTGGTGCACGAATTTGGTTCTAACAGTTAGGGTTTCAATGTTTTTTTTACTAACCAGGCTCTGGTGCGAAGTCAATTTAAAGAATAATGATTCTATTCTTCTCACAAGGAGGTGATATATATGCAATGGAAGGCAATACAATCTCCAACAACAAAGGAGATAAAACCAATTACAAGAATTACTGCTATAACTAGGAATCCTAAATATATAAAAGTGAACATTTCCTATAAAAGAAAGGGGGGGGGGGGGGAGCTCAATTTATTTCCCGCACAAAAGCTTCAAAATTAATGGACCAATCTTACACCTTAGGGTGTATTTTCTAACATCCCTCCACTAAGACCATCTCTAACCCTTTGATTAAAAGCTAAAAATTTTAACCCAAAAATAAATTTCTGCTCCAACGGTGCTGAGTTAAATTTTTAGCCCGAGATTATTAAATAATGAATTTAGGCTAAATTTTTTTATAGTAACTTTTTTTTAAAAAAAAAAAAATCTATGCAAAGTATCTTAATTGATTTTTATGAACATTTTAACCTAAAAATATTTAGATTTCGATAAATATTGAAAAATTACTAAACCGACCCCTAACACTCATGGAACACTATGAAAGAATATGAAACATAATTAAAAAAAATTATTGTTTTAGCCATTGGATTTAATTTTGGGTCATTAGATTTTATCATATTGGATCTCAGCTGCTGGATTTAATATATTTTTAAATTAGATTAAAAATAAAAAATTTGAATATGGACTGTAGATCAACCAATGGTTAAAATCGGCAACAAGATCATAAATAGAGCCATTGGGCTCCAACTATTAGCCGGCAGCTGCCCTAGCATTGGGTCCCCCTATTGTCGAGCACTGAAGGTTGCCCAATGCATTGGGCTAGTGCATGCATCCAAAGGCCGCACTTCCTCTTTGTTTTTTCCTAGCGTGTATACACGTAGAGGTGGGTCAGGCCATTTTCCTTGGCTGGTTTCTTGGGTTAAATTTGCCTCAAAACTGATTTTAGGCAGAAATATTAGAGCAACTTTTGGGTGGTTTAAAACCTAAATTTTAGGTTTTAACCCAAGACTTGAAGTAGGTCTTATATTAGGTGCAGAACTTAGATACAAACCTTGTGTGCAGATGAGAATCAGATGGTCTTGATTTACTAAGCACACAGTAGAACCAGGTTGGTGTGACCCGGTATAATTTAATTTTTTTTAATTTTTTTCTTCACTGGGTATTTTTCATTTGGAGGGAAAAAGAGGAGGGGGTTGAGTTCACGCTTTCAAGAGGGAAAGAGATGAACAAGAAACGAGTTGGAGTGAGGAATAGATTTTGAGATGAATTTAAGCTGTGTTGCACTGTGACCCAATCATCTCATACCTTTAAATTATTTTTCTTCACTAGTATCTTGTTGTCAAAGAGAAAGGGGGGTAGCCAAGGTAGTATTGGAGCGCTAAAGAGGGAAAGAGAGGTTGAGAAAGGGTGTTGGGCTGAGGAACTGATTTTAGCTGGATTGAAGCTACATTGTGACTGTGACCCGGTAATCTTATACCTTTTTTTTTGTTCACTAGTGTGTTTTTGTCGCCAAGAGAGGGAGACATTAGCATTGACTTCACCAAGAAAGAGACGCAGATAGAAGGAGGTGGTGAAGGGCGTCATGGCTCGATTTCATGTGGGTTGAAGTTGTTCTTGTGTTGGAGTTGACAATCGTGGTACATTTAGAAATCCATTTCCATTCCATTTCTTTTTTTATAATTCTGGGAGTTTACTTTGTTGAAATCATGAAATTGGATTTAGATATATAAGTGAAAAACTTGCGTTGGGTTGTGATAAGTTATGTTGTAGTTGTGTAGATTTGTAGCAGGTAGACATAGAAGTGTAATTCGATGGGGAAAGAGTTAGAAATGGACTAAACTATAAGGAAAAAGAGGATATAGATGCAAGGGATCAATGTGGTGTAGGGGATCAATCTGGTGCAGGTAGGGTTGAATTAAATTTTCTAACAGTAAACGATGAGTTAAAACCAAAATATGGAGGTTGAGTCATTGGATGAAGGATATGCTTTTTGCAACAGTTATGGACTTGCAGCGAGGTTTAGGATTCGGGACCATAGTAGTAAAAAGTCCAGTGATGGTGATTGTTGGTTATGGAAAGAAAACAAAAAGAAATGTCAAGAAAAGGGTGGATGCTAATCCCAAACCTAATATGAAAGGTAGAAGGATAGATGCTAGAATTGAGTGCAAGGCAAAAATTGCGCTGAATAAGGGAATTGGTTATGAAACATTTGTTATAACAGTTTTCAATGAAAGACACAACCACTGAAGGAAAAAATTTGTCCTAGCTAAGAACATGTGAGAACATTTGAACACATATGCAAACTAATAACACTTTAAGGTAGGCATGCATTCAAAAACAATTCTAAAACCCATGACTTTCAAAGCCTAGAGAATGGTGAACCATAATACTCTTTAACAACATTAAAGAGAAGGAAGGATTTGAGATTCATTACCCTTGAAGCTCATCCTTGTTTACACAAGGGATTAACCCAAGTGGAGGGCCTTCAAGTCACCTCCTAGCTCCTTGGATCTTCCTTGTGATTTTCTTCTTTGTTGATGCTCCTTTGCTCCTTGAGGATATGAGGAAAGGATCTCCAAGAACACTAAAGATTTGGTGTCTCTAAGTCAACACACCAAGGATGTGGTGTGAAGAGAAGATGGACGACTTAGAGATTTTTTGATGCTAGTAAAAAACCCCTAAGTTGGCCAGCCTCTTTGGAGAAAAAGAGAGAAAATGTTTCTCCTCTTTGCCTCAAGAAAACCCTAGTGAGAGAATGGCTATAAAGTTGCCTTTATACCACCTCACATTTTAGTGGCAAACTTGAAATTAACTCAAGTTTGTTACCCTTTCACCCTAGTTTTGGCTTTGATTTTGAGTTAATTTCCATTTAGTTTTTAGTTGTCATACAACCTAAACTCAATGGGCCTTTTGGACCAAAAACCCTTTTGGGCCCCGAAACCCAAAACCAACTTAAAAGCCTAATACAAACCTTTCGTATAACTAATTAACTAATTAATTAATCTTGACCATCCTCAATTAAACCATTTAATTGCTTATCCATCTCTTTTGTATCTTCACATTCATCCTTACTCGGTGTACGATCCATTAGGTTCCATTTAGCGAGGTAGTGGGCGATTGTTACTCTTAACGATCGATTGTGAATTGAAACTACATTTCAATTCTCCCTTTGATGAAGATTAGTGTTTGCTAATCCTCAGGGCTTCCACAAACCATGAGTGACACCTAGCAGTATGTCATGGCTACCCAACCTAAGTAGAAGTGGTTGGAAAACCTATCCAGTTACAACTACAACGCAATACGGTCCTTCTCTAATACAATACTCTCGATCACATTGTTTAAGTGATAGAGTTTGTTTCATGTCTACTATCCAATGTGATACTTCTCTATATGATTCAATTGAATATGATTTGGAACAAACTTCCTAAGTCATATTCATATGCTTTGGCTAAAGACTCTCGAATCATATCTCAGAGTATTCTCCTTCCACCATGGAAGGTTAAAGATCCCTTGTTGTGCATTCATATGCCTACATGACTAGATAGCTTGACCCCAATGATGTCGTGGACATTCTCAATGGAATGCCTTTGACATGATCAAAGATCAAGGACCCAACCATTAGACATCTATGATGCCTCAGGTCAAATGACTACTTTGCATATTGCAACTTACGAGTTCTTACATGACATGTATGTTCGAACTCCTTTTGATCGTAGTTCAGTGTACTCAATTACCTTTTGAGCACCTATGTGTTTGTCTCAGTGTCCAACACTAAATGACTTGAGACTAGTCGTACTCACGCTTGAGTTAACATAACACATACTAACCTTAGCGGATTGTCAATGCCCAATTGGAAATCCTATGGCTAAGAACGTTTCAAGAATGAACACAAGAGAAAGGTCTCGTTAATCCAACTCACTTAGATCACTTCTCTCTTAGATTAAATACATTCCTTGGATTCCCTTATTGCTTAAACACATAATACAATAAATAGTGAATAACAATAAGCTTTGCCCTCTATTAAACATTTTATAGTTTGACACAATAAGTATTCCAAAAGCTATTACACCAAATGAGTGGCTTTGTGGGCATACTTCCAACAATCTCCCACTTGCACTCAAAGCCACTTTCCCATGTATCTAATACCCATCTTTTCCATATGGCGGTCAAGTTGGACTTGAGACATTGGCTTCGTAAGTGGATCTGCTACGTTATCGGCTAAGGCAACCTTGAGGATGTTAACCTTCCCCTCAGCAGCATATCTTCTAATGATATTAAAGCGTCTGTCAAAATGCTTGTTCTTTTGATGAGCCTTGGGTTCCTTGGCTTGAGCTATCGCCCCACTATTATCACAGTACAAAGTTACTGGTGATGTAATGGTTGGAACCACTCAAAGTTCAGTAATGAACTTCTTCATCCAGAACGCTTCTTTGCCGGCTTCATCTGCAGCGACATATTCAGCCTCTATCGTGGAATAAAAAATTACATCTTGTTTCTTGCTTTTCCAGCTGACAGTACCACCATTCAGAGAGAACACATATCCGGAGTTGGAACTCCTATCGTCGACGTCAGATTGGAAATCTGCGTCTGTATAGGCTTCCACTCTCAACTCTGTTGCTCCTCCATAAACGAGGAACATGTCCTTAGTTCTTCTTAAGTACTTAAGGACGATCTTGACAGCTGCCCAGTGTTTTGATCCTGGGTTAGATTGATATCGACTAGTAATACTCACAGCATATGCGATATCTGGCCTTGTGCATATCATGGCATACATGAGACTTCCTATGGCGGAAGCATAAGGAATCCTGCTCATTTGCCGTATCTTTTCAGGATTTTTCGGTCCCATGAATTTAGAAAGGTGAATTCCATGTCTCACAGGAAGAAGACCTTTCTTCGATTGTTCCATCTGGAACCTACTTAGCACCTTGTCTATGTACAAAGATTGGGATAATCCAATTAATTTTCTGGATCTATCACGATAGAGCTTTATTGACGGGATTTTAAAACCGCACAAATTTAACCCTCTTTTTGACAGATGTAGTATAGGTGTAAGTAGGGTATCGTTCTAGGCCGGGGATTAGGAGGGATTGCTAATCTACTCTAAATTAATTTAAAAATATTAAATAAGACTTAAAAACACAAAACTAGGCTAAAAACTCTAATAACTCGAAACACACTTAAAATGACTCAAAATAATAAAAACAATCAAATTAACTCAATCTAGACACTAAGAATTAAAATGGACGAAATTAAAATTAAAAGATTAAAAATAATGAAAAACTAACTAAATAATATAATATAATAATGGGGGGGGGATTGATTTTGGTTTTGACGAAATAAATTAAACTTAAATAAATTACAAATTGACAAAAACATAAAATTAAAAATGAACGGATAGGCGACGGATTGGCTAGAGGGTTTTTCTCCACACATGACACAAATGTAACCTAAATTGACCTTCAATTGTTATTTCAATAAATTGTAAATCTCAATACTCCAGATTAACCGTGAACAGCACTTTTTTAATCTTCAAGTTTTCTTTAAGTTATTAAATTGGATGAACAGCATACAACAATTTAACACATTCTCTAAAAGTCCCCTACGTGAAAAGCACAATAGAGATACAATCAAAGATCATTAAACTTTGTGAAAACTATAAGCACTGACGAGGCATTCGTAACTATGAAAAGCATGATACTCCTGCCAAGAATTTACTTAACGCGATTGTGGATAACAACCTTCACTACTCATGAATATAAGTTCATAACGATTAGGTGAAATTCACTTATATTCTAGCATCAAATTCATGCATGTAAATTAAGTATGCATTCTTAATCGACAAACACAAATAAGTTATCAATCAAGCAGTTAAGCAAATTAAATCACAACTCAGAAATCACAACTGAAGGTATCAATTCAAATTACAAATATATCCATGGTTTTGAATTAACCTCTAGCCAAAATAAACTAATTACACATTATTTATAAATTAAAACATAAATAAAAACAAAAGTTTGGAGGAATAAACCAAAATGGGGATAAGGGTTTATGTGCTTCTCCCGTGCGCTGGTTTCGGTGCTCTGGCTTCACGCTGCTCTTGGCAGCTTCCCGTGAGCTATGCTTCTGTTTTTCTGCCCAGCTACTCCGAGGCAGCTTCTCCTCCGTGAGCTTTGCAGCGCTCTTCTCAGCTGCCACCTGGCAGCTTCTGTCCGTGCCTTCAGCTGCCTTCGCAGCTTGTGCTCTTCCTGTCGTCGCTCCCAAGCGCTGCCTCCTGGCAGCTCACGCTGCCTTTTTTAACTCCCCCAAAGCTGCCTTCTAACTTCAAGGCTCCACTCCCTTCAATTTCTGATCTCCTCCTTTCTTTTTCTAATTGTCTTTTTTCGATCGGATTCTTACTGGCAGCTTTGCTGCCTTATTCTCCTTGGCCCTCGGTGAGGCAGCCCTCTTCTTTATTCTTTTTTTTTATTTTTCTCTTTTGTTTTTCTGGCTGCTCGCTAAGGCAGCTTCTGGCAGCCCCCCTCAAAAACCAGCGCCTCACATCTCTTTTAAAACCAAGGGCCAGCGCCCTTTATTGACTGCCCACTGTCTTCCACTCTTTCAGATGCCATCCCACCTTCTTTTTCCAGCTTTTGTTTCTATTATTTCCCACCGAAAGTTCCACAAACATTATAAATATATAAATATATTAATATATAAATATAATAATATATTAATATATAAATATATAAATATAATACTTTCTTATATTTATTAACCAAATAGAGAGGGCAAAGCAGTTTTGACGATTTTATTACTAAAAATTTCACTTATTCTATTTTTATTTTCTTAACTAGATAAATTCTTATAAAACACAAAATCAACGTAAATAGCTCAAAATATAAAGAACTAACTAAGAAAAGACGAGCGAATTTGATATAAAAATATATATAAATATGATCCGATCAAATACCCCCACACTTAGCTTTTGGTAGTCCTCGAGCAAAACAAAGAAAACAGAAAAAATAATAACATGAAAAACATTAGCTTCCCCCTATTTGACCCTCATAGGATTTAATTCAAGAACATAATTCAGCAAGAACCATAGCTAACACCAAACAAGCTAATTCAAGCTCATCTTCCTTATTCAAATATTAGCAGTAATCTTTAAATCATCCTTGAAGTGTAGTGTGTGAGATAGCCATGCTAATGCAATTTCAAGTTTTTATTTTTTAAAATCATCATATGCAAACCAGCAACCTTCTCACGGGATATGCACTCAATCACATATGTGTTTAGTTTTAATGTGTTTCGCTCAAAGAAACAAATGTGAAAGATCTACCATAAGCTTGCATAAAAATCACTTCTCCTCAGTCATAATTGCAAAACTTAAATCAAGAGGACTTTTATTGGATGTAATGAGGCTTAGGGATAGGGCTATTGAAACGAAAGAATAGGAAAACACAAGTTCTAAGCTATATTGCAAGCAATTCTTTTGTTGAGATTTATAAGAACTCAAGCTTCCAACGATTCTTTTAACACCTCCAACTACACCCTTAAACTGAAACTTTAAAAACTTTTTTTTTATTTTTTATTTTCTTCGTATACAATCTTTCTTTTCTTTTTTTTTTTTTTTTTTTTTTTTTTTCTAAAACAAACATGAATACCCCCACACTTATTCTTTTGCCAAACTCATTCCAAGTACTTCACAAACATTTCTCATAAAATAGTCTCAAATTGCTCGCTTGGAAAGGGTAAAGAAACATGTTTGAGGTATAAGGGTAGACATATCTGGTGATAAGAAATAAAAGGCTCAACAAATACGGCTCAAATTGGCAATCTAATGATATCATTTTTTTCTTTGGGAAATATGGTTATTTGAGCCATGGTGGTGAACCTAATGCCTCTATCATTTTCAAGTTCATGCAATCAATGACAGATATTTCGAAAGATCGTTACGCAAGTTCTAGAGATGTATCTCACAAAAGTTCATCACACATGAAAGAATAGGAGTGTATGAAAAATGCACACACTTTCAATAGGCTCAAAAACTCACATAGGATGTATATGGTCACTAAATTCACATATGAAGCTTTAAGTCATGCTTTAGTTTCACATCAACAAGGCTATGTGCATTTGGTTTTTCAAGAATAATCAAACATGTACAATACTAACAAGAGAATAAGGAATTTCACATAACACATGTTAACTAAGTTCTTGATCATCATGGTTCAAATTTGATCCAATTATATCATTGGGTCGGGAAACTAACAAAAATCTAATTTAGAACAATAAGGAAAACAAAACAATTATTTTTTTTGGATTTTTAAATTTTCCGAAAAAATTTAATAAATAAAACTAATTAAGAAAACAAAAAGCAAAAACACGGAAACAAATGAAACCAGTTCGAAGTCGAAGGTACAAAAATTTTCAATTTGGGTCATTTTTTATACTCTGATACCCCCACACTTAAACTAGACATTGTCCCCAATGTCATAAAACAAAAATATACAAATAAAAATAAAATGAATAAATAATACGAAACAAAATAAAGAAAAGGGACTGAAAACTTCTCTAATTTGCAGAAAACCAAGCGATGACCCCCAAGCGTAAATTTTGCAATCAACTTCAAGGGAGAAAATAACCAAACGTTCCTGCAAAGAACAGAAATAAACAGTTAAGCACGCAAGAAAAAATAGAAAAATGCAAACGAAAAATAAAAATTGAAAATAAAAGATAATGAAAAGAACTAATAGGCGATCATTGGTCATGATTGTTGATTTTCCACAGCTTTCATCTTGAACTGGATGGGCCTCCTTCTGGCAAGTGCTCCTCAGCTTAGTTGAGGATGAATCAGCACGCTGTCTCCACATGCTTCAAGTAGTCCGGTCTCCACGCAGGTGTGGCATCTTCTTGAACTCTTGGATCAACCCAGACTCATCTGCTCTTGGGTGCACCTCAGACTCCTCCTGCTTCGTCTGTGAGGTACTTTTGTTTTTGAAGAAGTACCTCAACACAGATTTATTTTTGAAGTGGGCTGGGAGGGGTCTGAGATGAGTACTCGAGAGCAAGACTAGGTAAGCAATCAGGATCTCACTTTCTCCATGTTCTTCAGATGAAAGTGAGGAGAAAGCGTGATTTGAGATACTTTTGCTTTTAACCTTTTTGATATGAAATACTTTTGCTCTGGATGATTTGTTTTCTGGGGTGATCCAAGGGATGAAGAACACTGAGTAACTCGAAAGCTTTCTTTGGGAAAACATTGTCGGAGATGAAGAGAGGTTGAGAGGTTGAGAGGGTGTGAAGGTGTGCCTTTGATGTGGAAGGCGAAGGTCGAGACTTATAGAAAATTTTCTTCCTCAACCGGAACTATTCCCTCACTATTTGTCGGCAGCCGGTGGATGGATGAACAGTGCCCGTTACGCGCTTTCTGACAAATGTAGTATAGGTGTAAGTAGGGTATCGTTCTAGGCCGGGGATTAGGAGGGATTGCTAATCTACTCTAAATTAATTTAAAAATATTAAATAAGACTTAAAAACACAAAACTAGGCTAAAAACTCTAATAACTCGAAACACACTTAAAATGACTCAAAATAATAAAAACAATCAAATTAACTCAATCTAGACACTAAGAATTAAAATGGACGAAATTAAAATTAAAAGATTAAAAATAATGAAAAACTAACTAAATAATATAATATAATAATGGGGGGGGATTGATTTTGGTTTTGACGAAATAAATTAAACTTAAATAAATTACAAATTGACAAAAACATAAAATTAAAAATGAACGGATAGGCGACGGATTGGCTAGAGGGTTTTTCTCCACACATGACACAAATGTAACCTAAATTGACCTTCAGTTGTTCTTTCAATAAATTGTAAATCTCAATACTCCAGATTAACCGTGAACAGCACTTTTTTAATCTTCAAGTTTTCTTTAAGTTATTAAATTGGATGAACAGCATACAACAATTTAACACATTCTCTAAAAGTCCCCTACGTGAAAAGCACAATAGAGATACAATCAAAGATCATTAAACTTTGTGAAAACTATAAGCACTGACGAGGCATTCGTAACTATGAAAAGCATGATACTCCTGCCAAGAATTTACTTAACGCGATTGTGGATAACAACCTTCACTACTCATGAATATAAGTTCATAACGATTAGGTGAAATTCACTTATATTCTAGCATCAAATTCATGCATGTAAATTAAGTATGCATTCTTAATCGACAAACACAAATAAGTTATCAATCAAGCAGTTAAGCAAATTCAATCACAACTCAGAAATCACAAATGAAGGTATCAATTCAAATTACAAATATATCCATGGCTTTGATTTAACCTCTAGCCAAAATAAAATAATTACACATTATTTATAAATTAAAACATAAATAAAAACAAAAGTTTGGAGGAATAAACCAAAATGGGGATAAGGGTTTCTGTGCTTCTCCCGTGCGCTGGTTTCGGTGCTCTGGCTTCACGCTGCTCTTGGCAGCTTTCCGTGAGCTATGCTTCTGTTTTTCTGCCCAGCTGCTCCGAGGCAGCTTCTCCTCCGTGAGCTTTGCAGCGCTCTTCTCAGCTGCCACCTGGCAGCTTCTGTCCGTGCCTTCAGCTGCCTTCGCAGCTTGTGCTCTTCCTGTCGTCGCTCCCAAGCGCTGCCTCCTGGCAGCTCACGCTGCCTTTTTTAACTCCCCCAAAGCTGCCTTCTAACTTCAAGGCCCCACTCCCTTCAATTTCTGATCTCCTCCTTTCTTTTTCTAATTGTCTTTTTTCGATCGGATTCTTACTGGCAGCTTTGCTGCCTTATTCTCCTTGGCCCTCGGTGAGGCAGCCCTCTTCTTTATTCTTTTTTTTTTATTTTTCTCTTTTGTTTTTCTGGCTGCTCGCTAAGGCAGCTTCTGGCAGCCCCCCTCAAAAACCAGCGCCTCACATCTCTTTTAAAACCAAGGGCCAGCGCCCTTTATTGACTGCCCACTGTCTTCCACTCTTTCAGATGCCATCCCACCTTCTTTTTCTAGCTTTTGTTTCTATTATTTCCCACCGAAAGTTCCACAAACATTATAAATATATAAATATATTAATATATATATATATATATATTAATATATAAATATAATAATATATTAATATATAAATATATAAATATAATACTTTCTTATATTTATTAACCAAATAGAGAGGGCAAAGCAGTTTTGACGATTTTATTACTAAAAATTTCACTTATTCTATTTTTATTTTCTTAACTAGATAAATTCTTATAAAACACAAAATCAACGTAAATAGCTCAAAATATAACGAACTAACTAAGAAAAGACGAGCGAATTTGATATAAAAATATATATAAATATGATCCGATCATTTATCCCAAGCACATAAGATGCATCTCCCAAATCTTTCATGTGGAAGGTTTTGGACAACCACACTTTTACAGAAGAAAGTACTGCAGTGTCATTCCTGAATAGTAATATGTCATCTACGTATAACACTAGGAATACTACTGCATCCCCAACAACCTTTTGATAAACACAATTGTCGTCTTCATTTTTAGTAAAACCAAACGTTTTGATTTCAGTGTCAAAACGAATATTCCAACTCCTGGAGTCCTGCTTAAGTCCATAAATGGACATCTGAAGCTTGCATACCTTAGTCTTTTCAGACTTGGACACGAAACCTTCGAGTTGAGTCATATAGAGCTCTTCCTCTAGGTAGCCATTCAGAAAGGCCGTCTTCACGTCCATTTGCCATATCTCATAATCATGGTATGCAGCTATAGTAAGCAAAATCCGAATGGACTTAATCATAGCTACATGTGAGAAGGTTTCTTCATAGTCAATCCCTTCTCGTTGCCTGTAACCCTTGGCTACTAGTCTAGCCTTATAAGTCTCCACGTTCCCATCACCGCCTATCTTCCTCTTGAAGACCCATTTGTTTCCAATAGGTACTATACCTTCTAGAGGGTCTATTAGAGTCCAGACCTGATTTTGATACATGGAATCCATCTCGGATTTCATGGCCTCTTGCCATCTCTTTGAATCAATGTCGGACATTGCTTCAGTGTAGTCTCTAGGGTCCTCCTTTGTGTCATTGTCACCTAAGAGGTGCAATTCCCCAAAGTCATTATCCAAGCCATACCTCTGAGGTGGCCTGCTGACCCTTTCAAATCTACGTGGAGCTAGGGGTTCAGGAACATGGTTGTCCGTCTGTTGAATGCTTGTTTGTGGTTCATTAGGAATTTCCTTTAATTCTATGGTTTTCTTGCTACTTCCATTGAGAACGAATTCGTCCTCAAGGAACATAGCAGTTCTGGTGACAAAGTCTTTCTGGTCGTCAGGGTTATAGAATTCATATCCCAAAGTCTGTTTGGAATACCCCACGAAATAGCACTTAACAGACCTTGCTTCAAGCTTGTCTGCTTCAAGTCTTTTTACGTAAGCGGGACAACCCTAAATCTTAATATGATTAAGATTTGTCTTTTTGCCATGCCATATCTCATATGGCATCTGTGGAACTGACTTAGAAGGCACTCTATTTAGCAAATAAGCTCCTGTTTGTAGTGTATATCCCCAGAACGATACTGGTAAGTCAGCAGAACTCATCATAGAACGAACCATGTTCATCAAGGTTCGATTTCTCCGTTCAGAAACTCCGTTATGTTGAGGAGTTCCTGGTGGAGTCCACTGTGATACTATTCCACACTCCTTGAGGTACTCTAGGAATTCATTACTCAGATATTCACCCCCTCGATTCGATCTTAGGGTCTTTATCTGTTACCCAGTTTGGTTCTCCACTTCATTCTTGAACTCTTTGAACTTTTTAAAGGATTCTGACTTGTACTTCATAAGATACACATAGCCAAACCGAAAGTGATCATCGGTGAATGTTATATAGTAGGAGAACCCTCCTCGTGCTGTAGTGGACATAGGTCCACATACATCTGTGTGGATTAACCCTAGTAGTTCTTTGGCTCGCTCTCCTTTCCCAGTGAATGGAGATTTGGACATCTTTCCCAGTAAACAAGATTCACAAGTGCTCATTTGGTCATTACCTAATGAGCTGAAATATCCGTCTTTCGACATCTTGCGAATCTTATCTTGGTTAATATGTCCAAGTTTAAGATGCCAAAGCTTTACTCGGTTAATTTCTTCTCTAGCCCTTTTGGGTTTTGAGGTATTCCTGCTTTCAATACAGTGCATCCCACTATTTGTCTCTAGGTGAAAAAGTCCCTCTATCATATTACCATAAGAGATAATACGACCGTTCAATTATAAAGTGCAACTCATTTTGTCAAACAATACTGAGTGCCCATCTCGTAAAAGCATAGAGATGGAAATCAAATTCTTTATACATGAAGGAAAATATAAACAATTTTTAAGTTCCAAGACTTCCCCAAAGGGTAGTTTAAGCATGTAGGTGCCTATTGCTTTTGCAGAGATTTTAGTGCCGTTCCCAACTCGCACAATCATCTCTCCATTGCGCAGTGTTCTGTTCCCCGTTAGTCCTTGCAACGAATTGCAAATATGTTGACTAGCGCCTGAATCAAATATCCAGGAATTGGAGCTTACTGTAAAAGCACTTTCTATGACAGAAATAGTCCCTTCAAAAGTTCTTGTCATAAGGCTCGCAATGCGCACCCTGTATTTCTTCTTCCAATGTTCATCATTTCCACAATGAAAGCATGTTCCTTTGAATTTTCTTGCCTTCTTCTTATGCAACCTTTTCCTTGTGTTTGCATTCTCACTCCCACTGTCCTTTTTGAAACTTTGTTCAAACTTACAGCACATGTCAATCATCTCGGTAAAAGTATGATCTAATCGATTCACTTTATAGTTTACTATAAACTTAGTGAAATCATCCGAGAGAGATGCAAGGAAAAAGTCTTGGGCCATTTTCCCATCGATGGAAGTTCCTAAACTCTCAAGACCTTGAAAGATCCTTTCCATCTTTTGTCCATGTTTTTGGATTAATGTCCCATTTGCCATTTTGGCATTCAATAGACTACAAACATGTGAGAATCGTACGTTACTTGTCTCAATGTCATGCATCTTATGCAAACTATCAACCATGGCACAAGAAGTGTCCATGTGCTCATGTAGCTTCTTAAGCTCCTCACTAAGTGAAGTGAGGATTAAGCATTTGGCTTGTAAGTCATCCTCAAAGTGTCTAGTAAAATTTTGACACTCCTCCTTTGAAGCTAATTTCGTGGGAGGTACATGAGGAGGGGATTGCTTGAGCACATACAATATGTCATTCATCTTTGAGACATTCTCAATATGGTGAAACCAAGCAAGGAAATGTTGGCCCTAAGGCCTCTTTTGTCAAGTATAATGGTAGGTGTAATTTTAGGCATGTCATTAACTACATAACATAACAGAAATCGTATTAAATTGTTGATTTAAGAACTACTTGATTGGGTTTTAAACCAAATAGTATCACCCACTATTTTTGGCAAATTCCACATCCCTCAATGGAATTCGAGAGTTATGTTGAACTCTTAGCGGGGTATGGGAGGCTCACCATTACCAAGCCCACCTCAGAAGAATATCATATTGGCTAGCAATAATAATGATGAGAGGATAACGCTTTAGCCATTTACAACCTTTTGTAATTACCCATCTAGTTTGGCCTCTAGAGAATGATGCCTCGGAAGAATATCATATTGGCACCATTGCACTTAGTTAAGTCATTCCCACCATGCTAGTTCAAGTAGGGGTTCAAGAATGGCCTCAGAAGAATATCATATTAACCATACTTGTTGCCTACCTTCACTTCATCATATGTTTATAGGCTTCTCCTAAATGTAAGCACATACTTTGTATACCCCAAAACTGGACGAATACGGTGTATGAATGACAAACGATTGGAGCCCACCACGGTGGAAGACCTACGAAGAGATGTTCAAAGCATCTCTCGCTTATCAACTTAATATTCCTTTTGTTGAGGGAGTAGTGTTGGGCTACATCAATTTCATTTTAATCTTATTAAAAGGTCTTGGGATGATTATGAACCGTTTGATTTGATCCAACATGAGCCTTGTGTTGGACCTTGGGTCTAAGGTAGGTAGTTGTTAATCTTAGTTACGCGTTTAATCTAATTAAACCGTCTTCTCCTATTGGGCGTTGGACCCAACTATTCCAATTTGCATACATATAAACAAAAAGGAATACTTGAAATAAAGAGAAGGGCTTATGCCCTTTTACAACACATTGGATGGACTTATGCCCTTTTACAACACATTTGAATTAATCAAATTACATTCAAATCTAAGCAACTTAACCCAAACATTCATAATGTAAAGCGGCCAATCACATAGCTCAATTATCGAGGCATTTGGTTCATAATCACCCTTTTCTTAATCAATCACATTAACTAAGAAAGCAACTTAAACAATTGGTTTCAGATTCATTGAATTGATTTAAATGGAACTAAATGAAATGAATATCCAATTCTTATTAAAGAGGCAAAACCATTTTGTTCTCATCACAATTTGGGCCGAAAAAGCAATGACCACAACTATTGGGCCAAAATGCTAAAACATAAACTTTTGGGGTCACTTTGTAAAAACACAAGAGTCCACAACTGAAGGGAAAATATGAGATTTATGTGGGATTTCTATTGACTAGCATGCATATACAATTCAAAATTTATATACGAAAGCAACGGAAGCATGTTATCAAATAATATCAAAACTCTAGTCATGAAAATCCCCTTCAAGATTCATAGGTTTATTTATGATGCATCAAAAACAATTTATTGAAGAACAAAGTGTAGGAGTAGATTTATACCTCTTGATCTAGACTTTCGACCAAGGATGGACCACCTCCAAGATCTTTGCTCCTCAAACTCCTTGAGCCTAGCCTCCCTCCTTGCGTCCTCCACTTTGTTAAGAATGAGTGCTCCTAGGTTCTCTTCAAGTTTTCAAAAAGAAAACCTCTAAAGATCCTCATCCACTAGTGTAGTGAGAAGGATGAAGGAATAACCAAAAGGGTTGAAATTGATTAGCTAAATCCCCCTTTTGGTGGCCGGCCTCTTTTAGTGTTTAGAGAGATATTTTTGTTCTTTTCTCTTTTGTTCTTTTAACACTTCAAAAAACCCTAATGAAACATTTGCTATAAAGTTCCTTTTATAGCCAAAAGGAAACAAGTCAACATTTGACCTCTCTCCCTCCTTGTGGTCGGCCCCTTTGTGTGTTGTTTGGGCTTTGGGCTTTTATTATTTCAAGTCATCCAATGCTTGAATAAAAGCCCAATGGGTTTAGGCCCAATTAAACCCAAACCTTTCTTAAGCCCAAAACGATCTTTTATCGCTTTTATGATTTCTTTAGACATTCTAAATTAATCACCACACTTAATTATTTCCATCATCCATTAGTTACTCACTACAAGAGTGTATTGGTGAACAACCTTTTAGGTTCTAATTAGCAAGGCAGTGAGGTGATTGGCATCACTCCAATTGATTATATTTAATCCAATCACTTGGTGAATTAAAACTTACTTTTAATTCACCTTCTTCTTTGACGACTACATTTAATCATCTAGAAGAACTCACAAGCCATGAGTGACATCTAAACGTATATCATGGCTACCCAAGCTAATGTAGAAGTTATTCAGAGAACCTATTCAGTTGGAATTACAATGTAATTCGATCCTTCTCTAAAACAATACTCTCAATCACATCACTAGGGTATGGATATACTATGTCAAACCCCTAATGTGATTATGCATTCTTATATGATTCAATTGAGTAATATAGGAACGCTTTCCTTTATTACGCTCGATACTTCGGCCGAAGATTCCCAAATCATATCTTAGAGTATTCATCCTCTCATAACGAGGATTAGAGATCCCTTGTTGCGCATTCACTTGCCTTCATGGCTAAGTGGCTTAACCCCGACTATGCCATGGACACTCGCGGATGGAGTGACTTTGACATAATCAAAGATCAAGTACTTAACCACAAGACAACGACTATGTCTCAGGTCAAAGGATTACTTACATTATACCAACCATTAAAGTTACTTGCTTGACATGTGAGTAGACTTCCATGCAAGTACTCTCGTTCGATTGTGTTCAGTGAACTCATTCCCTTAATGAGCACCTACATACCTGTCTTAGTGTCACTACACCAATGGGATGAGACTTTCCATCCTTCCATTTGAAGCGGACATAGTATGTACCAGTCTATGCATTGTCTGTATCCCTCCGACAATCCAATGACCAGGAACCTTTTTGGACATGATGGTTATGTGAAGAAGGTGTCTGTAGTCTAACATCATTACATTACTTCTTCCATCGATCCATTGTCCATGGATTCACTATTTAGGACATATTTCATTCATTGAGATAGTTCTAATTGCCTTCCGATGTATAAGAGTCATATATATACATCACTTCATTGTCCTGAAAGGTTTCTTCCAAAGATTGACTTTCAGGGCATATTTCCAACAATCTCCCACTTGCACTAAAGTCAATCACTAGTGTATCTTATACATGCTAGTTGAGTGAGCTTATGCTCGTAGATTATCTTGGTTATGTATAAAATCCCCTTTTAATTTTAAAAGGGATTTACTTATCAAATGTTTCCAAAACATTTGATGATGTCTCTTTCTTGTGTTCGAATACTTCGATGAGACCTTGATTCCATGGCTTGAGCTATCGCCCCATTACGTCGTAGTATCCTACTAACGACCTTATGGTTTGGATTCAATCATGGGTTCTAAAAGAACCTTTTTATTCAAAACACCTTAGTGAAGCAGTTTCTAAAACAATATATCGACATATATTTCATTTGTATACTTTATACACACTTTGCTCCAACCTTGAGACCATTGTAGTACAATACTATCAATACTTTCATATGATTAGTACTTCATCCATTATGAAGTTCCATTTGTTAAAATGGGTTATTTTCACTTTGGTTAATAACCTAAGTGAATGCACGATTCCAGAGTCCTACTCTGAAGTTCTTCTCTCAAAAGCAACAATACTCTTAATCAGTTGCTATGGTTCTGATCCTGGGCTATAGTAATATCTTAAAGTGACAACCCTAATGGTTTTTCACCTTCAGATATTATCTCACAAGTCAATACATGTGTCCCTTTTGTGATTTTATGACACATTCATTAAAAGGGACATGAAAGTTATTTTCTATCATATAGAAAAACACCTTCTCAAATCTTCAACATTTGAGATTTAATTTCTCCTTACAACATCCTTGACATAGCCTTGCTATATCAATAAGTCCAATTTCAAGTCAATACTTCAAAATTGACCGTATCATAATTTTGTCATCTTTGAGTAACATTTATGTTTAATCAAGTCTATCAAATAGACTTGATTCATATTTTGTTGCTCAAATTATGACATCACTCCCACTGGCCTTGTTGTAACTTAGCATTCAATCAAAAAACTTAACACTTACATTTTCTTTGATTTGAATGTAAATTGCTCCCACTAACTTGTCTTGGATCTATTGAGAATCATTGAGATCCATTAGCTTATTTGATGATGTCTCAACAATTTTGGGACTATCAACTACTCTAGCTAACACAAGTTATTTAAACGAATCATACACAAAAGAATTCCTTCTTAAGTAATTCCATTTGAAATGTGTGACTTGCTTTATCAAGTCTATTCATTTAAATTATATGGTGTCATACACCATTATTCAAGTTTTAGTCATACTAAGACCTTAATATAGTCATATAAGAATTATCCAAGTCTTTAGTGAAAGCATGGCTTCTACTAAGGATATAGAAACTCAACCATTCCTTCTAGGTGGTTGATATAATTCTTTATCTAAACTACATAGAGCGTTATAGTTACATAAGGTGACGAATTTGGTTTGTCTTGTTGTTAAACTATATGTTGTGACTCATTTTTAAACGATTCCCTTTTGTTTCATCAAAATTTGTCCATATGCTTCGTTATTAGCTTGTTCTCATAAAAGAGAATAATGGACAACTCCCAACATATAACCATTTTATGCTAGGTTGACGAAACCAACATTCAAAGACTATTCTTTAGAATGTTACACAACATAGAATTTTAACATTTTGAAGAGCTTGAGTCTTTTAACAATTAAAATTACAAACTCTTGATAATAGTCAAGTACTATTATTATTTAGACAACTATAAACCAATCATATTCAAGTTTATATCCAATTTCTCACCTCCCACTATTTCTCATGACTTTAATGAGAAATCACTTCATACATTCAAAAATGTATAAACGTGGAGTATACGGGTAGAGGACATTGTGTAGTAGCTTTAAAACCTTTCAAGCTCGTTTGTTTCAATCTTCACTAAGTTAATGTCTCGTTATTAAGTGACTAAAGTCTTTAAACATTTTATAGATTTAGACACTTCTTTCTTGGTTTAATCACTAACACATTTGACATCTTAAAACAATTTTAATAATGCCCAATTACTTGTTCAAAACTACTAATTGCATCAAGAGTGATCTTGATTATTGTGGTTTAAGTGATAACCATATAAGAAACATTTTTCTTATTATTTATATCATTATAATGTGATCTTCCTTTTCTACAAGAAAGGAATCTCTAGACCTTTTGTCAATTCATATAGAATTCTTAGGTAGACAATTGGAACCAAATCTAAAGATTCATTGTATCCTTCTATGTCCATCACGTGAGATCTATCCATAATTGATAAGTCTAAAGTTTGGTTATCACATTACAAAAGTGATATAAATCTTGTATCTCTACTAGGATACAACAAGACAATCTTCAATTCATAACATTACTTTTAAGGAAATAATATACTAGAAGGCATTCATCACATTACATTGATATGATGATTCAAACATTCAAAATGTTTAATACAAAAAGAATTAGCTCTATACATTTAGAGGCTAATTAAATACCTTCATTTAGGCACTGATAGTGGTCTTACATCATATGAAGCCACATAATAAGTTCTTAACAAAATAAGAAAATTTAAAGATTATCTTTAAATGCCTAATAAACTTCCTAAGTATTTAGCAAAAAATATGTGGTGGCCGAACCCTTCTCCACCTTTTCCTTGCTTGGTCTTCTTCTACTTGGCTTCTCCACTTATATACAATTACATAAGTGATTAACCCTTTATATCAAATATAAATATTTAGAAGATCTAACATTTAGAATTGAAGATAAGAACATAAACCATACCTTGTGGCTTGTCCTTGAGAGTTGCAAGGTATAACCTGCAATTCCTCTTCCAATGCCCCTCCTTTCCACAGTGGTGGCAAGTCCCTTTGGGCTCCATTGCCTTCTTTTTCTTCACTCCTCCTTTCGGCTTAGGAGTGGATGACTTCTTCTCCTTCCTTTTGCCTTTGCCTTGCGGCTTAGACTTGGAAGAGGATGGCTTATTGTAGACTACTGCAGAAGTCCCTACAACGTTCTCTTTCTTCATAGTCTTCTCAGCAGTTACTAACATGTTTAGTAACTCAGAGAGAGTACTATCCATCTTATTCATAATTGTAGTTCATTACGAACTGCGAGAATGAATCAGAAAGAGAAGCCAATATAAAGTCTTGGGCCAATTCCCCGTCAAGTGGAGTACCTAGGTTCTCCAGTTGTTCAATGAATCCTATCATCTTCAGTACATGTTGATGCACTGGAGCCCCCTTGACCATCTTGGTCTTCACAAGTTCACAAACAGTGCTAAAGCGACGGTTGCGCGTCCCTTCATCATATAACTCCGTAAGATGGAGTATTATGGAAGATGCACTGTCCATGCCCTTGTGTTGTCTTTGTAGCTCCTCATTCATGGAAGCCAACAGATAGCACTTGGCTTGTGTGTCATCCTCAACGTGCTTGTCATACTTAGCACGTTCATCCTCAGTGGCCTCAGGGCCAAGAGGTATGTGAGGTGGAGCCTTGTCTAGTACGTAAACAATTTTCTCCAATGTTAGGAGAATCTTGACATTACGATACCACGATGGGAAATTGTGCCCCTCTAGGCAATGTTTGTCGAGTATTTTCGCAAGCGTGCTTCCAACCATATCTAAATACATAAACAATAAAATAAATTAGTTTGATTGTTGATTAAGTCACACGATTCGGGTCTTTAAACCGAATGACATCACCCACCATTTTTGGCAAATTCCATATCCCTCAAGATGGAATCCGGGAGATTTCAAAGAAAGCTCCTAGCAGGTTATAGGAGGCTCACTATTACCAAGCCCACCTCACGATGATACGATGTCGGCTAGCAAAAATAATAATGAGAGGGTACACTTACCCATTCACAACAACCTCTTGTGATTACCCATCTTTTTGGACTCTAGAGAATAATGCCTCATGATGATACGATGTTGGCACCATTTCTTCTTAGTTAAGTTCTTATCCACCATGCCGGTTTAGATAGGGGTCCAAGTATAACCTCACGATGATACGATGTTGGCTACACTCGTTGCCTACTTTCACCACATCAAATGTTTTTAAATAGACTCGTCCTGAGTATAAGCATGCACTTTGCACTCCCCCATGATAGGGTGAAGGCGGTGTACAAGTCATAAACAATTGGAGCCTACCATGGCGGAAGGCCACGAAGAAGTGTTCAAAACACCTCTACGCTTTCAACTTAAAATTGTATGTTGGTTGACGGATTTTAAGGTCTCATCAATTTTATTTATTTAATCACATTTAAATAAATTGTGTCCTATTACAACTACTAGTCGAAAGTTAATGAAATTAGTAGCATATGATATCCCCACTATTCGTTTTATAAAACAAATCAATATCAAAACATTTTTCAAAATATTGGAGATATATATAAATACTAATTATATTCATTATAGTTTAGTAGCGTATGATACTCCCCCTATTTGTTTTGAGAAATACAAATCAATATCAAAAACGAATTTTTCAAATATTGGAAGTATCTACTACTACTACGGTTTTTGCAATCCTTTGAATTTGGACTTTATAGTTATCTTAGGCTCTTGGATGACGATGGACTTATTGGGTTATTGCAACAATGAGCCAACATTGTTGAATAAGATCTCGGGGAGGTTGTGTCAATTTAATTACGTGCTTTCAATCCAATTAAAACATTTTTCATTGAGCCATTAGAAATGAAAGACAATCAATCATTGCTAATTAGGACGTTGGACCCATTTAATCTTTATTTCATGTCAAAACCCTCTTTTAAATATGTCTCCTTTACCAATAGTTAAAGAAACTTTAGTCTAGTACTAGAGGGAATCAACTACATTTAAAGAGATTAAGAAGTAATAAGATTTACAAATCGATTTGTATAAATTCCTACAAATTACACATACTAAGAGGGAGAGATAGATTAATGTCAAACATGATAAGGTCCAATTGAAATAGCAATTAAAACACATTCCCAAGGTTCAAACAATTTGAGTTTAGCGCCTTTTCTCATAGCTCAATTATCGTTTAAGGCATAAGTCCATAGTCACCCATTTTCTAACTACTTAATCACATTAAATAATCAAATGGAATGCAACATAAACTATTAGATTTAGTGCATATGGGCATAATTAAATGATGAGTTTAAACAATAAACTAAATTAAAATCAAACATTTCAACTTTTCAAATAGTAGGGGTCTAAATGCAAATAAGAAAAGTTAGGGGTAAAACCGTAAATACTTCAAAAGTAAAACCAAACTTTTTCAAGATTACAAAAGGACCCTCAAGTGGGTAATCCACTAGGGTTGGCCGGCCACATTAATGGAGATGGGAAGTCTCACCCATCTTGCATTAATTCAACATAAAGTAGAAAAAATTAAATTTTGCTTGTAACTTGGTTTTGCTTTAAGGACTTTGGGGAAAAAGTTTGAGGAAAATATCCTAGAGAAGTCTAGGATTGAAATACCTTTTTGGGAAAGATATGGATGATATGAATATCATCCAAATCCATAAAACAATTTATGAACATAAAATAAAACCATTTTCACCAAAAACAAAACCATGAACACCAAGAACAAAACCATGAACACAATTTCAAGGTTTGTATTTTCTTGGTGATTTTTCAAACCCAAAAGAAAAGTGACAAGATCTCTACTCTCTAGCTTCAAAGTGTGTGTGTGATTTAAAATAAAGCACAAATTTTAAATCACACACACACTTTGTTCTAAACTCACTCTTCATTCATGCATCCAAAACACTTTTGCATACATATCTTTCTCAACTATTGATGCACATTTTTCAACACTTGAAAACAAAAGATAAACATACTTTGAATGAAGTAATAATTTGATATACATAAAATTAAAACCCATATGCATAAAATCCAAAAGGACACATCATACATTCATAAACGTTTGGCTCTTGATACCACTTGAAGGGAAAATATGAGATTTATGTGGGATTTCTATTGACCAGCATGCATATACAATTCAAAATTTATATACGAAAGCAACGGAAGCATGTTATCAAATAATATCAAAGCTCTAGTCATGAAAATCCCCTTCAAGATTCATAGGTTTATTTATGATGCATCAAAAACAATTTATTGAAGAACAAAGTGTAGGAGTAGATTTATACCTCTTGATCTAGACTTTAGACCAAGGATGGACCACCTCCAAGATCTTTGCTCCTCAAACTCCTTGAGCCTAGCCTCCCTCCTTGCCTCCTCCACTTTGTTAAGAATGAGTGCTCCTAGGTTCTCTTCAAGTTTTCAAAAAGAAAACCTCTAAAGATCCTCACCCACTAGTGTAGTGAGAAGGATGAAGGAATAACCAAAAGGGTTGAAAAATGATTAGCTAAATCCCCCATTTGGTGGCCGGCCTCTTTTAGTGTTTAGAGAGATAGTTTTTTCTTTTCTCTTTTGTTCTTATAACAGTTAAAAAAACCCTAATGAAACATTTGCTATAAAGTTCCTTTTATAGCCAAAAGGAAACAAGTCAACATTTGACCTTTCTCTCCCTCCTTGTGGCCGGCCCCTTTGTGTGTTGTTTGGGCTTTGGGCTTTGGGCTTTTATTATTTCAAGTCATCCAATGCTTGAATAAAAGCCTAATGGGTTTAAGCCCAATGGGCCCAATTAGACCCGAACCTTTCTTAAGCCCAAAACGATCTTTTATCGCTTTTATGATTTCTTTAGACTTTCTAAATTAATCACCACACTTAATTATTTCCATCATCCATTAGTTACTCACTACAAGAGTGTATTGGTGAACAACCTTTTAGGTTCTAATTAGCAAGGCAATGAGATGATTGGCATCAATCCAATTGATTATATTTAATCCAATCAATTGGTGAATTAAAACTTACTTTTAATTCACCTTCTTCTTTGACAACTACATTTAATCATCTAGAAGAACTCACAAGCCATGAGTGACATCTAAACATATATCATGGCTACCCAAGCTAATGTAGAAGTTATTCGGAGAACCTATTCAGTTGGAATTACAATGTAATTCGATCCTTCTCTAAAACAATACTCTCAATCACATCACTAGGGTATGGATATACTATGTCAAACCCCTAATGTGATTATGCATTCTTATATGATTCAATTGAGTCGTATAGGAACGCTTTCCTTTATTACGCTCGATACTTCGGCCGAAGATTCCCGAATCATATCTTAGAGTATTCATCCTCTCATAACGAGGATTAGAGATCCCTTGTTGCGCATTCACTTGCCTTCATGGCTAAGTGGCTTAACCCCGACTATGCCGTGGACACCCGCGGATGGAGTGACTTTGACATAATCAAAGATCAAGTACTTAACCACAAGACAACGACTATGTCTCAGGTCAAAGGATTACTTACATTATTCCAGCCATTAGAGTTACTTGCTTGACATGTGAGTAGACCTCCATGCACACTCTCGTTCGATTGTGTTCAGTGAACTCATTCCCTTAATGAGCACCTACATACCTGTCTTAGTGTCACTACACGAATGGGATGAGACTTTCCATCCTTCCATTTGAAGCGGACATAGTATGTACCGGTCTATGCATTGTCAGTATCCCTCCGACAATCCAATGACTAGGAACCTTTTTGGACATGATGGTTATGTGAAGAAGGTCTCTGTAGTCTAACATCATTAGATTACTTCTTCCATCGATCCATTGTCCATGGATTCACTATTTAGGACATATTTCGTTCATTGAGATAGTTCTAATTAGTATCTTTGCCTTCCGATGTATAAGAGTCATATATATACATCACTTCATTGTCCTGAAAGGTTTCTTCCAAAGATTGACTTTCAGGGCATATTTCCAACAACAACTTCATGTAATTACAACTAGAACCCAAAAATTTCAACAATCACAAAAACTTCATTAAAGAAGCAAAACAATTTGTCCTTTAGTGATTTTAGGCCTTTATGTAAAAACGTAAACTTTCGGGTCAAAGTGCAAATACACAAAAGTATCAAAACTTTATGTAATTGCATAAAAAAACCCAAAAATACCCTACTTATTAGGGTGGCCGGTTTTGAGGGAAAAAAAAGTGTAGGTTTTGGTGAAAAATCAAAATTTAAATTAAGTGTTGAAAAAGTAAAAGGTATGGGTTGTAAAGTTGATAGGTATGGTTGAAAAGGTTGATTGGTATGGGTTGTAAGAGATAGGTAAGATGTAGCTATTATAAAACAATAAAACACAAATCATCCATCACCAATCAATAACAAACCAAAACTTTATGAAAAACATCAAACACTTTGAATCAAAACAGCAAACCTTTTAGTTATTGGTAAGAACATCAAGAACATTGAAGAACACACATGAAAACTCATAAAAGCTCCATGAATGTTTTCACCCAATAAAAATCAAATTTTTACTAATCAAAAGAGGGTTAACATCCTAGGGCACTTAGGGGTTCCAAAAGTCACTTTAAAACATTTTTAACAAGACAAACATGAACCCAAAAATCCACCCTTTGGATTTGGCCGAATTTCCCCACATACATGGCACCAAATTTTAGTTTCAATATTCATGCTTAAATGAACTACATCTACAACATTTGAGAGGCTAAATTTTCAAGCAAAATTTATATTCAAAAGTAAGAACAAAGCTTGTAACATTTACAACATTTAAATCATAAATCATGAAAAACACAAAACCCAAAAGGATTCACCATACTCTAGACCTAGGCTCTGATACCACTTGAAGGAAAAAATTTGTCCTAGCTAAGAACATGTGAGAACATTTGAACACATATGCAAACTAATAACACTTTAAGGTAGGCATGCATTCAAAAACAATTCTAAAACCCATGACTTTCAAAGCCTAGAGAATGGTGAACCATAATACTCTTTAACAACATTAAAGAGAATGAAGGATTTGAGATTCATTACCCTTGAAGCTCATCCTTGTTTACACAAGGGATTCACCCAAGTGGAGGGCCTTCAAGTCACCTCCTAGCTCCTTGGATCTTCCTTGGGATTTTCTTGTTGATGCTCCTTTGCTCCTTGAGGATATGAGGAAAGGATCTCCAAGAACACCAAAGATTTGGTGTCTCTAAGTCTCCACACCAAGGATGTGGTGTGAAGAGAAGATGGATGACTTAGAGAGTTTTTGATGCTAGTAAAAACCCCCTAAGTTGGCCGGCCTCTTTGGAGAAAAAGAGAGAAAATGTTTCTCCTCTTTGCCTCAAGAAAACCCTAGTGAGATAATGGCTATAAAGTTGCCTTTATACCACCTCACATTTGAGTGGCAAACTTGTAATTAACTCAAGTTTGCTACCCTTTCACCCTAGGCCGGTTTTGGCTTTGATTTTGGGTTAATTTCCATTTAGTTTTTAGTTGTCATACAACCTAAACTCAATGGGCCTTTTGGGCCCCGAAACCCAAAACCAACTTAAAAGCCTAATACGAACCTTTCGTTTAATTAATTAACTAATTAATTAATCTTGACCATTCTCAATTAAACCATTTAATTGCTTATCCATCTCTTTTGTATCTTCACATTCATCCTTACGTGGTGTACGATCCATTAGGTTCCATTTAGCGAGGCAGTGGGCGATTGTTACTCTTAACGATCGATTGTGAATTGAAACTACATTTCAATTCTCCCTTTGATGAAGATTAGTGTTTGCTAATCCTCAGGGCTTCCACAAACCATGAGTGACACCTAGCAGTATGTCATGGCTACCCAAGCTAAGTAGAAGTGGTTGGAGAACCTATCTAGTTACAACTACAACGCAATACGGTCATTTTCTAATACAATACTCTCGATCACATTGTTTAAGTGATAGTTTGTTTCATGTCTACTATCCAATGTGATACTTCTCTATATGATTCAATTGAATATGATTTGGAACAAACTTCCTAAGTCATATTCATATGCTTTGGCCAAAGACTCTCGAATCATATCTCAGAGTATTCTCCTTCCACCATGGAAGGTTAGAGATCCCTTGTTGTGCATTCATATGCCTACATGACTAGATAGCTTGACCCCAATGATGTCGTGGACATTCTCAATGGAATGCCTTTGACATGATCAAAGATCAAGGATCCAACCATTAGACATCTATGATGCCTCAGGTCAAAGGACTACTTTACATATTGCAACTTACGAGTTCTTACATGACATGTATGTTCGAACTCCTTTTGATCGTAGTTCAGTGTACTCAATTACCTTTTAAGCACCTATGTGTTTGTCTCAGTGTCCAACACTAAATGACTTTAGACTAGTCATACTCACGCTTGAGTTAACATAACACATACTAACCTTAGTGGATTGTCAATGCCCAATTGGCAATCCTATGGCTAGGAACATTTCAGGAATGAACATAAGAGAAAGGTCTCGTTAATCCAACTCACTTAGATCACTTCTCTCATAGATTAAATACATTCCTTGGATTCCCTTATTGTTTAAACACATGATACAATAAATAGTGAATAACAATAAGCTTTGCCCTCTATTAAACATTTTATAGTTTAACACAATAAGTATTCCAAAAGCTATTACATCAAATGAGTGGCTTTGTTGGCATACTTCCAACAACCACCTTATGTCAAGTGCGTCACACTTATTTAGATCACGTCGCCAAGTTTTGGAGCTAAAAAAGGCGATGATTGAACAATGTGCATAGGCTAATATTATCATAAGTAAACAAGTGGGTCTATTGGAAGTGCATAGTGGAGGAATTGGAAATATTGGGTGCACTGTTGGAAATGTGCCCTAAAACCAATCATATGATGATACTTTACGGACATTTCACATGATTAAACTAATCTAGTTTAATATCAAGGGCAAAGATTATTGTTTGAGCGGTCTCATATAAATGTTATATGCTTAAACGATAAAGTCCAAGGAATATGTGATTGGGAGAATGCGATCTAAATAGTTAGATTCATGAGACCATTCTTTCATAGACACATCCTAAACGTTCCTGATCATAGGATTGCCAATTGGGCATTGACAGTCCGTTAAGATCAGTACGTGCTATGTCTTCTCTCAGGGAGAGTGACTAGTCTCGAGTCATTGATGTGAGTGACACCAAGACAAGTACGTAGGTGCTCAATAGAGAATGAGTTCACTGAACACGATCAACGACGAGTTCTCATATTCATGTCACGTGAGAACTCATGGTTAGGATAATGCAAATTAGTCCTTTGACCTGAGGCATCATAGTTGTCTTGTGGTTAGGTCCTTGATCTTTGATCGTGTCAAATGGCATTCCTTTGGAGTGTCCACGGCATGGTTGGGGTCAAGCTATCTAGTCATGGAGACAAGTGAATGCGCAACAAGGGATCTCTAACCTTCAAACCGTTGAGGGAGAATACTCTATGATATGATTTAGAATCTCTGGCCAGAGTATGAATGAGATGTTGGAATGCGTTCCAGATCACATTCAAGGTAATCATATAAGCACGAGATTCACATTGGATAGTAGACATGAATAAACTATCAAGCCAAACAATGTGGTCAAGAGTATTGTATTAGAGAAGGACCGTATTGCATTTGTAATCCTAAACTGAATAGGTTCTCCACCTCTTCTGATTAGCTTGGGTAACCATGATATGCTGCTAGGTGTCACTCATGGTTTGTGGAAGCCCTAAACGTGTGTAAACACTAAAGGGAGAATTGAAAGTAAGTTTCAAATTCACAATCGATTTGAAAGAGTTTGAATCGCCCACTGCCTCGCTAAAAGGAACCTAATGGATCGTACACCGTGTAAGGTAGAGATTGAAGATTCAACGGAGATGAGTAAGAATAATTAAATAGTTTAATTATTTGTGGCAAGGATTAATTAATATGATTATTAATCAAACGAATAAGTTCGTTAAAGACCTCGGGATGGTTTTGGACCTTAAGGCCCAATGGGCTTTGAACGTCAAGTCCATTGACTTAAGTTGTATGACAACTTAATAAATAATGATTTACAAAGGCCCAAATGCTCCAAAAATATCCCTAAGGCCGGCCACTTAGTAAGGGTAGCAAACTTGGACTTATTTACAAGTTTGCCACTCAAATGAATTAAGGTATAAATATGATTTTATAGCCAAAATTCATAAGGGTTGTTTTTGGGGAAATTGGAGAGATGAAATGCTCTCCCTTCTCTCTAGATATGGCCGGCCCCCTTGGAGGGTTTTAGCTAGCACTCTAGCTCCTCCAAGGTCACTCATTTCCTCTTAATCAAAACCTTGGTGTAGAGACTTAGAGGTTCTCAATTTTGAGAACTTAGAGAACCTATCCTTTCTATATAAATCCATAGTTTTAAGATGCAAGGAATGAAGGCCCTCTCTTTGGGTGATTAGCCTTTGCTTAAGCAAAGAGGAATCTACAAAGGTATAAATCTCAACTCACTTTGTTTTGAGTTGTTTAAAGGTTCACCAAACTACTAGGCTTTGAACATTCATGGTTGATGTTTTGTTTTTAAGTATATGCAAGCATGATTCCGCCTTTAATTTGTTAATTGCATGCTAATGATATTGCTTAAATGAACATGTTTCTCCAAAATAATCCTTCAAGTGGTATCAGAGCCTAGGTCTAGTAGTTGGTGAATCCTTTTGGGTTTTGTAGTTCATAATATGTGATTTAAAAGTTGTAAAATGTTACAAGCTTTATTCTTGTTTTATGAATGTAAATTTTGTTGGAAAATTTGGCATCTCAAATGTTGTAGATGTAGTTCATATGAGCATGAATATTGAAGCTAAAATTTGGTGCCAAGAATTTTGGGATTTTCGGCCAAATTAAAAGGGTGATTTTTTGGGTTCTTGTTTGTCTTGTTAAAATGTTTTTCAAGTGACTTTTGGAACCCCTAAGTACCCTAGTTTGGTTATATGAAATTTCCCTTAAGTTTAAATGGTTTTGGGATGTTTTTGGGTGAAAAATCATCATGGAAAAATTTTGAGTTTTTCATGAGTGTTCTTCATTGTTCTTGACATTTTAGCCAATAACAAAAAGTTTGGTGTTTTGATTCAAAGTTTTGAATTATTTCATAAAGTTTTGTTATAAGATATTTTCATATATTTATTAATGATTAATATTTTTAATGTTAGTCAAAAACTTTGAATATATGTTAGATATTTGTTTGAATGGTGTAAGAAACTTTAATGGGTGTGTAAGGCATAAATCCCATTCACACACACCACATGCATGCTTTATGTCAAACTACAAATCAACACACACATCACACCAAGTTGTCTCCCAAGGCCGGCCACTCCCTCAAGTGGGAGTACTTTTGGGGCTTTATGCAATTACATAAAGTTTTGATACTTTTGTGTATTTGCACTTTGGCCCAAAAGTTTACGTTTTTACGTTTAGGTCCAAAAACGCTAAAGGACAAATTGTTTTGCTCCTTTAATGAAGTTTTTACATTTGTGGAAAAGTTTGGGTTCTAGTTGTGATTACATAAAGTATTGGACTTTTGTGTTTTTACAAAGTGACCCCAAAAGTTTAAGTATTTGCAAAATAGCCCAAGGTTGTGGTTAATTGCACTATGGCCCAAAAGTTGTGGCTAATTGCAAAATAGCCCAAATGTTGAGGTTAATTGCATAATGGCCCAAATAAGTTGAGGTCATTACATTTTGGCCCAAATTAAATAGAGAACAAAAATTGTTTTGTCTCTTTAAATGAGAATTGGATTTTCATTTTAGTTAGCTCCATTTAAATCAATTTTATGGATACAAAAACCAAATGAAAAATGTTGCATTCAATTTAATTAGTTAAAATGTTAATTAATTAAAGGGTGATTATGAACCTAAGCCTACGATAATTGAGCTATGTGAAAGGCCGTTTCAAATTTGTTTGAACCATGGGAATGTGTAGATTATATTTTGGTTGTAATTTGATTAGATCAAATTGTTGTAAAAGAGCATAAGCTCTTCTTTACTTTGAAGTACTTCGTTCTTGCTTTATATGATATGCATGAAAATGAAGTAGTTGGGTCCAACGCCCCTAAGACAACACGGCTTAATGTGATTAAACGCGTAACTAAAATCAATCACCATCCCTAGTCCGAGATTCAACACAAGGCTCGTGTTGGATCTAAATAAAAGGTTCATAGTCATCCTAAGGCCCTAAGGCAACTATATAGTCCATCAATGAATGCAAACCTTATGTTAGTAGTATCATGTACTCTTGCTTTAAAAACCGTTTTAAAAGCTTAGTGGGAGTATTATATACAACTAAATAAATCATATGGACCAATAGTTGTGATAGGACCAAAAATGTTTTAATTGGATTAAAATGTATGTTTATATGTGATGAGACCTAAAAACCCTCAACCAAATCAATATTAAGTTGATAAGCGTGAGAGTGCTTTGAACACTCTTTCGTGGCCTTCCACCGTGGTAGGTCCAAACGTTTGTGACGTGTACACCGGCTTCACCCTATCATGGGGGAGTACAAAGTGCATGCTTACACTCGGGGAGGATTCTATATGCATACTTGATGTTGTGAAAGGTAGGCAAAGAGAATAGCCAACATCGTATCATCGTGAGGTTGTTCTTGGACCCCTAACTTGAACTCGCATGGTGGGAATGACTTAACTAAGTGCAATGGAGCCAACATCATATCATTGTGAGGCATCATTCTCTAGAGGCCAAATTAGATGGGTTCTTACATAAAGATGTAAATGAGTAAGCGTACTCTCTCATTGTTATTAATGCTAGCCAACATCGTATCATCGTGAGGTGGGCTTGGTAATAGTGAGTCTCCCATAACCTACTAAGAGTTTCCTCCAAAACTCTCGAATTCCGTTGAGGGATATGGAATTTGCCAAAAATAGTGGGTGGTGCTATTTTGATTTAAAGACCCGAATCAAATAGCTTAAAATCAATCTATTTATATTCGTTATGTATTTGTTTACCAATATATTTGCAAACGCTATCCAATACTTGACAAAGAAAAGCCGAATACTTTAGTTTCCGAACTTAGTACTACAATTCCATAGATTGTCTTTAATGGATTGTAAATGTGTCTAAGTAGTCTCACCCTCACAATCTTCCTATCGATAATTTATCATTGGAAGAACATGATAGATAAGTCTATCATAAAGAGGACAACAATTTAATTGTCATAATTCTTCAAATACAAATTGTTGTATGAAGAAATAAGAGTTGCTTTGAACAACCCTTAAATCAACACAAACATTAGTGCTTGTTTCTTTGTTACATAAACAAGGAACTTTTGAAGTAAGCACAAGGGCATGGACACTTAGTGTGCCATGATTCTTCACTTACAAATCGTTGTATGAAGAAATGAGAGTTGCCTTAAACAACTCTTGAATGTTTGTAATTATGTTTAGAACATAATGGTTGGTTGACAAAAATAGTCCATCAACATGGACTTATGATGATTTTGAATCATGGTATGTTGAAGTGTTAAAACACTTAACGAGACGGAAACTAGATAAGGACTTCACCTTTGTGTCCCTATCCTAATCGTTCACTAAGTTTATTGTAAACTATATAGTGAGCAATAACCACACGCTCTCCAAATCGTTTGATGTGTAAAACACAATTGAAATAAGTTTCAAGAGAGATAGTGGGAGTTTAGGGACCATGACTATTGTAGTCAAAGGAGAAGTCAAATGAAGAAGATAAAATTTAACTCCAAGGGAACAAACTTTCTTTATGAAAGGATGGACATTGGAAGGGGTATTTGCAAGAAATGTCTTGCAAGTGTCAAGAACACATCTTTTGAAGGTGTTGTAAAATGTTCTTGAATTGTTCAAAACGGTTGGTTCTTCTACTTGAATGCTTGATTCTGTATTAGTAACTATGTTTTACAAATCGTTGTAAAAGTGTGGCTAATAAGAAGTAGAAGATTAATGAGAGAAGAGAAAGTACTTCACATTCGGAAAGTGAATAAAATATAGATCTCTGCGAAAGCGGATTGTACTTACTTTCTCATATGAACTACCAAAATAAGAATGATTAGATTATTGTAATCTAATTAATTGTCTCTATAATAGAGATGATGTGGTAGTGTTAATTGTTTAGAATAAAACGATGTTTAAAACCCAAAAGGTTGCAAGGTAGTGACTAATCCCAACTAAGTTGTGATACCTCTAAAACATAAATTACGAGTTGGTAATAGATGGATGCTTTGGATCGTTAGATCCGGATCCAATACCTTCTTGTTAAAATTGTATAGAGGCGAAATGTTCGAATCTTTATTCTTTTGGAAAGAAGAAAGAATCACAAAGTTGTTGAGGTTAATTCACTTAGATGTTAGTGGCACTAGTCCACAACATAATACTACTCATGTTATATGCCATTCACCGAAGATCACTCTCGGTTGGACTATAGTTTACTTTGAATAAACACAAGTCCGAATACTTTGCAAAAGGTTTCAAAGAATTCAAGAAATGTAAGTTGATGAGTAAGACGTCTAAAGTATTTACCTCCTTAGATTTGATCCAAGGAAAAGTAACACTTTAGATATGTTTCCTTGAAAGATGTCAAGGAAGGTAGCATCATAAGATAATGAACTTCTCCATTAGGAGAAGAACGAACTTGAATAAGATTTAGTTCGTTGGTTATTATCTATTACCAATATATAGGATATATACTTCTAAAACAATATGATTGTCAATTAGAAGAGCTTCCAAAATTTTCATGACTCCATAAGATGTAGTTGGAAAGAAAGACAAATCTTAAGCATGTTAAGATTTGGGGTTGTGTGCTAATGAGCAATATTTGTTTGATAAACAATCTTGTGGGATATCCTTAAATTAACCTTTGGATATCGCTTCTATAAACCAACTAACAAATGTTGTTTTGTTAGGTAGTTCATTGTAAACCTACAATATGATTTGCCTAAACGCAAATGAACGAGACATAGAACTCAAAGAATGAGTTCTTTGAGAGACAAGATAGTAATCAACAAATATAACAACCTAGTTCCTATACCACAAGCTCCAAGGTAGTCAAGAAGGATTTATAAACCGTCTCAGTTGAATGGTTTGAACTTTATGACTATGTCATAGAGTTGCACCTCTTAAATCGAAAGAAATAAGAATGAAAATCCTTATGACTACATTGAGTGTGTATACGATATATACTCAAAGAAATGGTAAAGAACCATTTGACTCGAAATAATGAAACCTTAAGCTAATTGGTAGCTTAAGGTGACTACAATCAAAGAGAATGGTTGACTTTGAAGAAACCATCTTTGATATAGTCTTAGTTTCAATTAATTCGAGGATCACTAGCTACAACTAAATGGTGATTTAATGTTTGGACATAATATGGGTTTCCTTAACCATTATTAAGATAGTCTTGATAATGTATGTCTAAAACTATAAATCACAAGACATGTAAGTTGTAGAGATCCATCCATCATGGATCTTAGCAAGCTAGTGGGAGCTATAAGCGTCTTATGAAGAAAGATCAAATCGTTTGATTTCTCATAAAGATGTAAATGAATCTTTTGTTTACTAGGTTTACAAAAGATTAGTGGGAGTTAATCATATTCCTAAAATTTAAATATATATATGATATATTAATTTTGGAAATGAAAATAATACTTCTTCGTTAAAGTAGTGACTTTAAACATTCTATAAACGATAGAATAAATATGGGAGATATAGTCTATATATATGGGATGGAAATCTATAATGATATATTTCAAGATATAATTGGATTATATCAATCCCTAAAATAGACAAGAGATGCTAGGAAGTTTCTTATATGATGATAAACTTCAATTAGAATGACAATTCTAGTGAGACTAGGAAATTGTTCTTCTCAAAGGGAATGTACCCTTTGACTCCCAAAGAAATAATGCGTAAATAGAATCCTTTATGCATACGCACAAAGGTGATTTATGTATTTCATATTGTATGAAAACATTGATATGAGTTGTACCTAGAACGGTACAAAACGATATCAGTGCAAGCCCAGGATCAGAACCATGGCAACTGTCAAGTGAGTCCTTAAGTATTTGAGAAATATTAAAGGATAGATTCCTCAATAATTGAGGAAGAATTAGAGTAACGTAATGGAAGCGTAAATGTATTAGATTATGAATCTAATCCATCATTGGATGTTTCTTCATTATGAATGAAGAGATAAACAGATATCTCTTTATTATGACTAAAGAGATATTTGGATGGAAACATTAAAGTAATGACTTTAGTGTGTTCCATTATGAATGCAAAATGTATTGCCATATAGAAGCTTACAACAATGTTGTTTGGATGGGAAAGTTCATATATGAACTCTCTATTTGGTTCCAAGCAGAAAGTGTATGACACTAATGGGGCGATAGCTCAAGCCAGGGAATCAAGGTCTCATCAAGGTCCGAACTCATATGAGAGACTGAACCACATGATTAAGAATCATGTATAATGGTGACGTTGTTAATCTCAAGATTGCTTCTATGGATAACATATAGATATCCATTGTCTAGGCCTACTATTCAGCCATTTATGAAATGACTACAGAAGAGGTATCATCACTGATGACCAAACTGATTGGCTCTAGTGCAAGTGGGAGATTGTTGGAAATGTGCCCTAAAACCAATCATATGATGATACTTTACGGACATTTCACATGATTAAACTAATCTAGTTTAATATCAAGGGCAAAGATTATTGTTTGAGCGGTCTCATATAAATGTTATATGCTTAAACGATAAAGTCCAAGGAATATGTGATTGGGAGAATGCGATCTAAATAGTTAGATTCATGAGACCATTCTTTCATAGACACATCCTAAACGTTCCTGATCATAGGATTGCCAATTGGGCATTGACAGTCCGTTAAGATCAGTACGTGTTATGTCTTCTCTCAGGGAGAGTGACTAGTCTCGAGTCATTGATGTGAGTGACACCAAGACAAGTACGTAGGTGCTCAATAGAGAATGAGTTCACTGAACACGATCAACGACGAGTTCTCATATTCATGTCACGTGAGAACTCATGGTTAGGATAATGCAAATTAGTCCTTTGACCTGAGGCATCATAGTTGTCTTGTGGTTAGGTCCTTGATCTTTGATCGTGTCAAATGGCATTCCTTTGGAGTGTCCACGGCATGGTTGGGGTCAAGCTATCTAGTCATGGAGACAAGTGAATGCGCAACAAGGGATCTCTAACCTTCAAACCGTTGAGGGAGAATACTCTATGATATGATTTAGAATCTCTGGCCAGAGTATGAATGAGATGTTGGAATGCGTTCCAGATCACATTCAAGGTAATCATATAAGCACGAGATTCACATTGGATAGTAGACATGAATAAACTATCAAGGCAAACAATGTGGTCAAGAGTATTGTATTAGAGAAGGACCGTATTGCATTTGTAATCCTAAACTGAATAGGTTCTCCACCTCTTCTGATTAGCTTGGGTAACCATGATATGCTGCTAGGTGTCACTCATGGTTTGTGGAAGCCCTAAACGTGTGTAAACACTAAAGGGAGAATTGAAAGTAAGTTTCAAATTCACAATCGATTTGAAAGAGTTTGAATCGCCCACTGCCTCGCTAAAAGGAACCTAATGGATCGTACACCGTGTAAGGTAGAGATTGAAGATTCAACGGAGATGAGTAAGAATAATTAAATAGTTTAATTATTTGTGGCAAGGATTAATTAATATGATTATTAATCAAACGAATAAGTTCGTTAAAGACCTCGGGATGGTTTTGGACCTTAAGGCCCAATGGGCTTCGAACGTCAAGTCCATTGACTTAAGTTGTATGACAACTTAATAAATAATGATTTACAAAGGCCCAAATGCTCCAAAAATATCCCTAAGGCCGGCCACTTAGTAAGGGTAGCAAACTTGGACTTATTTACAAGTTTGCCACTCAAATGAATTAAGGTATAAATATGATTTTATAGCCAAAATTCATAAGGGTTGTTTTTGGGGAAATTGGAGAGATGAAATGCTCTCCCTTCTCTCTAGATATGGCCGGCCCCCTTGGAGGGTTTTAGCTAGCACTCTAGCTCCTCCAAGGTCACTCATTTCCTCTTAATCAAAACCTTGGTGTAGAGACTTAGAGGTTCTCAATTTTGAGAACTTAGAGAACCTATCCTTTCTATATAAATCCATAGTTTTAAGATGCAAGGAATGAAGGCCCTCTCTTTGGGTGATTAGCCTTTGCTTAAGCAAAGAGGAATCTACAAAGGTATAAATCTCAACTCACTTTGTTTTGAGTTGTTTAAAGGTTCACCAAACTACTAGGCTTTGAACATTCATGGTTGATGTTTTGTTTTTAAGTATATGCAAGCATGATTCCGCCTTTAATTTGTTAATTGCATGCTAATGATATTGCTTAAATGAACATGTTTCTCCAAAATAATCCTTCATGCACTTCCAAGAATATGTATAACGCCAAACAACAATTGCGAGCTCATCTATTCTGGCATGATGCGAAAATGTTGAAAGGGCATTTTGAGGATGAGAAAGAGAAAAGTTCATTTTATTTCAAGATCGAGATTGATGAAAGCAAAACACTTAGGAATTTCTTTTAGGCGGATGCTAAGTCACAACGAGGTTACTGCCATTTTGGTGATGTGATTGTGTATGACCACCATCAAACCACGATATTAGGTTATGCATTCTTAAAAAATGAAAAACCTGAGAGCTGTGAGTGGTTGTTTGAAGAAATGCCTAAAACTCTGCTGGTGAGCCACCGAAAGTCATAATTATGGATCGAGATGGAGCCATAACAAAGGTTATTTGTAGCAAACTGCCAACCACCTTTCGTTGGTACAACATATGGCATATTATTATTAAGTTCAATGACAAGGGTTGGGTGGATGGAAGTTTTAAGGATTTGCATGATTGCATTTGGGATGCTAAAAGAAAAAAAAAATTGAAGGCAAGGTGGAAGGTGTTGGTAGAAGAACATGAGTTGGTTGATAAAATGTGGCTTGGGGACTTTTATGAGTTGTGTGGAATTGAGTTCTGGCATTTTGTAAGCATGGTTTTTTTTTTTTTTTTTTAAATGGAATGTCAAACAGTCAATGTGTTGCAAGTTGTCATTCCTTTTTCAAGCAATATGTGCATAGGAAGAACCCTTGGAAGGGCAATGTGAAAAAGAGGTGGTTGGTGACCATAATGATGAAAATTGTGCTTGTCTATTGCAACTTCACACACTAATGGAATCTCAAATGGCCAAATTGTACACGATTTATGTTCAAAATGTTTCAAGTCAAGGAACTAAAGAGTTTAACTTGTTTCTTGATAGAGCAATCCAGAGATGGGAATGAGGCACTGTACAAAGTACATCAGAGGTTTGCGTGTGTGACAAAGATGAAGAGGTTGGTTATTGGTATAATCTTGAGGTATGCTAAATGCAGTTGCAAAGAGATGGAATTTTAGAGACTTCCTTGTTGGCACATATTGGCCTATTTGAGAGTGAAACAAATAAAGTTGTTGTTGGAACATTACATACTTAGAAGGTGGCTTTAAACTGCCAAATTCAAAATTGTTTTGGACATGGAAGGGAAAGACGCCAACAATTTTACCGTGTCCAAAAGAGCTCAGTTTTCATGAAAAGCTTCAAATCTGATTGACAAGGTGGTGATGTCGGAGGAAGGTACCCAACTTCTGTCCCATAATTTGAAATCCTTAGATACAAAGCTTGACTCTTTAGGTGGTGGTAACCGTGGCCGGAAAAGAAAATAGATTGGAGAGGGAGGCAAGAGTTCTCAAATCGAAATGCTTAAAGATCACACTCAAGTTAAAAGAAAAAGGGCATCGAAAACAAGTACCAAAGAGAAACGAAGTCAAAACGGAGATGTAGCGGTGAGAAGGAGAATTGTCCACGTCCAGACACAAGGAACGCAATATACTTATTATTGCTTGCAGTTTGTGTGACAATATAAGGTTGTAATATTTAAAACAAGTTTGGATTGCTTTGTAATTGGCCAGTTCCTGGCAGATTGATCTCGAAGAACGCACAGAGACAACACCGAGCCCTGCTCCTGGTGATGTTACTGAGCCAAATGAAGCTGCTCATTTGAGCCTATTCAAAGCTAACCCAGAGCAGCAACACTCAACTTGCGAGTGGAAATTTAAGAGTGCTAGATGATTTTTACGAATATATAATGAATGACTAATTAAATAGGGTCTGAAAAATTAAAATGTGTCCAATAATTTTGTATGCAAGATATGTTCAATTTGCGGGGGGATCAACTATTCTTTAGCTGTGGCCACAGGTGGTTGTTTTTGAAAGTTTATGTGTGTCACAATAGTGATGAAATGTGTGATCAACTAAGTGTGACATGTTTCGAATCTGTATGACTATTTGTAACAACTTATGAACGTTTATGAAATTAATACTTGAGAGACTTACTTAAGCTTAACATTACAATATAGTTACAAAAGTCCCTACAAAATGTACAAAATAATGATGGGAGCAAATATATAGGAAGGGAGATTGCAAGCTAAGCATTCTTTGGTGCACTATGAACTGCCTTGATGTACTCGTGCTTCGAGTACTCACCACCATCTCTGACGATGTCATCCACGTAGATGGCCATAACGCAATGCCAATCATATCCTGACCTAACTCAATAGAGATAACAACAAAATTTCTCAAACCCATCAGAGAAAGTGAAGTCACACTCTTCTTAGAGTTGCTTTGTCGGCCATGAAGTTATTGACCTATGATGTAGAAAGCAAAGTCACACTCTTTCTTTTTCAGAACTTGTTCATCATTTGTACACTTTTGGCAATGTATTTGACATTTTACTTGGCTGATTTGTTGTTACGCTGCTATTGTAATGTAACCAATGTGGACTCCTATTCGAGGCACTTTTGATACCACTCATTGATGAAGCGTGAGTTGGCAAAAAATTTGTTGTTTACTTCTTCAATTTGATCAGTCAGACCATTGGAATCACCATCTTTCCTTGACAAAGCCATGACATGTGTGGTTGCCATGGTTGTCGCTGAAGAAAATGTTGCCTACTAAATTGTTTCTAACTTTTTTGTATAAATGATTAATTTAGGTGGCATTAAATGACACACCAACTAAAAATTGTTGGAAATGATGGATATATAAGGGTCTGTTATAGGTATATGATGGCGTATGAATGGTTGTGTAAAGGTATCAGGTATTCTATTTACAACTTGTTTGTCATCAATATTCCTTCCAATTGGTTACCCTATTTTTGTAACTACATTAAGAATGTATTGTGGATGAAGTAAGTGTTGCCTAATGAATTGTCCTTGGTTTGCATTTATAGATGATCAATTTAGATGTCATTAAATGCGAAACCAACAAAAAATGGATGGAAATGAAAAATTTATGACTGCTTATTGTACGTATATGATCGCTTGTAAGCAATTTTGTAAGGTTGTCAAGATGTTGAGTTCATATAAAGTCACATTTAATAGGCAAAAAAACTAACAGTTTTGCATATATGTGTTTATGAGCACTTGTGAAGACGTGTGCCTGCCCTCAAGTAGTCTTGTCACTTTGGTCTTTCCAGTAGCAAAAAATATATTTTCAAAGATAGATGTGAGACAAAAACTCAGTAGTATATAGAAACATATCACCACTCCCACACCTAATGTTGAAGAAAGTGTACAAAAAATTGTGTTTCAAAAAACATGAACTCATCCCACTCCTACATCTAATCTTAAAGAAATTCTACAAAACATTTGTGTTTCATAAACAGGTACTAATCCCACTCACACAAAGTTAATTACGTGAAGCATTACCAGAACCAAAGACCTCGTCTATGGTTACATCATGAATTGCGTGATCATTAGGCAGCACATGTTGGGCATAAAACCTATGAATTAACCCATTCTCGTACAACTGTTTCTCCCTCAATTCCACTTCCTCCTTAGTGTAAATGTAACCCTTAGATTTGTGTTTTGGTTCAGTTGCATTCAAGTATGTGGTTGATGTCGACAGTCACGACTTTTAATTCTTCGTTTGCCTTTTGAGCAATACTCAATTCATCGTGAATATGTTCAATTTTCCCAATGAACTTAAAGTGTATACTCTTTCCAAACAAAAGACATTGTGTTGTGCTATGTCTACCTGAAAACAAATGCTTGGAATGGCGCGCAACAGCACTTCTCTGAAGATGTGGTTGCTTTTTGGCACAATTTGATTCTTTGGCAGGGGGTGTAATTCCATTTGTGGTCATTCATTTTGATGTATGGGGTCGTGCACCTCAAATTTCTATAGAAGGGTATAGGTACTATGTGTCTTTTATAGATGAATGTACTCGATATACTTGGATTTTTCCAACAATCAATAAAGCTGCTATGTTTGGTGTTTTTGTGCAATTTCAAGCCTTTGTTTACAATTTTTTCAATTCCAATATTAAAATTCTTCAAAGTGATTACGGTGGGGAATATATTAGTTATCAGGTTCAATCTTTTCTTAACACCAAAGGTATTATTCATCCAAAATCTTGTCCTTATACCCCAGCTCAAAATGGTCTAGCTGAGAGAAAAAAGAGACATATGGTTGAGAATGCTATTACTTTACTTCAAAAAGCCTCTTTGTCTTCTAAGTTTTGGTATCATGGGTGTACTACTACTACTTACTTAATTAATAGGATGCCAACACCTGTTTTGGGTATGAAAATCTCTTTTTGAGTCTTTATATCATTCTCCACCTAGGCTAGATCACTTGATGGTGTTTGGTTGTGCTTGTTACCCTTCTATGAACCCTTACAGATCAAATATACTTGAACCTAAGACCACTTGGTGTATTTTCTTAGATTATACCGCTCAATATAAGGGGTATATTTGTTATTCTGTCAAATATCACAAAGTCATTGTCTTTAGACATGTTCTTTTTGATGAAGATGTTTTTCCCACTTTAAAACCATTTGTTACATCTGGACCTAAAGTACCTTTGTCTACTTCAATTGTTCATCCAAATACTTTTGTGCCTACCCCAATAATTCCTATACCTTTACTGGTTCTTTTTTATCATAGCACCATTGCATCTTTTCTGTTACTAAGACCCATTTCTACAATTCTGGTGGTCTTGTCCCTACTGGTTCTTCTCCAACTTCAAGGCCAAGTTTTGAGTTCTCAGCTGATTTAGAATTATATTCATCTACTACTACTTCACAAGTGTCAAAGCTCCAAATTGTTACTATTCCAACTCAGAATTCACATCCTATGCAGACAAGGTCTAAGTCTGGGATTTTTAAGAAGAAAAAGGCTTTTCATGCTCAACTACATTCTACTAGTGACACAAAACCATCGTCTTTCAGCATTGCTTCTAAGTCTTCTCATTGGCAAAATGCTATGAATGAGGAAATGTCTGCACTTCTTCAGCAGCATACTTGGACCCTTGTTCCTTTTACCTTCTAATAAAAACCTAGTGAGATGTAAGTGGATATAAGAGATCAAGAGGAATTTTGATGGATCTATTGCAAGTTATAAGACTAGATTGGTGGCCAAAGGGATCCCACAAGAGGCAGGTCTTGATTATTATGAGACTTTCAGTCCTATTATCAAACCAACAACTGTCAAGTTAATGTTGTCTTTAGCTGCAACAAAAGGTTAGAAATTGAAGCTCCTTGATGTAAAAAATGCTTTTTTACATGGGTTTCTTGAGGAGGAAGTTTTTATGTCTCAAGGTCGAGGATATTTGACAAGACACATCCAGACTATGTTTGTAAGCTACAGAGATTTTTATATGTTCTTAAACAAGCTCCAAGAGCTTGGAAAGACAAGTGCACCAAGTTTTTATTTTCTTTGGGATTTAAGACTTCATATGCCGATCCCTCTCTTTTTGTCAAACATGATGGTCATTCCATTGTCATCCTCCTCTTATAAGTGGATGATATCATCCTCACTGGTGATAGTGCTGATCAAATTTAGTTTGTTATCTCTCAACTAACTAAGGAATTTGATATGAAAGATTTGGGAATTCTACATTTTTTTCTAGGATTACAAATAAAGTATCAATCTCAAGGACTTTTTATACAAACCTTGTCTTACTCCTTGTCATCCTAATCAGAAACTATTCCATATTTTGTGAATCAAGTGTGTCAGTTTATGGACTTTCCTTTAGACTCTCACTTTGTTCCTGTCAAGAGAATACCGAGATATCTCAAAGGTACTTTGGATTGGGGTATTTGTTTTCGACTTGGATTTTGTCTCTCAAAACATACAATGATGCAAATTGGGCTAGGGATCCCAATGATAGGCGGTCTACCATTGGTTTTGTTATATTTCTGGGTAACCATCCAATTTCTTGGAGTTCTAAGAAATAGCACACTATTAGGTAGTCATCTACAGAGGATGAATATAGAGCAATGGCAACAACTATTGCAGAACTTGTGTGGTTACAGCAATTACTCAAAGATTTACACATTGATACTTCTCTACCTCCTTTACTTCATTGTGATAACATCTCGGCTATGTCTTTTGCAACTAACCCTATTTTGCATTCTAAAGTAAAACACATAGAGATTGATTATCATTTTGCGAGGGAGCGTGTTCAGCAAGGCACTATTTTTTTGCATTCTATGGCTTCTGTGGAACAATATGTAGACATTCTCACCAAGAGTTCATGTTCACCATTGTTTTTTTTCACATTGCTCTGATCTTATGTTTGGACAATCCCAGCATATGATTGAGGGGGAATGTTAGGATATAATAGTGTCAGGTGTTACATGTATAGCTTACCATGTGTCTGTGTATCATTGGTTTAAGTCTTGAGTTAGTTATAGCTGTGTATTTATAAGACAAGTCAATGTATTGTATTCATTCATTAAGTGGTAATGATAAATTCAGTTTACAAGATTCTCTCTCTACTTTCCCTATCTACATTTCTCAGCTCTTATATTTCTTACAGTTATCATCGGCGATCCCAACTCCACCTATTTCTTCTCCAACAACCTGGACTATCCCAATCCCTTTGTTCATCAGAGAGCCCACCGCTAACCCTCTGTTCAACGGTGGCAAGAAATAGGGATGGGTTGGTTGGGTGGACGAGGAAGGTGTCATATTAGAAGAGGTATTGGCATTGGGTCAATGAGGTTGACGTCAACAGATATGCCATAGTTGTTTGGAAGGGGAGGAAGAAGGATGATGTTTGTTAGAGAACTTCCACCTGAGGCACATTAGGCTAGCACCCAGTAAAAAAACAGGCCGGAACTCAGTTAATCCACTCCAGCCTACAAACTTGCCTGGCACCCAGCCCAAGCTGGTCTCTATGCCAACCTAAACTTGATTGACGAAGGGACCAGACCATTTTTTGTTTTGTTCCTAGCACGTGGCTTTCACATGCATATGGGCGCGAGTACCCGACAGCATTTCAGAGGCGGGGCCTGAGGCGCAGGCACACTTACATCTCACCCCAGGTAGGCGACGTGGCCAACTGTTCGTCGTTGGATTTCCAACGACTAGTTTTTCTAGGCTGTTGGATTTCCAATAATAAAAAATTAAATTAAATTTCACTTTTGATCTGGACTGTCCGATCACAGATCAATGGTCCACATTTTCCCCAAACAATTAAAAAATAATAATAATAGAAAGGCCCAACGGTCACAATTATGATCGTTGGCCACGTGGCAACTTATAAGCTGTTGGATTTGAATATTTTTCAAATCCAATGGTCTGGATTAATTAACTACATTAAAATTAATTAAAAATTATAGAAAAGTTTTAATTTTTTTTTTCTATCAATACCTAACCCTCATCTTCCACCTTACACCATTTCAATATTTTCTACACTTTCTACACTGTATACATTTCAATATTTTCTACACTTTGAGAGAAAAAAATGTCTTCGTGGAAGCTCATTGAAAATGTTATGTTGTGTGAATGTTGTGTTCACACTACTCATGACCCGATTACGGGTAATGAGATGGATAAGCGAGAAATGTGGAGTAAAATTATGAAAGCATTTTGTGATGTACATGGAAAAGATGCCAGAAGCAATCAAGGTCTTCAAGGTCGTTGGAAAAAACTCAACGCATCCTTTATTTGTTGGAAAAACGCCATCTCTCGTGCTTCCGGTAATCTGCGTAATGGGACAAGTTTAGCGGATCAGGTGATAATATTTTTATTTATTAATATGCATTCCACCCGCTGAAGGAAAATTTATGTCCTAGTGAAGAACATTAAAGAACATTTGAATACATATGCAAAATATTAACAAATTAAATTAGACATGCATCCAAAATCAATTCATAAAACCCATGACTTTCAAAGCCTAGTAGATGGTGAACCATGACTCTTTAACAACATTAAAGAGATTAAGGATTTAGAGAATCATTACCCTTGAAGCTCATCCTTGATTACACAAGGGATTCACCCAAGTGGAGGGCCTTCAAGTCACCTCCTTGCTTCCTTGAGGATTGGTTCTCCAAAACACCAAAGATTTGATGTCTCCAAGTCTCTACACCAAAGATAAATTGTGAAGATAAAATGGATGACTTAGGGAAGAAGAAATTGCTAGATAACTCTCCCTAAGTGGCCGGCCTCCTTGTAGAAAATAGAGAGAAAAGTTTCACCCAAATTTCTTAAGGAAAACCCTAAATGAAATAAAGCTATAACTTTGAATTTATACTTTATTTCTTGTGAGTGGCAAACTTGTAATTAACACAAATTTGCTACCCCTCACATTGTTGGCCGGCCTTAGCTTTGTCTTTGGGCTAATTGCCCAATTTGTTTTAGTTGTCATACAACTTAAACATAATGGGTCTTGTGGACCAAAACACTTTTGGGCCCCGAAACCCAAAACTAACTTAGAAGCCCAATACGAACGTTTCGTATAATTAATTAACTAATTAATTAATTTTGACCATTCTTCAATTAACTATTTAATTGCTTATCCATTTCATTTAATTACTTCACTTTCATCTTTACTCAGTGTACGATCCATTAGGTTCCAATTAGCGAGGCAGTGGGCGATGTTACTCTTAACTATCGTTTGTGAATTGAAACCACATTTCAATTCTCCCTTAAGATTAGTGTTTGCCAATCTTTAGGGCTACCACAAACCATGAGTGACACCTAGCAGCATGTCATGGTTACCCAAGCTGAGTAGAAGTGGTTGGAGAACCTATCCAGTTACAATTACAATGCAATACGGTCCTTCTCTAATACAACACTCTTAATCACATCGTTTAAGTGATAGTTTGTTTCATGTCTACTATCCAATGTGATACTTCTCTATATGATTCGCTTGAATAAGATTTGGAACAAACTTCCTTAGTCATATTCATATGCTTTGGCCAAAGACTCTCGAATCATATCTTAGAGTATTCTCCTTCCATAAGGTTAGAGATCCCTTGTTGTGCATTCATATGTCTACATGACTAGATGGCTTGACCCCAACCATGCCGTGGACACTCCAAAGGAATGCCTTTTGACACGATCAAAGATCAAGGACCTAACCATTAGACATAAATGATGCCTCAGGTCAAAGGACTACTTTGCATATTGTAACCTTGAGTTCTTACATGACATGTATGTTTGAACTCTCTTTTGATCGTAGTTCAGTGTACTCGATTACTCTTTCAAGCACCTATGTGTTTGTCTTAGTGTCCAACACTAAATGACTTGAGACTTGTCATATCCACGCTTGAGTCGACATAACACATACTAACCTTAGCGGATTGTCAATGCCCAATTGGCAACCCTATGGCTAGGAACGTTTTAGGAATGAGCATAAGAGAAAGGTCTCGTAAATCTAACTTACTTAGATCACTTATCTCTTAGATCAAATACATTCCTTGGATTCCCTTATTGATTAAACACAAGATACAATAAACAGTGATTAACAATAAGCTTTGCCCTCTATTAAACATTTATAAGTTTAATACAATAAGTATTCCAAAAAGCTATTACATCAAATGAGTGGCTTTGTGGGCATACTTCCAACACCCGCATCAGTATTTTAATTTATTTATTTGTGTTACACCTTCATTTTTTAATACTATCTTATCCCACATTTGTATAGACACTACAAGCACAAGCATTCTACAATGCAAAGAACCAGAGCAAATCATTCAACAAGTGGGAATGTTGGCAAATTGTCAAAGATTGCCCCAAATACAAAATTGTGGCAACCGGTCCAGAAGTTGTCATGCACGATATGGGTCTACACAATTCACCAGAAGCAGACACGGCCGAACAAAAAGCCGACACATTTGAAGACACGGAAGGGAGGCCTGACCAAGTACCGGAGACCCAACCGACTCTTCAGTCCCTCATGCCTCAAGGTAAAAAGGTATCAAAGAAAAAAGGTAGTTCTTCCAAAAATAACTACGCTAAATATATGGAGGAACTTGCTCGCCAAGGTGAACTGAACATGGTGCGGCAAAAGGCTAGAGATGAGGAAAAAGATGCTGCTATGGCAGAAATAATAGCAGATGATTAGAGAAGCACTTCCTCGAGAAAATTAGATGCTTAGAGAAGAATGGATGACTCAAGCAGATCGTGACACTATGAACAAGCCTCTCGTAGGACTGTCTCCGAATTCAAAATATTTTTTGACATCGAAAAAAAGAGAGGTCATGCAAATGAGGCGTGCAAGAGATGTCGAAACAAGTTGAGGGGGTTCTAGCTACAGAAATCCTAGCAACAAATAACTTAGCACCACATATCCTAACTCCACAGACTTTGTATAACTTCATATTTATTTGTAGTATTTTATTTAATTTGTTATGTAAATTTTATGTAATTTCTTATTTGTTTTTATAACTTTATTTAATTTCTTATTTATTTTTAGAACTTTAGGCAATTTCAACTTTATTTTTTGTACTTTATTTAAACACATAAAATAAGATTACATAAATTCACCAAACAAGATTACATAAACTCTCCAAATAAACTTTAAAAAAAAACACCCAATAAAATTACATAACCTCACCATATAAACTTAAAAAAAAAACACACACTAAATAAGATTACTTTAAAAAAAACACTTTATTCTTCAACCACAAGCCTCATTTTAATTATCTTCCCCTTCATGCAATCCCCACTAGTGCTCAATCAAGTCATTATGACAATGAAGTATACCGCTGAACGATCAATTCATTATAACGTCCATCTCGTTCCAACGGCTCGTGTTGCACGGGATCTTCGATCCGGTCATGAGCACAGTAGATTTGTGTTCTTTAGTTGTTCATCAGATCCAGCTCGTATTCATCGACGGCATCATAATCATACTCATCTTCAAGAATCATGTTGTGGACAATAATACATGTCATCATGATGGATCGAAAAGCCTCGACATCAAATATTCTAGCTGCAACCCTGGCAATCGCCCAACGAGCTTGTTGGATACCAAAACAGTGCTCGACATCCTTCCTACACCACTCTTGACATTTTGCGAAGTATTTTTCTTTTTCACTCTATGGATATGGCACTGTTTTGACAAATGTTGACCACCTTGGGTAAATGCCATCTGCAAGGTAGTATGGTCCCTCGTATTTATTACCATTAACCCATTATGTGCATCTCAGCGATTTTCCTTGCAGCAGTTCGTCGAACACTGGAGATTGGGTAAGGACATTTAGGTCATTCTAAGCTCCTAGAACACCAAAAAAAACATGCCAAATTCATATATCAAATGAAGCCACTGCTTCCAAAATGATGTTTTTGGCTCATTTTCTGTCGCCATAAGCTCCTTGCCATGCACTTGAACAGTTCTTCCAAGTTCAGTGCATGCAGTCAATGTTTCAAATCATGTCAGGGAAGCCTGGCATCTCACCCTTCTTCAGAAGACTTCGCATGTCCCTTGGCATGGGTTTCAGGAGGTACTCATTGGTGTAGTGGCCTTTAATTGCAGAGCAAAACTGCATCAGGGACTCCAGAACAGTTATTTTTCCCATCCTCGTGATCTCATCCACTTGATCTGCAAATGCTCCATATGCAAGCATTCGCAAGGCTGCCGTAATTTTTTGCCCAGGAAGAAGACCTAGAACATGAAAAACATCATCTTTTTGCACAAAGTATGGGTCATGATTGCAAACATCACTCATGATTTTGTCGGACAAACTTCATTGCATTCTAAAACGACGTCTAAAAACATGATCAGGGAATAAAATCATTTTCCAAGAGATCTTTACCTCGTCTTTCCCTTTTTTTATCAATGTTTACGGCAAATCTTGGCTAAATTATTGTAAACAAGAAGTGACACATGACGTTTCGTGATTGGATGAAAATCTTAGCGGAAATCTATTCACAAAATAATACGTTCAGATAATGACACGTGGCGTGACGAGATTGGTTAAAAATCCTATCCAAAATTAAAACTATTTTTTATTTATTATTTTATAAAAAAATTAATAATATTTTAAATGGGCTGGGTGCCAGCGCATTTTGTAGGGGTGGAGATCATTTGTGCCAACGCATTTTTAGACTGGGTGCCAGCGCATTTTTTAGGGGTGGAGATGCTTTGGCCTATTACTATTCATTAGGATCTATTATTATTCACTGAGTGGATAAATGGGCTGAGTGCTGACACATTTTTTTTAGGGGTGGAAGGGAGTGGTGGTCGTTTGGTTAGCAAGATAGGATTGCTTTTGGTAATATTCTCATAGTACAGGTGTTAAAATGTGAGTGGACCACATAGTATAGTCAGTAAATTAGGTACTCGTATTATCCGCCACTACTTACTAGTAATTAATTATGCACGACCATGCCAAAAGAAAAGAAATGAATTGAATATCTCTAATATTAGAAAGCCAGAAGCACACTTTTGTGTCTCAAGGCTTCACCAAAAAAAATTGGACTGAAAGCCCCTTAAACAAAAAAAATTAGAACTAACCGAATTTGATACATGAAAACTCAGAAGGGCAATTTTGTAAAAAAACACAAATCTAAAATTCATTTTATTAGAAGCAAAATAATAATAATAATAATAATAAAAATGGGGAAGACGTGTATTAAATCTCACTAGAAAAGGGGGCCAATAACCCCACTCCGTCTCTATTTTTAGGACAGAGATTATTATCTTGACACACCCCGACCCGAAAGTGGGGCGTGCTGGCCGTCACGTGAGCGTGACGTAGCCATGTGCATAGTGCGGAAGCAAGATTGATTAAAAAGATACGAACCAAATAAAACCAAGCCACTAGTAATCCAATAAAAGAGAGTGTGCTGGTGCGAGAGTTAAGGTGCTTTTACAAACCAGAGCATAAATGATCTACGTGCAGTCATGCAGAAAGTACTAAATGGAAATAACACCCGCAGGTGATCCTACATAAGAGAATTCTGTCAGAATGTCCGGGAGATCCTCGTATGCCACCAACGAACACTACTTAATACTTGGAGAGGCGAAAAATAAAGTTGAGTGGGTCAGTAAAACAAATCTTTTCAAAATCATTCTTTTCTCAAAAACTGTAACCCCTTTCCGTAAAACCTGTATAATTTCCCAGAAATAAAATATACTCATATACATACGTATCTCAAAATCATGCTGGAAATATCTGTATGTATGCCATGCCAAAGTATCATAACTAATATCTCAACTGTAGGCTCATATCGTAAATCTGTGATGTGAATAAATATCTGATAATCATCTCAGCCCTCGGCTGCATATATAGCTCATAATCATCTCATCATCTCATCATATCAACTCAGCCCTCGGCTGTATATATATCTATTTTGCACATAAATCAACACCACCTCTAATGGTCTGCAACTCATCTCTGTATATAACATAATATGCTCTAGTGCTACGATCATGTGAAGACTGTGTGAATGATTCGCGGGTCACCTACGAGTCGAACCCACCTATAAAGGTCTATACTACAAGACTATGCACCTACTTAGATCCAAGGCGAGCATGTGGTGCGGGAGGTGAACGACACGTGAAAGATTGTGCCCCTAACTCTGGGCGGGAGAACTAATATAAATGTGTAGGAGTATGAGCTCAAATCACATCATTTCATTCTCATCATAACTAGTATAGAATCTTACCTGATACTTACCTGTGCATCCGCAGCACCGTCACCATTATATGCAAGTACTAATGCATAATTAAAATAAATAGATACTTGCATGGCATCTCAAATCATTTCATCGTTTAAATTCATTTTCTGGGAAAAATAGCAATATATATAGGTATGTACGGAAAACAAACTACCCACTCACTGATAAATAGCCGGATCGTAGCCCCCACGCCTAGCCTGGCTACGCTCGTCTTCAGGATAGGCCTCGCCTATATGAGAAGTAACTGAATAAACGTTAATTAACGTACATAAACAGAACTTTAGAAATAACTTCTCATACGTTGACCAATTTTGGCATTTGAATATACCAACGTGACCTACTCGACATCACGAACACCCAAAAATTTTCAAAATAATTTTTCTGGCCTCCACGCGCCGCCGAGTGCACGGACCTACGCGCCCCATGCGGGGTCATGTGACTTGCACACTGATGGCGCCAGTTGACGCCGTCAGGAATATTCCTCGGAATATTCCGTTTGTCCTTTAATAAAACTTAACGGCGTGACCTAACGCTGTTAGAATATTCCGTTAGACAGGGGAGTGATCCTTAAATGTATATTCCCATCCCTACCTAGCACGAGGCCTTTTGGGAACTCACTGGCTTTGGGTTCCGTAGGAACTCTGAAGTTAAGCGAGAAGGGGGCTAGAGCGCTCCCATGATGGGTGACCCATTAGGAAGTTGCTCCTGAGTTCCTAGAAACAAAACCGTGAGGGCGTGGTCGGGGCCCAAAGCGGACAATATCATGCTACGGTGGTGAAGCGGGACCGAGAGGTGGCTGCGCCCGGGCCGGGATGTGACATATCCCATATAAATATATAAAAATATGTAAAAATTTATTTTATTGGGAAAAAATGAAAAAAAAAAACAACAACAAATAAAAAAGAACACATACTTCAAATAAAACGTGGAAACTAAAAAAGTGCACCCAACATTCAACAAAAAGCAGAGTTTCTATCAAACTGAACTACCAATATATTATTTTATTGAAAAACAATTGATAAAAATTCGACAAAAAAAATACAAAAGAGACCTGATAAATCCCTCAAATAAAAAATCGAATAGGGAAACTGAAAACTACACCCACGTTGAGCAAAAAGCAGTTTGATAAATCCTTCCACAAATCTCATTTAAATTCAAGAATCAGAAAAGAGAAACGTGCACAGAGTCTCCATCTTACGAAATTCCCAATTTCTTCTCAACCAGGATCAATACATATTATCTTATTACACAAATATATTTTTTTTATAGCAAATTGTTTCTCCGTTCATTGCAGAAATAAAGAAGAAGAACAGAATGAGGGCGCGGCAAAGGATGAAACAGAGAGACAAATCGGCAAAGAGTCTTCCTCAGTACAACTTATCAACTCTCAATCTTTATCTTTTATTCTCAATTCTCAATCATTTCCTCCAGTCAATCTTAAGCTTAGTATTTTTGGTTTGTATCTCTTTAGATTAATTCAAACAGTTGTTTATGTTCCTCCTGCGAATTAGCTTATTTTAATTCATTAGTAGAAATTTTCATTTTTATGTTCCTTCTAACAATGAGTTTATTTTAATTAATTTAATAAAATTTTCATTTTTGATTTCTGGGAAAGTGAACGTTTGAAAAATTTTAATTTGTATAATCAGTTTTGAAGTTGGTTTGACGGAAAAAATACAGAAGAAGTATAATTTTGCACCATCCGACTATGAAAGGTTTCAGTCCCCCTTCCATTTGTTTTATTGCAAGAAGTATGAAAATTTCTGTTAACTTCATTATTAGATACTAATTTATTAGTTAAATAATGGTTACTCATTTTTGCAGAATTTAAAGGGTGGGGTGATTTTAGTTTCACTGTCCACTTTAATATGATGGTTTCCAATTTATATTGATTACTTGTGTAATGCAAAGGTGGATGTACTTATTAACCTTGAGTGACGAAGATACTGCTATCAAATTTTTAAGGTACACAAATGTGTATTTTTATCTTATATTTTTTGTGATTTCACAAACCCCTAATTGTGTTGCACTATTATGTTAACAATTTATGGTTTAATTTTATTAAGGTATTGGATAGGATACAAAATGCCACTAATTCCATTAATTCCATTCAATGTATATATATTAATTAAAAGTCCTAACTTTATTTTGAATGTGACTGATGCTTGTAGCGAGGTTGCCCTTTGTTTCAAATTGCTACCACTCAAAACTTGGAATTATCACAAAGTTTTGTTTACGAATGCTTGGAATAGAGATGGTTTCAGGGAAGAAAAGATATGATGGAGTAATACTTTGCACAGACAAGGAAGAGGAGAAACATGTCTTGGTTTGCATGTATGTGGATATTGGTTTCTCCTTTTTAGCAAACATTTCTATTATGTTATGCTTAATTTACTGCCGATACAATTTTTCTTTAATTTTGAGGAATGCGAGAAATAATTTAAAATATATAATTAATTTTATTGTTTGATATGTTTGTATATGTTGGGTGACTAATTCGGACTTCAAGTTTGTAATTTTATTGTGATTTTTTTTTTTACATAGAGGGTTAGTCTTCTTTTTGTATACTGAGGTTGTCTTTCTGTGCAGTTTATTTACTCAATTTGACGATAATTTAAATGGTGTATTTATATGTGACTTTTTTGCTATCATTTGGACATAAAGTTTCAATTTTGTAGCATTTGTGATATGAGAGATTTGTAAGATCCCACATCGCCCAGTGGTGAGGATCCTGTAAGCCTTATATGTACATTCCCACCTCCAATTAACACAAGGTCTTTTGGGAGCTCACTGGCTTCAGATTCCATCGGAACTCCAAAGTTAAGCGAGTCCGGGATGTGGTGGTGTCCCAGGCCGGGATGTGACAGATTGATCATGAACATCATGTTTAGCTTAATTTCGTTTATGTGCTTCTCTCTTTTCAAGTTGAGAGACTTCCAATATCTTAATTTAAATCTAACGGTGCAAAAGTTCATACAAATTTTAGCCAAAAAAAATAAATTAAATGAAAGATTGGTTTGGATTGCGTTGTGCAATTCAATCTTTTTTTTTATTGAGATTCCGATTGTATCTACACATTCTAATTATTTTATTTGGGTTGCTAACTCAACGGTAGAATACTTGGCTTTTAAGTGCGGCTAGCATCTTTTACACATTTGTATGAAGCAAAAGATTCGTCCATACCATCGGTAGCGTTTGTAAGAAATATATACGTAATTAAATCGATTTCTATATATATAGAAAAGGAATATGATGATATATATATATATATAAAAGGAATATACCGCCATTTAGCATTACTTGTAAGATAAAATACAACTTAAATTGAAAACATTATTCTTTTGTTTTACTAAAAAAAAAAAAGAATAAAACAAATAAAACAAAAACGGGGTCTTTGTCTAAAGAAATGCCATGAGAACGGGCGGATGTATAGAACCTTTCAACGAGATAGTGCTTTTTCAACTCTCTCAAAATGGAATATATTCCAAACATATATGCCATGGTTCCTTAAGAAATTGAAAGATTTCGTTGAAATTGTTCGTTTGGAAATTTCTCGAAAAGCTAATCGTAGGTTCTTCTCTCCATGGCAACTCCTCGCGGGGGATGAATCAAGCTAATCTTGGATCAGAACCCTATATTCCGCCATAGTTAGGGCGGTTAAACCTACTCTCATACGAGCTCCTGGTGGTTCATTCATCTGACCGTAGACTAGAGCTAGACACCTGTAACTCAATTGGTGAAATAGTATCTCTCTCCAAAAAAGTATTTTTTTTTACCGCCGCACAAAGAAAATATTTTGTGGGGAACAACAGCTGGAAACGGCTGCTAATACCCCGTAGGCTGAGGAGCAAAAAGAGGAATCCACCCGATGTGGGGCTCGCGTCTGATTAGCTAGTTGGTGAGGCAATAACTTACCAAGGCGTATTTAGCCTTGCAAGGTGGTCCTTGCTGATTCACACGGGATTCCACGTGTCCCATGCTACTCGGGTCAGAGCGCAATCTAGTGATGTTTTCGGCTACTGGACTCTCGCCATCTAGGGTGCGGCACTCCACCGCTTCGCCTAGCTAAAATTTGTCACTTTTTAATACATTTACCTCGCCGAACCTAGGGTTTTTGGTGCATACAAGTATTTTTGTATATTTATTTCTGGCCTTCAAGGAGCTGTATGAGGTGAAAATCTCATGTACGGTTCTATAATAGCGATGGTAACAGTGATGGTATCACCGACTATCTGGTGAGGCATCTGGATTTGATTCGTGCCGGTTCAAGCTTGAAAGGGAGTTCATGGCCTACTAGGAGTTTTGTTTTATTTGACAATTAGAGAGGGGGAGGCCGGCGGTAAAGGAAGGAGAAAGAGAGAATTGTAGGGGAATTGTGTTGTGTATTTCCTCCTACTTTGCACCTCTATTTATAATAGGGATATTCCTTGCTCTCCAAGGAATATGAGATACAATAAGAAAAGATAAACCCTAATCAAATCTTATCTGGCCATATTCGTAGGAAGTTATGCACAGAAATTCAACTCCGTTTTCTACGTGGGTTTCAGCGTGGAAATTATTATCTCTAATGTCCTTGAAACTTAGTAACGTTCTTCCGGAACGTGGAGAATAGAGTGCCTCAGCAATGGTCAAGATTGTACCAATGGACAACATTATACGTGCCTTAACGTATCCTTCTATCAGGTTGGATGGGCTTGAGAGGGTTGTCAGAGGTGCATTCTTAGGTATGAAGTTAGTGAAATAGATGCGTTCACGCAAAATAGTGTGCATGGTTACACTATCTACCAGACAACTAACCTTCCCACTAGCCATACCTAGAATGAAAAAAATAATTTGAATAGGTCACATGCATAAAAGTTTATAAAACAATTATCAATTCAAAATAATTTCATTTATTCAAGGATTAAAACTTAATATCCAAAAATAAATCACCAACTAATAATCCAAAACATAAAGGAAAATTGTTCTAAAATCAACCAAAAAACAAGGAGGGGTTTTGGCCACTAGGTGGAATTCAGCCCCATTTGTCTTATTTCAACTAAAAAATAAGTCTATGTCTAAGATTCTAATCTTCCATACGGGTGGTATCCTCCTGGAAGTCAAAAACTTCCATCTTTGTAGTCTCCGGTTCGTCCACTTACATGAAGTTTGATTCAAACTTCTTACGACGAGAATGATATTCATCTAAAACCTTCTTGGGAGCATCGCAAACACGAGACCAATGGTCCTTTAAACCACAGCGATAGCATATATCGTCATCCATGGTTTTAGGTCCTTTGCCCTTATTCTTGAAGCTCTGGGCTTTGGGAGCGAGGTTTGGGCGCTGCTGGGCTTTGTTTCCTCCCTTGGGTGGGCATTGGCTCTGTTGACCTTGGTTGGTTGGCTTCTGGTCGCCCGTACCACGCCTCTTTTGGCGTCTTGGGTGTGGATTAGTGCTATAATATACTTCAGGCACAGCAGTAGCCCCAGTAGGTCTAGCTTGATGATTCTTCATCAACAGCTGGTTCTGCTTTTCTGCGAGAAATAGAACAGAGATCAAATCCGAGAACTTGGTGAACTTCTGAGCTCTATATTGTTGTTGTAAGACAATATGAGAAGCAGAGAAGGTCGAATAGGTCTTCTCCAGGAGATCCTCTTCATTCAAAGTTTCATTACAAAACTTGAGAAGTGATCGGATTCGACAATCTTCAGAATTATATTCATTCACATACTTAAAGTTTTGGAAGCGCAAATGCTGCCAGTCGTGTCTTGCTTCAGGCAAGAGTATGTCCTTTTGGTGACCAAAACGATTAGCCAAAGCGACCCATAATGCACGTGGATCCTCCTCAGCAAGATATTCAGTCTGCAAAGCGTCGTGGATGTGTCTTCGAATGAAGATCATTGCAGTGGCTTTTTCAGCTTCGCCAACAAGCTCATCTGTTGCTTCTTCAATGGCAGGACACACTGCAGTGAGGTGGAGCTTCACATCTTGAACCCACTTGAGGTAGTTCCTTTCCAGAGACCTCTAAAGCGGTGAAGTAGAGTTTGTTCAAATTCGACATGTTCCTATCACAAGATAGATGGACAAGATGTGGTGAGTGTAATGGAGAAAAACAATCCATTCACATACGAGTAGAATATACAGGTTCTAATAGACATGTATTGGTTTAATTTTGCATGAAAAACTTCGGGTTTTCATAGGTGATGTTTTTAAATGAAAACATCAGGTTTTCAAACAAGGCATGTTTATAAGAAACTTTAGGTTTCAAATTAATTATGAACTTCAGGTTCATATATTCCTACAGGAAAACACAAATATATATGCAAACAAATATGCAACAAGTATATGCAAAAAAACTTTAAGTTTATAGTTAAAATTGAATTTTAATTTATTTGGACTTTGGACCAAATTAAAGCGTGGGTAAAAAAAATACAAAAGCCCAATGGGCCTAAAAATAATTAGGCGAATAAAATTCGGGGCCCAAATAAAAAAAACTAAGCCACGTGGTGGCTTGAAAGAATTGTTCCATGAGAGCTAGGCCTAAAACAATTAGCTTTGGGGTCTCGGGTGAGCTGCGGGCTCACGGGGATAGGGGTTGGGCTGCTACAGGCAGACCAAAAAAAAAAAAATTTCACATGGCTGCTTCAAGCAAGCCCAGAAAACAGAAGAAAAAAAATGTCGTTGGGCCACTGCAGGCGAGCCTAGGAAGAAAACAAAAAATTTCTTTCTTTTTTTGTGTGTGGGCCGCTACAGACAAGCCCAGAAACAAAAAATTGATTTTTTTTCATACAGGGCTAAGAGACAGAGCCCGAATAGGGCTCGAGGAAAGGTCCAAAAAACATCCCAGTTGTGCTGGGTGTGCTTTGCCGAAGAAGAACACCGGAATTAGTGGACGGCGCCATGTCAGACGGTGTTTCCAGGGTCGGGCAAGCCATGGTTCGTCGAAGAACAAGATGTTTGTCAATAGAGAAGAGATCTCGACGTCGAGGGAAGAACAAAAAAAACCGAATGAATTCAATTGAATTCGAGTGAAACCCGATGAAATTATTTTGGAATTTCTAGAAATCTTGGTGAAAACAATGGGTGGTGTCCAATTTTGCACGACTACATGTCGTGTTGTGTCGGAAAATCGATGGCGAGGACCTGGGCTTCAGGCCGTAGGTCGGGACAAAGTGCTTCAAACGCACCGTTTCGGTTCAAGGCTTGTGGCCTGGGTTCTCGGTTTGGGTTGGGCTTGCCAAGTGATCATAGGCTGCTGGCCTGGTGCTCAGGTATGGCTCATCGCCATGGATAGGGTAGTGTAGTGGCTCGGGTTTGAAGAACCTTAGGTCCCAATCGCAGAACTTTTTTTTTCAATTCAATTATATGCATACGAAATTCAATATATATTTCAATGAATCACATATTTACTTTGATGCATATGCAAAATAATATTTTCAATGCATGTACATATGTGAGATTCAATTCATGGCAAATATCAAATTCACATAATTAAATAATTATGGTTATGAGGCATACACAATTTATGTAGAATCTAAAATAAGTTAAACATAAAGTTGGGTCATGCATCACGGTGAATGTTCACGCTATCAGGGCTGCAAAATATCGAGTTAAAAGCCGTTGTTTTGAAAGAACCTGATTGCATGATGATATGGATGAATTGGTTTGATGCAGAAAATTTCTCCAACGTCAGATTCCTAAGCGCAGCAGTAGGAGCGTGCTGATAACGTGTTGTGGACTATTTTTATCTGACAATTAGAGAGAGGGAGGCCGGCGGTAGAGGTAGGAGAAAGGGAGAACTGTAGGGGAATTGTGTTGTGTATTTCCTCCTACTTGGCACCTCTATTTATAATAGGGATATTCCTTGCTCTCCAAGGAATATGAGATACAATAGGAAAAGATAAACTCTAATCAAATCTTATCTAGGATTTACACTATCATACTTAAACTAGGATTGTTTACAACACCACTAAAATATTTGGAAATATATTAAAATGTATTTACCTTTTTTCGAAAGTGTGGTCTGAAAGTTTTCTGCTTTTTTTTATTTTTATTATTATTTTTGTTTAGGAACATGATCAATTTGGAAAGAATTAAACTTGAGTGACTTCCCATGGGCACTCAGTTTTTTCTTGCAGCATTCTGCAATAGAACTAACATTCGTGTCGTGTTTTTCGTGTTTGTGTCGTTTTCGTGTCATGTCTGATAGCTTAACGGGTCATGTCGTGTAATACCCGTTAAAGTAAACGGGTAATATGACCCGACCCGAAATCAACCTGTTAATATTATCAGGTAATATGACCCGACCCGTTACCCATTAAGAAAAATACGTTTTAAATCAATAAAAATAAAAATGAAAAACATAATTTGACACAAAAAAAAAATTATAAAGTTTAATACTAAATTAGTATATACATACTAAATTTTGGAGTTGACCCTTTCATGAAAGTTGTAAAGCTTTTCATTACGAGTGATTACATTTTTCACACTTCTACAATAATTATTATTAATTTTATTAATTTTGCTCTACAAAAACATTATTCATGAGATTTGGAGGGTTTTAAAAATCTAAACGACCATGTAACCATCGTCTAAGCATTATGATGCAATTATGAACATTTATTATGCTTTCACATCTTTCATACTTATACATTAATGATTATGAATTTTGTTTATTTTGAACTCCCTTAAAAATACTATTCATGAGAGTTTGTATGGTTTTAAAAATTCAAACGATCATATGCCCATTCTCAAAACGTAGAGGATGCAACTATGAGCGTTTGCATATTTTTTTCATATTTTTCGTACATGTAAATTAATTATTATATTTTTTTAATGTGTTTGGCATTTTTAAATTACTTAATATTTTTATTTTTAATGTGTTTTATGATTTTTAATCTCAATTTTTGCCTATAATATACTATAAAAATAAAAAAAAAATAAAACTTAAAATTTATATAGAATAATAATTAATAAACAATATATACATATTCATTATATCTATTGTATTTTATAGGGGTATCATCGTTTGAATATACCGCCATTTAGCATTACTTGTAAGATAAAATACAACCTAAATTGAAAACTTTATTCTTTTTTTATTACTTAAAAAAAAGAATAAAACAAATAAAACAAAAACGGGGTCTTTGTCTAAAGAAATGCCATGAGAAATGGCGGATGTATAGAACCTTTCAACGAGATAGTGCTTTTTCAACTCTCTCAAAATGGAATATATTCCAAACATATATGCCATGGTTCCTTAAGAAATTGAAAGATTTCGTTGAAATTGTTCGTTTGGAAATTTCTCGAAAAGCTAATCGTAAGTTCTTCTCTCCGGTGCAACTCCTCGCGGGGGGATGAATCAAGATAATTTTGAATCAAAACCCTATATTCCGCCATAGTTAGGGCCGTTAAACCTACTCTCATACGAGCTCCTGGCGGTTCATTCATCTGACCGTAGACTAGAGCTAGACACTTGTAACTCGATTGGTGAAATAGTATCTCTCTCCAAAAAAGCTTTTCTTTTTACCGCCGCACAAAGAAAATATTTTGTGGGGAACAACAGCTGGAAACGGCTGCTAATACCCCGTAGGCTAAGGAGCAAAAGAAGGAATCTGCCCAATGTGGGGCTCGCGTTTGATTAGCTAGTTGGTGAGGCAATAGCTTACCAAGGCGTATTTAGCCTTGCAAGGTGGTCCTTGCTGATTCACACGGGATTCCACATGTCCCATGCTACTCGGGTCAGAGCACAAGCTAGTGATGCTTTCGGCTACTGGACTCTCGCCATCTAGGGTGCGGCACTCCACCGCTTCGCCTAGCTAAAATTTGTCCCTTTTTAATACATTTACGTCGCCAAACCTGGGGTTTTTGGTGCATACAAGTATTTTTGTATATTTATTTATGGCCTTCAAGGAGCCGTATGAGGTTAAAATCTCATGTACGGTTCTGTAATAGCGATGGTAACAGTGATGTCATCACCGACTATCCATGGTTTTAGGTCATTTCCCCTTATTCTTGAAGTTCTGGGCCTTGGGAGCGAGGTTTGGACGCTGTTGGGCTTTGTTTCCTCCCTTAGGTGGGCCTTGGCTCTGTTGACCTTGGATGGATGGCTTCTGGCCGCCCATACCACGCCTATTTTGGCGTCTTGGGTGCTTATTAGTGCTATAATATACTTTAGGCACAGCAGTAGCCCCAGTAGGTCTAGCTTGATGATTCTTCATCAAGAGCTGGTTCTGCTTTTCAGCGAGAAGTAGAACAGAGATCAAATCTGAGAACTTGGTGAACTTCTAAGCTCTATATTGTTGCTGCAGGACAATATGAGAAGCAGAGAAGGTCGAATAGGTCTTCTCCAGGAAATCCTCTTCATTCAAAGTTTCATTACAAAACTTGAGAAGTGATCGGATTCGACAAACTTCAGAATTATATTCATTCACAGACTTAAAGTTTTGGAAGCGCAAATGCTGCCAGTCGTGTCTTGCTTCAGGCAAGAGTATGTCCTTTTGGTGACCAAACCGATTAGCCAAAGTGACCCATAATGCACGTGGATCCTCCTCAGCAAGATATTCAGTTTGCAGAGCGTCGTGGATGTGTATTCGAATGAAGATCATAGCAGTGGCTCTTTCAGCTTCGCCAACAAGCTCATATGTTGCTTCTTCAATGGCAGGACACACTGCAGTGAGGTGGAGCTTCACATCTTGAACCCACTTGAGGTAGTTCCTTTCCAAAGGCCTCTAAAGCGGTGAAGTAGAGTTTGTTCAAATTCGACATGTTCCTATCACAAGATAGATGGACAAGATGTGGTGAGTGTAATGGAGAAAAATCAATCCATTCACATACGAGTAGAATATACAGGTTCTAATAGACATGTATTGGTTTAATTTTGCATGAAAAACTTCGGGTTTTCATGGGTGATGTTTTTAAATGAAAACATCAGGTTTTCAAACAAGGCATGTTTATACGAAACTTTAGGTTTCAAATTAATTATGAACTTCAGGTTCATATATTCCTGCAGGCAAACACAAATATATATGCAAACAAATATGCAACAAGTATATGCAAAAAAACTTTAAGTTTATAATTAAAATTGAATTTTAATTTATTTGGACTTTGGACCAAATTAAAGCGTGGGTAAAAAAAATACAAAAGCCCAATGGGCCTAAAAATAATTAGGCGAATAAAATTCAGGGCCCAAATAAAAAAAAACTAAGCCACGTGGTGGCTTGAAAGAATTGTTCCATGAGACCTAGGCCTAAAAAAATTAACTTTGGGGTCTCGGGTGAGCTGCGGGCTCACGGGTATAGGGGTTGGGCTGCTGGAGGCAGACCAAAAAAAAAAAAAAAATTTAACATGGGCTGCTTCCACTGTTCACCATGTTTTCATTTTGTTCCAATAGCTCATAATATATATGTCATTCCATTTTGTTGTTTATGATGAAATTATATATATTTTAAGCATAAACAGACATTTATTTACATAAAATATATAGATTTAATTAAATCCGCCTAGTCCGCCTAGGCGCCCGCCTAGACCTTGCCTAGCTGCCTAGGCGCTAGGCCCCTGCTCGCCGCCCGACTAGCGCCTAGCGTCTTTTAGAACCTTGGCTGCTTCAGGTAAGCCCAGAAAACAAAAGAAAAAAAATGTTGTCGGGCCACTGCAGGCCAGCCCAGGAAGAAAACAAAAAATTTCTTTCTTTTTTTTTGTGTGTGGGCCGCTGCAGACGAGCCCAGAAACAAAAAATTGTTTTTTTTTTTTCATACGGGGCTAAGAGACAGAGCCCGAATAGGGCTCGAGGAAAGGTCCAAAAAACATCCCAGCTGTGTTAGGTGTGCTTTGCCGAAGAAGAACACCGAAATTAGTGGATGGCGCCATGTTAGACGGTGTTTCCAGGGTCGGGCAAGCCATGGTTCGTCGAAGAACCAGATGTTTGTCAACAGAGAAGAGATCTCGACGTCAAGGGAAAAACAAAAAAAACCGAATGAATTCAATTGAATTCGAGTGAAAACCCATGAAATTATTTTGGAATTTCTAGAAATCTTGGTGAAAACGATGGGTGGTGTCCAATTTTGCACGACTACATGTCGTGTTGTGTTGGAAAATCGATGGCGAGGACCTGGGCTTCAGGCCGTAGGTCGGGACAAGGTGCTTCAAACGTACCGTTTCGGTTCAAGGCTTGTGGCCTGGGTTCTCGGTTTGGGTTGGGCTTGCCAAGTGATCACAGGCTGCTGGCCTGGTGCTCAGGTATGGCCCATCGCCATGGATAGGGTAGTGTAGTGGCTCGGGTTCAAAGAACCCTAGGTCCCAATCGCAGAATTTTTTTTTCAATTCAATTATATGCATACGAAATTCAATATATATATTTCAATGAATCACATATTTACTTTGATGCATATGCAAAATAATATTTTCAATGCATGTACATATGTGATTTTCAATTCATGGCAAATATCAAATTCACATAATTAAATAATTATGGTTATGAGGCATACACAATTTATGTAGAATCTAAAATACGTTAAACATAAAGTTGGATCATGCATCATGGTGAATGTTCATGCTATCAGGGCTGCAAAATATCGAGTTAAAAGTCGTTGTTTTGAAAGAACCTGATTGCGTGATGATATGGATGAACTGGTTTAATGCAGAAAATTTCTCCAACGTCAGATTCCTAAGTGCAGCGGTAGGAGCGTGCTGATAACGTGTTGTGGACTATTTTTATCTGACAATTAGAAAGAGGGAAGCCGGCGGTAGAGGTAGGAGAAAGAGAGAATTGTAGGGGAATTGTGTTGTGTATTTCCTCCTACTTTGCACCTCTATTTATAATAGGGATATTCCTTGCTCTCCAAGGAATATGACATACAATAGGAAAAGATAAACTCTAATAAAATCTTATTTAGGATTTACAGAATCATACTTAAACTAGGATTGTTTACAACACCACTAAAAATTTTGGAAATATATTAAAATGTATTTACCTTTTTTCGAAAGTGTGGTCTGAAAGTTTTTTGTGGAATAAAATCACCTCATATTTAACTCACAACAGTATACTATGTTTTCTGCTTTTTATTTTATTTTTATTATTATTTTTGTTTAGGAACATGATCAATTTGGAAAGAATTAAACTTGAGTGACTTCCCATGTGCACTCAGTTTTCTTGCAACATTCTGCAATAGACCTGACATTTGTGTCGTGTTTGTGTCGTTTTCGTGTCATGCCTGATAGCTTAACGGGTCATGTCGTGTAATACCCGTTAAAGTAAACGGGTAATATGACCCGACTCGAAATCAACCTGTTAATATTATCAGGTAATATGACCCGACCCGTTACCCATTAAGAAAAATATGTTTTAAATCAATAAAAATAAAAATGAAAAACATAATTTGACACAAAAAAAAATTATAAAGTATAATACTAAATTAGTATATATATACTAAATTTTGGAGTTGACCCTTTCATGAAAGTTGTAAAGCTTTTCATTACGAGTGATTACATTTTTCACACTTCTACAATAATTATTATTAATTTTATTAATTTTGCTCTACAAAACACTATTCATGAGATTTGGAGGGTTTTAAAAATCTAAACGACCATGTAACCATCGTCTAAGCATTATGATGCAATTATGAACATTTATTATGCTTTCACATCTTTCATACTTATACATTAATGATTCTGAATTTTGTTTATTTTGAACTCCCTTAAAAATACTATTCATGAGAGTTTGTATGGTTTTAAAAATTCAAACGATCATATGCCCATTCTCAAAACGTAGAGGATGCAACTATGAGCGTTTGCATATTTTTTTCATATTTTTTGGACATGTAAATTAATTATTATATTTTTTTAATGTGTTTGTCATTTTTAAATTACTTAATATTTTCATTTTTAATGTGTTTTATGATTTTTAATCTCAATTTTTGCCTATAATATACTATAAAAATAAATAAATAAATAAAACTTAAAATTTATATAGAATAATAATTAATAAACAATATATACATATTCATTATATCTATTGTATTTTATAGTAAGTTTTTTTAGTAGTTTAAAAAATTAGAGTCATCAAAATAATTTTTTTCTTATCCTATCAAAACAGGTTACCCGCGTGTCACTCTCACGTAAACCTGTTAAGGACTCATTATTAACAGATTATTATCGTGTGACCCGATTAGTTATCGTGTTGACCCGAAACCCGTTATTTTGTGTCGTTTGCATGTCGTGTTTAATGGGTCGTGTAAGAAATTGCTAGGTCTATTGTGCATGTCTTCCAACTTGGTATTGATATTCTAGGATTTATTTGTTTATTTTGTTTTGTTTTATTTTGTGGGTGTTTTTTTTTTTTTTTGGGTCGCTTTTAGTTCCTTTGGTAAGTAAATTTAGAGATATATCATGATATCATGTCACTTGATCCTTGTGCAAAGATTCTGAAAAAATTAGAAAAAGGAAAACCAAAAGCAACTCCCGATCCTATATATAGGAGCAATTGGTTTGCTTATTTCAAACAGGAAAGCTCCATACATTAGGCACACATATATTTAGCTAGCTATTTACCAGAATTTCAAGTTGAGATATATATATATATATATATATAATTCTTGGCTGCCTTGTGTGCTTGTTTGCTCACAGTCAAAGATGACGGTTGAGAGGGAGAGTAGATCTGGATCATATGCACTTCTGCTAGCAGCAAGGGACTCAGAGTATGTGAAGAAAGTGTATGGTGGGTATTTCAATGTGTTTGTTGCAGCGTTTGGGGAAGAAGGAGAGAGGTGGGACTTGTACAGGGTTGTAGATGGAGAGTTTCCTGACATGGATGACCTTCAAAGCTATGATGGCTTCGTCGTCAGTGGCAGCCCTTATGATGCTTATGGCAATGACTACTGGATCATCAAACTATGCTTTCTCTTGCAAACTTTGGATGCCATGGAGAAGAAAGTCCTCGGAATTTGCTTTGGTCATCAGGTACAGACATATATATGTACCTAGGCTAATATATATATATATATATATATATATATATAGAGAGAGAATTGTTATTAGCACTCCAAAAGTCTCATTCTACACTCCTCACAATTGTATTTTTCTTTCTAATTATAAAAAGTTTGAAATGTCAAATGAGATTTTTGGAGTACTAATAACAATTCTATATGTATATAACGTATCAAATGTCTGGTAATTAAGAGAATAGTACTACGTACTCACGTTTATTAATTTGGGCCATACACTTTAAGTTAATGTCACGTTACGCACCTAAATTTGAGATTCGTTGCTTTTCCTTGTATAGGTGTTGTGCAGAGCACTGGGAGGAAAGGTTGGGAAAGCTTATACAGGGTGGGATATTGGGTTGCGGAAAGTGAAGCTAGTGAAGGAATTGGCTCCATTCAGCTTCCTTAATGACTTGGACGACGTTCCGCCTGCCCTTTCCATTATTGAGTGCCATCAAGATGAGATTTGGGAAGTTCCTTTGGGTGCAGAGGTGATCGCGTACTCGGACAAAACAGGTGTGGAGATGTTCACCATTGGAGGCCACGTTCTGGGCATTCAAGGTCATCCTGAATACAGTAAGGACATTCTTTCAAATCTCATCGATCGTCTTTTCAACAGCAACTGCATAGAGAAAGGTTTTGCAGAAAACGCAAGGTCTGCACTGCAATTAGCTGAACCAGATAGGAAGTGCTGGGAGAAGTACTGCAAGACATTTCTCAAGGGAAAATAGACTTAATGAACATGCCATACAAATTGCATGCTTTAATTTGAATCAAAGTGTAGTACTATTTTCAAGGGCATGAAATGTTTACTATATATTTAACAAACAATGGAAAATAATCTTATTTTATTTCTGTTTTTTCCTGTCGTAATGTTTGAGAACCTTGTAGGCCATGAAAGGAACACATATATATTCCGAGCACAGTTACAATACGATTGGAATAATTTTTCCAGCGAACGTTTGGGAATAATATTTTAAGGCCATGGAAGTTCGGCACTAGTGCACTACCAGTAGTGCTTAGTGGGACTGTTGAACTGGAATCCCTTTATTCCTCTTGTGAATGTTCTGGAAACAATATATTGTTGTGCATCTCTTATAAGTATATATCTGTTGTAATCCATAGATGTGGATGGCCACTCATCTCATGTACAACTCATCCCACAACAACTATGTCTAAAGTTTTGCCTATAAAATGGATGAGAAGGAGGAGAGCATACACACACAAAACATATGAAGGTAGAGGAAAGGGAAGAGTGGAAATTATGGAGGAATGTAAAGAGATGAAGAAGAGATGAGAGAATAGAGAGTTATCTTTGTACTCCTATTATTCCATATTATAAATATAAACACCACTGCTGCCCCGATGACATACTGCAGTCAAACTGACTATAGAGGAACCTCGTAAATATTGTGTCTTGTTTCATTTATTCCACTACACTCACACCGCCGATTTTACGACACGTTATCAGCATGAGTTGTTCTCGTGTCAGTGGAAAGGACAACGCCATAAATCCGGTTCACCTCCATTGCTGGAATCTCACAAATAAGAAAATCTTTTCATTTCATCTTCAAATCTCTATACTACAGATTTTTTTCAAGCAACTATATATATATATATATATATATATATATTGTTGTATGACTGTATATCATCGTTTGCAAAAGCAAAAGAGTATAGACTCAAAATTCGTAGACAATCTGACAGCCATGTAAACAGCCTTGGAACTCCAACGTGCTAATCTTAGATTGAAATACTTTCTTCTTGAATGTTGTTCGTCTGCCTAGTATCTACAACATATAAAAAATTTAGAAAACTCGAACTGCGCGATCGTCGCAGATGTCTGAAATACCAAACCAGTTTCCAATTTCTGCAAAAAACTGGACAGCCACCTTATGAGTATCAAAACTCCATTTTCAGTAAGTCAGATCTAAACTGCTTCTTCACAAAAGTTGCTCAATATCCTCTTATCCATATCATACTAAAATTTGAGCTAAATCTAACGGTTGATCTTCTCATGAGTTGCAGACACTACTCTTGACTCCAAAACTTATGGGAACCGTTTTGCTTTTTTCGAAACTTAACAAATGAGGAACACCATTTGAGGCTTATTATTACTATCCCTTCTTGGGTAACTAAAAAGACCTAAGAGTTGTAAAAAAAAAAAATAATAAAAGGGATGAAACAAAAGGAAGTGGCATACAAAGAAAAAGAAAAGAAAAAAAAAATGATGGAAACTTAATCATCACCCTTCTCTATTTTTGTTTTATTTATGTGAATGGTATTGGCTTAAAACTCTTTCACAAGTTATATTTACGTTAAAGAAATTTATTTACCATGACTGAAATTACCGCCGCTTTGCTTTAAGTTTTGATTTATTTATGTGAATGGTGTTGAATTAAAGCCCTTATCACAAGCTTTATTTACTTTAAGGTAATTTATTTACTATGGCTAGAATTACCGCCTATTGCTTTAATTTATTTATTGTACTTCTGTAGACGGTGAAATTTCGGTAAATAAAATGTTGACTGATGGTCAAAATGTTAACACTCATGTATTACATAAATTGTACACAGTGTGTGATTCGACGAAAATTCGAAAAGAGTTAGAAAAAGCGTCAAACAGGACACGTGTCAACACCTGGCAGAAACGACTTATTTCATCTGATTATTTAAATCCAAAAATTTAGAATTCTATAAATAGAGACCATTCCACACCAATTCAATGACCAATTCACAAATACCTTTCTCTACTCCCAAATTGGAAGAGAATTCTCTCGAAGTTCGTTCTTCGTTCTTCAAGATCAAGCCCCAACGGCCCTTGAAGAAATGCTCCTCCATCCTAAGATCAAGCCCTAGCGGTCCTTGGATCAACGCAATTGTTCTTCAAGATCAAGCCCAAAGCCCTTGAAGATCCATTCATCGTTCATCCGTTCATCCGTTCTTCAAGAATCAAGCCCAAAAGCCCCTTGAAGTTCATCCATCGTTCCTCGTTCTTCGTTCGTCATTCATCCATCTTCAAGAACAAACCCAAAAGCCCTTGAAGATCCATTCGTCATTCAACGTTCATCCAAATTTCAAGATCAAGCCCCAACGGCCCCTAAAGATCCGTTCATCCAACTTCAGAATCAAGCCCCAACGGCCCCTGAAGATCCGTTCATCCAACTTCAGAATCAAGCCCCAATAGCTCCTGAAGATCCGTTTGTCATTCAACGTTCATCCAACTTCAGAATCAAGCCCCAACAGCTCCTGAAGATCCATTTGTCATTCAAACGTTCATCCAACTTCAAGAATCAAGCCCAAAAGGCACCTGAAGAAGCATTCATCTGCCAAACTTCAACATCAAGCCCAACGGCCCTTTGAAGAACAGTTTATCCCAAGAATCAAGCCCCTGTTGGAAATGTGCCCTAAAACCAATCATATGATGATACTTTATGGACATTTCACATGTTAAACTAATCTAGTTTAATATAAAGGGCAAAGATTATTGTTTGAGCGGTCTCATATAAATGTTATGCTTAAACGATAAAGTCCAAGGAATATGCGATTGGAAGAATGCAATCTAAAAGAAGTTAGATTAATGAGACCATTCTTTCGTTGACACATCCTAAACGTTCCTGATCATAGGATTGCCAATTGGGCATTGACAGTCCATTAAGATCAAAACATGCTATGTCTTCTCTCAAGGAGAGTGACTAGTCTCGAGTCATTGGTGTGAGTGACACCAAGACAAGTACGTAGGTGCTCAATAGAGAATGAGTTCACTGAACACGATCAACGACGAGTTCTCATATTCATGTCACGTGAGAACTCATGGTTAGGATAATGCAAACTAGTCCTTAAACCTGAGGCATCATAGTTGTCTTGTGGTTAGGTCCTTGATCTTTGATCCTGTTAAATGGCATTCCTTTGGAGTGTCCACGGCATGGTTGGGGTCAAGCTATTTAGTCATGGAGACAAGTGAATGCGCAACAAGGGATCTCTAACCTTTAAACCGTTGAGGGAGAATACTCTATGATATGATTAAGAATCTCTGGCCAGAGTATGAATGAGATGTTGGAATGCGTTCCAGATCACATTCAAGGTAATCATATAAGTGCAAGATTCACATTGGATAGTAGACATGAATGAACTATCAAACCAAACAATGTGGTCAAGAGTATTGTATTAGAGAATGACCGTATTGCATTTGTAATCCTAAACTGAATAGGTTCTCCACCTCTTCTGATTAGCTTGGGTAACCATGATATGCTGCTAGGTGTCACTCATGGTTTATGGAAGCCCTAAACGTGTGTAAACACTAAGGGGAGAATTGAAAGTAAGTTTCAAATTCACAATCGATTTGAAAGAGTTTGAATCGCCCACTGCCTCGCTAAAAGGAACCTAATGGATTGTACACCGTGTAAGGTAGAGATTGAAGATTCAACGGAGATGAGTAAGAATAATTAAATAGTTTAATTATTTATGGCAAGGATTAATTAATATGTTAATTAATCAAACGAATAAGTTCGTTAAAGACCTCGGGATAGTTTTGGACCTTAAGGCCCAATAGGCTTCGAACGTCAAGTCCATTAACTTAAGTTGTATGACAACTTAATGAATAATGATTTACAAAGGCCCAAATACTCCAATAAATATCCTAAGGCCGGCCACTTTGAAGGGGTAGTGAACTTGGACTTATTTACAAGTTTGCCACTCAAATGAATTAAAGTATAAATATGACTTTATAGCCAAAATTCATTTAGGGTTGTTTTTGGGGAAATTGGAGAGAACACAAGCTCACCATTTGCTTTCTAAAGAGGCCGGCCACCTTGAGGAAAATATCTAGCAATTTTTCTTCCTCAAGGTCGCTCATTTCTTCTTCATCTAACCTTGGTGTGGAGACTTAGAGGTTCCCAATTTTGGGAACTTGGAGAAACCTCTTCATCCATCCAAATCCATAAATCTAAGATGCAAGGAATGAAGGCCCTCTCTTTGGGTGATTAGCCTTTGCTTATGCAAAGAGGAATCTACAAAGGTATAAATTTCAACTCACTTTGTTTTGAGTTGTTATTGGTTCACCAAGGGTGCGTTTGGTACGCAGACGGGACGGGACGGGACGGGACGGGACGGGACGGGACGGGACGGGACGGGACGGGACGGGACGGGACGGGACGGGACGGAATAGGACGGGACGGATGTTGTAAATTTTGAAAAAGACAAGGGGCATTGTTGTCCTAAAATGTTCTGTCCCACAGACGTGGAACAACCCCGTTCCATGGGGGGGAGGTGGAACCAAAAATCATCCAAAACTTGTCCCGTGGAACGCCTCGTTCCACTCGTTTTAGGCTTACCAAACGCGGGACGGAACGCCTCGTCCCGTCCCATCCCGTCCCGCGTACCAAACGCACCCCAAACTACTAGGCTTTGAACATTCATGGTTGATGTTTTGTTTTTAAGTACATGCAAGCATGATTCCGCCTTTAATTTGTTAATTGCATGCTAATGATGTTGCTTAAATGAACATGTATTCTCAAAATAATCCTTCAGCCCCCAACGCCCCTTCGGATCAACAATTCATCAACAAATCCATATCTCATGGAGATAGAATCAGAGGAACAAAAAAGGATTATAACCCAAAATCAATCAAATACAAATATATTTTGTACACGTGTTCTTGTGTCTTCAGGAAATTTTCGTGTTTACAAATTTGGCACGCCCAGTGGGACAATCTCTACCTCTCATCTCTCTCTCCGCTCAAGAGAACCAAAGCACACCTCCAAAATCAATTGCAACAAGAAAAGATCGAGTTGTTCCCGCACCCAATGCGAAGAACAAGATAGTCCTCGCTGCAGGTGGGGGCATTTCGGAGGTCATAACTCGAAGCAAGGCAAGAGCTTTCTTGGCCGCATCTTCCACCCCCACATCAACTTTGCTGGAGAAACAAGAACACCCAAGGCACGAGCCGGTGATCACCCTAACCTCGCTGAAGGCGCCAAAGGAGAAAAGCTAGGGGAAGTACTCCGAGTCTCTGTTTTCTGATGCCGACTCGAGTGGCAGCACAGCCATGCAAGTCATGACCACATAAGCGACTTCGATCGAAGCGCAGCTAGCTCAAATGAATGAAGCGATCGCGAAACTCGTACGAACTGTGGAAGAAAAAGATTTGCAAATCGCCGCGCTCGCCAGCCAACTGGAAGCACAAGACATGAAAGTCAACCTAAAAGTTGACCTAACAAAGGAAGAAGCTGATGAAGGAGAGGAGCCTCCAGTGGAGAAGGCCGAAGAAAGGCGGAAACCGGACAAAGCGGCGACGCTTATAGGATCTTTCTCTATCCAACAGTTGCAGGAGATGATCACCAACACCATAAAGGCATAGTGTGAAGGAAGCTCACATGACTCCACATTATACTCAAAGCCCTACTCCAGGAAGATTGACGGTTTGAAGATGCCGAGAGGATATCAGCCGCCAAAATTCATGCAGTTCGATGGAAAGGGAAACCCAAAGCAACATGTCGCCCACTTCATTAAAACTTGCAACAATGCTGGAACAGAAGGAGACTACCTTGTTAAACAGTTCATGCGCTCGTTGAAGGGGAACGCCTTTGATTGGTACACCGACCTCAAGCCCGAGTCTATCAACAGCTGGGATCAGCTAGAAAGGGAATTTCTCAACCGCTTCTACAGCACGCGCCGCACCGTTAGCATGCTAGAGCTAACAAGTACAAAGCAATGGAAAGACGAACCGGTTGTTGATGACATCAATAGATGGCGTTCATTAAGTCTGGATTGCAAAGATCGGCTTTCTGAAACCTCCGCCATTGAGATGTGTGTTCAAGGCATGCACTGGGGGTTACATTACATCCTCCAAGGCATAAAACCGAGAACATTTGAGGAGCTGGCAACTCGTTCCCATGACATGGAACTGAGTATCGCCAATCACGAGAAGAATGAGCTGATCACCGACTTTAAGAAGGATAAAGTGTTTGCCCCAAATATAGACAAGACCGGGAAGAGGCCCGCTAAGGAAGCGTTTACTGTCAACACTGCTCCCAGCAAGACCTCATCCACCCCTATCAAAATTTCTTCCAAGAACAAAGGGAATGAGGTGAAGAAAAATGAGCCTCAGCGCACCCAAGACAGGTATAAAAACACCTTAAGGGAGTTGGAGCAAAAGACATATCCTTTCCCTGACTCGGACATGGATGCAATGTTAGATGACTTGCTGAAAAAGAAGGTGATCGAGTTGCCGGAATGCAAACGCCCTGAAGAAATGAATCGAGTTAACGATCCCAGGTACTGCAAGTACCACCGTATCGTAAGTCATCTAGTCGGCAAATGCTTCATCCTTAAGGAGCTAATCATGAAGCTAGCGCAACAAGGTCGAATTGAACTTGATCTAGAAGACACAGCCGCAACGCATACCACTACGATCGTGTTTGGCTCCTTCAATCCCGTTCCTCTTCAGGTAACACATGACCATACCCATCAAGGCTCCAATCACACGGCCCCGTCCGCCCAACCATCGCTGGGAGCAGATGACCTAAATGCACTTATCGACGATGAAAGAGGGTGGACATTGGTGACCTACAAAAAGACAAGGAAGCCAAAATCACAAGCCATAAGGCCAAAAGTGAAGGAAGGGAGAAGGCATCATCGCCGCAATAATAGGAAACCCAAAATAAGCGCGATCGCCGCTAAACCAACATACGCTGAGGAGCCTATGGAGCAGAAACCACGTATTTCTATCTCCTTGCACGAGTACTTCCCAAATGACTTCTTCCAACAGTGCACTATCGCTGCATGTCACATGGTCGAAATAGAGGGGGAAGAATCCTCAAAGGGCAAAGCTATCACCACCGAGGAAGACAGTACCCTCATACCCAAGGAAAGCTTGCTGGCACACTCTAACATCATGGAGGCACTACGATCGCCCAAAGAGATGGAGAAAGAACTAGCCGCGACCTTGATAAATCCCGACGACCACAAGGCGCAAGAAAGTAAAGACGAAGGCTTAAGGCTTCGGCCGCACGAATATACCACGTGTTGTGTCGCCCGTGATACAATCCACTTCAATGACGAAGACTTGCTACTAGGATCCAAGCCTCACAACCGTCATCTCTTCATATCAGGGTACGTAAGGAAGCACAAAGTCAGCCGCATGCTTGTGGACGGTGGATCGGCCATAAATATCATGCCAAAGTCAACAATGACCACGATCGGCATCAAGGTGGATGAGCTGTCCATAAGCCGTTTGCTAATCCAGGGTTTTAACCAAGGAGGACAAAGGGCAATAGGCATGATCAGGGTGGAGATGACCATTGGTGAACTCAACTCAAGCACCATATTCCATGTGATTGAGGCAAGAACTTCGTACAGCCTACTCTTAGGAAGACCTTGGATCCATGAGAATGGAGTAGTACCGTCCACCCTCCACCAATGCGTAAAATTCTACCGAGAATGAGTAAAGGTGATCCAAGGAGATACCAAGCCATTTACTGAAGCTGAATCACACTTTGCAGACGCCAAGTTCTACATGGAGAAAGACATGGTGCCCGAAGCTCTCCCAAAAGAAATCAAGTCTACGGGCAAAGTAACACCCAAGAGGCAGGAATGGCAAGCCGTGCCCAAGAAGCAGGAAAGAGAAGTCGTACCATCTTTAAGCAAAAACGATGATGAGACTGCTAAACCTACAATAACCAAAGGGAGCGGGACGCCCTCAAAAGGACCGGACACACCAGTCTTCCAATACATCCCCATGTCGAAAAGAAAGAATGGTCAATCCCCATTCGAAACAGGGACAAGCAAAGCTAGCATGCAGCAACACGAATGTGATGTAGAATTGCTCAAGACAAATGCATTTTTACCTCTAACACAGCTAGGTGAGACTAAGATTGCAAGATCACCACAATGCTTGATAAGAGCTCTGCCAAAAGAAATGGAACCAAGCTTTCTCCCAACAAGGAGGACCGAAGAAGGTTTTGATCCAAATGCCTACAAACTCATGTCAAAGGCTGGGTACGCCTTCATTCCCTCTTCGAGTCCCCGAAAGAAGGGTCCAGACATTGTCAACAACGAAGAAAGTGGCCTCACCGAGACTCAAAAGAGGCTGAAAAAGCATGGTTATGGAGTTGACAACGGCAAAGCGGGAGTCGGCTTCACACCAAATGCACCTGTGAAGATTTCAAACAAAGCAAACAATGCTAGCGCTCAGCACATCAGCATGAGCGTCGTACAAAATCAAAAAGAGCTTAATTCTGCCCCTCGGATATCAGTTTTCAAAAGGATGAATCATCCAAAACCTAGAATATCCGCACTTCATCGCATTGGTGGTCAAAGTCGAACCTCCGGTTTCGAAAGGCTTAAAACGGCAACATCCCAAAGCTGTGCTATTAAAAGGTTGTCAAAACCTAAGAGACAAGGTAACACGGCTAGCTCGCCTTTGCAATGGTCGGTTTCCGAGAGACTGGAAGACAACAAAAAGCCTTCTAGAAAGAAGAAGACAACGCCAAAAGAAGAAAAGCCCAACAGACTAGTAGAAAAAGGCGATATTCGGAGTTCGATTCCTTCAAGGATGAAGCGTCAAGCAATCTTGGAGATTGACACAAATGGGCCACTAAAAGTAAGAAGGCGCACCATCATCCATACCGGACAAACCTCATGCCAGCAAGCCCAAAACGACGGCACTGAAGAGGAAGTCCAAGACGTCTTCCACATCACAGTCCAAGAAGACAAAGAAGACGAGATCCTTGAGGAAGATGTCACTGCTGCACCACCACAGCTCAAGGACCGGGGGGGGGGGGCAAGCCACGGTTGTTGATCTCAAAGAACTCGACTTAGGCACAAGCGAGGAACCAAAGCCTATCTTTGTAAGTGCACTGCTGAGTACAGACGAGGCAGAGGAGTATTACCAACTACTGTTAGAGTATAAAGACCTCTTCGCTTGGACATACAAAGAAATGCCCGGCCTTGACCCTACCATCGCTGTGCATCACCTTGCGGTCAAGCCTGGAACGCGACCGATAAAGCAAACTCCAAGACGTTATCGATCTGAGCTCATCCCACAAATTGAGATCGAGATTGACAAGCTAATCGAAGCAGGCTTCATTCGAGAAGTGCAATACCCTAAGTGGATCTCCAACATCGTCATTGTCCTTAAGAAATCTGGACAAATACGTGTTTGTGTAGATTTCTGAGACCTCAATGACGCTTGCCCAAAGGACGACTTCCCCTTGCGAATCATTGAAATAATGGTGGACACGACCACTGGCCACGAAGCACTATCATTCATAGACGGCTTTTCGAGATACAATCAAATTCGCATGGCTCTCGAAGATGAGGAACTAACAGCCTTCCGCACTCCAAAAGGTATCTACTGCTACAAGGTAATGTCGTTTGGTCTGAAGAACGCCGGAGCTACGTATCAGCGCGCAATGCAGAAAATCTTCAATGACATGCTACATAAAAACGTAGAATGTTACGTAGACGATGTGGTGGTTAAGACAAAAAGGAGATCAGATCACTTGAAAGACTTGGGATCAGTGTTCGAAAGGCTACGAAAATACAACCTCAAGATGAACCCGTTAAAATGTGCATTTGGCGTCATATCTGGAAAATTCTTCGGCTTCATTGTCAAACACCGCAGCATTGAAGTGGATCAATAAAAAATCAAGGCCATCCAAAGCATGCCTGAGCCGAGAAACCTGCACGAGCAGAAAAGTCTACAAGGACGGCTAGCCTTCATTAGGCGTTTCATCTCCAACCTCGCAGGGTGCTGTCAACCATTCAATCGACTCATGAAGAAGGATGTTCCATTTGTATGGGATGAAGCATGCCGCAATGCTTTTGAAAGCATAAAAAAATATTTGTCAAGTCCACCTGTCCTGGGGGCACCCACGTCTGGAAAGCCGCTCATATTATACATCGCCGCTCAGGAAAGTTCAGTTGGGGCACTCTTGGGACAAGAAAATGAATCCCAGAAAGAATGAGCGCTCTATTACCTCAATCGAACTCTTACCAGTGCTGAGTTAAACTATTCCCCAATAGAAAAGATGTGCCTCGCTTTGGTGTTCACCATCCAGAAGCTCAGGCATTACATGCAGGCTTACACCGTCCACTTGGTTGCTAGAGCTGACTCGGTTAAATACGTCATGTCCAAGCTAGTTCTGACAGGGTGACTAGCTAAATGGGCGTTGCTTCTCAATCAACACGAGATCATCTACGTTCCAGCTAAAGCCGTTAAAGGACAAGCACTGGCAGACTTCCTCGCCGATCACCCGATCCCAGCCGATTGGGAAATCTCAGACGACTTGCCTGACGAGGAGGTGTTTCACATCGACATCTTCCCAACATGGACGATGTTCTTCGACGGATCCGCACGAACAGATGGAGCGGGGGCATGAGTGATATTCATGTCACCATAAAGGCAAATACTGCCTTATTCCTTCCAACTAAGCGAACTATGCTCTAACAACGTCGCTGAGTACCAAGCATTGATCCTTGGCCTCCAAATGGCAACCAATATAGGAATCACAGCCCTTGAGGTATATGGCGAGTCCAAGCTCATAATCAATCAACTCTTGACCGAGTACGAGGCGAGGAAAGATGATCTTGTCCCATACTTCCGACTATTAACTCAGCTGCTACAAAAGTTTGAGATAGTGACACTAGAACATGTGCCAAGAAAAGAAAATCAAATGGCAGATGCTCTCGCCAACCTAGCCTCTAGCATGACACTAGGAGAAGGAGAAGTCGCAAACGTGCCAGTTTTCCAAAGATGGGTAATTCCACTTGCCGCTGAAATACTGCTAAAAGACACAAACGTCATCTCAGTACTCCTGGTCGACACTGAGGAATAGAGACAGCTGTTGATCGACTACTTGGAACAAGGAAGGCTTCCAGACGATCCCAGACACCGCTCTGAAATACGTCGACGAACACATCGCTTCCTCTACTATAAGGGAACACTTTATCGACGCATACTTCTGAGATGCCTAGGTGAAGAAGAAGTCAATCAAGCCATGGAAGAAGCACATTCAGGTATATGTGGGGCACATCAGTCGGGGCCAAAGCTACATTTCCAGCTTAAAAGAATGGGTTACTATTGGCCAAGCATGGTGAGAGATTGCATGGAATACGCCAAAAGGTGCCAAGCCTGCCAATTCCATGCCAACTGCATACATCAACCGCCTGAACCATTACACCCTACAGTCGCTTCATGGCCGTTTGACGCATGGGGGTTGGACGTCGTAGGACCAATTGCACCAAAGTCATATGCGGGAGAAGCTTACATCCTAGCTGCAACAGACTTCTTCTCTAAATAGGCTGAAGCTATACCCCTAAGGGAAGTCAAGAAAGAAACTGTCGTCCGTTTTATCAAGGAGCATATCATCCACCGATATGGTGTGCCTCGCTATATCATTACGGACAGTGAAAAGCAGTTCTCCAACCGACTCATGGACAAACTCTGTGAGAAATACAAGTTCAGGCAGCATAAGTCTTCCATGTATCATGCCCCAGCTAATGGTCTCGCAGAAGCATTCAACAAAACTCTATGCAACCTTTTGAAGAAGGTAGTTGGTAGAAACAAGAAAGACTGGCACGAGAGAATCAGCGAAGCACTTTGGGCATACAGGACAACGCATCGGACGCCTACTCAAGCTACACCATATTCGCTCGTGTATGGCGTAGAGGCGGTTTTGCCGCTAGAAAGCCAAATTCCCTCCCTGAGCATGGTTATACAAGAAGGACTGACCGACGAAGAGAATGCAAAGTTACGTCTTCAAGAGTTAGAAGCTCTAGATGATAAGAGGCTCGAGGCTCAGCAACATTTGGAGTGTTACCAAGCACGATTGTCCAAAGCCTTCAACAAGAAAGTTCGCCCAAGGTCATTTCAAGTAGAGGACCTCGTCCTTGCATTACGTAGGCCTATCATCACAACACACAAGACGAGAAGCAAATTCACCTCAAAGTGGGATGGACCTTACGTAGTACAAGAAGTCTACACAAACGGTGCTTACACGATCGTGGAAGAATATGGCTTAAGGATTGGCCCCATAAACGGCAAGTTCTTAAAGCGGTACTACGCGTGAGAAGGAATCACGCTCCTGGCCCATAACAGCATAAACTGTGTACGGCAAACGTAAACAGTACCACACGGCAGGGCATCACCAAGGGAAAAAGTGATCAAAATGCACTACACAACGAAACCCCGGTATAGTCTCTCGCACAAGCTCTAAACTGTAACGGCAAGCGGCAAGGTCGATGTGCATGGCAACGTCACCTTCGAGCAAAGTTGTGACCAAGAAGCATTACACAACGAGGTCCCGGTGCAGCCTCTTGCACAGTACCACACGGCAGCGCACCACCGAGGGAAAAAGTGATCAAAAGGCACTACACAACGAAACCCCCGTGCAGTCTCTCGCACAAGCTCCAAACAGCAACGACAAACGGCAAAGTCGATGTGCACGACAATGTCACAAACAGCAAAGCTGGTGAAGAACTTCAATAACCGCCATCAAACGATTAGCTGGTCACGAAGCTCAACACAGTTGCACCCACATCTTGCTCGCTCTTACACTAATTGTGAAGACTGGTAATTTGCCAAAACTGCAAGAAAATCCATGAATGCAAGGAGCACCTGTCAAAAAAAAAAATCAGCTTTCAACAAACCCAGAAAAAGCCCACAAACAATAACAATAACAGCAACAAGAATCTACCACCACATGATTGTTCACCATAAACGTGAGTAACCTTGTACGTCGTCCCTGGCAAGTAAAACTCTCGGTGGAGAAATAAAGGTTGGGCGCAAGGTCAAAACCTTGCTGGATTGGCTGAGAACAAGCTATCATATCATATGCCAAAAGCTGCTTAATCAGTCACAGAAACCATGGCAAAAGATATTGAGGGAGCTGAGCACAAGCTATTATTGCTGATTTCATTGCTACCCTCTCTTCCTTTACATCACGGTTTTGACTGTGATTGGCTACAAAAAGCCAGAGTGAAGTTTATCAACGCGACGGAGTTGGGAGCTCAAGCAACTTGTATCCCTGACCTCCAAGCCGTTGCTCACCTAGTTGCTGCAGCATGACCCACACACTCGTCTGCTTTTTTAAAATTAAACCAGATAAGCATGTATCCTCTATTTCAGATGGGCAGCAGCTTTTTCTTTGTCGGTGAAAACGCCGGTTGAAGAATCATGGTGCTTGGCGGTGGAGATCTGGAGCGAAAAGGAAACAAAGGCAGGAGACAAAACCTGCTACACATAAAGCGGTGCGCTGACCGCTCGAGCTGTTTGGTCTTCCATCGAGCACGGCAGTTCTGGAAGCAAATGTTGGCGCCAAATGTTCTCCAAATATCCTTTTGCAAGTGTTGAAACTTTGAATCTTCTCCAAATATTCTTTTATGGAAGCACACTTGGGCCGATATCCCTCATTACTTACTAAAGGATTTAGCACCAAGCTTCTTACTTGACAATTGACATCGCTTATCTCCATCTCTACCAAAACTGAGTGGTGAAGTGCTCGGGGTCTCAGGACTTCCAAACTCAAATGTTTCTGGAAGTGGGACTAGGGTTTCTGGGGACTCGAGGACTTCGAGAGCAGCATAAACCCTAGTGGATGACTGTGAAGGTCTTGAAGCTCTGAGCTTTAAGGCACTGTTGACCCATGGCAAGGAGAAAAAATAGAGCGCGCCAGGCACTGTTGGAGTGGTGTTGCGCGTGACGGCGCGCCGGAATCTCCAGTGATGAAGACGAGTTGAGGGGATGGGGTGTTTGGAGAGAAGAAGAGAACGGACACCACGTTGCCTATTTTGATACCAAGGGATGATATAGAGGAAGCCACGCAGGGACATCCACGGTGGGTCTACGTCTAAGTGTAGATTGTGTCTTCGTAGATAACAGACAGGCAGTCACCGTAGACGGTGGTCGCTCTTTCCAGAGAGCCCAAGGGTGTTAGAGGGGATGAGTTTGCTGACGTGGGCTTCAGCTCTTCAATTATTTTTCTGTGGAGTTCACGGATGGTCTGCTTTCCATTTTCAACGGTAGTTTGTTGTTTAGCCATGGCTTCATCCTCACGATTTTTCAGATGCGTTCGAAACGAAGAAATAATTATCTTCCAAAAGTAAAATGGGCGGTCGCGAACTAATCAACCTCAACCTTGGTGGGTCATGCAGCGCAGTACTTTGAGCTCCTCTTCTCGGGTAGCTCATTTGAACCCAAAATTGCTTTGATGGGATCTGAGAATTGGTGGTGGATTTGGATTTCCGAGATAGAGATAATGGATTGACTTTTTTCATTGTCAAAATTGCATTGATATGTAAGCCGAGTATGCTTCTTGTCCGGCTGAGTCTTCATTGTCAAACACTTTTTAGGCATCTCAAGGCATCCTTCCAGAACTGGTTAACCCGATTTCTCAACCCCCATGGCTCACCGAGTCGATTCGCCCCACTCGCTCACGAACCAGAAATTACAAGAGCAGCACCGCTGAAGCAGCTGCAACAGGAGAAGCTTCTCCCCAGAGAGAAGAGAGATAGATACCGTGAAAGATTCTAGACGCAATCTGTCAGATCTTTCTTTCCAAACTGTCAAATTTCCAAGAGGATTTTCTCTATCTCTCTGACTCCGATGGTTTCCCCTTTTAAATCCCGCCTCCACCGAATGAAGACCAGCTCGACGAGTTCATGGAAACCTACTACGACATCTTGGTGAAGTACAGCATGTGGAGCATATAGAGAACGTGATAGGGGGCCCACTCTTAGAGGAATATCAGAGAGTAAGTATGGGTCAAGAATGGTGAAGATCAGAGCTGGGGTCGTGCAGAAACCAATGACTTGCAGAAACTGTGAAGGAACCAAACAGTAGTGGGAATAAAGAACCTTTTAAAAAAACGAACAGTCGGTGGGGATAAAGACTGAAACAAAGAAGAAAATGCAAAAGAGCATCCACTCAACAATTTGCTTCTTGGGGCGGGAAAACATGGAGTATGGTCTTGATCCAATTATTGGAAAAGGTGAACATGGAGTATTATTGAACATCAGCTTTTCTGACATTCGACATCAGCATGCTTTTGAGGTGCTCGCTGCAAAGGTAAACATGGAATATGGTCTTCATACAACTACTGGGAAAGCAATAATGCAAGCCACCCAAGAAGTCGCCGATGGGAAACCCATTTTCGCTTGATCAAGAGTGTGTGAATGATGTAATTTACTTTTTGAGGCATTTGTAAAACCTCACCAGAGAGTAATCATGAATGAAGAAAGAAGCAGGATGCCAAAAAATAAATAAATAAATAAATAAAATAAAAAATAAAAAAACAAATAAAGTAAAAAAAAAACAAATAAATAAATATATATAAAAAAATTTATGATAATGTCGTGTGTGTACATATATGTATATAATATATATATATATATATATATATGTATAAAAAAATAAAAAAAAATGCATTGAGAAAATAAAGTTCATTTTATTTATTTCTTTTGAAATTTTACATAAATTTACATTCTACATACAAAAAAAAATAAATACAAGAAATATGCAAACAAGCAGGGACTCTTCAAAGATGATCACGAGAAGCCTCAGCACTCCACGGAGCTCCAGAAAGACGAAGCGCCAGAGTTTGATTCTCTGGAGCTTCGACACTTGGTGCAACTCCAGATGACGAAGGCAACATAAACCTCGGGAGTAACGCCATAAACCTTTGATGATCACTCTGAATCCGAACTTCAGACTCCTGCAGCTGGTCCAGCTTCCTCTTCATACTTGTTGAGTAACTAGTTGCGAGCATGTGCAACTCCTTATTCTCGTGCCTGGGTCCTCTGACCTTTTGCCGAAGACTAGCCACCTCAGCCATCAAAGACTCAACCTGACGAGATCGTGCAAGAAGGCGTTGGCCCATGTTTGAAACTGAGCCTGCACACTGGACGCTGAGAGCCAGAAAGTCCTGAACAGCCAGCTCGTCTGACCACTTGGATAGCATCCTATTGTCTCTTGGAGTAAGAAGATTTCTAGCAACCACCGTAGCGATTGTATCGTTTCTCATCATTGAGTCCACAACTGTAAGAGGACCATTGGGGGATATGAAGGACGGATGCCAAATATTGTTTGGAGAAGACAAGTCATCATCTTCTTCGACATTCAAGTTAAGGCAACGGTCAGAAGGGCAAGACATTTTTCTGAAGGTGTTGAGAAAGAAGAGATCGGAAAGATTAAGATTTCAGAAGTGCAAGAAGATAGTGTTTACGGCAATTGAGGTGTGCTGTGTAACCAAATTAGTGCCTCTATAAAAAGAAGAAATCGAAGAGGCACTACTCAGAAATTGAAGAGGCACTACCCATAAATCGAAGAGGCGCTACTCAGAAATCGAAGAGGCGCTACTCAGAGATCGAAGAGGCGTCTACTCAGAAATTGAAGAGACGCCCCTTTCTCAAAAGCCGGACTCCTTTCTCAAAAGCCAGACTTGCTCAGAGACCACGAGCCGATCCCCGAATTTCAAGAGATCGACTTTTCCGGACATGTCAGCACCGTTCACACGCAACCTCAGCCTTGCGAAAATTACGGGCAACTTTATCAGAAAGCGCGTCAATCTTACTGTTCAATAATCCACCAGCTTACTATTCAATAATCCATCGGCTGCCGACAAGAGTAAGAGAATAGTACCGGTTGTGAGAAATTCCTATAAGTGTCTACCTTCGCCCTCCATAGCAAAGGCAGACTCACTCAACACTTCTTCATCTTCGAGAATGCATTCCCAAAGAAACCTCTCGAGGTACTTAGTGTTCTTCATCCCTTGGAGCACCTCAGAAAACAAATCATCAAGAGCAAACGTATTTCATATCATGAAGGTTAAAAGCAAAAGTATCTCATATCATGCTTTCTCCTCACCTTCATCTAAAGAACAGGGAGAAAGAGAGATCCTGATTGCTTACCTAGTCTTGCTCTCGAATACTCATCTTCGAGCCTTCCTAGCCCAGCTCAAGAATAATCCTGTGGAGAGATACTTCTTCAAAAGCAAAAGTATCCCACAGACGAAGCAGGAGGAGTCTGAGTTGCATCGAAAAGCAAAATAAGTCAGAGTTGATCCAAGAAAAGATGCCACACCTGCATAGGGACCTGATTACTTGAAGCATGTGGAGACAACGTGCTGATCCATCCTCAACTAAGCTGAGGATCGCTTGCAAGTAAAAAGCTCCCCAACCCAGTTCAAGAATCAACGTGTGGGAAGATACTTCTTCGAAAGCAAAAGTATTTCATATCAGCAGGGTCGAAGGCAAAGGTATCTTATGGCACGATTTTCCTTTACCCTTGCTCTTGCTTGCAAAACAAAGGAGAAAGAAAGCAATCAGTTGGCACTGGGAAAGATTAAATAGAGAAACAGATCAACACATCTACCTAACACGTGCCTACCATGCAAAAGAAACAAAGCAGAGAATAAAGCAGCATGGGCCGTACAAATGCACGTCCTAAATCATCCTCAACTAAACCAAAGATCGCTTGCCATATGAAGTTGCTCGTGGTCTGACAATCTTGATTCAAGATCAAGTGTCCATCACCCTTGAATCAACCTTCAAGACCAAGCCGCGACGACCCTTGAAGAAGTCACAAGTCCGATTCAAGATCAGGTGTTCATCACCCTTGAATCAAAACCAGTTTAAGATGAAGTCTGTGGAAAGTCAACAAGCACAACAAATACACGTGCCGATTCACCCCAGTAAAGTTGAATATAGTCTCAGCCCAATCCAAGATCAAGCCTCAACAGCACTTGGAGGAGACCCGAGCCCAATCCAAGATCAAGCCTCGACGGCTCTGGGATCGACGTCTACATTGAGGAGACTTCAAAACGCATATTCTACATGTGACAAGCACATGTATACGACACGCATTGAAGTAGGGGCATTTGTAGACGGTGAAATTTCGGTAAATAAAATGTTGACCGATGGTCAAAATGTTAACACTCATGTATTACATAAATTGTACACATAGTGTGTGATTCGACGAAAATTCGAAAAGAGTTAGAAAAGGCGTCAAACAGGACACGTGTCAACACCTGGCAGGAATGACTTATTTCATCTGATTATTTAAATCCAAAAATCAAGTTTTGGAATTCTATAAATAGAGACCATTCCACACCAATTCAATGACCAATTCACAAATACATTTTTCTACTCCCAAATTAGAAGAGAATTCTCTCGAAGTTCGTTTTTCGTTCTTCGTTCATCGTTCTTCGAGATCAAGCCCCAACGGCCCTTGAAGAAACGCTCCTCCATCCTAAGATGAAGCCCTAGCGGCCCTTGGATCAACGCAATTGTTCTTCAAGATGAAGCCCAAAGCCCTTGAAGATCCATTCATCGTTCATCCGTTCTTCAAGAATCAAGCCCAAAAGCCCCTTGAAGTTCATCCATCGTTCATCGTTCTTCGTTCGTCATTCATCCATCTTCAAGAACAAGCCCAAAAGCCCTTGAAGATCCGTTCGTCATTCAGCGTTCATCCAAATTTCAGGATCAAGCCCCAACGGCCCCTGATGATCCGTTCATCCAACTTCAGAATCAAGCCCCAACAGCCCCTGAAGATCCGTTCATCCAACTTCAGAATCAAGCCCCAATAGCTCCTAAAGATCCGTTCGTCATTCAACGTTCATCCAACTTCAGAATCAAGCCCCAACAGCTCCTGAAGATCCGTTTGTCATTCAAACGTTCATCCAACTTCAAGAATCAAGCCCAAAAGGCACATGAAGAAGCATTCATCCGCCAAACTTCAAGATCAAGCCCAACAGCCCCTTGAACAACAGTTTATCCCAAGAATCAAGCCCCAACGCCCTTCAACGATTCATCAACAAATCCATATCTCACGGAGATAGAATCAGAGGAACAAAAAGAGATTGTAACCCAAAATCAATCAAATACAAATATATTTTGTACACGTGTTCTTGTGTCTTCAGGAAATTTTCGTGTTTACAACTTCTTTTGTTATGATGAGTATATACAGGACCCAAAGTTCCTTGATCATATTAGAACTTGCAGTTTCTTGATCCTCATCATATAAAATGACCCAAAGTTCCATCATGTAAAATGACCGGACCTTAATCTCCTTGATCATCGTCATATAAAATGATTGAACCCAAAATTCCATCATGTAAAAAGATCACGCATGAAGTCCCTTGATCCTCGAGATCGGACGTGAAGTTCCTTGATGAGTACCATAAGTTAGAAGTGCCGCAATGCCACAACTTAATTGTAATAGAGGCAGTAAGAGTCTCAGTCGACAAACTATTAATAACGACCAGAAGTTCCTTGATTCATGTAAATGATGATATAATCCACGCATATTTGTTGGAGAGTTTACATCTCAAATTTTTTATGATTATTGCATGTCACTGCGCATTGATGTTGAACATCATGTTCCTCATGTCCATACTCAAAAATGGTTTAGTAGAGGCATTTATTAAGCGAATGAAATTGATTACACATGCTCTGCTCATGAAAACGAAATTGCCAGTTTCTACATGCGGATATGCCATTTTACATGATGAAATATTAGTTTGGTTGAGACCTCTTACCAACCATCAATACTTCTCAATACAACTCGTGTTTGAGCACAAGCCAAATATTACACATTTACGAGTTTTTGGTTGTGTTATCTATGTGCCTATTGCACTGCCACAACGTACTAAAATGAGGCATCATCACAGATTGGGAATTTATGTTGGATTTTATTCACCATCTATCATTCAATATTTAGAACCCTTGATTGGGCATATGTTTACTGCATGGTTTGCGGACTATCATTTTGATATGACAATTTTTCCACTGTTAAAGGGAGAAAAGACAGTTCCAGAAGAATGACGAGAAAATATTATTCCAAAGAACTACGACAATTTTTGTGGGATGTACCCACTTTGTCTTATTTTGATTCACGAAGCAATCAATGTGAAAATGAAGTGAGAATAATTGAATGAAGCAATGATGTGCCAATCAAATGTCTGATGCATTTAATGATGCAACAAAAGTGATAAAATCACATGTACTTGCTGCAAATATGGCTACAAGACTTGATGTCCCAGTTGGACAAAATAATGTGGCAATAAATGATTTATCTGTTGCACGCCTGAAGCGTGGTAGACCCTCAGACTCAAAAGATTCAGTCCTTCGAAAGAAGAAGAATATGGCACTACTAAACTATTGTATTCCTGAAGCATAGATGTTGCATGTCAGAAGCATGACAGTCGCCGTATAGATACACGCCTGAGAAAAGACAATATGCGGACATGGGAATGTTGATGTTTCATGCATGAAGCATGATAGACAAATAGGTTCCAATGACTGAACTCTCGGAAGTGGAGATTAAAATCCAAGCTCTATAACGCTTACGAGGAAGTTATGATCCTCATTCTCTAAACTATGACTATCTTGGAAGAGATAATGTAATGCCCTTGAAGAGGTAATGGATATCCAAAGAAATGAAAAGCTTTTATGCATGCGCATGCACATGAGAATATGGGATCACAGATTGATGGTTACCAATGGTAATTTTAGTTTTTACAAGTAGCTACTAAATTCATCAATGAACTGTGTTAATACTGAGTCCCATTCTTTTTTTCGTCAATGAAAGGACAAAATTATTGGCCAAAATGGAGAAAGGTAATTCCATTACAATTTTCTAAGAACGTGGGAAAAATGGACCTATATATATGTATATAATCCAAATAGCCAAAAGATGTTGAACCAATGAGGTTACATATGGGAATTTGTAATACGATGAGATACACTCACATGATATGACACAAGGTTACTAATAGAAACCTGAAATTATACTCCCGTAAAGTTCATATGAATGGAGAATTATATACGAAGGGTTGTGAGTCGCCCACTTCATATCTCCATAAGTAAATCCCTCAAGTATACATGGGAGCAAATTGCTCTGTATAAATTCCAAAGGAAAATGTGTTGTGAAGTGTAGAAAATGCATGAAGGATTCAAATTGCTTGAAGTAACCCCTGGAAAGGTAAAGCATAAATTATGTACTCAATAGCAATGAATGGTATAAATTGCCTTAGTGAGTACTATCATTATGATATTGTTGCAAGATACTAAAATCTCTTGCAAGAGGTGATAATATTAGATTGAGACTCCTGAAGAGTCTAAAAAAATTATAAAGTGTTGAAGGAAATATTGTCTCAAGCTACAGATTGAACAATATGTCAACACAAATTCTTATCCATAATGATTATGATATTAAAGAACCATATGGATTAAAGATTATGAGTTGAATACTCAAATGATTAACCAATATTTAGACACTCAGAAGGATCATTTATCTTCGTGAGGGTAAAGATGAATTGATATTTGGTCCAGAAGTACCACATCTTAGTGAAATATATGCTTTATTGTATTTAGCACAATATATTGGGATGAAATGAAGCTTATCTATTGATTTATATTCTTGGAACTAGAATATTTCATCGTTTCCTCATTTATATATTGATTATGGAACCAGAAGTTCCCATGGGTTTCTATATCTAACAAGCTGGAATAAAAGTTTTCAGGCATAAGGGTAGGAAATTTTTATACGTACATGACTTGGCAGAGCCCAGAAGAAAGAGGCATTGGAGACAGATCATGAGAAGCCTCAAGTATTTGGCAGAACCACTGAAGATTGATCATGTGATGCCTCAGTACTTAACGGAACTCCAAAAAGAAGAAGCACTAGAGGTTGATTATTTGGAGCCTCAATATTTGGTAGAACTTCAGACAGTGGAGGTAGTGGGTGCCTTTGTAATAGAGCCATAAACATATGATGGTCACTTTGAATCCGACTTTCAAATTCCTGCAGCTGGTCAAGCTTTCTTTTTATGCTCGTTGAGTAATTATTTGCAATCATGTGTAACTCTTTATTTTCGTTCTTGAGCCTTCTGATCTATTGTCTAAGACTTGCCACCTCAGCCATTAATGATTCGACTTGGCGAGTTTGAGCAAGTAGATGTTGGCTCATATTGGATACAAAGCTCGCACACTAAACACTGAAAGCCAAGGAGTCTTGAACTGCCAATTCATAGGACCATTTTGAAAGTATCCTATTATCCTTGTGTGTGAGAAGATTCCTAGATACCACTGTAGCGGTTATGTCATTCTTCATCACAGACTCCCCAACTATAAGTGAACCATTAGCGGATAAGAAGGATGTGTGCCATATATTGTCTTGAGGAGACATGTTTGTATATTCCACAACATTCAAATTGAAACGATGGTCAAATGGGCAAGCCATTTTTAGAAATGATGAAGGAAAATGAGGTCAAATACAATGCAAAATGTAGAAATTTCTGCAGGCAGGAATTTTCTGAACGTGCCTTTTGAACACAATTGATTCTGCCATAAAAGAAGAAGCAATAGAGCCACTTGTTCAAAATCTTTCAAACGCAATCTCAACTTTTCGGATATCACGGGAAACTTTGTCAAAGATCTTTGATAAAGTTGAAACAAGTGAATTTTATAGTTCCAATTACACCACTGTTGCTAACAAGCATAAAGGAACAACACCACTACTTGCTTAAATTCCTATATATGTCGACCTCTGTCCTCCATTGCAAGGTAGAACTGCAAGAATGCCTAACTCTTCCTCTCTGAGAGTGCATTTTGAACGAAGCATCTTGAAATACTTAGTTTTCTTCCTCTTTGAGAATACATCTTCAACCAAGTCACTCGAAATGTTCAACTGATTTCCTAAGCAAATTCCTCATAATAGTTGGTATGATGTTGGCTCTTTACACTAAAGATCCTAAGCATAGATAAGTCGCTGCGAAGCAATGTTTTGAAGGATCATTCAAAGGCAAAGGTTGCACACCACTTCTGTTAGGCAAGAGACTAAAGCAAAAGGATCAACGATGAGCCCACAGAAGTTCAAGTATGGCGTCGATATGCATCAGCCTAAAGAATTTCTGAAATCAGGGGGAGATACTCATCAGGGGGAGCATCCAAAATAGATCAAGATTTTAACAAGTACATCGAGGACTTGTGGCAATCCAAGGGGGAGTGTTGTAATCCATAAATGTGGATGGTCGCTCATCTCATCTACAACTCATTTACAACCTATCTACAACTCATCTACAACTCATCCCACTACAACTTTGTCTAAGGCTTTGCCTATAAAATGGATAAGAAGGAGGAGAGCATGCGCACACAAAACATATTAAGGTAGAGGAAAGGGAAGAGAGGAAGAAGAGATGGGAGAATAGAGAAAGTTATCTTTGTATTCTTATTATTCCAGATTATAAATAAAAGCACCATTGCTGCCCCGAGGAAGTACCCTAGTCACACTGACTGTAAAGGAACCTCGTAAATATAGTGTCTTGTTTCATTTATTCCACTGCACACACTACTGATTTTACAACAATATCAACATTTTTATTTTTATTTTTGGTTTTTATTCTATATCAGTATTTTTAAGAACAATGAGGCCTACATTACTACATTATTAAGGATTGTACACATAAAAAAATCAGCAAAACAAAAATTATCCTGGGGAAATAGCAGAGGTGATGCCATCACGTGAGTTCTGTCAACGTCGTAGTTAGGTAATTTGTTCAACCCCTACAAATTCTGAATTGGTACGAGCTACCAATCGTGGTACGAGCTACCAATCGTGGTACAATAACGATGAAGAAATTTCAGCAAATTTAACCCATAGGAACATTTGTTAATTTTTTTTAGGTGGTTATGTGCAACATTGTTGCGAGTGGTAAGATTTAGGCTTACTGCATGTTATGTTCATTCAAATCTATCTTACTTAATTAGCTCAAATTTGAAAGTTTTAACTGGATGGACTACATAATGTCACTATTTCTCTTGCATAACAATGTCACTCCGTTAAGTCCACTGAAACTCAATTTTGACGGAGCTTGGAGCTAGGATCGCCGCTTGGGTGATGTGGGTGCCATCATTAGGGATGACATGGGTATTTTTATGGCTGCTTTCTGCATAAACTTTCCTTCCATCTCATTGCCTCTGCTACTTGAAGTTATTGCGGCTAGGAAGTGCACAGTATGGGCAACGGCTAGGGGATTCAGTAATTTACTTATTGAAGGTGATTCTCTTCAAATTGTAGGAGCTTTGCGGAGCTGGAGCCCCTCTATCAACTTGTCGTTAGTCGGTCAGACTATAGAGGATACGAAGGCTTTGCTTCCTTCGATCATTGAAGATTTTGGTACCCACGTTCGTCGCCAAGCCAACAAAATGGCACACAGGCTAGCCCGATACAATCTATCAATTGGTGGACAAGTTAATATATTTGCTTAATTACCTACCGTCACTGCAATCACTGCGATTGCTATTTATTAGAGTTTAAAATTAATATATACGCTTAATTACCTTCCATCACGCTTCCAGCATATATGAGAAGGGCCTCAAACCCGACATGTGAACAAGTTTCTTCATCAACTGTCTGATCTTGTTGGCCTTGGCTCTCTTCGATTGCTAAAACAATTAATAAAATTATCATTAAATATTATTCAAATACGTACCAAATACTTCTCCTAAAAATGCTTGTAGAACCACTCCCAATCCTCTAGGTGCTCTACCAACTCGTCTGGGCAACCCTCTAAGAGACTGGTCTTCGAATCATCATATGGATAAAAAGAACTTGTGGTGGTCGCTCTTTCATTGTTTGTACTTGGTTGAGGATTGCTCATCTATGTAGGTGGCCATCTTGTCATCCATGTCGTCAAAATTATAATTTGTCTACAAATAGGAAACTATTAAATAATATTAAAAAACAAATAAAAGTTGAGAATTTGTATACTTATCCACAAATGATAACGTACCATCTTCCTCATCTCCTCCGACATCGCTCGTCAAGAATCCCACTACATACTGGCAAACTTAAAATTCTACCGGAAATTTGGCAAAACCAGGCTTAAAAGTTTAACATTTCTCAAACCCTATAAAGAGTAATAAAATGATATTTCATACCCAACCAACATTTTCAATAGTTCAATTATACGTTTTTGGCATGCAACCAATGATATTCAACAAAAAAAAAATAGTTTTAAAAGAAAACCAATAACGATATAATAAGTTTATTAAATTTTACCTGCCTATGATCCCTCTCCCTCAACCATGCTGCTTGTACTGTAGCTTCAGCTACACTAACAAATTGAGCCTCTGTTATGGACAATGAAATACTGGTTTGTTTGACTGATGCCCATGAAAAAACTGCTAAGCCAAAACTAAAAGCATAAGCACATGTGTTCTTCATGTCATCCTTACTCCCTATGTAGTCACTGTCACAATATCCTATCAACATAGTTGACTTGTACTCTCACATTCAATTCTATAATCCAGTGAACCTTGAATATATTAAGTACCCTTATCATTATTTTCATGTGTTTCCTAGTTGGATTGTACATATATGTTGGTACCATGCTTGCATCAAACAGGATATCATGCCTAGTGGCAGTCAAATACAAAAGACTTCCCACCATTTTTTTTGTACAAACTTTCATTTGCAACTTCACTGAAAGATACATTTGAGGAACTAAGTTCATTAAGCAACATATTGAATGCATTTAACAATTAAATGACGGAAGTATGCTTGGATGCATTTTTAAACAAAACTTCAACCGTGAACTTCAAAGCGTAGTAGTGATGGTCATCCAAGACTCGACTCTAAGCGTAGTTGAGAAATTTTATACCTTTGAAACACGCTTAGCAAAGGTTAATCACACATAAGAGAGCCTTTATTCATTTGTCTCCATGCTCCTAGGCTCCATGGATGTGGATGGAGAAACTTTGCTTCTTGTATCCATGTCTTCTTGGATTTGGATAGAGAAAACGATTCTCCAAGAGCCCCCAAAGTGGAGGGCCGCTAAGTTTCGACACCAAGGATGAATGAGGGATGAAGATGAGTGATATGGGAGGATGATATTGCTAGCTAATACCTCCCATGTGGCCTGCCTCCTAGAGAGAAAGTGAGAGCAAAGTTTCTCTCATATTTCCACAAAGAAAACCATAAACTTGCCTTTATACCACTTTCTAAGTGAGTGGGAAACTTGTAATAAGACCACCACCACTCCCTCTTGTGCAAGGATGATTTTGGCTTTAATTTTTTCCCATTTAGTTTTAGTTGTCTTACAACTTAAACTCAATAAGCCTTGTGGATCAAATCCCTTTTGGGCCTCGAAACCCGAAACCAACGTAAAATCTTGATATGAACTTTTCATATGATTAATTAGCATATTAATTAATCCTTGCCACATACAATTAAGCTATTTAATTTTCGTTTCTCATCTTCATTATTCAATCATTACCTTACATGATGTGAGGTCCATTAAGTTCCTTTTAGCGAGACAATGGGCTATTAGAACTCTTTCTAATCCATTGTGAATTGCAACTTACCTTCAATTCTCCTTTTAGTGATTATACATCTTCAGGGCTTCCACAAGTCATGAGTGACACCTAGTAGTATGCCATGGCTACCCAAACAAATTAGAAGAGGTTGGAGAACCTATTTAGTTTGAGATTACAATGCAATATAGTTTTTCTCTAATACAATACTCTTGATCACATTGTTTGGTTTGATAGTTTTAATCACGTTTACTATCCAATGTGATTCTCTTGATTGTATGATTACCTTGAATGTGATTTGAAATGGCTTCCTAAATCTCATTCATACTCTGGCCAGAGATTCTTAATCATATCATAAAGTATTCTCCCTCAATGATTTAAGGTTAGAGATTCCTTATTACGCATTCACTTGCCTCCATAGATAAGTAGCTTAACCCTAACTATGTTGTGGACATCCTCTGATGGAGTGCCTTAACACAGTCAAAGATCAAGGATCTAACTACAAGACAACATGATGTCTTTGGTCAAAGGACTACTTTGCATTATCCCAACAAAAAGTTCTCATGTGACATGAGTATGAGAACTCCTTGTTGATCGCGTTCAATAGACTTATTCTCTATTGAGCACCGACATACTTATTTTGGTGTCAATCACACCAATGACTTAAGAGCAATCAATCCCCCGGAGTGAAGACATAACATGTATTGGTGGCAGTTCTAAAATCCCCAATACCAATATCGGTTTTTTTTAGCCGGGTCTTTTGGTACTGCTGCCCTTTACAGATTGAAGTGGATGCCGTTAAGGGGGTGGATTTTCTAGAAAGTTGGAAGAAGATTGAAGCACGGTTTAAGGATGAAGCGGTAAGAGACGAGCTGCTACAGGAAGTTATTTTTGGCCTTTGGAGAATATGGAAATGTCGGAAGGAATTGGGGCTTTTGAAGGTAAGTATAAAACTCTAAAGGATGCAATCGATTTATCACGATGCCATATTAAAGAGTTTAGAGATGCCCAGCCAGAAGGGCTAAGGAGTGCTGCGAGAAACCTTCAACGTCGATTTTTGCTGGGCAAAAAGTTTGATGGCAACGTCCTAGTTTTGGGACTTTGAAGATTAACTGTGATGGGGCATGGCGGGGGATATCGATGTTAGGTGGCTATGGGTGGGTGGTGAGAGATTTTGCAGGTCTTCAATTTGAAGCTGGCTGGTGGGGTGAGAGGCGAGTTTTTCAATGATGCAGCTATGGTGGAAGCGGCTGCAATTCGTGCAGCTTTGGAGACGTGTAAGGACATGCATTATGAGATGGTAGGGATATAGTCTGCTGCTCTACCTATTATCAACATGATAAATGGGGCATGCTCAATTGATGCAACCTTGGAATGCTTCAAAATTTTTTATATTAAGAATTTGGCATCTCGGATTAGGGAGGTGAAGTTTATGAATGTTCAACGGAGTGGCAACCTCGCGTGTTGGTTCGTTCTTGTAGTATGCTTATGGTCGTGATTTTTTTTTTAATATTTTTGCAAAAAGTGTAAACGTTTCTATTAGAATTTAATAAAATTTATCCTTTGACAAAAAAAAAATTTGTTGTTTTTATTATTATTATTATTTATTTTTTTGGTAAAACAATACCAATATCGATAGTTTGGTAATTGAACCGAACCTAGCTCTAACAAAAGCAAATCCTAAACCAGATTTTGGCCTCTTTTGACATGTATTATACACTGAATAGCAGTATTTAATATAGATCCATTACTTCAGCGATTTGCCCAATCTTCTATACCATACAGAGCAATAAATTTCCATAATAAGTGATTGAGTTTGGCGTGTGGAACAAACACGGCAACTCTCTTATTTTGGTCCAATGAAACTACACATCCCAACAAGGGCAAAATTCAATTAGATGCAATTATACAGCAAATAAAAGTGCCGCTGCTGCACAGGATTCTCTGTAATTTTCTCTATTTTGTTTTCCTTTTTGCCTTTTACATTTCTATTTGCCCACATTTCATGATATAGGCAATCTACAACTTCAACGTGCGTACAACAAAGGGTTAAACTTAGTTTGATACTAATCATCCGGTAATGATAGCTATGCAGGCTGTTGATGTTCTCTTGCGTTTTGAACCCCAGCAAAGTTCCACCTTACCCATCTTTCTCTTGGTCCCAAGGAAGCGTTGACAATTTGGAGCACCGCAACGGCACTCCACCTCAGGTCCAAATTGCACAAATCTACAAAAGTCATTCAAATACAAAATATGAGGAACTAGTGTTCTACCTTATACTCAGATCATAATCTGGATCCATATATAAGTTTTTCCCCTTCCCCCATTTTTCAAAAAATTCAAAGCTTCAATGTCAAATGGAAAGACACCCAAAAAGAAGTCGAGTTATTTGAAAAATGAGTATCCATTGGTGAATTAAACAGGAACTCAACCAAGTTTAAAAGTAGCAGAATTATCGTTTTATGGAGCAGTAGAAAATAAAAATTTCTCTTACAACAGTTGTCCCTTGCAAAGTGTCAGCAGAAGGTTCCCAATAAAAGCTAAGACATTCTTTGAAGTTCATATATGAAGACCAATCAATAACACAATAAATATTGGGGTACTTATCAAGACGAGAAGATGAGAAGTTACCAAACGTGACCTAGTTTCTGGATTCTTGGAGGGATTTTTTGTTTAGATAACCAATCAGTAGGTTCATATGCCGATGATCATAAAGATACCCATACATAATTACACCCAAGAAACATTTGACGTACTTTAATAATGAAAAAATTGAGATTAAACAAAATTGTCTTGAAAAACAAAGACAACCGAAGGATTTTAGCACTATCAGTTAATTTCATGAAACCGAATTTCACAACTTACATAAAAGTATTTTTTTTATCTTTATTTAATAACCTACAATTTTTGGCACGCACGTCTGTGTAGACAAAACAGACTTCCACATACACTTCTTTTACTGCAAAAGTAAGCATTTCTATAGAAAACAAACAAGCAACCTAGCCTAGCTGATTTTGGATCAAGAGTTTTCATTTGCAACCCCTTTAATATTTTGACATGAGCTACCACTTCTGGTTCTAAGGTCACCAAGCCCCAACATAAAAATTTCTAATCTAATAAACATGGAAAAAGAAAATATTGAGGTGTCATGTGGAATAAAAATTTCCAATCTAATAAACATGGAAAATGAAAATATTATGTCATGTGGAACATTAATTAAACTATAACTTGCTACAAGTTAGATTAGGAGGTACCTATAATCATATGTTAATGGCTCTCCAACTTGTATTGATCGTGCAGCAAACACTCCCACACGCGTTTCACCCTCAACTTGCCTGCAAAAGAACGACTTAAAATATTGATCAGAGCCTAATCCCATGTTGAAAGGCATTCCTAATGAGACGATAAGGAATTCAATTGTAATGCCAATAAATTCTATAACTGATAGAGACCGCTATAACAACTAAAGAAATGCTCAACTGGATCATTGTTAATTCTTGAGTGCCCAGGTAGCTAATCTGTCTGCCACCCATAAATCAAGAACAACAAATTTGAACCCTATAGGCTATAATTGACAACTGAACACAAAAAATCTTGTCCAAATCAACTAATAAAGCAACTCTTTACCAGCAACTGTGCTACATAAAACATGTTGGTTCTTTTTCAAGTCCATAAATCTTGTTAAATGCATGTACAAGAATCTTATAGGATCCCTGTATATATATTTGTGTAAAATTACCATGAGAGCTGGCTAATAACACAGTACTTTTGATATATCCATATAAAATCACTAGATCCCAGGCTAAATAAGAGCCCTGTGTCCCAAAAGCCAGGAAAGCATATAGGAAACATAGCGAGTGTTTAAAATGCAAAAGAATATTCAAAGAGAAACTGAACTATAATCTTAACAGAATGCATAAGTGAACTATGTCGGAAAACTCCAGAGCAATACAAATTTCAGAGCTAGTAATGTAAAAAACATACTAACCACTTTTCAAGGACACAGTTGGGATCACAGCTGTGGTTTAAAAATCGTGATGGATTTCCTTTGAAGGTTGCATCAATTGTGAAGTCTTTTCGAATTTCACACATATAGAAATTGTTCACCTCTTTATACTTCATATCCCAAAGCCTTTTTTCACACAAAGCATCATCAATAACTGAAACAGAGAACAGTTTTTTATTTTGATGGCTTGTAGGACAAGTAAAGGGAAAACATCATTGAATTACCCAACTAGAGCCACTGAAATTTTAATTTACAGGAAAATCAAGAGGCACATATTGTTATATTATTTTTATCTTCATATAATAGTCAATTAAGCTCGAGTACAGAAATATTTAAAAAAATAATACAATTTACTAGATTTTACTAGGGCCCAAAACTGGATATTTTAAGTGCACATGGATACCATTAATTTCTCCTTTGGTGGACTAGTGCCCTAATGAGGGAAACAGAAAATTCCGTTGTTGATTTCGTTCATTTATATTTTTTATTTCCTAAAAATAGCATAGTAAACTTGAAAATCAAAGAAAAGAGAAAATGTACACAATGCAGGCTTCAAAGTTATTGTTACAATATAAGCTAAGAAAATGTAAAGAGATGAGAACTACCTTCCCCAACATACTCAATTATAAAATCGCCTTTCTTAACAGATTCTGCTGCCTCTGCTCCCCAACCGCAGTGCTCGGTCTGAGATAAAATTAAACATTACTTTTGCAAAGAGCACTATAGAGGAAAAAATTTGCTTAAACACAAGATTAAACCACAAAATAAATAATAAACTCTACTTAAAGAAAATAGGGGGTTGAATTCACTCTTTTAAACTACTTTTATCACCTTGACGATTTTAATCCTCTTCTCCTTGCGAAATGGTCGGTTTGTACAATTTTCTGAGCAATGGCAATCCTTTGAGCAGCTTATGCATTGACCCCTATTAGATTATTCATAATGCCACAAATAGCGCTGAGGTATCCATGAAAATCTCAGTTTAAATACGGAGAATTTTCAAATGAACAGTGAACATTAACTGTGCAATACTCGATAGTACGACTCGACAAGGGACTTCCATTGACTTTAATTGGACTCAATTGTTGAAAATGCACCTCATAAAGACTAGCGGTGAACTACACTAGCACTACAAAGCTACTAATCAAGTACTAAAAATGCACTACCAAAACACTAAACAAGACTTTCAAATGACATATTTCCCTCAAATGTATCCCTTCAAGTCATTTGCATGTTCCGCTTTTTTATTTTTGTAGTGCATTGCTAAGTTAAGATTCCTCATCCAAACACAGCATGGGTGAAATATCAGGTACTCCATTTCGAATATGCCAAAGGTTATGATGAATACTTTTAAAAAAGAATATAATGTTGACAAATCATACACCTAACAGTTGTACCACGTCACAACTCAAAAGTCAACTTCATCAGTCACGATATGTAAGACAATTCATAATACCTGCAAACACAATCCTGAGAGCAGCTGGAAATGCATGTGCATCCAACATCATCACCAACATTATCACGCTTTTTCTTGACTAGGTAAATATCTAACTTCAGTCAAGATAGGTTCATGCTAGTTGTGATATAAATTGACAAGTAGTTTTAAAAAATCAAAATTACAAGACAACACATAGTAACAGATGTTTCTCATCAAGAAACAAATACCCACTATGCATCATTTTTCCTTAGAAAATTGCATGTATATGTGTAAATGTGAAACTTTAACAACCTCAAGTAATTGACTAATGTAACAAATAGTATTTATAACATAGGATACTACGCCTGATGTGCAAATATGGAGGTGGCTCTATTTTAATATCCGTGTCTTTCCAAGCTAAGTCAATCTTGAACTCCTCAGCAGTGTAAGGCAGAGGCAAGCGACAGAATACCTCCTATATTTTCAAGAGAAAGTCAATCAATGCTGTATATCATGTTAGTAATCAAAATTATAGCAGTGGAACTGGCTAAGACCCTCTTTTGAGTTTCACTTAAACTTTATTCTAAGATGTAGACATAATTTGCAAAGGGGGCTTTATAGTAAGGTTTACACAAGCCAGAACTACAGAAACTTCAGTTAATCCAATCAACAAAAACAAATTGTACAAGTAAGAGACACTTATGGAACTTTCTGAAGTACTGAATTTTTAAGATCTTATTCAGTCCCCAAGGATGACACTTAGATGGCTGAATCCCCCTTACCCACAGGCATGGCCAGGGCCTTTTGAAAGCTTTAACTGGCCAAAAAATAAATAAAATGAAGATCCTTTGAAGGGGAAAAGGTTGATGGACCAAAACAATCTGAAAGCAATAAGTTGCAATTGGGTTCATGGGGTTGTATTTCAAAGGTGATCCAACAATTTCTATCTGCCGTACTGATGCAACATATGTTAACCATTTTTTGTCACCGACCATGCTGGACATATTGCATAAAATAACTGATGCAACGTAATGCCTGACATGAGTACTTCACATATTTGTTCATGTGGATGTTACTTAATATGATATACAATAAAAATTAACATGTTCATAAGACTGACCTCTATACTGCTTATCCAAGCCGCATGCTGCTCATCAACAAACAGATTAGTCCTGTCAACCAGCCTAATCAATGAAAAATACAAATGACAAACTAAAGCCTCAACAAAAATATAAGATATTCTAAGCTGGTCTAATAAATTCAAAACTGCATTAGCCAGCCCCAAAAGCATTTGATTCCCTCTGAAAAACAGCACAATCACATACTAAAAAAGAACAAAATTGGGCCACATGTTTAAATTTTAAATTCAAGGAATCAATTAAGACAAGAAGTTTATACACCAAAATAAGGACGTGGTACAACAGCCAACTTGACAAGAATAAGGCTTACGTATGCCTGCAAACTTAGAGGGTATACCATGTGCAACTGACATAGCTGACTTGTACTGTTCCTAGAGGGGGAGGAAGAGTTTTAAATGTTAAACTGAAAACATAAAGAACTTCAGCAACACCTTAACTACAACGGAAACATAATTCTTTCCTTTTCATTATTTTCTTATTTATACCAGATGGCTACAATTGATGTAGCCTTAGTGCCTTCCATTACTGTAATTTCCTGTGTACGGACACAAACTTTAGCGAATACTTTAAAGAAAGATCAAGTCACCAGCATGCTTTAAAATCTTCCCTTAATTGCTTACTTTAATCACGCAATATCTGCACTTCATAGGAAACACCAGTGTCCATTACAGTTATCGCTATTTCAGTTCCAGTTTTTATTCAAATATACTTCACTGGCAACTCAATATGAAAGTGACAACTCATTTTAACAAACAAGCAAACATGAAGCATGACCTCTGAGCCTCTGACTCAGTTGCATTATGATACAAGTCATGAATAAAATTCTCATGTCGACCCCATGGATTTTGCAAGGCATGAGAATCAAAAGATAAACTGTATGTCAGGTATGGTGAAGAACCCATCTATTTATATAAGGGTAAACAAGAATAGAAATTACTGATGAAGGAAAGAAGAAATTGACCTTCCTATCCTCCCGCCAATCTGTAGGATGCCTCCAACAAACAGCTTTCCCTGGCCGGTCTTTCAAGTAAATCACTTCATCTGGCCATGCTGCACATTTATCATGTGAGGCAATACTGCATCGCACACACCGCCAATCTACCCTCTGTTTGCAAATGAAGCATGCCTGCTCATTTGCAACTCAAGTAAGAGATTATGCAAGTTCAATTCAAAAGATATAGAGCATATTATGACAATTTTGTTTTATAAAAAATCCAACAGGATTTAGAAAGTTCTGAAGAATGACATAAGAAATAGACACAATCAGAGTTTATTACAACTCCTTAAATTCTGCTTGAAGAGTGCAAAAGTTAATGCATTATAACCCTAATTCCTAAAATGTTTTTATGCGATCACTACTCAATTCCAGCATAACCTCCAGCAAATTTAAATTTTAATGCGATCACTACTAATATTAACATTTACATACGAATGTACCTTGCACTGATCCAACCAACAAAGAGAAAGATGATTTCCACTGACTGGATGACTAATATGATGAACTCTGTCCCAGTTACCAGTACAAGATGGATATACTCTACAAGTCAATAACCTAGGCAGCACCCTAGTAATCAGTATAGCCATTGTAATGATTGCATCATAATCAATGAAGCACAGGATGTCCACAGTTCTCTCAGGGAATAAAATAAGAAGCTTTTTTGCCAATTGTTGACATAATATGGTTTATTGTAGAATTTCCTTTTGCATTTACAACATTCTGAAATTAAAATAGCCTGGCACGGAAAAAAAATTATATTATGACTTCTTATAAGATCTTACATGTTGCTGACACTTGAATTTTTTCAAAGAGATCCCAAACCTATCCTTCACACATTTCCTGTGATAGACTCCTTGACAACCACGAACAGAGCATGAGACCCCTTCCCCGGGGTAAGCAAAATTATGGCAAACAAGACATTCAACCTGGAATAAATCCAAAAGCAAAAGCGCAAGAAGAAAAAAAAAAAACCAAGTACACTTTGTGAGTGAAACATAAAGAAGCAAAAATACAAGAAACGCAACATATCAGAATCTCTACTTAGAAGTCTATGAAAATCATTCAGATGACACTGTTGGAACAAATATCTCTTGAAACAAATTTATTTTTCTTTCATGTTATAAACACATAAGCTTCCGCCTTGAAAGAATAAGTCAATCAGCAATCAATACCTTCAGTTATTAAGGCTTTCCATACATCTATTGAAAGGAAAACTTGTTCACTAACTAACATTGTATAAAGAAACTCAACATTTTGTAAACCACTACTATACTCAACTTAGATATCCACTCCAACCGCACCCACCTAAAGCAAATGAAAGTGAAATTAAACATAAGGAAAGAGGCAGAATTTAACTAAAGAATTTCCTTATCTTCCTTTTCAATCATATTAAAACACTTCAAGTCTTCCCATGTTCCAACTCTTCAACTGACCAAAAACCCTGACTCCTTTTATAAAATTAGCATCTCACTTCAAACAGCTTTGGAAGACCATCACCTCCATCTTTCTGTCCTATGAATCAATAATTGTTCTTGAGCCAATAAGCCAAAAATCGAAATCCTAAATTTCCGAATGACATTTGAAGAGAAAAGGATATTCAATTTTGGAATTCAAAATGTCATACTCAACTATCAATCTTTATAACTGCCGCACAAATTGAAATTAATTGCAGCAAACAATCTTGGTAAGAAGAAAATATTCACTACGCAATGTAATCCCTTATCAACCTAACTAATCCAAACGATCAGAATTTCCCAGAAAGCAAAAAGAATAGAAGTTATGATTTTGTTACTTGTCTTCCCCCATTTTCTCAGCAACAAAACGGAAATGCAAAAGCACAAGAAAAACATACCAATTTCTTCGCGCCGTAAAGAAACGGCAACGAGCACCGGGATTCAGGAATGCCCAATTCCACTCTGGTGCTAACCCAGTCCCTTACATGGTCCTCCAAACTCTTGCCGTTGGAGGCTTTCTTGGATGGGCCCGCCAAGGGGCGGCTCCGCCGGAAAACCCTGATTGCATGACCATTGCTGACCTCGCCATTGTGCAAAGTCGGGAGCCTGAGCCCCTGGTCCCAATCGCAGTCAACGCCTAGGGTTTTGACCGAGCCCTGATCCGGTGGGTCAGTGAGCGATTTGAAGTTAGGGCAGGTAGTGAGGGTTAGAGAAGCTGAGAGAGAAACGATTCCGAGGTCCGGCATTGTTTCTAAAGAAAAGAAGAAGCTTTTTAACAAATAAGAAGAATTGTATGCATTGAGACTTGAGAAGAGAGGGGAAAGTGCTTGTTGTAGTTGTAGACAGATAAATGACGGGAAATATGAAAGTTAGAGAGGAAAGAGAGCGGATATTTAGGCGGGAAAAGCTGAATTTTGGGAAAATAGTTCGCGCTTTAGTTGAAGTGAATTACTCTTGTGTGTTGTGTTGCGGTGGCTACTACACTCCTAACACGGACTTTCATCGTACTCGTACATCATAATTGTAGTGCTCGTTCCAATTATACAAATGAATTATTATTGTGGTGTTTATATCAGTAACCTAACATGATAACTGTAACATTCATTATATGGCATTACATTATTGTCACGAAGCAACACAATAACAATTTTCGTTCTCATATAAGTTATAATTTATCTAGTTTGTATAAGTTGGTTAACGTTAGTTAAGAGCTTATTTTTGCAATGACCCATGTAACCTGATTTTCATTTCATTTTATCTGATTATGTCTATTTGGTCAAATTTGTTGACGTGGTGTTCATGGGGCAAAAATGAGAATAACTCAAGACCAGTAACTCTCTTGGGAGAGAAGATATAGCATGTACTGATATATGATGTAGTAGAAACTAACACACAAATTAAACCCTATAAATTATGCAATCGTAGTATGAGTAAGCAGGGATCGTTTTATTCCAAGGATTAGAAGGGATGCTAATCAACACAAATTTAACTTATATACCTGAAAACTACTTAAACTAACTCTAAAACAATAATTGGGGAAGCTTTTGGATGAATTTAATGAAACAAAAGTAAACAACAGCAACTAAATTAAGTTGTGAATGAAATATGAATGAAATGATAGCTAGAGGATTCTTCTCCACACATGAAACATATGCATATAAATCGATTTCCAGTTATTCTTCCTATAAACCATGAATGACAATGCTCCGATTTAATTGTGAACAGCACTAATTAACTCTCAGATTTTCCTAAGTTCATTGAATTGGACTCAGCAACACAACCAAATTCTTCTCAAGTTTCCTAACTATGAAAAGCATGATAGAGATACATCTCAAAGATCATTAAGTTCTGTGAAAATCATAAGCATTGACAAAGCATTCGTAACTATGAAAAACATGATATTCCTGCCAAAACTTTACTTAACTCAATCATGACTAGTGACTTTTATTACTTGCAAATATAAGTTTATAACGATTAGGTGAAGTTTCCTTATATTTTAGCATCAAATCCCTGCATGCAGACTAAGTATGCATCCCTAATAAACATACAAGAATAAGTTCTCCATAAAGCAGGTAAGTAAATCGAATTCATGTTTTATGAAACAATAACTGGATGTAATCAATTTATATAAAACATATGATCATGGCTTCGAATTCACCTCTAGCTAAAAAGAGATTTAGTTGCGCATGTTCATCATAACTAAAAAGCAATCTAAAATAAACATTGAAACTTAAAACAAAGAGAGAAAGAACCTAGAAAACTCCAGCAGATTCAATGGATGAATGGTAGGCATGGCACCCTAAATTGTTGCAGAAATTTCATATATATAGGGAGGGAATAGCTGAATCCAAGGAGAAAAAGGATTAGGGTGTTTGAATTATCTTAGGACTCCTAGAATTAGATGGGAAGTATTTAGAATGTGATAAGGATTCCTGTTGCAGCTGGAAATAAGATGAGGTAATGTTGGATAAAGTAAGATAAGATAAGATAAGATAAGACTGGATATGATAAGATAAGTTTGGATAAGGTTAGATAAGATTTTGTATTTCCTTGTCCTCCAAGCTTCAACTTTGATTTCTTCAGATTTTAGCACATGTTTAGCACATGTTAAACACCAAAAACGTCCAGCCCTTATGCTATCCACGCATGTTATCCAATCCAAATCCAAAACTGCTCCAAATTACTCCATTTGGCCATTTATTGTCATCTTTACCAATTGGAGCTGCAATAATACGAAAATAACTTAAATTACTATAATAAATGGAAATTAACTAAGTAAATGCAAAGAAATAAGATAACCAAGTCGTATAAATACGCTCCTATCAAATTCTCTCACACTTAGCTTTTGCTAGTCCCCGAGCAAAACTAAGAAAACAAAACAAAACTTAAACCTTCCAACAATCGCCTCAGGGATTTCTAATGAAACATGACATGTTTAAAATCATTACTTACATAGATTTTAGCCATCCTTACTCTTGAGCTTATACTTCACCACAATAATCACTCACTAGCTCGCATTTAATTAATTAAAACAACATTTGAATGTAGTAACATGCCTTAGAGAATTCACTCAATTCCTCACCAGATATACTCTCTATTTTCTCACAGATTTTCTGACTACACTCCCTATACTAAGTTTATGTGAGAAGATTAATGTAAACATGTAGACTAGCACTCACATATGTTATAACAAAGAAAGCACTTTCTAGAATTATTAATACAAACATGTATATGATCTCATGAACGGAATGCCACTACTTGAAAGCGAGAACCAGGGATTCCATATGCTCGTACCAATTTCAAACTCCACATAATGAATAACATAACAATCAAGATAAAAGTCTAAGGGTTGTAATGGGGCTAAGGTATTGGCTAACAAAGAAAGGTTAAAGATAAACAAAAGTTCTTAAAGTGATAGTAAGGAAGGTAATGAAATCAATATTTATAATTCAACTTTTGATTGCAGCACCAAACTTTAAACACAAAGGGGAGATTCGTACAACTTTAGGGTTAGATTCACATTCCTGGACCCAACACTTATGAACTCATTGTTGGAAATGTGCCCTAAAAGCCAATCATATGATGATACTTTACGGACATTTCACATATTAAGCTAATCTAGTTTAATATACATAAAGGGTAGAGATTATTGTTTAAAGTTGTCTCATATAAATGTTATATGTTTAAACGATAAGTCCAAGGAATATGTAATTAGGAGAATGTAATCTAAAGAAGTTAGGTTCATGAGACCATTCTCTTTCGTATACATATCCTAAACGTTTCTGATCATAGGATTGCCAATTGGGCATTAACAGTCCATTAAGATCAGTACGTGTTATGTCTTCTCTCAAGGAGAGTGACTGGTCTAGAGTCATTGGTGTGACTGACACCAAGACAAGCATGTAGGTGCTCAATAGAGAATGAGTTCACTGAACACGATCAACGAGGAGTTCTCATACTCATGTCACATGAGAACTCATGGTTAGGATAATGCAAAGCAGTCATTTGACCTGAGGCATCATAGTTGTCTTATGGTTAGGTCTTTGATCTTTGACTATGTCAAAGCCACTATGTAAAAGGGTATTGTGTATTGTATTAGAGAAAGACCGTATTGCATTGTAATCGTATAAGTAATTGAATCACATTGGATAGTAGACATGAATAAACTATCAAACCAAACAATGTCGTCAAGAGTATTGTATTAGAGAAAGACCGTATTGCATTGTAATCCTAAACTGGATAGGTTCTCCACCTCTTCTGATTAGCTTGGGTAGCCATGACATACTGCTAGGTGTCACTCATGGTTTGTGGAAGCCCTAAAGGTGTATAATCACTAAAGGGAGAATTGAAAGTATGTTTCAATTCACAATCGATTCAAAAAAGTTCTAATCGCCCACTGCCTCGCTAAAAGGAATCTAATGGACCGTACACTGAATAAGGTAGAGATTGAAGAAATAATGGAGATGAGTAAGGATAATTAAATGGTTTAATTATTTATGGCTAGGATTAATTAATATTTTAATTAATCAAATGAATAGGTTCGTTATAGACCTCAGGTTAGTTTTGGACCTCAAGTTAGTTTTGGGCCTAAAGGCCCAATGGGATTTGAATGTCAAGCCCAATAACTCAAGTTGTATGACAACTTAAATAACAAAGGGCCTCAAAGCCCAAAGAACCCAATATAGCCAGCCATATAGAGAGGGGTAGTGAACTTGGCTTAATTGCAAGTTTGTCACTCAGGAGGAGTTCTATATGCATACATGATGTTGTGAAGGTAGGCAACGAGAATGATCAACATCATATCATTGTGAGGTTGTTCTTGAACCCCTACCTGAACTTGCATGGTGGGAGTGACTTAACTAAGTGCAATGGTGCCAACATCATATCATTGTGAGGCATCATTCTCTAAAGGCCAAATAAGATGGGTTCTTACATTTGATGTAAATGAGTAAGCGTACTCTCTCATTATTATTTTTGCTAGCCAACGTCATATCATTGTGAGGTGGGCTTGGTAATAGTGAGTCTCCCATACCCTACTAAGAGTTTCCTCCAAAACTCTCGAATTCCAACGAGGGATATGGAATTTGTTAAAAATAGTGGGTGGTGCTATATTGTATTTAAAGACCCAGATAAAATAGCTTAAAATCAATCAATTTATATTCGTTATGTATTTGTTTACTGATATATTTGCAAACGCTATCCAAAACTTGACAAAGAAAAAGTACTTCACATTCAAAACGTGAATAAGATATAGATCTCTGCGAAAGGAAAAGGTGCTTGCTTCCTCATATGAACTACCAAAGAAATTGGAAAAACAAAGATTGTCTTTACATCCCAATTTGAATAAGGAACTTAATTCCATCACTATAAGAGATGGATGAATGCTTTGTTTGACAAAACATTGTTCTTTATTAATGAATGGTTAGATTATTGTAATCTAATTGATTGTCTCTATAGTAGAGATAATGTGGTAGCGTTAACTGTTTAGAATATGACGATGCTTAAAACCCAAAAGGTTACAAGGTAGTGACTAATCCCACTGAGTTGTGACACCTCTAAAATATAAATTACGAGTTGGTCATAGATGGATGCTTTGGATCATTAGATCCGGATCCAATGCCTTCTTGTTAAAATTGTATAAAGGCGAAATGTTCGAATCTTTATTCTTTTGGAAAGAAGAAAGAATCACAAAGTTGTTGAGGTTAAATCACTTAGATGTTAGTGGCACTTGTCCACAACATAATACTACTCATGTTGTAAAACATTCACCGAAGATCGCTCTTGGTTGGACTATCGTTTATTTTGAATAAACACGAGTCCGAATACTTTGCAAAAGGTTTCAAAGAATTCAAGAATGTAAGTTGATGAGTAAGACGTCTAAAGAATTTACCTCCTTAGATTTGATCCAAGGAAAAAGGACACTTTAGAAGAGTTTCCTTGAAAGATATCAAGGAAAGTAGCATCATAAGATAATGGACTTCTCCTTTGGGAGAAGAACGAACAAGAATAAGATTTAGTTCATAGGATGTTATCAAATAACCCATATATAGGATATATATATATACTTCTAAGACAATATGATTGTCAATTAGAAGATCTTCCAAAATTTTCATGACTCCATAGGATGCAGTTGGAAAGAAAGGCAAATCTTAATTGTGTAAAGATTTGGGTTTTGTGCTAATAAGCAATATTTGTTTGAGAATAATCTTGTGGGATATCCTTAAATTAACACTTGGATATCATATCTATGGACCAACTAACAAAGGTTGTTTGTTGGGTAGTTCATTATAATCCTACAATAGGATTTGCCTTAGAAAGAGAAAATGAACGAGAGATAGAACTCAAAGAATGGGTTCTTTAAGAGACAAGATGATAATCAACAAATATAACAACCTAGTTCCTACACCACTAGCTCCAAGGTAGTCAAGAAGGATCTATAAACCGTCTCAGTTGAATGGTTTGAACTTTATGACTATGTTATAGAGTTACATCTCTTAATTCGAAAGAAATAAGAATGGATATCCTTATGACTACGTTGAGTGTATATACGACATATACTCAAGAAAATGGTATAAAACCATTTAATTTGAAATAATGAAACATTCTAAGCTAATTGGTAGCTTAAGGTGACTACAATCAACGAGATTGGTTGACTTGGAAGAAACCATCTTTGATATAGTCTTGGTTTCTATTAATTCGATGATTGCTTGCTACAACTAAACGGTGATTCAATGTTTGGACATAATATGGGTTTCCTAACCATTATCAAGATAGTCTTGATAATATATGTCTAAAACTAGGAATCACGAGACATGTAAGTTGTAGAGATCCATCCATCATGAATCTTAGCAAGCTAGTGGGAGCTATATGCATCTTATGAGAAAAGATCAAATCGTTTGATTTCTCGTAAAATTGTAAATGAATCTTTTGTTTACTAGCTTTACAAAAGATTAGTGGGAGTTAATCATATTCCTAAATTAGAACATAGATATGATATATATTAATTTTGGAAATGAAAGGAATTCTTCTTCGTTAAAGTAATGACTTTAAACATTCTATAATGATAGAATGTATATGGGAGACATAGTCTATATACATGGGATGGAAATCTATAATGATAGATTTCAAGGTATAATTGGATTATGTCAATCCCTAATGATAGACAAAAGATGCTAGGAAGTTTCTTATATGATAATAAACTTCAATCAGAAGGACAGTCTTAGTGAGACTAGGAAGTTGCTTTTCACAAAGGGAACGTACCCTTTTGACTCCCAAAGAAATAATGCGTAAATAGAATCCTTTATGCATATGCGGAAAGGAGATTTACATATTTCATATTGTATGAAAAACGTTGATATGAGTTGTACTAAGATCAGTACAAGACGATATCAATGCAAGCCCAGAATCAGAACCATGGCAACTATCAAGAGAATCCTTAAGTATTTAAGAAATACTAAAGGATGGATTCCTCAAGAATGAGGAAGAATTAAAGTAACGTAATGGAAGCGTAAATGTATTAGATTATGAATCTAATCCATCATTGAATGTCTCTTCATTATAAATGAAGAGATAATTGGATATCTCTTTATTATGACTAAAGAGATATTTGGGTGGAAACATTAAAAGTAATGACTTTAGTATGTTCCATCATGCATGCAAAATATATCGCCATGTAGAAGCTTGCAACATTGTTGTTTTGGATGGGAAAGTTCATTTATGAACTCTCCATTCGGTTCCAACCAGAAAGTGTCTTTAGTATGCCGACACTACGACACTAATGGGGCGATAGCTCAAGCCAGGGAATCAAGGTCTCATTAAGATCCAAACTCAAATGAGAGACTGAACCACATGATTAAGAATCATGTATAATGGTGACGTCGTTATTCTCAAGGTTGCTTCTATGGATAACATATAGATAACCATTGTCAAGGCCTACTACTCAGCCATTTTCGAAATGAATTCAGAAGAGGTATCATCACTGATGACCAAGCTGATTGGCTTTAGTGCAAGTGGGAGATTGTTGGAAATGTGCACTAAAAGCCAATCATATGATGATACTTTACGGACATTTCACATATTAAGCTAATCTAGTTTAATATACATAAAGGGTAGAGATTATTGTTTAAAGTTGTCTCATATAAATGTTATATGTTTAAATGATAAGTCCAAGGAATATGTAATTAGGAGAATGTAATCTAAAGAAGTTAGGTTCATGAGACCATTCTCTTTCGTATACATATCCTAAACGTTCTTGATCATAGGATTGCCAATTAGGCATTAACAGTCCATTAAGATTAGTATGTGCTATGTCTTCTCTCAGGGAGAGTGACTGGTCTCTAGTCATTGGTGTGACTGACACCAAGACAAGCATGTAGGTGCTCAATAGAGAAAGAGTTCACTGAACACGATCAACGAGGAGTTCTCATACTCATGTCACATGAGAACTCATGGTTGGGATATTGCAAAGTAGTCATTTGACCTAAGGCATCATAGTTGTCTTGTGGTTAGGTCTTTGATCTTTGACTATGTCAAAGCCACTCTGTAAAAGGGTGTCCACGACATACTTGGGGTTAAGCCACTTAGCCATAGAGGCAAGTGAATGCGCAACAAGGGATCTCTAACCTCTAAATCGTTTGAGGGGGAATACTGAAGGAAAAATTTTGTCCTAGCTAAGAACATGTGAGAACATTTGAACACATATGCAAACTAATAACACTTTAAAGTAGGCATGCATTCAAAAACAATTCTAAAACCCATGACTTTCAAAGCCTAGAGAATGGTGAACCAGAAGACCCTTTATCAACATTAAAGAGAAGGAAGGATTTGAGATTCATTACCCTTGAAGCTCATCCTTGTTTACACAAGGGATTCACCCAAGTGGAGGGCCTTCAAGTCACCTCCTAGCTCCTTGGATCTTCCTTGTGATTTTCTTCTTTGTTGATGCTCCTTTGCTCCTTGAGGATATGAGGAAAGGATCTCCAAGAACACCAAAGATTTGGTGTCTCTAAGTCTCCACACGAAGGATGTGATGTGAAGAGAAGATGGATGACTTAAAGAGTTTTTGATGCTAGTAAAAACCCCCTAAGTTGGCCGGCCTCTATGGAGAAAAAGAGAGAAAATGTTTCTCCTCTTTGCCTCAAGAAAATCCTAGTGAGAAAATGGCTATAAAGTTGCCTTTATACCACCTCACATTTGAGTGGCAAACTTGTAATTAACTCAAGTTTGCTACCCTTTCACCCTAGGCCGGTTTTGGCTTTGATTTTGGGTTAATTTCCATGTTGGAAATGTGCCCTAAAACCAATCATATGATGATACTTTACGGACATTTCACATGTTAAACTAATCTAGTTTAATATCAAGGGCAAAGATTATTGTTTGAGCGGTCTCATATAAATGTTATATGCTTAAACGATAAAGTCCAAGGAATATGTGATTGGGAGAATGCGATCTAAAGAGGTTAGATTCATGAGACCATTCTTTCGTAGACACATCCTAAACGTTCCTGATCATAGGATTGCCAATTGGGCATTGACAGTCCGTTAAGATCAGTACGTGCTATGTCTTCTCTCAGGGAGAGTGACTAGTCTCGAGTCATTGGTGTGAGTGACACCAAGACAAGTACGTAGGTGCTGAATAGAGAATGAGTTCACTGAACACGATCAACGACGAGTTCTCATCATGTCACGTGAGAACTCATGGTTAGGATAATGCAAATTAGTCCTTTGACCTGAGGCATCATAGTTGTCTTGTGGTTAGGTCCTTGATCTTTGATCGTGTCAAATGGCATTCCTTTGGAGTGTCCACGGCATGGTTGGGGTCAAGCTATCTAGTCATGGAGACAAGTGAATGCGCAACAAGGGATCTCTAACCTTTAAACTGTTGAGGGAGAATACTCTATGATATGATTTAGAATCTCTGGCCAGAGTATGAATGAGATGTTGGAATGCGTTCCAGATCACATTCAAGGTAATCATATAAACACGAGATTCACATTGGATAGTAGACATGAATAAACTATCAAGCCAAACAATGTGGTCAAGAGTATTGTATTAGAGAAGGACCGTATTGCATTTGTAATCCTAAACTGAATAGGTTCTCTACCTCTTCTGATTAGCTTGGGTAACCATGATATGCTGCTAGGTGTCACTCATGGTTTGTGGAAGCCCTAAACGTGTGTAAACACTAAAGGGAGAATTGAAAGAAGTTTCAATTCACTATCGATTTAAAAGAGTTTAAATCGCCCACTGCCTCGCTAAAAGGAACCTAATGGATCGTACACCGTGTAAGGTAAAGATTGAAGATTCAACGGAGATGAGTAAGAATAATTAAATGGTTTAATTATTTATGGCAAGGATTAATTAATATGTTAATTAATCAAACGAATAAGTTCGTTAAAGACCTCGGGATAGTTTTGGACCTTAAGGCCCAATGGGCTTCGAACGTCGAGTCCATTAACTTAAGTTGTATGACAACTTAATGAATAATGATTCACAAAGGCCCAAAGAGCCCAATTAATCCCTAAGGCCGGCCATATTATGAAGGGTAGCAAACTTGGACTTATTTACAAGTTTGCCACTCAAATGAATTAAGGTATAAATTTGACTTTATAGCCAAAATTCATTAAGGGCTTTCTTTTGGGAAATTGGAGAGAAGAAAAGCTCTCCCTTCTCTCTAGAAATGGCCGGCCCCCTCGGAGGGTTTTAGCTAGCACTCTAGCTCCTCCAAGGTCACTCATTTCTTCTTAATCAAAACCTTGGTGTAGAAACTTAGAGGTTCTCAATTTTGAGAACTTAGAGAACCTATCCTTTCTATATAAATCCATAGATTTAAGATGCAAGGAATGAAGGCCCTCTCTTTGGGTGATTAGCCTTTGCTTAGGCAAAGAGGAATCTACAAAGGTATTAATCTCAACTCACTATGTTTTGAGTTGTCTAAAGGTTCACCAATCTACTAGGCTTTGAACATTCATGGGTAATGTTTTGTTTTTAAGTATATGCAAGCATGATTCCGCCTTTAATTTGTTAATTGCAAGCTAATGATATTGCTTAAATGAACATGTTTCTCTAAAATAATCCTTCATTCCATTTATTTTTTAGTTGTCATACAACCTAAACTCAATGGGCCTTTTGGAGCAAAAACCCTTTTGGGCCCCGAAACCCAAAACAAACTTAAAAGCCTAATACGAACCGTTCGTATAATTAATTAACTAATTAATTAATCTTGACCACTCTCAATTAAACCATTTAATTGCTTATCCATCCCTTTTGTATCTTCACATTCATCCTTACTCGGTGTACGATCCATTAGGTTCCATTTAGCGAGGCAGTGGGCGATTGTTACTCTTAACGATCGATTGTGAATTGAAACTACATTTCAATTCTCCCTTTGATGAAGATTAGTGTTTGCTAATCCTCAGGGCTTCCACAAACCATAAGTGACACCTAGCAGTATGTCATGGCTACCCAAGCTAAGTAGAAGTGGTTGGAGAACCTATCCAGTTACAACTACAACGCAATATGGTCCTTGTCTAATACAATACTCTCGATCACATTGTTTAAGTGATAGTTTGTTTCATGTCTACTATCCAATGTGATACTTCTCTATATGATTCAATTGAATATGATTTGGAACAAACTTCCTAAGTCATATTCATATGCTTTGGCCAAAAACTCTCGAATCATATCTCAGAGTATTCTCCTTCCACCATGGAAGGTTAGAGATCCCTTGTTGTGCATTCATATGCCTACATGACTAGATAGCTTAACCCCAATGATGCCGTGGACATTCTCAATGGAATGCCTTTGACATGATCAAAGATCAAGGACCCAACCATTAGACATCTATGATGCCTCAGGTCAAAGGACTACTTTGCATATTGGAACTTACGAGTTCTTACATGACATGTATGTTCGAACTCCTTTTGATCGTAGTTCAGTGTACTCAATTACCTTTTGAGCACCTATGTGTTTGTCTAAGTCTCGTTAATCCAAGTCACTTAGATCACTTCTCTCTTAACTAAATACATTCCTTGGATTCCCTTATTGCTTAAACACATAATACAATAAATAGTGAATAACAATAAGCTTTGCCCTCTATTAAACATTTTATAGTTTAACATAATAAGTATTCCAAAAGCTATTACATCAAATGAGTGGCTTTGTGGGCATACTTCCAACAATCTCCCACTTGCACTCAAAGCCACCTTCCCATGTATCTAATACCCATCTTTTCCATATGGCGGTCAAGTTGGATTTGAGACATTGGCTTCGTCAGTGGATATGCTACGTTATCGGCTGAGGCAACCTTGAGGATGTTGACTTTCCCCTCGGCATCATATCTTCTAATGATATTAAAGCGTCTGTCAAAATGCTTGTTCTTTTGATGAGCCCTGGGTTCCTTGGCTTGTGCTATCACCCCACTATTATCATAGTATAAAGTTACTGGTGATGTAATGGTTAGAACCACTCCAAGTTCAGTAATGAACTTCTTCATCCAGAACGTTTCTTTGCCGGCTTCAGCTACAGCGACATATTCAGCCTCTGTCGTGGAATCAACAATTACATCTTGTTTCTTGCTTTTCCAGCTGACAGCACCACCATTTAGAGTGAACACATATCCGGAGTTGGAACTTCTATCGTCGACGTCAGATTCGAAATCTGCGTCTGTATAGGCTTCCACTCGCAACTCTATCGCTCGTCCATAAACGAGGAACATATCCATAGTTCTTCTTAAGTACTTAAGGACCGTCTTGACAGCTGCCCAGTGTTCTGATCCTGGGTTAGATTGATATTGACTAGTAATGCTCACAGTATATGTGATATCAGGCCTTGTGCATATCATGGCATACATGAAACTTCCTATGGCGGAAGCATAAGGAATCCTGCTCATCTGCCGAATTTCTTCAGGAGTTTTCGGTTCCATGGATTTTGAAAGGTGAATTCTGTGTCTCACAGGAAGAAGACCTTTCTTTGATTGTTCCATCTAGAACCTACTTAGCACCTTGTCTATGTACAAAGATTGGGATAATCCAATTAATTTTCTGGATCTATCACGATAGAGCTTTATCCTAAGCACATAAGATGCATCTCCCAAATCTTTCATGTGGAAGGTTTTGGACAACCACACTTTTACAGAAGAAAGTACTGCAGCGTCATTCCCGTATAGTAATATGTCATCTACATATAACACTAGGAATACAACTGCATCCCCAACGACCTTTTGATAAACACAATTGTCGCCTTCATTTTGAGTAAAACCAAATGTTTTGATTTTAGTGTCAAAACGAATATTCCAGCTCCTGGAGGCTTGCTTAAGTCCATAAATGGACCTCTGAAGCTTGTATACTTAGTCTTTTCAGACTTGGACACGAAACCTTCGGGTTGAGTCATATAGAGCTCTTCCTCTAGGTAGCCATTTAGAAAGGCCGTCTTCACGTCCATTTGCCATATCTCATAATCATGGTATGCAGCTATAACAAGCAAAATCCGAATGGACTTAATCATAGCTACAGGTGAGAAGGTTTCTTCATAGTCAATCCGTTCTCGTTGCCTGAAACCCTAGGCTACTAGTCTAGCCTTATAAGTCTCCACGTTCCCATCAGCCCCTATCTTCCTCTTGAAGACCCATTTGTTTCCAACAGGTACTATACCTTCTAGAGGGTCTACTAGAGTCCAGACCTGATTTTGATACATGGAATCCATCTCGGATTTCATGGCCTCTTGCAATCTCTTTGAATCAATGTCGGACATTGCTTCAGTGTAGTCTATAGGGTCCTCCTTTGTGTCATTGTCACCTAGGAGGTGCAATTCCCCAAATTCATTATCCAAGCCATACCTCTTAGGTGGCTTGCTGACCCGTTCAGATCTACGTGGAGCTAGGGGTTCAGGAACAGGGTTGTCAACTTGTCGAGTGCTTGTTTGTGGTTCATCATTAATCTCATTAATTTCCATCGTTTTACTTGTAGTTCCTTTGAGAACAAATTCGTCCTCTAGAAACTTAGCAGTTTTGGCGACAAAGACTTTCTGGTCGTCAGGATGGTAGAACTCATATCCCATAGTTTCTCTAGGATATCCCACAAAATAGCACCTAACTGATCTCGCTTTAAGCTTAGTAGCTTCAAGCTTCTTGACATATGCTTCACAACCCCAAATCTTAATATGATTAAGACTTGGCTTTCTTCCATGCCATATCTCATAGGGCGTTTGTGAAACTGATTTGGAAGGCACTCTATTAAGCAAGTAAGCTGCTGTTGAAGGAAAATTTATGTCCTAGTGAAGAACATTAAAGAACATTTGAATACATATGCAAAATATTAACAAATTAAATTAGACATGCATCCAAAATCAATTCATAAAACCCATGACTTTCAAAGCCTAGTAGATGGTGAACCATGACTCTTTAACAACATTAAAGAGATTAAGGATTTAGAGAATCATTACCCTTGAAGCTCATCCTTGATTACACAAGGGATTCACCCAAGTGGAGGGCCTTCAAGTCACCTCCTTGCTTCCTTGAGGATTGGTTCTCCAAAACACCAAAGATTTGATGTCTCCAAGTCTCTACACCAAAGATAAATTGTGAAGATAAAATGGATGACTTAGGGAAGAAGAAATTGCTAGATAACTCTCCCTAAGTGGCCGGCCTCCTTGTAGAAAATAGAGAGAAAAGTTTCACCCAAATTTCTTAAGGAAAACCCTAAATGAAATAAAGCTATAACTTTGAATTTATACTTTATTTCTTGTGAGTGGCAAACTTGTAATTAACACAAGTTTGCTACCCCTCACATTGTTGGCCGGCCTTAGCTTTGTCTTTGGGCTAATTGCCCAATTTGTTTTAGTTGTCATACAACTTAAACATAATGGGCCTTGTGGACCAAAACACTTTTGGGCCTCGAAACCCAAAAACTAACTTAGAAGCCCAATACGAACGTTTCGTATAATTAATTAACTAATTAATTAATATTGACCATTCTTCAATTAACTATTTAATTGCTTATCCATTTCATTTAATTACTTCACTTTCATCTTTACTCGGTGTACGATCCATTAGGTTCCAATTAGCGAGGCAGTGGGCGATGTTACTCTTAACTATCGTTTGTGAATTGAAACCACATTTCAATTCTCCCTTAAGATTAGTGTTTACCAATCTTTAGGGCTACCACAAACCATGAGTGACACCTAGCAGCATGTCATGGTTACCCAAGCTAAGTAGAAGTGGTTGGAGAACCTATCCAGTTACAATTACAATGCAATACGGTCCTTCTCTAATACAACACTCTTAATCACATCGTTTAAGTGATAGTTTGTTTCATGTCTACTATCCAATGTGATACTTCTCTATATGATTCGCTTGAATAAGATTTGGAACAAACTTCCTTAGTCATATTCATATGCTTTGGCCAAAGACTCTCGAATCATATCTTAGAGTATTATCCTTCCATAAGGTTAGAGATTCCTTGTTGTGCATTCATATGTCTACATGACTAGATAGCTTGACCCCAACCATGCCGTGGACACTCCAAAGGAACGCCATTTGACACGATCAAAGATCAAGGACCTAACCATTAGACATCAATGATGCCTCAGGTCAAAGGACTACTTTGCATATTGTAACCTTGAGTTCTTACATGACATGTATGTTTGAACTCTCTTTTGATCGTAGTTCAGTGTACTCGATTACTCTTTCAAGCACCTATGTGTTTGTCTTAGTGTCCAACACTAAATGACTTGAGACTTGTCATATCCACGCTTGAGTCGACATAACACATACTAACCTTAGCGGATTGTCAATGCCCAATTGGCAACCCTATGGCTAGGAACGTTTTAGGAATGAGCATAAGAGAAAGGTCTCTTAAATCTAACTTACTTAGATCACTTATCTCTTAGATCAAATACATTCCTTGGATTCCCTTATTGATTAAACACAAGATACAATAAACAGTGATTAACAATAAGCTTTGCCCTCTATTAAACATATGTAAGTTTAATACAATAAGTATTCCAAAAAGCTATTACATCAAATGAGTGGCTTTGTGGGCATACTTCCAACAGCTGTATATAGAGCGTATCCCCAGAATATTACTGGTAGATCGGCGAAACTCATCATAGAACGAACCATGTTCATCAAGGTTCGGTTTCTCATTTCAGAAACTCCATTAAGTTGTGGAGTTCCTGGTGGAGTCCACTGTGATATTATTCCACACTCTTTGAGATAATCTAGGAACTCGTTACTTAGATACTCTCCCCCTCGATTTGATCTTAGGATCTTTATCTGTTTCCCAGTTTGCTTTTCAACTTCATTCTTGAACTCTTTGAACTTTTCAAAGGATTTTGACTTGTACTTCATAAGATACACATAGCCAAACCGAGAGTGATAGTCGGTGAATGTGATATAGTAGGAGAAGCCTCCTCTCGACGTAGTAGACATAAGTCCACATACGTCAGTGTGGATTAACCCTAGAATCTCTGTGGCATGCTCTCTCTTCCCAGTGAATGGAGATTTGGTCATCTTGCCTTTCAAGCAACATTCACAAGTACCCATTTGGTCATTACCTAACGAGCGGAAATATCCGTCTTTCGACATCTTGCGAATCTTATCAAGGTTCACATGTTCAAGTTTAAGATGCCACATCTTCTCTTGGTTAACTTCTTCTCTAGCCCTTTTGGGTTTTGAGGTATTCTCGCTTTCAATACAGTGCATCCCACTACTTGTCTTTAGGTGAAAAAGTCCCTCTATCATATTACCATAAGAGATAATACGACCGTTTAAGGATAAAGTGCAACTCATTTTGTCAAACAATACTGAGTGCCCATCTCGTAAAAGCATAGAGATGGAAATCAAATTCTTTATACATGAAGGAAAATATAAACAATTTTTAAGTTCCAAGACTTCCCTAGAGGGTAGTTTAAGCATGTAGGTGCCTATTGCTTTTGCAGAGATTTTAGTGCCGTTCCTAACTCGCACAATCATCTCCCCATTGCGCAGTGTTTTGCTCTTCGTTAGTCCCTGCAACGAATTGCAGATATGTTGACTAGTGCCTGAATCGAATATCCAAGAATTGGAGCTTACTATAAAAGCACTTTCTATGACAGAAATAGTCCCTTCAAAAGTTCGTGTCATAAGGCTCGCAATGCGCACCCTGTATTTCTTCTTCCAACGTTCATCCTTTCCACAATGAAAGCATGTTCCTTTGGATTTTCTTGCCTTCTTCTTATGCAATCTCTTCCTTATGATTGCATTCTCACTCCCACTGTCATTTTTGAAACTTTGTTCAAACTTACAGCACATACCAATCATCTTGGTAAAAGTATGATCGAATCTATTCACTTTATAGTTTACAATAAACTTAGTGAAATCATCCGAGAGAGATGCAAGGAAAAAGTCTTGGGCCATTTTCCCATCGATGGAAGTTCCTAAACTTTGAAGATCTTGAAAGATCATTTCCATCTTTTGTCCATGTTTTTGGACCGATATCCCCTTTGCCATTTTGGCATTCAATAGATTACAAACATTTGAGAATCGTACGTTACTTGTCTCAATGTCATGCATCTTATGCAAACTATCAACCATGGCACAAGAAGTGTCCATGTGCTTATGTAGCTTCTTAAGCTCCTCACTTAGTGAGATGATGATTAAGCATTTGGCTTGTAAGTCATCCTCATAGTGTCTAGTGTAATTTTGACACTCCTATTTTGAAGCTAGTTTCATAAGAGGTACATGAGGAGGGGATTGCTTGAGCACATACAATATGTCATTCATCTTTAAGACATTCTCAATGTGATGATACCAAGCATGGAAACATTGGCCCCTAAGGCCATTTTTGTCAAGTATAATGGTAGGTGTAATTTTAGGCATGTCGTTAACTACATAACATAACAAAAATCGTATTAGATTGTTGATTTTATATACTACTTGATTGGGTCTTAAATCAAATAGTACCACCCACTATTTTTGGCAAATTCCACATCCCTAAATGGAATCCGAGAGTTATGTTGAACTCTTAGCGGGGTATGGGAGGCTCACCATTACCAAGCCCACCTCACAATGATATGATGTTGGTTAGCAAAAATAATGATGAGAGAATAACGCCTTAGTCATTTACAACTCTTGTAATTACCCATCTAGTTTGGCCTCTAGAGAATGATGCCTCACAATCATATGATGTTGGCACCATTGCACTTAGTTAAGTTATTCCCACCATGCTAGTTCGTGTAGGGGTTCAAGAATAGCCTCACAATGATATGATGTTGGCCATCCTTGTTGCCTACCTCACCACATCATGTATGTTCATATGGACTCCTCCTTTAGGTAAGCACATACTTTGAACTTCCCCATGATAAGGTGAAGTCGGTGTATGAGTCACAAACGGTTGGAGCCCACCACGGTGGAAGGCCTACGAAGAGATGTTCAAAGCATCTCTCGCTTATCAACTTAATATTCGTTTTGTTGAGGGAGTAGTGTTGGGATACATCAATTTCATTTTAAACTTATTAAAAGGACTTGGGATGATTGTGAACCGTTTCGTTTGATCCAACCCGAGCCTTGTGTTGGACCTTGGGTCTAAGGTAGGTAGTTGTTGATTTTAGTTACGCGTTTAATCTAATTAAACCGTCATTTCCTATTGGGCGTTGGACCCAACTATTCCAATTTGCATAAAAATAAACAAAAAGGAATACATGAAATAAAGAGAAGGGCTTATGCCCTTTTACAACACATTGGAAGGACTTATGTCCTTTTACAACACATTTGAATTAATCAAATTACATTCAAATCTAAGCTACTTAACCCAAACATTCATAATGTAAAGCGGCCAATCACATAGCTCAATTATCGAGGCATTTGGTTCATAATCACCCTTTTTCTTAATCAATCACATTAACTAAGAAAACAACTTAAACAATTGGTTTTCGGATTCATAGAATTGATTTGAATGGAACTAAATGAAATGAAAATCCAATTCTCATTAAAGAAACAAAACAATTTTGTTCTCATCACAATTTGGGCCGAAAAAGCAATGACCACAACTATTGGGCTACAATGCTAAAACATAAACTTTTGGGGTCACTTTGTAAGAACACAAGAGTCCACAACTTCATGTAATTACAACTAGAACCCAAAAATTTCAACAATCACAAAAACTTAATTAAAGGAGCAAAACAATTTGTCCTTTAGTGATTTTGGGCCTTTACGTAAAAACGTAAACTTTCGGGTCAAAGTGCAAATACACAAAAGTATCAAAACTTTATGTAATTGCATAAAATACCCAAAAGAATCCTATTTATTAGGGTGGCCGGTTTTGAGGGAAGAAAAAGGTGTTGGTTTTGGTGAAAATTCAAAATTTAAATAAAGTGTTGAAAAGTAAAAAGTATGGGTTGAAAAGGTTGATTGGTATGGTTGTAAGAGATAGGTAAGGTATAACTATTAAAAAACAATAAACACAAATCATCCATCACCAATCAATAATAAACCAAAACTTTATGAAAAACATCAAACACTTTGAATCAAAACACCAAACCTTTTAGTTCTTGGTAAGAACATCAAGAACATTGAAGAACACACATGAAAACTCATAAAAGCTCCATGAATGTTTTCACTCAATAAAAATCAATTTTTTACTACTCAAAAGAGGGTTAACATCCTAGGGCACTTAGGGGTTCCAAAAGTCACTTTAAACCATTTTTAACAAGACAAACATGAACCCAAAAATCCACCCTTTGGATTTGGCCGAATTTCCCCACATACATGGCACCAAATTTTAGTTCCAATATTCATGCTTAAATGAACTACATCTACAACATTTGAGATGCTAAATTTTCAAGCAAAATTTATATTCAAAAGGCAAGAACAAACCTTGTAACATTTACAACATTTAAATCATAAATCATGAAAAAACACAAAACCCAAAAGGATTCACCATACTCTAGACCTAGGCTCTTGATACCACTTGAAGGAAAAATTATGTCCTAGCTAAGAACATGTGAGAACATTTGAACACATATGCAAACAAATAACACTTTAAAGTAGGCATGCATTCAAAAACAGTTCTAAAACCCATGACTTTCAAAGCCTAGAGAATGGTGAACCATAAGACTCTTTAACAACATTAAAGAGATGGAAGGATTTGAGATTCATTACCCTTGAAGCTCATCCTTGTTTACACAAGGGATTCACCCAAGTGGAGGGCCTTCAAGTTACCTCCTAACTCCTTGGATCTTCCTTGTGATTTTCTTCTTTGTTGATGCTCCTTTGCTCCTTGAGGATATGAGGAAAGGATCTCCAAGAACACCAAAGATTTGGTGTCTCTAAGTCTCCACACTAAGGATGTGGTGTGAAGAGAAGATGGATGACTTAGAGAGTTTTTGATGCTAGTAAAAACCCGCTAAGTTGGCCGGCCTCTATGGAGAAAAGGAGAGAAAATGTTTCTCCTCTTTGCCTCAAGAAAACCCTAGTGAGAGAATGGCTATAAAGTTGCCTTTATACCACCTCACATTTGAGTGGCAAGCTTGTAATTAACTCAAGTTTGCTACCCTTTCACCCTAGGCCGGTTTTGGCTTTGATTTTGGGTTAATTTCCATTTAGTTTTTAGTTGTCATACAACCTAAACTCAATGGGCCTTTTGGATCAAAAACCCTTTTGGGCCCCGAAACCCAAAACCAACTTAAAAGCCTAATACGAACCTTTCGTATAATTAATTAACTAATTAATTAATCTTGACCATTCTCAATTAAACCATTTAATTGCTTATCCATCTCTTTTGTATCTTCACATTCATCCTTACTCGGTGTACGATCCATTAGGTTCCATTTACCGAGGCAGTGGGCGATTGTTACTCTTAACGATCGATTGTGAATTGAAACTACATTTCAATTCTTCCTTTGATGAAGATTAGTGTTTGCTAATCCTCAGGGCTTCCACAAACCATGAGTGACACCTAGCAGTATGTCATGGCTACCCAAGCTAAGTAGAAGTGGTTGGAGAACCTATCCAGTTACAACTACAACGCAATACGGTCCTTGTCTAATACAATGCTCTCGATCACATTGTTTAAGTGATAGTTTGTTTCATGTCTACTATCCAATGTGATACTTCTCTATATGATTCAATTGAATATGATTTGGAACAAACTTCCTAAGTCATATTCATATGCTTTGGCCAAAGACTCTCGAATCATATCTCAGAGTATTCTCCTTCCACCATGGAAGGTTAGAGATCCCTTGTTGTGCATTCATATGCCTACATGACTAGATAGCTTAACCCCAATGATGCCGTGGACATTCTCAATGGAATGCCTTTGACATGATCAAATATCAAGGACCCAACCATTAGACATCTATGATGCCTCAGGTCAAAGGACTACTTTGCATATTGCAACTTACGAGTTCTTACATGACATGTATGTTCGAACTCCTTTTGATCGTAGTTTAGTGTACTCAATTACCTTTTGAGCACCTATGTGTTTGTCTCAGTGTCCAACACTAAATGACTTGAGACTAGTCATACTCACGCTTGAGTTAACATAACACATACTAACCTTAGCGGATTGTCAATGCCCAATTGGCAATCCTATGGCCAGGAACATTTCAGGAATGAACATAAGAGAAAGGTCTCGTTTATCCAACTCACTTAGATCGCTTCTCTCTTAGATTAAATACATTCCTTGGACTCCCTTATTGCTTAAACACATAATACAATAAATAGTGAATAACAATAAGCTTTGCCGTCTATTAAACATTTTATAGTTTAACACAATAAGTATTCCAAAAGCTATTACATCAAATGAGTGGCTTTGTGGGCATACTTCCAACAAATACTCTATGATATGATTAAGAATCTCTGGCCAGAGTATGAATGAGATTTGGAAAGACATTCCAAATCACATTCAAAGTAATCATATAAGTAATTGAATCACGTTAGATAGTAGACATGAATAAATTATCAAACCAAACAATGTGGTCAAGAGTATTGTATTAGAGAAAGACCGTATTGCATTGTAATCCTAAACTGAATAGGTTCTCGACCTCTTCTGATTAGCTTAGGTAGCCATGACATACTGCTAGGTGTCACTCATGGTTTGTGGAAGCCCTAAAGGTGTATAATCACTAAAGGGAGAATTGAAAGTATGTTTCAATTAACAATCGATTCGAAAGAGTTCTAATTGCCCACTGCCTTGCTAAAAGGAACCTAATAGATCGTACACCGAGATGTTTCAATTCACAATCAATTCGAAAGAGTTCTAATTGCCCACTGCCTTGCTAAAAGGAACCTAATGGATCGTACACTGAGTAAGGTAGAGATTGAAGAAATAATGGAGATGAGTAAGGACAATTAAATGGTTTAATTATTTATGGCTAGGATTAATTAATATGTTAGTTAATCAAACGAATAAGTTCGTTATAGACCTCGGGTTAGTTTTGGAATGTCAAAGGGCCTCAAAGCCCAAAGAACCCAATATGGCCGGCCATATAGAGAGGGGTAGTGAACTTGGATTAATTGCAAGTTTGCCATTCCATTGTGAAGTGGTATAAAGGCAACTTTATATCCATTTCATCCTTAGGGTTTCTTTTAGAGAAAAGATGAGAACACAAGCTCTCTTTTCTCTCTAAAGAGGCCAGCCACCCTAGAGGAAATTAGCTACCAATCTCACTTTCTCTAGGTTACTCATCTCCTCCTAAAAGCTCTCCTTGGTGTGGAAAAATTAGAGGTTCTCTACTTTGGGAAATTGGAGAATCCTTTCCACCATCCTCCTCCAAGAAATCCATGGAGCTAAGAAGCAAGGAATGAAGGCCCTCTCCTTGGGTGATTGATCGGATCATATTTATATATATTTTTATATCAAATTCACTCGTCTTTTCTTAGTTAGTTCGTTATATTTTGAGCTATTTACGTTATTTTTGTGTTTTAATAGAATTTATCTAGCTAAGAAAATAAAAATAGAATAAGTGAAGTGTTAAGTATTAATTTCATCTAAACTATCTTGTCTGTTGAATTATACTTATCATTTAGAAAATAATATATATATATTTATATTTATTTATATATTTATATTTATATTTATTTATATATATATATTTATATTTATATATTTATATATTAAGATATTATATTAATATAATTTAATGTGTGTGTGGTGTGTTAGCAGTACATACGGAAGAAAGCTTAAAAAAGAAGAGTGGAAGCATGCATTCGGTGGAGCACTAAGAAAAAGGTGAAGGAGTGCAAGGCCTGGAGAAAATAATCAAAAAGAAGAAAAGGTGGTGCAAAGCTGCGTTGGCAGCCAAATGATGGCACACCAAGCAGCATGATGAGGAGAGGATTTTAAAAATGAACCGAAAGGCAGCTGGAGAATACTTTGAAGGAGCTGAGTAGAAAAGTGCTAAGCCTTGGTGAGGCCTCGGAGAAGGCAGCACTGGGGAGGAACCGAGAAAATAAAAATTAAACAAGGGAGAGCTCCTCGGAGGCAGCGAGAAAGCTGCCTGGGCAGCAGCCAATTCACGAGCAGCTGACGGTGCTGATGACAGAAGAAAGGAATAAAAGAGAACTGCCATTTGGCAGCGGAAGAAGGCTGCCTTGGCATACGGGAGAAGCCAGAAGGCACGGACAGAGTGCAGATCAGTCAAAAACAGAGGCGCCATCCTTGGGCAGCTGGACAGTGCATAGGAACAAGGTGTCACCGAGATGAGGAGAGGGCACGGTGCAAACCATGGCGTGGTGAGAGACAGCTCACGGGGAAAACAAAATTGCACAGTGCACAGCAAGTGCACAGAAAACCCTTGCATCCCCATTTTGGTTTAATCCTCCAACTCATTTTAATTTCTGTTTTAATTTCTGTTTTAATAATGTGTAATTAATTTATATTGGCTAGAGGTTAATTCAAAACCATGATTATATTTGTAATATGAATTGATACCTTCAGTTGTGATTTCTGAGTTGTGATTTAATTTGCTTAACTGCTTGATAGATAACTTATTTGTATATGTTAATTAATGATGCATACTTAATTTACACGCATGAATTTGATGCTAGAATATAAGTGAATTTCACCTAATCGTTATGAACTTATATTCATGAGTAGTGAAGGTTGCTATCCGCAATCGCGTTAAGTAAATTCCTGGCAAACGTATCATGCTGTTCATAGTTACGAATGCCTTGTCAACACTTATGATTTTCATAGAACATAATGATCTTTAATCGTATCTCTATTGTGCTTTTCACGTAGGGAACTTTTGGGGAATAATTTGAGTTGTTGTATGCTGTTCATCCAATTCAATAACATAAGGAAAATCTGAAGGTTAATTTAAGCGTACCTAATTAATCTGGAGTATTGAAATTTACAACTTATTGAAAGAACAACTGAAGGTCAATTTAGATTGCATATGTGTCTTGTGTGGAGAAAAACCCTCTAGCCAATCAGTCGCCTATCCATTCACTTTTATTTTATGTTTTTGTCAATTTTATAATTTAGTTAAGTTTAATTTACGTTTCATCCAAACCAAACCCCCCCCCCCATTATTATATTATATTATTTAGTTAGTTTTTATTATTTTTAATCTTTTAATTTAAATTCCGTCCAATTAATTTCCTAGTGTCTATTTTAAATTGTTTTCATTATTTTGAGTCATTTTTAGTGTGTTTCGAGTTTTTAGCTTAGTTTGTATTTTCTAGAGTCTTGAGTTGTTTTGAGTCTTTTGATTTGTTTTAGTTTATTTGTTAGTTTTATTTTGAGTTATTTTAGTTAAGTGTTTTAAACTTTGTTTTTACGTTTTTAAATTATTTTAGAGGTTTTAGCAAGCCCTCCTAATCCCCGGCCTAGAACGATACCCTACTTACATCTATACTACATCTGTCAAAAAGAGGGTTAAATTTGTGCGGTTTAAAATCCCGTCAAATTTTTGGCGCCGTTGCCGGGGATTAGTAACTTTGCTAATCCCTTTATTTTTTTTTTGTTTGTGTTTAATTTTTGTTTGTTTGGTTGTTTGTGTTTTTGTTTGTTTTTGTGTTTGTGTATTTTACTTTTGGTATTTGATTTATTTTTCGTTCTTTAATTTTAGGTAAAAATGGATGAAGATATGGCAAACATTCAAGCTCAATTGGCGCAGCTTACTGCTCAATGGACTTATAATGCCGAACGGGCCTCAATGCCAAGTGTTCCTACACTTGATGTGCCCTATGGGCAAGGATATCAAGGCTATGATCAACCAAGCGGCAACTTGTATTTCAACGCTCGCAACTCGGATTGGAGTGATCATTCAAACTCTATGTGGTGGGAAGCTCAACAAGTTCAACATGAAGCATATTGGCAGCCATATGAGGAGTTCTATACAACACCACCACAACCTCCATCACAATCTGCCAAATTAAATTCAGGTACATCTGTGAATAATGATAATATTATTCAATTACTCATCTCTTTGAACCAGGAAGTAGAAAATCAAACCAAGGAGATCGGAGAATTGAATAATCAAATGGGGCAGATTGTGGAAGTCAAGGCACAAATTCAAGAGCAACGTGAACTCTGCAACTCCACATTTGCAAATTCAAAGGGAGAAGTGGAATTCGATGAAGCCACCACTGTGGAAGGAGAGATGGATGAATTGCAGCTGCAAGAAGAAGATGAGGAGGACGACTTGGGCAGTTTAGAAGAATTTTTGTCTCAAACCCCTGAAGTCCCTATGTTGTCCAACTCAGGTGAGGAAGTTCCAATTTCAATTCATTCTAACATTTTTCCACCGAATGTCCTTTTTCCTTGCAGAATTTTAATTCCAAATTTTGAAGAGAGTGAAAAAGACGTTGTGGAAGTTCTTCCAGAGATCCAAAGTGATATCCCAATTCTTGGTGCACCAAAACAAGTTCCCGAACCTTGCACACCAAGAAAAGGGATTCAAGAAATCGAAGTGGGTGAAGAATTTGTAAATTGCATCAAAGAGGTTGTGCAGACAATCAAGGCCACTACCATCATAGTAAACCTGGCCAAGTTCAAAATCCCGGAAATATCCAAAAATGTGGTTTTTGTTATTGAGTTTATGTCGGAGAATGAAAGTAAACCATCTTCTCCAATTTTAATTTTAATTTTATTTTATACTAACTTGTCTCTAATTTTGATGATTCAGGCATCCACCCTAGAATTCAGACCATTGCCGAATCATTTCAAATATCACCTCCCATTAAAAGATAAATTCCGTGCTTTGGAGCTGAGGGGAGGTTAAGGAAAGATTCGTCCGGCTAAAGACGTTAAATCAAGCGCTTCTTGGGAGGCAACCCAAGCAACCAGATTTGCATTTCTTAACCCTTCTCTTTATTACCTTTATTTTGAAATCTTTGTTTTGTTTAGTTAGTTGTTTTATTTGGTTGATTTTTGTTTAGTTTGTGTTTAAATAAATTAAGGGCAATATTTATTTTAAGTGCGGGTAAATAAAATCTTTTTACATTAATTTACATATTTTAATTTACATATTTTAATTGCTTAAAATAAACCAAAAAAAAAAAATAATAATAATAATAATAATAATATTAGTAATATTTATATATATATATATATATACTTATTTAAATAAACTTAAAAAAAAAATTTACAATAATACGAAAAACTAATAGCATTCATTGGTTTTGGTTAGGTGGCGCCTGAGAGGTCGACAGAGCTCCGGGAAGACGAAGAGCCAGAGTTGGAATCTCTGGAGCCGGAACGCTTGGTGTAACTCCCGAGGACGAAGGCAACATAAACCTCGGGAGTAGCGCCATGAACCTATCATGATCGCTCTGAATCCGACCGTCCGACTCCTGCAGCTGGTCCAGCTTCCTCTTCATGCTGGTCGAGTAACTAGTTGCAAGCATGTGCAACTCCTTGTTCTCGTGCCTGAGTCCTCTGACTTCTTGCCGAAGACTGGCCACCTCCGCCATCAGCGACTCCACCTGACGAGATCTTGCAAGCAGGCGCTGGCCCATGTTTGAAACTGAGCCTGCACTTTGGACGCTGAGGGCCAGAGATTCCTGAACGGCCAGCTCGTCCGACCGCCTAGATAGCATCCTATTGTCCCTTGGAGCGAGCAGATTTCTGGCAATCACCGTAGCGGTGATTTCATTCCTCATCATTGTGTCCCCGACTGTAAGTGGACCATTGGGGGATATGAAGGATGGATTCCAAATATTGTTCGGAGAAGACGAGTCATCGTCTTCCCCGACATTCAAGTTTAGGCGACGGTCGGAAGGGCAAGACATTTTTAGAGGGGGTTGAGGAAAACAAGAGATCGGAAAGATTAAAAGTGCAAAAGTGCAGGAAGAGAGTAGAGGGAGTAAGATTATGAGTGAGGAGTATGAGTGCAGAAGTGTTTGAGGAAGGGAGTTCAAGTGTGATGTGAAGCAGAATTAGCGCCTCTATAAAAAGAAGCAAATCAAAGAGAGGCGTTCCTCTGAGGTTGAAGACGCGTCCTCGCGCAAATCGAAGGCCGACGCTCCTTTCTCAAATGAGTCGTTTCCTTTCTCAAAAGCTGGGCTTGACTCAGCAATCACGTGGTTCTGTTTTTCCAGTTTGTCGTGACTCATCACGTGCAGCGTGGAGCGTTGCGAAAACCACGAGCCGCACCCGGTTTTGAACCCCGGTTTTCAAAAGATCATCATTCCAATTTGTCGTCACTCGTCGCATGCGCAGTCAGCTTCGCGGAAATTACGGAAGCTTTGTCAGAAAGCGCGTAACGGGCACTGTTCATCCATCCACCGGCTGCCGACAAATAGTGCGGGAATAGTTCCGGTTGAGGAAGAAAAATTTCTATAAGTTCGACCTTCGCCTTCCACATCAAAGGCACACCTTCACAACCTCTCTTCATCTCAACCTCTCAACCTTTCTTCATCTCCGATAATGTATTCCCAAAGAAAGCTTTCGAGTTACTCAGTATTCTTCATCCCTTGGATCACCCCAGAAAACAAACCTTCCAGAGCAAAAGTATTTCATATTAAAAAGGTTAAAAGCAAAAGTATCTCATATTACGCTTTCTCCTCACTTTCATCTGAAGAACATGGAGAAAGTGAGATCCTGATTGCTTACCTAGTCTTGCTCTCGAGTACTCATCTCAGACCCCTCCCAGCCCACTTCAAAAATAAACCTGTGCAGAGGTACTTCTTCAAAAACAAAAGTACCTCACAGACGAAGCAGGAGGAGTCTGAGGTGCACCCAAGAGCAGATGAGTCTGGGTTGATCCAAGAGTTCAAGAAGATGCCACACCTGCGTGGAGACCGGACTACTTGAAGCATGTGGAGACAACGTGCTGATTCATCCTCAACTAAGCTGAGGAGCACTTGCCAGAAGGAGGCCCATCCTGTTCAAGAAGAAAGCTGTGGAAAATCAACAAGGACGACCAATGATCACCTATTAGTTCTTTTCATTGTCTTTTATTTTCATTTTCAATTTTTCGTTTGAATTTTCTATATTTTCTTGCGTGCTTAACTGATTTATTTCTTTTCTTTGCAGGAATTTTTGAATATTTCCACCCTTGAAGTTGATTGCAAAAATTTACGCTTGGGGGTCCTCGATTGAGTTTTCTGCAAATTAGGGAAGTTTTCAGTCCCTTTTCTTTATTTTGTTTCGTTTTATTATTTTATTTTATTTTTATTTGCTTATTAATGTTTTATGACATTGGGGACAATGTCTAGTTTAAGTGTGGGGGTATCAAGTATAAAAAATGACCAAATTGAAATTTTTTTGTACCTTCGACTTTGAACTGGTTTCAGTTGTTTCCATGTTGTTGTTTTTGTTTTCTTAATTAGTTTTGTTTTATTTAATTTTTTTCGAAAAAATTTTAAAAATCCAAAAATATTGTCTTGTTTTCCTTATGGTTTTAAATTAGATTTTTGTTAGTTTCCCGACCCAATGATATAACTGGATCGAATTTGAACCATGATTATCAAGAACTTAGTTAACATGTGTTATGTGAAATTCCTAATTCTCTTGTTAGTTTGTACATGTTTGATCATCTTTGAAAAACCAAATGCACATAGCCTTGTTGATGTGAAACTAAAGCATGACTTAAAGCTTCATATGCGAATTTAGTAACCACATACATCCTATGTGAGGTTTTGAGCCTATTGAAAGTGTGTGCATTTTTCATACATTCCTATTCTTTCATGTGTGATGAACTTATGTGAGATACATCTCTAGAACTTGCGTAACGATCTTTCGAAATATTTGTCATTGATTGCATGAACTTGAAAATGATAGAGGCATTAGGTTCACCACCATGGCCCAAATAACCATATTTCCCAAAAAAAAAAAAAAAAATTATCATTAGATTGCCTATTTGAGCCGTTATGTTGAGCCTTTTATTTCTTATCACCAGATATGTCTACCCTTATACCTCAAAACATGTTTCCTTACCCTTTCCAAGCGAGCAATTTGAGACTGTCTTTTGAGAAATGTTTGTGAAATTCTTGGAGGGTTTGGCAAAAGAATAAGTGTGGGGGTATTTCATATTTGTATTTATTTAAAAAAAAAAAAAAAAAAAGAGAATAGAAAAAAAAGAAAAGAAAAAGAAAGGTTGTATTCGAAGAAAATAAAAAAAAGTTTTAAAGTTTCAGTTTAAGGGTGTGGTTGGAGGTGTTAAAAGAATCGTTGGAGAGCTTGAGTTCTTATAAATCTTAACAAAAGAATCGCTTGCGATGTAGCTTGGAACTTGTGTTTTCCTATTCTTTCGTTTCAATAGCCCTATCCCTAAGCCTCATCACATCCAATAAAAGTCCTCTTGATTTAAGTTTTGCAATTATGATTGTGGAGAAGTGATTTTTATGCAAGCTTATGGTAGATCTTTCACATTTGTTTCTTTGAGCGAAACACATTAAAACTAAACACATGTGTGATTGAGTGCATATCCCGTGAGAAGGTTGCTGGTTTGCATATGATGATTTTAAAAATAAAAACTTGAAATTGCATTAGCATGGCTATCTCACACACTATACTTCAAGGATGATTTAAAGATTACTGCTAATATTTGAATAAGGAAGATGAACTGGGATTAGTTTGTTTTGTGCTAGCTATGGTTCTTGATGATTTGCGTTTTCGAATGAAATTCTATGAGGGTCAAATAAGGGGAAGCTAATATTTTTCATGTTATTACTTTTTCTGTTTTCTTTGTTTTGCTCGAGGACTAGCAAAAGCTAAGTGTGGGGGTATTTGATCGGATCATATTTATATATATTTTTATATCAAATTCACTCGTCTTTTCTTAGTTAGTTCGTTATATTTTGAGCTATTTACGTTATTTTTGTGTTTTAATAGAATTTATCTAGCTAAGAAAATAAAAATAGAATAAGTGAAGTGTTAAGTATTAATTTCATCTAAACTATCTTGTCTGTTGAATTATACTTATCATTTAGAAAATAATATATATATATTTATATTTATTTATATATTTATATTTATATTTATTTATATATATATTTATATTTATATATTTATATATTAAGATATTATATTAATATAATTTAATATGTGTGTGGTGTGTTAGCAGTACATACGGAAGAAAGCTTAAAAAAGAAGAGTGGAAGCATGCATTCGGTGGAGCACTAAGAAAAAGGTGAAGGAGTGCAAGGCCTGGAGAAAATAATCAAAAAGAAGAAAAGGTGGTGCAAAGCTGCGTTGGCAGCCAAATGATGGCACACCAAGCAGCATGATGAGGAGAGGATTTTAAAAATGAACCGAAAGGCAGCTGGAGAATACTTTGAAAGAGGTGAGTAGAAAAGTGCTAAGCCTTGGTGAGGCCTCGGAGAAGGCAGCACTGGGGAGGAACCGAGAAAATAAAAATTAAACAAGGGAGAGCTCCTCGGAGGCAGCGAGAAAGCTGCCTGGGCAGCAGCCAATTCACGAGCAGCTGACGGTGCTGAGGACAGAAGAAAGGAATAAAAGAGAACTGCCATTTGGCAGCGGAAGAAGGCTGCCTTGGCATACGGGAGAAGCCAGAAGGCACGGACAGAGTGCAGATCAGTCAAAAACAGAGGCGCCATCCTTGGGCAGCTGGACAGTGCACAGGAACAAGGTGTCACCGAGATGAGGAGAGGGCACGGTGCAAACCATGGCGTGGTGAGAGACAGCTCACGGGGAAAACAAAATTGCACAGTGCACAGCAAGTGCACAGAAAACTCTTGCATCCCCATTTTGGTTTAATCCTCCAACTCATTTTAATTTCTGTTTTAATTTCTGTTTTAATAATGTGTAATTAATTTATATTGGCTAGAGGTTAATTCAAAACCATGATTATATTTGTAATATGAATTGATACCTTCAGTTGTGATTTCTGAGTTGTGATTTAATTTGCTTAACTGCTTGATAGATAACTTATTTGTGTATGTTAATTAATGATGCATACTTAATTTACACGCATGAATTTGATGCTAGAATATAAGTGAATTTCACCTAATCGTTATGAACTTATATTCATGAGTAGTGAAGGTTGCTATCCGCAATCGCGTTAAGTAAATTCCTGGCAAACGTATCATGCTGTTCATAGTTACGAATGCCTTGTCAACACTTATGATTTTCATAGAACATAATGATCTTTAATCGTATCTCTATTGTGCTTTTCACGTAGGGAACTTTTGGGGAATAATTTGAGTTGTTGTATGCTGTTCATCCAATTCAATAACATAAGGAAAATCTGAAGGTTAATTTAAGCGTACCTAATTAATCTGGAGTATTGAAATTTACAACTTATTGAAAGAACAACTGAAGGTCAATTTAGATTGCATATGTGTCTTGTGTGGAGAAAAACCCTCTAGCCAATCAGTCGCCTATCCATTCACTTTTATTTTATGTTTTTGTCAATTTTATAATTTAGTTAAGTTTAATTTACGTTTCATCCAAACCAAACCCCCCCCCATTATTATATTATATTATTTAGTTAGTTTTTATTATTTTTAATCTTTTAATTTAAATTCCGTCCAATTAATTTCCTAGTGTCTATTTTAAATTGTTTTCATTATTTTGAGTCATTTTTAGTGTGTTTCGAGTTTTTAGCTTAGTTTGTATTTTCTAGAGTCTTGAGTTGTTTTGAGTCTTTTGATTTGTTTTAGTTTATTTGTTAGTTTTATTTTGAGTTATTTTAGTTAAGTGTTTTAAACTTTGTTTTTACGTTTTTAAATTATTTTAGAGGTTTTAGCAAGCCCTCCTAATCCCCGGCCTAGAACGATACCCTACTTACATCTATACTACATCTGTCAAAAAGAGGGTTAAATTTGTGCGGTTTAAAATCCCGTCAGTGATTAGCATTTGCTTATGCAAATAGGAATCAACAAAGGTATAAGATTTCTCAACTCAATTTGTTCTTGAGTTGAGTCTTGGTTCACCTATCTACTAGGCTTTGAATTTCATGGGTTAAGTTTTGTTTTTTAGTGCATATAACATGATTCCGCCTTTAATTGTTAATTGCATGTTGTTTGATGTTGCTCAAATAAACTTGTTTTTCACAAATTTTCCTTCACTCATTCTCACTTCTTTTCAAACTTTTCTTTTTTTTTTGTTTTTTGTTTTTTGTGTTTTGTTTTTCTTCTTCTTTTTTTTTCTCTCTGTTTTTTTTTTCTTTGAAACATAATACATATGCACTACTTCACTGAATTAAAAAAAAATCATTCCCCCACACTTGTTTTTCTACAAATTGTAGATCATAAGGAATTCCCAACAGGTCATGCTTCACTATTTTTTAAGAATAAGGGTATGGATATTCCTATACTAGGCTAGGTAGGGGTAATGTAAACAAACTAAGAAAATTGGCTAAATAAGGCTCAAAGGGGTTAAACCTACTATACATGTGCAAGGGATAAGGCTTTTTGGCTGTGGTAGTAACTAAACAACTTCATCTTGTTATTTGTTATGCAATCAATTTTATGCATTGAATGAAATGGGCATGAGTTCTAGTATTTGGAACTAAAATGATAAAAAAGCATTCTAAGTAGCGACCAAGCAAAGAAATAATGAGATCATGCAACGAATATTGAAAACAAATGAATATTGAAAACAAGAATATCACAAATTAATCACTCTCCAAACAAAGATTAGGCTCAAGTCTCACAGGGTTGTATCGTTAGTTTGAATTTCTTCCTTCAAGCATGTTACAAAAACTATTTTTTTTTCCTTTGTAATTACATGTGAATTCGTAAATGACAACTACAACTAAGTATTAACCAAAGAGCATATCAAACTTCCACCCATGTTTGTAACTTTCTTTAATAGTAATGGAATTAAAAACCAAATCCTTATCATTGTGTTGGAAGGTAACCTAAGACACAAACAAGCAACAAAAATGACTCTTTTTGGTTTTTTTCTCAAGCTATTTCAATTCCTTTTTGACACACAATAAAATACTTTAAAACAAAGAATAACAAAATTAGTAGTGATAGGTGATGAAATTCGAAGATAAGTCATGAAAAGGATTCTATTTACCACCCCCCCACACTTAAACTAAACATTGTCCTCAATGTTTCAAAAGTAAACTTGAACAAGAACGGAATAAAAGACAACTAGCCAACAAGACAATCATGGCAAAGTAAAAACAATAAAGAAAAGGGTAAAAGAGAGAAAATTTGGTTACAGGAGCCGGAAATTCCATTGTCTCTTTATTTGAACATATGTGTGGCGACCCGTCCCTAATTTTCCTATGTAAATTCTCCCCGTATACGTATATTGACTATTATACCCTTATCGTTGAATGACATGGACACGTTATATTAACTTTATTTCGTTTAAGCTATAGTATTATAAATCTTACATTATTAGAAAACATTTGTAAAATTAATAAGGGATCCGTATTACCCTCACCAAACTTATTCCATTACGTTCACCAAACTCATTCCATTACCCTCTCACCAACCCAACTCCACCAACTTTCCTCTAAGCATCCCCCTCCATCCGTGATCATTCACCATTCCATATTTGTTGGCAAGCAATCTGAATCCAAGAGAAACAAACATTATCTCTCTCTCTCTCTTCTCTCTCTCTCTCTCTCTCTCTCTCTCTCTCTCTCTCCCGTATGCTCCATCTTCATTTCTATGCCTTGAACAAGCTTCAAGACTCATAGATCGAACAAAAAAAATTACACCATCATGATCCTCTCGACCCCAGGAACACAACCATACCCGTGGTTCATGCGTTAGAGGAGTTTTTGACGTCCAACTCGGAAGGTTCGAATCGGCGAGTTCGTACAACTATTTTTGAGCCAATTTTCGGCGAAACCACGGCGATTTAGCTGGTGTGCAAGGTATCAATCTCTTCGTCTCACTGAGTACTACAACTTTCCTTTTTGTTTCACCCAATTTTGTCAAGTATTGAAGAAGTTATACTCATTTGAATCTTGCCCAGTTTCCGGCGAGTCCGGCGGCTTTCGAGGCCATTTCCGACCAAACCACGGCGAGTTAGACGTCGTGTGAGGTACCATTCTCTTCGTATCTTCGATAACTACAACTTTCATTTTTGTTTCACTTGATTTCGTTGAGTATTGACAAAGTTATGGCCGTTTAAATTTAGAGCAGTTTTCCAACGTAAAGGACTGTGGTCGTTAGGTCACTTTCAACTCATTTTTCCGGTCAACCTGGACCTCAAATGAACCCCTACAAGGTATATAATTGTTCTCTACATTCCTAAATTCATAAAGGCTTTTGAATCATCAAGTTTGGCTAAGAATAGAGTTAGATATCGACTTTGGAAGTTGGAAGAAAATATAAGGGCCTGTTTGGTATCTTATTTGAAAATTTTTATCATTTCTCAAAACATTTCTTAAGAACATTTCTTGAAAACAATTTTCTTTAAGACTTAAAAACTTGATTGGTTTGCGATTTAAAAACTCACTTTTTATGTTTTTAAGGAATAAACTATATTTTTGAGTTAGTCTTGAATTCAGTTTTTAAAAATAGTCATACCAAACAAGTTTTAAAGACCTAAAACTTGAAAACTGTTTTTGAGTTTAAAAAGTTGGATTCAAGTACACTACCAAATAGGCCCTAAGTTTTCTGGAAAAATGTAACCGTGGTCGTTTGGCCACTTTCAGGCCCAATTTCTGACCAACACGGACCATATATAAACGTTCTGTGAATATAGATATATTCTCTACATTCCTAAATTTAATTTGGCTTTTGAATTACTAAATTTGGTTAAGAAACAAGCTCGTTTGAAGCTCTGGAAGTTGGACGAAAAATCTGTAAAAAAATGGCTGGAACCCGCGAAGAAGACGAGTACACTGTACTCGCAGGCGCGTGGCCACCAGCGCAGCCACCTTGTGGCGGCGCGTGGGGGCATGTGCATGCTCCAAATTGGAATCTGAAAATTTTTGTGTGTCCGTGACGTCGAGTAGATCGATTTCATATATTTAAACCCTATATTTGGATAATATATGAAGATCTTATTTACATTTCCGTTTATGTGTATTAAACTAAGTTAATTAGAAATTTCACGTATAGGGAAACGTATTCTGAGGACGCACGTGGTTAAGCCAAGCTAGGAGGCTTCTTTTGGACTGCGTATTTGTGAGTGGGCAATTTGTTTTTGTACTTATACGTATTTATAGTTTCCAAAATGCATGAATGATTCACTTTACGTATATATTGCCAAATAAACGTTAAGTACGATATAATTGTGATAAATGCTGCTATATGGTTGAGATATACTTGTCATGATATTCATACATGTTCATATGCATACTCATCTGCTGCACCGGTGTTAGTACTCGCCCTAGGGCCAGGGCCAGTCCTTCACGTGTATGTTCACATCGCACCATTCGCTCGTCTGGATCCAGGTTAGGTGCCAGTCCTGTCGGGTAGATTGCACTAGGCAATCCGACTTGTATGTGATGTGCTTTTGCACCAGTCTTCACGTGATCGTAGTACTTGAGCGTATTGATTACACCCAGTCCTGTTCGTGTCAGATTCCGTCTGTTCGAACTTGTGTGCAAGCATTAGATAGATGAGAATTGCATTATATCATTGCCACATGATTATATTTCTGCAGCATAGATCTTATCATGATTTGACTTGCATATTGTCATTTATACTTGGCTTTAGTATTGTGGATATATATACGTACGTACTTACTCATAATGTGCTTCTTAATAAAGGAAACTATAATTGTTTTACGGCGAGGGGTTAGTATATTCAAAACCAAACGTTTTCACATAAGTTTGTTTTGCTGACCCACTCAACTTTGTTTTTCGCCCCTCCAGGACCTAGATAGCTGTTCTTCGTGGCATTCAAGGAACCTTGACCGTTTCTGACATTAAGCTTCAGCTTCTGATGTATGAACTTATCACCGTATGTAATAAGTGTACTTTAGATGCTTGACTACTCTTCAGTAGTCGTCCTATCTTTAAGCTCTGAATAACTATAGTGGGCCACACCCACGTTTCGTGCACTCTATCACTTTCTATATTTGAATTAGCTCTAGTTCAATTTTAAATTTATGCACTTTTTACATCACTTACCCCCTATGGTTACATTACTTCACAGTGACGGTCAGCATGCGTCGACCTTTCCAGGTCGGGGCGTGTCATATGGGTTGCCTCCCAAGAAGCGCTTGCTTTAACGTCTTCTAGCCGGACGATACCTCCATTCAAGCTTCACTAGGGCCAACGACATGGAGGGTAACATCCTCCACAACATGCTCCTCAAAACATCCATGCATTGGATCTATGAATGGAAGGGGATAATGATCCTTCCTGATTGTGGCATTTAACTTCCTAAAGTCAATGCAAAATATCCCACCAGCTTGGATTTGATTGGGCACCTGAACCAAAGAAGGTAACAACCTATTAGTTGAAATGGGAATTGGAATTGGAAGAGGAGGCTCACCGATGTACTGCAAAGAAGACTCAAAAGTAGCAGCATTGTCCACAATTTCAGGGGTGATGCTCTCGGCCTTGGGTGCTTTGAGGGCAGTGGCTTGTCCCGTGCGATCCACTCCAATTTTCTTTTCAATTGTGGTTCTAAAAACATCCTTCTTGATAGGTCCTGAACGTTCCCACCCTATATTTTCAGTCATATTAATGGCAAAACAAGAACGAACATCATTAGGATACTTAATAGATTCAGAAACATTAAAATTAATCACATTGCCATCAAACTCCATAGTTAACGCTCCCTTGGATACATCAATCTTGGGGCTGCTTTCATGAAAGGTCTTCTAAGTAAGATTGGCAATGGTGTAGAGTGGCCTGAATCCTCCATCTTAAGCACATAAAAATATGCTGGAAAAGTCAAATGGTCTACCTATACCAAAACATCTTCCAAAACTCATTTCGGATATGCATTAGATCGATCAGCCAATTAAACAATGACACCGTCATTTTTAAGCTCTCCTAGATTCATAGATGCATAAATGGAATATGGCACGACATTAATGGAAGCACCTAAATCTAGCATAGCATGTTCAAACCTTGTATTACCAATCACACAAGGGATAGTGAAATTACCCGAATCTTTGCATTTAGGTGGCAGCTTTCTTTGCAAAACTGCAGAGACATTTTCACTTACATGTACCACCTCCTTCTCTGGAATCCGTTTCTTTGTTGTACAAAGTTTCTTAAAAAATTTAGCATACTTAGGAACTTGCTTTATTGCATCAAGAAGTGCGATATTAACTTGTACCTTTCTTAAGGTTTCTAAGATGTCTTTTTCATTCTTTTCTTCTTAGATTGCATAAACCTACGAGGAAAAGGCACATTTGGCGCAATAGGGTTAGAAGGAGTTAAATTTGATCCAACCTTACCTAATTTGGGTGGTGTAGGAATCTTAGAAGGCTGCGGCAAGGATTGTTCTTCCTTTGCCGTGGCCTTGTCCAACTCTTCTTCTTCGGGTAGTAATTGTTCGTCCTCTTTTTGGCTTTGTTTGGACATTTTTGGATTGGTTCCTATCTCTTTACCACTTCTCAAAGTAATAGCCTTGGCAGTTTCAAAACCTCCCTTTGGATTGACAATGGTTGAACTAGGTAGTTTACCTTGTTCTCTAAATTGTCTCATGAATTCTGCCATCTGCCTAATTTGATTCTTCACATCGCCTATCTCTTTGACTTGATTATCCGTTGACGAACCAAAAGTTGGTTGGGAAGATTGTGGGGGAGATTGTGGTGGCTGCATAGATCTTGAATAAAACTCCTCAGACGGCTGCCAATATCCTTCTTGTTGAACTTGTTGAGGTTCCCTCCACATAAAATTTGAATGATCTCTCCCACCTAGGTTGTAAGTGTTAGAAAACAAGTCGTTCCTTGATTGATTATGGCCTTGATAACCCCAAGCATTGACACTATAGGGTACACCAAATGTAGGGACACTTTGAATTATGAACCTTTCAATATACTGCGACATAAGAGAAGTAAGATTCGCCATTTGAGCTTGAAGATTAGCAATTGCCATGTCTTGCTACTCTACTACCTGAAATCAAAGAAATAAAACTAAATAAAATATCAAAAAGTAAAATAAACAAAAAACAGAGGGACTAGCAATTTTACTAATCCCTGGCAACGGCGCCAAAATTTGATGCGGTAGAAACTAACACACAAATTAAACCCTATAAAATATGCAATCGTAGTATGAGTAAGTAGGGATTGTTTTATTCTGGGGATTAGAATGGATGCTAATCAATACAAATTTCACTTATAAACCTAAAAACTACTTAAACTAACTCTAAAACAATAACTGGGGAAGCTTTTGGACGAATTTAATGAAACAAAAGTAAATAGCAGTAACTAAATTAAGTTGTGAATGAAATATTGATGAAAGGATAGCTAGCGAATTCTTCTCCACACATGAAACATATGCATACAAATCGATTTCTAGTTATTCTTCCTATAAACCATGAATGACAATGCCCCAAATTAATTGTGAACAACACTAATTAACTCTCAGATTTTCCTAAGTTCATTGAATTGTACTCAGCGACGCAACCAAATTCTTCCCAAGTTCCCTAACTATGAAAAACACGATAGCGATACATCTCAAAGATCATTAAGTTCTGTGAAAATCATAAGCATTGACAAAGCATTCGTAACTATGAAAAGCATGATATTCCTGCCAATAATTTACTTAACTCAATCATGACTAGTGACTTTTACTACTTGCAAATATAAGTTCATAACGATTAGCTGAAATTCCTTATCCATTTCCAAAATTTCTTTCATGATCAAGCCTCTATGGCCCTTGAAGAATAAAAAATTCATTTCTTTCAAGATCAAGCCTCTATGGCCCTTAGAGAAAAGTTTCATTTCATTCAAGATCAAGTCTCTACTACCCTTGAAGAAAAATTTCCTTTTCACTCAAGATGAAGCCTCTACGGCCCTTAAAGACAATTTTCATTTCATTCAAGATCAAGCCTCTATGGCCCTTGAAGAAATGTTTCATCCAAGAAATACCCTTCAACGACCCTTGACGAAATTGATCATTTCATATCAAGAAATACGCCTCAACGACCCTTGAAGAAATGTTTCGTTCATGAAATACGCATCTACAACCTTTGAAGAAGCAGACTAATTCAAGATCAATTCTCAACGACCCTTGAGTTAGAACATTCACATTGTAAGACTTCAAAACACGTTTTCTTCATGTGACAAGCACTTGCCTACAACACGCCTTGAAATGGGGGCATTTATAGATACGTAAATTTCGTTGCATGCAAATGATTCATCACAAAACTCCACGTGGCATATGACTCATCACAAATGGACAAGTCATCGATGACATGTGGCACAAATCAAGCAAAGGAAGCTCAAAACTTCTCCAAAATTTGGTAAAAAGGGGGAAATATCCCTTTAAACGTGAAAGTTCTGTATTGAAAGAAACGAGAACATGTGTACAAAGTAGATTTGTATTGATTTTAATTTGTAGGTTACAATCCCTGTTTACAACTTTTCCACTAATTCAATCTTAAAATTTGATGTAGATGGTTGATTGTTGATCCATGGGTCATGATGACTTGATCTCGGAAGAACGATTGAACAATTGCTTCAAGTTTTGAGCTTGAAGCGATGTTTGGATGATCGTTACCTCAAAGTTGCGGCAAAGGGTGATGTTGATGCAGGATTTTGTGGATTCAAGGGTCTTAGCGACTTGCTCTTGAAACAAACATGTTTTGAAGTATTGCAATGTGAATGTTCTAACTCAAGGGTCATCAAACTTGTTCTTGAATTAGTTTGCTTCTTAAGGGCCGTAGAGGCGTATTTTTTGAATTGACATGATGAATTTCATCAAGGGCCGTTGAGGCGTAATTCTTGAACAAAATATTTCTTCAAGGGCCGTTGAGGCTTGGTCTTGAATTGAAGTGATGAATTTCGTCAAGCATCGTTGAGGCATATTTCTTGAAGTGATGAATTTTGTCAAGGGCCACTGAGGCATATTTCTTGAACATAATATTTCTTCAAGGGCCGTTGAGGTTTGGTCTTGAATTAAACAAAAAAATTCTTCTAGGGTTGTAGAGGCTTGATCTTGAATGAAATGAAATTTTTTCTTCAAGGGCTGTAGCGGCTTGATCTTGAATGCAATGCAAATTTTCTTCTTGAAGGGCTATAAAGGCTTGATCTTGAAAGAAATTTTGAAAATGGACAAATTGGCACATAATTATTGTGCGTATTTGATTTCCCATAATCTTTGGCAAAATACATTTGTTGTATTTTGGGACTTGATTTTCTTTTCCTTGTGGTCATAGGAAACAAATGTTTTTCCCTCATTTGGTAGGAATCCTCTTCAATTTTGGTAACAAGACTGACTTCCTTCAAAGTGTTGGAAAGCTTTTGTGACTTCCTTCAAGGTTTTGGAAAGCTTTAATGCTTGTCCTTGGGTAAGTAAGATGTGCATTTTTCACATTCCTTTTTGTTTCTTTTCCCACGACAAGTAGGTGTCTTTTTCTTTTCGTTTTTAATTCCCTACAGCAAGGAGGAGTTTGGTTTGTTTCTTGTTTTGATTTCCATGGTAAGAAGGACAACTTTCTTTCCTCTTTTTTATTCCCATGGCAAGAAATGAGTTTTTTCTTTCCCTTTTTGATTTCCTATAGCAGGAGGGTTTTTTTTTTCTTCTTTTGATTCCCCAAGGCAAGGAGGTATTTTTCCTTTCCCTTTTTTTTGTTTTTGTTTTGGGAAACATGTCATCTGACTTGCACGCCCAGTTTGAGGTTGATTTCTCTTCTAAAAAATTCTTTAAAAATATGGGAAATGTAGCTTTATCACTTATCTTTTCAGGCATATATGCATGCCACTAGGAAAAATCGGGAAAGCCTTCAACTTTGCATTTTCATATAGTTGCGCAATCCAAACTGGAAAACAACTTTTGTAGGAATAACTTTGAAAACTCAAATGTTTGGCTTTAGGGAACATTCCTTAGCCACTTAGCTTCCTCCTCCAATTGGCCTTGCATAAAAAAAACTTCGGAAAGTTGAATTATCAGAAAAAACGTCTTGCTTGCGCAGATTGGCTGAAACTTGCCATTTTTTGGAATTTGCTTCCTGCTTTTGGTTAGAATGTGCTTCCTTGTTTAGATTTTTCTTTTGATATTTGGGTATGTATTTCCCTTATAGCATTAGGAAACAATTAACCCTTATTTATAGGACAATTGAGTGTACATTTTTTTTCAACAACACACAATTCTTACCGTGGGCTTGCTTGGACCTTTTGCCATGAGTTTTGCTTCTTGCTGCCTTAGAGCTTCTTGTAGTGTGTCGTTGTTTACCAAGTGGTGTTGTGCAAATGACTACAGCGTGTTTTTGTTGTGCAGTGCCTTTTGGTCATAGTATTCCCTTGGTAGTGACATTGCAGTGCCTATCTGTTGCTGCTGTTGCCATGCCTTTTTTGCTGCTACTTGGTGCGAGTTGTAGCTACTTAAAGCTTGTTGCATTGCATCACTTTTACTGTGTGGGATTGTGCAAAAGACTGTAGCGAGGTTATGCTGTGTAGTGCCTTTTGGTAATAGTTTTCCTCCATGGTGACGTTATCGTGCACTGCAAGAACCTGCTTGCATAATCATTGCAAGGCTACATAGTTTGATTATGTGTATTTTTGGTTTTCTGCTACTGTAGTGCACTTTAAAGGACCATCTTGTAGCTGTCCTATTCATCATGTAGTGCAAGAACCTGCTTGCGTAATCACTGCAGGGTTGTGTTATGCAAGTACATGGCATTTTGGTTTTCTTTGCTATTAAAGCGTATCTTGAAGGACTGTCTTGTAGTTGCTTTCTTCACCGTGCAGTGCAAGAAACTGATTGCGTAATTGCTGCGGGGTTGTGTAGTGCGATTACATGGCGTTTTGGTTTTCTTTGCTACTATAGCGTGCCTTGAAAGACCGTCTTGTAGCTGCCCTATTCACTATGCTTGGTCAAGCTTCGTGACTAATTTCTTCTTGTTGTTATGTTGTTGTCATCATCATTTTCCAACGTTCATGAAGTTTATCTTGCATGGTTTTTGCTTTAGTGAAGCGATTTTTTTTCTTTGCCGCCCCACTTTATGCTTATGTTGCCTTGTTTGTTTTGTTGCAGCCATGGTATTTTTCAAGTGCTTTAAAAGTAGTACCATCAATATTCTTGTGAAGGAAGGCAATTTGCAAGATAGGGGAGCGATGTTAAGCTTTGTGCGTTGTTGGCTAGCCCTAAGGCCCTTATTATTTCTGCAAAAGACAACTTGATGCATATCAAGTCGTGGTCTTCTAAAGTGTCTTGGGAAGTGACAGATTTTTGTGGACCATCTACGAAGAAGAAAGCTTGTACATCATGGATTCTTGTTTTGAATCATTCGCACCATGCTCACGACAACTCTATGGCTTTGTTTGAGCTTGTTGGCAATCATATCCGTAGCGAAGCTATGACTTAGAGTGGCACATTGTCGACTACTGGAGAAGTCGTCTTTATTTTTTGTTAGCCGAATTCTTCCTTTTAAAGAAATAAAGTATTTGCATTTTGAATTTGCTCTTCATTTTTCAAAGTGTTTGTGTTTTTGTTGATGATGTGATTGTACTAAAATTTTTTGAAGTTTCAAGTTGCCTACATACCCTCGGTAGTGGAGGCATCAAGTCATGGCGTAGTTCAAATGAATGGTGGGTTTTGGCGATTTTATGGGTGATTTTGATGATGATTTTGATTTTTGTTTTGTTGTACACAGTTTATGCTCTTGCGGGCTAGGAGCATTGGGTGTTACATTTTAAGCTCGTGCGAACATGGAGCATTGTGTGTATTTGGTGCCGATAGCAGTTTAGACTTATGCAGGAGAGAAATGTTGTGCCGTTTGCAGTTTAGGATCATGCAGGTGAGGAGCATTATGCCATTTGCAATTTTGGCTTGTGCAGGCAAAGAGCTTTGTGCCATGTGCAGTTTAGGCTCGTGCGGGCAAGGAGTATGGTTGCCTTGTGTAGTTTTGGCTCATGCGGATAAGGAGTATTGTTGCCATGTGCAGTTTAGGCTTGTGTGGGCAATGAGCATTGTTGCCGTGTGCAGTTTAGGCTTATGAGGGTGAGGAGCATTGTTTGTTTGTTTTAATGTTAGTAACGCTTCAAGAACTTGTGATTGATGGGGTCAATCTTTAAGCCGTCTTCTGCCATGATTAAGTAGGCACCCTTGGTGTAGACTTCTTGTATTACGTAAGGTCCATCCCACTTTGATATGAACTATATTTTTGTTTTGTGAGTTGTGATGACGGGTCTTTTTAATGCCAAGACAAGATCCCTAGTTTGGAAAAACCTTGTGCAGACCTTCTTGTTGAACACCTTGGACAGCCGTGCTTGGTTGCATTCCAAGTGTTGTTGAGCTTCGAGCCTCCTTTCGTCGAGTGCTTTCAACTCTTGAGTGTTATGTGTTCAATATGTGGAGTTTGGGATTGGTATGGGCATATGGTGTCACTAGTTCTTGCATCTAAGTAGTAGCATTCCTTTCATGAGATCATATACATATATTAACTGATAACTCCAAAAAAGTGCTTTCTTTGTTAAACATATGTGAGTTTTAGTTTTCATGTGTACATCAATCTTCTCACATATATCTAGCGTATGGAGTGTAGTTTAGAAATCTAAGTGAAAAATGAGTGCATATCTAGTAAGGAATTGAGGGAATTCTCTAAGGCATGTTATTACATTCAAAATGATGTTTTAATCGATTAAAAGAGAACTAGTAAATGGTGACTGTGGTTTAGTGTATGCTTAAGGATATTGATGGCTAAAATCTGTGCAAGTAATGATTTTTAACATGTGCATTGGAAATCCTTGAGGTAACGTTGGAAGGTTTAGATTGTGTTTTGTTTCTTTGTTTTGCTAGGGGACTAGCAAAAGTTAAGTGTGGGGGAGTTTGATAGCAACATATTTATGTGACTTTATTAGTTTGTTTCCTTTCATTTACTTAATTAGTTTCATCTTATTAGAATGTTTTAAGCTATTTTCGTGTGTTTATAGGTTTTAATAACAAAGTTAGCAAAGAAGTGCATTTTGGTGCAATTTGGAGCTATTTTGGGGTGGAATGGATTGCATGCATGGGGAGCATAAATGATGGACATTTTGGTGCATGAAAGGGCTTCAAATACATGCCAAAATCTGATCAAAATGACGAAGATACCTTGCAAAGACCAAGCATGTGTGTTGCTAGCTGTTTTAATCATGAAAACACAAGTGTGCTAGCTGTTTTGCAAGTGTGCTAGCTTATTTAATCATGAAATACAAGTGTGCTAGCTGTTTTGCAAGTGTACTAGCTGATTCATCATGAGAAGACCAAGAGGGACCAAAGGCATGGACCAAGGAGGATGAATGCAAGTTGTTTCATCATGAAATTTCTGGAAAGATGCATGTGTGCTAGCTGTTTTTGATGATTAATTATTGCTTTGTATTGTTTATTAAAACAACTTGTTTGGTTCTTTACTTTTGAGCACCTATAAATAAGCCTTCTTTTGCAAGGCTTAAAACTCACCAATTCACACAATACTTCCATTATACACTCCCTAAACTATCCTAGCCGCAACCCCTCTTTTCTTTCTTCCAAAAATCTGGTTCTAACCTATCCTAGCCTTACCCCTACCTACCCATCCTAAAAACCACCATACATCCCCCTATCCATTCCTCCATACAACCAAACCTTCAACCCACAACCACCCCTTGTGCCGTAGCAAAGGAAGGGAAGGCAAGTGCTTGGACATGCTTGCCACTCACCGAGGATCATTGGAGCGTTTAGGTGTTTTCTTTCTTTTATTTTCAATGTATAAATCTATTTACCTTTGTTTTACAATTATGAGAAACTAAACCCCCCCTTTTGCTAGAGGGGGATTCAAAGCCATGATTACATTTGCATTATGAATTAATTACTTTTGGTTGTGCTTTAATAATTTGTGATTTCAATTCGCTTAACTATTTGATTGATAACTTATTTGTGTATGTTAATTAAGAGTGCACGCTTAGTTTTCATGCATAAGTTTGATGCTAGAATATAAGGAAATTTCACCTAATCGTTATGAACTTATATTCATGAGTAGTGAAGGTTGCTATCCACAATCGTGTTAAGTGAATTCTTGGCAAGAGTATCATGCTTTTCATAATTACGAATGCCTCGTCAATACTTATACTTCTCATGAATCTTAATGATCTTTGATTGTATCTCTATTGTGCTTTTCACGTATGGAACTTTTGAAGAATGTTTTGAATTGTTATATGCGCTTTCCCATTCAATTCATTAACTTAAGGAGAACTTGAAGGTTAAAAAAGTGCTATCACGGTTAACCCGGAGTATTGAGTTTCATAAGTTATCGAAAGAACAAATAAAAATTGGTTTATGTACAAGTGTATCATGTGTGGAGGAGAACCCTCTAGCTAATCTATCATCCATTCAAACAACCATATTTTGTGTCTAAATTTGTCTAGTTTATAATTTGTTTATTTTCAAGTTATTCTCATCAAAACCCAATCCCCATTTTACAATTTATGTCCTTTGATTTGAATCTACTTTATTTGATTTCTTTTGAGTTCTTTGAGTTAATTTAGTTTAGAGTTGGTTAATTTTCATAATTTGAATCTTTTAAATACAATTCACGTCCTAAAACAACCCTAGAATCTGTTTTAGTTTATTTGTTAGTTTTAATTTGAGTTATTCTAGTTTAGTTGGAATCATTTGAATCTAGTGAAGTGTTTTGATTTTAGATTTGTGTTTTTAAAGTTTTATTTAGTGTTTCTAAGTTTATTTTATATAGATTAGCAATCCCTCCTAATCCCTGGTTTAGAACGATCCCTACTTGCATATATACTACAATTGTCAACAAGAGGGTTTAATTTGTGTGTTTGCTTATTTATCGCACCACTCGTCTATCAGCCGATTAGAGAACCGTTCTTCATTGTCAGTGATGATGTAGCAAAGCACACCATATCGATAGATGATATGCTCCTTGATGAAAGGAACAACAGTTTCCTTCTTGAATTCCCTACGTGGTACGGCTTCAGGCCATTTGGAGAAGTAGTCTGTTGTAGCCAAGATATAGGCCTCTTCGACATATGACTTTGGTGTGACTGGTCCTATGATGTCATATTCCCATTCATCAAATGGCCATGAAGCAACCGTAAGGTGTAATGGCTCAGGTGGTTGATGTATGAAGTTATCTTGAAATTGGTAGGCTTGGCACCCTTGGTGCGTTCCAAGCAATCCTTCACCATGTTTAACCAGTAATAGCCCATCCTTTTGAGCTGGAAGTGCAGCTTTGTTCCCGACTGATGCGCTCTGCACACGCCTGAGTGTGCTTCTTCCATGGCTTGATTAGCTTCTTCCTCACCTAGGCATCTTAGAAGTACTCATTCAAAAGTGCGTCGATAGTGTGTTCCTTTATAGTAGAGAAAGCGAGGTGCTCGTCAACATATTTGAGAGCTGTGTCTAGAATCGTTGGGAAGCTTTCCATGCTCCAAGCAGTTGATCGGTAGCTATCTGCACTATTCAGTGTTAACTGGAAGTACAGAGATGACGTCTGTATCATCTAGTAGCATTTCATTAATGAGCGAGATCATCTATCTTTGGCAAATTGGTACGTCTGTAGTAGGCGCCATTGGCGTTGACTTCTTGTATTATGTAAGGTCCATCCCACTTTGATATGAACTTTATTTTTGTTTTGTAAGTTGTGATGATGGGCCTTCGTAATGACAAGACAAGATCTCTAGTTCGGAAAGACCCTGTGCAGACCTTCTTGTTGAATGCCTTGGATAGCCATGCTTGGTAGCATTCTAAGTGTTGTTGAGCTTCGAGCCTTCTTTCGTTGAGTGCTTCCAACTTTTGAAGTCATAGCTCTACATTTTCTTCTTCAGTTAAGCCTTCTTGTATAGCCATCCTTAGTGAAGGGATTTGACTTTCGAGCGGCAAAACAACTTCTATGCCATATACGAGAGAATAAGGCGTAGCTTGGGTAGGAGTCCTATGTGTAGTCTTATATGCCCAAAGTGCTTCGCTTACTCTTTCGTGCCAGTCTCTCTTTGTTTGGCTGGTCACTTTTTTCAAGAGGTTGCACAACGTTTTGTTGAATGCTTTCGCAAGACCGTTGGCCGGAGGATGATACATGGAAGACTTGTGCTGCTTAAACTTGTATTTCTCGCAGAGCTCGTCTACGAGATGGTGTAGCAAGGCACACCATATCGGTAACTGATATGCCCCTTGATGAAAAGGACAACAGTTTCCCACAGCTTCAGTCTACCTGGAGAAATAGTCTGTTGTAGCCAGGATATAGGTTGCTTTGGCATATGACTTTGTTATGACCGGTCCTACGATGTCATATCCCCACGCATTAAATGGCCACAAAGCAACCATAAAGTGTAATGGCTCAGGTGGTTGAAGTATGAAGTTAACATAGAATTGGCAGGCTTGGCACCTTTTGGTGCATTCCAGGCAATCCTTCACCATGCTTGGCCAGTAATAGTCCATCCTTCTGAGCTGGAAGTGCATCTTTGGTCTAGATTGATGCGCTCTGCATACGCCTGAGTATGCTTCTTCCATGGCTTGATTAGCTTTTACCTTCAAAAGTGCATCATTAGAGTGTTCCTTTGTAGTAAAGGAAGTGAGGTACCTGTCGACATATATTAGAGCAGTGTCTAGTGGTGCGATAAATATGCTAACACACAAATTAAACCCTCTTTTTGACAATTGTAGTATATATGGAAGTAGGGATCGTTCTAAACCGGGGATTAGGAGGGATTGCTAATCTATATAAAACTAACTTAGAAACACTAAATAAGACTTCAAAAACGCAAATCTAAAATCAAAACACTTAACTAGATTAAATAACTCAAAATAGACTAGAATGACTCAAAACAGCCCAAAACTAACAAATAGACTCAAAACAGATTCTATGGTTGTTTTAGGACGAAAATTGAATTTAAAAGATTCAAACTATGAAAATAAACCAATTACTCAAAGAACTCAAAAGAAATCAAATAAGGCAGATTCAAATCAAAAGACACAAGTTGTAAAAAGGGGATTGGGTTTTGATGAGAATAACTTAAAAACAAACAGATTGTAAACTAGACAGATTTTGGTACGAAATATGGTTGTTTGGATGGATGATGGATTAGCTAGAGGGTTCTCCTCCACACATGACACACTTGTACATAAACCAATTTTTAGTTGTTCTTTCGATAACTTATGAAACTCAATACCCCGGGTTAACCGTGTTAGCACTTTTTTAACCTTTAAGTTCTCCTTAAGTTAATGAATTGAATGGAATAACGCATATAACAATTCAAAACATTCTTCAAAAGTTCCCTACGTGAAAAGCACAATAGAGATACAATCAAAGATCATTAAGATTCATGAGAACTACAAGTATTGACGAGGCCTTCGTAACTATGAAATGCATGATACTCTTGCCAATAATTTACTTAACACGATTGTGAATAGCAACCTTTACTACTCATGAATATAAGTTCATAACGATTAGGTTAAATTCCCTTATATTCTACCATCAAAACTTATGCATGAAAACTAAGCGTGCACTCTTAATCAACATACACAAATAAGGGTTTAAGAGGGTGGTTGTGGCATACGGTGAATGGATGTGTGTCTAAGTGTGTTGTAAGGAAAAATGGTGTGCTTCTAAGCCTTAGAAGAAGGCTTATTTATAGGTGCTAAAAAGTAAAGAACCACACAAGTGGTTTTAATAAACAACACAAAACAAAGATTAAATCACTGAAAACAGCTAGCACACATGCTTCTTTGCAGAAATCCCATGATGAAACAGCTAGCATCCATCCTCCTTGGTCTTGCCGTGGGTCTCCTCATGATGAATCAGCTAGCACACTTGCATTTCAGCTAGCACACTTGCATGTCATGATTAAATCAGCCAGCACATGTTACTTTGCAGAAATCACATGATAAAACAACTTGCAACATGCATTCTTTGGTCTTGCCGTGGGTTCCCTAGTGAATCAGCTTGCACACTTGCATTTTCTCATGATTAAATCAGCTAGCACATGTTACTTTGCAGAAATCATGATGAAACAACTTGCAACATGCATTCTTTGGTCCATTCCGTGGGTTCCCTAGTGATGAAGCAGCTAGCACTTGTGTTTTCATGATTAAAATAGCTAGCAACACACATGCTTGGTCTTTGCAAGGTATCTTCTTCATTGTGTCCAGATTTTAGCATATGTTTGAAGCCCTTTCAAGCACCAAAACGTCCATCCTTTATGGTCCACATGCATGCAATCCATTCCACCCCAAAACTGCTCCAAAGTTTCACCAAAATGCACTTCTTTGCCAACTTTAGGACCTACAAACACACGAAAATAACTTAAAACACTCTAATAAGATGAAACTAACTAAGTAAATGCAAGTAAATGCAAGGCAATCCTTTGAAGGTTAGAGATCCCTTGTTGCGCATTCACTTGCCTCCATGGCTAAGTGGCTTAACCCCGACGATGCCGTGGACACCCTCTTGATGGTGTGACTTTGACATAATCAAAGATCAAGGACCTAACCACAAGACAACTGTGATGCCTTAGGTCAAAGGACTACTTTGCATTATCCCAACCATGAGTTCTCATGTGACATGAATATGAGAACTCTTCGTTGATCGTGTTTAGTGAACTCATTCTCTATTGAGCACCTACGTACTTGTCTTGGTGTCAGACACACCAATGACTCGAGACTAGTCACTCTCCCTAAGAGAAGACATAGCACGTACTGATCTTAACGGACTATCAATGCCCAATTAGCAATCCTATGATCAGGAACATTTAGGATATGTATACGAAAGAGAATGGTCTCTTGAATCTAACTTCTTTAGATTACATTCTCCCAATTACATATTCCTTGGACTTATCGTTTAAGCATATAACATTTATATGAGACGGCTCAAACAATAACCTTTGTCCTTTATGTATAAACTACATTAGTTTAACTTTGTGAAATGTCCGTAAAGTATCATCATATGATTGGTTTTAGGGCACATTTCCAACAAACCATTGACAACATATGCTCATACCAATCCCAAACTCCACATATTGAACACATAACACTCAAAATGGAAGTGTAAGGGTTGTAACGCGGCTAAGGGTGTTTGGCTAGCAAAGAAAGGATATGGAAAGCAAAGGGTTCTTAAAGAGATAGTAAACAAAGCAATGAAATCAACTTAGAATTCACTTTTGAATGCAAACTCAACCTTGAACAAAAGGGGGAAAATTCACTCATTTTAGGGATAGATTTGATGATTTGGACCCTTCCTTCAACAATCAACACTTCAACACTTATTCTTTCATCTTTTCAAACTCCTTTTCTCTTTTTTTTCTTTCTTTCTTTTCTTTTCTGTTTTTTTTTTTGAAGCCCAAAACATTCAATTAAGCTCAAAAACAATCATTCCCTCCCCCACACTTGATTTCTTGCATAATGTAGAACAAAAGGAATTCATTTAAAGTTATGCTCACTATCCTTTAAGAACAAGGGTGTGGATTGTCCTAAACTAGGCTAGGTACAGTTATTTGGGCTAACAAAGAACATAGGCTAAACAAGGCTCAAACGGGGTTAAACCTACAAAACATATGAAAATGGTGGGCACGGCGATTTGGCTATGGTGGTTTACTACACAACTTCATCTTGATATGTGTTATGCAATTCAATGTCATGAGTTGAATGAAACGGATATATGTTCTAGCATTTAGTTCTATCATGATATGAATGCATTCTAAGTAGCAACCAAGCAAAGGAATGATGAGATCATGCAACGACTTTAGAAAACAAGAAATCACATATTATAACTCTCCAAAGAAGTTAAAGGCTCAAGTCTCACACGGATGTAGCGTTAGTTGAGTTCTTTCCTTCAAGCATGTTACAAAAACTGATTTTATCCACTTTATAATCAAATGTGAGTTCATAAACATCAACTACAACTAAGCATAAGCCAAGAACATGTCAAACTTCAATCCAAGCTTGTAACTTTCTTTAATAGTTATGCAATCAAAAACCGAATCCTCATCATTGTGTTGGAAGGTACCTAAACCTACACACCAAAACAATTCTAAAACAACTCTTTTTTGGGGTTTTCAAAACATTTTTCAAATTTTTATGTCATTTTCGTATGATTTCATTAAAACAAACTAAAACACTCCAAAACAGCTTAAAAACATTTAGAAACAGTTAGTAACTACTTAGCTTCATGTGGTAGATGATCTTTGGTCTTGATAGTGAATGACTCGGCACATATTTTGTCGTGCTTGTTGACTTTCCACAACTTTGATCTTAAACTAGATCGGAGAAAGGAAAAAGAGAATTCCTTGGTGGTGATGATTTGATGGCAGCTTCACGAGCTCTTGGATTCAACTCAGGCTCCTCCTGCTGAGTTATATGATTGTGCAGGCATTTGTACAGCAGGCAGGCACGAGGTAGAGGTGATGGTCTGTCTCTTTGTTCAATCTTTCCAAGTGCCGACCGATTGCTTTCTTTCTCCTTTGTTCTGCAGGCAATAGCAAGGGTAAAGGAAAAACATGACATAAGATACCTTTGCCTTCGATTCTGATGATATGAGGTACTTTTACTTTTGAAGAAGTATCTTTCCACAGGTTGATTCTTGAACTAGGTTGGGGAGCTTTTTACTTGCAAGTGATCCTCAGCTTAGTTGAGGATGAATTAGCACGTTGTCTCCACATGCTTCAAGTAATCAGGTCTCTATGCAGGTATGGCATCTTCTCTAGAAGTACATCAACAGTTGAAGATGAGTATTCGAGAGCAAGACTAGGTAAGCAATCAGGATCTCTCTGTCTCCTTATTCTTCAGATGAAGGTGATTGAACAGTAGGGTTCACGCGCTTTCAACTTTGTCCGAAAACTTTGACAAAGTTGCCCATAATTTCCGCAAAGCCGAGGTTGCGTGTGAAAGGTGATGACAAGTCTGGAAAAGTCATTGTTTTGAAATTTGGGGATTGGCTCGTGGTCTCTTAGTAGGTCCAACTTTTCAGAAATGAGCACCTTTTCGATTTGTTAGCAAGCGCCTCTTCGATTTGTGCTTTTTATAGAGACATGCATTTCGTTCCAATGCACACTTGAATTTCTGCCTGTAGAAGCTCCCTTCTTGCATTTCTGAAATCTTGATCTATTCGATCTCTTCTTTTTCTTAAACACCTTCAGAAATGTCTTGCCCATCTGACCGTCGTCTTGACTTGAATATCGGGGAAGATATTGACTTGTCTTCTCCAGACAACATTTGGCATCCGTTCTTCTTATCCTTCAATGGTCCTCTTACAATTGGGGACTCTGTGATGAAAAATTATACAACCGCTAAGGTGGTAATGGGTTTTAAAACCGCACAAATTTAACCCTCTTTTTGACAGTTGTAGTAAAGATGTAAGTAGGGTATCGTTCTAGGCCGGGGATTAGGAGGGCTTGCTAAAACCTCTATAATAATTTAAAAACGTAAAAACAAAGTTTAAAACACTAAACTAAAATAAAAACACTTAACTAAAATAACTCAAAATAAAACTAAAACAATAAACTAAAACAACTCAAAAGACTCAAAACAACTCAAGACTCTAGAAAATACAAACTAAGCTAAAAACTCGAAACACACTAAAAATGACTCAAAATAATGAAAACAATTTAAAATAAAACTAGGAATTTAATTGGACGGAAAGTAAATTAAAAGATAATAAAAATTAACTAAATAATAATATTTTAATAATGGGGGGATTGATTTGGTTTTGACGAAGTAAATTAAACTTAAATAAAATACAAATTGACAAAAACATAAAATTAAAAGTGAACGGATAGGCGACGGATTGGCTAGAGGGTTTTTCTCCCCACATGACACAAATGTAACCTAAATTGATTCCCAGTTATGAATTCAACAAACGAATGAATGACAATGTTCCAAATTAACTAGGTCCGCTTAAATTAACTTTCAGATTTCCCTAGATTCATTGAATTGGACGGAATACGCATCACAACCAAATTATTCTTATCAAGTTCCCTAACTATGGAATACGCATGATAGAGAAACATATCAAAGATCATTAAGTTCAATGGAAATCATAAACATCGACTAGGCATTCATAACTATGGAATACGCATGTTAATCCAACCTAGGGTTTACTAAACACAATCGTGACTAGCGATTTTTACTACTCATGAATATAAGTTCATAACGATTAGGTGAAATTCACTTATATTCTAGCATCAAGTCTAAGCATGCAAATTAAGTATCGACCCTTAACCCACATACATAGACAAGTTATTAATCAAATCAGAATAGTAAACCACATCCAAACATTCATAAATTCATAACTGGAGTAAATCAAATTAAAATTACAAATATAATCATGGTTTCAAATTAACCTCTAGCCAATATAAATTAATTACACATTATTATAAATTAAAACAGAAATTAAATTGTGAGTTTGGAGAGATTAAACCAAATTGGGAATTTCTGTGCACTGTGCAAGTTTGCACCGTGCCAATCCCCTTGGATCCGTGAGACTTGCTGCCCCAGATTTCCGTGCCTCAAAACTCTCCTCTGTTTTTCTTAACCCGAGGCTGCCTTCAAAACTGGGTTAGCTGACTCCGTGACTGGCCTTCTCCGAGGCCTCACCTTCCTGCACCGTCCAAGGCTCTCACTTCAGCTCTCCCCAAGTTGCTTCCGCAGCTTTCTCCAAATGAAACCCCCGGATTGGCTCTCTGTGATTACCCCCAGGAGCCTTTGCAGTGGCGCCGCTCCAATTGGGCCGCTCCCCTTCTTTTTAGCTGCTTACGCAGCTTTTTCTTCCTGATTATTCCCCTCCTGCCTTCCGTGGTTTCGGTTCTCTTTCATTCTTTTTTTTTATGATTTTCTTTTTGTGGCTCTCGGTGCTTTCCTTTTTTTTATTCCTCTTTTATTTTCTTTTCTCAATGGTGTCCAGACTTGCTACCCAACTTGCCTTTCTTCAATTAAACAAAGGGCAGCTGCCCTCCATCATTTCTATCTTCTCCACCGACTGCCTTCCACTCCTTCCTTTTGCTTATATTATTTTCTGCAATCATTCACACACAATATATTATATTTAAATATATAAATATATATAAATATATATATATATATATATATATATATATATTTATTTTTCATATGATAAGTTCTAATTAACAGGCAAGATAGTTTAGACGAATTTAGCACTTAAAATTTCATTTATTCTATTTTTATTTTCTTAACTAGATAAATTCTATAAAACATAAAATCAACGTAAATAGCTCAAAATATAACGAACTAACTAAGAAAATACGAGTGAATTTGATATAAAAAATGTATATAAATATGGTCCGATCAAATACCCCCACACTTAGCTTTTGCTAGTCCTCGAGCAAAACAAAGAAACAAAAACAAAACTCAATCTAAACCTTCCAACATTTATCTCAGGGATTTCCAATGGACATGACAAATTAAAAATCATCACTTACACAGATTTTGGCAATCCATACCCTTAAGCACATACTTAATCACAGTCACCATTTATTAGTTCGCATTTAATCAATTAAAACAACATTTTGAATATAGTAACATGCCTTAGAGAATTTACTCTATTCCTTACTAGATATGCACTCAATTTTTCGCTCAGATTTTCTGACTACACTCCCTACACTAGGTATATGTGAGAAGAATGATGTAAGCAAGGAAACAATCACTCACATATGTTATAGCAAAGAAAGCATTTTCTGGAGTTATTAATGTGCATATGAATATGATCTCATGAACGGAATGCTACTACTTAGATGCGAGAACCAGGGACACTATATGCTCATATCAATCCCAAACTCCACATATTGAACACACAACAACCAAGATAGAAGTCAAAAGGTTGTAACGGGGCTAAGGATATAGGCTTAATCAAAGGAAGGCGATGGAAAAACAAATGTTCTTAAAGAAATAGTAAGCAAAGTAATAAGGTTAACGCATAAAATTCACTTTTGAATGAAAATTCAACTCTAAACCCGAGGGGAGGATTCACACATTTTATGGCCAAATTTCAAACTCTTTTTCTTCTTTCTTTTCTTTTCACGCGTTTTTCTCTTTTTTTTTTTTTTTTTTTTTTTTTTTTTAAAGAACAAAACGTACAATTGAGCTCGAAACAACCAATCCTTCCCCCACACTTGTTTTTTTCTGCATAGTGTAGAATAAAATGAATTCTTTTTAAGTCATGCTCACTATTCTTTAAGAACAAGGGTACAAACAGTCCTACAGTAGGTTTGGTGCGGTTTAATGATGTTAACAACAAAAATAGGCTAAACAAGGCTCGAGATGGGTTAAGCCTACAAAACATAAGAAAGATGGAGGGTAAGGCTTTTTGGTTAAGGTGGTTCACTAAACAACTTCATCTTGATATGTGTTATGCAATTCAATGTCATGCTTTGAATGAAACGGATATGAGTTCTAGTATCTGGAACTAAGATGATAAAACGCCTTCTAAGTAGCAACCAAGCAAAGAATAATGAGATCATGCAACGACTTTAGAAAACAAAAACATCAAGATTAATAACTCTCCAAACAAGGTATAAGCTCAAGTCTCACAGGGATGTAGCATTAGTTTGAGTTCCTTCCTTCAAGCATGTTACAAAAACTAATTTTATCCTTTTGTGATCAAATTTAAATTCATAAACAACAACTACAACTAAGCATAAACCAAGAGCATATCAAACTTCCATCCATGTTTATAATTTTCTTTAATAGTCATGCAATTAAAAACCAAATCCTCATCATTGTGTTGGAAGGTACATAAGACACAAACACACAAAAACAACTAAAAAAAATTCTTTTTGGGTTTTTCAAAATATTTTTCAAATTTTTATGTCATTTTCGTAAGATTTCCTCAAAACACAATAAAACACACCAAAACAGCATAAAACACTAAGAAAACAAAAAGCAATAACATGGAAACAAATGAAACCAGTTCAAAGTCGAAGGTACAAAAATTTTCAATTTGGTCATTTTTTATCTTGATACCCCCACACTTAAACTAGACATTGTCCCCAATGTCATAAAACAATAAAATGCAAATAAAAATAAAATAAAATAAAATAAAAAAATAATACGAAACAAAATAAAACAAAGGGACTGAAAACTTCTCTAATTTGCAGAAAACCAAGCGATGACCCCCAAGCATAAATTTTGCAATCAACTTCAAGGGATAAAATAACCAAACGTTCCTGCAAAGAAAAGAAATAAATCAGTTAAGCACGCAAGAAAATATAGAAAATGCAAACGAAAAATAAAATAAAAAAAATGAAAATAAAAGATAATGAAAAGAACTAATAGGCGATCATTGGTCGTCCTTGTTGATTTTCCACAGCTTTCTTCTTGAACAGGATGGGCCTCCTTCTGGCAAGTGCTCCTCAGCTTAGTTGAGGATGAATCAGCATGTTGTCTCCACATGCTTCAAGTAGTCCGGTCTCCACGCAGGTGTGGCATCTTCTTGAACTCTTGGATCAACCCAGACTCATCTGCTCCTCGAAGTAACTCAGACTCCTCCTGCTTCGTCTGTGAGGTACTTTTGTTTTTGAAGAAGTACCTCAACACAGGTTTATTTTTGAAGTGGGTTGGGAGGGGTCTGAGATGAGTACTCGAGAGCAAGACTAGGTAAGCAATCAGGATCTCACTTTCTCCACGTTCCTCAGATGAAGGAGAGGAGAAAGCATGATATGAGATACTTTTGCTTTTAACCTTTTTGATATGAAATACTTTTGCTCTGGAAGGTTTGTTTTCTGGGGTGATCCAAGGGATGAAGAACACTGAGTAACTTGAAAGCTTTCTTTGGGAAGACATTATCGGAGATGAAGAGAGGTTGAGAGGTTGAGAGGGTGTGAAGGTGTGCCTTTGATGTGGAAGGCGAAGGTCGACTTTATAGAAATTTTCCTTCACAACCGGAACTGTTCCCTCACTATTGGTCGGCAGCCGGTGGATGGATGAACAGTGCCCGTTACGCGCTTTCTGACAACGCGTCCGTAATTTCCGCGAAGCTGACTGCGCATACGACGAGTGACGACAAATTGGAATGATGATCTTTTCAAAACCGGGGTTCAAAACCAGGTGCGGCTCGTGGTTTTCGCAACGCTCCACGCTGCACGTCATGAGTGACGACTCATCCGGACAAACCGACCCACGTGATTGCTGAGTCAAGCCCAGCTTTTGAGAAAGGAAACGGCTCTTTTGAGAAAGGAGCGTCGAGCTTTTCCGAATTGCGTGAGGACGCGTCTTCACCTCTGAGGAGCGGGCGCTTCTTCATTTTCTTCTTTTTATAGAGGCGCTAATTCTGCTCCACCTCACACTTGAACTCCAAAAATTCCTCAAACACTTCTGTATTCATACTCCTTCCGCTCTCTTCTTGCACTTCTGCACTTTTAATCTTTCCGAACTCTTTTCTTCCTCAACACCCTCTAAAAATGTCTTGCCTTTCCGACCGTCGCCTAAACTTGAATGTCGGAGAAGACGATGACTCGTCTTCTCCGAACAACATTTGGAATCCATCCTTCATATCCCCCAATGGTCATCTTACAGTCGGGGACACAATGATGAGGAACGATATAACCGCAACGGTGGTTGCAAGAAACCTTCTTACTCCCAGAGACACTAGGTTGCTGTCTATGCGGTCAGACGAGCTGGCTGTTCAGGACTCACTGGCTCTCAGTGTCCAGTGTGCAGGCTCAGTTTCAAACATGGGTCAGCGCCTGCTTGCAAGATCTCGTCAGGTGGAGTCGCTAATGGCGGAGGTGGTCAATCTTCGGCAAGAAGTCAGAGGACTCAGGCACGAGAACAAGGAGTTGCACATGCTCGCAACTAGCTACTCGACCAGCATGAAGAGGAAGCTGGACCAGCTGCAGGAGTCGGACGGTCGAATCCAGAGTGATCATGAGCGGTTCATGGCGTTACTCCCGCGGTTTATGTTGCCTTCGTCCTCTGGAGCAGCACCAAGCGTTCCGGCTCCAGAGATTCCAACTCTGGCTCTTCGTCTTCCCGGAGCTCCGTCAACCTCTGAGGCGCCACCTAACCAAAACCAATGATTGCTATTAGTTTTTCGTATTATTGTAATTAAAATTTTTTTTTTAAGTTTATTTAAATAAATAAAAATATATATATATATATATATATATAAATATAAATATTACTAATATTATTATTATTATTATTAATATTTTTTTTTTTTTTTAGGTTTATATGAATGTTTATATTTTTTTTTTTTTTTTTTTTGTTTTTTAGGTTTATTTTAAGCAATAAAAAAAATATGTAAATCAAAATATGTAAATTGAAGTAAAAAGACTTTGTTTATCCGCAGTAAAAATAAACATTGCCCTTAATTTATTTAAACTCAAACTAAATAAAAATCAACCAAATAACAAAATTAACTAAGCAAAACAAAATGAAAGTAAAAGCAATAAAGAAGAAGGTTAAGAAATGCAAATCTGATTGCTTGGGTTGCCTCCCAAGAAGCGCTTGATTTAACGTCTTTAGCCGGACGATTCTTTCCTTAACCTCCCCTCGGTGCCAAAGCATGAAATTTATCTTTTAATGGGAGGTGATACTTGAAATGATTCGGCAATGGTCTGAATTCTAGGGTGGATGCCTGAATCATCAAAATTAGAAACATGTTAGTATAAAATGAAATAAAAATTAAAATTGGAGAAGATGGCTTACTATCTTTCTCCGACTTAAACTCAATAACAAAAACTACGTTTTTGGATATTTCCGGGATTTTGAACTGGGCCAGGTTTACAATGATGGTTATGGCCTGTCCCGTGTCATCAAACTCAATTTCTTGGGCCTTTGTAGTCTGCACAGCCTCTTGATATGCAACGCATTCTCCAGCCACTTCGATGTCTTGAATCTCTTTTCTTGGTGTGCAAGGTTCGGGAACTTGTTTTGGTGCACCAAGAATCGAGATATCACTTTTCACCTCTGGAAGAACTTCCACAATGTCCTTTTTACTTTCTTCGATATTTGGAACAAATCTGCAAGGAAAAGGGACATTTGGTGGAAAAATGTTAGAAGTAATTGAACTTGGAACAACCTCACCATAGTTGGACAACATAGGGACTTCAGGGGTTTGAGACAAGAATTCGTCTAAACTGCCCAAGTCGTCCTCCTCATCTTCTGCTTGCAGCGGCGATTCGTCCAAGTTTGGGCTGTGTATGGATGGTTCTGGAACAGCCTCATCCTCCATCTCACCTTCCAAAGTGGTGACTTCATCGATTTCCACTTCTTTTGAATTTTCAATAGGTGAGTTGGAGAGTTCACTTTGATCTTGAATCTGTGCCATGATCTCCATAATCTCCCCAACTCGCCTTTCCAATTCATCCACCTTGTTGGTCCGGTCTTGCATCTCCTGGATTCGATTTTCCACTCCCTGATTCAAAGAGGAGAGTAACTTATTAAATGCATCATTATCCAGAGATGTACCTGAATCGAATTGGGCTGATTGTTGTGGTGGCTGTGACGGTTGACATGGCCATTGATAGAACTCTTCCGATGACGGCACTTGTTCTTCTTTTTGTGAGGCCTGCGTCAAAGAAATTAGTCCTTCAAGAATTTCATTATAATTTACGGCCATACTTGAATTCGATTGGAATTGTTGTGGGGGATACTGTGGTGGCTGCATAGGTCTGGAATAGAACTCGTCTTGCTGCCAATATCCACTTTGTTGAAAATGTTGAGGTTCATCCCACATTTGATTTGAATAATCCCTCCAATCCGAATTGCAAGCGTTGGAATACATATTGCCCCTTGATTGGCTGTGGCTTTGATATCCCCAATCATCGTCATATGCCGAAAATTGAGGATACTGATGAGCTTGATATCCTTGCCCATAGGGCACATCAAGTGTAGGGACACTTGGCATTGAGGTCCGTTCGGCATTATGAGTCAATTGAGCAGTGAGCTGCGCCAATTGAGCTTGAATACTATCCATGTCTTGCTCCAATTATACCTAAAATCAAAGAAAGAAAAATAAATCAAATATCAAAAATAAAACACACAAACACAATTATAAACATAAACACAAATATAAAAATAAACACAAACAAAAATAAAGGGATTAGCAAAGTTACTAATCCCCGGCAACGGCGCCAAAATTTGATGTGAGAATTATACGCACACAATATATTATATTTAAATATATAAATATATATAAATATATATATATATATATATATATATTTTTCATATGATAAGTTCTAATTAACAGGCAAGATAGTTTAGACGAATTTAGCACTTAAAATTTCATTTATTCTATTTTTATTTTCTTAACTAGATAAATTCTATAAAACATAAAATCAACGTAAATAGCTCAAAATATAACGAACTAACTAAGAAAAGACGAGTGAATTTGATATAAAAAATGTATATAAATATGGTCCGATCAGGTGGTTGCTAGAAACCTTCTCACTCCAAGAGACAGTAGGCTGTTTTCCAAGCGGTCCGATGAGCTAGCTGTTCAGGATTCTCTGGCCCTCAGCGTCCAATGTGCCGCTTTAGTATCAAACATGGGCCAACGCCTTCTTGCTCGATCTCGTCAGGTTGAGTCTTTGATGGCTGAGGTGGCTAGTCTTCGGCAAGAGATCAGAGGGCTCAGGCATGAGAATAGAGAGTTGCACATGCTCGTAACTAGTTACTTAACGAGTATGAAGAGAAAGCTTGATCAGTTGCAGGAGTCTGAAGTTCGGATTCATAATGATCATCAAAGGTTTGTTGCGTTACTCCAGAGGCATCTTTTGCCCTCTTCATCTGGAGTTTCACCAAGTGTTGAGGCTCCAGCAAATCAAACTTCGGCGCTTCGTCTGTCTAAAGCTCCGTCGAGTGCTGAGGCACCACCTGACCAGTGAAGGCTTCCTCCTATTAGTTTACACATTCTTGTAAAAAAAATTAATTTAATTTTAATTTTTAATTTTTAATTTTTATTTAATTTTGTTATTATTATTATTTTTTTAATTTAATTTTTTAAAAAACCTTTTCTACGAAGATCAATGTAAAAACTTGTTTACCCTCCCCCACACTCAAACTAAACATTGCCCTCAATGTTTTAAACAAAGATTCACACATAAGCAAACAAACAACTAATGAACTAAGCATGGCAAGATAAATGCAGTAAAGAGAAGGGTTTAGGAATGCAAATCTAATTTGGTGAGCAATTCCAAAGTCTCCCTTCGTTGAATGCTTGGGTTGCCTCCCAAGAAGCGCTTTCTTTAACATTGTGCAGCCAGACGATACCTCTATTTAAGCTTCCATGGAACCCACGGCATGGAGGGGTATGTCCTCCATGACATGCTCAGCAAAGTGTTCGTAGTAGGGCTTCAAACGATGCCCATTTACCTTGAATTCTTGCCCTGTTTTGAAACTTTTAATTTGGATAGCACCATGCACAAAAACATTAGTGATAACAAACGGACCAACCCACTTAGAACGAAGCTTACCAGGGAATAGACGAAGACGGGAATTGAATAGCAACATTTTCTGTCCTATTGAGAATGTTTTGCCTCAAATCAGCTTGTCGTGAAACGCCTTGGTCTTATCCTTGTAAATTCGAGCATTCTCATAAGCGTCATGCCTAATCTCTTCAAGTTCATTCAATTGGAGCTTCGATGAATTCCAACCTTGTCCATATCCAAATTAAAGGTCTTGACTGCCCAATGTGCTTTGTGTTGAAGTTCTACAGGGAGATGACAAGGTTTACTATAAATAAGTCAAAAAGGAGACATACCAATGGGTGTTTTGTAAGCCGTTCGATAGGCCCACAATGCATCCTCTAAACGTAGGCTCCAATCCTTCCGATTTGGCCCAACGGTCTTTTCTAGAATCTGCTTGATCTCTCGATTAGAAACCTCTGCTTAGCCACTTGTTTGGGGGTGATAAGGTGTTGAAACCTTATGCGTTACATTATACTTCTTCAACAATGCTTCAATAGTTTGATTGCAAAAATATGACCCCCCATCACTAATAAGCACTCGAGGCATCCCAAATCTAGAAAATCTGTTAGATTTAACAAAATTTGCAACAACTCTAGAATCGTTAGTTTGGGTGGCCTTGGCTTCCACCCACTTCGAAACATAATCAACAACAAGTAAGATCTGATCTGGGCAATGTTTCCACAAATATGGGTCATCCTAAACATAAAATCTAGCATCCTTTTTAAGTTTATCACGTTGGAACTTGTTAAGGGTGTTGAGAACTTGCTTAGACACCAAATAATTGACCAAATCAGTATACCAAGGCTCACTTACCTCAATGGATAGTAGTTGCTCATTCGGAAACGTTTCTGGAATGGGAATGGAGTCTTCTTCATGCACCAATCGGCTTAGGTGGTCAGCCACCATGTTTTCACTCCCTTTATTTTCCCTAATCTCAGTATCGAACTCTTGAAGCAAAAGCATCCAACGAATGAGTCTTGGCTTGGCCTCTTTTTTCGTGAGCAAGTACTTCAACGCTGTACGATCAGTGTAAACAATCACTTTAGTACCAATTAAATATGAACGAAATTTATCTAAAGCAAAAACTACAACACGAAGTTCTTTTTCCGTAGTGGAGGTCATTCAAGGTTCTTGAGGCATAGTAGATGACATGAGGCCTCTTGTATTTTCTTTGTCCCAAAATAGCTCCAATTGCATAGTCCGATGCATCACACAGTAGCTCGAAAGGAAGGCTCCAATCTGGTGGCACAATGATGGGGGCCGAAGTAAGCATCTCCTTGAGGTGTTTAAAGGCCTTCTCGCATTCCTCGTCAAACTTAAAGGGCACTTCCTTCTGTAGGAGACGGCAAAGAGGGGGTAAGTAGCGCACAAGAAAAGAATGAACCTCTATCACCGAAGTAGGAGAGGGTAAGTAGCGCACAAGATCTATTTTCAACTTATCAACCTCAATTCCCCTTTCCGAAATGATGTGACCTAAAAGGATGCCTTGTTTAACCATAAAGTGGCATTTCTCCCAATTTAACACAAGGTTGGTTTCAACACATCTTTTCAAAATTAGAGTTAGATTTTGCAAACAATCATCAAATGAATCTCCAAACACACTAAAATCGTCCATAAACACTTCAATGATCTTTTCAACGTAGTCGGAGAAGATACTTACTATACACGTTTGGAATGTGGCAGTAGCATTGCATAAATCGAATGGCATGCGACGATAAGCAAATGTTCCAAAGGGACAAGTAAATGTGGTCTTTTCTTGATCGTCGAGGGCTATCACAATTTGGTTATAACCAGAGTCTCCATCAAGAAAACAATAAAAGGAATGACCCGCTAACCTCTCAAGCATTTGATCAATGAAGGGCAGTGGGAAATGGTCATTCCTTGTTGTGGCATTGAGTTTCCTATAGTCAATGCACACTCGCCAACTGGTTACAATACGGGTGGGCACAAGCTCGTCCTTATCATTCTTCACAACCGTGACTCCAAATTTCTTGGGGACGACTTGGATAGGTGAAACCTAATGGCTATCAGAGATGGGATAGATCACTCCACAATCAAGTAGCTTAATTATCTCATTTTTCACTACTTCCATCGTCAGAGGGTTGAGACAGCATTGAGCCTCTCTAGTTGGTTTGGTCCCCTCCTCAAGAAGTATGCGATGCATGCAAGTGGTGGGGCTTATACCTTTGATCTCGGCCAAGGTCCATCCTATGGCAGATTTGAATTCCTTCAAAACACGCACTAGTTTTTCTTCTTCTTAGGCCGTGAGGGAGGACGACACAATGACGAGCAAGGTCTCTTGTTCCCCCAAGAAAACGTACTTCGAATGGCTTAACAACAGTTTAAGTTCAAGGGTAGAGGCCTGAATTACTGAAGGAAGCAACTTATTAGTCGAAATGGGAATTGACTCGAGATTAGGAGACTTACCTTCATGCTTTGGCATGAACTCAAGGGCAGCAACCATCTTTGCCTCTTCTTCATCTCTAGGTATGGCAAGGAATGTGTCTTGATTGCCGTGGGTTGATGCTTCTTCAATTTCTTTGATTTTGACTCATTTGCTTCTAGAAATGGTCTTTTCAAGCACATCGTCTTGCAAATTCTCAAAGTATTCCTGCGCTAAAGAGTCAATGATATCAATAGAAAAACATGAATGATCATCATTAGGAAACTTCATAGCATCAGAAATTTTAAAATCAATAACATCCCCATCGAATTCCATGGTTAAAGTCCCTGTGAACACATCGATCTTCGTACGAGCTGTCTTCATGAATGGCCTCCCAAGAAGGATCGGCAATGGAGGTGAATTACTTGAATCTTCCTTGTCAAGAACGTAGAAGTTTGCTGGAAATATGAGATGGTTAACCTGCACAAGAACATCTTCCAAAACACCTTTTGGATAAGCATTAGATCGATCAGCTAGTTGGATAATAACACCATCCTTTTTAAGTTCACTCAAGTTCATAGATGCATATATGGAGTATGGCATGACATTTATTGAAGCTCCTAAGTCTAACATGGCATGTTCAAACTTAGAATTTCCAATAACACAAGGGATCGTAAAACTGCCCGGATCTTTGCATTTAGTGGGCAGTTTACGTTGCAAGACCGCAAACACATTCTCACTTACCTTAACAACCTCTTTGTTTGAAATTCTTCTTTTGGTAGTGCAAAGTTCTTTTAAAAATTTAGCATACCTTGGCACTTGTTTGATTGCATCAATAAGGGGAATGTTGACTTGAACTTTCCTAAACATCTCTAAAATGTCCTTTTCAACTTCCTTTTTCTTCATTTGCATAAACCTGAGAGGAAAAGGAACATTAGAAGGAATAACGTTAGTAGGAATGGAATTGGATACGTTCTTACCTTTGTGGGGCAGATTAGATGACTTAGGGTTATTAGAAGCTTGCGGCAATGGTGTTTCCACCCTTTCCGTGGGCTTCTTGTAATCCTCCTCTTCAAATTGCATCATTTCATCCTCTTTGTGACCTATTTTTGATGATGTAGGACCTGCCCCAACTTCCTTGCCACTTCTCAAAAGTATGGCTTTGGCAGTTTCGAACCCTCCCTTTGGATTTGCAATGGTTGATCTTGGAAACTTTCCTTGGTCTCTAAACTGCCCTACAAACTCTGCAATTTGTCCAATTTGCTTCTCCAATTGATGTACCCTTTTGTCTTGGTTGTGCATGGCTTTGGTTTGATTCTCTTGCCCGTAAGACAAATTGGTTATCAACTTAAGAAGTGTATCATTATTGAGAGATGTACCTAAAGTGTTTTGGGCAGGTTGTTGTTAGACTGGATTTAAGGCGTATGGCTTGGTGTAGAACCCCAGAGGTTGCTACCTAAAGCCCTTTTGTTGTTGGGGCTCCCTCTATTTGAAGTTTGGGTGGTCTCTCTATCCTGGATTGTACGTGTTTGAATATGGATCGTTTCGGGCTGATTTTGACTTTGGAATCCAATGGCATTAGTGCTCTCCCATCCACCATTTTCAATCAATTGAGGACACTTTTCAGAGGGGTGTCCTTGGATGGAACACACGCCACAAACACTAGGTCCTTGCACTTTTATCCTCTCGGCCATCTGTGACACAATGGAAGTAAGATTAGCTAATTGGGATTAAATGTCTGATGAAGAGCTAACCTCATGAACTTGTTGCCGTGGCATGCCCTTTGGCCAATTCCTTCATATTATTATGCATTCAATGCATGGTTTGCAATGAGTGTCTTAGCTGCCATGGGTGTTTTGTCCACCAATGCACCTCCTGCCGAAGCATCTAGCATTTGCCTTTCTATCGGAAGAAGGCCTTCATAGAAGTATTGAAGGAGAAGCTCTTCCTTCATTTGGTGCTGCGAACAAGAAGCAACAAGACTTTTAAAAAGTTCATAGTGTGTTGGAAAGGACTCGCCTTGGCTTTGTTGTATGCCACTAATTTTCTTCCTCAAGAGAATGACCCTTGAAGTAGGGAAAAATTTCTCCAAGAACGCCCGCTTCATACTTTCCCAAGAAGTGACTGTGCCAAGGGCTAACTCATATAACCAATCATTTGCCTTCTCTAGAAGAGAGAAGGGAAAGGCCTTCATCTTCAAGATATTGCCATCGACATTAATTGCGGTCATGCTTGAGCACACCACTTCGAATTCCTTCAAATGTTTATTCGGATCTTCCATGGATAGCCCATGGAATTTAGGGATGTGGTGCAACAAGCTTAACTTCAATTCGAACTCATTGGTCTTGTCTTGGGCAGCCCTAGGGTATTGAATGCATAGGGGTGCGGTGTTGTGCAATCTCGAAGCTGAGAGCTCCTTGATTGTTCAGTTATCCGCTGCCATGACTTGTGATTGCTCAACTCCTTAAGCCGTGGGCTCCTCTTCTTCTTCTACTTCGTTTTCCTCAAGTTTAGGTTCAAGATTGGATGGTTGAGCTTCTTGCTGCGTCTTTGTCTTTCTCAAAGTTCGCTCAAAATCGTCGTCAAAGTCAAAGATATGCTTATGAACCGGATGAGAACTTCGAGTCATACACTAGTACCTAAGAAACAAGAAGAACAAAGCAAAGTTAGCAACTAAATTAAAACATACGAAAAAGAAATAAGGGATTAGCAAAGTTGCTAATCTCCGGCAACGGCGCCAAAATTTGGTGCGATAAATATGCTAACACACAAATTAAACCCTATTTTTGACAATTGTAGTATACATGCAAGTAGGGATTGTTCTAAACCTGGGATTATGAGGGATTGCTAATCTATATAAAACTAACTTAGAAACACTAAATAAGACTTCAAAAACACAAATCTAAAATCAAAACACTTAACTAGATTCAAATAACTCAAAATAGACTAGAATGACTCAAAACAGCCCAAAACTAAAAAATAGACTCAAAACAGATTCTAGGGTTGTTTTAGGATGAAAATTGAATTTAAAAGATTCAAACTATGAAAATAAACAAATTCTAAACTAAATTAACTCAAAGAACTCAAAAGAAATCAAATAAGGCAGATTCAAATCAAAAGACACAAGTTGTAAAAAGGAGATTGGGTTTTGATGAGAATAACTTAAAAACAAACAGATTGTAAACTAAACAGATTTTGGCACGAAATATGGTTGTTTGGATGGATGATGGATTAGCTAGAGGGTTCTCTTCCACACATGACACACTTGTACACAAACCACTTTTTAGTTGTTCTTTCGATAACTTATGAAACTCAATACCCCGGGTTAATCGTGATAGCCCTTTTTTAACCTTCAAGTTCTCCTTAAGTTTATGAATTGAATGGGATGGCGCATATAACAATTCAAAACATTCTTCAAAAGTTCCCTACGTGAAAAGCACAATAGAGATACAATCAAAGATCATTAAGATTCATGAGAACTATAAGTATTGACGAGGCATTCATAACTACGAAAAACATGATACTCTTGCCAAGAATTTACTTAACACAATTGTGGATAGCAACCTTCACTACTCATGAATATAAGTTCGTAACGATTAGGTGAAATTCCCTTATATTCTAGCATCAAACTTATGCATGAAAACTAAGCGTGCACTCTTAATCAACATACACAAATAAGTTATCAATCAAACAGTTAAGCGAATTGAAATCACAAATTATGAAATCACAACAAAAAGTAATTAATTCATAATGCAAGGGTAATCATGGCTTTGAATCCGCCCCTAGCAAAGGGGGGTTTAGTTCCTCATAAACGTAAAACAAAGGTAAATAGATTTATACATTGAAAACAAAAGAAAGAAAACACCTAAACGCTACAACGATCCAAGTTGAACAGCAAGCACATCCAAGCACTCTCCTTCCCTTCCTTTGCTACGGCACAAGGAGTGGGTTGTGAATTGAAGGTTTAGTTGTATGGAGGAATGGGTAGGAGGATGTATGGTGGTATTTAGGATGGTTGGGGGGGGGGCTGCAGAAATGGTGTTTAGGGTCAGAAATTATGGAGAGTTTAAGGGGGTGGCTGGGGCATAAGGTGAATGGATGTGTGTCTAAGTGTGTTGTAAGGAAAAATGGTGTGTTTCTAAGCCTTAGAAGAAGGCTTATTTATAGGTGCTGAAAAGTAAAGAACCACACAAGTGGTTTTAATAAACAACACAAAACAAAGATTAAATCATTCAAAACAGCTAGCACACATGCTTCTTTGCAGAAATCTCATGATGAAACAGCCAGCATCCATCCTCCTTGGTCCTGCCGTAGGTCTCCTCATGATGAATCAGCTAGCACACTTGCATTTCAGCTTGCACACTTGCATGTCACGATTAAATCAGCTAGCACATGTTACTTTGTAGAAATCATATGATAAAACAACTTGCAACATGCATTATTTGGTCTTGTCGTGGGTTCCCTAGTGAATCAGCTTGCACACTTGCATTTTCTCATGATTAAATCAGCTCGCACATGTTACTTTACAGAAATCATGATGAAACAGCTTGTAACATGCATTCTTTAGTCCATGTCGTGGGTTCCTTAGTGATGAAACAGCTAGCACTTGTGTTTTCATGATTAAAACAGCTAGCAACACACATGCTTGGTCTTTGCAAGGTATCTTCTTCATTGTGTCCAGATTTTAGCATATGTTTGAAGCCCTTTCATGCACCAAAATGTCCATCCTTTATGCTCTACATGCATGCGATCCATTCCACCCCAAAACTACTCCAAATTGCACCAAAATGCACTTCTTTGCCAACTTTGTTATTTGGACCTACAAACACACGAAAATAGATTAAAACATTCTAATAAGATGAAACAAACTAAGTAAATGCAAGGAAACAAACTAATAAAGTCACATAAATATGCTCATATCATCTAGGATCGTCTGGAAGCTTTCCTTGCTCAAAGTAGTCGATCAGTGTTGTTTCCACTCTTCAGTGTCAACTGGAAGTACGAAGATGATGTTTGTATCATCCAGTAGCATTTTAGCGATGAGTGGGATCATCCATCTTTGGAAAAATGTTCTAGCGCCACGGCCTCAAATTTTTGTAAAAGTTGAGTTGCTAGCTGGAAGTATGGGACGAGATCATCTTTCCTCACTTCATATTCAGTCAAGAGTTGATTGGTTATGAGCTTGTAGTCACTATACACTTCTAGCATTGGGATTTCCATGTCGATCACCATTTGAAGTCCAATTATCAACACTTGTTACACAGCGACGTTGTTGGAGCACAACTTATTTAATCATAAGGAATATGGTAGTATTTGTCTTTATGGTGACATCAATACTACTCATGCCCCTGCTTCATTTGCTCGTGTAGATCCATCGAATAACATTGTCCATGTTGGGAAGATGTCGACATACAACACCTCCTCATCAGGCAGCTCATTTGAGATTTTCCAATTGGCTCAGATTGGATGATCGCTGAAGAAGTCTGCTAAGGCTTGTCCCTTGACGGCTTTAGCTGAAACGTATATGATCTCGTATTGATTGAAAAAGCAAAGTCAATTTTGCTAATCGCCTTATCAAAATTGTCTTTAACATGACGTATTTGACTGGGTCAGCTTTGGCAACCAAATGGATGGTGTAAGCATGTATGTAGTGCTAAGCTTTTGGAATGCAAAGACTAAGGCAAGGCACATCTTCTCGATTGGTGAGTAGTTGGGCTCAACACCAATGAGGGTTCTACTTAGGTAATAGAGTGCTTTTTCTTTGTGGTCTTCATTTTCTTGTGCCAAGAGTGTTCCAATAGACCCTTCTTATGTAACAATGTATAGGATGAGAGGTTTTCTAGGCATGGGTGCTCCTAAGCCAGATGGGCATCCCAGGTATCATTTTATACTCTCGAAGGCTTTACAGCAAGTGTTATCCTATATAAATGGAGCGTCCTTCTTCATGAGTTGACTGAAGGGTTGACCGCGTCCGGCGAGGTTGAAGATGAAGTGTTTGATGAAAGCCAACCATCCTTATAGACGTTTTGGCTCGTGTAGGTTTCTTGGCTAGGGCATGCTTTGAATGGCCTTGATCTTTGGTTGGTCTACTTCAATGCTACAGTGCTTAACAATGAAGTTGAGGAACTTCCAAAAGTAACGCCAAATGAACACTTCAACAGGTTCATTTTGAGGTTGTAGTGCTGTATTTTATTGAACACCATTCATAAATCCTTCAAGTGATCGGATCTTTTCTTGGTCTTGACAACCACATTGTCTACATAACATTCAACATTTTTGTGTAGCATATCGTTGAAGATTTTCTGAATTGCCCGTTGATATGTAGCTCTATCGTTCTTCTGACCAAAGGGCATTACTTTGTAGCAGTAGATACCTTTTGGAGTGTGAAAAGCTATTAATTCCTTAGCTTTAAGAGCCATGGGAATTTGATTATATCCAAAGAGCCATCCATGAATGACAGCGTCTGGTGGCCAGCGGTTGCGTCCACTATGATTTCAATGATTGGCAAGGGAAAGTCATCTTTCAAACAACCATCGTTGAGGCCTCGAAAGTCTATGAAACATGTATTTGACTAGAAGTTTTAAGGACAATGACGATGTTGGAGATCCATTTAAGTTATTGCACATCTAGAATGAAGCCAGCTTCGATTAGGTTTTCAATCTCTGCCTCAATTTATGGGATGAGCTCCGATTGATAGCGTCTTTGAGTTTGCTTTATTGGTCTCGTTCCAGGCTTGACTGCAAGACGATGCATGGAAATGTTAGGGTTAAGGTTGGGCATTTCCTTGTAGGTCCAAGAAAAGACGTCTTTGTACTCCAATAACAGTTGGTAGTAATCTTTGACCTCGACCATACTTAGCAGTGCACTTACAAAGATAGGCTTTGATTCTTCACTTATGCCTAAGTTGAGCTCCTTGAGATCATCAACCATGACTTGCCCCCTGTCCTTGAGTTGAGGTGGCGCAGTAGTGACATTTCCTCGGGGACTTCATCTTCTTCGTTCTCTTAGATCGTGATGTGGAAGACGTCTTGGACCTCCTCCTTAGTGTCGTCCCCTTAAACTTGTTGGTGTGAAGATTAGCCTACGTGGATGATGGTGCACCTCCTTACCTTCAATGGTTCTTTTCTGTCCACCTCCAAGGTTGCTTGGCGTTTCATCCTTGAAGGAATCAAACTTCAAACATTGTCTTTTTCTGCTAGACTGTCGATCTTTTATTCCTTCGTCGTTGTCTTTCTCTTTCAAGAAGGCTTATTGGTTTCCTCAAGTCTTTCCAAGGATGACTTTTATGGAGGAGAACTAGCCATGTTGCTTTATTTCTTGGGTTTTGACAACCTTTCGAAAATAAAGCTTTGGGGTGTTAGTGTGTTAAACCTTTTAAAGACAAAGCTTCGATCTTGTCCACTAATGCAATCAAGTGCCAAAACCCTAGGTTTTGAGCAGTTCAGTCGATCGAAGACTAACGTTCGAGGGGAAATTTTAGGCTCTTCTTGACTTTTTTTCAATGCTCACATTGATGTGTTGAGCGTTAGCGTTTTTCATTTTTCTTGAAATCTTCACGGATGTATTTGGTTTAAAGCCAAGTGATGTGAGAATTATACGCACACAAATTAAACCCTCTTTTGACAATTGTAGTATATGTATAAGTAGGGATCGTTCTAGGCCGGGGATTAGGAGGGATTGCTAATCTACTCTAAATTAATTTAAAAATATTAAACAAGACTCAAGGACACAAAAATAGGCTAAAAACTCTAATAACTCGAAACACACTTAGAATGACTCAAAATAATGAAAACGATCAAATTAGACGCTAGGAAATCAATTGGACGGAAATTGAATTAAAAGACTAAAAATAATAAAAACTAACTAAATAATATAATTTAATAATGGGGGAGTTTGGTTTTAACGAAACGTAAATTAAACTTAAATAAATTATAGAATTTACAAAAACATAAAATAAAAGTGAATGAATAAGCGACGGATTGGCTAGAGGGTTCTTCTCCACACATGACACATATGCAACCTAAATTGATTTTCAGTTGTTCTTTCAATAAATTGTGAATCTCAACACCCCAAATTAATTAGGTACGCTTAAATTAACCTTCAGATTTTCCTTATGTTATTGAATTGGATGAACAACATACAACAACTCAAATTATTCCCCAAAAGTGTTGACAAGACATTCGTAACTATGAACAGCATGATACGTTTGCCAGGAATTTACTTAACGCGATTGTGACTAGCAACCTTCACTACTCATGAATATAAGTTCATAACGATTAGGTGAAATTCACTTATATTCTAGCATCAAATTCATGCATGTAAATTAAGTATGCATTCTTAATCGACATACACAAATAAGTTATTAATCAAGCAGTTAAGCAAATTAAATCACAACTCAGAAATCACAACTGAAGGTAATCAATTCAAATTACAAATATATTCATGGATTTAAATCAACCTCTAGCCAAGGCGAATTTATTTCCTCATAGTCGCAATTAAACAAAGATAATCAAATTTAAACATTTAAAACAAAGATAGATTACACCTAGAAACGCTCCAACAATCCAAGCTTTGAATGGCAAGCATGGCTCCAAGGCTCTCCTTCCTTTCCTTCTTCTTTGCTTTTATGCGGCACAAGTGTGATTTGATGATTTTTGTGGTGAATTGTGGTGGTGGATGGATATAGGTGAGTTATGGTGAAGGGTGGATGTGTGTATGAATGATGAAGGCCAAGAGAATGATTAAGAATGTTGTGGCATAGGGTGGTATTTATAGGGAATGTGGAAGGGGTTGTAGGTGAAGGTAGTAGATGAAGGTGGTGGATGTTGTAGGTGAAGTGGTGGATGTTGTAGGTGAAGTAGGTGGATGTTGTAGGTGAAGTAGTAGGTGAAGGTGGTGGATGTTGTAGGTGAAGTGGGTGGATGTTGTAGGTGAAGTGGTGGATGTAGGTGAAGTAGGTGGATGTTGTAGGTGAAGTAGTAGGTGAAGGTTGTAGGTGAAAAGGAAAGGAAAGGAAAGTTCCTTGTTTCTTACTATTTTCTTATCTTCTAGAACTTCGGCTTCACTTATCCATCTTCATAGTAGATTTCAACCCAATTAATCTCCAAATTTGTCCATCCATCTAGCTTGGATCATAAGCAATCCATCTTGGGCCCAAAAACACTTCAAACTACTCCAAATTGGCTCATAATGCACCCTTAGCCCATAAAACCTACAAACACACGAATTTAACTTTAAACACTATAATAAATACTAAATAATTACCATAATGCAAGAAAACAAGCAAGCTAAGTTGCATAAATATGCTCCTATCACCAAGTCCAGCTTTGTTGTTGTCAACTCTGTAACTATACTCCTTCAACTTCTTTTGAATCTCCTTGAGGTCACATTTTTTGTCATTGACGGTGTTTGTCTTCTTCTTTCCAAGATTTGAAGAGGAGGTGATATTGTGTCCGGCCTTTGACATGAGTTTGTAGGCGTTTGGGTCCAAACCTTCTTTGGTCTTCTTGGTTGGAAGAGAGCTTGGTCCTACCCTCTTTGGCAGGGGTTTTATGAAACCTTGGTGTGGTTTTGAAACTTGAGCATCACATAGCTGTGTCAGGGGTAAAATGGCATTTGTCTTGAGCAGCTTTACATTGTCCTTGCCCAGCTGTGTGTCGACTTTACTTGTTCTAGTTTTGAATGGCGATTGCCCATTCTTTCTTCTTGACATTGGGATGTATCGAAAGATGGTTATGTTTGATCCTTTTTAGGGTGTCACACTCCATATCATCGTCTTTGCTTGAAGATGGCACGACTTTCCCTTCTTGCTTCTTGGGCATGGCTTGCCAGTCTTGCTTTTTTCGTGCATCCTTGCCTATGGATTTAATCTCCTTTGGAAGAGCTTCAGGCACCATTTCTTCATCCATGTAGAACTTGGCATCCATTAAGTGTGACTCAACTTCGGTGAATGGCTTGGTGTCGCCTTGTATCACCTTCACCCCTTCTCGGTAAAACATGAGGTATTGGTGAAAGGTGGACATCACTACTCCATTCTTGTGGATCCAAGGCCTTCCTAAGGGCAAGGTGTAGGAAGTTCTCGCATCAATCACATGGAATAACATGCTTGATTTGATTTCGCCAATGGTCATATCTACGCAGACTATGCCCATCACTATTTGTCCTCATTGGTTAAAACCTTGGATTAAAATATGGTTTCGGGATAGTTCATCTACCTTGATGTTGATCATAGTCATTGTTGATGTTGGCATGATGTTTATGGTTAAACCTCTACCCACAAACATGCGGTTGACTTTGTGCTCCTTCACGTGCCTAGAGATGAAAAAATGATAGTTGTTAGGCTTTAACCCTAGCAGCAAGTCTTCATCAGTGAAGGTGATTACGTCATGGGTGACACAGCATGTGGCGTATTCATGTAGCCAATGCTCCAGGCCTTTGTCCTTTCTTTGTTGCACTTCATGGTCACCAAGACTTGGCAAGACCACTATTATTGTTCTTCGCCTCTCTTTGGGCCATCATAGTGCCTTTTCGATGCTAAAGTATGATGCTAGGCGTTCTTCAAGCATATAAGCTTTCTATCTTTACTTTAACCATGTGACAAGCAGTGGTAGTGCATTGTTGGAAGAAATGCTTCAGGAAGTACTCGCCCAAGGAGAGTGGAATGCGCGGCTCTTGCTCCATAGGTTCCTTAGCGTACGTCTGCTTAGCAGTTCTTACGTTTCTCTTGGGCTTCCTGTTGGAAATATGCCCTGAAAGTCAATCTTTGGAAGAAACCTTTCAGGACATTGCATTGATGTATACAAATGACTCTTATACATCGGAAGGCAAAGATACTAACTAGGACTATCTCAATAAACGAAATATGTCCTAAATAGTGAATCCATGGACAATGGATCGATTGAAGAAGTAATCTAATGATGTTAGACTACAGAGACCTTCTTCACATAACCATCATGTCCAAAAGGTTCCTGGTCATAGGATTGTCGGAGGGATACTGACAATGCATAGATCAGTACATACTATGTCCGCTTCAAATGGAAGGATGGAAAGTCTCATCCCATTCGTGTTGAGACACTAGGACAAGTATGTAGGTGCTCATTGAGGGAATGAGTTCACTGAACACAATCGAACGAGAGTACCTGCATGGAGGTCTACTCACATGTCAAGCAAGTAACTCTAATAGTTGGAATAATGTAACTAATCCTTTGACCTGAGACATCATTGATGTCTAATGGTTAGGTCCTTGATCTTTGACCATGTCAAATGACATTCCATTTGGAGAGTCCACGGCATTCTTGGGATCAAGCTATCTAAACATGTAGGCATGTGAATGGTCAACAAGGGATCTCTAATCCTCGTTAGAGGAGGATACTCTAAGATATGATTCGGAAATCTTCGGCCGAAGTATTGAGCGTGGTTAAGGAAAGTGTTCCTATACGAGTCATGTGAATCATATAACAACGTATAATCACATTAGGGGTTTGACATATTAAATCCATACCCTAGTGATGTGATTAAGAGTATTGTATTGGAGAAGGATCGAATTGCATTGTAATTCCAACTGAATGGGTTCTCTGAATAACTTCTACATTAGCTTGGGTAGCCATGACATATGTTTAGATGTCACTCATGGCTTGTGAGTTCTTCTAGATGACTAAATGTAATCGTCAAAGAAGAACGTGAATTAAAAGCAAGTTTTAATTCAACAAGTGATTGGATTAAATCAATTGGATCGATGCCAATCATCTCACTGCCTTGCTAATTAGAACCTAAAAGATTGTTCACCAATACACTCTTGTAGTGAGTAATCAATGGATGATGGAAATAATTAATTGGATTAATTGGGTGTGGCGATTAATTTAGAAAGTCTAAAGAAATCATAAAAGCGATAAAAGATCGTTTTTGGACTTAAAGAAACGTTCGGGTTTAATTGGGCCTATTGGGCCTAAACCCATTGGGCTTTTATTTAAGCATTGGATGACTTAAAACAATAAAAGCCCAAAGCCCAAAATATCACACCAAGGCCGGCCACTTTGAGGAGGTGGGAGAAGTCAAATGTTGACTTGCTTCCTTTTGCCTATAAATACAACTTTATAGAGAAATATCTCCTAGGGTTTTTGTGTGTTCAAAACAATTTAGAGAAAAAGAAAATATCTCTCTAAGAACACCAACAAGGGCCGGCCACCTTTGGGGAATTTTAGCTAAACATTTAATCTCCCCTTAGGTCATTCCTTCATCCTTTTCTCACTACACTAGTGGGTGAGGATCTTTAGAGGTTTTCTCCTTGAAAACTCTAAGAGAACCTTGGAGCACTCATACATACAAAGTGGAGGAGGCAAGGAGGAAAGCTAGGCTCAAAGACTTTGAGGAGCAAAGGTCTTGGAGGTGGTCCATCCTTGGTCTTAAGAGTAGATCAAGAGGTACTAATCTACACCTCAACTTTGTTCTTCAATAAAATAATTTGTGATACATATTACATAAACCTATGCATCTTGAAGGGGATTTAAAATGGCTAGAGTAATAATTTTAATTGTTAACATGCTTCCGCTATTTTGTATATATATAATGATTTGTATATGCATGCTAGTCACATGAAATCCCTAATGAAACTCATAATTTCCTTCAAGTGGTATCAGAGCCAAAGGTTTATGTATTATGTGTCCTTTTGGATTTTATGCATATGGGTTTTAATTTTATGTTTTGAAATATATGTTCTTCATTTAAAATATGTTTATCTTTTGTTTTTCAAGTGTTGAAAAATGTTAGTCAATAAGTTGAGAAAGATATGCATGTAAAAAGGTGTTTTATATGCATGAATGAAGAATGAGTTTAAAACAAAATTTTGGGGTTTTAGGGTCTAAGGGGGCACGGCAAAGATTGCCATTTTGCATGTGTTTGTGTTTTTTATTTTGAATCACACACACACTCTTTGGTGCTATGGAAAAGTGTTCTTGTCACTTTTGTTTTTGGTTTTGTGAAGAAATCACCAAGAATATGAAAATCTTGAAATTATGTTCATGGTTTTGTTCTTGGTGTTTATGTTTTGTTTTGGGTGAAAATGATTTGATTTAAGTTTATAAAAATGTTTTAATGATTTGGGTGATATACTTATCATCTAAATCTTTCCTTAAAGTAATTTCAATCCTAGACTTCTCTAGGATATTTTCATCAAAATCTTTACAAAATATCCTTAAAGCAAATCAAGTGACAAGCAAAATTTAATTTTTCTTACATGCATTGAATTAAAGCATGGTGGGTGAGACTTTGCTTCTCCCCACCATGATGGCCGGCCACCCTATGACAAAACCCACATGGGTGGGTTTTGTGTTTTTGATAAAAAGTTGTTTTACTTTTAAGTATTTACACTTTGGCCCCTAACTTTTGCATATTTGCATTTAGGCCCCTACTATTTGGAAAGGTTAAAATATTTGATTTTAATTTTGTTTATAGTTTAAACTCATCATTTAATTATGCCCATATGCACTAAATCTAATTGTTTATGTTGCATTCCTATTTGATTATTTAATGTGATTAAGTAGTTAGAAAAAGGGTGACTATGGACTTAAGCCTTAAACGATAATTGAGCTATATGATAAGGCGAAAAATTCAAATTGTTTGAACCATGGGAATGTGTTTTAATTACTGTTTTAATTGGACCTTATAATGTTTGACATTAATCTAGCTCTCCCTCTTAGTATATGTAATTTGTAGGAATTTGTACAAATCGGTTTGTAATTCTTATTACTTCTTAATCTCTTTTAGTTAGTGGATTCCCTCTAGTACTAGACTAGAGTTTCTTTAACTATTGGTAAGGAGACATATTTAAAAGAGGGTTTTGACATGAGACAAAAGATTAAATGGGTCCAATGCCCTAATTAGCAATGATTGATTGTCTTTCATTTCTAATGGCTCAATGAAAATGTTTTAATTGGATTGATAAGCACGTAATTAAATTGACACAATATCCCCGAGATCTTATTCAACAATGTTGGCTCGTTGTTGCAATAACCAATTAAGTCCATGGTCATCCAAGAGCCTAAGATAACTATAAAGTCCAAATTCAAAGGATTGCAAAATCTTAGTAGTAGTAGTTACTTCCAATATTTAAAAAAAAAAAAAAAATTCGTTTTTGATATTGATTTGTTTTCTCAAAACAAATAGTGGGAGTATCATACGCTACTAAACTATAATGAACACAATTAGTAGTTATACGTATCTCCAATATTTTGAAAAATGTTTTGATATTAATTTGTTTTGTAAAAACGAATAGAGGAGATTACATATGCTACTAATTTCATTAAACTTTGGACTAGTAGTTATAATGGGACACAATTTATTTGAATATGTTTAAATAAATAAAATTGATGAGACCTTAAAATCCCTCAACCAACATGCAATATTAAGTTGAAAGCGTAAAGGTGCTTTTGAACACTTCTTCGTGGCCTTCCACCATGGTAGCCTCCAATCGTTTATGACTTGTGCACCGCCTTCACCCTATCATGGGGGAGTGCAAAGTACATGCTTATAAGTCGGGAGGAGTCTATTTAAAAAGCATTTTGATGTGGTGAAAAATAGGCAACGAGTGTAGCCAACATCGTATCATCGTGAGGTTATACTTGGACCCCTATCTAAACCGGCATGGTGGGAATGAACTTAACTAAGAAGAAATAATGCCAACATCGTATCATCGTGAGGCATTCTTCTCTAGAGGCCAAATTGATGGGTAATCACAAAACGTTGTTGTGAATGGGTAAATGTACCCTCTCATTATTATTTTGCTATCCAACATCGTATCATCGTGAGGTGCGCATAGTAATAGTAAGCCTCCCATAACCCGCTAGGAGCTTTCTTTGAAATCTCCCGGATTCCATCATGGGGGATATGGAATTTGCCAAAAATGGTGGGTGATGTCATTCGGTTTAAAGACCCGAATCGTATGACTTAATCAACAATCAAACTAATTTATTTATTGTTTATGTATATAGATATGGTTGGAAGCACACTCGCGAAAATACTCGACAAACATTGCCTCAAGGGGCACAATTTCCCATCCTGGTTTCGTAATGTCAAGATTCTCCTAACGTTGGAGAAGATTGTTTACGTCCTAGACAAGGCCCCACCTCACATACCTCTTGAGCCTGACGCCTCTGAGGATGAACGTGCTAAGTATGACAAGCACGTTGAGGACGACACGCAAGCCAAGTGCTATCTGTTGGCTTCCATGAATGAGGAGCTACAGAGACAGCATGAGGGCATGGACAGTGCATCCTCCATCATACTCCATCTTACGGAGTTATATGGTGAAGGGACGCGCAATCGTCGCTTCAGCACTGTCTGTGAACTTGTCAAGACCAAGATGGTCAAAGGGGCTCCAGTGCATCAACATGTACTGAAGATGATAGGATTCATAGAACAATTGGAGAGCCTTGGAACTCCACTTGACGGGGAATTGGCCCAGGACTTCATTTTGGCTTCTCTTTCTGATTCGTTCTCGCAGTTCGTAATGAACTACAACATGAATAAGATGGATAGTACTCTCTCTGAGTTGCTAAACATGTTAGTGACTGCTGAGAAGACTATGAAGAAAGAGAACGTTGTAGGGACTTCTGCAGTAGTCTACAACAAGCCATCCTCTTCCACTCCTAAGCTGCAAGGCAAAGGAAAAGGGAAAGAGAAGAAGTCTACCACTCCTAAACCGAAAGGTGGAGTGAAGAAAAAGAAGGCGATGGAGCCCAAGGGGACTTGCCACCACTGTGGAAAGGAGGGGCATTGGAGGAGGAATTGCAGGTTCTACCTTGCAACTCTAAAGAACAAGCCAAAAGGTATGGTTTAATGTTCTTATCTTCAATTCTAATTGTTAGATCTTCTAAATGTTTATATTTTGATATAACGTGCTAATCACTCGTATAATTGTATATAGGTGAAGGAGGCAAGTAGAAGAAGAACAAGCAAGGAAAGGTGGAGAAGGGTTCGGCCACCATTGTTTTTGCTTACTACTTAGGAAGTTTTAATTTAGGCATTTAAAGAAAGTCTTTGAAACTTTCTTATTTTTGTAAAGAACTTATAATATGGCTTCATGTGATGTAAGACCACTATAAATGCCTAAATGAAGGCATTTAATTAGTCTCTAAATGTATAGAGCTAATTCTTTTTGTATTAAAACATTTTTGAATGTTTACATCATCACATCAATGTAATGTGATATATGCCTTCTAAATATATATGATATTTCCTTTAAAGTAGTGTTATGAATTGAATATTGTCTTGTAGTATCCTTGTTGAGATACAAGACTTATATCACTTATTGTAATATGATAAACAAAACTTTAGACTTATCAATTATGGATAGACCTCATATGTTGGACATAAAAGGATACAATGAATCTTTAGATTTGGTTCCAAATGTCTACCTATGAATTCTATATGAATTGACAAAAGTCTAGAGATTCCTTTCTTAATGAAAAGGAAGATCACATTATAGTGATATAAGAAACAAGAAAAACGTTTCTTATATGGTTATCACTTAAACCACAAATAAATCAAGATCACTCTTGATTCAATTAATAGTTTTGAACAATTGATTGGGCATTCTTAAAGATGTTTTAAAATGTCAAGTATGATAGTGATTAAACCAAGAATGAAGTGTCTAAATCAATAAAATGTTTAAAGACTTTAGTCACTTAATAACAAGACATCATCTTAGTGAAGATTGAAATAAAATGAGCTTGAAAAGGGTTTTAAAGCTACTACACAATGTCCTCTACCCATATACTCCACGTTTATACAATTTTGAATGTATGAAGTAAATTCTCATTAAAGTCATGAGAAATAGTGGAAGGTGAGAAATTGGATATAAACTTGAATATGATTGTTTTATAGTTGTCAAAACAATGATAGTGCATGACTATTATTGAGAGTTTGAAATTTTAATTGTTAAAAACTCAAGCTCTACAAACGTTTAAAATTCTATGTTGTGTGACATTTAAAGAATAGTCTTTAAATGTTGGTTTCGTCAACCTAGCATAAAATGGTTGTATGTTGGGAGTTGTCCATTATTCTCTTTTATGAGAACTAGCTAAATAACGAAGCCTATGGACAAATTTTGATGAAACAAAAAGGAATAGTTTTAAAATGAGTCACAACATATAGTTTAACAACAAGACAATCCAAATTCATCACCTTATGTAACTATAACGCTCTATGTAGTTTTGATAAAGAATTATATCAACCACCTAGAAGGAATGGTTGAGTTTCTATATCCTTAGTAGAAGCCTTGCTTTCACTAAAGACTTAGATAATTCTCATATGACTACATTAAAGTCTTAGTATGACTGAAACTCGAATAATGGTGTAAGACACTATATATAATTTAAATGAATAGGACTTGATAGAACAAGTCACACATTTTAATAGAATTACTTGCAGAAGGAATTCTTTTATTAATGATTCGTTTAAATAAACTTGTGTTAGCTAGGGTTGTTGATAGTCTCAAAATTGTTGAGACATCATTAAACAAGCTAATGGATCTAAATGATTGTCAAAAGATCCAGAACAAGTTAGTGGGAGCAATAAACATTCAATCAAAGAAAATATAAGTATTTAGTTTTGATTGAATACTTAGTTACAACAAGGCCAGTGGGAGTGATGTCATAATTTGAATAACTAGATATGAATGAAGTCTATTTGATAGACTTGATAAAACATAAATGTTACTCAAAAAATGACAAATTTATGATACGCTCAATTTTGAAGTATTGACTTGAAAAATTGAATGTGTCATAAAATCACAAAAGGGACACATGTATGGACTTGTGAAATGATATCCAAAGGTGTAGAACCACATAGGGTTGTCACTCTAAGATATTACTGTATCCCAGGATCAGAACCATAGCAACTGAATGAGTATTATTGCCTTTAAGAAAGGAACATCAGAGTGGGACTCTGGAAGCGTGTATTCCCTTAGGTTATGGACCAAAGTGAAAAATAATCCATTTTTGTAAATGGAACTTCATAATAGATGAAGTACTAATCATATAAATGAATTGATAGTATTGTACTACAATGGTCTCAAAGATTGGAGCAAAGTTTGTATAAAGTATACAAACGAAATATATGACGATATATAGTTTTAGAAACTGCTTCAAAAAGGTGTTTTGAATAGGAAAGGGTTCTTATAGAACCAATGATTGAATCCAAACCATAAGGTCGTTAGTTGAACACTACGACGTAATGGGGCGATAGCTCAAGCCATGGAATCAAGGTCTCATCAAAGTATTCGAACACAAGAAAGAGACATCATCAAATGTTTTGGAGACATTTGATAAGTAAATCCCTTTTAGAGTTAAAAGGGGATTTTATACATAACCAAGTAAACCTACGAGCATAAGCTCACTCAACTAGCATGTATCAAATACACTAGTGATTGACTTTAGTGCAAGTGGGAGATTGTTGGAAATATGCCCTGAAAGTCAATCTTTGGAAGAAACCTTTCAGGACATTGCATTGATGTATACAAATGACTCTTATACATCGGAAGGCAAAGATACTAACTAGGACTATCTCAATAAACGAAATATGTCCTAAATAGTGAATCCATGGACAATGGATCGATTGAAGAAGTAATCTAATGATGTTAGACTACAGAGACCTTCTTCACATAACCATCATGTCCAAAAGGTTCCTGGTCATAGGATTGTCGGAGGGATACTGACAATGCATAGATCAGTACATACTATGTCCGCTTCAAATGGAAGGATGGAAAGTCTCATCCCATTCGTGTTGAGACACTAGGACAAGTATGTAGGTGCTCATTGAGGGAATGAGTTCACTGAACACAATCGAACGAGAGTACTTGCATGGAGGTCTACTCACATGTCAAGCAAGTAACTCTAATAGTTGGAATAATGTAACTAATCCTTTGACCTGAGACATCATTGATGTCTAATGGTTAGGTCCTTGATCTTTGACCATGTCAAATGACATTCCATTTGGAGAGTCCACGGCATTCTTGGGATCAAGCTATCTAAACATGTAGGCATGTGAATGGTCAACAAGGGATCTCTAATCCTCGTTAGAGGAGGATACTCTAAGATATGATTCGGAAATCTTCGGCCGAAGTATTGAGCGTGGTTAAGGAAAGTGTTCCTATACGACTCATGTGAATCATATAACAACGTATAATCACATTAGGGGTTTGACATATTAAATCCATACCCTAGTGATGTGATTAAGAGTATTGTATTGGAGAAGGATCGAATTGCATTGTAATTCCAACTGAATGGGTTCTCTGAATAACTTCTACATTAGCTTGTGAGTTCTTCTAGATGACTAAATGTAATCGTCAAAGAAGAACGTGAATTAAAAGCAAGTTTTAATTCAACAAGTGATTGGATTAAATCAATTGGATCGATGCCAATCATCTCACTGCCTTGCTAATTAGAACCTAAAAGATTGTTCACCAATACACTCTTGTAGTGAGTAATCAATGGATGATGGAAATAATTAATTGGATTAATTGGGTGTGGCGATTAATTTAGAAAGTCTAAAGAAATCATAAAAGCGATAAAAGATCGTTTTTGGACTTAAAGAAACGTTCGGGTTTAATTGGGCCTATTGGGCCTAAACCCATTGGGCTTTTATTTAAGCATTGGATGACTTAAAACAATAAAAGCCCAAAGCCCAAAATATCACACCAAGGCCGGCCACTTTGAGGAGGTGGGAGAAGTCAAATGTTGACTTGCTTCCTTTTGCCTATAAATACAACTTTATAGAGAAATATCTCCTAGGGTTTTTGTGTGTTCAAAACAATTTAGAGAAAAAGAAAATATCTCTCTAAGAACACCAACAAGGGCCGGCCACCTTTGGGGAATTTTAGCTAAACATTTAATCTCCCCTTAGGTCATTCCTTCATCCTTTTCTCACTACACTAGTGGGTGAGGATCTTTAGAGGTTTTCTCCTTGAAAACTCTAAGAGAACCTTGGAGCACTCATACATACAAAGTGGAGGAGGCAAGGAGGAAAGCTAGGCTCAAAGACTTTGAGGAGCAAAGGTCTTGGAGGTGGTCCATCCTTGGTCTTAAGAGTAGATCAAGAGGTACTAATCTACACCTCAACTTTGTTCTTCAATAAAATAATTTGTGATACATATTACATAAACCTATGCATCTTGAAGGGGATTTAAAATGGCTAGAGTAATAATTTTAATTGTTAACATGCTTCCGCTATTTTGTATATATATAATGATTTGTATATGCATGCTAGTCACATGAAATCCCTAATGAAACTCATAATTTCCTTCACTTCCTATTACAGAGGTAGCGGTGCTTTCTCGCTTATTGTAGGTCACTAGTGTCCACCCTTCTTCATCGTCGGTAAGTGCATTTTGGTCACTTGCCCCCATCAATGGTTCAGTAATGGTTGTGTAGAAGGTGTTGTGTGGCTTGAGTATGGATGAGAATGAGCATGCGTTACTTAGAGATGTGCAGGATCGAATGATCCAAACACAATGGCAGTAGTATGTGTTGCGGCTGTGTCTTCAATGCCGAGTTCAATTCTTCCTTGTTGTGCCAGCTTCATGATAAGCTCCTTGAAGACGAAGCACTTGCTAACAGGATGGCCCACGATACTTTGGTATTTGCAATACCTAGGATAGTTAACAAGATTCATCTCTTCGGGGCATTTGCGCTCAGAGTTCGATCACTTTTTTTCCAACAAGTCATCTAACATTGTTGCCACGTCAGAGTTCAAAAAAGGTTATGTCTTTTGCTCCAGCTCTCTGAAGTTGTTTTTGTACCTATCTTGGGTGTGAGAAGGTTCACCATTTTTACCTCATTTGCTTTGTTGTTAAAGGAGATCTTAACGGGTGTAGAGGAGGTCTTGATGGGGGTAGTGTTGACGGCAAAAGCTCCCTCTGTCCTAGCATTATTGTAAGTTTTGATGAAATGGGCAACGTGTTGTTTAGGATTGCTCTTTTCATCGAATTTCATGAACTTTGGCGACTGATAACTCATTGGCATTCTGAAGGCGTCAATCTTCTTGGTGTAAGGCTTTGAGTACAGCACGGAGTAATGCGAACTTCCTTGGTATTGCACCTTGATGGTGGTAGTGATCATCTCCTACAACTGTTGGATAGAGAGAGATCCCATGAGTGTTGTTGCTTGGTCCAGCCCTTCCTCCTCTTTCTCTACCAGAGGCTCTTCCTTTTCATCGGTTTCCTTATTTGGTGGATCAACCTTTGGGTCAGCTTTGTCGTCATGATGGCTTCTAGACAATTAACGAGCGTAGCAATTTTCAAATCTTTCTTGTTTATGATCCTTGTCAGCCTTGGAATTGCTTCGTTCATTTGAGCCAGTTGCTCCTCGATGGAAGTCGATCCAGTAGTCATAACTTGCATGGCTACAAGACACGAGCTACTTAAGTCGACATCAAAAGTTAAAGACTCGAGGTACCCCATCAGACTTTCCTCCCTTGGCACCCTTAGCGAGGCCAAGGTAATCATAGGCTCATACCTTGGGTGATTTTGCACATTCAGAAGAGTGATGTAGGGGTTGAAGGCACACCAGGGAGAGTTCTTGCCTTGCTTAAGGTTGTGACGCCTAAAGTTTCATCACTTGCGGCAAGGATGCCCTTTTTTTTCACGTTGGTAGCAGGAACAGTTTGATGCTTTCTTGGTGCCATTTGTTTTTGCGGATTTGAAGACAAAGATGAGAGGCAAAGATGTCCCACTGGGCATGCCAAATTTGTAAACACGAAAATTCTGTATCGAATGAAAAGAGAACACATGTAGAAAGTAGATTTGTATTGATTTGAATTTGTAGGTTACAATCTCTGTTTACAACTTTCCCTTGATTCAGTCTTCAAATTTGATGTAGATGGTTGGTCGTTGATCCAAAGGTCATGATGACTTGATCTTGGAAGAACGATTGAACGATTTCTTCAAGTTTTGAGCTTGAAACAATGTTTGTATGATCTTGACCTCAAAGCTACGGCAAAGAGTGATGTTGATGCAAGATTTCGTTGATTCAAGGGTCATGGCGACTTGAACTTGAAACAAACATTGTTACAAGTTTTGAGCTTGAAACAAAGTCTTTAATGAATCAGCGCGAATGCTTATTGATTCTTCAAGGGGAGTGCTTCGACTTTGGTCAAAAGAAAGCTTTGGTTTTGGTTGTAAGTTCTTTGAAAAGAGCTTTGGCAGCGTATTAGCCTTCAAAGGTTTGACAAAGGTTCTTCTGAATGCCAAAAATTTTGACCCTAATGCTTGTGGGAAGACCTTGTATTTATAGGCTTTGCAAGGCTTGCCTTTTGGTGGATTTGGCTTTGATTTATGTCCAAATTCATCCATGGGAGAATTTAGGGATGTATTTTATCTTAATTTCAGCCATCTTTACTCCTATGGCCAAATTATAGGGTCTTTTGTTGCCTATTTCCAATTTTAGGATCAATTTAGACCTTTTTGCAGAATTTAAGGGAAGGTTTTACACTTTGCTTGATTTGTGCCACATATCATTGATGAGTTGTTGTGATAAGTCACATGCCACGTGGAGCTTCGTGATGCATTATTTGGATGCAACCAAATTTACATGTTTATAATCCCTTAAAATTGGCAAGGGGTCCGAGTTGCTCCCAAAACCGGAAAGAAAGCTAAAGCATCTTCATAAAACAAGCAAGAATTGAAGATTGCTCACAAAATAGATAACAAGCCCTATAATTCGGCCAAGGTAAGAGAAAGGGCTAAAATTAAGACACAAAACATGCCTAAAATCTCCCATGGACTAATCAAGACACAAATCAAAGTCAAATATTTGAAGACTAATACGCTGTTAAATATCTCTTCGAAGAGCATACAATCAAAGCCGAAGCTTTCTTTTGATCAAAGTTGAAGCATTCCCTTGAAGAATCAATAAGCACTTGTGCCGATTCCTTCAAGACTTTGTTGCAAGCTTAAGACATGTAACAACGTTCGATTCAAGATCAAGTCGGCAGGACCCTTTAATCAACAGAATCCCACATGAACATCACCTTTGCTACAAGTCATACACAAACCTAGAGGTGAAGACTATCCACGCATTGTTTCAAGCTCAAAACTTAAAGCAATCGTTCAATCATTCATATGAGATCAAGTCATTGTGACCCTTGGTTCAACAACCTAAGCATCTACATCAAATTTGAAGGTTGAATCATAGGAAAATTGTAAACAGAGATTGTAACCCTAAAATTTCTTTAATACAAATCTACTTTGTACACATGCTCTCGTTTCATTTGTTACGAAATTTTCATGTTTACAGTGCCAAGCTTGGCAATTCCACGCAACTTCATACATCAACCACCTGAGCCATTGCACCCTACAGTTGTTTCATGGCGGTTTGATGCGTGGGGATTGGAAGTCGTAGGACCAATCACAACAAAGTCATCTGCAGAAGAAGCTTACATCCTAGCTACAACTGATTACTTCTCCAAGTGGGCTGAAGTAGTACCCCTAAGGGAAGTCAAGAAGGAAACTGTTATCCATTTCATCAAGGAACATATCATTCAACGATATGGTGTACCTTGCTACATCATCATTGACAACGGAAAACAATTCTCCAACCGACTCATGGACAAGTTTTGCAAGAAATACAAGTTCAAGCAGCACAAGTCTTCCATGTATCATGCTCCGACCAATGATCTCGCAGAAGCATTCAACAAAACACTATGCAACCTCCTGAAGAATAAGTGAAGCACTTTGGGCATATAAGACGACACATAGAACTCTCACCTATGCTATGCCTTATTCTCTCGTATAAGGCATGCAAGTTGTTTTGCCACTCAAAAGTCCAATCCCCTTACTAAGAATGTCTATACAAGAAGGGTTGACTAAAGAGGAAAATACAAAGCTACAACTTTAGGAGTTGGAAGCACTTGATCAAAGGAGGCTCGAAACTCAATAACCTTTGGATTGCTACCAAGCACGGCTATCTAAGGCATTCAACAAGAAGGTCCGCTCAAGGTCTTTCCAAACTAAAGATCTTATCTTGGCATTACAAACGCCTATCATCACAACTCATAAGACAAAAAGTAAGTTCCCATCAAAGCGGGATGGACCTTATGTAATTCAAGAGGTCTACACCATCGGCGCCTACTTAATCATGGAAGAAGATGGCTTAAAGATCAGCCCCATCAATGGAAAATCTTTTAAGCGTTACTCCCCCTAAACCAAAAAAATAATGCTTCTCGCCTACATGAGCCTAAGCTACACACGGCACAACGCTCCTTGCTTGCACGAGCTTAAAAGGCGACACTCAAAGCTCCTGTTAGCACGAGCTTAAAAGGTGACACTCAATGCTCTTAGTCCGCAAGATCATAAATTGGATACAGCAAAATCACCATCAAAACCATAAAAAAAATATCAATCACTCATTTGAACAACGTCATAACTTGATCCCTCCTCAACTGAGGGTAAATAGGCAATTTGAAACTTCAAAACTTCAAGTAAAGTCACATCACCAACAAAACAAAATGCAAACACTTTGAAGAATAAAGAGCAAATTTAAAATGTGAAAATTTTATTTCTTTAAAGGAAGAAGTCGGCTCCAAAGCCTTATTACAAAAAAAAATGGGCTTAAAGTACAAAGAACAGAAAACACCACTTAAAAGTCTTCAAAGTCTCCACATAGGTGGGAGAAAAGATGGGCAACCCCATAGCTATGCCTTTCTCTTGCTCTAAGCATGAAATCTCCTCTTGATGCTGAGAAACTGTAGCTTCTTGCTCCGAGAGAACACCCTGAAGTCATGATACTTTGACTTCCGACTGTTCTCGTTCTCATGCCAACGCTTCAAGAAGCACCTATATAGAAGCCAAAGAATTCCATGTGGCTGGATAACCTTCCGAAGTAGCTTACTGCGAAGATCGAACTTGGGCAATTGATAAGTCTATTGTCACAAGTTGCTAAGCTCTAATATGTGGATCCAACTTCTTTGAGGAAATAGTATGCAAAGAAGAATACTCAATTGAGGTAGCCATAAGCTTGGCAATCTTGACTCTCAAGAGTGAGGAATCAACGTTAAGGTAGTCAATCGCAGAAAAAAGCTTCGACAAGTCCTCCTTGAGCAATGCAAGGTCCTTTAATGGGAACTTTAAATCCTTTTCTCAATATGGCTTTTAATATTCATATGTGAAGGTTGATGCAATGGATAAGTTGCTTAGTGCCACTAAGGTTTAGCCCTCTAAGAGAGATCTTGGAGCTAGCTAGTAAAGGTGCGAGATACATGACAGGCTCTTGCATACCTACACCTACACACGACAAACTTGGGCAACTTGGCGAATTCGTAACAACCTCTGCACCAGATGGATCCCCAATCTCCTCATATGTAGGTAGGTTGGCCCCAAATAACATCTCAATAAAGGAATGAACGCCTATGTTCGCCAAGTTAAAAGAACAAGAAGGCCCAACCTAAAGAAAATAAAGAAATATGTTAGAAACAAAAACTAAACCAATATGGGCAAAAGAAGTCACAAGAAAGAAAGAAATACATAATCTTTCTCAAGTAACACACATCCATTAAATGAGGAGGCCTAAACACTTTCTTCTTCTTATGAAGAAAATTGACATCACTGTCATCATGAGCACCTTCAAGCATTCGCTTGTTCAGATCTTGTTAACACTACCAAAAAACAAGCTCATCTTAGTGTGAGTCAATTTTGTCACTCGCCTCTTCAGACAACAACTGGCATTAAGGAGCTAAAGCCACAGGTCCATCTTGCAAATGAGTTGCACTTGCACGATCAAAAGGTGCCAGGTGCTTAGGAACCACAAAACAACTCTCTCTCAGCACATTATGGTGTGAATGAGAAGAATTGGTGCCACTTGCCATCTCCAAGTCTTCATGGTGCACCTTTGACCACCAGCTTATATAGGCATGGGTCACTGGATTACTCTTGAACTCATCCTTAGTCGGTAGGGTAGTAGAAGTGTTTATGCATGCACGGGTACAAGACTTCTAATGCATATACACGGCTTGTAAGGATTCTGGCTCTGCATTTTCCTTCAACTTGCCTGGCACATGTTGGCTAAAACCAAATTGCCTACTGAAACGGTGAGGACTATATTGCTGAACAATAAATCAGTATTCTCATCACAAAGAAACATACCCCGAGTGAAGACCTATGAGATAAGACAAGTTTGAGAAACGAAGGTGCGAATCATCTATAAAGCCTCACCGCACCGAGCCAACTCTCTCTAGATGATCCATCCTCATACCGTCATAGCTTTTAAACAATGCTCGCACCTGCAAATCGTCAAGGCTCTTTGCAGAAAGCACACTAGAGTACTTTCTCATCAAAGGCCCTAGCTTAACTGAAGTTGGTGAAGAAGACCCCGACTTGTCTAAAGTCGATGAAGAAAAATGAGTGCCAAAATATTCACCTAACCAACCGTACATATAGTGGTAGGGAAGTATAACAGCACGATCTTCAGTGCTCGCTGAGTTCGAAACAATACTCAAGTCGTTGTAAATATTGGCTTCGGCTGGAACAACAAGGCAAAAAGATTCACTACAGCCATCTTGCTAGCCCCTTTGAAGACTCTTGGATGGATAAAGTTGACGTCGTCTTTGGGGAAAACAAACTTAGAAAGCCAATAAGCTAAGAGCAGCTAGGTAAGATTCTTCCATGTGCTCTGATGCTAGGCCAAGATCTTTAAATGCTTTCAACTTGGCAAGGGCATCGTGCCTAGGTGAACCAATCGCACTTGAAAGGTTTAAGTCTCCATTTGGTTTAGTGGTCTTATTGCAGCTACTTTTCTTTGAAGGCATCTTGTACTTTACGGCATCCAGATACCAAAATCGGATCCATGAAGAAATTTTCACGCCTGACTTAGCTTAAGCCTCCTGGGAAAGCTTGTGATACACCTAAAACAAATAGCAATAACTCGCAGGAAATCCTCGGCTATTGCAATGAGAAAAGTCCTTCATGGCACGATCAACTTCGTCATAAAACTTACCCTAGATCGGCAAGCCTCCTATCTTGTGGATATCCCAAAGTGAAATCGACATTTCCCCTTGTGACGTGTGAAGTATGTTAGTCGCTAAACACCAATGCTCAAAGAGCTCATGAAGGACTGAAGGATGACCATCATAACTAAACAAAGATGCATACACGGCTTAATAAATGCCCAAGTTGGTAAGCACATCTTTAGATCGACTCAAGACATCTTTAAGCCACTCCCAATAAAACTCCGCAAAGACAACCTTTCTAGTAGTAGACAAGATGCCATTCCAAGTTACAACTCCGCTACGGATGCGATCACCAAGAAGCTCAAATGAAGTCCGTGAATTGTCACGAGCATGGTGTGAAGGATTGGTGCGCTAAAATTAGTTAACGCGCAAATTAAACCCTCTTTTTATCAATTGTAGTATACGTATAAGTAGGGTATCGTTCTAAACCGGGGATTAGGAGGGCTTGCTAAAACCTCTAAACTGACTCAAAAATATAAAAACAAAGTTAAAAATGTAAACAAAAGACTTTAAAACAAGAAAGTAAAAGGGGGATTGGGTTTGGTGAAGTTGAACAATTAAACTTGTAAAACAAAACAGATTTTAAAACGAATTTGGTTTGAATGAATGGATGGAAGGCTAGCTAAGGGGTTCTTCTCCACACATGTCTTGCTTGCATACAAAAATGATTTCTAATTGTATTTCAATAACTTATGAATTCTCAACGCCCCAAATTAACCATGAATTGCATAGATTAATTCTCAGATTTTCCTTAAGTTAATGGATTGGATGATTGCATACGACAACCCAAAGCATTCCCCACAAGTTCCCTCAATGAATTGCATAAAAGAGATACAAGCAAGAATCATTAAGTTCTATGAAAACCATAAGCATTGACGAGGCACTTGTTACTATGAATTGCATGAAACTTATGCCAAGAATTTACTTAACATGATTGTGATCAACAACCTTTACTACTTGTGAATATAAGTTCATAACGATTAGGTGAAATTCCCTTATATCCTAGCATTCAATTTATGCATGAAGATTAAGCGTGCACTCTCAACAACCATACATAAATAAGTTATAGTTCAAGAAGATAAGTAAATTGAAATCACAACTTATGAAACACAATTAAAAGTAATCAAATCATATAGCAAGCAATAACATGGTTTCGAACCCCCCCCCCCTCTAGCTAAGGGGGGTTTAGTTCCTCATAAGCATAAAACAAAGATAAACAAATTTAGACATTGAGAACAAAAGAAAGAAAACACCTAAACGTTCCAACGATCCATGTTGGATAGCAAGCACGTCCAAGCACTTTCCTCTTCTTCTTTGCGGCAACACAAGGTTGGAGTGATGTTTGAAGGGTTGGTTATATGGAGGAATGGATGGGAAGAAGTTTAGATATGTAGGGAAGGCAAGGCAAGGCTTGGAGAATGATGAAGAATGTTGTGGCATAGGGTGGTATTTATAGGAAATGTGGAAGAGGTTGTAGGTGAAGGTAGTAGGTGAAGGTGGTGGATGTTGTAGGTGAAGTGGTGGATGTTGTAGGTGAAGTAGGTGGATGTTGTAGGTGAAGTAGTAGGTGAAGGTTGTAGGTGAAAAGGAAAGGAAAGGAAAGTTCCTTGTTTCTTACTCTTTTCTTATCTTCTAGAACTTGGGCTTCACTTATCCATCTTCATAGTAGATTTCAACCCAATTAATCTCCAAATTCGTCCATCCATCTAGCTTGGATCATAAGCAATCCATCTTGGGCCCAAAAACAGTTCAAACTACTCCAAATTGGCTCATAATGCACCCTTAGCCCATAAAACCTAAAAACACACGAATTTAACTTTAAACACTATAATAAATACTAAATAATTACCAAAATGCAAGAAAACAAGCAAGCTAAGTCGCATAAATATGCTCCTATCAAATTCCCCCACACTTAGCTTTTGCTAGTCCCCGAGCAAAACAAAACAAACAAAACACAATTTAGACCTTCCAACAATTGCCTCAAGGATTTCCAAAGAAACATGACATGTTAAAAATCGTTATTCCCACAAATTTTAGTCATCCTTACACTCAAGCACATACTTAATCATAGTCACCACTTATTAGTTCACAATTAACCAATTAAAACTATGTTTTGAATGTAGTAACATGCCTTAGAGAATTTGCTCAATTCCTTACAAGATATGCACTCAATTTTCACTTAGAATTTCTAACTACACACCCTATACTAGTTATATGTGAGAAGATTAATGTAGATATGAAAACGAAGGCTCACATATATGTATAACAAGGAAAGCAATTTTCTGGAGTTATTAAGCATGTTTAGATATGATCTCATGAATGGAATGTTACTACTTAGATGCGAGAACCATTGACACCATATGCTCATACCAATTTCAAACTCCCCAAATTGAAACACATAACACTCAAGATTGAAGTCAAGGGTTGTAACGGGGCTTGGGGTATTGGTTAACAAATGAAGGATAGGGAAAACAAACGTTCTCAAAGCGATAGTAAGCAAAGTAGTGAAATTGAGACTTAGAATTCACTTTAGAATGCAGAAATCTACGTTTAACATAAAAAGGGAAGATTTAAACAATACTCAGGGCCGAATTCATTGTTTTGGACCCTTTCTTCAACAAACAACACTTTAGAACTCTTTTTCAAACATTTTTCAACTCTTTTTCACTTTTTCTTTTTTTTTTCACAACTTTTCTCTTTTCTTTTTCTTTTCTACCCGTGCCTTTGCACACAAACTCACATGAAAAATATTTCCCCCACACTTGTATTCTGCCATTCATTAATCAAAAGGAATTCAATTGTAGTCATGCTTTACTATGCTTTAAAAACAAGGGTATGGATGGTCCTAATCTAGGCTAGGTGAGCATAGTGTAGGTTAACAAAGAAAATAGGCTAACAAGGCTCAACGGGGTTAACTTAAAGACATAATGAAATAGGATACACGGCTGTTTGGCTTAGGTGGTGGTCACTACACAACTTCATCTTGAATATGTGTTATGCAAATCAATAACATGCTTTGAATGAAATGGGCATGAGTTCTAGCATTTGGAACTAAATGATGAAACGCCTTCTAAGTAATAACCAAGCAAAGACTAATGAGATCATGCAACGACTTAGAAAACAATAATGCACAGATTATAACTCTCCAAATAGACGATTAGGCTCAAGTCTCACAAGGTTGTAGCGTTAGCTTGAGTTCCTTCCTTCAAGCATGTTACAAAAAACTGATTTTTCCTTTATGATTGCATGTGAATTCATAACCATAACCAAGCATAAACAAAGAGTAAATCAAACTTTTATCCATGTTTATAACTTTCTTTAACCGTCATGCAATTACAAACCGAATCCTCATCATTGTGTTGGAAGGTACCCTAAGACACAAACAAACACATAAAAACAACTCTTTTTGGGTTTTTTAAAACAATTTTTTAAATTTTTATGGGATTTTCGGATTTTTGACTCAAAACACACTAAAACACACCAAAACAGCTTAAAAAGGCTCAAAAACAGTGAAAAACAACATTAGAAATTATGAGTGAGAAAACCCTACGAATTTGCATCAAAACACTTTGGTTACCCCCCCACACTTAAATCAAACATTGTCCTCAATGTTTCAAGCATAGACTAACACAAATAATCAACAAACAAACAAAACAGCAACCAAGCAATTTAACATGGCATAAATGAAAACAACAACAAAGAGAAGGGTTTAGGAACGCAAATCTGGACTTTGGAGTGCCCTCTAGGTCTTCCTTTGTTGTATGCATGGGTTACCTCCCAAGTAGCGTTTGCTTTAACGTCTTGCAGCCAGACGATGCTTCCATTCAAACTTCCCTAGTTCCCACGGCATGGAATTGATCCTTGAATGGAAGGTGATACTTGAAGTGAACCGGCATTGGTTTGAATTCTAGTGTAGGTGCCTGATTCATCAAAATCAGCAAGTTAGTATAAAATGTAATGGAATTTGGAGAAGATGACTTACTTGTTTTGTCCGACAAGAACTCAATGACAAACACCACTCCTTTGAAAGTTTCAGGGATATTGGACTTGGCCAGATTGCATGTGATGGTTATGACTTGTCCAATGTCATCAAATTCAACTTCTTTGGGTTTTGTGGTTTCAAATATGTCCTCTTTGATGCCTTCTACATCTTCTCCAGCCACTACCTTTTCTTGAATCATTCTTCTTGGTGTACAAAGTCCTTTGAAGAATTCAACACCATCTAAAACTTGCTGTGTTGCACCAAGAATTGGAATAGCATTTTGCACCTTTGGGAAGGCTTCCACAATGTCCTTTTCACTCTCTTCTTGCTTGGGAATCAAAAACCTGCAAGGAAAAGGGACATTGGGTGGAATAGGGTTAGAATTAACGAAAATTAGACCCAACTTACCTGTGTTGGACAGTGGTGGAGCATTGGGAGGCTGCGGCAAGGTTAGTGGAGCAAAGGTAGGTTGCGGCAAGGATGGTTCTTCCCTTGTCGTGGCCTTCTCATCCTCTTCTTCTTCGAACAGCAGCTGTTTATCCATGTTTTGGCTTGGTTTGGACGTTTTTGGGACAGCTTCATCCTCCATGTCACCTTCCAAAGTGATGGCTTCATCGATTACAAAATCTCCCATCGAATTGACATTAGTTGAGTTGGAGAGTTCACTTTGCTCTTGAATTTGTGCCATGAACTCCAAAATCTGCCCAACATGCTTATCCAATTCGCTTGTCTTCTTGGCTTGATTTGACATCTCTTTGTTTCGATTTTTTACTTCCTGGTTTAAAGAGTTGAGCAATGTATTAAACATATCATTATCCAAAGACGTACCTGAATTGAATTGGGCAAATTGTTGTGGTGGATGTGATGGTTCATATGGATAGTGATAGAACTCCTCTTCTTGCTGCCAATATCCACCTTGTTGGAATTGTTGAGATTCTCCCCACATGTAATCTGAATAATCTCTCCAATCTGAATTGTAAGTGTTGGAAAACATGTTGTCCCATGATTGGCTATGGCCTTCATAACCCCAAGCATCTTCATTCGTAGCGAATTGAGAACATTGATGAGTTGCATATCCTTGCCCATAAGACACACCACATGTAGGTGAATTTTGCATTGTGGTCCTTTCATCATATTGTGACAATTGAGAAGTAAGTTTTGCCAATTGAGCTTGAATGGTAACCAAATCCATCTCTTACTTCTCCAGCACCTGAAATCAAAGAAAAAGAACTAAATCAAATATCAAAAGTAAAAATAAAAAACACAAACACAAACAAAGTCAACAACTAAAACTAAAACAAACTTAAACAAAAAGAAAAGAACCAAGGGAGTAGCAAAGTTGCTAATCCCCGGCAACGGCGCCAAAATTTGATGCGCTAAAATTAGTTAACGCGCAAATTAAACCCTCTTTTTATCAATTGTAGTATACGTATAAGTAGGGTATCGTTCTAAACCGGGGATTAGGAGGGCTTGCTAAAACCTCTAAACTAACTCAAAAATATAAAAACAAAGTTAAAAATGTAAACAAAAGACTTTAAAACAAGAAAGTAAAAGGGGGATTGGGTTTGGTGAAGTTGAACAATTAAACTTGTAAAACAAAACAGATTTTAAAACGAATTTGGTTTGAATGAATGGATGGAAGGCTAGCTAAGGGGTTCTTCTCCACACATGTCTTGCTTGCATACAAAAATGATTTCTAATTGTATTTCAATAACTTATGAATTCTCAACGCCCCAAATTAACCATGAATTGCATAGATTAATTCTCAGATTTTTCTTAAGTTAATGGATTGGATGATTGCATACGACAACCCAAAGCATTCCCCACAAGTTCCCTCAATGAATTGCATAAAAGAGATACAAGCAAGAATCATTAAGTTCTATGAAAACCATAAGCATTGACGAGGCACTTGTTACTATGAATTGCATGAAACTTATGCCAAGAATTTACTTAACATGATTGTGATCAACAACCTTTACTACTTGTGAATATAAGTTCATAACGATTAGGTGAAATTCCCTTATATCCTAGCATTCAATTTATGCATGAAGATTAAGCGTGCACTCTCAACAACCATACATAAATAAGTTATAGTTCAAGAAGATAAGTAAATTGAAATCACAACTTATGAAACACAATTAAAAGTAATCAAATCATATAGCAAGCAATAACATGGTTTCGAATCCCCCCCCTAGCTAAGGGGGGTTTAGTTCCTCATAAGCATAAAACAAAGATAACCAAATTTAGACATTGAAAACAAAAGAAAGAAAACACCTAAACGTTCCAACGATCCATGTTGGATAGCAAGCACGTCCAAGCACTTTCCTCTTCTTCTTTGCGGCAACACAAGGTTGGAGTGATGTTTGAAGGGTTGGTTATATGGAGGAATGGATGGGAAGAAGTTTAGATATGTAGGGAAACGCAAGGCAAGGCTTGGAGAATGATGAAGAATGTTGTGGCATAGGGTGGTATTTATAGGAAATGTGGAAGAGGTTGTAGGTGAAGGTAGTAGGTGAAGGTGGTGGATGTTGTAGGTGAAGTGGTGGATGTTGTAGGTGAAGTAGGTGGATGTTGTAGGTGAAGTAGTAGGTGAAGGTTGTAGGTGAAAAGGAAAGGAAAGGAAAGTTCCTTGTTTCTTACTCTTTTCTTATCTTCTAGAACTTGGGCTTCACTTATCCATCTTCATAGTAGATTTCAACCCAATTAATCTCCAAATTCGTCCATCCATCTAGCTTGGATCATAAGCAATCCATCTTGGGCCCAAAAACACTTCAAACTACTCCAAATTGGCTCATAATGCACCCTTAGCCCATAAAACCTAAAAACACACGAATTTAACTTTAAACACTATAATAAATACTAAATAATTACCAAAATGCAAGAAAACAAGCAAGCTAAGACGCATAAATATGCTCCTATCAAGGATTCAAGATAAGAATCCTCGACGTACATGCTTTCTTCTTCACATTTGGTTAGCCAAAATCTATCACCTCCCAAGATATTTTAGAAGACCACGACTTGATATGCATTGAGTTATCTTTTGCAAGAATAACAAGGGCCTTAGGACCCGTCAAAGTTTCAACGTCATTCCCCTATCTTGCGAGTCACTTGCCTTCGCAAAAATAGTGATGGCAGTGCTGATAAGCACTTGAAAAATACCATGGCTGTCACATCTCGGCCCTGGGCGGATCACTTCCCGGGCCCGCTCCACCGCCGTAGCATGACATTGTCCGTTTTGGGCCCCAGCCACACCCTCACGGTTTTGTTTCTGGGAACTCACGAACAACTTCCCAGTGGGTCACCCATCATGGGAATGCTCTAGCCCCCTTCTCGCTTAACTTCGGAATTCCTACAGAACCCGAAGCTAGTGAGCTCCCAAAAGGCCTCGTGCTAGGTAGGGATGGGAATATACATTTAAGGATCACTCCCCTGGGCGATGTGGCATGTCACAATGGCTGTAACAGAAAAAAGAAAAGAAAAGACAACATAAGGATAAGATAGGACGACAAGAAGAAGAAAAAAAAGAAGAAAAAAACATTGCTTCACAAAAGCAAAAGACTACAATACAAACCTTTTGAGTAGCGGCAAGGACGGTAGCTACAAGACGGTCCTTCAAAGCACGCTATAGTAGTAAAGAAAACCAAAATGCTATGCAATCGCACTACGCAACCCCACAACAATTACGCAAGCAGTTTCCTACACTGCACAACCGAGGGAAACTGGGACCAAAAGGCACTACACAGCATAACCTTGTTGCAGTCTTTTGCACAACACGACATGGTAAAAAGTGACGCACTGCAAAAAGCTCCAAGCAACAACAAGGCAAGGTAGCAAGCATTAATTGCACACGGCACAGCAGTAAACACAGTGATAGTGCACGGCAGGAATTGTGTGACAAAAAACACACACCCAGTTGTCCTATAAATAAGGGTCAATTACTTCCGAATTCTATAGGGAGAATACATAACAAATAGAAAAATGAAAATAAAAAAAAGGAAGTACATTCCAACCAAAATAATGAATCAAATTCCAAGCTAAAAAAGGCAACATGATTTCGGCAACAAGGAAGGAAACATGCTGTTTTTCCTGCAACAAAAAAAAATCAACAGAAGAAAAGAAAAGCAAACAAAGAAATGAGGAAATGCCTTCAAAATTACCAAAACATCAATGGAAATTGCTCTCTTTATCGAAATTCAAAGAGGGATTCCCGCCAAAGCAAGGACAAGTCTTCAAGTTTCCCAAACCAAAAGGGAAAATACCCTATTTGCCATGGAAAAGAAAAAAGGAAAGGAAAAAAAATACAAATCCTACTTACCCAAGGACAAGCATTAAATCTTTCCAAAACCTTGAAGGAAAATCTTATTTCTTTCAAGATCAATCCTTTACATAGACCTGACAGTTTCTTATACGACACGAAAATAATGGGTTTCGGGTCAACGCGATAACTAATCGGGTCATTGACACACCCCGACCCAAAAATGGGGCGTGCTGGCCGTCACGTGAGTATGACGTAGCCAAGTGCACAGTGCGGAAGCTGAATCAATAACGAAGGACAAACTAATTTAAGCCAATCCACTAGCAACCTAGATAAGAAAGTGTGCTAGAGTGATAATATAGTACTTATACATAACCAGAGCGTACTAAGTCAAAGTGCAGTCAAGCATGAATAAATAAGTTCGAATAACACCAACGGGTGTCCTGCATAATAAGGAGTCTGTCATAACTGCCAAATGATCCTCGTTAGCCACCACAGGTACTCTAGCTATCTAGAACCTGGAGGGGTGAAAAACAAAATTGAGTGGGTCAGCAAAACAAATCTTTTCAAAATCGTTCTTTTCTCAAAAGTATAGCCTCTCACCGTAAAACCTGTATAGTTTCCCAGAAAATAATACGTACATATATATCACAACCTTTCTCACCATAAAACATTATCAATGTATCTCATAATATGCCATGCAATGCGTTTCAATGCCATGCAATGCATTTCAATAACCATATCGCTACTAGATATCAATTCAGCCCTCGGCTATACATATAGCTCATAACATCTCAATCTCATCATATATATACACTGCACATACATCAATATCCTCATGAGGTCATCATCACATCACTGTATCAATATAAAATACTCTAGTGCTACAATCATGTGAAGACTGTGCGAATGAACGCGGGTCACCTACATGTCGAACCCACTCAAAGGTGGTCTATACGACAAAACTGTGCACCTAACTTGGATCCAAGGTGAGCATGCGATGCAGGAGGTGAACGACACGTGAAAGACTGTGCCCTAACTCTAGGCGTGAGCACTAACAATATGTGCAGGTTTATGATCTAACATATCACATCATATCTCATCATATATCATCCATTATTTCTCAACAATGCATGTACCTACCTGGTACTTACCTGGCGTCCTCGGCACCAACATATGCATGAAATGTATATATGAATACTCATGCATCAATATTAAGTTATATGCATGGTGATAAAAACGTACTTTTCATTTAAAAGCTGATTTTGGGAAAATCATTATATATATATAGGTTATACGAAAAAATAGCTGCCCACTCACTGATAGGTCACCGGGTCGTAGCCCCCACGTCTAGCCTGGCTACGCTCGTCCTCGGAATATGTCTCACCTATATGAGAAATTACTAAAAATACGTTATTTAAGCACATATACGCAACTACGGAAATAACTTATCATACATAGCTCAATTTTGGCTTACAAATATACCAACGCGACCTACTCGACGTCACAGACATCGGCATAATTTTAAAATAATTTTTCTTGGGCCCACGCGCCCCCATGCGCCTGCCAAGGCATGGTGCTATGCGCCCCCACACGCGGTACGTGCCTGGCACGTCTCGTCTTCAACCACACGACGCCGACGCCGGCCACCGGTTGCCGGAAACCTGCAACACACTATTTCTCCCTCGTTTTTGTACCATTTTGTCCCATTTTTCTTCCTACGTGCTCAACATTAAGCGTAGAACAAGTCTATACCTTCAAAAACCTCGAAAAAGGCCTTAAATCTCGTCGGGGAAAATCTCCAAAATCGGCCACCTTCGTTCTCCTTGATCCCGACGTCAAAACACTTCCAACGAACGTCTCTGAGCCTCTAGAGGTCCTAACAAAACTCCCTGTTTGCTTAGATTGTCGTAAAAATCAACCAACAAAAAGTTCATAAATAGTGCCAAAATCGGTGCTTGTGATTTCGATGTGAAAACGAGCTAGTTCTTACCTAAAAATGGCACCACTGTGTTCGTATGGTCTCCAGGAGTCGAATGGTGGTATTGGTTCATTCGATCTGTGAAGGTTTGATGGGTTTAGTGGCTCATCCATACGTGAATGGCAAGAGAGAGAGAATGTCGAGAGTGAAGAGAGAGAAAGGGTTTGACTGAGAGAGTGCTAGGTAGAGAGAGACTGACGGGGAGAGGTGAGGGTGGATGTGTGTGGACCAAAACCATCCAAAATGTAAGGACAAAAAAAATATCTCATTGGCTCCAAAAATTGAGGCCACAATTAATTGGTCCTCACACAAAACACATGCATACGTACATGGCCTCGAAGGGTAATTCCGTCAATTCATCACTTAATTAATATATATATCGGGATGAGTTGTCACAATCTACCCACCTTATAAAAATTTCGTCCCGAAATTTCATACAACACATACATACTAATATCCATAAAACAACCTCGGATACATCTCTCTCATCCTATCCTCGGTCTCCCAGGTAGCTTCTTCTGCTGAATGATTCCTCTACAAAACTTTCACCAAATGTACTGTCTTGTTTCTGAGCACCTTATCTTTCCAATCAAGTATCGTCACCGGCTTCTCATCATAAGTCAAATCTGGGTTAATCTCCAAAGGTTGCAGAGGAATCACATGCGACGGATCTGAAACATAATGTCGAAGCATCGAAACATGAAACACATTATGTACTCTGGACAACTCTGACGGCAACTCAAGCCTGTAAGCTACTTCACTGACTTGCTCAGTGATCCGATAAGGTCCAATGTAAGGACAAAAAAAATATCTCATTGGCTCCAAAAATTGAGGGCCACAATTAATTGGTCCTCACAGAAAACACATGCATACGTACATGACCCCGAAGGGGAAATTCCGTCAATTCATCACTTAATTAATATATATATATCGGGACGGGTTGTCACAGTCATTATCGGATGACCCATTAATAACGGGTTCTTAAGTGGTATACATGCAGGTAACACGTGGATAACCCATTTCGACCTGTTAAGAAAAATAAATTATATGTTTAAAGTTTAATTACTAAAAAAATTATTATAAAATACAATAGCCATATTGTATATATTGGTATATTCTATATGAAATATATATATTTTTGTATTATTATTCTATATAAGTAAAAACAAATTTAGTTTTATTCATTTATTTATTTTTACCATGAGAGTTTCTTATTATTATCATTAATAGGATAAATTTTAATTAACATGTTGTTGTCCAAAATTAAAATCAACTAGTATAGTATTAGTATAGACAATAAGACATCCCTACAAGTATGAAAAAATGTGAAAGAATATATAAACATTCATGATTCATCATTTCTCCATGAATAGACAATTGTTACACTTCTATTATCGTTTATATTTTTAAAACCCTCCAAACCGTCATGAATAGTGTTTTTTATTTGAGTGTAAAATTAATAATAATTACTGTAGAAGTATAAGAAATGTAAAAAAAATTATACAATCACTCGTAGTGACAAGCTTTACAACTTTCGTGAACGGGTCAACTTCGAAATCCGACATGCCAAAGTTCCAATACCGTTTCCTATGGTGATTGATGAAAAGTGAAGAGTTTGATTGTAAGAAAATGTGCAAGGTTCCAAACCTTCAAACATAACTCCCTTAATTTTGCAAATCTTTTGAACATTTGATATTTTGTAATGTTCTAATGTTTTTTATTTTATTTTTTATTATGCTCTTATTTTGAGTATGTAAATATGTAATACTTGAAAGACAAACGCGTTTTATGTTTTGAATGTGATAATATGGCATGTATACTTATTTAGTATTATGTTTTTCATTTGATTATTTATTGGTTTAAAATATATTTTCCTTAATGGGTAACGGGTTAGGTCATATTACCTGTTAATATTATCGGGTCGATTTTAGGTGGGGTCATTTTACCCATTTATTTTAACAGGTGTTACACGACGCAACCTGTTAAGATATTGGATATGACACAAAAACGACATAAACACGGGAAACACAACACGAAAGCCATGTCTACCTCTGCGACCCTTGAATTAAATTTTCATTTCATTCAAGACCAAGCCTCAATGGCCACTGAAGAAATGTTTCGTCCAATAAATATGCCTCAATAGCCCTTGATGAAGTTCACCATTTCAATTCAAGAAATATGACTTAACGGCCCTTGAAGAAATGTTTCATTCAAGAAATACGCCTCTATGGCCCTTCAAGAAGCAAACTAATTTAAGATCAAGTCTCGACGATCCTTGAGTTAGAACATGCACATTGCAGGACTTCAAAACATGTTTCCTACATGTGACAAGCACATGCCTACAACTCACCTTGAAGTGGGGGCATTTGTAGACATGCAAATTTCGTTGCATGCAAATGATGCATCACAAAGCTCCACGTGGCATATGACTCATCACAAATGAACAAGTCATCAATGACACGTGGCACAAATCAAACAAAGGAAGTACAAAACCTTCCCAAAATTTGGCAAAAGGGAGAAAATATCCCTTAAAATCAGCAAGGGGCCCAAATTGCTCGCAAAACCAGAAGGAAAACTAAAGCATCTTCATAAAACAAGCATGAATTGAAGATTGCTCCCAAAATAAGCAAGAAAGCCCTATAATTTGGCCAAGCAAGGGAAAATGGCTAAAATTAAGACACATGATATGCCTAAATTCTCCCATGGACGAATCAAGACACAAATCAAGGCCAAATCCATCCAAGGCATGGTCTTAGAAGTCTATAAATACAAGGTCCCAGAACAAGCTTATGATCGACAATTTCTACATTCAAGGACAACAATTTCTACATTCACGAGAAACAATTTCTACATTAAAGGGAGTCGATAATTTCTACATTGAAGGGGGTCGACAATTTCTACATTGAAGGGCCAAAATTCTCACACAAGGAGAACATCTGCCAAATCTTTGAAGACTAATACGCTGCCAGAGCTCTCTTTGAAGACGCACAACCAAAGCTGAAACTTTTTTTCGACCAAACTGAAGCATTCACTTGAAAAATCAATAAGCACTTGTGTTAATTCCTTCAAGACTTTGTTGCAAGCTCAAAACCTATAACGACGTTCAATATAAGATCAAGTCGCCATGACCCTTAAATAAAAAAAATCCCACATCAACATCACCTTTGTTGCAGGTCATACATAAATCTGAGGTGAAGACTATCCACGCATTGTTTCAAGCTCAAAAGTTGAAGCAACTGTTCAATCGTTCTTCCGAGATCAATGATAGAAGCATATTTATGCGACTTGGTTAACTTGTTTCCTTACATTTAGGTTGTTAGTTCTTAGTTATTTAAGTGTTTTAAGCTAATTTCGTCTATTTGTAGGTCCAAATGACAAAGTATGCAAGAAAGTGCAATTTGGAGCATTTTGGAGCATTTTTGGGCATTGGATGGTTAGGTTATGCTTGGAGCCAAGTGGATGGACGAAATTAAAGATCAAGGGATCCTCTCCTTGCCTATTTTTTTTCCTAAATCACATTCCCATTCACAACAACAATTCAAAGCCACGCCCCTTTATTCTTCTCTTCCCCTTTTCTAACCAAAATCACATCACCCCCCTTCCCTCTAATTTTGACTTAACCTAATCCTTTACCTAACCCTTTCTCCCTTACCTAATTACTTCACTTATCTCTTCTATTCTCCTATAAATCTACCACACCCTTCATTCACATAAGAACACATTCACATCTACAACACATTCCATACACAACACAACAATCTGCCGCAAGGCTCTCTACCTCTCTCTTCTCTTTTCCTTCATCCACTCAATCCATCTCTCTTCATATCCATCCCCTACCACCCTTCCATATTCTCTCACCCTCTCTAAACATATTCCGCCACACCCAAACCAAACACAAAAAGTCCCTGATCGGATCATTTTTATATATATTTTTATATCAAATTCACTCGTCTTTTCTTAGTTAGTTCGTTATATTTTGAGCTATTTACGTTGTTTTTGTGTTTTATAGAATTTATCTAGCTAAGAAAATAAAAATAGAATAAGTGAAGTGTTAAGTAATAAATTCGTCTAAACTATCTTGCTGTTGAATAGAACTTATCATTTTGAAAATAATATATTTATATATATATATATATATTTATATATACATTTATATATTTTTATGTTGTATATTTTTATATTTTTACGTTGTGGGTGTGTGTGAATTTAGGCTGGCAAGCACAAGGGCCTCGGTGGGAGCATGAAAGAAAGCAGCCTCTTGCTTTCGGTGAGCAGTGAGTCAAAAGCAGAAGAATGATGGAGGGCATTATTACAAGAGGTGGCCTCGGGGCCAAGAAGGAGGAAAAGAATTTTAAAAAAAAGAAAAGAGGCGCTGCCCTTCGGTTTTAGAGGAGAGTCTGTGCAGCGCAAGCTGCTTGCGGCAAGGGCTGCCCATTCCAGCAAAAACATGTGGCAGTAGAGAAAGCTGCCAGGCAGCGGATAAGAAGAGGTAGGAGGTCCTCGGGAGATAAAGGCAGAAAACTGCCTCTGGGCTGCCATTCAGAGAAGGAGAGCTGCCCACGGGGCAATCAGGAAAAGAAGCAAGCAGCGGCAGGGAGCCTGAGTCGGTGCCAAGCACAGAAGCACAGCTCACAGGAAGGCTGCTAATCACAGCGTGCCAAGGCAGCAAGCACAGAAACCCTTGATCCCCAATTTGGTTTAATCCTCCAACTTATGTTTTATTTCTTGTTTTAATTTATAAATAATGTGTAATTAATTTGTGTTGGCTAGAGGTTAATTCAAAGCCATGGATATATTTGTAATTTGAATTGGTAACTTCAGTTGTGATTTCTGAGTTGTGAATTTAATTTGCTTAACTGCTTGATTAATAACTTATTTGTGTTTGTCGATTAAGAATGCATACTTAATTTACATGCATGAATTTGATGCTAGAATATAAGTTAATTTCACCTAATCGTTATGAACTTATATTCATGAGTAGTGAAGGTTGCTAGTCACAATCGCGTTAAGTGAATTCTTGGCATAAGTTTCATGCAATTCATAGTAATAAGTGCCTCGTCAATGCTTATGGTTTTCATAGAACTTAATGATTCTCGCTTGTATCTCTATTATGCAATTCATGTAGGGAACTTGTGGGGAATGTTTTGGGTTGTCGTATGCAATCATCCAATCTAATGACTTTAGGAAAATCTGAAAGTTAACTAGTGCAATTCACGGTTAATTTGGGGCGTTGAGAATTCATAATTTATTGAAAGAACAACTGAAAATCAATTTAGGTTGCATATGTGTCATGTGTGGAGAAGAAACTCTCTAGCCAATCCGTCGTCCATCCTTTCACTTTTATTTTATGTTTTTGTCAATTTTGTAATTTATTTAAGTTTAATTTACGTTTCATCCAAACCAAACCCCCCCCCCCCATTATTATATTATATTATTTAGTTAGTTTTCATTATTTTTAATCTTTTAATTCGATTTCCGTCCATTTCAATTTCTAGTGTTTAATTTAGATTGTTTTTATTATTTTGAGTCATTTTAAGTGTGTTTCGAGTATTAGAGTTTTTAGCCTAATTTTATGTTTTTGAGTCTTGTTTAATATTTTTAAATTATTTTAGAGTAGATTAGCAATCCCTCCTAATCCCCGGCCTAGAACGATACCCTACTTACATCTTTACTACAACTGTCAAAAAGAGGGTTAAATTTGTGCGGTTTAAAATCCCGTCAGTCCCTTGTGCTGCAATTTTAACAAAGGAAGGAGGAGAGGATTACCTTGGAGCCGTGCCTAGCCATTCAAGACGTTGGATTGTTGGAGCGTTTCTAGGTGTAATCTTTGTTTTCAATGTTTAAATCTGATTATCTTTGTTTAATTGTAAGTATGAGGAACTAAATTCGTTTTGGCTAGAGGTTAATTCAAAGCCATGAACATATTTGTAATATGAATTGATTACCTTCAGTTGTGATTTCATGAGTTGTGAATTCAATTTACTTAACTGCTTGATTGATAACTTATTCTTGTATGTCGATTAAGGATGCATACTTAGTTTTCATGCATGAATTTGATGCTAGAATATAAGGGAATTTCACCTAATCGTTATGAACTTATATTCATGAGTAGTGGAGGTTGCTAGTCACAATCGCGTTAAGTGAATTCTTGGCAGGAGTATCATGATGTTCATAGTTACGAATGCTTCGTCAATGCTTATAGTTTTCACAAAGCTTAATGATCTTTGATTGTATCTCTATTGTGCTGTTCATGTAGGGGACTTTTGAAGAATGTTTTGAATTGTTGTATGTGCTTTCCCGTCCAATTCAATAACTTAAAGATAACTTAAAGGTTAAAAAAAGTGTTGTTCACGGTTAATCTGGGGTGTTGAGATTCATGATTTATTGAAAGAACAACTGAAAATTGGTTTGTATGCAAGTGAGTCATGTGTGGAGAAAAACCCTCTAGCTATCCATCTATCCATCAATCTATCTTAGTTTTATGTTTTTGTTTACTTTCTGCAAGTTCTTACTTTTAAGTTTTTAAATTCGTCCAAAACCAATCCCCCCTTTACATTAAGTGTCTTTTAGTATCAATCTGTCCATTTTGGTGTCTTTTCATTGTTTTCAGTCTTTGTAATCCTAAATTCGTCCAAATCAATCTCTATTGTCTAGTTTGAGTCAATTTGGTTGTTTTGAGTCATTCTAGTGTGTTTTGAGATATTAGAGTTTAGTTAAGTGTCTTTTGCCTAGTTTTGTGTTTTTGAGTCTTATTTAGTGTTTTAAAGTCAGTTTCAGTAGATTAGCAATCCCTCCTAATCCCCAGCCTAGAACGATCCCTACTTGCATCTATGCTACAATTGTCAAAAAGAGGGTTTAATTTGTGTGTTGTTTTACATCGCATCAATCAAGTCATTGCGACCCTTGGATTAACAACCTACATATCTCCATCAAATTTGAAGACTGAAATAGAGGAAAAATTGTAAACAAATATTGTAACCAACAAATTAATTAATTCAAATCTACTTTGTACACGTGTTCTTGTTTCATTCGTTACAGAATTTTCGTGTTTACAATTTACACTCGTCATAAGCTATGACTCACTACAATCTAATCGAAGATGCCATTTAGACTATGATCTAATGGCTTTGAAATTAGTACCAGGTTGTATAACCTACAATTTAATAACTATATACGTGCTTGTCTGAATAATCAACAACACTCATCAACTAAGGTCAAATATGTTAGTTTAGCGGTAGTATTCAATTTAAAGCTCAGTTTACTGAAGTGTTTCTAGTTAACTAAGATCCAATTCAGCGCACATTTTAACTCTAACAATCTTAGTTGCATGGACTTATCTATTTGCAAATAATGACAAACATAAATCACAAGCAAAGAGTATGATAAGTAAACTAGAAAAGCGAAAAATTTCACAAAGAGTTTTTGGTCGGAAAAACCTACCTCTGGGTTAAAAACTGGACTCTCCACTGGGTCCAATCCATTAGTTAAATCAAGATTCTTGCAAAGTAATCACACAAGTGAAATTTCTAGATCCAAATCTATGGAGCAGCTTGTACCTTTGTGCAACCTTGCCTTTCACGAGGTGGATTCCTTTGGTCTTCACGAAGTGGCAGGTCCTCCTGAGCTCTTCATAATGCGGCACCAAAATCAAATCAACTTATACAAATGATGTTATGATGAAGTTGATGCAAATCTGGATTTAATGTCTAGTCAATTTTACTAGTCAAACACTTGAAAGATGAAATTGACATGAATCCAAAAAGAGGTTAGCTCAAAGATTTGAAACTAGTCAAACACTTGAAAGATGAAATTAACATAAATCAAAATCACAAAAAAAGCTATCGTAATATGCAATGATGTGGGTATTTAATGCATGAGTGTGATTTTCTGGCTAGGATTTTCAAGTAAGAACAAAGAGGTAGCTCCAAGCTGAAAACAACTCTCATCTGAAAAATATAGATCTCCTAGCCAAAGAACAATGAGACCCTAGATAAGGCGTTCATAGTGAGCTTGATGTTCATACAAGAATGGGGACCAAAGAGGCCACGTGTCATGTGCAAAATCAATATAGAAATATCTAGGGTTGAAAAACCATTTTCAAGAAAAATCTATCAGAGAGCCCATGTGGGTTGTCTTAAAGTGTGTGCCCAGCCCGTGTGAAAGCAGTGAGAAGTTTTGACAAAACAAAACTACTAGACAGAAAGTACTAGAAATAATGGCATGAAATGCATATGAATGAAAAAACCTTTGGTGAGAGATGTTAAGCTCTTGAAATGATATTTCCAACATCATGATCCTAAAAGTAGCATTTTAACCCTAAAACTAACTAGAGTGTGTGTGGTACAATTTACAACATTTGACAAGGGAAGCCAGATAATAAATCTAGACTTCACAGGCTCAAATTAAACAATCACATAAATCAGCAAATACATTTATAATCAACACACATTTCTAATGTTTACTTGATTTCACTCGAAGCTCTTTCCTGAGAGTTTCAAATTGATCCTTTTGCCAAAGACATTGTAAATATGTCAGTTAATTGATCTTCTGTTTTGCAGTATATCAGATCAATGGTTCCATCTTGGATTGCATCTCGAATATATTGATACCTTCTGTTGATGTGTTTAGTTTTTTGGTGAAAAACTGGATTCTTAGATATGGCAATGGCTGATGCGTTATCACATAACAAAGGTGTAAGTTCAACTTGTTCTCTTACAAAGTCAAGTAGGACAAATATCAGCCAAATTGCTTGCCAGATGTATGTCTCATGTCATCCTCACTCCCTGCTCAGTCACTTTCACAAGCCTATCAACATAGCTGCTTTGTCTTTCACATACTCAATTCCAAACTCCAAAGTTCCTTGGAACATACCTAAATACTCTTGTGGCAATTCCAGGTGTTTTCTTGCTGGAAAAATTTGTTCATCATCTCCATTTTGAACTCTGGCATCATAGTCTCTAAGCTGCTAGTGTAGGTAATGTCATCTACATACAGAGACACAATGAGAATCCTTGCATCACTGAACTTAATGTACAATGTAACCTCACTTGGACTCTTTTGAAACCTAGATTTACTAAAATAAATGTCAATTCATCATACCAAGCTCTAGGAACTTGTTTTAGGCCATATAATGCCTTCTTCAACCTATAAACTTTATCTTCTTATCCCTTGACAGCAAATCCTAGTCGCTGATCAACATATGCTTCTTCATGCAGAGTTTCATTTAGAAAAGCAAATTTGACATCCAATTGGAATAATTTCCATTCACTTTGAGCTGCCATGGCTATCAATTTTCTAATGGTGTCCAATCTTTCTACACGTGCAAAAGTCTCATTAAAATTAATTCCTGGCTTCTAGGAATAGCCTTTAGCTACTAACCTTGCCTTACTACTTTGTACTGAGCCATCTAGATTCAACTTAGTTTTATAAACCCATTTCAGACCAACGACTAGCTTATCAAAATGTCCATTAACTAAATCCCAGGTAGAATTATTCTTAATCATCTCTATTTCAGCAGACTCAGGTTCAATTATGCACAAGGTACATCTTTCATATACCTGATTTAGACTTAAATCTTTGAGGTGTATGATAAAATTCCTGTAAACTTGTTCAAGTGACTTGGGGAGACTGACTTGTTGAAACAATATTCACTTGATCATTTTGATCTTGTGAAGACTTTGTAACCCCATCAGTATCCTCTTCATTCGCACCAGTACTCCCTTCATCACCATACACTTCTTGAATCTCATAATTACCAGAGACATTCACTTCCTTCACAGCCTTTGAATTCTAGTCCTAACTTGCTTCTTCATTGAATATAACATCTCAGGAGGCAATCATCTTTTCAGTTTCCAGATTATAGAGCCTATAGCTCTTCTCACAAGTTTTATATCTAAGAAAGATACACTCAGAACTAGTTACATCCAATTGCTGCCTTAATTGACTTGGAACTTGAGCATAGCATAGAGGTCCAAACACTTTTAGGTGCTTGAGTCCAGGGTTCCCCCCATTGTAGACTTCAAATGGAGCCTTTATGTCCAATGCATTAGTTGGACTTCGGTTGAGAATGTAGACTGTAGTATTGACTGCATTTGCCCAAAATTCTAGTGTACTACCCTCCTCAAACAACATACATTTAGCCATATCCTTAGTGGTTCTGTTCTGTCTCTCTTCCACTCCATTTTGTTGGGTGAATAGGCAATAGCGAGTTGCCTTTCCAAGCCAAAGCTTTCACAAAATCTAGTAAACTCAAGAGAGGTATATTAACTTTCTCTATCACTTCTTAATCTCTTCAGTTGGTATCCATTTTGCAGTTCAACAGTGGCCTTAAACTTCTTCAACACACCGAATGTTTCTAACTTGTTTCTCAGAAAGTAAACCCATCTCATCCTTGTGCAATCATCTATAAAGGTTCCTAGCTTTAATAGATGTTTGCATAGGGCCACATATGTCTGTGTGGACTAGCTCCAATGGTAATGAAGCCCTTCAACTTGTTTTACATGGAAATGCTTCCCTACAATGTTTCCCAAGTGCACAACCCTTACAGACATTTTTTGTAACCTTCAACTCTGGCATACCAATAAGCATTTCTTGTTCTTGTTGTGCCTTCAAGGCATTAATGTTTAAGTGCCCCATTCTCTTATGCTATATCTCAATTGATTGACATAGACTTACTTTCATTAACATTTGTATTCATAGTTGAAGTTTCAAGGGAAAACTTCTATTACCCTTCATAAGAACCCTTACCCTACAATAATTTGGAGCATGTGTGGTCATCATAGATACACAGTTAACAACTTTTCTTTTAGTCTAGGAACCAACATAACTTCTCTGACATATCTCTTGCCTTGCTTAGTCTCAACCAACAAATGTCCCTTGCCAGTTATATCTACAACCTGCCATATGCCCATTTTAACTTTAGCAGTGATACTCTTGTCAATCTCAACCAGCAAGTCATCTCTTCTTGTCGTATGGTTAATGCAGACACTATCTACATACCATATATCTTCACATGTCTTCACTACAAAGTGCAGTGATACTCTTAGTCTCAACCAACAAAGTCCAGTGACACTATCTACAAGTTGTCCTATGCCCATTTTAACTAGAGCAGTGATACTCTTAGTCTCAACCAAAAAAGTGCCCCATTCTCTTACGGTATATCTCAACTGATTGACATAGAGTTACTTTCATTGCCATTTGTATTCCTAGTTGAAGTTTCAAGGGAAAACTTCTATTACCCTTCATAAGAATCCTTATAACAATTTGGAGCATGTGTGGTCATCATAGATACACACTTAACAAATTTTCTTTCAGTCGAGGAACCAACGTAACTTCTCTGACATATGCCCATATTAACTTTAGCAGTGATACTCTTGTCAATGTTAACCAGCAAGTCATCTCGTCTTGTCGTATGGATAATGCAGACACTATCTACATACCATGTATCTTTGCATGTCTTCACAATAGAATTATTACATGCATAGAACATTGTAGGAGTCTCATCAATTTGATTTTCAAAGTTAACATGCTGAGTAGCTTTCTTGCCATGATGATCCTTGGAAATATGACCTAGTTTATTACAATTATGGCATCTAGGTTTATCCTTAAACCAACATTCCTCAAAGTGTAACTTATCACAATGTTTGCAAGGGTTCTTTTTGCATCAAAGGTACCAACAACTTTACCAAATTGATTTGCAAGTCTATTATCCCACTTCTTGCCTTTTGTCTTCCAATTCTTCTGAGGCTTGAGATTTTGGTTTCCATTGTAACTGTTTTGCTTAGAAGCAATACTCATACTAGTAAAAGCTTTCTCACTTTGATTATCAGAATGCCTATCATATCCCTTTAGGATAGCTACCACATCTTGAGCAACAAGAGTGTTTAGATCCTTAATATTCCCTCTCACAGTTGCAATACTATCATAAGACTTAGGTAGACTTATACAACTCTTTGATTACTCAAATCTTCACCATAACTCTTCATTTGACTGATTAAATCAAATAATCTAACTAGATATGCAGAGAAAGATTCTTTTTTACCCAATCTATTATATTCAAAATTGCATTTGCTATTTCTTATGGCAATTCTTGGAAAAATCTGATCGGAATTTGCCCCCGAATAATGCCAAGCACCTCTGCACCTTGGACAATGTTTTCCCTCAGTAGCTTGCTCTCCATCGCCGAGAGTTCTGCCGGATTTTAAAACCGCACAAATTTAACCCTCTTTTTGACAATTGTAGTATAGGTGTAAGTAGGGTATCGTTCTAGGCTGGGGATTAGGAGGGATTGCTAATCTACTCAAAACTAATTTAAAAATATTAAACAAGACTCAAAAATACAAAACTAGGCTAAAAACTCGAAACACACTTAGAATGATTCAAAATAATAAAAACACTCAAATTAACTCAATCTAGACACTAGGAAATTAATTGGACGGAAATTGAATTAAAAGACTAAAAATAATGAAAATTAACTAAATAATATAATTTAATAATGGGGGGGGGGGGTTTGGTTTTGACGAAACGTAAATTACACTTACATAAATTACAGAATTGACAAAAACATAAAATAAAAGTGAATGGATGGGCGATGGATTGGCTAGAGGATTCTTCTCCACACATGACACATATGCAATCTAAATTGACCTTCAGTTGTTCTTTCAATAAATTGTAAATCTCAACACCCCAAATTAATTAGGTACGCTTAAATTAACCTTCAGATTTTCCTTATGTTATTGAATTGGATGAACAACATACAACAACTCAAATTATTCCCCAAAAGTTCCCTACGTGAAAAGCACAATAGAGATACGATTAAAGATCATTATGTTCTATGAAAATCATAAGTGTTGACAAAGCATTCGTAACTATGAACAGCATGATACGTTTGCCAGGAATTTACTTAACGCGATTGTGACTAGCAACCTTCACTACTCATGAATATAAGTTCATAACGATTAGGTGAAATTCACTTATATTCTAGCATCAAATTCATGCATGTAAATTAAGTATGTATTCTTAATCGACAAACACAAATAAGTTATTAATCAAGCAGTTAAGCAAATTAAATCACAACTCAGAATTCACAACTGAAGATATCAATTCAAATTACAAATATAATCATGGCTTTGAATTAACCTCTAGCCAATATAAAATTAGTTACACATTATTTATAAATTAAAAGAAATTAAATCTGAGTTTGGAAAGGATAAACCGAATCGGGGATTTTCAAGGATCTGTCTGTGCACTGTGCTCCATGTCTGTGCTTGGTGAGCCCCCTCAGAGCCGCAGGTTTGAAGGGCAGCCTTCTCTGGTTTCTGTGCTGCTTAATTCTTCCCGCGACTTTGGCTGCTGATTGGCGCTGTGCTTGCCGAGTTGGCCCTCTGCACCGTCCGAGGCTTCTGATTCCTCGCTGAATTTCACGCTGCTCAGCGCCTCACCTCTTTCCCGAGGTGCGCCTCTCTCCAGTCTCGCAGCTCCTTGCTGCCACTTCTTGGTTCCTGGCTGCCAAATGCAGCTCTCGCTGCCTACCACTTGGCACGCCCTCTGCACTTCAACGCTGCAAGGCAGCTTATTATTGGCCCTTTCTTTTTCCCAATTCCTTCCTTGGCTGCCCAGCTGCCCCGAGGCAACTTCTCAAAAATGGGCGCTCACCTCCTGCCTTTCTTTTTTTTGGTTTTTCTTTTTCTCTGATTCTGCCCAATGGGGCGCCTCTGTGCTCTTCGTTCTTCTTATCAAGAATTGATCCGTGTGTGGCCTTTCATCATTATGTCTTTCGGTGGAGGACTCCCCCCACATGCTGCCTTCCATCATTTTGTTTCCACCGAATCCTTTAATCATTCACACACAACAAATTATATTTAAATATATAAATATATATATATATATATATATTATTTTCCAAAGGATAAGTATAATTCAACAGACAGTTTAGATGAAATTATTACTTAACACTTCATTTATTCTATTTTTATTTTCTTAACTTGATAAATTCTTATAAAACACAAAATCAACGTAAATAGCTCAAAATAAAACGAACTAACTAAGAAAAGACGAGTGAATTTGATGTAAAAATGTATATAAATATGATCCGATCAAATACCCCCACACTTAGCTTTTGCTAGTCCTCGAGCAAAACAAAGAAAACAAGAACAAGAAATAACATGAAAAACATTAGCTTCCCCCTATGTGACCTTCATAGAATTTCATTCGAGAACACAAATCAGCAAGAACCATAGCTAGCACCAAACAAGCTAATTCAAGCTCATCCTCCTTATTCAAATATTAGTAGTAATCTTTAAATCATCCTTGAAGTGTAGTGTGTGAGATAGCCATGCTAATGTAATTTCAAGTTTTTATTTTTAAAAACACCATATGCAAACCAGCAACCTTCTCACGGGATATGCACTCAATCACACATGTGTTTAGTTTTAATGTGTTTTGCTCAAAGAAACAAATGTGAAAGATCTACCATAAGCTTGCATAAAGATCACATCTCCACAGTCATAATTGCAAAACTTAAATCAAGAGGACTTTTATTGGATGTAATGAGGCTTAGGGATAGGGCTATTGAAACGAAAGAATAGGAAAACACAAGTTCCAAGCTACATTGCAAGCAATTCTTTTGTTGAGATTTATAAGAACTCAAGCTCTCCAACGATTCTTCTAACACCTCCAACCACACCCTTAAACTGAAACTTTAAAAACTTTTTATTTTCTTTGTATACAATCTTTCTTTTTCTTTTTCTTTTCTTCTTTTTCTCTTTTTTTTTTATATTTTTTTTAAACAAACATGAAATACCCCCACACTTATTCTTTTGCCAAACCTTCCAAGTACTTCACAAACATTTCTCAAAAGACAGTCTCAAATTGCTCGCTTGGAAAGGGTAAGGAAACATGCTTGAGGTATAAGGGTAGACATATCTGGTGATAAGAAATAAAAAGGCTCAACAAATACGGCTCAAATAGGCAATCTAATGATATCATTTTTTTTTTCTTTGGGAAATATGGTTATTTGGGCCATGGTGGTGAACCTAATGCCTCTATCATTTTCAAGTTCATGCAATCAATGACAAATATTTCGAAAGATCGTTACGCAAGTTCTAGAGATGCATCTCACATAAGTTCATCGCACATGAAAGAATAGGAGTGTATGAAAAATGCACACACTTTCAATAGGCTCCAAAACTCACATAGGATGTATATGGTCACTAAATTCACATATGAAGCTTTAAGTCATGTTTTAGTTTCACATTAACAAGGCTATGTGCATTTGGTTTTTCAAGAATGATCAAACATGTACAATACTAACAAGAGAAATAGGAAATTCACATAACACATGTTAACTAAGTTCTTGTTAATCATGGTTCAAATTTCATTCAGTTATATCATTGGGTCGGGAAACTAATAAAAATCTAAATTAAAACAAATATGGAAAACAAGACAATATTTTTGGATTTTTAAATTTTTCGAAAAATTAAATAAAACAAAACTAATTAAGAAAACAAAAAGCAATAACATGGAAACAAATGAACCAGTTCAAAGTCGAAGGTACCAAATTTTTTTAATTTGGTCATTTTTTATACTTGATACCCCCACACTTAAACTAGACATTGTCCCCAATGTCAGAAAACAATAATATGCAAATAAAAATATAAAAATAAAAATAAAATAAAAAAATTACTAAATGAAAAGAGACAAAATAAAGCAAAAGGGCTGAAAACTTCCCTAATTTGCAGAAAACTCAATCGATGACCCCTAAGCTTAAATTCTGCAATCAACTTTAAGGGTGGAAATAACCGAAAGTTCCTGCAAAGAAAAAGAAATAAATCAGTTGAGCACGCAAGAAAATATACAAAATGCAAATGAAAAAATAAAAAATGAAAATAAAAGACAACGAATTGAACTAATAGGTGATCATTGGTCATGATTGTTGATTTTCCACAGCTTTCATCTTGAACTGGATGGGCCTTCTTTCTTGCAAGTGCTCCTCAGCTTAGTTGAGGATGAATCAGCACGTTGTCTCCACATGCTTCAAGTAGTCCAGTCTCCACGCAGGTGTGGCATCTTCTTGAACTCTTGGATTATCTCACCCTCCGCCTTCATCAGGATGCACCTCAGACTCCTCCTGCTTCGTCTGTGAGGTACTTTTGCTTTTGAAGAAGCACCTCAACACAGGTTTATTTTTGAAGTGGGCTGGGAGGGGTCTGAGATGAGTACTCGAGAGCAAGACTAGGTAAGCAATCAGGATCTCACTTTCTCCACGTTCCTCAGATGAAGGTGAGGAGAAAACATGATATGAGATACTTTTGCTTTTAACCTTTTTGATATGAAATACTTTTGCTCTGGATGATTTGTTTTCTGGGGTGATCCAAGGGATGAAGAACACTGAGTAACTCGAAAGCTTTCTTTGGGAAGACATTATCGGAGATGAAGAGAGGTTGAGAGGTTGAGAGGGTGTGAAGGTGTGCCTTTGATGTGGAAGGCGAAGGTCGAGACTTATAGAAATTTTTCTTCCTCAACCGGAACTATTCCCGCACTATTTGTTGGCAGCCGGTGGATGAATGAACAGTGCCAGTTACGCGCTTTCTGACAAAGCGTCCGTAATTTCCGCAAGGCTGACGGTGCAAGTGACGAGTGACGACAAACCAGAAAAGCTGATCTTTTGAAAACCGAGGTTCAAATCCGGGTTCGGCTCGTGGTTTTCGCAAAGCTCCAAGCTGCATGTGAGAGCGACGACAAAACTGGAAAAGCTGAAGCCACGTGATTGCTGAGTCAAGCCCAGCTTTTGAGAAAGGAAACGGCTCTTTTGAGAAAGGAGCGTCGGCCTTCGATTAAGGAGCGTCCAGCTTTTGAGAAAGGTGTCCGGCACTTCGATCTGCGAGGAGCGGGCGCCTCTTTGATTTGCTTCTTTTTATAGAGGCTCTAATTCTGCTCTACTTCACACTTGAACTCCCTCTTGTAAACACTCCCTCCTTGCACTTCTGTACTCTTACTCCTTCCGCTCTCTTCTTGCACTTCTGCAATTTTAATCTTTCCGATCTCTTTTCTTCCTCAACACCCTCTAAAAATGTCTTGCCCTTCCGACCGTCGCTTAAACTTGAATGTCGGGGAAGACGATGACTCGTCTGCTCCGAACAACATTTGGAATCCGTCTTTTATATCCCCCAATGGTCCTCTTACAGTCGGGGACACAATGATGAGGAACGATATAACCGCTACGGTGGTTGCTAGGAATCTGCTTACTCCTAGAGACAATAGGATGCTATCCATGCGGTCAGACGAGTTAGCTGTTCAGGACTCCCTTGCTCTTAGCGTCCAGAGTGCAGGCTCAGTTTCAAACATGGGCCAACGCCTGCTTGCCCGAACTCGTCAAGTGGAGTCGCTGATGGCGGAGGTGGCAAGTCTTCAGCAAGAGGTCAGAGGACTCAGGCACGAGAACAAGGAGTTGCACATGCTTGCAACTAGTTACTCGACCAGCATGAAGAGGAAGCCGGACCAGCTGCAGGAGTCGGACGGTCGGATCCAGAGTGATCATGAAAGGTTCATGGCGTTACTCCCGAGGTTTATGTTGCCTTCGTCCTCTGGAGTAGCACCAAGCGTTCCGGCTCCGGAGATTCCAACTCTGGCTCTTCGTCTTCCCAGAGCTCCGTCGACTTCTCAGGCACCACCTGACCAATGAACACTATTAGTTTTTCGTATTATTGTAAATTTATTTATGCTTTTAATGTTTATTTAAATATATATATATATATATATATATATATATATATATATATTACTAATATTATTATTATTACTATTAATATTTTTTTTAAGGTTTATTTTAAGCAAATTAAAATATGTAAATTAATGCAAAAAGACTTTGTTTACCCGCACTTAAAATAAACATTGCCCTTAATTTATTTAAACACAAACTAAACAAAAATCAACCAAATAAAACAACTAACTAAACAAATCAAAAATTGCAAAGTAAAGGAAAAGAAGGGTGTAAGAATGCAAATCTGGTTGCTTAGGTTGCCTCCCAAGAAGCGCTTGCTTTAACATCTTTAGCCGGACGATTCTTTCCTTAACCTCCCCTCGGCTCCAAAGCATGGAATTTATCTTTCAATGGGAGGTGATACTTGAAATGATTCGGCAGTGGTTTAAATTCTCGGGTGGGTGCCTGAATCATTAAAATTAGAAATATGTTAGTATAAAATAAAATAAAAATTAAAATTGGAGAAGATGGCTTACTGTCTTTCTCCGAAACAAACTCAATGACAAAAACCATATTTTTGGATATTTCCGGGATTTTGAACTTGGCCAGGTTTACTATGATGGTTGTGGCCTGTCCTGTGTCATCAAACTCAACTCCTTTGGGCTTGATTATCTCATGCACAGCCTCTTGGATGTTTTCAACGCATTTTCCAGCCACTTTGATATTTTGAATCATTCTTCTTGGTGTGCAAGGTTCTTTGAATGTTTCAGCAAAATCTGGAACTTGATTTGTTGCACCAAGAATCGGGATATCACTTTGGACCACTGGAAGAGCTTCCACAATGCCCTCTTCACTCTCTTCGAAATTTGAAAAAAATCTGCAAGGAAAAAGGACATTTAGTGGAATAATGTTAGAATGAATTGCATTTGGAACACAATTACCGAAGTTGGACAACATAGGGACTTCAGGGGTTTGAGACAAGAATTCTTCTAAACTGCCCAGGTCGTCCTCCTCCTCTTCTGCTTGCAGCGGCAATTCGTCCAAGTTTGGGCTGTGTTTGGATGGTTCTAGGATAGCTTCATCCTCCACATCACTTATGGCTTCATCGATTTCCACTTCTCCCTTTGAATTTGCAAATGTGGAGTTGGAGAGTTCACTTTGATCTTGAATCTGTGCCATGAATTCCATAATCTGCCCAACTTGCATATCCAATTCGTCCACTCTGTTGGTCCGGTCTTGCATCTCCTGGATTCGATTTTCCACTCCCTGATTCAAAGAGGTGAGTAACTTATTAAATGTATCATTATCCAGAGATATACCTGAATCGAATTAGGCAGATTGTTGTGGTGGCTGTGGTGGCTGCAAAGGTGTTGTATAGAACTCATCATACGGCTGCAAATATTCTCCTTGGTGAGTCTCCTTAGCTTGATTTTGTGACCCCTGCACCAAAGAGTTTAATTCATTAAGAATTTGATTATAATCCACGGGCATACTTTGATTCGATTGGAATGGTTGTGGGGGATGTTGTGGTGGCTGCATAGGTCTTGAATAGAACTCATCTTGCTGCCAATATCCACTTTGTTGAAATTGCTGAGGTTCATCCCACATCTGATCTGAATAATCCCTCCAATCCGAATTGCAAGCGTTGGAATACATATTGCCCCTTGATTGGCTGTGGCCTTGATATCCCCAATCATCTTCATATGCAGAAAATTGAGGATATTGATGAGTTTGATATCCTTGCCCATAGGGCACATCAAGTGTACGGACACTTGGCATTGTGGTCCGTTCGGCATACTGTGACAATTGAGAAGTAAGATTTGCCAATTGAGCTTGAATACTAGCAAAATCCATGTCTTACTTCTCTAGTACCTAAAATTAAAGAACGAAAACTAAATCAAATATCAAAAGTAAAATACATAAACACAAATATAAACAAAAATACAACAAAAACACAAATTTAAAAATAAACACAAACAAAAATAAAGACAAACAAAAATAAAGGGATTAGCAAAATTACTAATCCCCGGCAACGGCCCCAAAAATTTGACGGGATTTTAAAACCACACAAATTTAACCCTCTTTTTGACAATTGTAGTATAGGTGTAAGTAGGGTATCGTTCTAGGCCGGGGATTAGGAGGGATTGCTAATCTACTCAAAATTAATTTAAAAATATTAAACAAGACTCAAAAATACAAAACTAGGCTAAAAACTCGAAACACACTTAGAATGATTCAAAATAATAAAAACACTCAAATTAACTCAATCTAGACACTAGGAAATTAATTGGACGGAAATTGAATTAAAAGACTAAAAATAATGAAAATTAACTAAATAATATAATTTAATAATGGGGGGGTTTGGTTTTGACGAAACGTAAATTACACTTAAATAAATTACAGAATTGACAAAAACATAAAATAAAAGTGAATGGATGGGCGATGGATTGGCTAGAGGGTTCTTCTCCACACATGACACATATGCAATCTAAATTGACCTTCAGTTGTTCTTTCAATAAATTGTAAATCTCAACACCCCAAATTAATTAGGTACGCTTAAATTAACCTTCAAATTTTCCTTATGTTATTGAATTGGATGAACAACATACAACAACTCAAATTATTCCCCAAAAGTTCCCTACGTGAAAAGCACAATAGAGATACGATTAAAGATCATTATGTTCTATGAAAATCATAAGTGTTGACAAAGCATTCGTAACTATGAACAGCATGATACGTTTGCCAGGAATTTACTTAACGCGATTATGACTAGCAACCTTCACTACTCATGAATATAAGTTCATAACGATTAGGTGAAATTCACTTATATTCTAGCATCAAATTCATGCATGTAAATTAAGTATGTATTCTTAATCGACAAACACAAATAAGTTATTAATCAAGCAGTTAAGCAAATTAAATCACAACTCAGAATTCACAACTGAAGATATCAATTCAAATTACAAATATAATCATGGCTTTGAATTAACCTCTAGCCAATATAAAATTAGTTACACATTATTTATAAATTAAAAGAAATTAAATCTGAGTTTGGAAAGGATAAACCGAATCGGGGATTTTCAAGGATCTGTCTGTGCACTGTGCTCCATGTCTGTGCTTGGTGAGCCCCCTCGGAGCCGCAGGTTTGAAGGGCAGCCTTCTCTGGTTTCTGTGCTGCTTAATTCTTCCCGCGACTTTGGCTGCTGATTGGCGCTGTGCTTGCCGAGCTGGCCCTCTGCACCGTCCGAGGCTTCTGATTCCTCGCTGAATTTCACGCTGCTTAGCGCCTCACCTCTTTCCCGAGGTGCGCCTCTCTCCAGTCTCGCAGCTCCTTGCTGCCACTTCTTGGTTCCTGGCTGCCAAATGCAGCTCTCGCTGCCTACCACTTGGCACGCCCTCTGCACTTCAACGCTGCAAGGCAGCTTATTATTGGCCCTTTCTTTTTCCCAATTCCTTCCTTGGCTGCCCAGCTGCCCCGAGGCAACTTCTCAAAAATGGGCGCTCACCTCCTGCCTTTCTTTTTTTTGGTTTTTCTTTTTCTCTGATTCTGCCCAATGGGGCGCCTCTGTGCTCTTCGTTCTTCTTATCAAGAATTGATCCGTGTGTGGCCTTTCATCATTATGTCTTTCGGTGGAGGACTCCCCCCACATGCTGCCTTCCATCATTTTGTTTCCACCGAATCCTTTTAATCATTCACACACAACAAGTTATATTTAAATATATAAATATATATATATATATATATATATTATTTTCCAAATGATAAGTATAATTCAACAGACAAGATAGTTTAGATGAAATTATTACTTAACACTTCACTTATTCTATTTTTATTTTCTTAACTTGATAAATTCTTATAAAACACAAAATCAACGTAAATAGCTCAAAATATAACGAACTAACTAAGAAAAGACGAGTGAATTTGATGTAAAAATGTATATAAATATGATCCGATCAAGTTCCTCCTCCTTCTCCAGAGTAATAAAGCTTTTTTTGCCTATATCCCAGAGTTCGTGTGACCGGAATGTCACCTTCATTCTGATTTACTAAAAATTGCATTTTCTCCATTGAACATTGGTGCTCAAAGATCAGCACCTCTCGATTCAGCCATATGAGATTTGTTATCGAGTTTCTCAGAGATTTCTCCCTTGAAATTTGCAGCAACAAAGCTCAACGCAGCTCTAGTTCTTCGTTACATCGATTCACAGATTCACGCCCAATTTCAAATGATTGAACCTGGCTCTAAGGCCATGTTAGAATGTATTTTCAAGCTGTGTTAATGCATTGAGATTATTGTGACCTGAGAATTTACCTCAGTAAAGTAATCACATTATTTCCATAAGAATATTTTGGAGAGAATTTCACAAAGAAAATGGAATGGCTTCTTGGATTCGATACTCTCACAAAGTGTGAGGAATAATATTATCGTTAGAGAGTGATAGAGAGGAGAGGTCACTCTCTCATACATCATCACAAACTCATCTCAGCCATTCATCATTAACTAATTACATAAGACGCTTACACGTATCATGAGTTATGACTTACTACAATCTAATCTAAGATGCCATCTGCACTATGAACTAATGGCTCAAATTAAACTATCACATAAATCAGCAAATACATTTATAATTCAACATAAGTAGCATCCATCGCCAAATTTTCAACATACTTTATTGAAAAAATAGGAAAAGAAACACCAAGTAAAGAGAATGCTACTTATTATTGATATTAACAAAAATGAGAAACAATTTTATTCTTTCTTTGCACTTAAATAGAAATTGAATGAACAAAAAGAATAATTAGCCTACTCTTGCTCCCACATGATGATGATGATCAGTAGTGAAATTTCACCCTTCAAAAGAATTTTATCTTTTGTGCGTCTTTGTTCTAGACATGGATGTTGACCCTTCCATGCGTATTCACAAAGAAAATAAAATGAAATGAAAAACCCTATTTAAGTCAATTGCAAAATAGAAGTGAAGTAAATTAAACCATGAAAGCATGCTCCTTTAAGTGGTGAAATCACACTGGAACATGGGTGGAATGAATGAATTGAGCTCACTGAAGATAACGTCGTCTCCCTCAGGGTAGCTGCTAGATTCTTGGCAGTCAAAGTAAGTCTGTATGTCATCGGGAAATGTGCACTGTGGTGTGCTCAACTCCGGCTGCGATGACAAATCGGTGGCTGCAGTCATTTCCATCATCTCCTTGAACTTTGATGACTGAAGAAGGAGCCCTAGGGCTGATGTGGCAGTGTTTGGTCTAGGCTGCGCCGTGGTCATGGTTTCTGCCGGACTATATGCAAGGTTGTGAAAGAAGCTAAGTCCACGATCTTGATCGCTAGGGTTTTGGGCGACATTGGGCAATTTAGTCTCAATAGTAGCGTTACGCTGACCGGAATTTTCGCTGTTGTTAGGACCATTAGGTTTTAGCCATTTGATGTAACGGCTGAGGTCAAAGTTTGTGACGGCGTTGAGCCCACGGTACTCTATAGCCGCCATATCATATGCTGTTGCGGCTTCTTCTTGGGTAGCTGGTAACATTTAAGGTACAAGGTCAATGTTAGATTTAATCATACTATTCAACTTTTAATGCTACAGTGTTATTCATGTTTAGTTTCGTGTATGCAAGTCCCAATAAAAAAAGAAAGTTCTTAAGTAATTAAGTAGAATGCTCTTCTTTTGGAGGACAGTATTATTCGTTAAATTATTGGTGCATGACACTCTTTTTCTCTTTGATCAGGTTGGAATTCTGGCAAATTTTTATCGAGACCCTTTATTAGCACCCTATCCTCTAGTTGTAAATATTTCCCTTATTCAATGAATATCATACTTGAATTTCAAAAATTAAGTAGATCACTATATATACACACATACATATAAAAGACTGGCATAGCATATATGAATTAGAAAATACATGCTTCAATTTGTAGTTGATTTCTAGCTAATTGTCGGTAATTCAAATCCCTCTTTCCTAACATAATCCTAACTCTTTTAAGATCATATTTACAGATGCTTGTATCATATTATTGACGCATATTTGTCCTAAAAGATTAGACTCTCTTTACACATGTGCAAATATGATTTTTTTAATCTACATTTGCGAGGTGTGCTTAACAAATATAGGGAATGACTACAATACTTACATATATGTAATGCAATTATCATCTAACCATCATATATAATGCGAATATGTAACTTTCCGATTATCTTAATTTGTTGCATATGTTTATTTATATTGGTGAATAAAAAGGTTCATTATCTGTGATCAAAGAAACAAAGGAAAGTTAATTTTCTGTCTTGTTGCTGAACGTACCATATGTCCCGAGATAGAGGTACTTGTTTCCAAAGACTCGTCCAATTCGAGCTTCCCATCTTCCGTTGTGATGATGTCTGTTCATTAATAAAATAAGAGCAAGGAAAATCAAAATTCAGTCTATAATATGTTTACCATCAAATAAAACAAAAAAAAATTCAGTTTAGTATAGTACTATATAGGGGTGAAATTTTTTACCACATTACCGTACCTACCGTATTACCAACCGTACCATATCAAAGTTGTGCCAAAAAATTTGTACCAATGGTAATGGTACGGTATTTGTACAATACCATATTGTTTCGGTACGGTACTGGTACTAGTGGTATACCATACCTACCGGTTACCAATATTATTAATATTATATTATATATTTATTCATGTATATATATATATATATAGAATTATGTATCATGTAATATTATATTATGTCGTTTCACACTTTGACTCATTTATCCTATTCCTGAAATCTCCACAAACCAAACACTCTTAGTCTCTCACTCTGGTCCCTGCTCGACACATAAGAAATCTAGGGCTTGTTCCGCTGTTGCATCTCTCTCATCGATTCATCTTCGTTTCTCGTTTCCGGCGACTTTGTCTTCCAAGTGAGGGCACAACATATGCATTGGGTATTACAACCTTGGATTGTGGGTTCAAATCAGCAAGCCAGTGGTCGAGCACAGTTATGGATATTTACATTTTTGTGGTTTGCTGTCTTATGTTTTTGGTTCATTTGAGTCTCAGCATGCTATAAAAATCTTGTCTTATGATTTATTAAGTTTTTACCACTTTGACATACAATAGTAAAAAATGTTGAATTAGGTTAAATTGTGTATATATGTCAAACTGTGTATATATTTATGGGCTTTGAATTAGGTTAGAAAAATATTAGATTTTGGGCAAACTAAGTGGCGTAAAACAAAGTGGTAATTACCATTGGCATACCATACCAACCAAACTATTTGGTATACCGATATTCGGTATACCAAAAGTTTGGTACGGTAATGGTAATAGATTGTGTCGTACCAAATATTTAGTATGGTAATCGGTACGGAAGTTTTGGTACGGTAATGTACCAAAACCACCCCTAGTACTATATGCTGTGTATCGGATTATACAAAATCGTTCAAGTAAATAGTCTTGATTTATACCTTGCAACACCTCTATACTTCGAAACTCCCCGAGAAAAACCACTGCTTTTCCTGCAAATTCATCACAAAGAAAAAATGCCTCATTAATCAACAGTTGTTTATGATGCTCGAGTCTACTAACTTTAGATGTAGAAGCTTAATTACCTTCTCAATGATCCAATATATTCCTCTCTTGATTGACCTTCCATTTCTTTCAGTTCTTTTGGATATGTCGATAACTACATTATTCGCAAGTGGGGTTATTTCTTAGTTTCTCCCTTAATTACTATTATGTAAAATCACTTAAAAAAATTATTGAGAAAATTAATTTACCGGAAAGTTAAGAATGGTATCTTGACCCCAGTACTTGAGAGCTGCTAAGTCATAAGCATGTGCTGCAGCTTCTTCATCATCATAGGCGCCTGAAAAAGGATATAATATATATATATATATATATATTATTGATATCTCAATCAAAATGATCTTTAACGATATTACATATAAAAAAAGTTGCACCTAAATTAAGTACGTAGTACCAATTAAATTAAATAAAACCTACCAAGGTAGACTGCATTTGAGTGCAATTCCATTCCAAGCATTGAACAGCGCCAACACAAACAAAACCAAGATCGAAAGACGGAACGGTATAAGAAACCACATCAATAAATCAAGCATGCATATATAAAGTATAAAAGTCGACGTACGTCGATGAAAAGTTAAATTAAATTTATGGAGATGAGATTGTAAATACCTTGGCGGCCCTTCTTGTTTTGTGATTCATTCCAGCAATTCTTATCCCACAAATGAGCCTCGTATCGGCCAGTCCATCGGTGCCTGAATTGATAACCAAGCACCCAGCAAACCCATGCCATTTAGGGAAAAAGGTCATAATTAAGCAACTGGAATTCATCCAGTAATGAAACATATATGCAAATATGATTAATTGGTTTATTGCGCAGGTAGTTAATTAATCACCTGGTAACCCCACGATAAATTGAGCTACGTTGAGGAGGGGAGTCCCTTGGGACACTTCTCCTTGTTCGTTTGACCTTTGTAACAGTAGTGTTATTAGCTGAAGTAGCATTAGTGTTATTGTTTGCATTGGGTTTCTGGATTTGATGAGATAACTTTGCCATGAAACTAGTATTGTACGTCTCGATCGGTCGGTCGACCAAAAAAGAATAATATGAGAAGAAGAAGAAGGAGGAATTCTAATTGTGAGATAATTAGTTAGGTTTGAGAGATTGATATGACTAAGTCCTCCAAGTAAGAAGCTTATAAAGGGATGTGAATAAGCATGCGGAGAGAGAGAGAGAGAGAGAGAGAGAGAGAGAGAGAGAGAGAGAGAGAGAGAGAGCCGGATTGGAAGAGTGTGATGAGCTGTGCCAATTCAGAGATTGCCGGCTGTGGAGGTTGTTTGTTTTGGCCGTCTTTGAACGGCTGTATCTCGTATCTTCTACCTTGTCCCACCCCTGACTTATATGTTATGTTCCATTGCCATCATATATATTAAATTCTAAAAAGTATGCAGCCAATCCTGTCTTAATCAATTGGATGATCTCTCCCCCACCCTCTCTCTCTCTCTCAAGCACACGCCGGTATGTAATTTTGGTATGACAACTCACAAACAGAAATTACCATTAATTTTTATCGGGCGAAGTTACTTTGCCTAACGAAATAAAACATTTAGTCGGGCAAAAGTGGCCACAATTTTTGTTTTCATTTTTTCTAAGAATTTTGCTCAGCGAAAAACATTCCACAACCAAAGCATTCTCGTTGGGCAAAGTTTTCACGCAACAGGGAAAAATTAGAAAGAATTATGCCACCTTTTGCGTGACGGAAAATAAGTTCGTCAGCAAAGGTAACTGTGGATGCAAATTTTCCCAGTCTCCTTTGATGAAAATGCACCTACAAAATAATAATACCTAATATTAAGACCAAAGCCTCACTAGCCCATGATGAATGGGAGGGGCTTCAGGTGAAAAATCTCCAATGCCAAAGTTAGAATTCTGAAAAGAATGTGTTTAGGAGTTTGTGGGTAGCAAATGGCTTAGCTTTTTAGTGAGATATTAGGGCTATTAATAGGGGAGTGGCCGATCCTATTAGTAGAATAGTGGCCAGCAATATATGGTGATATTGTGTGAGTAATTGCAATATATTATGTGAATTAATATATTGCAATTAACATGGCAACTAATCCTAAATTAAATAGGAAATTTGGGAGTTACATTTTGAATAAGGATTTGATTAGGAGTGATGAGAGGGATTTAAATAAATACCATTTTGATCACATTTGACTCTTCCTTGATTGAGCCGTTATTGTCTGGTGCATGCGCGTGGGTATCCCAATGTGCCTCGAGGGTAATTTTATCTTTTTAACCTAGAAGTCCACGTGTCACCTCCATAATTTTCTTGATTACTTTTCGCTCCACAAATACCCTCACACCTGTTGGGCTACTCGCAGGAAATCGTAGCTGATGTAGAGATCTTCCCTTGCGTTAGGAAAGATAAGATTGTTTCCTATTTTGATGTAGATTCCCACTTTAACTTGGAATTAGATTCTTCTAAGAAAGGGAAGTAAATCGTCATCAAAGCCTATTTAAGCCTACCTTAAGTAGGGGATTAAATCAACTTCAGAGGGCAATTATTTATCCCTACAAGAAAGAGAGAAAACTAGAGGATATTTGTTCCCCTCCCCTAGCATTCTTCTTCACTTTCTCATGCAAAGAACCGTCTTCTATTGATTTCTTTGTCTTCTCCACCCCACACCAAGGTAAGAAAATTTAATTTTCCTTGTCTTCTTCTTGGATGATGCTGTCGCAGGGCAGCCGTCAAGGTGGTGCGGCATGTTTGTTGGTAGGGGTGAAAAGTCAGCTCGGCATGGACTAAAGAGGTGGTGTGGTAGGGACCACAGCTTGGGCTACTCGAGTTGGCTAAAGCCAATGGTAGCTGTGTAGCTGGGACCATGACTTGAGGCGTTTGGGGCACAGTGTTGGGCAAGCCGCATGGCTCAAGCCCTCTGAGCTTTTGGACTTGATGCAGGCCAAGCCGACGATTAAGAGAAATGAGGAGGTCGTAGGCCTCCTAGGCTGCTGAAATGCTGGGCATGCCAGTCTCCTACCTACTGGTACAAGAGAGAAGAATGAGAGAAAAGCTAGCATAGGTTGAGCTCCCCTGCTCTCTAGTTAAGCCGAGAAAGATAAATCCCAAGGCTTAGCTCGTGGGCAGTTGAGGTTGATCTTTAGGCTGATCTATGCTTGCTAAGTTGTACCCTAATGCCCATTACTTTAGGTATCCCATTGAGTACCATGAATGGCGTTGCCTGCTTAGTCATTTTCGCTGGGAAAAAGGAGGGCTGCCTTTGAGAGAGGAGATAAAGCAGATCAAGGCATATGCATTGGCTTGTCCGATCACTACAACAGTTTGGGTCTTTTACGACTGGGCAAATATGACATACAATACTGGTATGTCGTAAATAATATCATTCACGACATTCATAAAGTTCATGTCGTAATACTTGTGCATAATCTCACATTCGCGGTATTACTTTTGTGCAAGTCGTTAAACACAAATATTTACGGCTTAAGCGTTGTGTGTCGTATTTGACAATTTATACGACACACTTTCCTTATCTTTTAAGGCTTCACATTATGTCGTAATGTGAATTTTTCATATATTTGTGTCCCTACCTTTTATGACACGAATGACACGTCGTAAATAATGACTCTAACTTTGGAAAATTATTATGTTATAAACAAGCCAAATTTTTCTAGTCAATCAATAGACAATTTGGCGCCGAAATTGTTTTTTAGTTCCCTCCGAAATTTTCCCAACTCACATTTTATTTATTTTTTTATTAGACAAATTTATGTATTTTGGGGTGCCCATCACCATTAAACTTGTTTCAGTTCTCTTTGACGCAGGGCTCACAACAAGAAGAGTATTTGCAACCATCGGAAGAGTTCTATCAATGGCCACATGCACCACAACAATCTACCCAACCAAATTCAGGTTCGTCAATAGATAATGATAACATTATTCAATTACTCACCTTTTTGACACAGGAAGTAGAAAATCAAAACAAGGAGATGCAAATTCAAGCTAAAAAGGTGGGAGAATTGAAGAATCAAATGGGGCAGATTGTGGAGAAACAAAGTGAACTCTCTAACTCAAACATTGTCAATTCAATAGGAGAACTTGAAATCATTGAAGCCAACACCTTAGGAAGTAGTATTGAGGTTGGAGCTGAACCAAAAGCATCCAACCAAAGCCAAGAAGAGGACGAATAGCTGCTGATTGAGGAGGAGGAAGAAGACACACCCACGGCAAGGGACCGTAGCCTTCTAGAGTTCTTACGCCATCCAATTCAAGTAGTGTTGTTTCAAATCCAATTCTTTCTAACCCCATTCCACCAAATGTCCCTTTTCCTCGCAGGTTCATGATTCCCAAGAAAGAAGAGAGTGAAAAAGACATCGTGGAAGCCCTTTTCCAAGGTGCAAAGTAATATCCCAATTCTTGGTACACCAAAACAAGTTCCAGATTGTGTTCAATTGTTCAAAGAACCTTGTACACCAAGAAGAATGATTCAAGAGAAAGAAGTGGCTGGAGAATAAGTAGAATGCATCAAAGAGGATGTTTATGAGACAACAAAGCCCAAAGAAGTTGAGTTTGATGACACGGGACAAGTCACAACCACCACATTCAATCTGGCCAAATGCAAAGTTCCTGAAAATTTCAATGATGTGGTGTTTGTCATGGAGTTTGTGTCGGAGCAAGCAAGTAAGCCATCTTCTCTAATTTCAATTTTGTTTTCTACTAACTTGCTGATTTTAATAATTCAGGCACCTACTCTAGAATTTAAACCATTGCCGGATCATTTCAAGTATCACCATCCATTCAAAGATAAACCCATGCATTCGAATAAAGAAGGCCTAGGAATCACCCCACAATTAGATTTGCATTCCTAAACCCTTCTCTTTACTACATTTATTTTGCTTTAATTAGTTGGTTGTTTGTTTGCTTGCTTAGTGTGAGTTTCTGTTTGAAACATTGAGGACAATGTTTATTTTAAGTGTTGGGGAGGGGGGGTAAACAAAGTATTTTTTATGCAAATTCGTGGGATTTTATCACCTATCACTTCTAAGGTTCTTTCTCACTGTTTTAAGTATTTTTAGAGTGTTTTGAAGTGTTTTAGTGTGCTTTGAAGTAAAAATACGAAAATTTGAAAAACAATTTTGAAAAAGTTTTGAAAAATATCAAAAAGAGTTGTTTTTGTGTGTTTGTGTCTTAGGTACCTTCCAACACAATGATGAGGATTTGGTTTTTAATTGCATGACTGTTAAAGAAAGTTACAAGCATGAATCGAAGTTTGATATGTTTTTGGTTTATGCTTAGTTGTAGTTGTTGTTTATGAATTCACATTTGATTGCAAAAGGAAAAAAAATCAATTTTTGTAACATGCTTGAAGGAAGGAACTCAAATTAATGCTACATCCCTGTGAGACTTGAGCCTATACCTTCTTTGGAGAGTTATTAATCTGTGATTCTTTGTTTTCTAAAGTCGTTGCATGATCTCATTATTTCCTTGCTTGGTTGCTACTTAGAATACGTTTTCATCATTATAGAACCAAATGCTAGAACTTGTGCCTATTTCATTGAAAGCGTGACATTGAATTGCATAACAAATATCAAGATGAAGTTATTTAGTTATCACCACAGCCAAATAGCCGTACTCCCCTTTTCATGTGTTTTGTAGGTATAGCCCCTTTTGAGCCTTGTTTACCCTATGTTCTTTGTTAGCCCCATTATCCTTACCTAGCCTGGTGTAGGACTGTCCATACCTCTGTTCTTAAAAGATAGTGAAGCATGACTTAGAATGAATTCCTTTTGATCTACATTATGCAGAAAATCAACTGTGGGGGAAGGATTGGTTGTTTTAAAGCTCAATTGTACGTTTTGTGTTTGAAAAGAAAAGAAAGAAAGAAAGAAAGAAAGAAAGAAAAGAGTTTGAAAAGTAGTTAGAATGAGCTCAAAAGTGTTGATTGTTGAAGGAAGGGTTCAAAAGTTTGAATTTGGCCCTAAAATGTGTAAATCTCCCCTTGTGTTTAGAGTTGAGGTTGCATTCAAAAGTGAATTCTAAGTGTAAATTTCATTACTTTGCTCACTATTGCTTTACAAACTTTTGTTTATCCATATCCTTTCTTTGTTAGCCAATACCTTTAGCCCTGTTACAACCCTTACACTTCTATCTTGATTGTTATGTGTTCAATATGTGGAGTTTGGGATTGGTATGAGCATATGGTGTCCCTGGTTCTTGCATCTAAGTAGTAGCATTCCATTCATGAGATCATATTCATATGTACATTAATAAGTCCAGAAAAGTGCTTTCCTTGTTATAACATATGTGAGTACTAGTTTACATGTTTACATCAATCTTCTCACATATACCTTGTGTAGGGAGTGTAGTTAGAAAATCTGAGTGAAAATAAAGTGTTTATCTAGTAAGGAATTGAGGCAATTCTCTAAGGCATGTTACTACATTCAAAATGTTGTTTTAATTGATTAAATGTGAACTAGTGAGTGCTGATTGTGATTAAGTATGTGCTTAAGGATAAGGATGACCAAAATCTGTGTAAGTGATGATTTTTAAATGTCATGTGCATTGGAAATCCCTAAGGAAAATGTTGGAAGGTTTAGATTGTGTTTTGTTTCTTTTGTTTCTTTTGTTTCTTTTGTTTTGCTCGAGGACTAGGAAAAGCTAAGTGTGGGGGTATTTGATAGGAGCATATTTATGCGACTTGGTTAACTTGTTTCCTTGCATTTAGGTTTTCAGTTTTTAGTTATTTTAGTGTTTTTAAGTCAGTTTAGAGTAGATTAGCAATCCCCCATGTTCCCCAGCCTAGAACGGTCCCTACTTGCATCTTTACTACAATTGTCAACAAGAGGGTTTAATTTGTGTGTTGTTTTACGTCACATCAAATGGGCATACTTTCCAAGATTATATTTTGAACTCTGTGTGTAAATGTTAAGATTTCTTATTTATATTCCACACACATTGAATTTGTACTTTTCCCTTGTAGATATTTAGCAGTGTATGAAAATGGGGTACGTAGTTTTTTGAAGGATGTTCTGACTAAGGAGGGTAATCCAAAAAAGTAATATGTCCTTGCAAGGATTGTCTTAACATATGCTTCCAACTTTCCACAGTAGTGTTTGATCATTTAATTGAATATGGTTTTGACCATACGCACGATAATTGGATACGGCATGGAGAAAAATTGAATGCATCTCTTCAACATGAAATGTCCGATGTTTATAGAGTGTATAGGGATGCATATTTTCAAGATCACAGTGTTGTAGAACCAGAACACAAAAGAATAGAGCCAAATTTTATAAGTTTGTTGGAGGATGCCAAACTTCCTTTATTTCTTGGTTGTACTAAGTACACAAAGATGAGAGCAAATGTTGTCTTATACAAGTTTAAAGCTATGCATGGGTTGACTGATAGTGGCTACAATGATTTAGTTCAAATTTTGAGCGATATGTTGCCAGATGAGAACACACTTCCTGATTCCTTGAATTTGACAAAAAAATTATTGAAGAAGTTTGATCTAGGTTATGAAAAGATTGATGCAGGTATCAACAACTGTTGTTTATTTTGGAAGGACCAAGAGCATTTGGAGACTTGTTCAACATGTGATGCTTCAAGGTGGAAAACTAATGAGCGCACTAAAAAAGATTCACAAAGGAATACCTGCTAAAGTCTTGTGTTATTTTCCTATAATACCTCGACTTCGGAGGATGTTTAGATTACCTAAGAAGGCCGAGCAACTGTTATGGCATTAGAAGCATAAAAGTAAAGATAGAAAGATGAGACATTGGGTTGATTCACTGGCATGGGAAATAATAGATCGCAAGTATCCTAATTTTGCATTAGATCCACGAAATCTTAGATTTGCCCTTTCATCTGATGGGTTTAATCCCTTTGCTGATCTTAGTTCAAGATATAGTGTTTGGCCAGTGGTACTAGATACGTATAATCTTCCTCCATCATGATGCATGTCCAAGGATAATGTGATATTGTCATTATTAATTCTTGGGAAGGAGCAGCCAGGAAATGATATAGATGTATATTTGAAGCCATTGATTGATGATTTTAAAAAGCTATGGAACAATGGTATTGAAGTGTATGATGCATTTGATAAGTCCATGTTCAATTTGAAGGCTATTCTGATGTGGACAATAAGTGATTTTCCAGCCTATGGAAATTTGTCTAGGCATCCTGTAAAAGGTAAAGTAGCATGTCCGATTAGTTTGCTTTTCAGTTATGATGAACATGAGTAACTAAGTTTCTTTTTAGCCAGAGGTGAATTCAAAGCCATGATCATATGTTTTATATAAATTGATTACATGTAGTTAATATTTCATTAAACATGAATGGAATTTACTTATCTGCTTTATAGAGAACTTATTCTTGTATGTTTGTTTAGGATGCATACTTAGTTTGCTTGCAGGGATTTGATGCTAGGATATAAGGGGATTTCACCTAATCGTTATGAACTTATATTTTGAAGTAGTAAAAGTCACTAGTCATGATTGAGTTAAGTAAATCCATGGTAGGAGTATCATGCTTTTTATAGTTACGAATGCTTTGTCAATGCTTATGATTTTCATAGAACTTAATGATCTTTGAGATGTATCTTTATCATGCTTTTCATAGTCAGGGAACTTGAGAAGAATAATTTGGTTGTGTTGCTGAGTCCAATTCAATGAACTTAGGAAAATCGATTTGTATGCATATGATTCATGTGTGGAGAAGAATCCTCTAGCTATCCTTTCATCCATTTTCCTTTTACAATTCAATTTAGTTGCCTCTGTTTACTTTTGTTTCATTAAATTTGCCAAAAGCTTCCCCCTTATTGTTTTAGTGTTAGTTTAAGTAGTTTTCAGGTTTATAAGTTTAATTTTTGTTGGTTAGCATCCCTTCTAATCCTCGGAATAGAATGATCCCTACTTACTCGTACTACGATTTTCATAATTTATAGGGTTTAATTTGTGTGTTAGTTTCTACCACATCAAATTTTGGCGCCGTTGCTGGGGATTAGTAAAATTGCTAATCCCTCTATTTTTTGTATATTCTACTTTTGATATTTGATTTAGTTTTATTTCTTTGATTTCAGGCACTAGAGAAGCAAGACATGGCAATTGCCAATCTTCAAGCTCAAATGGCAAATCTTACTTCTCTTATGTCGCAGTATATCGAAGGGTCCACAATGCAAAGTCTGACTACATTTGATATGTCCTATAGGCAAATATATCAAACTAATCGACATCCTCAATTAATTGAGAATAGAGGTTATGATAGTGTCAATGCTTGGGGTTATCCATAACCGATCAAGGAACAACTTGTTATCCAACACTTACAATTCAGGTACGAGAGATCATTCAAATTTAATGTGGAAGGAACCTCAATAAGTTCAACAAGAAGGATATGGGCAACCAACAAAGGAGTTCTATTCAAGACCTATGCAGCTACCACAAATTCTCCCACAATGTTCCCAACCAAATTCAAGTTTGTCAATGGATTATGATAAAATTCTTCAAACACTAACATCTTTGACTCATGAGCTACAAAATGAAGTCAAAGAGATGGGTGAAGTAAAGAATCAAATGGGGTAGATGGCAAAATTCATGGTACAAATTCGAGAACAAAAGAAATTCTCCAGCTCAACTATTGTCAATTCATTAGAAGATTTTAAAATCGCCGAAGCTATGATGTGAGAATTATACGCACACAAATTAAACCCTCTTTTGACAATTGTAGTATATGTATAAGTAGGGATCGTTCTAAACCGGGGATTAGGAGGGCTTGCTAAAACCTCTAAACTAATTCAAAAACATAAAAACAAAGTTAAAAAATGTAAATAAAAGACTTTAAAACAAGAAAGTAAAAGGGGGATTTTGGTTTGGTGAAATTGAACACTTAATTTTGTAAAACAAAACGGATTTTAAAATGAATTGGTTTGAATGAGTGGATGGAAGGCTAGCTAAGGGGTTCTTCTCCACACATGTCTTGCTTGCATACAAAATGATTTCTAATTGTATTTCAAATAACTTATGAATTCTCAACGCCCCAAATTAACCATGAATTGCATAGATTAATTCTCAGATTTTCCTTAAGTTAATGGATTGGATGATTGCATACGACAACCCAAAACATTCCCCACAAGTTCCCTACATGAATTGCATAATAGAGATACAAGCGAGAATCATTAAGTTCTATGAAAACCATAAGCATTGACGAGCCATTTGTTACTATGAATTGCATGAAACTCATGCCAAGAATTTACTTAACGCGATTGTGACTAGCAACCTTCACTACTCATGAATATAAGTTCATAACGATTAGGTGAAATTCACTTATATTCTAGCATCAAATTCATGCATGTAAATTAAGTATGCATTCTTAATCGACAAACACAAATAAGTTATTAATCAAGAAGATAAGTAAATTGAAATCACAACTTATGAAACATAATTAAAAGTAATCAAATCGTATAGCAAGCAAGGACATGGTTTCGAATCCCCCCCTAGCTAAGGGGGGGGGGTTTAGTTCCTCATAAGCATAAAACAAAGATAAACAAATTTAGACATTGAAAACAAAAGAAAGAAAACACCTAAACGTTCCAACGATCCTTGTTGGATAGCAAGCACGTCCAAGCACTTTCCTCTTCTTCTTTGCCGCCTTACAAGGTTGGAATGATGTTTGAAAGGTTGGTTATATGGAGGAATGGATGGGAGGAGTTTAGATATGTAGGGAGAGGCAAGGGAAGGCTTGTAGAATGGTTGATTCTTGGATGATTTGAATGAGGTTGCTACCATGGGTATTTATAGGGAGAGGAAGGACTTGTTTAATGCAAAGAGTGGAGAATTGTTGGTGGGTTAGGTTTTGAGTCATCCACTCACATGTCATGGTGATTTAATCATTGCATCATCCACTCACATGTCATAGTGAGCTAAGCATTGCATCATCCACTCAAATGTCATGGTGAGCTAGGCATTGCATCATCCACTCACATCTAGAATTTGGGCTTCACTTATCCATCTTCAAAGTAGATTTCAACCCAATTAATATCCAAATTCGTCCATCCATCTAGCTTGGATCATAAGCACTCCATCTTGGGCCCAAAAACACTTCAAACTACTCCAAATTGGCTCATAATGTACCCTTAGCCCATAAAACCTACAAACACATGAATTTAACTTTAAACACTATAATAAATACTAAATAATAATAAAAATGCAAGAAAACAAGCAAGCTAAGTCTCATAAATATGCTTCTATCAAATTCCCCCACACTTAGCTTTTGCTAGTCCTCGAGCAAAACAAAGAAATAAAACAAAACAAATAAACAAACATAACCTAAACCTTCCAACGTTTGCCTCAGGGATTTCCAATGCACATGACATGTTAAAGATTATCATTCCCACATATTTGAGTCAATTTAACACTTAAGCACATACTTAATCATAGTCACTACTTACTAGTTCACAATGAACCAATTAAAACAATGTTTTGAATGTAGTAACATGCCTTAGAGAATTCCCTCAATCCTTACAAGATATGCACTCTATTTTCACTCAGATTTTCTAACTACACACCCTATACTAGTTATATGTGAGAGAATTGATGTAGATATAAAAACGAATGCTCACATATATGTATCACAAGAACGTAATTTCCGGAGTTTAATAAGCATGTTTAGATATGATCTCATGAATGGAATACTACTACTTAGATGCGAGAACCAATGACACCATATGCTCATACCAAATTCAAACTCCACAAATTGAAACACATATCACTCAAGAAGAAGTTAAGGGTTGCAACGGGGTTTGGGGTATTGGTTATCAAAGAAAGGATAAGGAAAACAAACGTTCTTCAAGCAATAGTAAGCAAAGTAATGAAATTAAGACTTAGAATTCACTTAGATTGTGGAATTTAACTTGAAAACACAAGGGGAAAACTTAGACAACTCTTTAGGGCCGAATTCATTGTTTTGGACCCTTACTTCAACAAACAATACTTTGGTCAACTTTTCAACTTTCTCTTTTTTTTTTTTTTTTCTTTTTTTTTTTTTTTTTTATTTATTAATCGTGCCTATGGCACACAATTCACAAAATAAAAATTTCCCCCACACTTGATTTCTGCCACAAAGGAATTCAATTTGAATCATGCTTACTATACTTTAAGAACAAGGGTATGGATAATCCTAATCTAGGCTAAGTGAGGAAAACATGGGTTAACAAAGAACATAGGCTAACAAGGCTCAACGGGGTTAACTTAAACATAAAATAGAGTAGGGCACATGGTATTTTGGCTAAAGTGGTGGTCACTACACAACTTCTTCTTGAATATGTGATATGCAAATCAATAGCATGCTTTGAATGAATTGGGCATGAGTTCTAGCATTTGGAACTAAACGATGAAACGCCTTCTAAGTAGCAATCAAGCAAAGAATAATGAGATCATGCAACGACTTAGAAAAGCAACAAGTTCACAGATTATTAACTCTCCAAATAAACGTTTAAGCTCAAGTCTCACAAGGTTGTAGCGTTGGTTTCAGTTACTTCCTTCAAGCATGTTACAAAAACTAATTTTTCCTTTATGATTACATGTGAATTCATAAGTTACAACCTCAACCAAGCATAAACCAAAGAGTAAATCAAACTTTTATCCATGTTTATAACTTTCTTTAACCGTCATGCAATTACAAACCGAATCCTCATCATTGTGTTGGAAGGTACCCTAAGACACAAACAAACACACAAAAACAACTCTTTTTGGGTTTTTAAAACAATTTTTCAAATTTTTATGGGATTTTCGGATTTTTGACTCAAAACAGCTTAAAAGGGCTTAAAACAGTGAAAAACAACATTAGAAATTATGAGTGAGAAAACCCTACGAATTTGCATCAAAACACTTTGGTTACCCCCCCCACTCTTAAATCAAACATTGTCCTCAATGTTTCAAGCATAGACTAAAACAAATAATCAACAAACAAACAAAACAGTAACTAAGCAATTTAACATGGCATAAATGAAAACAACAACAAAGAGAAGAGTTTAGAAACGCAAATCTGGAATTTGGAGTGCTCTCTAGGTCTTCCTTTGTTGCATGCATGGGTTGCCTCCCAAGTAGCGCTTGCTTTAACGTCGTACAGCCGGACGATGCTTCCTTTCATATTTTAATGGAATCCACGGCATGGAGTTGATTATTGAATGGATGATGATACTTGAAATGTTCCGGCAATGGTTGAATTTCAAGAGTGGGTGCCCTAATCATTGACATCAACAACATATTAGTCAAAAACGACTTTGGAATTTGGGTTGGTGGCTTTCCTACGTGCTCCAATAAGAACTTAAGTATATTTTCCACGAAATGCTTCTCAAAACATGCAAGCATTGGATCTTTGTATGGAAGGGAATAGAGATCTGTCCTGAGATCCATGTAAACTCTTTCACCAAATTGGATTTGAATAGGTGCCTGCAATGAAGAAGGTAACACACGATTAATTGAAGTGGGAATTGGAATTGGAGTTGGTGGGTTACCTATGGGCTGCAATATTGGCTCTAAAGTAGCAGCACATTCAACAAATGCACAAGGAATGTTTTCAGCCAGATTGGGCATTTTGAAGGTTGTGGCCGTGTGATCCACTCCAATTTCCTCCTTGATGAATTCAAGATGCTCCTCAACCACCTTTTCCTCGTGAATTGTTGGAAAGGTGTCCAAGATGTCTTTCTTCCCCTCATCTTTCATGGATTGCATGAACCTGCCAGGGAAAGGTGCATTTGGGGAAACAAAGTTAGAAATAATTAAATTTGGAACAACCTTACTTGAATGGGGTGGTGTAGGAACATTGGGAGGTTGTGGCAAGGGTTGTTCTTCCCTTGCCGTGCCTTGTGCATCCTCCTTCTCTTCGAGCATTAGCAATTCATCCATGGGCTCATCTTCAACCATTTGTTCTTTAATTTGTGCCATGAACTCCAAAATCTGCCCAACATGCTTCTCCAATTCGCTCGTCTTCTTGGCTTGATTTTGTATCTCTTTGTTTCGATATTCTTCGGCCTGATTCAACGAGGTGAGTAATTTATTAAGTATATCATTATTCGAAGACGTACCTGAATTAAATTGGGAAAATTGTTGTGGTGGCTGTGATATTTCATATGGCCAGTGATAGAACTCCTCTTCTTGTTGCCAATATCCACCTTGTTGGAATTGTTGAGGTTCCCACCACATAGAAGTTGAATGATCACTCCAATCTCTTCGTGGATATTGGTTAAAATCCATGTCTTGTTTCTTTAGTACCTGAAATCAAAGAAAGAGAGCTAAATCAAATATCAAAAGTAACACCAAACAAAGAAAATAAACTAAGTCAGAAACAAAAACAAAAACAAACTTAAACGAAAAGAAAAGAACCAAGGGATTAGCAAAGTTGCTAATCCCCGGCAACGGCGCCAAAATTTGATGTGAGAATTATACGCACACAAATTAAACCCTCTTTTGACAATTGTAGTATATGTATAAGTAGGGATCGTTCTAAACCGGGGATTAGGAGGGCTTGGTAAAACCTCTAAACTAATTCAAAAACATAAAAACAAAGTTAAAAAATGTAAATAAAAGACTTTAAAACAAGAAAGTAAAAGGGGGATTTTGGTTTGGTGAAATTGAACACTTAATTTTGTAAAACAAAACGGATTTTAAAATGAATTGGTTTGAATGAGTGGATGGAAGGCTAGCTAAGGGGTTCTTCTCCACACATGTCTTGCTTGCATACAAAATGATTTCTAATTGTATTTCAAATAACTTATGAATTCTCAACGCCCCAAATTAACCATGAATTGCATAGATTAATTCTCAGATTTTCCTTAAGTTAATGGATTGGATGATTGCATACGACAACCCAAAACATTCCCCACAAGTTCCCTACATGAATTGCATAATAGAGATACAAGCGAGAATCATTAAGTTCTATGAAAACCATAAGCATTGACGAGCCATTTGTTACTATGAATTGCATGAAACTCATGCCAAGAATTTACTTAACGCGATTGTGACTAGCAACCTTCACTACTCATGAATATAAGTTCATAACGATTAGGTGAAATTCACTTATATTCTAGCATCAAATTCATGCATGTAAATTAAGTATGCATTCTTAATCGACAAACACAAATAAGTTATTAATCAAGAAGATAAGTAAATTGAAATCACAACTTATGAAACATAATTAAAAGTAATCAAATCGTATAGCAAGCAAGGACATGGTTTTGAATCCCCCCCTAGCTAAGGGGGGGGGGGTTTAGTTCCTCATAAGCATAAAACAAAGATAAACAAATTTAGACATTGAAAACAAAAGAAAGAAAACACCTAAACGTTCCAACGATCCTTGTTGGATAGCAAGCACGTCCAAGCACTTTCCTCTTCTTCTTTGCCGCCTTACAAGGTTGGAATGATGTTTGAAAGGTTGGTTATATGGAGGAATGGATGGGAGGAGTTTAGATATGTAGGGAGAGGCAAGGGAAGGCTTGTAGAATGGTTGATTCTTGGATGATTTGAATGAGGTTGCTACCATGGGTATTTATAGGGAGAGGATGGACTTGTTTAATGCAAAGAGTGGAGAATTGTTGGTGGGTTAGGTTTTGAGTCATCCACTCACATGTCATGGTGATTTAAGCATTGCATCATCCACTCACATGTCATAGTGAGCTAAGCATTGCATCATCCACTCAAATGTCATGGTGAGCTAGGCATTGCATCATCCACTCACATCTAGAATTTGGGCTTCACTTATCCATCTTCAAAGTAGATTTCAACCCAATTAATATCCAAATTCGTCCATCCATCTAGCTTGGATCATAAGCACTCCATCTTGGGCCCAAAAACACTTCAAACTACTCCAAATTGGCTCATAATGTACCCTTAGCCCATAAAACCTACAAACACATGAATTTAACTTTAAACACTATAATAAATACTAAATAATAATAAAAATGCAAGAAAACAAGCAAGCTAAGTCTCATAAATATGCTTCTATCAAGCTATCACTTTATGAAGTGGTATAGAGGTTGGAGCTGAACTGAAGATACCCAAACATATCCTAAAAGTAGACAAAAAGTTGCTGCTTGAAGAAGAGAAGAAGACAAGGCCACAACAAGGAAGGAACAAACCTTGCCACAGTCTTCTATAGCTCCACCACCATCCAATTCTAGTAAGGTTGGTCCAAATTCAATTCTTTCTAACCTCATTCCACCAAATGTACCATTTCCTCGCAGGTTTATGCAATCCAAGAAAGAAGAGAGTGAAAAAGACATGTTGGAAACCTTTCCAAAGGTGCAAGTTAATATCCCAATTCTTGGTACAATAATGCAAGTTCCAAAATGTGCTATTTTTTATAAAGAGATTTGTACAACAAGAAGAAGGATTTAAGAGAAAGAAGTAGCTTAATAATATGTAGAATTGATCAAAGAGTACTTGAGACAACCATTGCCAATTAAGTTAGATTTTATGACACGGGACAAGTCACTGCCCTCATACTAAATTTGGCCAAGAGCAACATTCTTGAAACTTTTGAAGTAGTGTTTGTCCTTGAGTTCTTGTCATAGTACACAAGTAAGCCATCTCCTTAAATTTCAATTTCGTTTTCTACTAACATGTTGTTGATTTCAGTGATTCAGGCACCCACTCTAGAATTTAAACCATTACCGAATCATTTCAAGTATCACCTTCCATTCAAAGATCAACTCCATGCTACTAGTTCTAGTGAAGCTTAAATGGAGGTATCATCCGGCTGGGAGACGTTAAAGCAAGTGCCTCTTAGGAGGCAACCCATGTATTCAAATAAAGAGACAATGGAATTTTTGGCTCCTACAACCAGATTTGCTCTCTTTTACCATTCTCTTTATTGTTTTTTAGTTTGCCATGATTGTATTGTTAGCTAGTTGTCTTTTATTGCGTTCTTGTTTAAGTTTACTTTTGAAACATTGAGGACAATGTTGTTATTCATTGTTTTAAAGTGTTTCATTGTGTGTCATATAAAAAAAATTGAAAAAAGAAATAAAAAAAGCTTAAGAAAATACTGAAAAGAGTCGTTTTTGTTGCTTGTGTGTGTTTTAGGGTACCTTCCAACACAATGATGAGGATTAGGTTTTTTAAGTGCCTGATTGTTAAAGAAAGTTACAAAAATTGGTGGAAGTTTATATGCTCTTTGGTTAATACTTTGTTGTAGTTGTCATTTACGAATTCACATGTAATCACAAAGAAAAAAAATCAGTTTTTGTAACATACTTGAAGGAAGAAACTCAAATTAACGCTACAACCCTGTGATAATTGAGCCTATTCTTTGTTTGGAGAGTTATTAATCTTTGATAATCTTGTTTTCTTAAGTCATTGCATGATCTCATTATTTCTTTGCTTGGTTGCTACTTAGAATGCTTTTTCATTATTTTAGTTCGAAATACTAGAACTCATGCTTGTTTCATTCAAAACATCAAATTGATTGCATAACAAATAACATGATGAAGGTGTTTAGTTACCACCAGAGCCAAAAGACCTTATCCTTTGCACATGTATTGTAGGTTTAACTCCTTTGAGCCTTATTTAGCTTATTTTCTTTGTCACCTTGCGTTACTCCTACCTAGCCTAGTATAGGAATATCCATACCCTTGTTCTTAAAGAATAGTGGAGCATGATTTGCTGGGAATTCCTTTTGATTTACGATTTGCAGAAAAACAAGTGTGGAGGAAGGATTTGTCTTTTGAATTCAGTAAAGTACTGCATATGTTTAATCTTTCGAAAAAGAAAAAAGAAGAAGAAGAAGAAGAAGAAGAAAAACGAAAAAAAATAAAAGAAAAAAAGGAAAAAAGAAAAGCAAAAAAAAAAAAAAAAAACAGGTTGAAAATAAGTGAGAATGAGTTCACAAGTGTTGGTTGTTGAAGAAGGGTCCAAAAATGTGAATCTGGCCCTAATGTTGTATGAATCTCCCCTTTGTGTTTCTGGTTGGGTGTTGCAATCAATAGTTGAATTCTATGTGTTGATTTCATTACTTTACTTACTATTACTTTAAGAACCTTTGTTTATCTTTAACCTTTCTTTGTTAGCCAATACCTTAGCCCCATTACAACCCTTAGACTTTTATCTTGATTGTTATGTTATTTAATATGTGGAGTTTGAAATTGGTACGAGTATACGGAATCCTTGGTTCTCACTTCTAAGTAGTGTCATTCGGTTCATGAGATCATATACACGTGTGTATTACTAATTCTAGAAAGTGTCTTCTTTGTTATAACATATGTGAGTGCTAGTCTACATGTTTACATCAATCTTCTCACATATACTTAGTATAAGGAGTGCAGCAGAAAATCTGTGTGAAAATAGATAGTATATCTAGTGAGGAATTGAGTGAATTCTCTAAGGCATGTTATTGCATTCAAATGTTGTTTTAATTGATTAAAAATGGGCTAGTGAGTGATTACTGCGGTTAAGTATAAGCTCAAGAGTATGGCTAAAACCTATGTGAGTAGTCATTTATAACATGTCATGGCAATTGTTGGAAGGTTTAGGTTTTGTTTTGTTTTCTTTGTTTTGCTCAGGGACTAGCAAAAGCTAAGTGTGGGGGAATTTGATAGAAGCATATTTATGTGACTTTGTTATCTTATTTCTTTGCATTTACTTAGTTAATTTCCATTTATTTTGGTAATTTAAGTTATTTTCATATTATTGTAGGTTCAGTTGGTAAAGAGGACAATAAATAGCCAAATGGAGCAATTTGGAGAAGTTTTGGACTGGGATTAGATAGCATGCGTGGATAACATATGGGCTGGACGTTTTTGGTGTTTAAAAGGTGCTACACATGTGCTAAAATCTGGGGGAATCAAAGTTGAAGCTTGGAAGATAAGGAATTACACAAGAAAAAGGAATCCTAGTTGGAGAGGACCATTATCTTATCCAACCTTATCTTATCCTATCTTATCCGACATTATCTTATCTTATCTCCAGCAAGAAAGAGGAATCCTTATCACATTTCAACACTTCCAATCTGATTCTAGGAGTCCTAAAATAATTCAAACCTAATCTTTTTCCTACTGAGAATCAGCTGTGCCTTTATCCTATATATACACATTATTGCCGCAAATATGAGAGCGAAGAAGAAGTGTGTCACGCCTACCATTCATCAATTGAAGTTGTTGGAATTTTCAGAGTTCTTTCTATCTTTGTTTTTAAGTTTCAATATTTATTTTTTGGTTTGCTTTTCAGTTATGATGAACATGAGTAACTAAGTTTCTTTTTAGCTAGAGGTGAATTCGAAGCCATGATCATATGTTTTATACAAATTGATTACTTCCAGTTATTGTCTCATAAAATAGGAATGCAGTTTACTTATCTGCTTTATAAAGAACTTATTCTTGTATGTTTATTAAGGATGCATACTTAGTTTGCATGCAGGAAATTTCACCTAATCGTTATGAACTTATATTTGGAAGTAGTAAAAGTCAGTATGAAGGATTATTTTGGAGAAACATGTTCATTTAAGCAATATCATTAGCATGCAAATAACAAATTAAAGGCGGAATCATGCTTGCATATACTTAAAAACAAAACATTACCCATGAATGTTCAAAGCCTAGTAGATTGGTGAACCTTTAAACAACTCAAAACAAAGTGAGTTGAGATTTATACCTTTGTAGATTCCTCTTTGCTTAAGCAAAGGCTAATCACCCAAAGAGAGGGCCTTCATTCCTTGCATCTTAAATCTATGGATTTATATAGAAAGGATAGGTTCTCTAAGTTCTCAAAATTGAGAACCTCTAAGTTTCTACACCAAGGTTTTGATTAAGAGGATATGAGTGACCTTGGAGGAGCTAGAGTGCTAGCTAAAACCCTCCAAGGGGGGCCGGCCATTTCTAGAGAGAAGGGAGAGCATTTCTTCTCTCCAATTTCCCCAAAAAGAACCCTAATGAATTTTGGCTATAAAATCATATTTATACCTTAATTCATTTGAGTGGCAAACTTGTAAATAAGTCCAAGTTTGCTACCCTTCACAATATGGCCGGCCTTAGGATATTTTTGGAGTATTTTGGGCCTTTGTGAATCATTATTTATTAAGTTGTCATACAACTTAAGTCAATGGACTTGACGTTCGAAGCCCATTGGGCCTTAAGGTCCAAAACCATCCCGAGGTCTTTAACGAACTTATTCGTTTGATTAATAATCATATTAATTAATCCTTGCCATAAATAATTAAACTATTTAATTATTCTTACTCATCTCCGTTGAATCTTCAATCTCTACCTTACACGGTGTACGATCCATTAGGTTCCTTTTAGCGAGGCAGTGGGCGATTCAAACTCTTTTAAATCGATTGTGAATTTGAAACTAACTTTCAATTCTCCCTTTAGTGTTTAAACACGTTTAGGGCTTCCACAAACCATGAGTGACACCTAGCAGCATATCATGGTTACCCAAGCTAATCAGAAGAGGTGGAGAACCTATTCAGTTTAGGATTACAAATGCAATACGGTCCTTCTCTAATCCAATACTCTTGACCACATTGTTTGGCTTGATAGTTTATTCATGTCTACTATCCAATGTGAATCTCGTGTTTATATGATTCTATTGAATGTGATCTGGAACACATTCCAACATCTCATTCATACTCTGGCCAGAGATTCTAAATCATATCATAGAGTATTCTCCCTCAACAGTTTGAAGGTTAGAGATCCCTTGTTGCGCATTCACTTGTCTCCATGACTAGATAGCTTGACCCCAACCATGCCATGGACACTCCAAAGGAATGCCATTTGACACGATCAAAGATCAAGGACCTAACCACAAGACAACTATGATGCCTCAGGTCAAAGGACTAATTTGCATTATCCTAACCATGAGTTCTCACGTGACATGAATATGAGAACTCGTCGTTGATCGTGTTCAGTGAACTCATTCTCTATTGAGCACCTACGTACTTGTCTTGGTGTCACTCACACCAATGACTCGAGACTAGTCACTTTCCCTGAGAGAAGACATAGCACGTACTGATGTTAACGGACTGTCAATGCCCAATTGGCAATCCTATGATCAGGAACGTTTAGGATGTGTCTACGAAAGAATGGTCTCATGAATCTAACTTCTTTTAGATTGCATTCTCTCAATCACATATTCCTTGGACTTTATCGTTTAAGCATATAACATTTATATGAGACCGCTCAAACAATAATCTTTGCCCTTGATATTAAACTAGATTAGTTTAATCATGTGAAATGTCCGTAAAGTATCATCATATGATTGGTTTTAGGGCACATTTCCAACAATCTCCCACTTGCACTAGAGCCAATCAGCTTGGTCATCAGTGATGATACCTCTTCTGCAGTCATTTCAAAAAATGGCTGAATAGTAGGCCTAGACAATGGATATCTATATGTTATCCATAGAAGCAATCTTGATATTAACAACGTCACCATTATACATGATTCTCAATCATGTGGTTCAGTCTCTCATATGAGTTCGGACCTTGATGAGACCTTGATTCCCTAGCTTGAGCTATCGCCCCATTAGTGTCATACACTTTCTGGTTGGAACCGAATAGAGAGTTCATAAATGAACTTTCCCATCCAAACAACATTGTTGTAAGCTTCTATATGGCAATATATTTTGCATTCATAATGGAACACACTAAAGTCATTACTTTAATGTTTCCATCCAAATATCTCTTTAGTCATAATAAAGAGATATCTGTTTATCTCTTCATTCATAGTGAAGAAACATCCAATGATGGATTAGATTCATAATCTAATACATTTACGCTTCCATAACGTTACTCTAATTCTTCCTCAATTATTGAGGAATCTATCCTTTAATATTTCTCAAATACTTAAGGACTCACTTGACAGTTGCCATGGTTCTGATCCTGGCTTGCACTGATATCGTCTTGTACCGTTCTAGGTACAACTTATATCAATGTTTTTCATACAATACATAAATCACCTTTCTGCTTATACATAAAGGATCCTATTTACGCATTATTTCTTTGGGAGTCAAAGGGTACATTCCCTTTGAGAAGAACAATTTCCTAGTTTCACTAGAATTGTCATTCTAATTGAAGTTTATCATCATATGAGAAACTTCCTAGCATCTCTTGTCTATTTTAGGAATTGATATAATCCAATTATATCTTGAAATATATCATTATAGATTTCCATCCCATATATATAGACTATATCTCCCATATTCATTCTATCGTTTATAGAATGTTTAAAGTCATAACTTTAACGAAGAAGTATTCTTTTTCATTTCCAAAAATTAATATATCATATATGTTTAAATTTAGGAATATGATAAACTCCCACTAATCTTTTGTAAACAAAAGATTCATTTACACCTTTATGAGAAATCAAACGATTTGATCTTTCTTCATAAGACGCTTATAGCTCTCACTAGCTTGGTAAGATCCATGATGGATGGGTCTCTACAACTTACATGTCTTGTGATTTATAGTTTTAGACATACATTATCAAGACTATCTTAATAATGGTTATGGAAACCCATATTATGTCCAAACATTAAATCACCATTTAGTTGTAGCTAGCAATCCTCGAATTAAGTGAAGCTTAGACTATATCAAAGATGGTTTCTTCAAAGTCAACCATACTCTTTGAGTGTAGTCACCTTAGGCTACCAATTAGCTATTAAGGTTTCATTATTTCGAGTCAAATGGTATTTTACCATTTCCTTGAGTATATATCGTATATACACTCAATGTAGTCATAAGGATTTTCATTCTTATTTCTTTCGATTTAAGAGGTACAACTCTATGACATAGTCATAAGGTTCAAACCATTCAACTAAGATGGTTTATAAATCCTTCTCGACTACCTTGGAGCTTTTGGTATAGGAACTAGGTTGTTATATTTGTTGATCATTTTCTTGTCTCTCAAAGAACCCATTCTTTGAGTTCTATGTCTCGTTCATTTGCGTTTTAGGCAAATCATATTGTAGGATTACAATGAACTACCCAACAAAACAACATTTGTTAGTTGGTTTATAGAAGCGATATCCAAAAGCTAATTTAAGGATATCCCGCAAGATTGTTATCATACAAATATTGCTTTATTAGCATACAACCCCAAATCTTAACATGCTTAAGATTTATCTTTCTTTCTAACTATATCTTATGAAGTTATGAAAATCTTGGAAGATCTTCTAATTCACAATCACATTGTTTTTAGAAGTATATATATATATATATATATATATATATCCTATATATGGGTAATAGATAATATCCAACGAACTAAATCTTATTCAAGTTCGTTCTTCTCCTAATGGAGAAGTTCATTATCTTATGATGCTACCTTCCTTGACATCTTTCAAGGAAACGTATCTAAAGTGTTACCTTTCCTTGGATCAAATCTAAGGAGTTAAATACTTTAGACGTCTTACTCATCAACTTACATTTCTTGAATTCTTTGAAACCTTTTGCAAAGTATTCGGACTTGTGTTTATTCAAAGTAAACTATAGTCCAACCGAGAGTGATCTTCGGTGAATGTCTTATAACATGAGTAGTATTATGTTGTGGATAAGTGCCACTAACATCTAAGTGAATTAACCTCAACAACTTTGTGATTCTTTCTTCTTTCCAAAAGAATAAAGATTCGAACATTTCGCCTCTATACAATTTTAACAAGAAGGTATTGGATCCGGATCTAACGATCCAAAGCATCCATCCATAACCAACTCGTAATTTATGTTTTAGAGGTATCACAACTTAGTTGGGATTAGTCACTACCTTGCAACCTTTTGGGTTTTAAGCATCGTTATATTCTAAACAGTTAACACTACCACATCATCTCTACTATAGAGACAATTAATTAGATTACAATAATCTAATTATTCTTATTTGGTAGTTTATATGAGAAAGTAAGTACAATCCGCTTTCGCAGAGATCTATATTTTATTCACTTTCCGAATGTGAAGTACTTTCTCTTCTCTCATTAATCTTCTACTTCTTATTAGCCACACTTTTACAACGATTTGTAAAACATAGTTACTAATACAGAATCAAGCATTCAAGTAGAAGAACCAACTGTTTTGAACAATTCAAGAACATTTTACAACATCTTGAAAAAATGTGTTCTTGACACTTGCAAGACATTTCTTGCAAATACCCCTTCCAATGTCCATCCTTTCATAAAGAAAGTTTGTTCCCTTGGAGTTATTTTGTCTTCTTCATTTAACTTCTCCTTTGACTACAATAGTCATGGTCCCTAAACTCCCACTATCTCTCTTGAAACTTGTTTCAATCGTGTTTTACACATCAAACAATTTGGAGAGCGTGTGGTTATTGTTCACCATATAGTTTACAATAAACTTAGTGAACGATTAGGATAGGGACACAAAGGTGAAGTCCTAATCTAGTTTCCGTCTCGTTAAGTGTTTTAACACTTCAACATACAATGATTCAAAATCATCATAAGTCCATGTTGATGGACTATTTTTGTCAACCAACCATTATGTTCTAAACATAATTACAAACATTCAAGAGTTGTTTAAGGCAACTCTCATTTCTTCATACAACGATTTGTAAGTGAAGAATCATGGCACATTAAGTGTCCATGCCCTTGTGCTTACTTCAAAAGTTCCTTGTTTATGTAACAAAGAAACAAGCACTAATGTTTGCGTTGATTAAGGGTTGTTCAAAATAACTCTTATTTCTTCATACAACAATTTGTATTTGAAGAATTATGACATTAAAATTGTTGTCCTCTTTATGATAGACTTATCTAACATGTTCTTCCAATGATACATTATCGATAGGAAGATTGTGAGGGTGAGACTACTTAGGCACGTGTACAATCCATTCAAGACAATCTATGGGATTGTGGTACCAAGTCCGGAAACTAAAGCGTTGGGTTTTTCTTTGTCAAGTATTGGATAGCGTTTGCAAATATATTGGTAAACAAATACATAACGAATATAAATAGATTGATTTTAAGCTATTTGATCCGGGTCTTTAAATCATAATAGCACCACCCACTATTTTTGGCAAATTCCATATCCCTCATCGGAATTCGAGAGTTTTGGAGGAAACTCTTAGTAGGTTATGGGAGACTCACTATTACCAAGCTCACCTCACGATGATACGATGTTGGCTAGCATTAATAATAATGAGAGAGTACACTTACTCATTTACATCTTTATGTAAGAACCCATCTAATTTGGCCTCTAGAGAATGATGCCTCACAATGATATGATGTTGGCTCCATTGCACTTAGTTAAGTCATTCCCACCATGCGAGTTCAAGTTAGGGGTCCAAGAACAACCTCACGATGATACGATGTTGGCTATTCTCTTTGCCTACCTTTCACAACATCAAGTATGCATATAGAATCCTCCCCGAGTGTAAGCATGCACTTTGTACTCCCCCATGATAGGGTGAAGCCGGTGTACACGTCACAAACGTTTGGACCTACCACGGTGGAAGGCCACGAAAGAGTGTTCAAAGCACTCTCACGCTTATCAACTTAATATTGGTTTGGTTGAGGGTTTTTAGGTCTCATCACATATAAACATACATTTTAATCCAATTAAAACATTTTTGGTCCTATCACAACTATTGGTCCATATGATTTATTTAGTTGTATATAATACTCCCACTAAGCTTTTAAAACGGTTTTTAAAGCAAGAGTACATGATACTACTAACATAAGGTTTGCATTCATTGATGGACTATATAGTTGCCTTAGGGCCTTAGGATGACTATGAACCTTTTATTTAGATCCAACACGAGCCTTGTGTTGAATCTCGGACTAGGGATGGTGATTGATTTTAGTTACGCATTTAATCACATTAAGGCGTGTTGTCTTAGGGGCGTTGGACCCATCTACTTCAATTTCATGCATATCATATAAAGCAAGAAATAAGTACTTCAAAGTAAAGAAGAGCTTATGCTCTTTTACAACAATTGATCAAATCAAATTACTTTAAATTAAAGAAGAGCTTATGCTCTTTTACAACATTTGATCTAATCAAATTACAACCAAAATCTAATCTACACATTCCCATGGTTCAAACAAATTTGAAACGGCCTTTCACATAGCTCAATTATCGTAGGCTTAGGTTCATAATCACCCTTTAATTAATTAACACTTTAACTAATTAAATTGAATGCAACATTTTTCATTTGGTTTTTGTATCCATAAAATTTGATTTTAAATGGAGCTAACTAAATGAAAATCCAATTCTCATTTAAAGAGACAAAACAATTTTTGTTCTCTATTTAATTTGGGCCTAAATGTAATGACTTCAACTTATTTGGGCCATTGTGCAATTAACCTCAACTTTTGGGCTATTTTGCAATTAGCCACAACTTTTGGGCCATAGTGCAATTAACCTCAACTTTTGGGCTATTTTTGCAAAAACTTAAACTTTTGGGGTCACTTTGTAAAAACACAAAAGTACACTACTTCATGTAATCACAACTAGAACCCAAAATTTTCCACAAATGTAAAAAACTTCATTAAAGGAGCAAAACAATTTGTCCTTTAGCGTTTTTGGACCTAAACGTAAAAACGTAAACTTTTGGGCCAAAGTGCAAATACACAAAAGTATCAAAACTTATGTAATTGCATGAAAGCCCCAAAAGTACTCCCACTTGAGGGAGTGGCCGGCTAGGGAGTGGACATGGTGTGATGTGTGTGTTGATTTGTAAGTTTAGACATAAAGCATGCAAGGTGTGTGTGAATGGGATTTATACCTTACACACCCATTAATGTTTCTTACACCTTTCAAACAAATATCTAACATATTTTCAAAGTTTTGACTAACATTAAAAATGTTAATCATTAATAAATATATGAAAATATCTAATAACAAAACTTTATGAAATAATTCAAAACTTTGAATCAAAACACCAAACCTTTTTGTTCTTGGCTAAAATGTCAAGAACAATGAAGAACATTCATGAAAAACTCAAAATTTTTCCATGATCATTTTTCACCCAAAAACATCCCAAAACCATTTATACTTAAGGGAAATAACATATAACCAAACTAGGGTACTTAGGGGTCCCAAAAGTTACTTGAAAACACTTTTAACAAGTCAAACAAGAACCCAAAAATCACCCTTTTAATTTGGCCGAAAATCCCAAAATTCTTGGCACCAAATTTTAGCTCCAATATTCATGCTCATATGAACTACATCTACAACATTTGAGATGCCAAATTTTCCAACAAAATTTACATTCATAAAACAAGAATAAAGCTTGTAACATTTTACAACTTTTAAATCACATATTATGAACTACAAAACCCAAAAGGATTCACCAACTACTAGACCTAGGCTCTGATACCACTTGAAGGATTATTTTGGAGAAACATGTTCATTTAAGCAATATCATTAGCATGCAAATAACAAATTAAAGGCGGAATCATGCTTGCATATACTTAAAAACAAAACATTACCCATGAATGTTCAAAGCCTAGTAGATTGGTGAACCTTTAAACAACTCAAAACAAAGTGAGTTGAGATTTATACCTTTGTAGATTCCTCTTTGCTTAAGCAAAGGCTAATCACCCAAAGAGAGGGCCTTCATTCCTTGCATCTTAAATCTATGGATTTATATAGAAAGGATAGGTTCTCTAAGTTCTCAAAATTGAGAACCTCTAAGTTTCTACACCAAGGTTTTGATTAAGAGGATATGAGTGACCTTGGAGGAGCTAGAGTGCTAGCTAAAACCCTCCAAGGGGGGCCGGCCATTTCTAGAGAGAAGGGAGAGCATTTCTTCTCTCCAATTTCCCCAAAAAGAACCCTAATGAATTTTGGCTATAAAATCATATTTATACCTTAATTCATTTGAGTGGCAAACTTGTAAATAAGTCCAAGTTTGCTACCCTTCACAATATGGCCGGCCTTAGGATATTTTTGGAGTATTTTGGGCCTTTGTGAATCATTATTTATTAAGTTGTCATACAACTTAAGTCAATGGACTTGACGTTCGAAGCCCATTGGGCCTTAAGGTCCAAAACCATCCCGAGGTCTTTAACGAACTTATTCGTTTGATTAATAATCATATTAATTAATCCTTGCCATAAATAATTAAACTATTTAATTATTCTTACTCATCTCCGTTGAATCTTCAATCTCTACCTTACACGGTGTACGATCCATTAGGTTCCTTTTAGCGAGGCAGTGGGCGATTCAAACTCTTTTAAATCGATTGTGAATTTGAAACTAACTTTCAATTCTCCCTTTAGTGTTTAAACACGTTTAGGGCTTCCACAAACCATGAGTGACACCTAGCAGCATATCATGGTTACCCAAGCTAATCAGAAGAGGTGGAGAACCTATTCAGTTTAGGATTACAAATGCAATACGGTCCTTCTCTAATCCAATACTCTTGACCACATTGTTTGGCTTGATAGTTTATTCATGTCTACTATCCAATGTGAATCTCGTGTTTATATGATTCCATTGAATGTGATCTGGAACACATTCCAACATCTCATTCATACTCTAGCCAGAGATTCTAAATCATATCATAGAGTATTCTCCCTCAACAGTTTGAAGGTTAGAGATCCCTTGTTGCACATTCACTTGTCTCCATGACTAGATAGCTTGACCCCAACCATGCCGTGGACACTCCAAAGGAATGCCATTTGACAAGATCAAAGATCAAGGACCTAACCACAAGACAACTATGATGCCTCAGGTCAAAGGACTAATTTGCATTATCCTAACCATGAGTTCTCACGTGACATGAATATGAGAACTCGTCGTTGATCGTGTTCAGTGAACTCATTCTCTATTAAGCACCTACGTACTTGTCTTGGTGTCACTCACACCAATGACTCGAGACTAGTCACTTTCCCTGAGAGAAGACATAGCACGTACTAATCTTAACGGACTGTCAATGCCCAATTGGCAATCCTATGATCAGGAACGTTTAGGATGTGTCTACGAAAGAATGGTCTCATGAATCTAACTTCTTTTAGATTGCATTCTCTCAATCACATATTCCTTGGACTTTATCGTTTAAGCATATAACATTTATATGAGACCGCTCAAACAATAATCTTTGCCCTTGATATTAAACTAGATTAGTTTAATCATGTGAAATGTCCGTAAAGTATCATCATATGATTGGTTTTAGGGCACATTTCCAACACAGTAGTCATGATTGAGTTCAGTAAATCCATTGTAGAAGTATCATGCTTTTCATAGTTACGAATGCTTTGTCAATGCTTATGATTTTCACATAACTTAATGATCTTTGAGATGTCTCTCTATCATGCTTTTCATAGTTAGGGAACAGATGTGATATAAAATAGCACACAAACTTAAACCCGCTTTTTTATAATTGTAGTACGCGTAAGTAGGGATCATTCTAGGCCGGGGATTAGGATGGACGCTAATCTACACAAATTAAACTCTAAATCACTAAACTAGACTCAAAAAACAGAAAACTAGACTAAAACTACTCAAAATAAGCTAAACTGACTCAAAACACACAAACTAGGTTAAATTGACTCAAAACTAACACTAAGGAATGTTTTGGATGAAAATTGAAGTAAATTGACACAAAACAATAAAGGGGGGGGGGGTGGTTTTGACGAATTTAAGACTTAAACAAACAAAACTTGTAGAAACAAACTTAAAGGGTATGAAATTGGGGTGACTTAATGGGTGAAAGGCTAGCTAGAAGGTCCTTCCCCACACATGACACATATGCATACAAATCAATTTCCAGTTATTATTCCTATAAACCATGAATGACAATGCCCCAAGTTAACCGTGAATGGCACTAATTAACCATCAGATTTTCCTAAATTCATTGAATTGGACTCAGCGACGCAACCAAATTATTCTTATCAAGTTCCCTATATGAACAACATGATAGAGATACATATCAAAGATCATTAAGTTCTATGAAAATCATAAGCATTAACATGATATTCGTAACTATGAACAACATGATACTCCTGCCAGGAATTTACTTAACGTGATCGTGACTAGAAACCTCCACTACTTGTAAATATAAGTTCGTAACTATTAGGTGAAACTCCTTTATATTCTAACATTAGGTTGATGCATTCAAAATAAGTAGGCCTCCTTAATCGACATACAATAATAAGTTCTCAATCAAACACTTAAGCAAATTGCATTCACGATTTATGAAAAAATAACTGGATGTAATCACACTACTACAAAATAGATTATTAGTGTCGCTATAATAACCGACAAGAAACAACTGTTTCTGTCGAAAATTTACTAAAATCCGACATAAAATTGATGCAGTGACGGATATATTAACCGACAGCATTGCTGGCGTCAGGAATTGGCTTTTCTGTCGGTTAATGCCCTAAAACCGACAGAAATTCTGTCGGATATATGCGACACAAAACCTGAAATACTGTCGAATATTATCCTTCTTCTGTCGGTCATGACCGCCAGAAATTATAAAAAAACCCGTCGGATATAACATATTATAAAAAATTAATTCCACTATTTTCCGTCGGTCCTAACCGACAGGAAAATATTATAAAAAAAAATAATTCCACGGGTTTTCGTCGGTCCTAACCGACAGTAAAATATTAGTATTTTAAAAAAAATCCATTTTTCTTTATTTCTTTTACTGACTGAATAAAACAAAATTTTAAAAATTAAAAAAAAGTACTACTCCATTTTTCTTCATTTTGTTCCTCCATGGTGAGAATTGAAAGTGAAAATAAGAAGGTGAAAAATGAAGAGTGAAAGTGAAAATGAGAAGGTGAAGAAGGGGAAGAGTAAATGTGAAAATGGGCGAAGGAGAAGGGGAAGGTGTAACTGTGAAAATGTGAAAATGGGAAAATGTGAAAATGAGAAGGTGAAGAAGAGGAACAGGTGAAAATGGGGAAGAGGAATCGGTGAAGATAGGGTGGTTGAAACAAATAAATATTGTCTGTAACTATTGTCGGATTTAACCGACAGAACCTAAGGTAAAACCACCAAAAAATCTGCCAGTAACTTAAAATATTTATTATGTGTCTGGTTAGTATCGGTCAAATCCGACAAAAATAATTTAAAACCGTCAGAAATTAATAACGGTCTGAAAAATATTTATTATGTGTCAGGTTAGTGTCGGTCAAATCCAACAGAAATAATTTAAAACCGTCAGAAAAATATTTATTATGTCAGAACGTCATTATTATATCAGAAGGGTTGGTGTGTGTCAAGTTAGTGTCGGTTACAACCGACAGCAAATACAAATAAACCGACAATAAAACTGCCTAGTCAATTAAAATATTAAAATTTGTCCTAAAACCGACAGAAACTGATAGTAAGATATTTATTGTGTCGGCTATAACCGACACAATAATCCAAAAACCACCAGAAAGGTTTCCTCAGTTTGGTTCTTGTGTTTCATTAATTTTTTTCGAAGCAAACGAGCGGGAAAATTCCCGCTCAAAATTTTGTCACATAAACTAAAATATTTTAAATTTAAACTAAAAAAACCATGTGTTATGTTTTTTTTTTTTACCATTATAACATTTAAAATTTTGTCACACAAACTAAAATATTTTAAATAAAATTCACCACACAAAATATAAAAAAAATAAAACAAGGGTTTTTATTTTTATTTTTTACCATTATACCATTTTAAATTTTACCACACAAATTCAAATATAGTTTAATTAATACTTAAAAAACATAAAATAAATAATAAAACTACTCCAATTCATCTTCTATTAGGTCATCATCGGCATTAACAAAATCAGGAAACTGAGTAGGCAATGGTAATACTTCCAGAAAAGGAGTCTCTTCCACGCCAACCCTTGTATGCAGATTTTCATTGTCAAGTACACGATCATCCAAATCAGGTATGGCATAATCATCAAGAGCATCATTATCCTCTAATACGTCAAACAAATCTCTCGGTTGCGTTCAAACAACAACATGCCAATCTTTTTCAATTGTGTCCTCCACATAAAATGCTTGTAATGCTTGTGAAGCTAATATGAAAGGATCCTCTTTAAATCCCAATCGATTGAAGTTTACTAAAGTAAATCCATATTGATCAGTCTTCATACCTCTTGGACTTTCACTATTAACCCATTCGCATTTAAACAACATCACAACTCGACCCTTGTCTCCTGCTTCGGTAGGGCCACAGTATCTAACCTCAAACATGTCTATGACTCTACCATAACAATTCACCTGCCCAATTGCACCAGGGACATTTGCAGGTACAAAGACACCACAATTTTGATTCTTCTGCTTATCGTCCACAGATTTTGTACGAAATTTGAACCCATGAATAATGTGACTTTTATATTTTGTCACAACCTTACTAGGATAATTGGGTAGCCAACGCAAGTCTTCAGTTATCAAGATGTCATTAGCATGACATATTGAATTAATCTGGAATAGGTAAAAGGATAAAAATTGACACGACAAATATAACCACGTCATAATTAAAATGTAAAAAAAAAAAAGTAATAATGTGACTGTTATATTAACTCACATATTGCTTGAACCATTCTAGAAATTCCTTCTTGCTTAGCTCCTTGATTTGTCGCACAGTTAGCCTTGCTTGACGATGTTGATTTTTCAACACTTCCTCATGTTGCCTAGCCAATCAGGTCCAAATATGCTTAACTAATTTTTCAAAGTAAAAAAAAATTGATAAAACATTAAGACGCATAACTAAATGTTCTTACCTTCTAAATGGGTTGACCTCATCACAATTATTTAGAATGTATCTGTGGCACTGATCAAGAACATTTAACTTGATCTCTACATTTTCTCCTTAACCCATGTAACATCCTTTAGAGTCAAAAATTGATAACCCACCAGATACTCCACATCCAATACCATCTTCATTTCGACCTCTACGAGTGCGACGAGACTTAACATCTCTAAGATACATGGAACAAAAGGACAAACACTCATCCACCAAATACGCTTCAGCAATAGAACCTTCAGGATGACCCTTATTACGAACATAGCGCTTCAGTGTTTGTAAAAACCTATAATTATAATACAAAACACAAATTATTATAATTGCTAATAAAAATTATCATTATAAATTAACAAATTTTATAAAGATTTGTTAATTACTGTTCAATTGGATACATCCATCTATATGGAACAGGCCTTGCAATAGCTGCTTCATCTGCCAAGTGAACTAGGAGGTGCATCATCACATCAAAAAATGCAGGCGAGAATATCTTCTCCAATTGACATAATGTCAAGGTAATTCTTGAATTCAATTGCTTGAAACCTTCGTCGGACTCCTTCTTGCTACACAATTGTCTGAAAATGGCACTTAACTCTAATAATATCATAGTAACGGATTTAGACAAAACCGCACGTACTGTAAGCGGGAGTAACTGCTGCATTAAAACATGGCAATCGTGGCTTTTCAATCCATGTATTTTTCTTTCATTCACATGCACACATCGCGACAAATTTGATGAATATCCATCGGGAACCCGAATAGTAGACAACACTTCACAAAATGTAGTTTTTTCTTCTCTTTTCAACGTGAACAATGTTGGAGGTCGAAATGTTCTATTTCCTTCCCTATGCGGATGTTGTGTAGGTCTTATGTTCAATATTTCAAGATCTGCACGTGCAGCCAATCCATCCTTGGACTTTTTATCTATATCTAACAATGTTCCCACTACATTGTCACATATATTTTTTTCAATATGCATAACATCAAGATTGTGTCTAATCAACAGATGCCTCCAATAAGGTAGTTCATAAAAAATAGATTTCTTCTTCCACAGACTCTTACTACTTGTACTGCTCTCACTTCGTTTTCTGTGTTGCCCAACCGAAGCATCTTTCTTTGGCTTTCCAAAAGTAAATCTCAAAGTAGAAAGATCTTCAAGACATTGTAAACCAGTCCACTGCCTTGGTGCACTACAATGCTCTCGTCGACCATTAAAAGATGTGGTTTTCCTTCGAAACCTATGATCAACAAGAAAAAAGCGTCGATGCCCCAAATAGGAAATCTTAGACTCGTCGGAAAGTAAATAGATTCTTTATCATGCATGCAATGTGGACAGGCTTTATATCCATGTGTACTCCATCCTGATAACATTCCACAAGCCGGAAAATCACTTATAGTCCATAAAACAGCAGCCTTCATTGTAAAAGTTTGGTTGGAATACACATCATAAGTAGGAGTGCCCACCTCCCACAACTCATTTAACTCATCAATCAATGGACGCATGTACACATCAATCTCTTTGCCGGGACTGCGTGGTCTTGGTATTAACAAAGACAACAACAAATTTGGTTGCTTTATACACATCCAGGGCAGTAAATTATAAACTGAAAGCACCACAGGCCATGTGCTATAGTCTTGCCTCATTTTTCAAAAGGATTAAATCCATCACTAGCCAACCCTAATCGGACATTTCGAATTTCTGATCCAAACTCCGGATATAAATTATCCAAATGCTTCCATGCTGGAGAATCTGAAGGATGTCTCATAAACCGATCCTTAGGACATTCAGTTGCATGCCACCTCATACGTTCAGCTGTATGCTTCGACATATACAACCGCTGCAATCGTGGTTTTAAAGGAAAATACCACATAACCTTAGCTGCGATTTTTTTTCTAAAGCCATCATCTTCATTGACATTTTTATATCTTGATTCACCGCAAACTGAGCATACGGTCAACTCTGCAGTGTCTTTCCAATAGATCATGCAATTATTGGGACACGCATCAATCTTTACATACGTCAGACCTAAGTCATTTATAAGTTTTTTTTACTTATAACAAGATTCAGGCAAACAATCTCCATCAGGCAGCATTTTTTTAATTAACTCGAGTAACGTGGTAAAGATCCCGTCCGGCATTCTTGTTAAACACTTGATCTGATACAATCCTACAACCGCCTCCAATTTTTTAAATTCCTTACAACCTGGCCACAAATCTTGATCTGCCTCTTCAAGCAACTTAAAAAAAGTCTCGACCTCTTCCGGACGCCCTTCCCTAGAAGGGGGTTCAGTAGACGGCCCAACACCTTCTTCAGTTAATGGTTGGACAAATACATCATTAAGAACATCATGAATACCAGTCAACTGATCTCCTGTTTCAGTAGATGGCCCAACACCTTCTTCTCCAATTCCCATATTTTGCTCTCCAATTAAAGGTTCCCCATGATGTCGCCACGAAGTATTTTTGTAATCTTTATCCATATCATACAACACAAGATGTTCGACAATAGTTTTTCTAACAAAAGTATATCGATTACAACATCTTTTGCAAGGACATCTAAACTTATCAGGGCCAGCACCATTCGCAACTGCTTGATCCAAAAATAAATTAATTCCATCTGTATACGCTTCCAAATTTCACGGTAGTGTCAACCAATTCTTTTCCATGTTTTACCACTGTACGAGAGCAAATATTACGTTGAAACTAAGATGCCTACAATCTTTCAATCCCTATCATGTAGGCATAACTATTAGAAATTTCAATCTCTATCTTTCAACCTCGAACTATCACAATTGCAATTTAATTTCGAACACCTATCACAGTAAAACAAATTAGAAAAAACAATAAAAGGTTAACAAAAATATGTTTATCTACACTCTTGATTATTTATTAAATTTAATTTTTTATTATCCTCGTATCAATTAGAGTGAAATATTTAATTAATTAACATAATATATACCTGTGACATCCCACATTGCCCAGGGGAGTGATCCTTAAATGTATATTCCCATCCCTACCTAGCACGAGGCCTTTTGGGAGCTCACTGGCTTCGGGTTCCGTAGGAACTCCGAAGTTAAGCGAGAAGGGGGCTAGAGCAATCCCAGGATGGGTGACCTCCTGGGAAGTTGCTCGTGAGTTCCCAAAAACAAAACCGTGAGGGCGTGGTCGGGGCCCAAAGCGGACAATATCGTGCTACGGTGGTGGAGCGGGCCCGGGAGGTGGCGTCGCCCGGGCCGGGATGTGACAATACCTATATTACTAAATATTACCAATTTATGGTATATTAAATATTGTCAATTTAACATAAATATTTACAAATAATATTTATCTCAATTTCTTCATAATAATTTAAGTAAATAAAATACAATATTTCAATCCCTATCATGTATGCATAACTATTAGAAATTTAATTTCCAACACCTATCAGAGTAAAACAAATTAAAAATACAATAAAAGGTGAACAAAAATATGTTTATCTACACTCTTGATTATTTATTAAATTTAAGTTTTGTATATCCTCATAGCAATTAGATCGAAATATTTAATTAATTAACATAATATATATCAATATTACCAAAATATTACCAGTTTATGGTATATTAAATATTATCAATTTAACATAAATATTTACAAATAATATTTATCTCAATTTATTCATAACAATTTAAGTAAATAAAATAAACTAATGGAACACAAATATTCCTAATTTATCTTACTAATTAAATTAAAATCTCTAAATAAATAATCTTGTGTGTTAAACAAACAATTTCAACATCAAGAAGTTCAGTAATAAAACCTGAACTATTGAAGAATTCTGTCGTTGATCTATTCTTTACGTAGGTAGCAAACTAATTAAAGCCCCTGCAAAATCAAATCATAAAATAAAAATAAGTCACAAAGTACTTGATTAAGAAAGAAATAGAAGATGAAAAGTATGGAGGCAAAAGAAATGAAAAACTTATTGTGTGAGATGAAGAGAAGAAAAAGATGAAGTGCTTGATGAAAAAAGAAATAGAAGATGAAAAGTATGGAAGCAAAAGAAATGAAGAGAAGAAAACGATTGAAGATTGAAGATTGAAGATGAGGATTGCAAATGAAGATGAAAAAATGGAAGCAAAAGATATTTGAATAAAAATGGCTAGAATATGTAAAAAATATTAAAAAAGGAATTCTAAATTACCAAGGGTTATAATAATTTTAAATCCGCCAGGAACCAATTTCTGTCGGTAAAATCAGCCAGAAAAAATCCGACAGAAATTTCTGTCGGAAAAATCCGCCAGAAATTAACTTTTATCTGACAATAAATGAAATATGTGTCGGATATCTTTATCCGTCAGAATTACTTATTAACCGCCACCACATTCCGACACCTAAAGCTAATATTGTAGTAGTGTCAATTCATATCACATATATGTTCATGGCTTTGAAATCACCTCTAGCTAAAATGAAATTAGTTCCACATGTTCGCAATTAAACAACGACAATTAAATTTAAACATTGAAAACAAAGATAGAATACTCATAGAAACGCTCCATCAATCCAAAAGTCTTGAATGGCAAGCACGGTTCCAGGCTTCTCCCTCTCCTTCCTTGCAAAGATGTGGCACAAACTTTAAAATTTTCTAAAAAATCTCTATATCTGTCTATATGTTGTGGCACAATGTATGCATATATATATATATATATATATATATATATACATATATATAGGGCAGGCACGGCTCCAAATCCTGGAAGGAAATGGATAGACTCGACAGACTTATAAGAGGAAAAGGGTTAGTTGTTTGCATGATTTTAAGACTCCTTAAATCAGATGGAAAATGGTTTAATGTGATAAGGAATCCCCATTGTAGCTAGAAATAAGGTAAGACAGGATTAGGATAGGATAAGATAAGGTTAGCTTGGATAAGATAAGGTAGGATAAGGTTTGGATAAGATGAGATTGGATAAGTTTTGCTTCTTCTTAGCTGATTCCTTATCTTCCAAGTCTTGAATTAATTTCTCCAGTTGTTAAGCACATTCCTAGCCTCTCTTGAACTTCAAAAACGACCATTGTCACATCCCGGCCCGGGTGCAACCACCTCCTGGGCCCGCTCCACCACCGTAGCACGATATTGTCCGCTTTTGGCCCCGACCACGCCCTCATGGTTTTGTTTCTGGGAACTCACAAGCAACTTCCCAGGAGGTCACCCATCCTGGGATTGCTCTAGCCCCTTTCTCGCTTAACTTCGGAGTTCCTACGGAACCCGAAGCCAGTGAGCTCCCAAAAGGCCTCGTGCTAGGTAGGGATGGGAATATACATTTAAGGATCACTCCCCTGGGTGATGTGGGATGTCACAATCCACCCCCCTTAGGGGCCCAACATCCTCGTCGGCACACCACGGCCAGGGTTAGGCTTTGATACCAATTGTCACATCCCGGCCCGGTGTTGGAAATGTGCCCTAAAACCAATCATATGATGATACTTTACGGACATTTCACATGTTAAACTAATCTAGTTTAATATCAAGGGCAAACATTATTGTTTGAGCGGTCTCATATAAATGTTATATGCTTAAACGATAAGTCCAAGGAATATGTGATTGGGAGAATGCGATATAAAGAAGTTAGATTCATGGGACCATTCTTTCGTAGACACATCCTAAACGTTCCTGATCATAGGATTGCCAATTGGGCATTGACAGTCCGTTAAGATCAGTACGTGTTATGTCTTCTCTCAGGGAGAGTGACTGGTCTCGAGTCATTGGTGTGAGTGACACCAAGACAAGCATGTAGGTGCTCAATAGAGAATGAGTTCACTGAACACGATCAACGAGGAGTTCTCATACTCATGTCACATGAGAACTCATGGTTGGGATAATGCAAAGTAGTCATTTGACCTGAGGCATCACAGCTGTCTTGTGGTTAGGTCCTTGATCTTTGATTATGTCAAACGTCACTCCATCTGGAGGGTGTCCACGGCATCGTCGGGGTTAAGCCACTTAGCCATGGAGGCAAGTGAATGCGCAACAAGGGATCTCTAACCTTCAAACTGTTTGAGGGAGAATACTCTATGATATGATTAAGAATCTCTAGCCAGAGTATGAATGAGATGTTGGAATGCGTTCTAGATCACATTTAAGGTAATCATATAAGTACAAGATTCACATTGGATAGTAGACATGAATAAACTATTAAACAAAACAATGTGGTCAAGAGTATTGTATTAGAGAAAGACCGTATTGCATTTGTAATCCTAAACTGAATAGGTTCTCCACCTCTTCTGATTAGCTTGGGTAACCATGATATGCTGCTAGGTGTCACTCATGGTTTGTGGAAGCCCTAAACGTGTATAAACACTAAAGGGAGAATTGAAAGTAAGTTTCAATTCACAATCGATTTGAAAGAGTTTGAATCGCCCACTGCCTCGCTAAAAGGAACCTAATGGATCGTACACCGTGTAAGGTAGAGATTGAAGATTCAACGGAGATCAGTAAGAATAATTAAATGGTTTAATTATTTATGGAAAGGATTAATTAATATGTTAATTAATCAAACGAATAAGTTCGTTAAAGACCTCGGGTTAGTTTTGGGCCGCAAGGTGATCGGACCATATTTATATATATTTTTATATCAAATTCACTCGTCTTTTCTTAGTTAGTTCGTTATATTTTGAGCTATTTACTTTGTTTTTGTGTTTAATATAATTTATCTAGCTAAGAAAATAAAAATAGAATAAATGAAATTTTAAGTGCTAAATTCGTCTAAACTATCTTGCTGGTTAATTAGAACTTATCATTTGGAAAAATAATATATATATATATATTTATATATTTATATATATATATATTTATATTAATATAATATGTTGTGTGTAAAAGGAATAAACAGAAAAGTGAAAGCATGCATTCGGTGGGTGAGTGGAGTCAAAAGCAGAAAAATAATGAGGATTAAAGTATTGGAGAGGCCAACCTCGGGAAGAATAAGCTGCCCTGGGCAGCGTGTGAAGGAGAATAAGAAGGGGGCCTCAGGAAGAAAAGGGAAAAACAGATAAAAATATTGAAGGGGACGCTGCTTTTGGGCAGCCAGGAAAAGAAAGAAATAAAAAAATAAAATAAAAGAGAAGGTGGGTTGCCCAACTGGGCTCGGCAAGACGCAGAAAGAAGAAACTAGCGCAGCATTAATAAGAGGAGCTCCTCGGTGAGCTAAAGGGAGGAAGTTTTCAAAGCTGCTTTGCAGCTGCGAGGGGGGAGAATAATTAGGGAGTGAAGGCAGCGAGTTTGGAGAGCCAGGAGGGGGCTCCTCGGTGAGCTGAGAAGCGAAAAGAAAAACAAAAAAATAAAATAAGCAAAGGGAATTGGCAGCGCAAGGCTGCCTTGCGGTGAAAGGAGAGCTACCCTCAAGGGCAGCAGCGAGAGGAAGGTAGCTCGGAGGGAGCACCGAGAAGAAGTTTGAGAGGGAATCTCGGGTTGAGGAAGGCAGGTGCTGCCTTGGACAGGCGCTGAAAATAAGCTGCCTTTGGCAGCCGTGGCAATCAGAAAAACAGCTTGGAAGGCTGCGCAAGCAGCGCCCATCCTTGAAGGCAGCTTGCGGTACAGGGTGGCCAATCAGAGGCGCACAAGCGCCAAGAGAAGCACAGACGGACAGGCACAGAGGAAGTCTCGGTGAAATCAGAAAGGCAGTGGGCAGCGCAGCTTGAAGCTGCCAAGTCGGTGCAGCACAGGAAGAGGGGGCTGGCTCTTCTTCCACCGAGAGCAGCCTTAGGAAAAACAGAAGGGAGTTCTTTCTCTTCTAATTTTTATTTTCATGTTTAATTTAATTTACTTTTAAATTACGTTAAACATGTGTAATTAATTTGTTTTGGCTAGAGGTTAATTCAAAGCCATGATTATATTTGTAATTTGAATTGATACCTTCGGTTGTGATTTTTGAGTTGTGAATTTAATTTGCTTAACTGCTTGATTAATAACTTATTTGTGTTTGTCGATTAAGAATGCAAACTTAATTTACATGCATGAATTTGATGCTAGAATATAAGTGAATTTCACCTAATCGTTATGAACTTATATTCATGAGTAGTGAAGGTTGCTAGTCACAATCGCGTTAAGTAAATTCCTGGCAAACGTATCATGCTGTTCATAGTTACGAATGCCTTGTCAACACTTATGATTTTCATAGAACTTAATGATTCTCGCTTGTATCTCTATTATGCAATTCATGTAGGGAACTTGTGGGGAATGTTTTGGGTTGTCGTATGCAATCATCCAATCTAATGATTTTAGGAAAATCTGAAAGTTAACTAGTGCAATTCACGGTTAATTTGGGGCGTTGAGATTAACAACTTATTGAAAGAACAACTGAAGGTCAATTTAGGTTGCTTATGTGTCATGTGTGGAGAAAAACCCTCTAGCCAATCCGTTGTCTATCCGTTCACTTTTAATTTTATGTTTTTGTCAATTTGTATTTTATTTAAGTTTAAATTCAGCTTCGTCAAAACCAAATCAATCCCCCCATTATTAAAATATTATTATTTAGTTAGTTTTTATTGTTTTTAATCTTTTATTTCAATTTCCGTCCATTTTAAATTCCTAGTGTTTAATTTGATTGTTTTTATTATTTTGAGTCATTTTAAATGTGTTTCGAGTTTTGAGTCTAGTTTAGTGTTTTGAACTTTGTTTTTATGTTTTTAAATTAATTTAGAGTAGATTAGCAATCCCTCCTAATCCCCGGCCTAGAACGATACCCTACTTACATCTTTACTACAACTGTCAAAAAGAGGGTTTAATTTGTGTCGAGTTAATTCTCGCATCACAAGGCCCAATGGGATTTGAACATCAAGCCCATTAACTCAAGTTGTATGACAACTTGAATATACAAAGGGCTTGAAAGCCCAATGAACCCTTAAGGGCCGGCCATTTAGAGGAGGGTAGCAAACTTGGACTTATTTACAAGTTTGCCACTCAAATGAATTAAGGTATAAATATGACTTTATAGCCAAAATTCATTTAGGGTTCTTTTTGGGGAAATTGGAGAGAACACAAATTCCTTTTCTCTCTAAAGAGGCCGGCCACCTAGAGGGGAAAATCTAGCAATTTAACTTCCTCTAGGTTACTCATTTCTTCTTCAATATGCTTTGGTGTGGAGACTTTGAGGTTCTCAATTTTGAGAACTTTGGAGAAACCTTTTCATCCATCCAAATCCATAGATCTAAGAAACAAGGAATGCAGGCCCTCTCTTTGGGTGATTAGCCTTTGCTTATGCAAAGAGGAATCTACAAAGGTATAAGTTTCAACTCACTTTGTTTTGGGTTGAGTTATGGTTAACCAATCTACTAGGCTTTGAACATTCATGGGTAATGTTTTGTTTTTAAGTACATGCAAGCATGATTCCGCCTTTAATTTGTTATGCATGCTATTGATGTTGCTTAAATGAACATGTTTTCACAAAATAATCCTTCACCCGGGTACAACCACCTCCCGGGCTCGCTCCACCACCGTAGCACGATATTGTCCGCTTTGGGCTCCGACCACGCCCTCACGGTTTTGTTTCTGGGAACTCACGAGCAACTTCCCAGGAGGTCACCCATCCTGGGATTGCTCTAGCCCCCTTCTCGCTTAACTTCGGAGTTCCTACGGAACCCGAAGCCAGTGAGCTCCCAAAAGGCCTCGTGCTAGGTAGGGATAAGAATATACATTTAAGGATCACTCCCCTGGGCGATGTTAGATGTCACAACCATCCACCTTGCTCCATGCATATGCTATCCATTCCAAGTCCAAAATTGCTCTAAAAATGCTCCAAAATGCACTTTCTTGCCACGTTTGCTATTTGAACCCACAAACACACAAAAATAGTTTAAAACACTCTAATAAATAGAAACTAACTGAGTAAATGGAAGGAAATAGGCTGACAAAGTTGCGTAATTATGCTCCTATCAAATTCCCCCACACTTAGCTTTTGCTAGTCCCCGAGCAAAACAAACCAAACAAAACATAACCTAAAAATCACTACTTACATAGATTTTAGTTATCCCTACCCTTGAGCTCATACTAAATCGCAGTAACCAATCACTATCTCGCATTTAATCAATTAAAAAGACATTTCAAATGTAGTAACATGCCTTAGAGAATCCATCAATTCCTCACCAGGTATACTCTTTATTTTCACACAGATTTTCTGACTACACTGCCTCATGAACGGAATGCCACTACTTAGAAGCGAGAACCAGGGATACCATATGCTCGTACCAATTCCAAACTCCACATATTGAACACATAACAATCAAGATAGATGTCTAAAGGTTGTAACGGGGCTAAGGTATTGGCTAACAAGGAAAGGTTAAGGATAAACAAAGGTTCTTAAAGAAATAGTAACCAAATCAATGAAATCAACACTTAGAATTCAACTTCTAATTGCGGCACCCAACTTTAAACACAAAGGGGATATTCATACAACTTAGGGCCAGATTCAAACTTTTGGACCATTTCTTCAAAAACCAATACTTGTGATCTTAATCTCACTTATTTCTCAATCTTTTTTTTTCTTTCACGTTTTTTTCCGTCTTTTCACGTTTTTTCTTTTTTTTTTCTTCTTTTGAAACACAAAAACTTACTACTTCACCAAATTCACAAAGAAAAATTCTTCCCCCCACACTTTTTTTTGCATATTGTAGATCAAAAGGAACTCCCAACAAGTCATGCTCCACTATTCTTTAAGAACAAGGGTATCGATAGTCCTATACTAGCCTAGGTAAGAATAATGTGGCTAACAAAGAAAATAGGCTAAATAAGGCTTAAAGGGTTTAAACCTACAATATATATGCAAGGGATAAGGCTTTTTGGCTCTTGTTTAACTAAACAATTTCATCTTGTTATTTGTTATGCAATCAATTTTATGCTTTGAATGAAATGGGCATGAGTTCTAGTATTTGGATCTAATGTGATGAAAAAGCATTCTAAGTAGCAACCAGGCAATGAAATAATGAGATCATGCAACGACTTTAGAAAACAAGAATGTCACAGATTAATAACTCTCCAAATAAAGTATAGGCTCAAGCCTCTTAGGGTTGTAGTGTTAGTTTGAGTTTCATCTTTCAAGCATGTTACAAAAACTAATTTTTTTCTTTTTGTGATTACATGTGAATTCGTAAATGACAACTACAACTAAGTATTAACCAAAGAGCATATCAAACTTCCATCCATGTTTATAACTTTCTTTAACAATCATGCAATTAAAAACCAAATCCTCATCATTGTGTTGGAAGGGACTCTAAGACACAGACACACAAAAATGACTTTTTTTGGATTTTTCAAAACTTTTTCAAATTTTTTTTTTCAAATTTTTAATATTTTTCTTTCAAAACACACTAAAAACACTTAAAATCAGTGAGTAACAACTCTAGAAGTGATAGGTGATAAAATTCAACAAAAAAATATCAATGAAAAGCATCTGTTTACCCCCCATAACACTTAAACCAAACATTGTCCTCAATGTTTCAAACATAGACTCACACGCAAGTAATCAAACAGTGCAACTAACAAACATGACAATTATGGCAAAATAAAAGCAATAAAGAGTAGGGTTAAGGAACGCAAATCTGGTTTTGGAGCTGGAGATTCCTAGGTCTTCTTTATTTGAACGCATGGCTTGCTCCCAATAAGCCCTTGCTTTAATATCTACCAGCTGGATGATACGTCATTTTAAGCTACCCTAAGGTCCATGGTATGGAATTGATCTTTAAATGGAAAGTGATACTTGAAATGATCTGGCATTGGTTTAAATTCTATAGTGGGTGCCTGAATCATCAACAACCTGTTAGTAGAAAATGAAATTCAAATCCAAGGAGGTGGCTTACCTGTGTGCTTCAACAAGAACTCAAAGACAAACACAACTTGTTTGAAAAGCTTAGGAACTTTGCACTCGGCCAGATTTGGTGTGAGGGTTGTGACTTGTCCTGTGTCATAAAATCCAACTTCTTTGGGGTTGGTTGTCTCAAGTACAGCCTATTTGATGAATTATTGATATCCCCCAGCCACTTCTTTCGCTTGAATCATTCTTCTTGTTGTACAAATTTCTTTGAACAATTCAACACATTCTGGAAGTTGATGTGTTGTACCAAGAATAGGGATATTACTTTGCACCTTTGGAAGGGCTTCCAAGATGGCTTTTTCACTTTCTTCTTCCTTGGAAATCATGAACCTGCAAGGACTAGAGACATTTGGTGGAATGGGGTTAGAAAGAATTGAATTTGGAACAACCTTACCTGAATTGGATGGCATAGGAGCCTTAGACGGCTGCGGACAGGGGTGTTCTTCCCTTGCCGTGGTCTTGTCTACCTCTTATTCTTCTTCTTGCAACAGTTGTTCATCCATGTTCTGGCTGTGTTTGGACGTTTTTGGGTGAGCTCCAACCTCTATACTACTTCCTAAGGTGATAACTTCAGCGATTTCAAAATCTCCCGTTGAATTTACAATAGTTGAGCTGGAAAGTTCACTTTGTTCTTGAATTTGCTCCATGAATTCTACGATCTCTACAAGTTGATTTTTCAATTCGCTTATCTCCTTAGCTTGGTTTTGTAAGCCCAGCGTCACAGAAGTTAGTACATCAAGAATTTTATCATTTCCATGCACATACTTGAATTAGATTGGAATTGTTGTGGGGGAGGCTGTGGTGGCTGCATAGGTCTTAAATAGTACTCCTCAGATGGCTGCCAATATCATTCTTGTTGAACTTGTTGAGGTTCCCTCGACATAAAATTTGAATGATCTCTCCAACCTAGATTGTAAGTGTTGGAAGACAAGTCGTTCCTTGATTGGTTATGGCCTTGATAACCTCAAGCACCTCCATTCTCAATTAATTGAGGATGTTGATGAGTTCGATATCCTTGCCTATAGGACACACCAAATGTAGGAACACTTTGCATTGTGGTCATTTCGATATACTGCAACAACTGAGAAGTAAGATTCGCTATTTGAGCTTGAATATTAGCAATTGCCATGTCCTGCGTCTCTAGTACCTAAAATCAACGAAATAAAACTAAATCAAATATCAACAGTAAAAAAACAAAAAAATTAAAATGGAGGGATTAGCAATTTTACTAATCCCCGGCAACGGCGCCAAAAATTTGATGTGATATAAAATAGCACACAAACTTAAACTCTCTTTTTGATAATTGTAGTATGCGTAAGTAGGGATCGTTCTAGGCCGGAGGTTAGGAGGGATGCTAATCTACACAACTTAAACTCCAAATCACTAAACTAGACTCAAAAACAGAAAACTAGACTCAAACTTCTCAAAATAAGCTAAACTAACTCAAAACACACAAACTAAGTTAAATTGACTCAAAACTAACACTAAGGAATGTTTTGGACAAAAATTGAAGTAAATTGACACGAAATACTAAAAGGGGGGGGGGGTGATGCGTTGTAAAACAACACACAAATTAAACCCTCTTTTTGATAGATGTAGTATAGATGTAAGTAGGGTATCGTTCTAGGCCAGGGATTAGGAGGGCTTCCTAAAACCTCTAAAATAATTTAAAAACGTAAAAACAAAGTTTAAAACACTAAACTAAAATAAAAACACTTAACTAAAATAACTCAAAATAAAACTAACAAATAAACTAAAACAAATCAAAAGACTCAAAACAACTCAAGACTCTAGAAAATACAAACTAAGCTAAAAACTCGAAACACACTAAAAATGACTCAAAATAATGAAAACAATTTAAAATAAAAACTAGGAAATTAATTGGACGGAAATTAAATTAAAAGATTAAAAATAATAAAAATTAACTAAATAATAATATTTTAATAATGGGGGGGAATTGGTTTTTACGAAACGTAAATTAAACTTAAATAAATTACAACTTGACAAAAACATAAAATTAAAAATGAACGGATAGACGACGGATTGGCTAGAGGGTTTTTCTCCACACATGACACAAATGCAACCTAAATTGATTCCCAGTTATGAATTCAACAAACGAATGAATGACAATGCTCCAAATTAATTAGGTCCGCTTAAATTAACTTTCAGATTTCCCTAGATTCATTGAATTGAACGGAATACGCATCACAACCAAATTATTCTTATCAAGTTCCCTAACTATGGAATACGCATGATAGAGAGACATATCAAAGATCATTAAATTCAATGGAAATCATAAACATCGACTAGGCTTTCATAACTATGGAATACGCATGTTAATCCAACCTAGGGTTTACTAAACACAATCGTGACTAGCGATTTTTACTACTCATGAATATAAGTTCATAACGATTAGGTGAAATTCCCTTATATCCTAGCATCAAGTCTAAGCATGCAAATTAAGTGTCGACCCTTAACCCACATACATAAACAAGTTCTTAATCAAAACAGAAAAGTAACCCACATCCAACATTCATAAATTCATAACTGGAGTAAATCAAATTAAAATTACAAATATAATCATGGTTTCGAATTAACCTCTAGCCAAAATAATTAATTACACATCATTTATAATTTAAAAACAGAAATTAAATTGAGTTTGGAAAAATTAAACCGAAATAGGGTGTGCAAGGATCTCTCTGTGCACTTGCATGTGCACTGTGCGTGTGCTTGTGCTTTTTGGACTGAAGGTTTGACCCGTGAAGCTCTCTGCTCACTGTTCTTATTCTCTCCCTCGCTCGCTGCCTTCTGGTTGGGCAGCCTTCTTTGACTGGTGTCAACACTGGTCTCTCCGAGGAGCTTCCTGCTCGCACCTCCTCCGTTCCTTTTCAGCTCCCAGCAGCTCGCACCTCTCTTCCCGCAGCGTCCCTGACTTCCTGCCCTCCTTCGGTTTTGTCTCTCGTAAGCTGCCTGTTTTCTGGCTTCCTGTCGAGGCCTTTTCTCACGCAGCAGGTTGAACTGGCAGCCTCTGATGGGCTGCGATCTGGCAGCTGGCGCAAGGATAGGACCGAGCAGTTGGGGGGGGGGAAACTCTGACCTCTGTTTGTATTATTTTCTGTTTTTATTTTTCTCTTTTCTCCTTCGCAGCTCCGAGGAGCTCCCCCCGTCTTTCTCTCCCCCGGTCCTCCAAATGGCAGCGAGAGCTGCCTTCTTCCCCTCGTGAGCCTTACTCCCCGTTTCTCTAGCCTCTTTCGCTGCCTCTTAAGGCAGTCTTCCTTCAAACTCGGTGCCTTCCATCATTTGCCCACCGAAAGCATTAGGCCCTCCTTTGTTTATTCCACCGACAGCTCCATGCTTGCCAGCTATAACACACAAACACATATATTAATATATAAATATAAATATAAATAAAATTATAAATATATATATATATATAAATAAATATAAATATATAAATATATATATATATATATATATATATTTTATTTTCCAAATGATAAGTTTAATTCAACAGATAAGATAGTTTAGACGAATTTATTACTTAACATTTCACTTATTCTCTTTTTATTTTCTTAACTTGATAAATTCTTATAAAACATAAAAATAACGTAAATAGCTCAAAATATAACGAACTAACTAAGAAAAGACGAGTGAATTTGATATAAAAATATATATAAATATGATCCGATCAAATACCCCCACACTTAGCTTTTGCTAGTCCTCGAGCAAAACAAAGAAACAAAAACAAAACTCAATCTAAACCTTCCAACATTTATCTCAGGGATTTCCAATGGACATGACAAATTAAAAATCATCACTTACACAGATTTTGGCAATCCATACCCTTAAGCACATACTTAATCACAGTCACCATTTATTAGTTCGCATTTAATCAATTAAAACAACATTTTGAATGTAGTAACATGCCTTAGAGAATTTACTCTATTCCTTACTAGATATGCACTCAATTTTTCGCTCAGATTTTCTGACTACACTCCCTACACTAGGTATATGTGAGAAGAATGATGTAAGCAAGGAAACGATCACTCACATATGTTATAGCAAAGAAAGCATTTTCTGGAGTTATTAATGTGCATATGAATATGATCTCATGAACGGAATGCTACTACTTAGATGCGAGAACCAGGGACACTATATGCTCATACCAATCCCAAACTCCACATATTGAACACACAACAACCAAGATAGAAGTCAAAGGGTTGTAACGGGGCTAAGGATATAGGCTTAACAAAGGAAGGCTATGGAAAAACAAATGTTCTTAAAGAAATAGTAAACAAAGTAATAAGGTTAACGCATAGAATTCACTTTTGAATGAAAATTCAACTCTAAACCCGAGGGGAGGATTCACACATTTTATGGCCAAATTTCAAACTCTTTTTCCTCTTTCTTTTCTTTTCACGCGTTTTTCTCTTCTTCTTTTTTTTTTTTTTTTTTTTTTTTTTTAAAAGAACAAAACGTACAATTGAGCTCGAAACAACCAATCCTTCCCCCACACTTGTTTTTCTGCATAGTGTAGAATAAAATGAATTCTTTTTAAGTCATGCTCACTATTCTTTAAGAACAAGGGTGCAGACAGTCCTACAGTAGGTTTGGTGCGGTTTAATGAGGTTAACAACAAAAATAGGCTAAACAAGGCTCGAGATGGGTTAAGCCTACAAAACATAAGAAAGATGGAGGGTAAGGCTTTTTGGTTAAGGTGGTTTACTAAACAACTTTATCTTGATATGTGTTATGCAATTCAATGTCATGCTTTGAATGAAACGGATATGAGTTCTAGTATTTGGAACTAAGATGATAAAACGCCTTCTAAGTAGCAACCAAGCAAAGAATAATGAGATCATGCAACGACTTTAGAAAACAAAAACATCAAGATTAATAACTCTCCAAACAAGGTATAAGCTCAAGTCTCACAGGGATGTAGCATTAGTTTGAGTTCCTTCCTTCAAGCATGTTACAAAAACTAATTTTATCCTTTTGTGATCAAATTTAAATTCATAAACAACAACTACAACTAAGCATAAACCAAGAGCATATCAAACTTCCATCCATGTTTATAACTTTCTTTAACAGTCATGCAATTAAAAACCAAATCCTCATCATTGTGTTGGAAGGTACCTAAGACACAAACACACAAAAACAACTAAAAAAAAATTCTTTTTGGGTTTTTCAAAATATTTTTCAAATTTTTATGTCATTTTCGTAAGATTTCCTCAAAACACAATAAAACACACCAAAACAGCATAAAACACAAAGCTAATTAAGAAAACAAAAAGCAATAACATGGAAACAAATGAAACCAGTTCAAAGTCGAAGGTACAAAAATTTTCAATTTGGTCATTTTTTTATACTTGATACCCCCACACTTAAACTAGACATTGTCCCCAATGTCATAAAACAAAAATATGCAAATAAAAATAAAATGAATAACTAATACGAAACAAAATAAAGAAAAGGGACTGAAAACTTCTCTAATTTGCAGAAAACCAAGCGATGACCCCCAAGCGTAAATTTTGCAATCAACTTCAAGGGAGAAAATAACCAAACGTTCCTGCAAAGAACAGAAATAAACGGTTAAGCACGCAAGAAAAAATAGAAAATAAAGTAAACGAAAATTGAAAATGATAATAAAAGATAACGAAAAGAACTAATAGGCGATCATTGGTCATGATTGTTGATTTTCCACAGCTTTCATCTTGAACTGGATGGGCCTCCTTTCTTGCAAGTGCTCCTCAGCTTAGTTGAGGATGAGTCAGCACGTTGTCTCCACATGCTTCAAGTAGTCCGGTCTCCACGCAGGTGTGGCATCTTCTTGAACTCTTGGATTAACCCAGACTCATCTGCTCTTCGAAGTAACTCAGACTCCTCCTGCTTCGTCTGTGAGGTACTTTTGTTTTTGAAGAAGTACCTCAACACAGGTTTATTTTTGAAGTGTGTTGGGAGAGGTCTGAGATGAGTACTCGAGAGCAAGACTAGGTAAGCAATCAGGATCTCACTTTCTCCATGTTCTTCAGATGAAAGTGAGGAGAAAGCGTGATTTGAGATACTTTTGCTTTTAACCTTTTTGATATGAAATACTTTTGCTCTGGATGATTTGTTTTCTGGGGTGATCCAAGGGATGAAGAACACTGAGTGACTCGAAAGCTTTCTTTGGGAAAACATTGTCGGAGATGAAGAGAGGTTGAGAGGTGGGGAGGAAGAGAGGTTGAGAGGGTGTGAAGGTGTGCCCTTGATGTCGAAGGCGAATGTCGAGACTTATAGAAATTTTTTCTTCCTCAACCGGAACTATTCCCTCACTATTTGTCGGCAGCCGGTGGATGGATGAACAGTGCCCGTTACGCGCTTTCTGACAAAGCGTCCGTAATTTCCGCGAAGCTGACTGCGCATGCGACGAGTGACGACAAACTGGAATGATGATCTTTTGAAAACCGGGGTTCAAATCCGGGTGCGGCTCGTGGTTTTCGCAACGCTCCAAGCTGCACGTGATGAGTCATGACAAAATTGGAAAAGCTGAGCGCCTCGTGATGCCTGAGTCACGCCCAGCTTTTGAGAAAGGAAACGGCTCTCGAGAAAGGAGTGTCCAGCTTTTGAGAAAGGAAACGGCTCTCGAGAAAGGAGCGTCCAGCTTTGATCTCTAAGGAGCGGGCGCCTCTTTGATCTCTGAGGAGCGGGCGCCTCTTTGATTTGCTTCTTTTTATAGAGGCGCTAATTCTGCTCCACCTCACACTTGAACTCCCTCAAACACTTCCTTCTGAAAATACTCCCTTCTGCACTCTTAATCTTTCCGCTCTCTTCTTCCGCTTTAGCAATCTTAATCTTTCCGAACTCTTTTCTTCCTCAACCCCCTCTAAAAATGTCTTGCCCTTCCGACCGTCGCCTAAACTTGAATGTCGGGGAAGACGATGACTCGTCTTCTCCGAACAACATTTGGAATCCATCCTTCATATCCCCCAATGGTCCACTTACAGTCGGGGACACAATGATGAGGAATGAAATCACCGCTACGGTGATTGCCAGAAATCTGCTCACTCCAAGGGACAATAGGATGTTATCCAGGCGGTCGGACGAGCTGGCCGTTCAGGAATCTCTGGCCCTCAGCGTCCAAAGTGCAGGCTCAGTTTCAAACATGGGCCAGCGCCTGCTTGCCCGAACTCGTCAGGTGGAGTCACTGATGGCGGAGGTGGCTAGTCTTCGGCAAGAAGTCAGAGGACTCAGGCACGAGAACAAGGAGTTGCACATGCTTGCAACTAGTTACTCGACCAGCATGAAGAGGAAGCTGGACCAGCTGCAAGAGTCGGACGGTCGGATCCAGGGTGATCATGAAAGGTTCATGGCGCTACTCCCGAGATTTATGTTGCCTTCGTCCTCTGGAGTAGCACCAAGTGTTCCGGCTCCAGAGATTCCAACTCTGGCTCTTCGTCTTCCCGGAGCTCCGTCAACCTCTGAGGCGCCACCTAACCAATAACCAATGATTGCTATTAGTTTTTCGTATTATTGTAAATTTTTTTTTTAAGTTTATTTTAAGCAAATTAAAATATGTAAAGTAAATAAATGTAAATTAATGTAAAAAGACTTTATTTATCCGTACGTAAAATAAATAAGGCCCTTAATTTATTTAAACACAAACTAAATAAAAATCAACCAAATAAAACAACTAACTAAACAAAACAAAAATGAAAGTAAAGGCAATAAACAGAAGGGTTAAGAAATGCAAATCTGGTTGCTTGGGTTGCCTCCCAAGAAGCGCTTGATTTAACGTCTTTAGCCGGACGAATCTTTCCTTTAAACTCCCCTCAGCTCCAAAGCACGGAATTTATCTTTTAATGGGAGGTGATATTTGAAATGATTCGGCAATGGTCTGAATTCTAGGGTGGATGCCTGAATCATCAAAATTAGAAACATGTTAGTATAAAATGAAATAAAAATTAAAATTGGAGAAGATGGCTTACTATCTTTCTCCGACTCAAAATCAATAACAAAAACCACATTTTTGGATATTTCCGGGATTTTGAACTTGGCCAGGTTTACTATGATGGTTGTGGCCTTGATTGTCTGCACAGCCTCTTTGATGTTTTCAACGTATTTTCCAGCCACTTTGATATCTTGAATCATTTTTCTTGGTGCACAAGGTTCTTTGAATGTTTCAACCTCATCGGGAATTTGTTTTGGTGCACCAAGAATTGAGATATCACTTTGCACCTCTGGAAGAGCTTCCACAATGTCCTTTTCACTCTCTTCGATATTTGGAATCAAAAATCTGCAAGGAAAAGAGACATTTAGTGGAATAATGTTAGAATGAATTTCATTTGGAACAACCTCACCATAGTTGGACGACATAGGGACTTGAGGGGTTTGAGACAAGAATTCGTCTAAACTCCCCAGGTCGTCTTCCTCATCTTCCACTTGTAGCAGCAATTCATTCATGCTCGGGCTGTGTTTGAACGGTTCTAGGACAACTTCATCCTCCACGTCACCTTCCAAAGTGATGGCTTCATCGAAAACAACTTCTCCCTTTGAATTTTCCATGTTGGAGTTGGAGAGTTCATGTTGCTCTTGAATCTGTGCCTTGACTTCCACAATCTGCCCCATTTGATTATTCAATTCTCCCATCTCTTTGGTTTGATTTTCTACTTCCTGGTTCAAAGAGATGAGTAATTGAATAATATTATCATTATCCACAGATGTACCTGAATTGAATTGGGCAGATTGTGATGGAGGCTGTGGTGGTGATGTATAGAACTCATCATACGGCTGCCAATATTCTCCTTGGTGAGTCTCATTAGCTTGATTTTGTGACCCCTGCACCAAAGAGTTTAATTCATTAAGGATTTCATTATAATTCACGGGCATACTTTGATTCGATTGGAATTGTTGTGGGGGATGCTGTGGTGGCTGCATAGGTCTTGAATAGAACGCTTCATCTTGCTGCCAATATCCACTTTGTTGAAATTGCTGAGGTTCATCCCACATCTGATCTGAATAACCTCTCCAATCCGAATTGCAAGCGTTGGAATACATATTGCCCCTTGATTGGCTATGACCTTGATATCCCCAAACATCTACATTTGCAGAAAATTGAGGATACTGATGAGTCTGATATCCTTGCCCATAGGGCACATCAAGTGTAGGGACACTTGGCATTGAGGTCCGTTCGGCATACTGCGACAATTGAGAAGTAAGATTTGCCAATTGAGCTTGAATACTAGCAAAATCCATGTCTTACTTCTCTAGTACCTTAAATCAAAGAAAAAGAACTAAATCAAATATCAAAAGTAAAAGGCACAAACACAAATATAAAAATACACACAAATATAAAAATAAACACAAACAAAAATAAAGGCAAACAAAAATAAAGGGATTAGCAAAGTTGCTAATCCCCGGCAACGGCGCCAAAATTTGATGCGTTGTAAAACAACACACAAATTAAACCCTCTTTTTGACAGATGTAGTATAGATGTAAGTAGGGTATCGTTCTAGGCCGGGGATTAGGAGGGCTTGCTAAAACCTCTAAAATAATTTAAAAACGTAAAAACAAAGTTTAAAACACTAAACTAAAATAAAAACACTTAACTAAAATAACTCAAAATAAAACTAACAAATAAACTAAAACAAATCAAAAGACTCAAAACAACTCAAGACTCTAGAAAATACAAACTAAGCTAAAAACTCGAAACACACTAAAAATGACTCAAAATAATGAAAACAATTTAAAATAAAAACTAGGAAATTAATTGGACGGAAATTAAATTAAAAGATTAAAAATAATAAAAATTAACTAAATAATAATATTTTAATAATGGGGGGGGGAATTGGTTTTTACGAAACGTAAATTAAACTTAAATAAATTACAACTTGACAAAAACATAAAATTAAAAATGAACGGATAGACGACGGATTGGCTAGAGGGTTTTTCTCCACACATGACACAAATGCAACCTAAATTGATTCCCAGTTATGAATTCAACAAACGAATGAATGACAATGCTCCAAATTAATTAGGTCCGCTTAAATTAACTTTCAGATTTCCCTAGATTCATTGAATTGAACGGAATACGCATCACAACCAAATTATTCTTATCAAGTTCCCTAACTATGGAATACGCATGATAGAGAGACATATCAAAGATCATTAAATTCAATGGAAATCATAAACATCGACTAGGCTTTCATAACTATGGAATACGCATGTTAATCCAACCTAGGGTTTACTAAACACAATCGTGACTAGCGATTTTTACTACTCATGAATATAAGTTCATAACGATTAGGTGAAATTCCCTTATATCCTAGCATCAAGTCTAAGCATGCAAATTAAGTGTCGACCCTTAACCCACATACATAAACAAGTTCTTAATCAAAACAGAAAAGTAACCCACATCCAACATTCATAAATTCATAACTGGAGTAAATCAAATTAAAATTACAAATATAATCATGGTTTCGAATTAACCTCTAGCCAAAATAATTAATTACACATCATTTATAATTTAAAAACAGAAATTAAATTGAGTTTGGAAAAATTAAACCGAAATAGGGTGTGCAAGGATCTCTCTGTGCACTTGCATGTGCACTGTGCGTGTGCTTGTGCTTTTTGGACTGAAGGTTTGACCCGTGAAGCTCTCTGCTCACTGTTCTTATTCTCTCCCTCGCTCGCTGCCTTCTGGTTGGGCAGCCTTCTTTGACTGGTGTCAACACTGGTCTCTCCGAGGAGCTTCCTGCTCGCACCTCCTCCGTTCCTTTTCAGCTCCCAGCAGCTCGCACCTCTCTTCCCGCAGCGTCCCTGACTTCTTGCCCTCCTTCGGTTTTGTCTCTCGTAAGCTGCCTGTTTTCTGGCTTCCTGTCGAGGCCTTTTCTCACGCAGCAGGTTGAACTGGCAGCCTCTGATGGGCTGCGATCTGGCAGCTGGCGCAAGGATAGGACCGAGCAGTTGGGGGGGGGAAACTCTGACCTCTGTTTGTATTATTTTCTGTTTTTATCTTTCTCTTTTCTCCTTCGCAGCTCCGAGGAGCTCCCCCCGTCTTTCTCTCCCCCGGTCCTCCAAATGGCAGCGAGAGCTGCCTTCTTCCCCTCGTGAGCCTTACTCCCCGTTTCTCTAGCCTCTTTCGCTGCCTCTTAAGGCAGTCTTCCTTCAAACTCGGTGCCTTCCATCATTTGCCCACCGAAAGCATTAGGCCCTCCTTTGTTTATTCCACCGACAGCTCCATGCTTGCCAGCTATAACACACAAACACATATATTAATATATAAATATAAATATAAATAAAATTATAAATATATATATAAATAAATATAAATATATAAATATATATATATATAAATAAATATAAATATATATATATATATATTTTATTTTCCAAATGATAAGTTTAATTCAACAGATAAGATAGTTTAGACGAATTTATTACTTAACATTTCACTTATTCTATTTTTATTTTCTTAACTTGATAAATTCTTATAAAACATAAAAAAACGTAAATAGCTCAAAATATAACGAACTAACTAAGAAATGACGAGTGAATTTGATATAAAAATATATATAAATATGATCCGATCAGGGGGGGTTGTTTTGACGAGTTTAAGACTTAAACAAACAAAACTTGTATAAAAAAACTTAAGGGGTACAAAATTGGGGTGACTTAATGGGTAAAAGGCTAGCTAGAGGGTCCTTCTCCACACATGACACATATGTATACAAATGAATTCCCAGTTATTATTCCTATAAACCATGAATGACAATGCCCCAAATTAACTGTGAACAATACTAATTAACCATCAGATTTTCCTAAATTCATTGAATTGAACTCAGCGACGCAACCAAATTATTCTTATCAAGTTCCCTATATGAACAACATGATAGAGATACATATCAAAGATCATTAAGTTCTATGAAAATGATAAGCATTGACATGACATTCGTAACTTTGAACAGCATGATACTCCCGTCAGGAATTTACTTAACGCGATCGTGACTAACAACCTCCACTACTTGTAAATATAAGTTTGTAACTATTAGGTGAAACTCCCTTATATTCTAGCATCAAATGATGCATGCAAACTAAGTAGGCCTCCTTTATTGACATACAAGAATATGTTCTCAATCAAACAGTTAAGCAAATTGGCTAAGTAGGCCTCCTTTATTGACATACAAGAATAAGTTCTCAATCAAACAGTTAAGCAAATTGCATTCACGATTTATGAAACAATAACTAGATGTAATCAATTCATATCACATATATGTTCATGGCTTTGAATTCACCTCTAGCTAAAACGAAATTAGATCCGCATGTTCGCAATTAAACAAAGACAATTAAATTTAAACATTGAAAACAAAGATAAAATACACCTAGAAGCGCTCCAGCAATCCAAAAGTCTTGAATGGCAAGGACGGCTCCAGGCTTCCCCCTCTCCTTCCTTGCAAAGCTGCGGCACAAACTTTAAAATTCTCTAAAAACTCTCTATATTTGTCTATATGTTGCGGCACAATGTATGCATAGGAGGAAAAAGGTTAGTTGTTTGCATGATTTTAGGACTCCTTAAATCAGATGGAAAATGGTTTAATGTGATAAACAATCCCCCTTGCAGTAGGAAATAAGGTAAGATAGGATTAGGATGAGATAAGATAAGGTTAGTTTGGATAACATAAGGTAGGATAAGGTTTGGTTAAGATAAGATTGGATGCGGTTTGCTTCTTCTTAGCTGATTCCTTATCTTCCAAGTCTTGAATTAATTTCTCCAGATTTTAAGCACATTCCTAGGCTCTCTTGAACTTCAAAAGCGTCCATTCACCTTGCTCCATGCGTATGTTATCCATTCCAAGTCCAAAACTGCTCTAAAATGCTCCAAAATGCACTTTCTTGCAACTTTTGCCATTTGAACCTACAAACACACGAAAATAGCTTCAAACACTCTAATAAATAAAAACTAACTGAGTGAATGCAAGGAAATAGGTTAACAAAGTCGCATAAATATGCTCCTATAAGGAACTTGAAAAGAATAATTTGGTTGCGTCGCTAAGTCCAATTCAATAAACTGAGGAAAATCTAAGAGTTAATTAGTGCTTTTCACAATTAATTTGGGGCAATGCCATTCATGGTTTATAGGAAGAATAACTAGATATCGAATTGTATGCATATGATTCACTCGTGGAGAAGAATCCTCTAGCTATCCTTTCATCCATATTCCTTTGACAATTCAATTTAGTTGTTGATGTTTACTTTTGTTTCATTAAATTTGTCCAAATGCTTCCCCTTTATTGTTTTAGTGTCAGTTTAAGTAGTTTTCAAGTTTTTGAGTTTAATTTGTGTTGATTAGCATTCCTTCTAATCCCTGGAATAGAATAATCCCTACTTATTCGTACTACAATTGCATACTTTATAGGGTTTAATTTGTGTGTTAGTTTCTACCAGATCATAGAAAAGCTGCTGCTAGAAGGCTGCGATGCAGGTCATGACCTTCTCGCGTTCCTCCTCTGCTAGATCTAAGTTTGTGGCCATCCCTTTTTTGTTCTGCTTTATGCTTAGTTGTAGAGTGCTGATACTTGGCACGATGACATTCGGAAGAATAATGGCTTATGTTGCTCATCAGTTGGTTGTGTAATACGCCCATAAACATCCGGGAAGTTAGTGTGGCCATTATCTCTTCTTGTCGAAAAAGGGATTTCTTAGGCAGTCAAGAATCATCTTGTAAGATGTTTTAACATGCATGTTGCCTTGAGGATACTCGACGTGGACATTTGTGCTTGATGCCATATTTTTGGAAGAACTTTGCTAAAGCTTTGCCTATGAATTGCGGGTCATTATCTGTGATGATGGATTGGGGGATGCCAAATCATCAGATGATGTTCCTCTATATGAATCACACTATGTTCATCTGAGTTATGGTTGTCATGGGCTTTGCTTCCACCCATTTGGTGAAGTAGTCTGTTGCCAAGATCACCACGCCTTTGCCAAATCGGCTAAAGACTCGTCTGTAGGTGCAGTTCGCTGGCAGGTAGTACTGGTGCTGACTTGTAGCATTCGCAGTGATTCCACTTTTGTACTAACTCCTTAGCATCTTGTTGCATAGTAGGCTAGTAATAGCCTAGTTAAGAGCTTTCTATACTAAAGATCGGCCCTTGGAGTGATTTCCACAAACGCCTTCATGGATTGAACTTAGAACCTTTAGGTCATCGTGAGGCACTAGGCAACGGATATGTGGTCTAGTGTAGGATCTTTGGACAAGAATGTCGTTCCACATATAGTAGTGTGCTGCCTTTTGTTTCGAGCTTTCTAGACTCTAATCTTTTCATAGGAAATGTGGCATTGACCAGGTAGTCTATAATGGAATCTTGCCAATTCAGAGTTGTACTAACCTGTTATACTTCGACTATTGGCTCTATCTTTATACTTGGCTTGTCTAGACACTCTATCAAAATAGAGTGTTTGAGTTGATAGTCGAAGGTGAAACCTAGGCCGGTTACTACATTCTTGTGGGCATTGTCTGCCTGCGGAACTTGATTGAGCGTGTAAGTCTAAAATTCCTCAAACTGCTGTGTACCTTCTCTAGGTATTGAGCCATCTTCGGATGCTTTGTCGTGTACTCTGTAGTAGTCTAGTTGATGATTAGCTGGGAATCGGAATGAATTGTGAGCTTTTCACCACCAAGTATTTTTCCATTCGAAGGCCTGTTCCTAAAGCCTCATATTCTGCTCTATCATTGAATGCTTTACAGTCTAAAAAGCTACAAACATAATCATCCCGTCGAGAAGTTGCGGAGCTTGAGTCGGCATAGTGAGGAGGCACGAAGTATGAATCTTCATGTTAAGGAGTCGTGATGCAACATAGGCACGGCAGGGTGGTGTAGAGCTAGGGCCATCTTACACATAGTAGGAGGCAATGCTCAACTACAAGTATTGGGCCACTCTAGGGTTGAATTACGAAGCAAGGGTTGGCTAGGGCCATATAACGCGCAGCATGAGCTGTTGTTCAATTGTTGGCACATGTTGCTCCTATGTAGAATCTTCTGGGGCGACAAGGACAAAACTTTCCTATGAGTGTATCCTTCTAGTGTTTGCCTGCCCTTGGCGTGCCTTTTGGGCTAAGTTGCTATTGGAAATGTGCCCTAAAACCAATCATATGATGATACTTTATGGAAATTTCACATGTTAAAGTAATTTAGTTTAATATAAAGGGCAAAGATTATTATTTAAAGTCATCTCATATAAATGTTATATGCTTAAACGATAAGTCCAAGGAATATGTAGTTAGGAGAATGTAATATAAAGAAGTTAGATTCATGAGACCATTCTCTTTCGTATACATATCCTAAAGGTTCATGATCATAAGATCGTTAATTGGGCATTGACAGTCCGTTAACATCAGTACGTGCTATGTCTTCTCTTAGTGAGAATGACTGATCTCGATTCGTTGGTGTGACTGACACCAAGACAAGCATGTAGGTGCTCAATAGAGAATGAGTCCATTGAACATGATCAACAAAGAGTTCTCATACTCATGTCACGGGAGAACTCATGGTTGGGATAATGCAAAGTAGTTCTTTGACCTAAGGCATCGTAGTTGTCTTGTGGTGAGGTCCTTGATCTTTGACTATGTCAAAGTCACTCCGTCAGAGGGTGTCCATGACATAGCTGGGGTTAAGCTACTTAGCCATGGAGGCAAGTGAATGCGCAACAAGGGATCTCTAACCTTCAAACATTTTGAGGGAGAATACCCTATGATATGATTAGGAATCTTTGGCCAGAGTATGCATGAAATTTGGAAAGACGTTCCAAATCACATTCAAAGTAATCATATAAGTAAATGAATCACATTGGATAGTAGACATGAATAAACTATCAAACGAAACATGAATAAACTATCACACCAAACAATGTGGTCAAGAGTATTGTATTAGAGAAAGACCGTAGTGCATTGTAATCCTAAACTGAATAGATTCTCTCCACCTCTTCTGATTAGCTTGGGTAACCATGACATACTGCTAGGTGTCACTCATGGTTTGTGGAAGCCCTAAACGTGTATAATCACTAAAGGGAGAATTGAAAGTAAGTTTCAATTCACAATCGATTTGAAAGAGTTTTTAATCACCCACTGCCTCGCTAAAAGGAACCTAATGGATCTTACACCGTGTAAGGTAGAGATTGAAGAAACAACGGAGTTGAGTAAGAACAATTAAATGGTTTAATTGTATATGGCTAGGATTAATTAATATGTTAATTAATCAAACGAATAAGTTCGTTTTAGACCTCGGGTTAGTTTTGGGCCTCATGGCTTAATACGCTTCGAAAGTCAAGCCCATTAACTTAAGTTGTATGACAACTTAAATGGCTTGAGATTTAAAAGGGCTCAAACAGCCCAATGCCTATGGTAGGCCGGCCATGTGATGAAAAATAGGGTTTTTTTTGTTCTTTTAGTCACTTAAGTGAAGTGACTATCTAAAGAACTTTATAGCCAAAATTCATTTAGGGTTTCTTTTGGAGAAAATTGTAGAGAAAATATCTCTCCCTTTCTCTCTAGGAGGCCGGCCCCCTTAGAGGGGATTAGCTAGCAATCCTTCCTCCTCCAAGGTCACTCATCTCTTCTAAATGCTCTCCTTGGTGTGGAGACTTAGAGGTTCCCATTCTTGAGAACTTGGAGAATCCATTCTACCATCCTCCTCCAAAATCCATGGAGCTATGAAGCAAGGAATGAAGGCCCTCTCCTTGGGTGATTAGTCTTTGCTTATGCAAAGAGGAATCAACAAAGGTATAAGATTTATCAACTCACTTTGTTCTTGAGTAGAGTCTTGGTTCACCTATCTGCTAGGCTTTGAATTTCATGGGTTATGTTTTGTTTTTGAGTGCATATAACATGATTCCGCCTTTAATTGTTAATTGCATGTTATTAATGTTGCTCAAATGAACTTGTTTTTCCCAAATTTTCCTTCAGTTGCTATGTTTGTCTAAAAGCTTTGCATCCGCCAATGTTTGCGCCTTTATCGTTGCGCATCTAGATTGGGAAGAATAGTGCATCTGAAGGTCTAACTTAAGCTTTCAGATTGGAACAACTATCGCCAAAGTTAGCTTTTGAATTTCTAGTAGTCGGGCCCCTAGCTGTTCTCGCACAATGGTAGAGCTTATTATTGATTCACATACCATCAAGCATGTAAATAAGTCTTCTGTTGCTTCTAGTTTAAATAATAGGGAGGTGATGTTATGTACTTCTTCAAGTCCTTGAATGCTTTCTCACACTCGTCGTTTTATTTGTCTTGTTGTTTCTTTTTTATTGAGTCAAAAAGGGCTCACGTTAATCGGTGGACCACAAGGGTAAACGGTTGGGTGTGGTTGCTCATCTGGTTAGACCTTGAATCTCCTTCAAAGTAGTAAGGGACTTTATATTAAAGATTGCTTGAATTTGTGTTGAATGTGCATTTACAGGATTAGGCTTCATTGCCTTCGCCAAGTTGTTGATGTGGTCTAAAAGCTGCTTTGGGTCAAGAAATATATGATCGACATCTCTTGACTTGTCTTTGGTTAAGGTAGAGTTGTCTTTCTACACTTCAGTTGCCTCTACGAGGGTAAATTACTTCAGATTTGACTCATTCGGTACTTGCACAATGTATTGTCGAGATATAGCCTAGTTTGACTTGATGTCTTTGACTCTTCCACCCCAGATGCAGAATCAAATTTTTTTATACTCGATACAGGTTAATGTGCACAGTCTAACTAGCCAATGCAGACCTAAAATCCCATTATAGGGAGACGAGTTGCTCACTATTATGTTATTTTCCCGATGGTAGTCAGGGTGTGACCGTTGAATCTGGTGTGTACCTTCGTTCAGTGTATGATCATGTTTTCAAGGCTCATCATCTTAATGACTAAGAGTAAGAGTGGGTTAACTGCACTGCTGTTGTCCACCATCATTATGTCGATTATGGCGTTGGCTAGTTGGATAGATATCACTAGTCTGCCGTCGTGTGGGAAGTCGATGCCTTTAGCATTTTGCTCGGTGAAGCCAACGATAGGTCTAGGTTGGGTGTTTACTACTTGGACCTGAGAGACTAATAGAGCCTGCAAGATTTTCCTCTTCTTGGAGTTGTTGGTTGCCCCCAAGTGTTTGAATTCAACGAAGATACCATTGTTTCGAATTGTCTTGGTTAGTGGCTCTTCATCGACATCTGCATTCCTTCTAGGCTACACAGCTAGCTTGTCCAAGTTTCTGTTAACCTTGCCTTCTTTCACCAGCTTCTAGTTCTTCCAAGTGTAGCGGTTATTGGTTGTGACTGAGACCTTAATGGAATGCGCAGTACTTAGTATGGCCTAACACAGAGGTATATCCCTTTGATTGCTTTAACAACGTAAACCATGGTTCACTCTTGATGCCATGTAGGATTTAGTGGATTAGGATCGAGAACTTAGAATAGTTCTTATGTAGTTGGGGATTTGTTTTTGTGCTTGGCCTCCTGCTTGCTTTTGTTGTTGTACTGCTTCCTGTCTTCCTTCTTTTTTAGCAACTACCAATTCTTTTTTAGGCTGCTCCGGTGTCTTGTCTTCTCGCCAAGCCTTGTCCTAAAATGCATTATTCTTTGCCAGAGCAAATGAGTTTGCTAGAGTTAAATCTTCTTTCATGATCAATTCTCCAAATAGAGGGTTGATTGCTAGGAGTCATTTTTTGAAGGTTGCATTAGCTATCAAGTTGTTGCATCCGACTATTTGTGCCGTCTCTACTCACATAGTAGCAGAGTGACTCCTCAGGGTTCTTCTTGATGTTGAACAAGTGGTTGAACTTCTTCTTCATCGAGCAATAAGATGAATACTCCTTGTTGAAAACCAAGGAATGCTCATTGAAACTTCGAATGGATTATGGTGACAAGGTTTGGAACCAATCTGTGCCTCGCCTTGTAAACTGGTGGTGAATATCTTTCACATGAGAGCATCGTTGTTTCGATAGAGGATCATTGCACTTCAGTAGTGCTTTAGATGTCTCTTCAGGTCTCCATCTCCTTTGACAGATGTGAAATATGGCATGTTGAATTACTTAGAGGCTTTGCCTGCTCGATCTTGTCCATGGAGGGTGACCTACTAGATCTCACCAGAAAGCCTTGTTAGTGACTTTGTTGCGCAGGAACTCGTGCAACCGTTTTAGTCAGGAGCCTTTCTACCTAGATTTTCCTTTGCTAGGGTAACAGAGCTCTCAGTTGCCCCCGTTCATGACCTACTAGTCTAGGCTACTATTCCATGTATTCCAATCGTTTATGATGCGTGCTCCAGTGCATGTGGTATGTTCCTAGTAGGCGAACAAATTGCTCGCAGGTTGCTAGTTGAACTTGAGCTGGATTGAGTGATTAGTTTTCTCCGTCGATCATGTTGCCTACTCTGATGTGAGGTGAATGATGCTCTTTGAGGAACTAACCGTAAATGAACACTTCGCCTGGAAGTTGCTCATGTTTATTATTGGAGTATGGCCCTAACCATGAATATATACTAGTCCATAGGCCTAATCGAGAGTGCATGTTCCTCCGCTTGCTAAGACAAGAGTATACGTTATCTCGGGGGCACAGTTGGGAGTGTACACTACCAGAATGCTTGGTTTGTTATTCGTCAAGTGGTTGATTGTCGGGATGTTACTGGAGAGGTCCGTCGTTTTCCCTTGTCTTACTTAGGGATACTTAGTATGGGCCATGCTGCATCTTAGTGGGTTGTAAAAGCTAGTTCACCAAGGTCGTTTGTTGCACGAGGGCACTTGTTAACTCTATCACTTACAGAGACAAATGTTGCTCGCCATTTGGTTTGGAAGAGCATGGACGGTGTGCTTCTCCTTGACTAATGGAAGTGTAATGGACTTTGGATGTGAGATTTAAGTTGGGAAATCTGCGGAGAAATAGGGTGAAAATACCCCAAGTTCAATCACCAATCCAGAAATCTGAAGCAGGGATGGTTGAATTGATCTTGGATCGGTTAGGATTTCTTAGTAGACCATAGGAATGGCCTGGGCTACGAAAGTGGGCTAGGTCACATGTGTGGAGGGTGACTGCGGAGCGGCATTGGAAGCACCTAGATCTGGGCCGAGAAGATTGTCGTCATGGCTCAAGCTTGCGCTATTGGGGCAACAGCTTGGGCCAGCTCTTGACGGGCTAGGCTTAGTTGGCTTGTGATATGGGCTGCTTGGGCCACTTCCTGGGCTGCTTGCGCAGCTGATCCCTACTCATAGTGGGTTTGCTACCATGGACCTAGCCCACTCCCTACCACCACAGTGGTCCATGTGGCTGCTATGGTGGTGGTGCTTCGTGGTGGCAAAGTTTTTCCTCTTTCCATCGCGTTGAGCCTCATGGATTACGGTGATGGGGCTACATCTCATCTGCCATCATTTGATTTGGATCTTTGACCGTAGGTAGTTCTATTTATCATGGTTTTCAAAATTTTTGCCACAGTAATTTTCTCTTACCCTTATTCAAAGAATTAAAAAATTGTAGGAATAAGAATGTATGAAAAATTTATGAACGAATGAGAAATGAACAACTTTGAATGCGAGAGTCTTCTACGAGCGTGTGAATCAAACTCTCAATGAAAGCACCAATTTTTGCATCCAAATTTTCGCCGTCTTCTCCTTTGAGGAAAATGCACATACAAAATAATAACACCTAATATTATGGCGAAAAGCTTCACGTGCCCGTGATGAATGAGGAAGGCTTTGGCCGAAAAATCTCCAATGGCAACGAATTCTGAAAAGAATGTGCATAGGGAAATTTTGTAGTTTCACTTTTGTTGGGATAGATATTTTGAAATGGTTCTTTTTGTGTTTTAATTAGTGTGCCTAAGAGGGCCACCTTCTTGGTTTTGTCCTTCAAACCTTTCTCTCTCCATCTCATATCTACTTTGTGCTTTCCTCTTCGACGGCCAACACCCACACACACACATACACACTTACAACAATAACAACGAACACCATCCCCACTAGAACCTCCACATGTCGGAACCCTGGAGCTGATGACGTCTTCCTTGGTGCATAGTGGCTGCCACTGTTCATGTTTCCTTCCTAACGGTTTTCGACCACTTCTAGTCGAATTTCACTAGGGTAGTCTCAAAAACCATCTAAATCTTTGTAGTGCGTTTAAGAGTGAGTTTGGGACATTTTTGCGTAGTTTTAGTGGCTATTGGATGTAAAAACAACTTGGGGAGACTTCCCTAAATTTCGGCGAGGAATGTCGTGACCTCCAGGCCATTTTCTGGCCAATTTCGGCCTCTCATTTGGGTTCGGATCTTGATGAGACCTTGATTCCCTGGCTTGAGCTATTGCCCCATTAGTATCATAGTGTTGACACGCTAAAGACACTTTCTGGTTGGAATCGAATGAAGAGTTCATAAATGAACTTTCCTATCCAAACAACAATGTTGTAAGCTTCTATATGGCGATATATGTTGCATACATGATGGAACACATTAAAGTCATTACCTATAATGTTTCCACCCAAATATCTCTTTGGTCATAATAAAGAGATATCATATTATCACTTCATTCATAATGAAGAGACATTCAATGATGGATTAGATTCATAATCTAATACATTTACCCTTCTATTACGTTACTCTAATTCTTCCTCATTCTTGAGGAATCCATCCTTTAGTATTTCTTAAATACTTAAGGATTCACTTGACAGTTGCCATGGTTCTGATCCTGGGCTTGCATTGATATCATCTTGTACTAATCTTAGTACAACTCATATAAATGTTTTTCATACAATATGAAATACGTAAATTACCTTTCCGCATATGCATAAAGGATTCCTTTTACGCATTATTTCTTTGGGAGTTAAAAGGGGTACGTTCCCTTTGTGAAGAGCAACTTCCTAGTCTCACTAGGATTGTCCTTCTGATTAAAGTTTATCATCATATGAGAAACTTCCTAGCATCTTTTGTCTATCATTAGGGATTGACATAATCCAATTATATCCTAAAATCTATCATTATAGATTTCCATCCCATGTATATAGACTATGTCTCCCATACATTCTATCATTATAGAGTGTTTAAAGTCATAACTTTAACGAAGAAGAATTCCTTTCATTTCCAAAATTTAAATTAATATATATCATATATATGTTCAAATTTAGGAATATGATTAACTCCCACTAATCTTTTGTAAACTTAGTAAACAAAAGATTCATCTACATCTTTATGAGAAATCAAACGATTTGATCCTTTTTCTCATAAGATGCTTATAGCTCCCACTAGCTTGCTAAGATGCATGATGGATGGATCTCTACAACTTACATGTCTTGTGATTAGTTTTACACATATATTATCAAGACTATCTTGATAATGGTTTCGGAAACCCATATAATGTCCAAACATTAAATCATCGTTTAGTTGTTGCAAGCAATCTTCAAATTAACTGAAACCCAGACTATATCAAAGATGGTTTCTTCCAAGTCAACCAATCTCGTTGATTGTAGTCACCTTAAGCTACCAATTAGCTTTGAAGGTTTCATTATTTCGAATGAAATGGTTTTAAACCATTTTCTTGAGTATATGTCGTACATACACTCAATGTAGTCATAAGGATATCCATTCTTATTTCTTTCGAATTAAGAGATGTAACTCTATGACATAGTCATAAAGTTCAAACCATTCAACTGAGATGGTTTATAGATCCTTCTCGACTACCTTGAAGCTAGTGGCGTAGGAATTAGGTTGTTATATTTGTTGATTATCATCTTGTTTCTCAAAGAACCCATTCTTTGAGTTCTATCTCTCATTCATTTGCTCTTTCTAAGACAAATCCTATTGTAGGATTATAATGAACTATCCAACAAACAACCTTTGTTAGTTGGTCCATAGATATGATATCCAAGTGTTAATTTAAGGATATCCCACAAGATTATTCTCAAACAAATATTGCTTATTAGTACAAAACCCAAATCTTAACACAATTAAGATTTGCCTTTCTTTCTAACTGCATCCTATGGAGTTATGAAAATTTTGGAAGATCTTCTAATTGACAATCATATTGGCTTAGAAGTATATATATCCTATATATGGGTTATTTGATAACATCCAACAAACTAAATCTTATTCTTGTTCGTTCTTCTCCCGATGGAGAAGTCCATTATCTTATGATGCTACTTTCCTTGATATCTTTCAAGGAAACTCTTCTAAAGTGTCCTCTTTCCTTGGATCAAATCTACGGAGGTAAATTCTTTAGACGTCTTACTCATCAACTTACATTCTTGAATTCTTTGAAACCTTTAACAAAGTATTCGGACTCGTGTTTATTCAAAATAAATGATAGTCCAACCGAGAGCGATCTTCGGTGAATGTCGTACAACATGAGTAGTGTTATGTTGTGGACAAGTGCCACTAACATCTAAGTGATTTAACCTCAACAACTTTGTGATTTTTTCTTCTTTCCAAAAGAATAAAGATTCGAACATTTCGCCTCTATACAATTTTAACAATAAGGCATTGGATCCGGATCTAACGATCCAAAGCATCCAAAGCATTTGTCCTACGCTTAATTTTCATAGTTTGTACATTGAAAATGGTGAAGAAATGAGCTCGAGAAAGGTTGAACAGTTTCTGGCTGAACCCATGGCTTGAAACTGGTTCGACCAGACCTGTGACCCACGTGTCCGACCCAAAATCAGGCCAAGCCTTTAGGCTATGTAATCTAGCAATTTGGCCCAATTATACTACAGGCCCAAACCATTGGGCTATGCTACTCGATCTAAGCCCATAACCTTTGGTCCAAGCCCAACTACTTAACCCACCCCAGAAACAAGCCTAACCCATAAAAACCAAGCCCAAACGCAAAACCCAGATCCGACCCGTTCATCGTTGACCTGACCAATTGAATTTGACCATTGACCGTTGACCCGTCAATGTTAACTTTGGGTTGACTTTTTTGAGTTTCGACTGGGACCCCTCCTAAATTAATTTCAACGTCGTTATTCCAAATCCGCACTTTGTTTTCCCAAGTTCAATCATTTTCGTAGAGTTTTATTAATTGGTACCTTTATGTGCTTAGGTGCATTTGTCAGTGGCGTTTTCGTCTTCTCTTGTTTGTATGACACTTCAATGATGGAGTAAGGTGAGTGAGGCCCTTCTAAAATGCATGATTATACTATTAAAAATGCATACATAAAAAGCATGAATTTATGGATACGTTTTATGTAACATTTATGACAAAATTAGATTCATGCTTTATGAAATATCATGCTTCACTGGATTTATGCTTATTGAGATATTCATTAATATGATTTAAGATATGATGTTGAGCTATTGAACTGTGGTGAGATATATATACATATATTTTGGAAATATTATGTTCATGTTTTTATGTGCTTATTTAGTGGTTACTCATATGATCTGCCTATAGGCGAATGTCATGCCTACAAGCTAATGATACTGCCTTCGAGTGAACGAAGATTTAGCCCCGCCTACGAGCGATGATACTTATAAATGGCTTCGGTCGAGTGTTGTATGGCATTCGGGCCAATGAAGTTATATATAAAACCTTTGTAAAACATATACCACTACTAAGCACACTATATGGTATATGTTTTACAAATATATATACCACTACTAAGCACACTATATGGTATATGTTTTACAAAGGTTTTATGGCATGCTAGGGTTTTCTGAAAAACCTATTACATGTTATACTATTGAGTTTTCATAAACTTTAGGGGTTAGTACATTGATGAATAACTGTTTTAGTACTACTTATGTATCAACTTGGTCCACTCATGTTTTGTTTTGTGCCCCCTCAACACTAAGAATCAAGGAGTACAATCTCGGCGTCAAGGCACTCCTGCATCAATGTCTTCGAGTCTTCTTGATGTAGGACCCTTTTTCTTCATTTGTACATTTGTATAATATTCCTTCTTAAATGTTTTGGATCAGTTGTATGCTTTGAATACGGTCCACAATTGCATATTCATTATAGTTAAATTTACAAGGTTTATTTATATTCGCACTTTCTTCATAGTTCTCATGCATGTAAGTATGGCTTCGTCACCTTCAGGTGTTGGCCAGCACGTGCATATCATTTTTAGTGGGATAATAGGGCTATTTATAGGGGAGTGGCCAGCCTTATTTGGAGAATAGCGGTTGGGCATACATGGTGAATATGTGTGAGTAATTGCAAGATATTATGTGAAATAATATCTTGCAATTAATCCTAAATGAAATAGAAAATTTGTCACATCCCAGACCGGCTCCACCGTAGCACGATATTGTCTGCTTTGGGCCTGGCCCGCATGATTTTGTTTCTAGGGACTCGGCACGAGAACTTTCCAGTGGGTCACTCATCCTAGGAATGCTCTCACCTGAACTCGCTTAAGTTCGGAGTTCCCACAGAATCCGAAGCCAATGAGTCCCTAAAAAGCTTCGTCCTATATGGATGGGAGCATGTACATATAAGGCACATCACCCCCTCTCTGTTGGTCGATGTGGGATGTTACAATCCACCCCCCTTAGGGACTCAACGTCCTCATCAGCATACTCGCACCACTCAGAAAAGTAGCTCTAGTACCATTCTGTCACATCCCGGCCCGAGCTCGACCACTTCTCGGGCTTGACTTTGCCATAGCACAATATTGTCCATTTTGGGCCCCTACCACATCCTCACAGTTTTGTTTCTGGGATCTCACACGAGAATTCCCAGTGGGTAGCGAGTCCCCAAAAGGCCCCGTACTATATGGAGGGGAGGATGTACATATAAGGCATATCATCTCCTCTCCGTTGGTCGATGTGGGATGTTGCAATCCACCCCTTTTAGGGGCCCAACGTCCTCGTTGGCACACTCACAGCACATGGCAGAGTGGCACTGATACCATTCTATCACATCCTAGACCGGCTCCACCATAGCATGATATTGTTTGCTTTGGGCCCGGCCCACTCGGTTTTGTTTCTGAGGACTTGGCACGAGAACTTCCCAGTGGGTCACCTATCCTAGGAATGCTATGGCCCGAACTTGCTTAACTTCAAAGTTTCCATGAAATCTAATGCCAGTGAGTCTACAAAAGGCCTCGTACTATATGGAGGGGAGCATGTACATATACAGCACATCACCCTATCTCCGTTGGTCGATGTGGGATGTTACAAAATTTGGGAGTTACCTTTTGAATATGAATTTGATGAGGAGTGATGAGAGGAATTTGAATACATACCATTTTGATCATCTTTGACACGCCCTTGATTAAGCCGTTATTGTCCGTTGCATACGTGTGGGAATCTTGATATGCCTTGAGGGTAATTTAGTTCTTTTCACCCAAAAGTCCACATGTCACCTCCATAATTTTTTTTGATTACTTTTGGCTCCAAAGTAACTATGCCAAACAAAGTATTGGTCGGCTATGAATCACCAGGCAACAACTCATGATGACCTATCATAAACCCTACCGACAATTTTCTGTTATACAATTTTAGTGACTTTGCCCAATTCCTTAAAATAAGCCATGTAGCGTTCCCATTTTCACTCTATCCTTTTTCTTGTCGTTCTAGGTAGTATGTGTCCTTACAAACACGTACAGTTTTTTTTTTTCATTCTTTCCTTCTTTTACTTACACTTTGACATCACATGTGTTAAAAAGGTTCAACCCGACTCACATGTGCACTCTTGTACTAGTCATGTTACGGTTTTAATTTATTCGTACTTTCAATATCGCCATCGCCTTAAGCTTCATCACCTTGCAGATGTCGGCCAACACAGTTCTATTTGGGTGTCTAAGTGAAAAATCTGTGTCTTGGTGTGTCAGTTTGGTATCAGAGCATAGGTTTAGGGAGTTTTGTATTCATCACATATGTGATGTACGCATTATCAGTTCGTAATCTATAATGTTAGAATTATGCCACCTCATCGAGCATGAACCATGCCAGCTTTTCCTAATTTTGGGCAACTCAAAGCGACCATCGCTTACGTTTTTTAGACAACTTTCTGCCATTCCCAAAAGACTATTTAGAGATCACCTCTGGTCATTAAATGAAGAACTTCTATGGCACAGATAGGCCTGAAACAGCTAAAGCTTGGTTTGGATATATGTCGAGATGATGTTCCGAGCCATGCAGAGGTAGAGAAATCTTCTTTTTGATCAGGGGATCATGACAACTATATGGTTCCTACAATGAGTAATAATGTCGAAGCACAGGTTTGAGAAAGAAAAATCCTAGAAAATGATCGAGAAGATTTAAGGCTTATTAAAGTAGCGAACTAAGAGCAGGTTCCTACCTCTGAAATACAAGACTTCGAACTCTTCGAGGCATTTCTTCACATGAGGAATTTTGAAAATGTCACTTGCAACCGAAGATGTTCTCTGGCTGCATCTATGAGACGCACCAGTAACCTGGAATTTTACGAGGCTTTTCTTTACCCTGGAAAATCCAAAAACTGCCCGAGTGACAATATCGATAAAGATGTAACACTGAGCGGAAGAACACGACAGCGGAGTGAGGGGCAGTCTTCTTTTGAACCCCGACAAACTCAATCTTTCAAACGAAGAGGTAACATTTCGAATCCAACAAACCCCATTTTGAGGGTAACTCCACCATCAATTTTCCCTTTTCGTCCTCACGGTTCAAGGAACTGTAAGACTCATGTTGAGTTGTCAATTATTATGAATCAAATTACTTGAAAGACAAATAACTTGATCTTCAAGATATTTGGCTTTTAACGTGATTGAATATTGGTTAGCAAGAATCATGGAACCATGATATATTTAGTTGACTAATTGAAACCCTAATTAAGTAAGACATATTATACATGCCTTGGTGGGACAACATTAAGAATAAATGGTGATTTGGTATATTCCTCTAATTACTATAATAGGCGGAATTAGAGGAACCCTAATCACTATATATTAAGGGTGTCCCTGCTTTCACAAGAAACACTTTCCATTCCGAGCAAACCCTATTATTGCTGGAACACTTCCGCTTGTTGAAAGTAGAAGACTCCTTTGTCATCCGCAAGAGTCATGTCTTCTGTATTCCAAAGATAAGTAAATTGTAATTGATTTATTGTACTTTTGTTTTATCAAATCTGTGATCCTAATGTCTTGTTGTTGTTCTTCTTATGATTTCAGAAATATCTTACATGTGGTATCAGAGCCGCACAACAAGCTTAGGATCCGATATACAGGTATAAGCAACATTTGTTTATTGAAGATGATTCACATACTAAAGAAAATTTGCTTATCGTTTTGGGTGGATGCCTTCTTGTTCCATCTCATGAAAAATTGGTTTTGATGCTTCCGCAATCTTGTGTTGGTATGCAATGATTTTTTGTGGTTAATAACATATATAAAATTGGTGTTAATTATATGAGATAAATTATTTTTTATTTATATTTTGGTAAAAATAATTTTTTTTTTTTTAATTTGGGTTTTTGGTTATATAATTTTCGAGCACTACTTTACAACGTAATATTTGAAGCTAGAATTTTTCCTTATGGTTTTGGCTCTCTCGGCACTTACCTACAAGAATAACTTCTTGTTAAAAGACAACTCGGGTAAGATTTAATTTGAATTACAATTTGTATCAATTTTGCTTTTGTATAAATTACATGAATTATAATTGTTTTCGAATACAAATTTTCCGACGAATTAATATGGATTTTGGTATTAGTTTCTGGGATTTCATGCTTCTGCTTACTTATTCTTATTCTTAAAATTAGTAATCCTAATGATATTATATTGAAGGGAATAATTGCATTAGACATGTTGCAATTTTCCATTTATGTTAGCAATCTCCTAATCAATTTAATTTAATGTTGACTAATTTATTTTGGTGTTGTATGTTGATTTCCTTATGGAATTGATTTTAAAATTAATTGGTAATTATCATCTAAATTGGAGGAGATACTAAATTTAAAATATATTCCACTAATTGTTTTATTGTGAGGTTAAAGGTATTTTAATAATTATTGATATTGCCCATATAAGGAGAAATTATTTTAATACGTTTTCTAAAAAAGGAAATTAGTAGTCTCCTTGAATTTGGGTTGTGCATCACATTACAACTATTATGGGAATTTAAGCTGGATTAATGTTGCAATTATATTACCCGTTTTGTATTTGATTTGAATTAACTCATTTCATTTACTAATAAAATCTATTATAAAGCATCTTTTAGAATTAAGAAGGAGTTACGTATTTTGGATTTCATGCTTCCATATTTTAAATTTTGGATATGTATCATGCACTCACAAAGCTTGTGATTTCTTTTGGATTTTATGACTAATGGTTGAGATCGATTCATAATGTTGAGATATTGTTCCTTATATAAGCTTAATTTTGATACATATAGATTGGTTTATTTATTTATTTTTTTTCCAAACCAATTATTTTGTGACTCAAGAAATTTGTTTGAGAAATTTTAATGTTTTGGACATCAAGATAAACTGAATTTGGTATACAACTCTAACAAGGTTTGTTGTATGCAACTTTATGGACTCCTATTTGATAATTATGAATTAATAATATATATATATATATATATATATATATATATATATATATATGCAAGGTCACTATTGTTTTCGGTGAACGATGACCTAATCTTATCTTGGGTAATATTTTGATTTATTATATAATTTTCTGATTATTAATTTAGTTAATAAATATTACCGGTTCCTATTTGATTAAAAATAAAAAAAATTTAAAAAAAAAAAAAAAAAAGGGGGAAGGGGTTAAAACATGCGAACAGTAAAGGATTTCTTCCCCGTGTGAGGATTGCTGTTCATCAATGCCCAGCTTACACCAGCCTCCTTCAATGTAATGCTCGAATTGAAGCTTGAAATCTCAGGTTTTCCCGCGAAGGCATGAAATTGTTTTCATAAATTAATCCTTCTTGCTTTGCAATTTGGTTGAATTGAAATTAAGCTTTTGGTTCCAACTGAATTGATTTTGTGATATTATAATTGAGAAGTTGAAAACTATCTTGTTGTTTTTGAGCAAATATAGTGTTTCCATTTGGGATTAATTCAATTTTGCAGTTTTCGACTCTTATCCTTATAGTGCATATGCAAATGAATAAGTAAGTTTTGGTTCTTGGTTATTTCTCTATGAAGTGATAGTCGCTTCTATTATTGCAATGAATATTACTTTTAGTATTCTTTGAAATCGATTGTCCGTTTCAATTATGACATAGAAAAGAATACACATTAGTTAAGTGTTTTTATGTGACTGATGTAATTTATGGTAAATTTTTAAGTGTGATACCATATTGCTGGAATTCTGCAGACTTCCGAAGAATAGTCTGCTTGTGATATTATTTTGACATATCTATGTGACTCATAAATTCATGAAATTTTAGTATGATATACATTGAGATATTTATTTCAAATCTGCAAATTTTGACGAGCTGACGGGATTTTAAACCGCACAAATTTAACCCTCTTTTTGACAGTTGTAGTAATGATGTAAGTAGGGTATCGTTCTAGGCCGGGGATTAGGAGGGATTGCTAATCACTCTAAAATTAATTTAAAAACGTAAAAACAAAGTTTAAAACACTAAACTAGACTCAAAACTCGAAACACACTTAAAATGACTCAAAATAATAAAAACAATCAAATTAAACACTAGGAATTTAAAATGGACGGAAATTGAAATAAAAGATTAAAAATAATAAAAACTAACTAAATAATATAATATAATAATGGGGGGGATTGATTTTTGACGAGACGGAAACTAAACTTAAATAAATTACAAAATTGACAAAACATAAAATAAAAGTAAATGGATAGACTACAGATTGGCTAGAGGTTTTTCTCCACACATGACACATAAGCAACTTAAATTGATTTTCAGTTGTTCTTTCAATAAGTTGTAAATTTCAACGCCCCAAATTAACCGTGAATTGCACTAGTTAACTTTCAGATTTTCCTTATGTTATTGAATTGGATGATTGCATACGACAACCCAAAACATTCCCCACAAGTTCCCTACATGAATTGCATAATAGAGATACAAACGAGAATCATTAAGTTCTATGAAAACCATAAACATTGACGAGGCACTTATTACTATGAATTGCATGAAACTTATGCCAAGAATTTACTTAACGCGATTGTGACTAGCAACCTTCACTACTTATGAATATAAGTTCATAACGATTAGGTGAAATTCACTTATATTCTAGCATCAAATTCATGCATGTAAATTAAGTATGCATTCTTAATCGACATACACAAATAAGTTATTAATCAAGCAGTTAAGTAAATTAAATCACAACTCAGAAATCACAACTGAAATTACCAATTCAAATTACAAATATAATCATGGTTTCAAATTAACCTCTAGCCAATATAATTAATTACACATTATTATAAATTAAAAACAGAAATTAAAACAAAAGTTGGAGGATTAAACCAAATTGGGGATTGCAAGAATTTTCTGTGCACTGTGCTGATCTGGTTTGCACCGTGCCAATCCCTTGAATCCGTGAGCTTTGCAACGCTCTTCTCAGCTGCCACCTGGCAGCTTCCTCCTCCCCGTCTCGTATAATGGCAGCATTCCGCGCCTCACACCCTCTGGCAGCCCCCGAGACTTGCGCTACTGCTCTCTGTGCTTCTCTCAAAGCCCCCTGTTTTTTCTGTTTTCAATAGCTGCTCCCAGCAGCTTTCCTCCCCGTGAGCTTTTTAGCTGCTTCTTGACTGCCCCAATGGGCTTTGGTCTCCCCCGTCAACTCCTCTCTCCCTTTTTCTGCCCTTTGGCAGCTCTCATATATCCCTCCTTGTGATTCCTCCCTCCATTTGCTTTCGGTTTTTCTCCCAGTCAAGGTCCCGAGTGCTTCCTCCCGCTGCCAGCTCTGGATTGGCTGCCAAGAGGCAGCTGTCCTCCTTCTTTAAGCTCAGCTGGCTTCCACTTTCTTAATGGCCTCCAAGTCTGCCTTCAACTTCCAAAAATGCTCTCCACCAAATTTCCTCCATTCTTTTATTCCACCGACTGCATGTGCTTGTGACTTTCATAATTTTTTTTTCTGCTTTTGACCACATGTAATCACACACACAACATATTATATTAATATAAATATATTAATATATAAATATATATATATATATATTATTTTTCATATAATAAGTTCTATTTAATAGTTAAAACGAATTTATTACATAACACTTCACTTATTCTATTTTTATTTTCTTAACTAGATAAATTCTTATAAAACACAAAATTAACGTAAATAGCTCAAAATATAACGAACTAACTAAGAAAAGAAGAGTGAATTTGATATAAAAATATATATAAATATGGTCCTATCACGAGCATTGATTTGAAAATGAATTATTGGTGAATTATTTAGTTTCTGGTATGTACTCCAGAACTTTTGCAGTTTCTGCAGTACATCTCAATTCGTATTTACTTTTAGTACACTTGTAAAGTCTCAAAAATTATGAAATTTTGGGAATTAACATATTTGTATGTTTACTTATTGTCTGAAAATTTTCATGCATATCGGATGAACAATGAATATTTGGTGAATTTGTAATCTCAGGTCTGTACTGAACATTTTCTGCAATTTCTGCAGCACCTCTCTTTTCGAATTCATTTTTTGGCTCGCTTATAAGATTTTAAAAATCATGAAGTTTGGCGAAATAGTAGTCATATATGTCTAGTTCATACTTCAAAATTTTCATGACAATCTAAAGAGAATTGGGTTTTTAGTGAATTTGCAAACTAAAGTAGTACTACTGAATTTTGGTACTTCAAAACTAGTTTTGTTATGTGATATTGTTTCACTAATTTGTGCACATCTATTGGTTATTTTATGCAAATTCTTAATACTAATTACTTTTATAGACAACACTGATTAAATTTTGATTTAAAGATGTATTGGTTATTTTGCTTAAACCAATGTTTTGTTTGGTCATCAATTCTGATTATGATGATAATTGTCTTTTGAGAGAAAATTGGAAAGTGGCATCAGTTTACTAATTGATCATTTTGGTCTCTATCGAGTAACTAAATAACCATGTTTCCTCTTTCGAGAACTCTATTGTTCAATGTCAATAACGACATACTTTTGTGTCTGATTGAATCTTTTGAGAATCATTAAATATCCAACAAAACGGTTATTTAATACTGTTCTAAAGGATTATTTTGAAAAATCAGAATTCTAATTTATATGGTGAATACTTTTGTCCCAATGAGAATTTCAAGAAATCACTCACCAATTATGAATTAGTATTATAGTAAATCATAAAGTACTTCTAACATATTTTCATCTGGCCAAAGCTGTTGAAGCTATATGTATTTTGTGTATTTTATGTTTTGGCTAGCTATGCATGTATTTTCTTTGCATGATTAGTTTCTGCCCAAAGTTGTAACAATCATGCAATTTGGAGTTTGTTCGATCCTTCACAACTCGACTACTTCCATGATGAATCTTGCAGAATCGAGAATGAGTAGGTAAATTTGTCAATCTTTTGCCTTAATTTTATGTGATTTCTAAATTGGATTAAAATTATTGTTGAAAATTGATGTTGTTGAGATATCTATGTGTTTACTTTAATTCTACTTTGTTTTAGAATTAAAACATAAATTTTGAGTTTGAATTCTCTTATTAGGTTTCCTTTTAATTTATGACCTAATCTTTAACACACATGTGAGTCTTCTCTCATACACTAAAATAAAATTTGTGGTCATTGAATAAGTTTTTATTTATGAAACTTTTTAATTCTAACCTACTTTTAAAAATAAAATAAAAATTTATGTATTTGATCTTTATTGATTCAACTATCCTATATTTTGGTATATGAAAACCATTTTCTCTAGTATTTAATCTTGCAATTTTGAGTGTTTGCCCAAGTGGGAGAAATAATAATGTATTATGGGCTTCACACTCATCAATTTTGCACGCTTTTAATGGTTATAGTTTTGGTAGATAATACGTACATTATCATACTAGTTTATATTTTATATATGCAACTAATCTTGCAGGAAATTCAAGAAGGGTTAATAAGTATATTCTGCTCAAAAGTGTTTTGCTTATTAATTCTTGTTTGTTGTTCAAGAAATTGGACTTATGATTTATATGTTATTGATGGATAATTAATCTGCTCAAAAGTGTTTTCTTATTCAATACAACTATAAATCAATGTATAGTGAAGCATGGAATTGACAAGATGGTATATACTTCCTCTGCTCAAAAGTGTTGAAGCTATATACGTTTGCCCTTGTATTTTATGTTTTAGCTATGTAAACCTAATATAATTAGTTTCAGTCCAAAGATGATTCTAGAATTATATGCTTTTGATGCATTAGAAAACATTTAGTTAAAGTTTTCTATTTCTGTCAAATGTTAGATGAACAAAACTGACCAAATGATTTTGTATAGTTTTTCAGTCACAAGAGTTACTTCCCTACAGATATCTAGAATAAAGATGTTGAGCTCACAAATTTTATGTTTTAGATCCCCATGACTGATGTTTTGCTAATGGGAGTATTTGAAAGGTATTTGTTTCATTTTGTAGACATTGACAAAGTTTTGATTTACTCTCTTGATCAGTGGGAGTAAAAGCTTACCTTTCATTTAAAAAAAAAAATAATATTGCAGTATTTAACTATTTTGGTTAGTGGGAGTAAAAGCTTGCCTTTTGTTTTGAAATATTGAAGTGTGAGTGGTTGATACTTTAAGAGTAATCTTGTTTAAACTTTTGTTCATAAGTTTTAACGAGAAATCCTAATTTTGTTATTATATCAGATTGTTTAAATTGACAGAAATTCGTGCAAGGAACTTATGCTAGAGTTCATTTTGTTTAGTGAAACGGATATTTGGTTTATCAGTTTCAGACACCATGGCATAGTCTGCAACTGTATGCTTGGATTGAATGTGCATGTGATTATAGAGCACAAATGCAAAAAGATATGCATTTGGATTTCTATAGTTCTACGTTCAATTTGAGTAATAGTTGTCTTTTGAGGGAAAACTGTTGTATCTTTGGTTCAGTGATCACCGTGATTCTTGTTGCAATCAAACTGTTGGTATTGACACTCAAAGTGGGAGAATGTAAGACTCATGTTGAGTTGTCAATTATTATGAATCGAATTACTTGAAAGACAAATAACTTGATCTTCAAGATATTTGGCTTTTAACGTGATTGAATATTGGTTAGCAAGAATCATGGAACCATGATATATTTAGTTGACTAATTGAAACCCTAATTAAGTAAGACATATTATACATGCCTTGGTGGGACAACATTAAGAATAAATGGTGATTTGGTATATTCCTCTAATTACTATAATAGGCGGAATTAGAGGAACCCTAATCACTATATATTAAGGGTGTCCCTGCTTTCACAAGAAACACTTTCCATTCCGAGCAAACCCTATTATTGCTGGAACACTTCCGCTTGTTGAAAGTAGAAGACTCCTTTGTCATCCGCAAGAGTCATGTCTTCTGTATTCCAAAGATAAGTAAATTGTAATTGATTTATTGTACTTTTGTTTTATCAAATCTGTGATCCTAATGTCTTGTTGTTGTTCTTCTTATGATTTCAGAAATATCTTACAGGAACTTCATGCCGGGAATTACTTCCGATGCAACACTCATCAGTACGATGTGTGTAATAAGAAAGCAAAAGTTGTTACACTTGTGGTCAATAGGAATACCGAGCTAACTAGTGTCCCCAAAAGCAACATAGTAAGCTCATAAGAGCAGTCCCTTATCAACTCACATACGGTGATAATGTTTAGTATCCAGGAGTTGTTAACTAGAGTCCAGGCGGTATGATTCCTTATATTGGAAACACTACACACTATCTGGGAGTCATAATTTAGTGTTGGGATTTGGGTTCAAAGTCCAATTGAGATGACATTACAAGCCAACATAATGACAAAGCCATAACAAGATATTTATGATGTGTAAGAATTTGAACCAAAGATGTTTGTTAATTAAAAATCCAAAGCTTTTACGAGAAAAGTACTTATCATCCTCCCTACTTGGGGACACAAATTATCTCAAGTTTAAACCTGTTATTATCACATCACATCAGAGTAGCTAGATGTTTCTCACAACAATAAATACAACAGAGTGCAGTGCTATGCATAACTAAAAGTATGATCATGCAAATACTATTACAACTAAGATAAAACGGCAATAAAGGAGCCGTCATCCAAAGTCCAGAGGATGAAAGCTTCACTGCCAAGCCAACTCGTCCCCACCAATGTACTCAAAGTCCTTAGGTTCTCAAAATCATGCTGAAAGAGTAAGTATGCCATGCCAAAATATTCAAAACAGAAACTCAATCATAAACTAATGATGTGATTAAATGTCAGGTAATCATCTCAGCCCTCGGCTGCATATAAATCTCATAATCATCTCGGCTCTCGGCCGCATATATGTCTCATAATCGTCTCAGCCCTCGGCTGCCTGTATGTCTCATAATCATCTCGGCTCTCGGCCGCATATATGTCTCATAATCATTTCAGCCCTCGGCTGCCTATATGTCTCATAATCATCTCAGCCCTCGGCTGCATATATCTCTTATCCCTTCTCATCAATCTCATCACTGCTAGTTTATCGATTCTCATTAATGCATGCTCTCACCTGGCACTTACCTGTGCGTCCGCCGCACCAACATGCGAATATGCAATCATTAATGCCTAAGAATAATATATGAATACTTTGCATGGCATAAAATTCTCAGAAACATTCATTTATTTCTTTCTGGGAAAAAATAATAATAAAATATAGGAAATACGGTAAAAACTGCCCACTCACTGATAGGTCGCCGGGTCGTAGCCCCCGCGTCTAGCCTGGCTACGCTCGTCCTCGGTGTATGTCTCACCTATATGAGAAATTACTATAAATACGTCATTTAAGCACATACACGTAACTACGAAATTAACTTCTCATACATAGCTCAATTTTGGCATACGAATATACCGACGCGACCTACTCGACGTCACGAGCGTCGCTATATTTTTAAAATAATTTTTTGGAGTCTCACGCGCCCCCACGCGCCAGCACAGGCACGGGGCTACGCGCCCCCCACGCGCAGGCGCGTGCGCGCCACGCGTCGTCAACCTCGAGCTCGCCGGAGCTCCGCCGGCGCCGGCCACCGGTCGCCGGAAACCTGCAACCTCGGTTTTCTCGGCCATTTTTGCACCATTTTGTCTCATTTTTCTTCCTACGTGCTCTAAATTAAGTGTAGAACAAGTCTATACCTTCAAAAACTTCGAAAACCAACGAGAATCTCGTCGGGAAATTCTCCAAAACCGGCCACCTCCGTTCTCGACGATCCCGACGTCAACGCTTAGCCAACGAACGTCTCCGAGCTTCCTTGGGACCTTCTAAGACTCGTGGTGAGCTTAGTTTTGCCTAAAACACAACGTATGAAAAGTTCATGAACAGTGCCAAAACCGTACATCGAGAGAACGGCGTGAAAACGAACGAAACCTTACCTGAAATGGGTGTCAACGTACTCGTAGGAGGCTCAGGAGTCGAATGGTGGTGATGGATGGTTCGATCTGTGAAGTTTTGAGGGTTTCTGGGCTTGGCCGTACGTTTTGGCGAGGGAGGGAGAGAGAGAGACTGTCGAGGGAGGAGAGAGAGAGTGACTGAGGAGAGAGAGAAACAGTGTAGGGTGTCGGTGGGGTGTCAAAAATAATGTGTGTGGTCCAATACACACACACACAACACACGTACTAAATTCCCCGGAAGGGTAATTCTGTCATTTCACCATTAATATTTAATATATGTCGGGACGGGTCGTCACAATCTACCCACCTTACAAAAATTTCGTCCCGAAATTTCATACAACGCATATACATACTAATACTCATAGAATAACCTCGGATACATCTCTCTCATCCTGTCCTCAGTTTCCCAGGTAGCTTCCTCCGCTGAGTGGTTCCTCCACAAAACCTTCACTAAACGTACAGTCTTGTTCCGGAGCACCCTATCTTTCCAATCAAGTATCGTGACTGGCTCCTCATCGTAGGTCATATCTGGATTAATCTCTAGAGGTTGCAGAGGAATCACATGCGATGGGTCTGAAACATAATGTCGAAGCATCGAAACATGAAATACATTATGGACTCTCGATAACTCCGACGGCAACTCAAGCCTGTAAGCTACAGCACCGACTCGGTCGGTGATCCGATAAGGTCCAATGTACCTAGGACTCAACTTACCCTTCTTCCCGAATCGAACCACACCCTTCCAAGGCGATAGCTTGAGAAATACCCAGTCGTCAACGTTATATACTCGGTCAGTAGCATGCCTATCCGCTAAACTCTTCTGGCGATCTTGGGCGGTTTTCAGATTAGCCTTAATAACCTGAACATTCTGAGTAGTCTCCTCTACTATCTCAGGGCCCACTAAAACTCTTTCGCCAACCTCTGACCAACACAAGGGTGTACGACATGGTTTCCCATAAAGTGCCTCGAACGGTGCCATCCCGATACTAGAATGAAAACTGTTATTATAAGCGAACTCCATCAAATCCAGACGCTGATGCCATGAGTCGCCAAACTGTAAAACTGAGGATCTCAGCATATCCTCCAAAGTCTGAATAGTTCTCTCTGATTGACCGTCCGTCTGAGGATGATAAGCTGTACTGTACAACAATCTCGTACCCAATGCCTCCTGGAAGGCAGTCCAGAACTTAGAGGTAAATCGAGGATCGCGATCAGAGACAATACTCGCTGGAACACCATGATACTTCACGATCTTCGATACGAATAGCTCGGCCAACCGATCCAACGAAAACTTTTCCCTAACAGGAATAAAATGCGCTGACTTCGTGAGTCGGTCGACAATCACCCAAACTCCATCATATCCATTCTGAGTACGAGGAAGCTTGTACACGAAATCCATGGTAATATCTTCCCATTTCCACTGCGGAGTGGGAAGTGGTTGCATCAACCCAAAAGGCTTCTTCCTTTCAGCTTTTACCTGCTGACATATGATGCACCTGCTAACATACTCAGCGATTTCCCTCTTCATACCCGGCCAATAGTAGAACGGTCGAATAGTATGGTACATCTTCGTGCCCCCCGGATGCATCGCATAAGCTGAAATATGCGCCTCATCAAGGATATCATTCTTTAACTCAGCATTATTCGGCACGTACATCCTGTTTCCCTGCATAAGCATACCATCAGATTCCCTGATTCACAGGTCTTTCTTCTTACCATCATTCCTCAGTTGAATAAGTTCCTGAATCTCGTCGTCATGCGACTGAATCTCAAGTATCCGGTCAATTAGAATGGGCCTGACTTGGAAACTAGCAAGTAATGCTTCCTCCCGATTATCCACCGTCGAATTCTCCAATTCCAACTGCGCTCCAGTCGATCTCAACTCGGTAAGAAGAGGAACTCGGCTCGCATGAAAAGCATTAATTCTGCCCTGAGACTTCCTGCTAAAAGCGTCAGCTACCACGTTTGCACGACCAGGATGATACTCAATCGTGCAATCGTAGTCGCTCAGTAACTCAATCCATCGACGCTGGCGAAGATTCAACTCTTTCTGGGTAAAAAAATACTGGAGACTCTTATGGTCTGAGAAGATCCTGCATTTCTCACCATAAAGATAATGTCTCCAAATCTTCAAAGCGAAGATGATGGCAGCCAACTCCAGGTCATGGGTAGGGTAATTCTTCTCATGAGGTTTCAACTGACGTGAGGCATAAGCAATCACCCTACCATGCTGCATCAGGACACAACCTAGGCCATTCAACGAAGCATCACTATAGATCTCGAAATTACCACCATCGTCAGGAAGCGTCAAGACAGGAGTGTGAGTGAGACAATGCTTCAACTGCTGAAAACTCCGTTCACAATTACCATCCCACTCGAACTTAACGTCCTTCCTGGTCAACTTCGTCAGCGGTAGCGCCATAATCGAGAAGTCTTTAACGAACCGCCGATAGTAACCTGCCAACCCAAGGAAACTCCTAACCTCGGTGACGGTTCGTGGCTGTTCCCAATTCTCCACTGCAGTTATCTTCTGAGGGTCGACCTGAATACCCCGAGCTGACACAACATGACCCAGAAATGCTACTTCGTCCAACCAAAACTGGCATTTGCTGAACTTAGCATATAATCGATGCTCTCTCAATTTCTTCAATACCAACGATAGATGTCGAGTATGGTCAGCCCTTGACTTAGAATACACCAAGATATCGTCGATGAAGACAATAACGAACCTATCCAGATACGGCTGGAACACCTTGTTCATCAATCCCATGAAAGCAGCTGGTGCATTAGTCAAACCAAATGGCATAACCAGAAATTCATAGTGCCCATAACGAGTCCTAAAGGCAGTCTTAGGAACATCGTTAATACTGATTTTCAACTGATAGTAGCCTGACCTCAAGTCGATCTTCGAGAACACACAGGCACCTCGAAGCTGATCGAAAAGATCATCGATACGCGGCAACGGATAACGGTTCTTAATCGTCGCCCGATTCAACTGCCTGTAGTCGATACACAATCTCAAGGTACCATCCTTCTTCCGGACAAATAGAACTGGGGCTCCCCAAGGTGAAGTACTGGGCTGAATGAACCCCTTCTCAAGTAACTCCTGCAACTGAATCTTCAATTCTCGTAACTCGGCAGGTGCCATTCGATATGGAGTCAACGAGATAGGATTAGTACCTGGCAACAAATCAATCGTAAATTCCACGTCACGATCTGGCGGCAATCCAGGTAAATCATCAGGGAATACGTCGGCGAAGTGCCTAACCACTCGAACATCCTCCAAGCTTGTAGGAACATCGTCATTAAGTACCACATGAGCTAGATATCCCTGACAACCCTTCGTCAGCAACTTCTTGGCTCTCACAGCCGAAATAACGCCATGTCTAACTCCGCTGCGCTCACCAACGAAAGTTATCTCCGGTAATCCAGGACGATGAAAAGTTACTGATTTCCCGTAACAATCAATCTTGGCACGATTGTAGTGCAACCAATCAGTGCCAAGAATGACATCAAAGTCGACGATATCTAGCGGAGTGAGGTTAGCAGGCATAACCACGTTCTCCACTATCACGGGACATTCTGGATATACATAATCTACGTAACACTTCTCCCCTCTTGGCATAGCAAACTCCAACTCATACCCCAGGGGTGAAGATTGAGGTTGAGTTAATTGAGCAAATGTATGAGAAATAACTGAGTGAGTAGCACCACAATCAATCAAGACTCTAGCATAATGACCAAGAATATTCAACGTACCCATAATCAGATCCGGGTTGTTTTGCGCGTCCTGAAGTGATAGGTTATGGATACGACCCTGGGTCTGCTGACGTCCTCCACGACCTCGGTTTGCGTGCATCCCACGCCCCTGCAGGTTTCGTCCCTGATTCGACGATCCAGTCTGCCTCGACGATCCAACACCACTAGAGGTAGTATCCAACTGCTGGGGCTGTCCCCCCGAATACCACTGAGAGCTACCTGCCGTAAACTGCTGCTGGGGCTGATACCCACCTGAGTACTGCTGCGGAGGAGGCATATACCCTCCGGAATACTGCTGCTGAGGAGGCATATATCCTCCGGAATACTGGCCATGTCCACCCTGGTGGTAAGGATCCATGGGATACTGAGGCTGGTACTGGTCCGAAGAATACGGAATAGGATCCCCCGAGTAATGAAAGGCTCCACCACGACTGCTCTGAGCATAACCGCTCGGCCCAGGAAACTGCTGCTGAATCGGTGCTGGCGGCGGTAAGGCAGGCTGCTGGGGCCTCTGCTGGCCCTGAGGACAATTCTTCGCCAGGTGTCCATCCTGGCCACAGGCATAGCATCCCGTAGTACCCCGCCGACATTCGCCAAAATGCCGATTGTTGCACTGACGGCACAACGGAGTCCTCCCAGAGTTCCCTTGCCTCTGACCTCTGGCACCACCGAAGAATCGGCCTCCACCTCTCTGCCCGGTGGAACTAAAACCTCCACTCGAGGAGCTAGAACTGGCCCCACTGCGTTTGAAGTTCTGAGTCTGCCGGGGACCTGGCACAAAAGGGGCCTTACCCTTATTATTCTTTCCCTGTGTGCCACCATCATCACTATCGCTCGGCAAATTCTCCGAATCCTCAATCCGAAGCAATATTTCATAAAACTCGTGGTAAGTGGTGCACTGAAACCCGGTAGCAATCGTACGCCATTTTTTCTTGGTACCCAGCTTGAATCGGCGCAACATCTCTGCCTGATTGGCGGCGACATCCGGGTGATAGCGTGAAAGATCAGTGAAGGTACGGTAATAGTCATTAGCACCCAAATTCTTCTGTTTGAGATTGGTAAACTCCTGTTTCTTTCTATCGATGTAGGCTGGAGGAATAAACCTTCGGTAGAACAGTTCCTTAAATACCCCCCAATCGTTTGCCTGCTCCTCAGGCATGTGCTTAGATAACTCAATCCACCACGAAGCTGGTTCCTTGGTCAAAAACCATTTTGTCGTCTCCACCCACTTATTCGGCTGTAAATTCCCCTGACTCGTCAGAATTTCGAAAGTCTTTTCGAGATGCATGAACCATTTCTCAGAACCCTCAGGCCCTTCACTCCCGTCTAATGAGTTAATCTTTAAGTTATGAACTGACTCCAAGGGTGTCCTCTGAGGAGGGGGAGGAGGAGGACGGATAATACTCTGAAATGCATGGGCAATAGCTTCCCCTAGCTGAGCAATATTGGGGAACATGGGCTCAGAAGGACGACGAGGCTCACGACGAGGCGGCATAGTTCTGACAAAAGACATCAAGTCATTAATATTTCACAAAATATGCAAGACTGCAACCTAGGGCTCTGATACCAAACTGTCACACCCGCACCCGAGAGTGGGGCGTGCTGGCCGTCATGTGAGTGTGACGTAGCCATGTGCACTGTGCGGAAGCTAGGATCGAAAATTAAGAACGAACTAATTAAAACAAAACCACTAGCAACCAAGATACGATAGTGTACTAGAGGCATAAAAAGTACTTATACACCATCAGAGCGTTCTAGGTTCAACTGCAGTCAAGCATAAAGAAAAAGGGTTTAATTACACCCTCGGTGACATACATATGAATAAAGCTGTCAGAAAGCCGGGAGTCCTCGAAGTGCCAAACTCGTAACTCTCGCTACCTAGAACCTGGAGGGGCGAAAAACAAAACTGAGTGGGTCAGCAAAACAATTCTCTTTTAAAACCAATCTTTGCTCAAAATATATATATATATATATATATCCCCTCACCGTAAAACCTGTATAATTTCCCAGAATCAAATTATGTACTCAAAGTCCTTAGGTTCTCAAAATCATGCTGAAAGAGTAAGTATGCCATGCCAAAATATTCAAAACAGAAACTCAATCATAAACTAATGATGTGATTAAATGTCAGGTAATCATCTCAGCCCTCGGCTGCATATAAATCTCATAATCATCTCGGCTCTCGGCCGCATATATGTCTCATAATCGTCTCAGCCCTCGGCTGCCTGTATGTCTCATAATCATCTCGGCTCTCGGCCGCATATATGTCTCATAATCATTTCAGCCCTCGGCTGCCTATATGTCTCATAATCATCTCAGCCCTCGGCTGCATATATCTCTTATCCCTTCTCATCAATCTCATCACTGCTAGTTTATCGATTCTCATTAATGCATGCTCTCACCTGGCACTTACCTGTGCGTCCGCCGCACCAACATGCGAATATGCAATCATTAATGCCTAAGAATAATATATGAATACTTTGCATGGCATAAAATTCTCAGAAACATTCATTTATTTCTTTCTGGGAAAAAATAATAATAAAATATAGGAAATACGGTAAAAACTGCCCACTCACTGATAGGTCGCCGGGTCGTAGCCCCCGCGTCTAGCCTGGCTACGCTCGTCCTCGGTGTATGTCTCACCTATATGAGAAATTACTATAAATACGTCATTTAAGCACATACACGTAACTACGAAATTAACTTCTCATACATAGCTCAATTTTGGCATACGAATATACCGACGCGACCTACTCGACGTCACGAGCGTCGCTATATTTTTAAAATAATTTTTTGGAGTCTCACGCGCCCCCACGCGCCAGCACAGGCACGGGGCTACGCGCCCCCCACGCGCAGGCGCGTGCGCGCCACGCGTCGTCAACCTCGAGCTCGCCGGAGCTCCGCCGGCGCCGGCCACCGGTCGCCGGAAACCTGCAACCTCGGTTTTCTCGGCCATTTTTGCACCATTTTGTCTCATTTTTCTTCCTACGTGCTCTAAATTAAGTGTAGAACAAGTCTATACCTTCAAAAACTTCGAAAACCAACGAGAATCTCGTCGGGAAATTCTCCAAAACCGGCCACCTCCGTTCTCGACGATCCCGACGTCAACGCTTAGCCAACGAACGTCTCCGAGCTTCCTTGGGACCTTCTAAGACTCGTGGTGAGCTTAGTTTTGCCTAAAACACAACGTATGAAAAGTTCATGAACAGTGCCAAAACCGTACATCGAGAGAACGGCGTGAAAACGAACGAAACCTTACCTGAAATGGGTGTCAACGTACTCGTAGGAGGCTCAGGAGTCGAATGGTGGTGATGGATGGTTCGATCTGTGAAGTTTTGAGGGTTTCTGGGCTTGGCCGTACGTTTTGGCGAGGGAGGGAGAGAGAGAGACTGTCGAGGGAGGAGAGAGAGAGTGACTGAGGAGAGAGAGAAACAGTGTAGGGTGTCGGTGGGGTGTCAAAAATAATGTGTGTGGTCCAATACACACACACACAACACACGTACTAAATTCCCCGGAGGGGTAATTCCGTCATTTCACCATTAATATTTAATATATGTCGGGACGGGTCGTCACATTTAACGTGATTGAATATTGGTTAGCAAGAATCATGGAACCATGATATATTTAGTTGACTAATTGAAACCCTAATTAAGTAAGACATATTATACATGCCTTGGTGGGACAACATTAAGAATAAATGGTGATTTGGTATATTCCTCTAATTACTATAATAGGCGGAATTAGAGGAACCCTAATCACTATATATTAAGGGTGTCCCTGCTTTCACAAGAAACACTTTCCATTCCGAGCAAACCCTATTATTGCTGGAACACTTCCGCTTGTTGAAAGTAGAAGACTCCTTTGTCATCCGCAAGAGTCATGTCTTCTGTATTCCAAAGATAAGTAAATTGTAATTGATTTATTGTACTTTTGTTTTATCAAATATGTGATCCTAATGTCTTGTTGTTGTTCTTCTTATGATTTCAGAAATATCTTACATGTGGTATCAGAGCCGCACAACAAGCTTAGGATCCGATATACAGGTATAAGCAACATTTGTTTATTGAAGATGATTCACATACTAAAGAAAATTTGCTTATCGTTTTGGGTGGATGCCTTCTTGTTCCATCTCATGAAAAATTGGTTTTGATGCTTCCGCAATCTTGTGTTGGTATGCAATGATTTTTCGTGGTTAATAACATATATAAAATTGGTGTTAATTATATGAGATAAATTATTTTTTATTTATATTTTGGTAAAAATAATTTTTTTTTTTAATTTGGGTTTTTGGTTATATAATTTTCGAGCACTACTTTACAACGTAATATTTGAAGCTAGAATTTTTCCTTATGGTTTTGGCTCTCTCGGCACTTACCTACAAGAATAACTTCTTGTTAAAAGACAACTTGGGTAAGATTTAATTTGAATTACAATTTGTATCAATTTTGCTTTTGTATAAATTACATGAATTATAATTGTTTTCGAATACAAATTTTCCGATGAATTAATATGGATTTTGGTATTAGTTTCTGGGATTTCATGCTTCTGCTTACTTATTCTTATTCTTAAAATTAGTAATCCTAATGATATTATATTGAAGGGAAGAATTGCATTAGACATGTTGCAATTTTCCATTTATGTTAGCAATCTCCTAATCAATTTAATTTAATGTTGACTAATTTATTTTGGTGTTGTATGTTGATTTCCTTATGGAATTGATTTTAAAATTAATTGGTAATTATCATCTAAATTGGAGGAGATACTAAATTTAAAATATATTCCACTAATTGTTTTATTGTGAGGTTAAAGGTATTTTAATAATTATTGATATTGCCCATATAAGGAGAAATTATTTTAATACGTTTTCTAAAAAAGGAAATTAGTAGTCTCCTTAAATTTGGGTTGTGTGTGACATCCCGTCCCGAATTTTTATACGTTCGATGTGAAATTACGATTTTGCCCTCAATTACGCGAACGGGTGCGTTTTGGACACGAAAATGGGTTTTGGGTGTCCTAAATCTTTAAGCACAAAGTTGTGACACGTGTGCCTTTACATGCGCACGCACACGTGCACAACCCATATCTGATTTTTTCTTCCTGTCTTCCTTATCTCTCCCTTTCTCGAACCCTATCACTCTCTCTCACTTTCTCACGACTTCTATGTACGGACATACACACACACAAGCCTTCTCGACGTCTATCAAACTCAAGGTAAACCTATCCCTAATCTCTGAGCCTCCCTGAGCAATATTATGTTAGTTTTAGGTTGGAAACCCTTGAAAATAACTCAAACCCGAGCTTAAACTTTGAGGTACTGTTCATCATCTCTTTCGTGGCTTCGTTTTAGGTAAAAAGGAGATCACCACAAGTCTTAGAATTGCCCCACGAACCTCGGAGTACCTAGTTTGCAAAGTTTGGACGTCGGGATCCCTGGTTTCAAGGTTGGCCGAAATTGGAAGGTTTCCCCGAAGAATTTCCAGCCATTTTTCAAGGTATTTGAGCTTATAAACATGTTCTATATTGAATTTAGAGCATGTAGGAAGAAAAACGAGTGAAAAAGGATGAAAAATGAAGGAGATAGGCTAGTTTGAACTTTTGGCCGGAATCGGTCGCCGGCGCCGGCGACGGTCGCCGGAAAAACCAGTCCGGCCGGCGACCTGAGGTAGGGGGTGACGGAATATTCCGTCAAAGTTGACGGAATATTCCAACACCGTTAACTAACGCCGTTAACTGACGCCGTTAGGAGTTAACGGAATATTCCTCGGCGCGTGCACAGGACGTGACAGCGCGTGGGGGCGCGTCTGTCCGTGCTATTCCCGGCGCGTGGGGGGCGCGTGAGTGGTCCTAAAATTATTCTAAAAATATCACGACGATCGTGTAGGTCGCGTTGGTATATTCAAATACCAAAATTGACCTTCGTATGAAAAGTTATTTACGTAGGTCGTTTATGTGCTGTTAATGACGGTTTTGCGATTAATTCACGTATAGGTGAGACGTATCCAGCGGACGAGCGCAGTCACTCTAGGCTCGGGGGATACGACCCGTCGACATACCAGTGAGTGGGCTTTTGTTTTCAGTATATATATATATGACGTTTTTCCCAGAAACGTAAATTGATTGATTTACGAATTGATTGGATTTGATAATTGAATTGCCATGTCGCATGCCTACTATAGTGTATAAATATGATTATGATTGCATTCATTATGCACCGACGCCGAGGACGGCCAGATAAGTCAGGTAAGTACTGTGGTAGTGCTTGAAATGATGTTAGATTGTGATTTAGTTAATCACCTGCACCTCGGGTGTTGTGCTCCGCCAGAGTAGGGCCTAGCCTTCACGTGATCGTTCACCTCACGCACCGTACGCTCAACTTGGATCCAAGATAGGTGCCTAGCCTGTCGTACAGACCACAATAGGTGGTTCCGACTCGTTGGTGACCCGCGATTCGTCGCACAGCCTTCACGTGATCGTAGCACAGAGCGTAATATTATACACCTAGCCTGTCGTACATACCACAATAGGTGGTTCCGACTCGTGTGCAGGATGATAATGATAGTGATAATGATGATTGATATGATTGAGTCTGTTTGTTGAGCTATAGATTCAGCCGTACAGGTCATTAGAGTTGACTCCGGCTGATAGGGCACTAGGGACACCCTAGTTTTATATTACTTGCCTGATAATGATAATGATGTCTGAGTTCGTACATCGACATGACCTGTTATTACGTTTTGATAACGAGATTTGATGTTAAGACGAGTTTTCGTATATAAGTCTATATACGTACTATTTTCTGGGAAAATTATACTGATTTACAGCGAGGGGTTATTTATAGAGTTATGAAATGGTTTTGGAAAACTTTGTTTTTGCCCACTCACCTTTTATGTTTTACGCCCCTCCAGGTACTAGGTAGCAACGTTGTGGACGCTAGCGAGGCGCTAAGGCAGTTCTGACAGACTACCACCACTTATGTAGGATTTCTTTCGTAGTTGTAATGTTTGTTAAACTTGACTGCACCTAGGTTCGGCTTTGTATCATATGTATATTATAAACTTAACTTTCACTGCTGCACTTCATGCCAAATTCGCTTCCGCTGACGCACACGGCTACGTCACTCACACGTGACGGCCGGCACGCCTCGGTTTCCGGATCGGGGTGTGTCATTGTGCATCACATTACAACTATTATGGGAATTTAAGCTGGATTAATGTTGCAATTATATTACCCGTTTTGTATTTGATTTGAATTAACTCATTTCATTTACTAATAAAATCTATTATAAAGCATCTTTTAGAATTAAGAAGGAGTTACGTATTTTGGATTTCATGCTTCCATATTTTAAATTTTGGATATGTATCATGCACTCACAAAGCTTGTGATTTCTTTTGGATTTTATGACTAATGGTTGAGATCGATTCATAATGTTGAGATATTGTTCCTTATATAAGCCTAATTTTGATACATATAGATTGGTTTATTTATTTTTTTTTTTCCAAACCAATTATTTTGTGACTCAACAAATTTGTTTGAGAAATTTTAATGTTTTGGACATCAAGATAAACTGAATTTGGTATACAACTCTAACAAGGTTTGTTGTATGCAACTTTATGGACTCCTATTTGATAATTATGAATTAATAATATATATATATATATGCAAGGTCACTATTGTTTTCGGTGAACGATGACCTAATCTTATCGTGGGTAATATTTTGATTTATTATATAATTTTCTGATTATTAATTTAGTTAATAAATATTACCGGTTCCTATTTGATTAAAAAAAAAAAAAATTTAAAATAAAAAAAAAAAAAAAAGGGGGAAGGGGGTAAAACATGCGAACAGTAAAGGATTTCTTCCCCGTGTGAGGATTGCTGTTCATCAATGCCCAGCTTACGCCAGCCTCCTTCAATGTAATGCTCGAATTGAAGCTTGAAATCTCAGGTTTTCCCGCGAAGGCATGAAATTGTTTTCATAAATTAATCCTTCTTGCTTTGCAATTTGGTTGAATTGAAATTAAGCTTTTGGTTCCAACTGAATTGATTTTGTGATATTATAATTGAGAAGTTGAAAACTATCTTGTTGTTTTTGAGCAAATATAGTGTTTCCATTTGGGATTAATTCAATTTTGCAGTTTTCGACTCTTATCCTTATAGTGCATATGCAAATGAATAAGTAAGTTTTGGTTCTTGGTTATTTCTCTATGAAGTGATAGTCGCTTCTATTATTGCAATGAATATTACTTTTAGTATTCTTTGAAATCGATTGTCCGTTTCAATTATGACATAGAAAAGAATACACATTAGTTAAGTGTTTTTATGTGACTGATGTAATTTATGGTAAATTTTTAAGAGTGATACCATATTGCTGGAATTCTGCAGACTTCCGAAGAATAGTCTGCTTGTGATATTATTTTGACATATCTATGTGACTCATAAATTCATGAAATTTTAGTATAATATACATTGAGATATTTATTTCAAATCTGCAAATTTTGACGAGCATTGATTTGAAAATGAATTATTGGTGAATTATTTAGTTTCTGGTATGTACTCCAGAACTTTTGCAGTTTCTGCAGTACATCTCAATTCGTATTTACTTTTAGTACACTTGTAAAGTCTCAAAAATTATGAAATTTTGGGAATTAACATATTTGTATGTTTACTTATTGTCTGAAAATTTTCATGCATATCGGATGAACAATGAATATTTGGTGAATTTGTAATCTCAGGTCTGTACTGAACATTTTCTGCAATTTCTGCAGCACCTCTCTTTTCGAATTCATTTTTTGGCTCGCTTATAAGATTTTAAAAATCATGAAGTTTGGCGAAATAGTAGTCATATATGTCTAGTTCATACTTCAAAATTTTCATGACAATCTAAAGAGAATTGGGTTTTTAGTGAATTTGCAAACTAAAGTAGTACTACTGAATTTTGGTACTTCAAAACTAGTTTTGTTATGTGATATTGTTTCACTAATTTGTGCACATCTATTGGTTATTTTATGCAAATTCTTAATACTAATTACTTTTATAGACAACACTGATTAAATTTTGATTTAAAGATGTATTGGTTATTTTGCTTAAACCAATGTTTTGTTTGGTCATCAATTCTGATTATGATGATAATTGTCTTTTGAGAGAAAATTGGAAAGTGGCATCAGTTTACTAATTGATCATTTTGGTCTCTATCGAGTAACTAAATAACCATGTTTCCTCTTTCGAGAACTCTATTGTTCAATGTCAATAACGACATACTTTTGTGTCTGATTGAATCTTTTGAGAATCATTAAATATCCAACAAAACGGTTATTTAATACTGTTCTAAAGGATTATTTTGAAAAATCAGAATTCTAATTTATATGGTGAATACTTTTGTCCCAATGAGAATTTCAAGAAATCACTCACCAATTATGAATTAGTATTATAGTAAATCATAAAGTACTTCTAACATATTTTCATCTGGCCAAAGCTGTTGAAGCTATATGTATTTTGTGTATTTTATGTTTTGGCTAGCTATGCATGTATTTTCTTTGCATGATTAGTTTCTGCCCAAAGTTGTAACAATCATGCAATTTGGAGTTTGTTCGATCCTTCACAACTCGACTACTTCCATGATGAATCTTGCAGAATCGAGAATGAGTAGGTAAATTTGTCAATCTTTTGCCTTAATTTTATGTGATTTCTAAATTGGATTAAAATTATTGTTGAAAATTGATGTTGTTGAGATATCTATGTGTTTACTTTAATTCTACTTTGTTTTAGAATTAAAACATAAATTTTGAGTTTGAATTCTCTTATTAGGTTTCCTTTTAATTTATGACCTAATCTTTAACACACATGTGAGTCTTCTCTCATACACTAAAATAAAATTTGTGGTCATTGAATAAGTTTTTATTTATGAAACTTTTTAATTCTAACCTACTTTTAAAAATAAAATAAAAATTTATGTATTTGATCTTTATTGATTCAACTATCCTATATTTTGGTATATGAAAACCATTTTCTCTAGTATTTAATCTTGCAATTTTGAGTGTTTGCCCAAGTGGGAGAAATAATAATGTATTATGGGCTTCACACTCATCAATTTTGCACGCTTTTAATGGTTATAGTTTTGGTAGATAATACGTACATTATCATACTAGTTTATATTTTATATATGCAACTAATCTTGCAGGAAATTCAAGAAGGGTTAATAAGTATATTCTGCTCAAAAGTGTTTTGCTTATTAATTCTTGTTTGTTGTTCAAGAAATTGGACTTATGATTTATATGTTATTGATGGATAATTAATCTGCTCAAAAGTGTTTTCTTATTCAATACAACTATAAATCAATGTATAGTGAAGCATGGAATTGACAAGATGGTATATACTTCCTCTGCTCAAAAGTGTTGAAGCTATATACGTTTGCCCTTGTATTTTATGTTTTAGCTATGCAAACCTAATATAATTAGTTTCAGTCCAAAGATGATTCTAGAATTATATGCTTTTGATGCATTAGAAAACATTTAGTTAAAGTTTTCTATTTCTGTCAAATGTTAGATGAACAAAACTGACCAAATGATTTTGTATAGTTTTTCAGTCACAAGAGTTACTTCCCTACAGATATCTAGAATAAAGATGTTGAGCTCACAAATTTTATGTTTTAGATCCCCATGACTGATGTTTTGCTAATGGGAGTATTTGAAAGGTATTTGTTTCATTTTGTAGACATTGACAAAGTTTTGATTTACTCTCTTGATCAGTGGGAGTAAAAGCTTACCTTTCATTTAAAAAAAAAATAATATTGCAGTATTTAACTATTTTGGTTAGTGGGAGTAAAAGCTTGCCTTTTGTTTTGAAATATTGAAGTGTGAGTGGTTGATACTTTAAGAGTAATCTTGTTTAAACTTTTGTTCATAAGTTTTAACGAGAAATCCTAATTTTGTTATTATATCAGATTGTTTAAATTGACAGAAATTCGTGCAAGGAACTTATGCTAGAGTTCATTTTGTTTAGTGAAACGGATATTTGGTTGATCAGTTTCAGACACCATGGCATAGTCTGCAACTGTATGCTTGGATTGAATGTGCATGTGATTATAGAGCACAAATGCAGAAAGATATGCATTTGGATTTCTATAGTTCTACGTTCAATTTGAGTAATAGTTGTCTTTTGAGGGAAAACTGTTGTATCTTTGGTTCAGTGATCACCGTGATTCTTGTTGCAATCAAACTGTTGGTATTGACACTCAAAGTGGGAGAATGTAAGACTCATGTTGAGTTGTCAATTATTATGAATCGAATTACTTGAAAGACAAATAACTTGATCTTCAAGATATTTGGCTTTTAACGTGATTGAATATTGGTTAGCAAGAATCATGGAACCATGATATATTTAGTTGACTAATTGAAACCCTAATTAAGTAAGACATATTATACATGCCTTGGTGGGACAACATTAAGAATAAATGGTGATTTGGTATATTCCTCTAATTACTATAATAGGCGGAATTAGAGGAACCCTAATCACTATATATTAAGGGTGTCCCTGCTTTCACAAGAAACACTTTCCATTCCGAGCAAACCCTATTATTGCTGGAACACTTCCGCTTGTTGAAAGTAGAAGACTCCTTTGTCATCCGCAAGAGTCATGTCTTCTGTATTCCAAAGATAAGTAAATTGTAATTGATTTATTGTACTTTTGTTTTATCAAATATGTGATCCTAATGTCTTGTTGTTGTTCTTCTTATGATTTCAGAAATATCTTACAGGAACTTCATGCCGGGAATTACTTCCGATGCAACACTCATCAGTACGATGTGTGTAATAAGAAAGCAAAAGTTGTTACACTTGTGGTCAATAGGAATACCGAGCTAACTAGTGTCCCCAAAAGCAACATAGTAAGCTCATAAGAGCAGTCCCTTATCAACTCACATACGGTGATAATGTTTAGTATCCAGGAGTTGTTAACTAGAGTCCAGGCGGTATGATTCCTTATATTGGAAACACTACACACTATCTGGGAGTCATAATTTAGTGTTGGGATTTGGGTTCAAAGTCCAATTGAGATGACATTACAAGCCAACATAATGACAAAGCCATAACAAGATATTTATGATGTGTAAGAATTTGAACCAAAGATGTTTGTTAATTAAAAATCCAAAGCTTTTACGAGAAAAGTACTTATCATCCTCCCTACTTGGGGACACAAATTATCTCAAGTTTAAACCTGTTATTATCACATCACATCAGAGTAGCTAGATGTTTCTCACAACAATAAATACAACAGAGTGCAGTGCTATGCATAACTAAAAGTATGATCATGCAAATACTATTACAACTAAGATAAAACGGCAATAAAGGAGCCGTCATCCAAAGTCCAGAGGATGAAAGCTTCACTGCCAAGCCAACTCGTCCCCACCAAAGTTCTCCTTAGTCTCATTACGTCTTGAAGGGGTCGATAAAACAAAACGCGAGTGGACCAGTTTTATCACAGTTATTAAATCATCATTAAACATAATAACTCCTATTTTGAAAACATATATAGCGAAAAACTATATAATACAATACTACAATAATAGTAAAAATCTCATTCATGAATCTTATAAATAAAAAAAACCATCAAGTCAAGTATAGAATCATACATACTGTTAATCAATCATGTTAGCATCAACTAACATTAGTATAGCAAGCAGGAAATAAATTAGCATCAACTAGTTTATCTCAATACCAGTAATAATCATCAACCCTAGCATCCACTAGGACAAATATAACCTGCAAACAAATCTGCAATCGAAGGTAGCTATACGACATATCATATGATGGCCATGTGGTGAAAATAGATCACGAATGATCTAAAGATATTATCATATATCATCACAAGTCTCATTAGAGACTAACATATTATTATGCATCCACATATTAATAAATGCATCCACACACACACACACATACATCACGGAAAAGTGTTTTAGTTTTTTGATGGAGTCCACTCACAAATAAGCAAAGCTTACCTCGCAGGCTCCTTGCCTGAATCCTTCCTATCCTTTAACAATCTTGTGATAATCAACATAAGCTAAAATAAGCTTAAAAACAACAATTTGTGGAACATTTTCCAAATCTACCATTTAGGCATCAAATTTGCACAAACGGAGGGCACCACGTGATTTAGAACACCGAAAAACTTCAAATTAAGTCTTGCGTCCCTTACATACCGCTACACGCGTAGACCTGACTAACGACCTATATTCGACCTGACAATATTCCTTGAAGTATTATATGGAATATTTCGTTGGCCTTGGGGAATATTCTGTCGCCGTTGATGTTGACTTTTACATTAACTATTTGGGTTTCAGCCCAAGAGCCCTCATAAGATTTTTCTACGTCCATTTATTGAAATTCTGAAGTTTTAATGTAGTTTCGTAGTTGACTGCCACTTGAATGTGCGATTGGTGGAGATTCGACGGTTGGATCGTGATGAAATTTTAATACGTTGTTCTAGGACGATAATGAGGACCTTAGGAAGTTATGGATCAAAAATATGATGTGCGGATCTTTCAGATTGAGTTATGTAGTGTTGTTGACCTTAGACCGACAGTTAACTTTGGCCAACGCATCATGAGTCAATCTAGATTGTCCTAGTGGATGTGTATATCATAAAATTATGTGTTTTATTGATAAAATTCTAAGACGTGATTCGATATTTGATTTAGGAGACGATTGTTCACGTGCCTTGATATTTGTGCTAGGTGAGTGACTTTAATATATGTGGTAATGGTTATTACCCCAAAATTCTTATTTTAGTATCCTTTGTGGATATCACTTAATTTTATAAATGTGATTTTTATATTTATGAAATGTGTTTTGACTTGTGTATTGAAAATATTTTTGAAATGTGATTTGAAATGCGTGTTGAATTGTTTATGAAATATGAGGGCAAGTAGTGGACCATTAACCCATTGTCATGGGTATTTGATATTGTTTCATTTCTCGCTTTGCTGATCCATTCTAAAATTTGTACTTGTACTTTGTTTCATTTTGCTGAGCCTTTGTAAATTCAGTAAGTTGATTCATGCCTTGTTTCTTTGAGCCGTTGTTATGTTTCTTGAACTTTAGTTTGGTTACGTTGACTGGTTCGGAATTGGGTTATGTTGAGTGGTCTGGTTCTCTGCTTTGTCTGCATTCCGTTGAGTGGTCTGGAATCCCTTATACTCTACGATTCTATTGAGTAGTCCGAAATTGTATCCTGCTTTGGATTTCGTTGAGTGGTCCAAAATTCCTCGTACTCTGCAATTCTATTGAGTGGTTCGGAATCTTATCCCACTCGAATTTCATTGAGTTATTTAGATTTGTATCCTATTTGGATTTAGTTTGTATTTTGGGTTCCATTGAGTCGTCTGAAACCTAATGTTGTTGGATTCTATTGAGTGGTCCGAAATAACATTGCTTGGCTTTATTGATTCATTGATTCCTTGGATTCCTTATAAATTTGAGAAAGCTTTAGAGATGCAAGCTTCGGCCAAACTATGTCGCTATAGTTCATGAACTATTGATTATGAACCTTTGCGGTTCGTTTTCGGCGGGCTGATGGATATTTGTCTGACTTATTCGAGGTTTTCAGTGGTTTGTTTATGATTTCATATAGTATGATTATATTGATGTTTATAAACTGTGATCAATGGATTGGTTTTAATATTATCACATGCGTCAAATTGTTATCACTCACACGAACTTCGTATCTTATTCGAGTTGTTGTTTGCTTGGTGCACCATTCCCACGGTGTATAGGCAATTGTGCAAGTTACCCCTAGCTTTCATTTTGTTTCTTTAATGACCTTCTTATTGTTAATATTATTAATTTAAGTTCAATATTTCAATTTGTATTTCCTGGCATCCCCCTACAATCAACCATCGCGCGTTGATCCTGGACGTATGTCAGGATTGGGGCGTAACATGGAATACTTTCCAAACGAGAAGTGGAGTTCACCATTGATCTACTTCCAGGTACAACCCCAACTAAATGCTCAATGGCAATAGCTCGCCGATATGGGATTCATCCAATATAGCACTTCACTGTGAGCAACTCTAGTCCTATTGATGAAGAAGAAAACGAAACCTTGTACATCAATTACAGGTAACTCAATTTGTTAACGATTGAAAAACATTATCCCATACCTTGATTTGATGATCATTTCGATCAACTCCATGGAATCCAAGTTTCTCTAAGATTGACCTGAGATCTGATTATTTTCAGCGGAAGGTTAGAAGCAATGATGTTCCAAAAAAAGCATTCAAGACTCCACATGGTCGTTATGAGTTCTTTATGATGCGATTCGGGTTGACAAATGTTTCAAAATCTTTCATGGACAAGGTATTCTGCATAATTTCGTCAAGTTCGTGATAGTCCTTATTAATGAAATTCTTTTCTACTCCAAGCGTGATGTCAAACACATCAAAGGCCAGTGTTGAGTTTTGAAGAAACTCAAGAAAAGGAATCAATTGTATGCCAAGTTCTACAAGTGCAAATTCTATTTATAGTAGATGTCTCTCTTAAGACATGTAACCTTAACAGCTGGGTTTATGAAAATCATCAGAAGGTTCCCAGCTTTAGCTTTATCTTCACAAAGTTAACCAAGATAGGAGTCAAATTTGATTGAGGCAATGAATGTGAAGAAAGTTTCTGACAACGAAAGTATTATCGCACTCAAGGTCCTGTTCTCGCACTTATCGGCCACATCGGTATTTCTAAACTACAGTGATGTATCGCTTAATGGCCTTGGCTGTGTGCCGATGCAACAGAATAGGGTAATCGCTTATGCATTTTGACGGCTGAAACTGCATATGACGAACTACCCTACCTATGAGTTAGTGCTAGTAGTTGTTCGTACACTGAAATCCCACGTAACTATCGCCATAGAGAAATGTGTCAAAATCTTCACCGACTTTGAAAGTCACCTGTACGTCAACGTTTAGGAGGAGCTCACTCTCAGATATCTAACAGATGGAACTAACCAATGATTGCGATTACATCACCATGTATCACTGCAGTTGTGCAAACGTAGTGACAGACATCTTCAACAAAAAATATTTTGACGGCTCCCTATTCAGGCCTGTCATATTTTCACTTCTAACAGAACTCAAGAGTATTGGTGTGATGCTAGATACTTATCATTAAGGAGTTTTGTTAGTATGTAAGCAAATACCTGATATATCCACATGTTAGAGAAGAAAGAAATCATTCAAGTTGTTGCAATCATTTCCTGCATCTGAATGGAATGGAAAAATATCACCATGAACTTCCGATATGAGCTACCTTGTACACATGGAGATCATGATAATATCTCAGTGATTATCAACCGAGTCACTAAATCACCACACTTTCTTCCAGTGCGCGTGGACCACACTCTAGATCACTTAGGAGAGCTCTTCATTTTCGAATTGTCAGAACTCGGCATTACGATCAACATTAACTCGCACCTTGATCTCAGATTTACCTTAACTTTGAAGACAATCCAGTCAGCTTTAAGAACACGTATAATCTACAACACTGCACATCATTCTCTGACGAACGAGCAGTCCTACGGAACCATTTGGTCACACTGAAGGAGCTGCTGAGGTCCTCAATTCTTCAATTCACCATTATACAAACTATGCAGCGTGTCTATGCAGTCTATGATTGGTAAACCTGGAAATTTTGTACACAACCTTTTAACACGACATGTAAATAATGTGAAAATAACTAGTTTTGGATCGTTATAGGGTCACACGATAAAAACCCTTAATAACGGGTCCTTAACAGGGTTATACGAGAATGACATGCTGGTAACCCATTTCGACATGTTAAGAAAATAGTTTTTTTTTTTTTATGGTTTTAATTTTTTAAACTACTAAAAAACCTTACTATAAAATACAAAAGATAGTGTGTGTGTGTATATATATATATATTATATATTAAATCTGTATTATTGTATTATTATTCTATATAAATTTAAAGGGTAAAAGACAGTTTACTACCCTCATATTTGGTGGTTTTCAACATTTAGTACATCAATTTTTTTTCATCCCAGAGTCATACCTAAAGTGTAAATTTTTGGACAGTCTCATACATCCGTTAGTCAAACTGTTAGTTCTACCGTTAAGTGATGACATGGCGCCCTGATTGGGCGCCACATGTCATTAAAAAATATTAAAAAAATATTTAAATAAAAAAAATATTTAAAATATTTAAATAAAAAAATATTTAAAATATTTAAATAAAAAAATATTAAAATAATAATAATAATAATAATTTCTTCTTCTTCTTCTTCTGGGTTCGGTTTCTCTCTTTTTTTCTTTTTTTTTTCTTCTTCCTCCTCCTCCTCATCCTTCTCCTTCTTCTTCCTCTTCTTTTCTAGGTTCGGTTGTTTTTTTTTTTTTTCTTCTTTCTCCTCCTCTTCATTCTCCTTCTTCTTCCTCTTTTTCTAGTTTCAGTTATTTTTTTTCTTTTTCTTCTCCTCTTTCTTCTTCCTTCTTCTGGGTTCGGTTGTTGTTTTTCTTTTCTTTCTTCTTCTTCTTCTGGGTTCATTTTTGTTTTCTTTTTTTTTTTCTTCTTCTTCCCCTCCTTGTGACATCCCACATCGCTCAGGGGAGTGATCCTTAAATGTATATTCCCATCCCTACCTAGCACAAGGCCTTTTGGGAGCTCACTAGCTTCAGGTTCCTTCGGAACTCCGAAGTTAAGGGACTAGTGCGCGACAACACTCCTATGATTGGTGACCCACTGGGAAGTTGCTCGTGAGTTCCCAGAAACAAAACCGTGAGGGAGTGATCGAGGCCCAAAGCAGACAATATCGTGTTACGGTGGTGGAGCGGGCCCGGGAAGTGGTCCGCCCTGGGCCAGGATGTGACACTCCTCATCCTCCTCCTCCTTCTTCTTTCTCCTTCTTCTTTTGGATTCGATTTTTTCTTTCTTTCTTCTTCTTCTTCTTCTTCTTCTTCTTCTTCTTCTTCTGCTCATCCTCCTCTTCCTCCTCTTTCTCCTTCTTCTTCTTCTTCTTTTTCTTCTTCTTCTTCTTCTTCTTCTTCTTCTTCTTCTGTCTTTCTCCTTCTTCTTCTTCTTCTTTTTTGTTGTTGTTGTTGTTGTTCTTCTTCTTCTGGGTTCAGGATATTTTTTTATTTTCTTCCTCCTTCTTCTTCTTCTTCTTCTTCTTTGTAGATGGGTTTTTTTAATATTATTTTTATTTAAATAATTTTTTAATATTTTTAATGACACGTGGCGCCTAATTAGGGCACCGCGTCATCACTTAACGGGTGAACTAACAATTTGACTAATGGATGTATGAGACTGTCCCAAAATTTACACTTTAGGTATGACTCTGGGATGAAAATAAATTTATGTACTAAATGTTGAAAACCACTAAACATCAGGGTAGAAAACTGTCTTTTACCCAAATTTAAAATATTCAAGTTTTATTTATTCATTTATTTTTATAGTATACTTGTAACATCTCACATCGCCTAGGGGAAAGGATCTTGTAAACCTTATATCTATATATTCGTCTCTACCTAGCACGAGACCTTTTGGGAGCTCACTAGCTTCGAGTTCCGTAGGAACTCCAAAGTTAACCAAGGTCGCGCGAGAACAATCCCAGGATGGGTAACCCACTGGGAAGTTCTCATGTGAGTTCCTAAAAACAAAACTATGAGGGTGTGCTCTGAGCCCAAAGCAGACAATATCATGCTACGGTGGAGTGGAGCTCGAGTTGTGGTGAGGACCTGGGTCGGGATTTGACAATTTGGTATCAGAGCCACTCCCTGGCCTGAAGTGTGCCGGCGAGGACGTCGGGCCCCTAAGGGTGGTGGATTGTAACATCCCACATCACCTGGGGGAGAGGATCTTATAAGCCTTATATGTATATTCTCATCTCTACCTAGTGAAGGAAAATTTGTGAAAAACAAGTTCATTTGAGCAACATCAACAACATGCAATTAACAATTAAAGGCGGAATCATGTTTATATGCACTCAAAAACAAAACTTAACCCATGAAATTCAAAGCCTAGTAGATAGGTGAACCAAGACTTAACTCAAAATAAAGTGAGTTGAGAAATCTTATACCTTTGTTGATTCCTCTTTGCATAAGCCTGCTAATAACCCAAGGAGAGGGCCTTTATTCCTTGCTTCTTGGCTCCATGGATTCCTTGGAGGAGGATGGTGGAATGGATTCTCCAAGTTCCCAAGAAAGGGAACCTCTAAGCATAGGAGAGATGAGTGACCTTGGAGGAGGACTAGATGCTAGTAAATCTCCTCCAAGGGGGCCGGCCACTTAGAGAGAAAAGGGAGAGAAGTGTTCTCATCTTTTCTCCTAAAGAAACCCTAAGGATGAAATGGCTATAAAGTTGTCTTTATACCATTTCACAATGGAGTGGCAAACTTTCAATTAAGCCAAGTTCACTACCTGACGGGATTTTAAAACCGCACAAATTTAACCCTCTTTTTGACAGATGTAGTATAGATGTAAGTAGGGTATCGTTCTAGGCCGGGGATTAGGAGGGCTTGCTAAAACCTCTAAAATAATTTAAAAACGTAAAAACAAAGTTTAAAAACACTAAACTAAAATAAAAACATTTAACTAAAATAACTCAAAATAAAACTAACAAATAAACTAAAACAACTCAAAAGACTCAAAACGACTCAAGACTCTAGAAAATACAAACTAAGCTAAAAACTCGAAACACACTAAAAATGACTCAAAATAATGAAAACAATTTAAAATAAAAATTAGGAAATTAATATGGACGGAAATTAAATTAAAAGATTAAAAATAATAAAAACTAACTAAATAATATAATATAATAATGGGGGGGGTTTGGTTTGGTTTTTGGTGAAACGTAAATTAAACTTAAATAAATTACAGAATTGACAAAAACATAAAATAAAAGTGAACAGATAGACGACGGATTGGCTAAAGGGTTTTTCTCCACACAAGACACATATGCAATCTAAATTGATTTTCAGTTGTTCTTTCGATAAATTGTAAATTTCAATACTCCAGATTAACCGTGAACAGCACTTTTTTAATCTTCAAGTTTTCCTTATATTATTAAATTGGATGAACAGCATACAACAATTTAACACATTCTCTAAAAGTCCCCTACGTGAAAAGCACAATAGAGATACAATCAAAGATCATTAAACTTTGTGAAAACTATAAATACTGACGAGGCATTCGTAACTATGAAAAGCATGATACTCCTGCCAAGAATTTACTTAACACGATTGTGGATAGCAACCTTCACTACTCATGAATATAAGTTCATAACGATTAGGTGAAATTCACTTATATTCTAGCATCAAATTCATGCATGTAAATTAAGTATGCATCCTTAATTAACATACGCAAATAAGTTATCAATCAAGCAGTTAAGCAAATTAAATCACAACTCAGAAATCACAACTGAAGTTACCAATTCAAATTACAAATATAATCATAGTTTCGAATTAACCTCTAGCCAATATAAAATTTATTTACACATTATTATAAATTAAAAACATAAATAAAATAAAAGTTTGGAGAAATATAACCAAAATGGGGATAAGGATTTCTGTGCAATTTTTTTGCACCGTGGGCTTGTGTCTGTGCACTGTCCGTGCCTTCAACGCCTGGCGCCTCAATTGGCGACCTCCCCGAGAGCTCAGCGCTCTTGATTATTCTCCTGCTGCCAATTGGCGCAGCACACGTTACTCCTCCGAGGCTCACGCTGAAATTCCTTTTTCTCCCTGCTGCCAATTGCAGCTTCTTCTCCAATTGGGATGCTACCTTCAAGGCGCCTCCTTTTTTTTGACTTCTAAACTCTCCGTAAGCTGCCTATCTCCTTTTTTTTTATTTCTGTTTTCTCCTGATTTGTCCCCGTCAAACTCCCCTTTTCTGGCAGCTTCACTGCCTTATTATAGCCCCTCCCGAGGAGCTCTTTCCTCCAATCCGAGACTCCCAATTCCCCCTCTCAGACTTCCTTTATTCTGCATGCTTTCTCCCCAAGCTGCCAGAGGCAGCGTCCTCTTTGACTCCTCTCCTTTCAACTCCGAGGAGCTCCCCCAGGAGCTCCCTTCTTATCATCTGTTTTCCTCTAATGGTTTTTCTTTTATTATTTTCCCTCTCAGTGCTGCCCGTGCTTTTTTTATTTTTCTCTCCACCGTTTTTAATGCTCTGTAGCTGGCCTCCAATTACAAAAGGCAGCCTTTTCTTTTTCCATGTGATGCTGGCAGGGCCATTTATAAAGTTGCAGAACCAGCTCCAGCTTTTGCCTGAAAACAATGTCAAAATTGCCTAGTCAACTAGCGCTCAAGTCTCAAAATAAAATGGCAGCATGAGATCGCAAAAGATTTTGAAGCAAGGCACCATTTATTAAACTTCCAATCATGTAAAAGAGATACTTAACTCTTCTAAAAGATAATACTATAGTATTATTGTCATCATGGACTTAACTAAACAATCAGAAAAGCTAAGTAGCGTGTCAAAGGACCATTTGAGTATTGAGCACACTTATTAGTAGCCTAGAGACAGTAAAGTAGGTTTTTATACGGAGCAAAAGAGAATTCCAAGACTACTTAACCCTTTGCATAAGATCATATTACACACTTCAGGAATCCATGCCTACACACATTGAGGGAATAGCCAAAACTCTCAATACCATCTGTAGCAGACACTTAAAATTTCACTTTTTTTATTTTTATTTTCTTTGCTTAACAAATTCTATAAAACACAAAAACAAAGTAAAAAACCCAAAAATATAACGAACTAACTAAGAAAAGACGAGTGAATTTGATATAAAAATATATATAAATATAGTCCAATCAAATACCCCCACACTTAGCTTTTGCTAGTCCTCGAGCAAAACAAAGAAACAAAAACAAAATTCAATCTAAACCTTCCAACATTTATCTCAGAGATTTCCAATGGACATGACAAATTAAAAATCATCACTTACACAGATTTTGGCAATCCATACCCTTAAGCACATACTTAATCACAGTCACCATTTATTAGTTCGCATTTAATCAATTAAAACAACATTTTGAATGTAGTAACATGCCTTAGAGAATTTACTCTATTCCTTACTAGATATGCACTCAATTTTTCGCTCAGATTTTCTGACTACACTCCCTACACTAGGTATATGTGAGAAGAATGATGTAAGCAAGGAAACGATCACTCACATATGTTATAGCAAAGAAAGCATTTTCTGGAGTTATTAATGTGCATATGAATATGATCTCATGAACGAAATGCTACTACTTAGATGCGAGAACCAGGGACACTATATGCTCATACCAATCCGAAACTCCACATATTGAACACACAACAACCAAGATAGAAGTCAAAGGGTGGTAACGGGGCTAAGGATATAGGCTTAACAAAGGAAGGCTATGGAAAAACAAATGTTCTTAAAGAAATAGTAAGCAAAGTAATAAGGTTAACGCATAGAATTCACTTTTGAATGAAAATTCAACTCTAAACCCGAGGGGAGGATTCACACATTTTATGGCCAAATTTCAAACTCTTTTTCTTCTTTCTTTTCTTTTCACGCGTTTTTCTCTTTTTTTTTTCTTTTTTTTTTTTTTTTTTTAAAGAACAAAACGTACAATTGAGCTCGAAACAACCAATCATTCCCCCACACTTGTTTTTCTGCATAGTGTAGAATAAAATGAATTCTTTTTAAGTCATGCTCACTATTCTTTAAGAACAATGGTGCAGACAGTCCTACAGTAGGTTTGGTGCGGTTTAATGAGGTTAGCAACAAAAATAGGCTAAACAAGGCTCGAGATGGGTTAAGCCTACAAAACATAAGAAAGATGGAGGGTAAGGCTTTTTGGTTAAGGTGGTTTACTAAACAACTTCATCTTGATATGTGTTATGCAATTCAATGTCATGCTTTGAATGAAACGGATATGAGTTCTAGTATTTGGAACTAAGATGATAAAACGCCTTCTAAGTAGCAACCAAGCAAAGAATAATGAGATCATGCAACGACTTTAGAAAACAAAAACATCAAGATTAATAACTCTCCAAACAAGGTATAAGCTCAAGTCTCACAGGGATGTAGCATTAGTTTGAGTTCCTTCCTTCAAGCATGTTACAAAAACTAATTTTATCCTTTTGTGATCAAATTTAAATTCATAAACAACAACTACAACTAAGCATAAACCAAGAGCATATCAAACTTCCATCCATGTTTATAACTTTCTTTAACAGTCATGCAATTAAAACCAAATCCTCATCATTGTGTTGGAAGGTACCTAAGACACAAACACACAAAAACAACTAAAAAAAATTCTTTTTGGGTTTTTCAAAATATTTTTCAAATTTTTATGTCATTTTCGTAAGATTTCCTCAAAACACAATAAAACACACCAAAACAGCATAAAACACTAAGAAAACAAAAAATAACAACACGGAAACAAATGAAACCAGTTCAAAGTCGAAGGTACAAAAATTTTCAATTTGGTCATTTTTTATCTTGATACCCCCCACTTAAACTAGACATTGTCCCCAATGTCAGAAAACATTAATAAGCAAATAAAAATAAAATAAATAAATAATACGAAACAAAATAAAGTAAAGGACTGAAAACTTCTCTAATTTGCAGAAAACCAAGCGATGACCCCCAAGCGTAAATTTTGCAATCAACTTCAAGGGAGGAAATAACCAAACGTTCCTGCAAAGAAAAGAAATAAATCAGTTAAGCACGCAAGAAAATATAGAAAAATGCAAACGAAAAATTGAAAATGAAAATAAAAGACAACAAAAAGAACTAATAGGTGGTCATTGGTCATGACTGTTGATTTTCCACAGCTTTCATCTTGAACTGGATGGGCCTTCTTCTTGCAAGTGATCCTCAGCTTAGTTGAGGATGAATCAGCACGTTGTCTCCACATGCTTCAAGTAGTCCGGTCTCCACGCAGGTGTGGCATCTTCTTGAACTCTTGGATCATCTCAGACTCTGCCTTCATCTGGATGCACCTCAGACTCCTCCTGCTTCGTCTGTGAGGTACTTTTGTTTTTGAAGAAGTACCTCAACACAGATTTATTTTTGAAGTGGGTTGGGAGGGGTCTGAGATGAGTACTCGAGAGCAAGACTAGGTAAGCAATCAGGATCTCACTTTCTCCATGTTCTTCAGATGAAAGTGAGGAGAAAGCGTAATATGAGATACTTTTGCTTTTAACCTTTTTAATATGAAATACTTTTGCTCTGGAAGGTTTGTTTTCTGGGGTGATCCAAGGGATGAAGAACACTGAATAACTCGAAAGCTTTCTTTGGGAAGACATTATCGGAGATGAAGAGAGGAAGAGAGGTTGAGAGGTGGAGAGGGTGTGAAGGTGTGCCTTTGCTGTGGAAAGCGAAGGTCGAACTTATAGAAATTTGGCTTCACAACCGGAACTATTCCCTCACTATTTGTCGGCAGCCGGTGGATGGATGAACAGTGCCCGTTACGCGCTTTCTGACAAACCGTCCGTAATTTCCGCGAAGGCTGTCGACGCATGCGACGAGTGACGACAAACAGGAATGATGATCTTTTGAAAACCGGGGTTCAAAACCGGGTGCGGCTCGTGGTTTTCGCAACGCTCCACGCTGCACGTGACGAGTCAAGACAAAACTGAATAAGCTGAGCCACGTGATTGCTGAGTCAAGCCCAGCTTTTGAGAAAGGAAACGGCTCTCGAGAAAGGACTCCTGCCTTCGAGAGAGGAGCGTCCAGCTTTTCCGATTTGCGTGAGAACGCGTCTTCAACCTCAGAGGAGCGCCTCTCTTTGATTTGCTTCTTTTTATAGAGGCGCTAATTCTGCTCCACCACACACTTGAACTCCCTTCCTCAAACACTCTCCTTTGTAAACACTCTCTTCTGCACTTCTTAATCTTACTCCTTCCGCTCTCTTCTTCCGCTTCAGCAATCTTAATTTTTCCGAACTCTTTTCTTCCTCAACCCCCTCTAAAAATGTCTTGCCCTTCCGACCGTCGCCTTAACTTGAATGTCGGGGAAGACGATGACTCGTCTTCTCCGAACAACATTTGGAATCCATCCTTCATATCCCCCAATGGTCCTCTTACAGTCGGGGACACAATGATGAGGAATGAAATCACCGCTACGGTGATTGCCAGAAATCTGCTCACTCCAAGGGACAATAGGATGCTATCTAGGCGGTCGGACGAGCTGGCCGTTCAGGAATCTCTTGCCCTCAGCGTCCAAAGTGCAGGCTCAGTTTCGAACATGGGCCAGCGCCTGCTTGCCCGGTCTCGTCAAGTGGAGTCGCTGATGGCAGAGGTGGCCAGTCTTCGGCAAGAAGTCAGAGGACTCAGGCACGAGAACAAGGAGTTGCACATGCTTGCAACTAGTTACTCGACCAGCATGAAGAGGAAGCTGGACCAGCTGCAGGAGTCGGACGGTCGGATTCAGAGCGATCATGAACGGTTCATGGCGCTACTCCCAAGGTTTATGTTGCCTTCGTCCTCGGGAGTTGCACCAAGCATTCCGGCTCCGGAGATTCCAACTCTGGCTCTTCGTCTTCCCGGAGCTCCGTCGACCTCTGGGGCGCCACCTAACCAAAACCAATGAACACTATTAGTTTTTCCGAATTATTGTAATTTAATTTTTTTTTTTTTTATTTATTTTTTTTTATTTTTTTTTTATTTTTTAGGTTTATATGAATGTTTATATTTTTTTTTTTAAGTTTATTTTAAGCAAAATAAAATAAATGTAAATCAAAATATGTAAATTAATGTAAATTTTAAATTTTTTTTTTTTTTTCAGGGTTTATTTAAGCAAATTAAAATAAGTAAAGTAAAATACGTAAATTGAAGTAACAAGACTTTGTTTATCCGCACTAAAAATAAACATTGCCCTTAATTTATTTAAACTCAAACTAAATAAAAATCAACCAAATAACAAAATAACAAAACAAAAATGAAAGCAGTAAATAGAAGGGTTTAGGAATGCAAATCTGATTGTGGGTGATTCCTAGGCTTCCCTTCTTTATTCAAGTGCATGGCTTTATCCTTGAACGGACAGTGGTACTTGAAATGATCCGGCAATGGTCTGAATTCACGAGTGGGTGCCTGAATCATAAAAATCAGATTGTTAGTAAAAAACAAAATTAAAAATGGAGAAGATGGCTTACTTTCATTCTCCGACGCAAACTCAATAACAAAAATCACGTCTTTGAACGTTTCAGGGATTTTGAATTTGGCCAAATTGCAAGTGATGATTGTGGCCGTGTGATCCACTCCAATTTCCTCCTTGATGAATTCAAGATGGTCCTCAACCACTTTTTCCTCGTTTAGAAGTTGCGGCAAGGGTTGTTCTTCCCTTGCCGTGTCTTGTGCATCCTCCTCCTCTTCGAGCAGTAGTAATTCATCCACGGGCTTATCTTCAACCATTTGTTCTTGAATTTGTTCCATGCATTCTGCATTCTGCCCAAATTGATTGTTCCACTCAGCGAACTCCTTTGCTTGATAGAAATCCTCAATTGGTTGCCAAAATGCGTCTTGTTGAAATGGTTGAGCTTCCCTGCCCTGCTCCAAAGAATTTAGTTGCTGACTAACTTCCTTATAATAATTTGATCTATCTGAATTTGGATGTGAAGGTTGAGGGGGAGGCTGTGGTGGTTCATATGGCCATTGACAGAACTCCTCATACGGCTGCCAATATTCTCCTTGGTGAGTCTCCTTAGCTTGATCTTGTGAACCCTGCACCAAAGAGTTTAATTCATTAAGAATTTGATTATAATCTATTGACGAACCTGAGTTTGATTGAGAATATTGCATATGAGGTTGTGGTTGCATAGGTTTTGAATAAAACTCCTCATATGGCTGCCAATTTGCTTCATGTGGAACTTGTTGAACTTCCCACCACATAGAATTTGAATGATCACTCCAATCTCTTGGTGGACATTGATTGGCTTGAAATCCTTGATGTCCCCAAACATCTTCATTTGCAGAAAATTGGGGACATTGATGATTTTGATATCCTTGCCCATACGATGCACCAAATGTAGGGACACTTGGCATTGTGGCCCTTTCGGCATTCTGAGTCAACTGAGACGTGAGATTCGCCAATTGAGCTTGAATGGATGCAAGTGCCATGTCTCGCTCCATTTGAACCTAAAATCAAATAAAGAAAACTAAATCAAATATCAAAAGTAAAAGACAAAAACACAAAAATAAAAATAAACACAAATATAAAAAATAAACACAAACAAAAATAAAGGGATTAGCAAAGTTACTAATCCCCGGCAACGGCGCCAAAAATTTGACGGGATTTTAAAACCGCACAAATTTAACCCTCTTTTTGACAGATGTAGTATAGATGTAAGTAGGGTATCGTTCTAGGCCGGGGATTAGGAGGGCTTGCTAAAACCTCTAAAATAATTTAAAAACGTAAAAACAAAGTTTAAAAACACTAAACTAAAATAAAAACATTTAACTAAAATAACTCAAAATAAAACTAACAAATAAACTAAAACAACTCAAAAGACTCAAAACGACTCAAGACTCTAGAAAATACAAACTAAGCTAAAAACTCGAAACACACTAAAAATGACTCAAAATAATGAAAACAATTTAAAATAAAAATTAGGAAATTAATATGGACGGAAATTAAATTAAAAGATTAAAAATAATAAAAACTAACTAAATAATATAATATAATAATGGGGGGGGTTTGGTTTGGTTTTTGGTGAAACGTAAATTAAACTTAAATAAATTACAGAATTGACAAAAACATAAAATAAAAGTGAACAGATAGACGACGGATTGGCTAAAGGGTTTTTCTCCACACAAGACACATATGCAATCTAAATTGATTTTCAGTTGTTCTTTCGATAAATTGTAAATTTCAATACTCCAGATTAACCGTGAACAGCACTTTTTTAATCTTCAAGTTTTCCTTATATTATTAAATTGGATGAACAGCATACAACAATTTAACACATTCTCTAAAAGTCCCCTACGTGAAAAGCACAATAGAGATACAATCAAAGATCATTAAACTTTGTGAAAACTATAAATACTGACGAGGCATTCGTAACTATGAAAAGCATGATACTCCTGCCAAGAATTTACTTAACACGATTGTGGATAGCAACCTTCACTACTCATGAATATAAGTTCATAACGATTAGGTGAAATTCACTTATATTCTAGCATCAAATTCATGCATGTAAATTAAGTATGCATCCTTAATTAACATACGCAAATAAGTTATCAATCAAGCAGTTAAGCAAATTAAATCACAACTCAGAAATCACAACTGAAGTTACCAATTCAAATTACAAATATAATCATAGTTTCGAATTAACCTCTAGCCAATATAAAATTTATTTACACATTATTATAAATTAAAAACATAAATAAAATAAAAGTTTGGAGAAATATAACCAAAATGGGGATAAGGATTTCTGTGCAATTTTTTTGCACCGTGGGCTTGTGTCTGTGCACTGTCCGTGCCTTCAACGCCTGGCGCCTCAATTGGCGACCTCCCCGAGAGCTCAGCGCTCTTGATTATTCTCCTGCTGCCAATTGGCGCAGCACACGTTACTCCTCCGAGGCTCACGCTGAAATTCCTTTTTCTCCCTGCTGCCAATTGCAGCTTCTTCTCCAATTGGGATGCTACCTTCAAGGCGCCTCCTTTTTTTTGACTTCTAAACTCTCCGTAAGCTGCCTATCTCCTTTTTTTTTATTTCTGTTTTCTCCTGATTTGTCCCCGTCAAACTCCCCTTTTCTGGCAGCTTCACTGCCTTATTATAGCCCCTCCCGAGGAGCTCTTTCCTCCAATCCGAGACTCCCAATTCCCCCTCTCAGACTTCCTTTATTCTGCATGCTTTCTCCCCAAGCTGCCAGAGGCAGCGTCCTCTTTGACTCCTCTCCTTTCAACTCCGAGGAGCTCCCCCAGGAGCTCCCTTCTTATCATCTGTTTTCCTCTAATGGTTTTTCTTTTATTATTTTCCCTCTCAGTGCTGCCCGTGCTTTTTTTATTTTTCTCTCCACCGTTTTTAATGCTCTGTAGCTGGCCTCCAATTACAAAAGGCAGCCTTTTCTTTTTCCATGTGATGCTGGCAGGGCCATTTATAAAGTTGCAGAACCAGCTCCAGCTTTTGCCTGAAAACAATGTCAAAATTGCCTAGTCAACTAGCGCTCAAGTCTCAAAATAAAATGGCAGCATGAGATCGCAAAAGATTTTGAAGCAAGGCACCATTTATTAAACTTCCAATCATGTAAAAGAGATACTTAACTCTTCTAAAAGATAATACTATAGTATTATTGTCATCATGGACTTAACTAAACAATCAGAAAAGCTAAGTAGCGTGTCAAAGGACCATTTGAGTATTGAGCACACTTATTAGTAGCCTAGAGACAGTAAAGTAGGTTTTTATACGGAGCAAAAGAGAATTCCAAGACTACTTAACCCTTTGCATAAGATCATATTACACACTTCAGGAATCCATGCCTACACACATTGAGGGAATAGCCAAAACTCTCAATACCATCTGTAGCAGACACTTAAAATTTCACTTTTTTTATTTTTATTTTCTTTGCTTAACAAATTCTATAAAACACAAAAACAAAGTAAAAAGCCCAAAAATATAACGAACTAACTAAGAAAAGACGAGTGAATTTGATATAAAAATATATATAAATATAGTCCAATCACTACCCCTCCTCTATGTGGCCGGCCATTAGGGTTCATTGGGCTTTCAAGCCATTTGTGTTTTCAAATTGTCATACAACTTGAGTTAATGGGCTTGACATTCAATTCCCATTGGGCCTTGCGGCCCAAAACTAACCCGAGGTCTACAACGAACATATTCGTTTGATTAATTAACATATTAATTAATCCTAGCCATAAATAATTAAACCATTTAATTATCCTTACTCATCTCCGTTGTTTCTTCAATCTCTACCTTACTCGGTGTACGATCCGTTAGGTTCCTTTTAGCGAGGCAGTGGGTGATTAGAACTCTTTCAAATCGATTATGAATTGAAACTTACTTTAAATTCTCCCTTTAGTGATTACTCACTATTAGAGCTTCCACAAACCATGAGTGACACCTAGCAGTATGTCATGGCTACCCAAGCTAATCAGAAGAGGTGGAGAACCTATTCAGTTTAGGATTATAATGCAATACGGTCTTTCTCTAATACAACACTCTTGACCACATTGTTTGGATTGATAGTTTATTCATGTCTACTATCCAATGCGATTCATTTACTTAGATGATTACTTTGAATGTGATTCGGAACGACTTTCCAAATCTCATTCATACTCTGGCTAGAGATTCTAAATCATATCATAGAGCATTCTCCCTCAAACAGTTTGAAGGTTAGAGATCCCTTGTTGCGCATTCACTTGCCTCCATGGCTAAGTGACTTAACCCCAACTATGTCGTGGACACCCTCTGATAGAGTGACATTGACATAGTCAAAGATCAAGGACCTAACCACAAGGCAACTATGATGCCTCAGGTCAAAGGATTACTTTGCATTATCCCAACCATGAGTTCTCATGTGACATGAGTATGAGAACTCCTCGTTGATCGTGTTCAGTGGACTCATTCTCTATTGAGCACCTACATGCTTGTCTTGGTGTCAGTCACACCAATGACTCGAGACCAATCACTCTCCCTAAGAGAAGACATAGCACATACTGATCTTAACGGACTGTCAATGCCCAATTGGCAATCCTATGATCAGGAACGCTTAGGATATGTATACGAAAGAGAATGGTCTCATGAATCTAACTTCTTTAGATTACATTCTCCTAATCACATATTCCTTGGACTTATCGTTTAAGCATATAACATTTATATGAGATAGCTTAAAACAATAACCTTTCCCTTTATATTAAACTAGATTAGTTTAACATGTGAAATGTCCACAAAGTATCATCATATGATTGGTTTTAGGGCACATTTCCAACACCTAGCACGAGGCCTTTTGGGAGCTCCCTGGCTTCGGGTTCCGTAGGAACTCCAAAGTTAAGCGAGTTCGCATGAGAGCAATCCCAAGATGGGTGACCCACTGGAAAGTTCAGTTCCCAAAAACAAAACCGTGAGGGCATGCTCGGCGCCCAAAAAGGACAATATCGTGCTAGAGTCGAGCCCGAGTTATGGTGGGGGCCCGGTTAGGATGTGACAATACTATAGGCAAAGAGTGAGATAAAGAAAATTAGAAAACACATTAAAAATAAAAATATCAAGTTATTTAAAAGTACCAAACACATTAAAATAATGATAATAATTAATTTACAAGTGAAAATGTAAAAATATATGCAAATGCTCGTGATCTGATCCTCTACTCTTATTCTAAAACTGGGAAATGCGTTGAGATAAAATCTCTTGTTTGAGTTGTTCCTCAACTCGTTTATGATTAATTTATTCCTTTAAGAAATTAACATGGTTTGACTTATTAGTGATGAGACTAATGGATCGCGATATGCTATCCTTCTGAAGGTGTCTTAGTTTTTTGAGGTCTGTTTCCGTGCATAACTCAAATGTGACCTTTTGTCTTAAGACTCTGGTGGTAATCCTATTGTGATGTACCTTAAGAGGATAGATAAGTGCTATGAAAGGTAATCCTAATATGACTGGGTCTAAGATGTTCTTAATTAGAACAAATGGGGTTTTAAAGCACACATTATGCTGGCAGACATGTGCTTTAGGTATTTCAAATTTTAATTGCATTGGAGATTGATTTGCAGCACTAAGTATTTCATTGGACTTATGAAAATACTTAGTAGGTATTAATCCTTCTTGAATACAATTCAAGTCTGCTCCCGAATCTATCAAAGCAATTGTTTCAAAATGGAAATCTTCAATTACTATCGATATCTTGGAATACCATTTGTAGATTCTAATTTTGTCTAAAAGACCTAAAATTAAATCCTTTTGGGATGAGGTTTTGGACGAAGAGTCCGATTGGTGATCTGAAGAAGAACTACCTTGATTTCGTCTTTGATTTTGTTGACTTCTCTTTGTAAGTCTTGGGTAGTGATTTCTTTCTTAGACTTATTAAACCTTTCTAAGGTTGTGCTAAGAGAGATTTTTTGAGTTGGTTGAGGTTCGCTAGGGCCACTATCATCTGAAGAAACCAATTTCTTGAGTTTCTTAAGATAGAATGTTTTCAGGTCGGGGTCATCGACCTTACTAATGAGCTCAAGGAGAAGATCCTCTTGTTTTTCTTACTTATTAAGCACTGAGATTTTCTTACAACAAGCATCAGTACATCCTAGCTTGATGTCAGGTGATGAAAGGTTGGATGAGGAAATGTTGTTATCAGAATAGGATAATTCCAAATCATCTTCTGATTGACTATGGTCAATGTCCCTTAATTCCAAAACTTGGATAAGTTGAAGTTTCTCTTCCTCAGAGATCTTCAATTGGTTGATGGTTTTCTTAACTCTACATTTGTTGGCATAATGACCAAAGTTGCCACACTTGTAGCATTTACCGCTTTGACTATTGTCTTTGGAATGGAATTTTCCAGAGGATTTCCTTTTCCCCTTTTTCCATTTGTTGGGTTTTGGTTTTTCGTAAAACGAATTGGGTTGGAACTGGTGATTCCTATGTTTGGAATGTCTCTTACCAGAGTATTTGGTCGGATACTTGCCATAAGTATCAGATTGTTGCTTCTTTCCCGTATTAGAGGATGCTACTGGTGGAAGTCCGTATTGTTCGCAAAACGTGCCTAGTTCGTATTTGGCTATGGCCTTATCTTTGTTGACCTGCCTTGATATTTTCATATCAATGCACATCTTTAACCCTTATTTCTGAATAATATTAATTATATTACCATAAGTAAGAGTTTGATATGGTATAATACCATGGTCTTTTACTAACACTGTCCTAATCTTATGGGTGAAAATGTTGGGTAAGCCATTAATGAATTTTCTTTCCAAAATGGCTGGTTACTATCTTCTCTGAGCATGACTCTTGAGAGGAAAACGTCTTTATACCATCTGAAGTCACTTAAGGTTGGACATCTTAAGTTACTTAGTTGGTCGTGGATCCTAGTGGTGACGTTAGAGGGAGTTCCTATGAAATGTTCTATGATTGTGAAGAGGAGTGTGTTGACTGCATATGGGACACCTTGTCTTATACATTCATCGAAAATAGGGATTCCTTCTTCGTCTTTCTTAACCGCATTACGGATCTCATTTCGTGATTATTCTGTGAAATGTTTTTCCCACCAAGGATGGAGCATTCCTGTAAAACCAGTGCCCAAAAGATCAACGACTTGGGGTTGGCTCAGGTTATGGTTGGTAATGTAACTATTAGCAACCATAAAGATGTGTTGGAGTTTGTTTAATAACTCTTGTTCTGATAAGCCATCTATGTTCCATTCATGGAGTTTATCAGAGGATATTGCAAATTGGTTTTGGAAATTTCTTTCTTCGAATTGAAGATCAGGTGGTGTAGGTCTGGGATACCAATTTTTTGTGAGAGATGCGGGGTTGACTCTTTTGTTGTTGAGTCGTTTGAGTTCAAGACTCTGAAAGGCTTCTTCCATCTTTTGGATAGAATTAACACTTTCATCTTGTGAATCTTGAGAGGATGAAGATTGGGTTAAGTCGGGTTTGTTATTGTGATTAATAACATGAACCCCTTTTTCTAGTTTTAGCTCACTGAGCATTTGATCAATTTTTTGGGAGGTAGAGGTTACTTTGAGTGAGGTAGACTCTTGGAAGGTGGTATGGTTTTTCTCTTGGGATAGGCTTGGGTTGGGACAATTTGTCAATTTTGGTTTCGATTTTGTCCAATTGTTTGCCTATGGTGTGGAGGCTCTGATTTGTGTAATTGTTATGTTCAATTACAGGTTTGACTCCTACATCATCTTTTGGGATTTTGAAATGAGTGGCTGGGATTTACATATTGGCTATGGTGATGAGGATTTTCTCTTGAGGGGGATGACTTGAAGAGACAATAGTTTTGTCTTCTTTAAGCCAGTTTTCCTTGGTTATTACCTCTAGTTGTTTTTGTTTAGGTTCATAGTATTTCTCAACATAATCGAAGAAAAATACTTCAAGCCTGTGTGTGTTCATAAAAGCTTTCCATTTATCATAAATTTCAAGCTTTTGTTCTTGCGTGTATTTGTTTCTGAACATGTTCTGCCGTGGAATATTTTCAGGTGCTTCTATGTCTCTATTGAGTCTCTTGTTATTAACCTTGAATGGTTTGTTCAAGACTAATAACTAGTGATTAATCTGGCTTGCTTCAAAGTTAGATTCTGTTGGAGAAGTAGGTATTTCTGGTTTTTGAGGTTTGGGTTGGTAAACTGGATTGGTAACTTGAGTAGTAGTCTCAAGCGATTGAAGTTTAATGTTAATCAATTCGTCTACTAACTCTTGTTGGGTGATGGAAGAGTTGGTGTCTACGGACTTTAACTTCCTATTGGCTAAGGAATTGATCAGTTCTGGATCATGACCCTGTCTATCGGTTGACATGGATCCAGAAAAAGAATGTCTTCCTGAGGCAAAAGGTTGTCTAATGGGTCGATTGACGTTAATCTTGACAGTGCCATCGAAATACTGCTCAATGTTGTCAAGGTTAACCAGGTCATTTTGGATGTTGACTGGTTTACTTTCGTTAATCAAACACCAATCTGCTAGGAGATCAATGTCTGACCACCTAATGGTTCTGGGTATACTAACATTAGCATTGTCCAAGTTGGATTGTATGAGAAGTGTATGATCTTTCAGGCTCTTAGATAAAGCCTGGAAGTTCATGTTTGTGCCAGTGACTTTGTAATAGATACGGTAAATGAGTGCCAAAGGCTGTGTTCCTTCAAGGACTTTGTATCCCGAAGTTTTTGTGTTGAGTGTGAGAGCTTTCAAGACATGAGGGTCTGAAAGGCTTAATGTGAGATCTGTAAAATAGTCGAAACGGATAGGACCGTTGAAAAGGCTGGATTTAACCATTCCAAGAATACTATCTTTAAAATCAATGAATTTTGCATCTCAGAGACACAAGAGGATTGAGGTATTAAGACCTTTTCGGGTTAAGGGTTTAACCGCTATCTGAACCAATCCTATATGGATGTAGTTATGACCGTCTTTTCTATGTTGCCTAATTTGCTGTGGGGTGAAAAGCTGACACTTTTCATGGTTTTTGCTGAGAGCATAAGTTTTCTCAACGGTTTTCACATGGTGTTCAGATCTAAATGAGGCCATTGACCATTTTTTCTTGTAAATATTTTTGGACGAAACTTTGGGGATATTCCAATCTCCAAATGCTAGACTACTGTCTGTTTGAAAATCAAATTTCTGTTCTTCATTAACAATGTCAGGTATGCTGTCTAGATGCATATTAGAGCTACTGCTAGCCATAGAGTTTGATCTAAACAATCTACTCATATAGTACAAAATCAAAATCAAACAAAATATAGAAATCTTATAACTGGATCAAACCTCTAACGCTTACTAGCTATATCCCTTCTCGGTCATGCCTTCCGCTCATGCCTCTTCCCCGGGACTTACTGTTTGGACAACGCGCCTTACTGTTTGGGTAGGAATACAAAGAAGACATACAAGGTTTAGTTTGACAAGAATTCTGGAAAATGGATGATCAAGATAAACACTAAAATTGTAGAATTGATGAGAATAACTCAATGACTACCAAGGGGATCTGATACCACAAGGGACTAGCTTCCTTACAACTGTAGGCTTAGCTATTATAACTGCGGAAGAAGAGTGTTGAACTATGAAGTAACAGTCAAAGACCATGGTGATAAGATAACAATGGAAAATAATCTTCATAATGAAAATAATGAATTTAAACTAATGATGCAAATATTTCTGAAAATAAGTTTATAAAACTTTTGAAGTCACAGACTTACAACTGATGACGACTATTGCCGATGGAAATAGAAAACAGAGATTATTGAGCTCCCAGGCATCTCTCTTTCTAGATCATATATATCTATATATATGAATAAAGAGACGTTGAGGGAGTAATGGGAGGTGCAAAACCGTAGATAATTAATAGGATTTATGGGGTGCAAAACGGTCTGCAACTAATGCAAAACCGTAGGGAATCAAATGCAAAACTGTTTGCAATCAAAGGTTGATAACAATTTATGTTTTATATTTAATCAGCTGAAGGAGAACTTGGTTGAGCTCGTGGAGAGCAACGATAGCATGTAAATTGAAAATGATCATTCTGCGAAGTTGTTGGCAAAGGAGAAGTCACTGGCCCAACAACTGGAGGCATGTCTCTGATCTAATAACATTTAAATTGAAAAGAAGAAGTTCGAGTCCCACGGGGAGCTTCGTCGACTTTGATTTCAGAAGGAGGAGGTTGAGGCAGAGGCTGCCCCTTGGAGGCCATGAACGTTGTTCACGAAAAGAAGGCCGCTGAGTTGGCGTTGACCGAAGAGTTATGGAGGAGGGAAGTGGTAAAAGTCAGGAGAGTCTGTGAAAGTCAGGATCCTGAGGAGATAAAAGAATTAAAAGAGAGGCTGAATCAGTACGAAGACGTCTTTGGCCTCTCAACTTCGGATCTCCCAGAGTCGCATCCAAAAGAGACTGCCACTTTTGCTCTTTTTCTAGCAAATCAATCCACAACACTCGTCTCTCCTACGAGCCGTGTCCGCCCCAATTAGAGCTAACTTTGCCACTATGATTAACTTGGTGTCCTTAAGACTTAGCTTTTTATCTTTCAAAATCATGTTTTGTATGAATATTTTGAACATCTCTTTGTATTTAGCTACTGATTAGCTACTGTATGTTTTATCCATTTGTTACTAAATGTGTGTTATCAAGGGGATGCTGGACCCAAGGTAATAATTGTATCAAATTGCACGGGCACTCCTACGGCCAAGGCAGGTATGGTTTTAGATGGAAGAACATATAGCAAATGTATATGTTGTTGAATGGTAATCTTGTCTTGGACCAATACATACGATCCAGCCCATGACAACACAAGCACAAAGCTCGTGAATGAGTGAGAGAATTCTAGAAAACGTTGGTCGGTGCATCATGCATGCATACTAAAATATGCTAGATAGTTCTAGTAGCAAGTTGGCTTGTTTGCAATTAGAATATACTATGATATGTAATGAATTTGTGGCTGGGAATAGACAGCCATGGCACCGACTTAACAATGTCGGTATTGTAGAATCTAGCAATATTAAATATATGTAGAAAGAACTAGAAAACAGCATGGACAATTCTACTAACTTGATGAGTCGGTTATGCTTGCCTATAAATATAGGTGAGTGTTGTGATGAAACCAAAAGAGCAAGTAGTGAGAAGTGAGAAGAAGCAACAAAGCTTCTAAATGTGTTCGAGTATTTCCTCTTATACTAGTTTGTGAGTGAATAAAAAGTTTTTGTGTATTCACTTGAGTGTTCTTTCTTTCTCTTGCCTATCAATTCCATTGCACTACATTCTTCTTTGTGAGATAAACGTCTCTAAAGTAGTGAAGTCCTTTTAACCCCCAACAAAGTGGTATCAGAGCCATGGTTAGCAACGCAATGGCATCCTTCCAAGTTTCAATGCTCAACAACAACAACTTCGACAATTGGAGTATCAAAATGAAGGCCCTTTCAGGAGCACATGATGTCTGGGAAGTCATCGAGAAAGGCTACACTGAGCCAGAAGATGAAGCTACTCTGTCCCAACCCCAAAAGGAGAGTGAAAGATTCAAGAAAGAGAGACAAGAAGGCTCTCTACCTCATCTACCAAGCATTAGATGAGAATGGCTTTGAGAAGGTTTCGAGGAAGGTTTCGAGTGCAACCTCTGCTAAGCAAGCATGGGAGAAGCTTCAAACCTCTTACAAAGGAGTCGAACAAGTGAAAAAGGTTCGTGTTCAAGTATTAAGAGGTGAGTTCAAATCTCTACAAATGAAAGGGTCTGAATCAATCTCTGATTATTTCTCAAGAGTCTTAGCCATTTCTAATCAATTAAAAAGAAACGATGAAAAATTGGAAGATGTTAAAATTATGGAGAAGATATTACGCTTGTTAGACCCCAAATTGAGCACATTGTTGTAATGATTGAAGAAACCAAAAACTTGGAAGAAATTAATATAGAGCAATTAATGGGTTCGCTACAAGCATATGAAGAGAAACATAAGAAGAGGCAAGGGAATGATGAGCAGCTCCTCAAGATGCATGTTTGGCCAAAGAAGAAAGAAGAAAGCTTCAACAACGAGAGAAGCCAATAAGAAAGAGATCGTGGCTGAGGTCGCGGACGTGGGTGTGGACATGGTCGTGGACGTGGTTGGGACTTCAAAAACCATAGCAACTACAAAAGAGGAGAAATCTCAACTAAGGGTCGTGGAAGAGGACGCCCAAACTCGAGGTATGAAAAATCTCAAGTTTAATGCTACAATTGTCAAAAGTATGGGCATTATGCTTGGGAATGTAGAGCTCCAAGCAACAGACTTGATGAAAAGGTCAATTATGTGAAAGAAGAAAAAGAAGAGAATGGCGTTGTGCTACTAACATGCAAGAACAATGATGGAGACGAAGACTATACATGGTACCTTGACACCAGCGCTAACAACCACATGTGCAAAAGAAGAAACATGTTTGTAGAGCTCAATGAATCAATTAGTGGCAACATTTCTTTTTGAGACGAATCCAAAATACCCGTAAAAAGAAAAGGTAACATCCTTATTCCCCTGAAAAATGGCGGCCACCAATTAATTTCAAATGTCTACTACGTGCCTAATATGAAAAGCAACATTCTGAGTTTGGGTCAACTCTTAGAAAAAGGTTTTGATATTCACATGAAAAATTATAGCCTTTTTCTTAGTGATGACAAAGGAACATTAATTGCCAAGGTAAAAATATCAAGGAATAGGATGCTTCCTATGAATATTCAAAATGGTGTTGCAAAGTGCCTCAAAACATGTTACAAAGACACATGCTGACTTTGGCATCTTTGTTTTGGGCATCTTAACTTTGGAGGATTGGAGTTATCATCTAAGAAGGAGATCGTGAGAGGCCTACCGTGCATCAGCGACCCTGATTAAGTTGCAAAGGATGTTTACTTGGGAAACAGTTCAGGAAAGGGAGATTATATTCACAAACTCCAAATTACTTCCCACACCTTTTTAATTTTTTAATATTTTTCTATCAAGTGTTAGTGGTATGTAGAAAATATTAAAAAATTAAAAAGGTGTGAGAGAAGTAATTTGGGGTGTGTGAATATAATCTCGCTTCAGGAAAAGCTTTCCAAAGGAGTTGACCACAAAAGCCCAGAAGCCACTCGAGCTTATTCATACCGATGTGTGCGGCCCAATAAAGCCAAGCTCTTTGGGTAAAAATAATTATTTCCTTCTCTTCATTGATGATTTTTCAAGGAAAACTTGGGTATATTTCTTGAAGCATAAATCAGAAGCCTTTGGAGCATTCAAGAAGTTCAAAGCCGCTGTAAAAAATGAGAGTGGTTGCAAGATCAAAGCCATGAGATCTAATCGAGGAGGAGAATTCACTTCGAAGGAATTTCAAGAATTCTGTGAAGCTAATGGAATTCGTCGACCTTTGACAATTCCAAGATCCCCTCAACAAAATGGTGTGGCGAAAATAAAAAATCGAACTATCCTCGACATGGCTCGAAGCATGCTCAAAAGCAAGAAATTGCCTAAGGAGTTATGGGCAGAAGCTGTGGCATGTGCTGTCTATCTATCCAATCGGTCTCCAACAAGAAGTGTGTGGGGAAAGACTCCGCAAGAAACATGGAGTGGAAGAAAGCTAGGTATCTCCCATTTAAGAGTTTTTGGAATCATAGCCCATGTACATGTACTAGACGAGAGGAGAACAAAACTCGATGACAAAAGTGAGAAGTTCATCTTCATCGGCTATGACATAAATTCAAAAGGCTATAAGCTGTATATTCCAAAAAATGGAAAAACGGTGATCAGTCGAGACTTGACATTTGATGAAGAAGGAGAATGGGATTTTGGCCTGCATGCAAGTGATCTTAGCTTCTTTCCTCAATTCGAAGAAGATAATGAACAAGGGATAATAGAGCAAGCAAGAAAGGTTCAACAAGAATCCACTACTCCACCTGCTTCACCAACATCAACCATTCATGGAACTTCATCAGCATCAACATCGTCAAGTAGGAGTTCAAATAAAAGAGATATTCCACACACAAGAAGTCTACGAGAACTCTATGAGGTAGCTAAAAAACTTGATGATCCTACACTTTTCTGTCTCTTTGCTAATTGTGAACCAGTCGACTTCCAAGAAGCAGTGCATGACGCTAAGTGGAGGAAAGCAAGGGATGAAGAAATCGAAGCAATTCAGAAAAATGATACATGGGAACTTGCTATTCTTTCAGAAGGACACCAAGCCATTGGAGTCAAGTGGGTGTACAAGACAAAGAAAAATGCCAAAGGAAAGGTCGAAAGATACAAGGTGAGACTAGTGGTGAAAGGCTATAGTCAAAGAGCCAGAATCGATTATGATGAGGTATTTTCACCCATTCCTTGTTTGGAAACTATATGATTACTAATTTCTTTGGTAGCTCAACACGGTTAAAAGATTCAACAAATGGATGTGAAGTATGCTTTTCTAAATGGAGTCTTTGAAAAAGAAGTCTACATTCAACAACCCTTAGGCTATAAAATCAAAGGGCATGAAGACAAAGTTCTGAAGTTGAAGAATGCCCTTTATGGGTTAAAACAAGCACCACGAGCATAGAATAGTCCCATTGACAAGTGCTTCCAATAAAACAACTTCACCAAGTGCTCTCATGAACATGCTCTCTATGTGAAAGTCAAAGATGGAGACATTCTGATTCTGTGCTTATATGTGGATGATCTAATCTTCACCGAAAGTAATCCAAGCATGTTTGAAGAGTTCAAGAGAGTGATGACCAAAGAATTCGAGATGACCGACATCGGTCTGATGGCTTACTACCTAGGCATTGAAGCCAATTAGAATGAAGAAAGCATTTTCATCTATCAGGAAAGCTACACAAAGGAGATACTGAAAAAGTTCTAAATGGATGACTGTAAGCCTATAAGCACGCCAATGGAGTGCAGAGTCAAACTAACCAAGCATGACAAAAGAGAAAAGGTAGATCCAACATTTTTCAAAAGTCTAGTTGGAAGCTTGCGCTACTTGACTTGCTCAAGACCAGATATTCTCTATGTCGTCGGATTAGTCAGTCACAACATGGAGAATCCCACAACTACACATTTGAAGACGGCCAAAAGAATTCTTCGATACCTTAAAGGTACTATTAACTTTGGCTTGTTCTATTGAAGTTGTGATAACTACAAACTTGTTAGATACAGCGACAGTGATTGGGCAGGAGATTCCGATGATAGAAAAAGCACTATTGGATTTGTGTTCTTCATGGGAGACACTGCATTCACATGGATGTCGAAGAAGCAACGGATTGTCACTCTCTCAACCTGCGAAGCTAAATACGTAGCTGCTACCTTATGTGTCTGTCATGCAATTTGGTTGAGAAACTTGCTAAAAGAATTAAGCATGCCACAAGAAGAGTCAACAAAGATCTACATCGACAACAAGTCAACAATAGCTTTAGTGAAGAATCCAGTATTCCATGACAGCAGCAAACACATAGATACCCGCTATCATTACATAAAAGAGTGCATTACAAGAAAGGATGTGCAAGTGGAATACGTGAAGTCTCAAGACCAAGTTGCCGGCATATTCACCAAGCCACTCAAACAGGAAGACTTTGTCAAATTGAGAAATTCAATCGGCGTCACAAGAAAAGATTAAGAGGGGATGTTGAATGGTAATCCTGTCTTGGACCAAGACATACGATCCAACCCATGACAACATAAGCACAAAGCTCGTGAATGGGCGAGAGAATTCTAGAAAAAGTTGGTCGGTGCATCATGTATGCATACTAAAATATGCTAGATAGTTCTAGCAACAAGTTGGCTTGTTTGCAATTTGAATATACTAAGATATGTAATGAATTTGTGGCTGGGAATAGACAGCCATGGCACCGACTTAACAATGTCGGTATTGTAGAATCTAGCAATATTATATATATGTAGAAAGAACTAGAAAGCATCATGGACAATTCCTCCGACTTGATGAGTCGGTTATGCTTGCCTATAAATATAGGTGTGTGTTGTGATTCAACCAAGAGACCAAGTAGTGAGAAGTGAGAGTGCCAAGTGAGAAGTGAGAAAAAGCAACAAAGCTTCTAAGAGTGTTGAGTGTGTCTTCTTGTACTAGTTTGTGAGTGAATAAAAAGTTTTTGTGTATTAACTTGAGTGTTCTTTCTTTCTCTTGCCTATCAATTCTACTGCATTACATTCTTCTTTGTGAGATAAACATCTCCAAAGTAGTAAAGTCCTTTTAAGTTCGAACATATGTTGGGTTTATAATGTCTGGCTAATTGCAAGGTGTCAGACTTCTAGTTATTGGCGATGATAAGTCATTGTGTAGAGCGCCTATGATGACATCTATTCTGATAGTAGTGGGTAAACGGGAGATTATTGGGAACCATGAATCGAGTGACTCTCTCCAAGGGTGGACTTGTATTAAGGTTTTCAACTGATTAGGGTGATTCCCTTTTAGCTACTGTATGTTTCATCCATTGGTTACTAAATGTGTGTTCCCAAGGGGAGGCTGGACCTGGGGTAATAATTGCATCAAACTGCACGGGCACTCCTACGACTAAGGCAAGTATGGTTTTTGGTGGAAAAATATATAAAAAATGTATATGTTGGGTTTAGAATGTCTGCCCATTTGCGAGGAGTCAGACTTCTATTTATAGGCGATGAGAAGTCATTGCGTGGTGGACTGGATAATCCCTTGTTCATTCCAAGCCATAATCGTGGAGTAGAGTTGTATTTGGTGAGAAGGATGATTTATCCATTTCCACTCCATGGGGGCAGCTAGAGCAGCTCAAACATTGATGAGATCAAGCGAACTGAGTAAACTCTATGAAGGTCAAGCCAAATGGGAGATTCAGGGCCTTAAGAAATGGCTCAGCCTGTACGATGACGTTTCTAGCCTCTCCATGCTCAAGCTAGACCAGTCCACCATTCCCATTTACTCAGTGGAGTCATTTCCCAAGGAGCAGCATTAGAGATTAATCAAGCTGCTATTTGTCTAACATGCATACAGTTCAACTCGAGGAAAACATTCGCTAATTTTTCGACGTTGTACCGTGGCCACCTAAAGGCCTTGATTTGGGTAGATTCTTAAGCTACTCTTCCATAGATATCAATATATAATATAATACGTAATAGGGAACCAACACAAATAAGTAAAAGGATAATCAAGCATGCATTGATATCTGTGGACAAACCACATTATAAATGTACTCTAGAAACAAAATATTTAGGTAGCAAAAGAAAACAATGTTTAGCAATCACTCTAGAAAATAATACAAAATAAAACATATAGGAAATAAAATGATAGATATCCCAACTCGTCAACAAGTTGTCACTTTGGCGGGGAAAATGCGCAGCGGTGGTAGTGTTGGCGGGCGGAGCATGCTGTGACCTAGAAGAAGAGAAGCCAGACACTTCCTCGTAATTGTTCAGCCACCGCTTCAAGTCTTGAATGACATCGTTGGCTTCCTTTTCACAAACCATTCTAGTCTCAGCAATTTGTTGCCTCAGCTCAACCACCTTTGCCTTATGTTCTTCATGTAAAAGCAACCACACAAGCTCGAAAACAAACTAGCCATGAACATAAGATTTAACCAACTAAATCACAATCATCACTCCAAATATATTCTGTATATGTAAATACTGAAGTAATATCTGCAACACATACCTTCATCAAGAACAACTAGTACTCGTCGTCCTCTTCTCGAGCCAAACTCGTTCCTCGGCAACAAGCACAACAACAACAATAGCACTTGTAGGATGAGATATCTCGTCTCCCCTTTTTGCCGTCCTTCAGCAGCAGCACTAGTGCTAGAGGTGAATATCATTTATAAGTTCTTCCCAGCAAAAGCATACTTTCTGGAGAAGACATCCATGACGCTGACAAAGGTTCGACGATGGTTGATGAATATCTCCCACAACAACACACATGTTCTTCATGGCATTGATCACAAGAAAGAATAACGCTAGACACCATATCATAACTATGTTCAACAAATTAGGATTAAGAGCCATTAGAGAAATCTGCACACAACCTTCTCCTCTCTGCAAAACTCAATGCTCTCCAAGTTATAGGTAATTGGAACAATAAGAGCGTATCTTTGTGAGAGCAGGGGCTTGTGGTTTTATACTACAAGACTCGGATTGCCCTATAACAATCCTTCAAGGAATACAAGACTGCATTCCTTATATCAATATGAGTCCTATAAATGAGCAAACACAAGAGTCCTCAACATACCAATATGATTGGATTAACTCTTGTCAACATGATTTAGATTTCTTTATAATATCAATTATCCCAAGACTTGTTGTGAGAATCATACTCATACTCTTGCATTCTCCCACTTGAGTATGATTCATCACAACAGATATTCATCTCAAATTATTATAAAGGTGATCACATAAGTCATTCATCAACACACTAGTACATAGACACAACCAGCTTACATAAGCCAAAACAATGAATTTATAATTGCCTCTGCAACACAAAATACAGATTTAACTTACAAATCATAATGTCCAGTTCATGTTCATAGCAATGTATCTAAGCTTAAGAGTAAACAAAGATGTCTACTCCCACTCATATAGCCCAAAATTATACCAAAATACCAAACATTCTTGATAGTAGGCTGTTAACTTAAAATTATTCATAATTGCATGAATAGCACAATTATATAATCAACAGCATTACAATATCATCAAATCTTTTGGATAACAAAAGCTTAACCTCACATACAACTTACCTCTGCATTTTAAAGTATTGAACTTAAGAATCTTTTCTGTAACATTTCAGAATTAACTCAAAAGTCACAACATACTTAATTTACACTTTGTAATTATGTGAACCAATATAGCAAAACCAAACCAACCAATTTGCTCCCACTTAACTAGGCCATACTTAACATAACCAAGTTAATAAAATCATTCCAATACAATGAATGACTAATATGAATCCATATGGAAACCAAATTTGTTTCCTTTTGAATACTAATCCAACATAATAGGATCCCTCTCACTACTTAAACAAATTAAGTAACACAAGTAATTCAATCAATTGCTTCAATAAAACCATAAACTGGTTTTTAAGCATCCATATGAATTATAATGGCCATCCTAAATACTCTTAGCCTTATGCTTACAATTGAACATATGATTCTCCCACTTAAGCATAAGCATAATATACTGCACAGTCGATAAAGAAACTAGAGATATGAACCAATTGGTTCCTGATTCCTTACCAATTGCATAATCTCAGTTTAGTCATATATACCTAAACCATTATGCAAACAATTTATGTATCAAAAGATAGTCACAATCCATTCGGAAAAACTTATCTCACATAAACCCAAAATCACCAGTTTCAACAATGATCAAAATCAGAATAGCAAGCACAATATTCTTGCGTTCAATTTGATCCTAACTAGTTCAATACCCATCGAGCAAGATCAACTAAAATTTGATAATGTCTGGATATAAAAACACAAGTCATCTTTATTAAAACAAGATAATCAAGATCTCAACCCCCCCCCCCCTTTTTTTAAAGGAACTTAAGATAATCATCCAATAAAATTTAGTGTACTTGTAGATTTAATACATAATATCAAATCTCTTAAACATACAATATATCAAGTGAGATGAGTTTCATAATGCATTCTTGCCAATAAGGCTTCACAATTTATATCATTTCATACAGGTACAAACACAAGAGCCTTCACATGTTTTTGGTTATGCACTGCACATATTGGCATATTCCAAACTACATCATTCACATATATGACAACACCCCCAAAAACCTATTATATGTAGTCTAACCAAAATTGGGATATGAATTACACTCATAATTTTAAAGCGCCATTATGGATACTCGTATAATCCAATTTTAATCTTCTAGAATAATTCAAAACAATCAGACCCACATAAAAGCCACAGGTATTTGGGAGCAACAATAAGTCAAATAATGAACGTTAATAAATCAAATTCTATTAACATAATTCACAATGGAAAATCATGATGCAAGCTTCCAAGTTTTAAGCAAGTCAATGAGAAATCTTACATCTGCTTGAGACGGCAAATAGCAGCAAATATTTTCCATCCAATCTAATTACACAGGCTCTAACTCAAAAATAGAAGAGCAATGTGTCCAGCAAATATTAGTCTAATGAATCTTTATGCAAAAGGGATGATTCCAGTCATCTCACATAAATCATAAGTTGGCATCAATAGGGATTTCGAGTTTAATCGTGCCTTCACAAAATAAACAAGCATACTCGAAATAGAAAAAGCCCTAATTCATTATGCTCCAACTCATCGCACTATAATCACACATATAGGAGAACAATTAATCATGCATGAAATAGTGAACTGAGTTACCTGAATGCATCATTGGACCCGTATTTGACAATCCGATTGCAATTCCTCGGCTCCAAATTAACGAAACAAATTATCCATCAATGCTCAAGACCCATCCATACAGATTGTCATCACTCCCAATTCTCATGGACCTCGTACCATTGCAATAATAGAATGACAAACAAGTTAACGTCAATTTGAAGAACCAGAATAATAATATAATCTCAATATGCAGATAACATGATCTTTGTTCAATGGTTCTTAATAACATAATTAGCATATCAGAATACATGTTTATTCATTATGCTAATAATACAAGGAGGATTAATAAACCAAAATTATCTCAATCTACAAACATCATAACCAACTGCAGCGGAAGCAATGTATTCAAAATCAAAATTATGATGTTTAAATAGAGATATAATTTACTAATTTGATACATATGTCTTCAATTATGCAGGCGTAGGAAGAAAATCTCCAACCCATATCGAGAATCACAAGTTCTCACCTTGTTCAGCCTGCAAACTTTCAAAAATTTGAAAAGACAAAACCCTATTCTTTGTCTTTTAAGCAACCAATGGTCATAAAACTTAAAGGGTATCCTATAAATGATGTCGTATTAATTGTTCTTCGAAAACCAAATAGACATACTTGATATAAAAGACTTAGTTTGCTGCAACATTGTAGATTCTTAGGAAGCAATTTTTGATCGAATTTAGTTGTTAAATTCACTGGCTCTGATACCACATGTAAGGGCAACCACACAAGCTCAATAACAAACTAACCAAGAACATAAGATTTAACCAACTAAATCACAATCATCACTCCGATATATTCTGTATGTACAAATACTGAAGTAATATCTGCAACACATACCTTCATTAAGAACAACCAGGACTCGTCGTCCTCTTCTCGCGCCAAACTCGTTCCTCGGCAACAAGCACAACAGCAGCAACAACACTTGTAGGATGAGATATCTCGTCTCCCCTCCTTGCCGTCCTACAGCAGCAGCATTAGTGCTAGAGGTGAATCTCATGTATAAGTTCTTCCCAGCAAAAGCATACTATCTGGAAAAGACATCCATGACGCTGACAAAGGTTCGACGATGGTTGATGAATATCTCCCACAAAAACACACATGTTCTTCACGGCATTGATCACAGGAAACAATAGCGCTAGACACCATATCATAACTATGTTCAACAAATTAGGATTAAGAGCCATTAGAAAAATCTACACATAACCTTCTCCTCTCTGCAAAACTCAATGCTCTCCAATTTATAGGTAATTGGAACAATAAGAGCGTATCTTTGTGAGAGCAGGGCTTGTGGTTTTATACTACAAGACTCGGATTGCCCTATAACAATCTTTCAAGGAATACAAGATTGCATTCCTTATATCAATATGAGTCCTATAAACGAGCAAACACAAGAGTCCTCAATATACCAATATGATTAGATTAACTCTTGTCAACATGATTTAGACTTCTTTATAATATCAATTATCCCAAGACTTGTGAGAATCATACTCATACTTTTACACTTCCCTCAATTGTGCAATCCTTTTGCTAGAATCCAGAAGCTGTGAGTCATTCTCTGCCAAAGCCATTTTCGCAGAGTCCAACTCTTGCTCCATAAGTTTCAATTTTGAGTCTGCCTCTTCCTCAATCATCTTGGCAGAAGCCAGAAGCTGTAGGTCATTCTCATTAATAATTCACTTTTGGTCTGCCACAGTCGCATATGCGGAGTCAAACTTTTGCTCCACCAGTTTCACTGTTGAGTTTGCCTCCTCCGTGTGGAGTCGATACTTAGCCAGCAAACTCTCAAACTCTGACTGGTTTTGTTAGGCATGGCCCATTTCCTTCGTCAGACGCAAATTCAAAACCCTGACATGATCATCCTTTTTCGCTAGCATTTTGGATTAATGATCACACGTCTCATTCCATCCGCGAATATCGGCTCGATAAATTTTCCATTATGCAATTATAAACAAATTGGCCTGCAAAACAAACATAAAAAAGCCAACAAACATAAATAAATAAAAATTCCAAAATAAAAATTTTGCGTGACTCCTCAACAAACATAAAAAATGCCAATGCAACATTACTTACTAGATATCTGGCATGGCATCACAAATAAGATAGGTCTTCAATTTGGTTGGCAATGGTAAGTTCATGGCGATGCGCATATAACCCTGATGAGCACTGAAGCGACTGAAGGATAATTTGTGAAAAACAAGTTCATTTGAGCAACATCAACAACATGCAATTAACATTTAAAGGCGGAATCATGTTTATATGCACTCAAAAACAAAACTTAACCCATGAAATTCAAAGCCTAGTAGATAGGTGAACCAAGACTCAACTCAAAATAAAGTGAGTTGAGAAATCTTATACCTTTGTTGATTCCTCTTTGCATAAGCAAAGGCTAATCACCCAAGGAGAGGGCCTTCATTCCTTGCTTCTTGGCTCCATGGATTTCTTGGAGGAGGATGGTAGAATGGATTCTCCAAGTTCCCAAGAAAAGGGAACCTCTAAGCATACACACCAAGGTGAGCATTTAGAAGAGATGAGTCACCTTGGAGTAGGATTAGATGCTAGTTAATCCCCTCCAAGGGGGCCGACCACTTAGAGAGAAAAGGGAGAGAAGTGTTCTCATCTTTTCTCCTAAAGAAAACCCTAAGGATGAAAAGGCTATAAAGTCATATTTATACCTACCTTCATTGGAGTGGCAAACTTGTAATAAGTCCAAAAACCACTCCATCCTCTATGTGGCTGGCCTCTTAGGGTCTTTGGGCTGTTTTGGGCCCTCTTGAATCTTTATTCATTAAGTTGTCATACAACTTAAGTCAATGGGCTTGACGTTCGAAGCCCATTGGGCCTTGAGGCCAAAAACTAACCCGAGGTCTATAACGAACTTATTCGTTTGATTAATTAACATATTAATTAATCCTACCATAAATAATTAAACCATTTAATTATTCTTACTCATCTCCGTTGCTTCTTCAATCTCTACCTTACTCGGTGTACGATCTATTAGGTTCCTTTTAGCAAGGCAGTGGGCGATTAAAACCCTTTCAAATCGATTATGAATTGAAACTTACTTTCAATTCTCCCTTTAGTGATTACTCACTATTAGAGCTTCCACAAACCATGAGTGACACCTAGCAGTATGTCATGGCTACCCAAGCTAATCAGAAGAGGTGGAGAACCTATTCAGTTTAGGATTACAATGCAATACGGTCTTTCTCTAATACAACACTCTTAACCACATTGTTTAGTTTGATAGTTTATTCATGTCTACTATCCAATGTGATTCATTTACTTATATGCTTACTTTGAATGTGATTCGAAACGACTTTCCAAATCTCATACATACTCTGGCCAGAGATTCTAAATCATATCATAGAGTATTCTCCCTCAAACAGTTTGAAGGTTAGAGATCCCTTGTTGCGCATTCACTTGCCTCCATGGCTAAGTGACTTAACCCCAACTATGTCGTGGACACCCTCTGATAAAGTGACATTGGCATAGTCAAAGATCAATGACCTAACTACAAGACAACTATGATGCCTCAGGTCAAAGGACTACTTTGCATTATCCCGACCATGAGTTCTCATGTGACATGTGTATGAGAACTCCTTGTTGATCGTGTTCAGTGGACTCATTCTCTGTTGAGGACCTACATGCTTGTCTTAGTGTCAGTCACACCAATGACTCGAGACCAATCACTCTCCCTAAGAGAAGACATAGCACATACTGATCTTAACGGACTGTCAATGCCTAATTGGCAATCCTATGATCAGGAACGTTTAGGATATGTATACGAAAGAGAATGGTCTCTTGAATCTAACTTCTTTAGATTACATTCTCCTAATCACATATTCCTTGGACTTATCGTTTAAGCATATAACATTTATATGATACAGCTTAAAACAATAACCTTTGCCCTTTATATTAAACTAGATTAGTTTAACATGTGACATGTCTGCAAAGTATCATCATATGATTGGTTTTAGGGCACATTTCCAACAGCAACAACTGAGTTGTTCAGTCCTTTGGCACCCACATGCATGGTCCCATGTTCAAAGGCTGCAGTGATGAGGATGTGAGTGTCCTCCCCTAGAAGGGCGTTACATCGGTGTAAACTGTCATCGGGGACCTTAATGGGATGCAGAACCTTTATGCTAGAGGATGTCAGTCTGGCGACCAAATGTTGCCATATTTTAGACTCTCTGACGTTCAACCCATGCACTCCGCCTGTCCCTATTGATGCCTCTCCGGCCTCGATTGTTTAATTTCCTTCAGTCTGAAGAGTAGCACTTTCATTTACCTCGACAACCATGATTATTTAATTTCCTTGAACTTGTACACTAATGCCTTTATTCTTCTTAACAACTAATTTCGCACCAACCACATTTAAATCCCTAGAAGGTCCCTTTAATCTCAATTCTGTAGGCTTCGCTACCTTGGATCAGCCGCCAAAGGCATAAAACAGAAGCCCATCTTAGGAGAAGTTGCCTTAAGGGCTCTATCTCGGTCGAGTACTCATGTTCTTCATTTACCAGGCTAAAAATTTATGAGCCCATTCAGCAGGAACGCCCGACGAACCAGATGGTTCACAAAGATCCACGATTTCTGATCATTATCTCTTATTCATCTTACACTTAGCGCTATAAACCATCACATATTTCCCCTTCTTAGCCTGCCACGACATTGGCCTGCCTCACTCTCTTCATCACTATGTAATCCCTAATCATCTCTGACATTGGGTGCTAAGGACACTTTTTAACCCCAAATCATATGTTCATCACTATGTGATCTAGAGCTCAATCTATCTGTGTCTTCATCACTTTAGTATTTCCCAAACTATAAGGTGTGGATGCAATTGGCTAAGATGGTAGAGTTTGGTGTGGGTGATGAAAGAACTAGATTGAAAGTGTTTGGCTGCAACAAGGGTGAATGGAGCACACAAAGGGATAAGAATTAGGCTTTGAGTGGTTAAAACACGCATAGCCTAACATCGTCTCAATGAGTTCATTCATAGGTGATAATAAATACATGGTATCTACAACATAGGATTATTCTTAGCATTCAACCAAAGAGAAATAATGAGATCATTTGACGTGAGTCTAAAGAAAAAGATAGGAGTAGAAACACTTTAAACCCTCTCAAAGAAGCAAACAGGTTCAAAATACCTCACTATGGTAGTCTCCACTATTCTTCGTCCAGAATTTGTGCATGGTACTTTAACCATCATAATTCCAAGAGTAATAACTTTGTAAAAGAAAATAAGATACGAAACTTTTTCATGACAACACTGCAGTTTTGTTTGTAAACATAGCCCTCGTATACATTCACATTAGTAAGCAAAAGCAAACTTAACCAAAACTAAACACAAAGGAAAAATTTTCGATCCCACACCCCCAAACCTAAACTAAACATTGACCTCCATGCTTAAAAATGAATGGAATGCATGCAGTGTATATAGGCAGAGCGTGTGAAATGAAAATAAAATAAAACTAAAAGACACAAATAAAAGGAAAGAACATAAACCCAGCTAGGTTGCTTCCTAGCAAGTGCTTTATTTAACGTCTAGGCAAGACATGGTGGGTATGATGGATGAACGCCTAGGGTAGCAGGAAGTCAAGGAACCTCCGAACCTTGGTTGGAAGAAGTGGTTTCTTTTGAGAGACTTTGAATATGGTGCGTTGAATTTCCACAAGGACTTGATTGTGAATAAAATGCAAGACCATATCCTTTTCCTTTGTTTGAGATGGCATCAAGGCCTCGTTATTGAGAACTTCAATTATTTTCCCTCTCGAAATGGCAGCAAATCATCTTCCAAAGACTGCAAATATGGCACCTGAAAAGATGTAAAACAACATGGAGAATTCAGCATAGATTTTGAAAAACATTCAATTAAATCAAAGGATAGAGGAAGACCTTTAAACACTATGTCTGACACAGTTTCACCAAACACATCTATGGGTGACTCATCATGCTTTTGTTTGACAAATCTCACTAGAAAAGGAATTGGTGGAACATATGGCTTGGGAGGAATGAAAGGCTCTTCATCTTTGTAAAGCTCAAGAACCTCATGAAAATATGCACAATAAGCTTCCTTTGGTTGTTCCTCCTTCTCTTCTTATTCATCACCACCGGATTGATGTTCATTTAACGCTTGGACAATTTGCCCTAATTGAATTTCCAACTTGGTAACTGCAGTGGAGTGTTCTTGAATCATGTTACTCATTGATTGTTGAAATTGTAAAATGCTTTGAGCAAGTAGCTTCAAAGTGTCCTCCAAAGTAGTGTCAAAGGATTCCTGCTATGATAGAGGTGCAAATGCTTGATTTGGAGCTTCTATGTTATTCCATGAGCCATGATCAGAGTTCCTCCAAGTAGGGCTACATGTGTTTGACAATGGTTGCAATGGCTCTTGGTTAGAGAGACACATGCGGTATGAGTGCTCTCGGACAAACGTAGGAAACTCATCTTTCCTTGGGTAGAATTGAAGAGGATTGCCATTTTTAGCACATAAGGAACATTCGCCATACATCTCTCTATACCACCAGAAATCAAACAACCTAAAATGTAAATAAAATAATCTAAACTAAGAAAAGAAAAATAGATAGGGTTTATAAAGCAAGCAATTATAGGGGACTGAAATCAGTTCCTAACAACAGTGCCAAAATTTTGTTGTGTTCCTTTCAAGTGCAAAAATAAGGATAGTATAGCGCCACAAGTAAGGGTGTCAAACCACAGGGACTGATTAGACCTCTATAAATTACTAGCTTTATGTGAACCCTAACTAAACAATGAAACTAACAAATTGAGTTCGGATTTTGATTTGAAGAGTAAAGTAACTTAAAATGCAAGAGAATTTAAATATGAATAATAGATTGATTCAGAAACGATGAGAATGAAACTAGCAATATTGATTTCACCATTACAAGGCAGTTCCATAAAAATTAAGTCAAAACGCATTCAACTCTCCAATCTGCAACTAGGGTTCATTTTACTCATTTATGATCATCCATTTGATGTGTGGTTGTGATCAAGTACTCATAATCTGGAACCTAGTTGTGATGTTCAACTTAGATTACCAAATAAGAATCCATTAAGAACAAGAAAACTTCAAAGAACCAAAGAAATCACATGGCAAGATGTATGAATAGCAGTTTCTTTAATCATTCACATGTCTACCAAGATTAAGCATGATGTGTACTATAACCTTGATCAAATAATTCATAAGCAACCCTAATGGTGATCAAACATTAATATTAACAAACTAATTAAACTATAAACTCAGTTAATGAAACAAGAAAATAGATTGATGAATGGAATACTTTAACTTAATAACTTAGAATAGTTTTGCAAGGCTACATCAAAATCCCCCATTATGAACTTCATTACACAACATGATTATAGAATATATAAATATCAAGAACAATATGGGTGAAATTAAATGCATAGAAGATACCCTTTAAAGCAATTCTGATGTGGAAATCCTTTAAGAGCAGCGCGATTGCGTGGTTTTTTCGATGGCAGTGGATGGTGAAGGGCAATAGGGTTTTCTTTCTGGAAGAATGGCCTAAGAAAGAGAAGAGAGAGAGAGAGAGAGAGAGAGAGAGAGAGAGAGAGAGAGAGAGGGAGAGAGAGAGCTCTAAGCAGCTTGATGTGGTAGAAACTAACACACAAACTAAACCCTTTAATGCAATTGTAGTATGACCAAATAGGGATCGTTCTATCTGGGGATTAGAAGTGATGCTAATCAACACAATTTTGTCTTAAAAACCTAAAAACTAACTAACTAACACTAAAACAATGAATGGGGGGATTTTTGGACGAATTTAATTAAAACAAAGTAAAGACGGCAACTAAATTGAATTGTGAATGAAAATTGGGTGAAATGGTAGATAGAGGATTCTTCTTTACACATGAAATATATGCATACAAATCAATTTCCAGTTATTATTCCTATAAACCATGAATGACAATGCCCCAAATTAATCGGAACTACACTAATTAACTCTCAAATTTTCCTTATTTCATTGAATTGGACTTAGCGACGCAATAAAATTATTCTTATCAAGTTCCCTATATGAACAGCATGATAGCGATACATATCAAGGAATTTACTTAACGGAATCATGACTATCATAAGCATTGACAAGGAATTTACTTAACGGAATTGACAAGGAATTTACTTAACGGAATTTACTGAACAGCATTAAGTTCTATGAAAATCATAAGCATTGACAAGGAATTTACTTAACGGAATCATGACTAGTGACCTTCACTACTTGTGAATATAAGTTCATAACGATTAGGTGAAATTCCCTTATATTCTAGCATCAAATCCTTGCATGCAAATTAAGTGTGCACCCTTAATCAACATACAAGAATAAGTTCTCTATCAAACAGTTAAGTAAATCGCATTCATGTTTTACGAAACAATAACTGGACGAAATCAATTCATATAAAACATGTCCATGGCTTCGAATTCACCTCTAGCTAAAAAGAAACCTAGCTACTCATGTTCATAGAAATTGAAAAGCAATATAAAATAAATATTGAAACTAAATAAAGGATAGAAAGAACTCTGAAAATCTCCAATGGCTTGATTGCAATGTTGCGACACAAGTCTTGGATTTGTCTATGCAGGGCACAAGTTCTCTTCCTCCTAATTGCAAGTCACGTCACACTTGAATTCTCCTCTAAAAGCTCTTAAAACCTGCGGCACAACTCTCTTGAATGATGCGACAAAGATGTGTATTTATAGGGCAAGGGTGTGGCTGAAACACAGGAGGAAAATGATTATGTTGTTTGAATGGATTAGGACTCCTAAATTCTGATGGGAATGATTTAGAATAGGATAAGGACTCCTCTTACAGCTAGAGATAAGTTTAGATAATGTTGGATAAATAGGATAATGCTTATATAATGTTGGTTAGGATAAGACAAGACAGGATAAGATAAAATTGGATAAGGTTGGATAAGATAATGTTTTTCCTTGTCTCCCAAGCTTCAATTCTAATTTCTCCAGATCTTGGCACATGTTTAACACATTTTAAACACCTTATAAACCTCAAAAACGTCCATCGCACTTGTTCTCCACGCATGTTATCCATTCCAAGTCCAAAACTAGTCCAAATTGCTCTTTTCGGCCATTTATTGTCAACTTCACAACTTGGACCTACAATAATACGAAAATAAACTAAATCACTATAATAAATGGAATTTAACTAAGTAAATACAAAGAAATAAGATAACAAAGTTGGACAAACAGTACTTCAAAAGTTTCAGGAATGTTGGTCTTGTCCAAATTTGGTGTAAAGGCAGTGACTTGTCCTGTGTTATAAAATTCAACTTCTTTGGCGATGGTTGTTGCAGGTACATCCTCTTTGATGAAATTTTAGATATTCCCTAGCTACTTCTTTCTCTTGAATCCTTCTTCTTGTTGTACAGATCTCTTCAAAAAATTCAGCACATTTTGGAACTTGCTTTATTCTACCAAGAATCAGGATATTAACTTGCACCTTTGGAAAGGTTTCCAATATGTCTTTTTCACTATCTTCTTTCTTTGATTGCAAAAACATGCTAGAAAAAGGTACATTTTGGTGGAATAAGGTTAGGAGGAATTGAATTTGGAACAACCTTACTAGAATTGGATGGTGGTGGAGCTATAAAAGGCTGCGACAAGGTTTCCTCTTCATACTGCAGCTCTTTGTCCACTTCTAGGCTATGTTTGGACATCTTTGGTTCAGCTTCAACCTCCATACCACTTCCCAAAGTGATAGCTTTAGTGATTTCAAAATCTCCCTTCGAATTGACAATAGTTGAGCTAGAGAGTTCGCTTTGTTCTTGAATTTGTGCCATGAATTCTACCATCTGCCCCATTTGATTCTTCACTTCGCCCATCTCTTTGGCTTGATTTTGTATCTCTTGAGTCAAAGAAGTTATTACTTGAAGAATGCTATCATTATCTATTGACCAACCTGAATTTGGTTGGGAAGATTGTGGTGGAGTCTGTGGCGGTGCATATGGCCTTTGATAGAACTCCTCAAATGGCTGCTAATATCCTTCTTGTTGAACTTGTTAAGGTTCCCTCCACATAAAATTCGAATGATCTCTCCAACCTGGATTGTAAGTGTTGGAAAATAAGTCGTTCCTTGATTAGTTATGGCCTTGATAACCCTTAGCATTGACACTATACCAACCTCCATTCTCAATTAATTGAGGACGTCGATTAGTTTGATATCCTTGCTTATAGGACATATCAAATGTAGCCACACTTTGCATTGTGGACCCTTCGATATACTACGACATAAGAGAAGTAAGATTCATCATTTGATCTTCAAGATTATCAATTGCCATCTCTTGCTTCTCTACTACCTGAAATCAAAGAATAAAACTAAATCAAATATCAAAAGTAAAATAAATAAATAAATAAAACAGAGGGATTAGCAATTTTACTAATCCTCGGCAACGGCGCCAAAATTTGATGTGATAGAAACTAACACACAAACTAAACCCTTTAATGCAATTGTAGTATAAGCAAATAGGGATCGTTCTATCTGTGGATTAGAAGGGATGCTAATCAACACAATTTTGTCTTAAAAACCCAAAAACTAACTAACTAACACTAAAACAATGAATGGGGGGATTTTTGGATGCATTTAATTAAAACAAAGTAAAGACCGCAACTAAATTGAATTGTGAATGAAAATTGGGTGAAAGGCTAGCTAGAGGATTTCTTCTCCACACATGAAACATATGCATGCAAATCAATTTCCAGTTATTATTCCTATAAACCATGAATGACAATGCCCCAAATTAATCGTGAACTACACTAATTAACTCTCAGATTTTCCTAATTTCATTGAATTGGACTCAGAGACGCAATTAAATTATTCTTATCAAGTTTCCTATATGAACAACATGATAGAGATACATGTCAAAGATCATTAAGTTTTATGAAAATCATAAGCCTTGACAAGGCATTCGTAACTATGAAAAGCATGATACTCCTGTTGGAAGTATGCCCACAAAGCCACTCATTTGATGTAATAGTTTTTTGGAATACTAATTGTGTTAAACTATTATATGTTTAATAGAGGGCAAAACTTATTGTTGATCACTGTTTATTGTATCATGTGTTTAAGCGATAAGGGAATCCAAGGAATGTATTTGATCTAAGAGAGAAGTGATCTAAGTGAATTGGATTAACAAGACCTTTCTCTTATGTTCATTCCTAAAACGTTCCTAGCCATAGGATTGCCAATTGGGCATTGACAATCTGCTAAGGTTAGTACGTGTTATGTTAACTCAAGCGTGAGTATGACTAGTCTCAAGTCATTTAGTGTTGGACACTGAGACAAACACATAGGTGCTCAAAAGGTAATTGAGTACACTGAACAACGATCAAAAAGAGAGTTCGAACATACATGTCATGTAAGAACTCGTAAGTTGCAATATGCAAAGTAGTCCTTTGACCTGAGGCATCATAGATGTCTAATGGTTAAGTCCTTGATCTTTGATCATGTCAAAGGCATTCCATTGAGAATGTCCACGGCATTATTGGGGTCAAGCTAACTAGTCATGTAGGCATGTGAAGGCACAACAAGGGATCTCTAACCTTCCATGGTGGAAGGAGAATACTCTGAGATATGATTCGGGAGTCTTTGGCCAAAGCATATGAATATGACTTAGGAAGTTTGTTCCAAATCATATTCAATTGAATCATATAGAGAAGTATCACATTGGATAGTAAACATGAAACAAACTATCACTTAAACAATGTGATCGAGAGTATTGTATTAGAGAAGGACCGTATTGCATTGTAATTGCAACTGGATAGGTTCTCCAACCACTTCTACTTAGCTTGGGTAGCCATGACATACTGCTAGGTGTCACTCATGGTTTGTGGGAGCCCTGAGGATTAGCAAACACTAATCTTCATCAAAGGGAGAATTGAAATGTAGTTTCAATTCACAATCGATCGTTAAGAGTAACATTCGCCCACTGCCTCGCTAAATGAAACCTAATGGATCGTACACCGAGTAAGGATGAATGTGAAGATACAAAAGAGCTGGATAAGCAATTAAATGGTTTAATTGAGAATGGTCAAGATTAATTAATTAGTTAATTAACTATACAAAAGGTTCGTATTGGGCTTTTAAGTTGGTTTTGGGTTTCGGGGCCCGAAAGGCCCATTGAGGGTAGGTTGTATGACAACGAAAAACTAAATGGAAATTAACCCAAAGACAAAGCCAAAACTGGCCTAGGGTGAAGGGGTAGCAAACTTGGGTTAATTGCAAGTTTGCCACTCAAATGTGAGGTGGTATAAAAGCAACTTTATAGCCATTCTCTCACTACGGTTTTCTAGAGAAAAGAAGAGAAACATTTTCTCCATTTTTCTCCATAGAGGCCGGCCACCTTAGAGGGTTTTTACTAGCATCAAAAGCTCTCTAAGTTATCCATTTCATCTTCACACCTCATCCTTGGTGTGGAGACTTAGAGACACCAAATCTTTGGTGTTCTTGGAGATCCTTTCCTCACATCCTCAAGGAGCAAAAGAGCATCAACAAAGAAGAAAATCACAAGCAAGATCCAAGGAGCTAGGAGGTGACTTGAAGGCCCTCCACTTGGGTGAATCCCTTGTGTAAACAAGGATGAGCTTCAAGGGTAATGAATCTCAAATCCTTCCTTCTCTTTCATGTTGTTAAAGAGTCTTATGGTTCACCATTCTCTAGGCTTTGAAAGTCATGGTTTTTAGAATTGTTTTTGAATGCATGCCTACTTTAAAGTGTTATTAGTTTGCATATGTGTTCAAATATTCTCACATGTTCTTAGCTAGGACAAATTTTTTCCTTCAAGTGGTATCAAGAGTCTAGGTCTAGAGTATGGTGAATCCTTTTGGGTTTTGTGTTTTTCATGATTTATGATTTAAATGTTGTAAATGTTACAAGCTTTGTTCTTGCTTTTGAATATAAATTTTGCTTGAAAATTTAGCATCTCAAATGTTGTAGATGTAGTTCATTTAGGCATGAATATTGGAACTAAAATTTGGTGCCATGTATGTGGGGAAATTCGGCCAAATCCAAAGGGTGGATTTTTGGGTTCATGTTTGTCTTGTTAAAAATGTTTTAAAGTAACTTTTGGAACCCCTAAGTGCCCTAGGATGTTAACCCTCTTTTGAGTAGTAAAAATTTGATTTTTATTGTGTGAAAACATTCATGGAGCTTTTATGAGTTTTCATGTGTGTTCTTCAGTGTTCTGGATGTTCTCATCAAGAACAAAAAGGTTTGGAGTTTTGATTCAAAGTGTTTGGTGTTTTTCATAAAGTTTTGGTTTATTTTTGATGGGTGATGGATGATTAATGTCTTTATTGTTTGACAAAATATTTTCTTACAACCCATCACAATCAACTTTTCCTCACCTACCTATCCACTTGCTTTAAACACTTTCAAATTTTGAATTTTTCACCAAAACCTTTCCCCCCTCCTTTTTCACTACCAAAACCGGCCACCCTAATGAGTAGGGTATTTTTGGGTCTTTTATGCAATTACATAAAGTTTTGATACTTTTGTGTATTTGTACTTTGGCCCAAAAGTTTATGTTTTTACGTAAAGGTCCAAAATCACTAAAGGACAAATTGTTTTGTTCCTTTAATGAAGTTTTTGTAATTGATGAATTTTTGGGTTCTAGTTGTAATTACATCAGGTTGTGGACTCTTGTGTTTTTACAAAGTGACCCCAAAAGTTTATGTTTTAACATTGTGGCCCAATAGTTGTGGTCATTGTTTTTCGGCCCAAATTGTGATGAGAACAAAATGGTTTTGTCTCTTTAATGAGAATTAGATTTTCATTTCATTTAGTTCCATTTAAATCAATTCTATGAATCCGAAAACCAATTGTTTAAGTTGATTTCTTAGTTGATGTGATTGATTAAGAAAAAGGGTGATTATGAACCAAATGCCTCGATAATTGAGCTATGTGATTGGCCGCTTTACATTATGAATGTTTGGGTTAAGTAGCTTAGATTTGAATGTAATTTGATTAATTCAAATATGTTGTAAAAGGGCATAAGCCCTTCTCTTTATTTCAAGTATTCCTTTTTGTTTATATGTATGCAAATGGAATAGTTGGGTCCAACGCCCAATAGGAAATAACGGTTTAATTAGATTAAACGCGTAATTAAAATCAACAACTACCTACCTTAGACCCAAGGTCCAACACAAGGCTCGTGTTGGATCAAATCAAACGGTTCATAATCATCCCAAGTCCTTTTAATAAGATTAAAATGAAATTGATGTAGCCCAACACTACTCCCTCAACAAAACGAATATTAAGTTGATAAGCGAGAGATGCTTTGAACATCTCTTCGTAGGCTTTCCACCGTGGTGGGCTCCAATAGTTTGTGACTCATACACCGGCTTCACCCTATCATGGGGAAGTTCAAAGTATGTGCTTACCTAAAGGAGGAGTCTATATGAACATACATGATGTGGTGAGGTAGGCAACAAGGATGGCCAACATCATATCATTGTGAGGCTATTCTTGAACCCCTACACGAACTAGCATGGTGGGAATAACTTAACTAAGTGCAATGGTGCCAACATCATATCATTGTGAGGCATCATTCTCTAGAGGCCAAACTAGATGGGTAATTACAAGAGTTGTAAATGACTAAAGCGTTATTCTCTCATCATTATTTTTGCTAACCAACATCATATCATTGTGAGGTGGGCTTGGTAATGGTGAGCCTCCCATACCCCGCTAAGAGTTCAACATAACTCTCGGATTCCATTGAGGGATGTGGAATTTGCCAAAAATAGTGGGTGGTACTATTTGATTTAAGACCCAATCAAGTAGTTATAAAATCAACAATCTAATACGATTTATGTTATGTTATGTAGTTAACGACATGCCTAAAATTACACCTACCATTATACTTGACAAAAATGGCCTTAGGGGCCAACGTTTCCTTGCTTGGTATCATCACATTGAGAATGTCTCAAAGATGAATGACATATCGTATGTGCTCAAGCAATCCCCTCCTCACGTACCTCTTACGAAACTAGCTTCAAAAGAGGAGTGTCAAAATTACACTAGACACTATGAGGATGACTTACAATCCAAATGCTTAATCCTCACCTCACTAAGTGAGGAGCTTAAGAAGCTACATAAGTACATGGACACTTCTAGTGCCATGGTTGATAGTTTGCATAAGATGCATGACATTGAGACAAGTAACGTACGACTCTCAAATGTTTGTAATCTATTGAATGCCAAAATGGCAAAGGGGACATCGGTCCAAAAACATGGACAAAAGATGGAAAGGATCTTTCAAGATCTTGAAAGTTTAGGAACTTCCATCGATGGGAAAATGGCCCAAGACTTTTCCTTGCATCTCTCTCGGATGATTTCACTAAGTTTATAGTAAACTATAAAGTGAATAGATTCGATCATGCTTTTAACGAGATGATTGACATGTACTGTGAGTTTGAACGAAGTTTCAAAAAGGACAGTGGGAGTGAGAATGCAATCACAAGGAAAAGGCTGCATAAGAAGAAGGCAAGAAAATCCAAAGGAACATGCTTTCATTGTGCAAAGGATGAACATTGGAAGAAGAAATACAGGGTGCGCATTGCGAGCCTTATGACAAGAACTTTTGAAGGGACTATTTCTGTCATAGAAAGTGCTTTTACAGTAAGCTCCAATTCCTGGACATTTGATTCAGGCGCTAGTCAACATATTTGCAATTCGTTGTAGGGACTAACGGGGAGCAGAACACTGTGCAATGGGGAGATAATTGTGCGAGTTGGGAACAGCACTAAAATCTCTGCAAAAGTAATAGGCACCTACATGCTTAAACTACCCTCTGGGGAAGTCTTGGAACTTAAAAATTGTTTATATTTTGCTTCATGTATAAAGAATTTGATTTCCATCTCTATGCTTTTACGAGATGGGCACTCAGTCTTGTTTGACAAAATGAGTTGCACTTTATGCTTGAACGGTCGTATTATCTCTTATGGTAATATGATAGAGGGACTTTTTCACCTAGAGACAAGTAGTGGGATGCACTGTATTGAAGGCGAGAATACCTCAAAACCCAAAATGGCTAGAGAAGAAGTTAACCAAGAGAAGATGTGGCATCTTAAACTTGGACATGTGAACCTTGATAAGATTCGCAAGATGTCGAAAGACGGATATTTCCACCCGTTAGGTAATGACCAAATGGGTACTTGTGAATGTTGCTTGAAAGGCAAGATGACCAAATCTCCATTCACTGCGAAGGGAGAGCGTGCCACAGAGATTCTAGGGTTAATCCACACTGACGTATGCGGACCTATGTCTACTACGTCGAGAGGAGGCTTCTCCTACTATACCACATTCACCGACGATCACTCTCGGTTTGGCTATGTGTATCTTATGAAGTACAAGTCAGAATCCTTTGAAAGGTTCAAAGAGTTCGAGAATGAAGTTGAGAAGCAAACTGGGAAACAGATAAAGATCCTAAGATCAGATCGAGGGGGAGAGTATCTAAGTAACGAGTTCCTAGATTATCTCAAAGAGTGTGGAATAATATCACAGTGGACTCCACCAGGAACTCCACAACTTAATGGAGTTTCTGAAAGGAGAAACTGAACCTTGATGAACATGGTTCATTCTATGATGAGTTTCGCTGGTCTACCAGTAACATTCTAGGGATACGCTCTATATACAGCAGCGTACTTGCTTAATAAAGTACCTTCCAAATCAGTTTCACAAACGCCCTATGAGATATGGCATGGAAGAAAGCCAAGTCTGAATCATATTAAGATTTGGGGTTGTGAAGCATATGTCAAGAAGCTTGAAGTGAGATCAGTTAGGTACTATTCTGTGGGATATCCTAGAGAAACTATGGGATATGAGTTCTACCATCCTGATGACCAGAAAGTCTTTGTCGTCAGAACTGCTAAGTTTCTAGAGCACGAATTTGTTCTCAAAGAAACTACAAGTAAAACGATGAAAATTAATGAGATTAATGATAAACCACAAACAAGCACTCGACAAGTTGACAACCCTGTTCCTAAACCCCTAGCTCCACGTAGATCTGAACGGGTCAGCAAGCCACCTAAGAGGTATGGCTTGGATAATGACTTTGGGAAATTGCACCTTCTAGGTGACAATGACACAAAGAAGGACCCTAGAGACTAGACTGAAGCAATGTTCGACATTAATTCAAAGAAATGGCAAGAGGCCATGAAATCCGAGATGGATTCCATGTATCAAAATCAGGTCTGGACTCTAGTAGACCCTCCAGAAGGTATAGTACATCTTGGAAACAAATGGGTCTTCGAGAGGAAGATAGGCGCTGATGGGAACGTGGAGACTTATAAGGCTAGACTAGTAGCCAAGGGTTACAGACAACGAGAAGGGATTGACCATGAAGAAACCTTCTCACCTGTAGCTATGATTAAGTCCATTCGGATTTTGCTTGCTATAGCTGCATACCATGATTATGAGATATGGCAAATGGATGTGAAGACGGCCTTTCTGAATGGCTACGTAAAGGAAGAGCTCTATATGACTCAACCTGAAGGTTTCGTGTCCAAGTCTAAAAAGACTAAGGTATGCAAGCTTCAGAGGTCCATTTATGGACTTAAGCAAGCCTCCAGGAGCTGGAATATTCGTTTTCACACTGAAATCAAAACGTTTGGTTTTACTCAAAATGAAGACGACAATTGTGTTTATCAAGAGGTCGTTGGGGATGCAGTTGTATTCCTAGTGTTATATGTAGATGACATATTACTATTTGGGAATGACACTGCAGTACTTTCTTCTGTAAAAGTGTGGTTATCCAAAACCTTCCACATGAAAGATTTGGGAGATGCATCTTATGTGCTTGGGATAAAGCACTATCGTGATAGATCCAGAAAATTAATTGGATTATCCCAATCTTTGTACATAGACAAGGTGCTAAGTACGTTCCAGATGGAACAATCAAAGAAAGGTCTTCTTCATGTGAGACATGGAATTCACCTTTCAAAATCCATGGGACCGAAAACTCCTGAAGAAATTCGGCAAATGAGCAGGATTCCTTATGCTTCCGCCATAGGAAGTCTCATGTATGCCATGATATGCACAAGGCCTGATATCGCATATGCTGTGAGCATTACTAGTCGATATCAATCTAACCCAGGATCAGAACACTGGGCAGCTGTCAAGACGGTCCTTAAGTACTTAAGAAGAACTAAGGATATGTTCCTCGTTTATCGAGGAGCGATAGAGTTGCGAGTGGAAGCCTATACAGACGTAAATTTCCAATCTGACGTCGACGATAGAAGTTCCAATTCCAGATATGTGTTTACTCTGAATGGTGGGGCTGTCAGCTGGAAAAGCAAGAAATAAGATGTAATTGCTGATTCCACGATAGAGGCTGAATATGTCGCTGCAGCTGAAGCCAGCAAAGAAGTGTTCTGGATGAATAAGTTCATTACTGAACTTGGAGTGGTTCTAACCATTACATCACCAGTAACTTTGTACTGTGATAATAGTGGGGCGATAGCTCAAGCAAAGGAACCCAGGGCTCATCACAAGAACGAGCATTTTGACAGACGCTTGAATATCATTAGAAGATACGCTACCAAGGGGAAGGTTACAATCCTTAAGGTTGCCTCAGTCGATAACGTAACAGATCCACTTACGAAGCCAATGTCTCAAGTCCAACTTGACCGCCATATAGAAAAGATGGGTATTAGATACATGGGAAGGTGGCTTTGAGTGCAAGTGGGAGATTGTTGGAAGTATGCCCACAAAGCCACTCATTTGATGTAATAGTTTTTTGGAATACTAATTGTGTTAAACTATTATATGTTTAATAGAGGGCAAAGCTTATTGTTGATCACTGTTTATTGTATCATGTGTTTAAGCGATAAGGGAATCCAAGGAATGTATTTGATCTAAGAGAGAAGTGATCTAAGTGAATTGGATTAACGAGACCTTTCTCTTATGTTCATTCCTAAAATGTTCCTAGCCATAGGATTGCCAATTGGGCATTGACAATCCGCTAAGGTTAGTATGTGTTATGTTAACTCAAGTGTGAGTATGACTAGTCTCAAGTCATTTAGTGTTGGACACTGAGACAAACACATAGGTGCTCAAAAGGTAATTGAGTACATTGAACAACAATCAAAAAGAGAGTTCGAACATACATGTCATGTAAGAACTCGTAAGTTGTAATATGCAAAGTAGTCCTTTGACCTGAGGCATCATAGATGTCTAATGGTTAGGTCCTTGATCTTTGATCATGTCAAAGGCATTCCATTGAGAATGTCCACGGCATTATTGGGGTCAAGCTATCTAGTCATGTAGGCATGTGAATGCACAACAAGGGATCTCTAACCTTCCATGGTGGAAGGAGAATACTCTGAGATGTGATTCGGGAGTCTTTGGCCAAAGCATGTGAATATGACTTAGGAAGTTTGTTCCAAATCATATTCAATTGAATCATATAGAGAAGTATCACATTGGATAATAGACATGAAACAAACTATCACTTAAACAATGTGATCGAGAGTATTGTATTAGAGAATGACCGTATTGCATTGTAATTGCAACTGGATAGGTTCTCCAACCACTTCTACTTAGCTTGGGTGGCCATGACATACTGCTAGGTGTCACTCATGGTTTGTGGAACCCCTGAGGATTAGCAAACACTAATCTTCATCAAAGGGAGAATTAAAATGTAGTTTCAATTCACAATCGATCGTTAAGGGTAACAATCGCCCACTGCCTCGCTAAATGGAACCTAATGGATCGTACACCGAGTAAGGATGAATATGAAGATACAAAAGAGATGGATAAGCAATTAAATGGTTTAATTGAGAATGGTCAAGATTAATTAATTAGTGAATTAATTATACGAAAGGTTCGTATTGGGCTTTTAAGTTGGTTTTGGGTTTCAGGGCCCAAAAGGGTTTTTAGTCCAAATGGCCCATTGAGTTTAGGTTGTATGACTGATAAGCTCAGATTTATATATATTTTACATCAAATTTACTCGTCTTTTCTTAGTTGTTCCTTATATTTTTTAGCTAGTTACTTTGTTTTTATGTTTTATAAGATTTATCAAGCAAAGAAAATAAAAATAGAATAAGTGAAATTTTAAGTGCCAAATTCGTCAAAACTACCTTACTCACTTATTTTCTTTGTTTATGTTTTCAATTCGGTTTGAGTGATTGAAATTGGTTTGGTTTGTTTTGTGTGAAAATCATAGCAAGTGACGGTGGAAAAGAAAACAAATGTGTGAGCAGCCAAGAGGCTGCCAGCAAGAATAATCATGCGGGGGGCACCTAAAAGCAAGAATAATCATGAAAGGAAGTGCTGCCAGAAGTGAAAGCAGCAGAAAGAAAATAATAATAAGGCTGCCAGCAGAGGAGCGCACAAAAGGAAAGTTGAGGATAAAGGCAGAAAACCAGTGGACAGTTGGGGGAGATAAGAGGCTACCTCTTGGCAGCTTGAAAAAGCGTGGGAGAAAAATAGAAAAGAAAAAAAGAATAAAGGCTGCCATTTGAAGGCAGCCAATACAGGGAGATATAATAAGAAATAAAAGGGGGGAGTGAAATCTGCCCAGTGGGCAGCAGCGAGCCAATGAGGAAGCTGCCTCTTGGCAGCGTTGAAGTCACAGTGCACAGTGAGACCGAGAGGCGCCAAGAAGAGGGCAGTGCACAGAGACTGCCTTAGCAGCTCACGGTGGAGAGGAAGAAATCCCTCTTTTGGTTTTATCCTCCAAACTTATGTTTTATTTCTGTCTTAATTTATAAATAATGTGTAATTAATTTGTTTTGGCTAGAGGTGAATTTGAAACCATGGATATATGTTTATTATAATTTGATTTACTCCAGTTATGAATTTATGAATGTTGGATGTGGTTTACTTTTCTGTTTTGATTATGAACTTGTTTATGTATGTGGGTTGAGGGTCGACACTTAATTTGCATGCTTAGACTTGATGCTAGGATATAAGAGAATTTCACCTAATCGTTATGAACTTATATTCATGAGTAGTAAAGATCACTAGTCACGATTGTGTTTAGTAAACCCTAGGTTGGATTAACATGCGTATTCCATAGTTATGAATGCCTAGTCGATGTTTATGATTTCCATTGAACTTAATGATCTTTGATATGTCTCTCTGTCATGCGTATTCCATAGTTAGGGAACTTGATAAGAATAATTTGGTTGTGATGCGTATTCCGTCCAATTCAATGAATCTAGGGAAATCTGAAAGTTAATTTAAGCGGACCTAATTAACTTGGAGCATTGTCATTCATTCGTTTGTTGAAATCATAACTGGGAATCAAATTGTATGCATATGTTCATGTGTGGATAAGGACCCCTCTAACTAGTGTCTCATCATTCTATTTCATAAAAATATATTTTCTTTGAAGTTTGTTTTTAAGTTTCTGTTTTAAATTCAATTTTGTCAAAACCAAACCCCCCATTATTAAATTATATTATTTAGTTAGTTTTCATTGTTTTTAGTCTTTTAATTCAATTTTCATCCATTTCAATTCCTAGTGTCTAATTTGATCGTTTTCATTGTTTTAAATCATTTTAAGTGTGTTTCGAGTTATTAGAGTTTTTAGCCTAGTTTTGTGTTTTTGAGTCTTGTTTAATATTTTTAAATTAATTTAGAATAGATTAGCAATCCCTCCTAATCCCCGGCTTAGAACGATACCCTACTTACATCTATACTACAACTGTCAAAAAGAGGGTTAAATTTGTGTGTGGTTTTACAACCCACCAATGACAACGAAAAACTAAATGGAAATTAACCCAAAAACAAAGCCAAAACCGGCCTAGGGTGAAGGGGTAGCAAACTTGGGTTAATTGAAAGTTTTCCACTCAAATGTGAGGTGGTATAAAAGCAACTTTATAGCCATTCTCTCACTAGGGTTTTCTAGAGAAAAGAAGAGAAACATTTTCTCCCTTTTTCTCCATAGAGGCCGGCCATCTTAGAGGGTTTTTACTAGCATAAAAAACTCTCTAAGTCATCCATTTCATCTTCACACCTCATCCTTGGTATGGAGACTTAGAGACACCAAATCTTTGGTGTTCTTGGAGATCCTTTCCTCACATCCTCAAGGAGCAAAGGAGCATCAACAAAGAAGAAAATCACAAGCAAGATCCAAGGAGCTACGAGATGACTTGAAGGCCCTCCACTTGGGTGAATCCCTTGTGTAAACAAGGATGAGCTTCAAGGGTAATGAATCTCAAATCCTTCCTTCTCTTTAATGTTGTTAAAGAGTCTTATGGTTCACCATTCTCTAGGCTTTGAAAGTCATGGGTTTTAGAATTGTTTTTGAATGCATGCCTACTTTAAAGTGTTATTAGTTTGCATATGTGTTCAAATATTCTCACTTGTTCTTAGCTAGGACAAAAATTTTCCTTCAACTCCTGCCAGGAATTTACTTAACGGAATCATGACTAGTGACTTTCACTACTTGTGAATTGATAGGAGCATATTTATGCGACTTAGTTAGCTTGTTTTCTTGCATTTACGTAGTTAGTTATCGTTTATTACAGTGATTTAAGCTATTTTCGTGTGTTTGTAGGTTCAAATGGCAAATGAAGCAAGAAAGTGCGTTTTGGTGCATTTTAGAGCAAAATTGAGCTTAAATGGAGTACATGCATGTGGAGCACAAGGGATGGACGAATTTGAAGGTCAAAGAAAGCTAGGAATCTGTTTTAAAGATGAAGAAACAAGTTTGAGACAATGAAGATAAGGAAAGAGAAAGAATTAGGGAACATTATCCAAAACATTATCCATAGCCTTATCTTATCCAACATTATCCAAACATGTTCCTAAAAACATGCTACATGTTTCTTCTAGAAGCCTTGTCTTTTCCTAAAAGCATGTTTTGTGTTTCAAGTCATGTTCTTTCTAGAACATAACACAACATGTTCCTTCTAGAACCCTAACTTTGTGTCGCACCTTATCCCTTGTTTCCCTTGGTTTTCTGACTTCTAGAAGACCTATCTTAGCCCTATGTTGGTGCCACACCTTTTTAGCCCTTTTTCCCTTTGGATTCCTTTTCCTTGTGGATTTGGGTTGTACAAATCCTTTTGAGAATTAATTGGGGCATAATCCTTTTTCCTTGTGGATTTACAAATCTTGCCACACCTAAGGGCCCTAATCCCTCATTTATTCTAATTCCAAGCCCTAATCTGATTTAACCTAGGGTTTGTGGTGCCTATATATACATAACTTTAGTTGTGCCGCAGGGGACACCCTCATTCACCCTAAATCACATTCAGCCGTACCTCTCTACCATTCACCACCTAATTCATCACCTATACATACCTTGTGCCGCACCATACTCATACCACCACAGAGAGGACCCTTTGCTGCACCCTTTGGAGAAGGAGAAGACTTGTGCCGTGCATCCCAAGGGAGGAGAAGGCCTTGCCGCATGCCATCTGTCACCATTGGAGTTTCTAGAGTTCTTTCTCCTCTTGTTTCTGTTTTCATGTTTAATTTAATTTGCTTTTGAATTATGTTAAACATGTGGAACTAATTCCTTTTTAGTTAGAGGCGAATTTGAAGCCATGGACATATGTTTATTATGATTTGATTTACTCCAGTTATGATTTCATGAATTATGGATGTGGTTTACTTTTCTGTTTTTACTAAGAACTTGTTTATGTAGGTGGGTTGAGGGTCGACACTTAATTTGCATGCATAAATTCGATGCTAGGATATAAGGGAATTGCACCTAATCGTTATGAACTTATATTCATGAGTAGTAAATATCGCTAGTCACGATTGTGTTAAGTAAACCCTAGGTTGGATTAACATGCGTATTCCATAGTTATGAATGCCTTGTCGATGTTCATGATTTCCATTGAACTTAATGATCTTTGTTAAATGTCTCTATCATGCGTATTCCATAGTTAGGGAGTTTGAGGAAGAATAATTTGTGATGCGTTTTCCATTCAATTCAATGAATCTAGGGAAATCTGGGAATTGATTAGTTCAACACAATTAATTCGGAGCATTGTCATTCATGGTTTGTCGAAAGAATAACTGGAAATCAAGTTGTATGCATATGCTCATGTGTGGATAAGGACCCCTCTAACTAGTTTCTCACCATTCAATTTCATCATAATTCGTTTTCTTTAAAGTTTGGTTACAAGTTTCTGTTTTAATTTCAATTTCGTCAAAACAAACCCCCTTGTTCTTAAGTTTTGTTTTTAGAGTCTAAATCTATTTTCTTTTAGCCTTTGGAGTCAAGTTAAGTTTGATTTTCGTCCAATTCACTTGTTAGGTCTAGATTTGAGTCTTTGTGATTGTTTCTTGCTGTTTTAGTGTTTAAAGTTTGTTTTGAGTCTTATTTACATTGATTAGTAGCCCTAGTTAATCCCCGGTTTAGAACGATCCCTACTTGCATATATACTACAATTGTCATCAATAGGGTTTAATTTGAGTGTCAAGTTAATTTTCACATCAGGAATATAAGTTCATAAGGATTAGGTGAAATTCTCTTATATTCTAGCATCAAATCCCTGCATGCAAACTAAGTGTGCACCCTTAATCAACATACAAGAATAAGTTCTCTATAAAACATTTAAGCAAATCGCATTTATGTTTTACGAAACAATAACTGGACGAAATCAATTCATATAAAACACATGTCCATGGCTTCAAATTCACCTCTAGCTAAAAGGAAACCTAGCTACTCATGTTTATAGAAATTGAAAGGCAATATAAAATAAATATTGAAACTAAATAAAGGATAGAAAGAACTCTGAAAATCTCCAATGGCTTGATCGCAATGTTGCGGCACAAGTCTTGGATTTGTCTCTGCACGGCACAAGCTCTCTTCTTCCTAATTGCAAGTCACGTCACACTTGAATTCTCCTCTAAAAGCTCTTAAACCCTGCGGCACAACTCTCTTGAATGCTGCAGCAAAATGTGTATTTATAGGGCAAGGGTGTGGCTGAAACCAAGGAAAAAAGGATTATGTTGTTTGAATGGATTAGGACTCCTAAATTCTGATGGAAAGAATAGGATAAGGACTCCTCTTGCTGCTGGAGATAAGTTTAGATAGTGTTGGATAAATAGGATAATGTTTGTATAAAGTTGGTTAGGATAAGAAAAAACAGGATAAGATAAGATTGGATAAGGTTGGATAAGATAATGTGTTTCCTTGTCTTCCAAGCTTCAATTCTAATTTCTCCAAATCTTGGCACATGTTTAACACATGTTACACACTTTCTAAACCTCAAAAACGTCCATACCACTTGTTCTCCACACATGTTATCCATTCCAAGTCGAAAACTGCTCCAAATTGCTCTTTTTGGCCATTTACTGTCAACTTAACCACTTGGACCTACAATAATACAAAAATAAACTAAATAACTATAATAAATGGAATTTAACTAAGTAAATGCAAAGAAATAAGATAACAAAGTTGCATAAATATGTTCCTATCACAACCCCAAGGGGGGCTTGTAAAAAAATTGTCTAAAACCTTAGTATTTATATACTAAATGGAGTTGCATGGCGATCTTAACCATTAAGCCAAGGTTTTGAACTTTTTTTCCTAATTTGGCTTCTCCAAATCTTGCTAGATAATCCAACTCCTTTACCATTTTGCTCTTGGTCTTCTAACAAGCCAAATTCATCTTGGATTCATTATTTGGACTTCAAAACAAGTAACAACTTTATTTAGGGTCCAAAAGAGGCCACTAAACTTCTGTCTAGATTTGAATAAGGGTCAGCTTCAAAAATGGCATGTTTTCACTTTTTTAACTTCAAATTGATCCTAAAATGCATATAATTGCAGACTGATACAAAATAGGGTGAAACACAACTAGTTTTACTCTAAAACATCACAAATAGACTAATAATGGATGGTATAAATGCGTGAAACATATGAGTGATCAATGTCTTCCATTCGAACTTTCATTTCAACCACAGATGGTATTGGTGGCGGTTCTTTCTTATCTTGCAATTCTTCTAGAATTTCTTATGTAGAAGCGTTCAAATCTGAAATTTGTGAGGGTTCCATTTCAATTATGTCTGATTGAGCTTCTTCTAACTTCTTTTTCAAAATCCCAATCTGATTTAAATATTCATTAAGCTTCAGAGTATTTGCACATTTTTTTGTCTGCATCTTTAACATTTCGGCATTATGTGCATTGCTATTCTTCTGATGAATCTCCACCTTTCGGAAAAGCTTTTCAATTTCACTGCTGAGCATTTTGTTCGTTTGACCGAGTATCAAGCATTCTCTATTTGATGTGTCCATAACATATGTCATCATCTCCTTGAAGATTATGTACCTCTTCTCAGCAATGCTCCTAGCTTTCTTGAACTCATTGAATAACTCTTAACTCATAACTGTATCCATGACAATGATGTGACTTTGGATAGTGGCATCCAGCTTGATCATTTCCTCATCGAATAGGTGGTCGAATTCTGTTTGGGCTTCATTGATGTGTATATTCTCTTGTTCCTCAGTTTACTCCGCCTTCTTGTTCACATCCCTATCAATCACTATTGTGTCTTCTTTGTCAACTTCGTTTTTCTTTTTGGAATGATCCTCCACTATATTTTTTCCAGCATCATTTTCTTGCTCGTTATTGATGACCTTCAGATCAAGCCCTGTTATGTTTTCTATGTTATCCATCTTCATTTTCAGAATGATCCTTAGTAATTTATGCATCAGTTTTCTTGCCTTTCTTTGCTTTCTTTTATGTCAGTTTCCCTTTGAAGATTGTTCTTCTAGTTAGGTAGATGGAACTTCAGAACTAACATACACAAAAGAACATTACATATTTGGTCAATTTGCACAAAATGTCCAACATTTTTTCTGAAACTTGACCACATTGTTTATGGAAACTTCACCACGAAATATGTATTTTCACTTCAATGTGAAGTGGAGCATAGGTAAAAAAATGTAGGTGTATGTTGAGAGTGTGGGTGCGAAGGTATTAAAGGAAAGTATATGGGGTCTATTAAGATAACTTTCAATTGAAAAAGCAAATGTGGGGTGCATTAAGTATGTAGGGTGTACTCCCGGCCATTGTTGAGTTGATGCATGGCAAAATAAAGTTTCGTATGTCGAACCAGTGTTTTGATTACTTTTTAGTGGTTTTCAAGAGGATGCTTCCAAAGGGAAATTGCCTTCCTAAATATCATAAAAGGGCAAAGAATGTGCTGAATGGTCTTGGATTGGGATATGAAAAAATTCACGTATGTAAAAAAAATTGCATTTTGTTCTAAAAAGAGAATTAAACATTGGATAAATGGCCTGTATGTAATGCTTTATGGTTTAAAGTGACCTCTCAAAATAGAAGAACGAAGATTCCACAAAAAAGTTATGTGTTATCTCCTATTAAATGCCAGGTTGCAACGATCGGCTTTACCCCGAATTTGCACGTGAGCCCCGAAACGTAAGATTGAGACTTATGACTGACGGGTTTAATCCATTCGAGGTTCTAAACCAAAACCACAGCACTTGGCCAATCTTCACAATTTCGTATAATTTTTCGCCTTGGAAGTGCATGAAAAAATAATATATGATGATGACATTGTTGATAACCAAAGATCCGAGCACATCTATTGATGTGTATTTACAATAGTTGGTTGATAAACTAAAAGAATTATGGCAAAACGGTGTTCCCACATATAATAAATCTACCGGGAAGATGTTCACTTTGCAAGCAGTCGTGATGTGGACTATAAAAAAATTTCCTTCATACGCTATGATGTTTGGGTGGAGCACAAAAGGCTATTATGCATGCCCAGTTTGCAAAAAGAACACAACGTCTAGTTGGCACACGGGAATAGTTTGTTACCTAGGGCATCGTAAATGGTGTTGTAGGACAATGAGTGGTGTTAGAACGAGACAACCTTCTTCAATGGCATAGAGCATCAGCAAGGACCTAGAGAATGGTCTTGCGAAGAAATTTTAGTGCAGGTGAATTGGTTGGATTTTGCTCCGTTGGTTAAATCTGTAAATAAGACAAGGTCTGACACACATCTAAACTGGACACACAAGACGAGGTTGTTCGAGCTCTTGTAATGGTCCAAATTAAATTTGAGACACAATGCATGTTGAGAAAAATGTGTTTGATACAATGGTCGGAACTATACTAGACATCGAGGGAAAAATAAAGAACACAATAAAAGCTTAGATCGATTTGGAAGAAAAAAAATGGGCATTAAGGGCTGGTTTGGTATTGCTGTGCTTTGAAAAAAAACTACTTCTACTGTGCTGTGAGAATAAACGGTTGTGAAATAAAGCAGTAGAGTGTTTGGTAAACTTTTTTTGTAAAAAAGCTTTTGGAAAAAAAGCAGTATGATAGTGTTTGGTAAACTTTTATGTAAAACACCTGTGACTGTGTGAAATGACCAAAAAGGGTATAACAGTATATTATTATTATGATATTTTATTTAATATTGTTATTTTTATGTGAGGATTTTCACTCAATTTCACACCTTTCTCTCCATTTCAATGTTCTCACTTTCTTCTTCCTCCTCCGACATACACACACGGAGCACAACGGCTACACCACCACCGATTCTTTAACAAACTATGTGGCTATGAAATCCCTAATCCAAGAGTCACCAACTGATTAAGATGAACCTCTCCCTTTCATTGTTCTCACTCTCTTCTTCTCCTCCGACATACACACACTAACAACAATGGCGACACCACCACCGATACTCTAACAAACTATGTGGCCGTGAAATCCTTAATCCAAAACCCTAAAAAATCAAGAACCTCCCTCACCGCCACCGCCTCCTCCTCCTAAATCTCTTCCTCTCTTCACTACTATCCTCTATCCTACCCTTTCTCCCACCTCTTCATCCCATTGCCGTCTCAGATTTCCAAGACCTTCCTCTCTTCGCTTTCTAATTGGATCGTTCATTTCACGGACCAGTCTTTGAGTAGAATTGCCATTTCGAGAATAACCTCATCATCCCCAATGTATAAGCTGGAGCTGGAGCTGGAACTTTCTTCTGCAACTGATCTCACTGTGCAAAAGTGTCGCCATAACCCAACAATTCTTGTGCTTTGATGTGCGGTCAAGATCAAATAGCGAGCAGGTGCTGCCATATTTTTGGGTCTCAGTCTAGGCATTGGCAGAAATAGAATTGGATGGACAAGCACGGTGACCATGAATCTTCCAATGACTCGATGACACGAGATATGTTCACTGCTTGCTAGTAGTCCCCAAGCTCACGGCCCATGCCAAATAGAGGAATGGGGGAAAGCTTAGCTCCTCTTAAGGGTAGGATTGCCATTTAGAAAATTTCATTAAAGGGTCATTGTTCACCCATGTTTAGGTTTGCACAGAAGTAAAAAAGCCAACTTGTCAAAGCTACCTTTTGCTGCTTCTGTTTCTTTTTTTCTTTTTTTCACCCAAAACTATGAAAAAAAGTTGAAGTTAGAAGTTTACCAAACACAAAAATGGCCCAATCTTTTTTTTATGCCAGCTTTTTTTAAAACCACATGAGCCCCAAACCATACCTAAGCTAGGTTTATGGATGACGAAGGATGGAAACAAAGCCAGAAAGAAGCTCGCATTATTTTTTAAGGAAAAATTTGCCCTAGCTAAGAACATGTGAGAACATTTGAACACATAAGCAAACTATTAACACTTTAAAGTAGGCATGCATTCAAAAAAAAATTCTAAAACCCATGACTTTCAAAGGCTAGTGAATGGTGAACGAAAAGACTCTTTAACAAATTAACGAGAATAGAAAGTTTGAGTTTCATTACCCTTGAAGCTCATCCTTGTTTACACAAGGGATTGACCCAAGTGGAGGGCCTTCAAGTCACCTCCTTTGCTCTTTGGATGGTTACTTCTGTGCTTCTCTTTCGCTCCTTGAGGAATTGAGGAAAGGAACTCCAAGAACACCAAAAGTTTGGTGTCTCTAAGTCTCCACACCAAGGATGATGGTGTGAAGATGAAATGGATTACCTAGAGGAAGTTTGATGCTAGAAAACTCCCCTAGGAAGGTTGACCTCTGTAGAGAAAAATGAGAGAAAAAGTTTCTCTTCTTTGCCTCAAGAAAACCCCTAGTGAGAGAATGGCTAACCTCATATATGAGTGGCAAGCTTGCAATTAACCTAAGTTTGCACTCACCCTATGGCTGGTTTTGACTTTGTATTTGAGTTAATTTCCATTTAGTTCTAGTTGTTACACAACTTAAACTCAATGAGCCTGATGTCGTAGAAACTAACACACAAATTAAACCCTAAAAATTATGCAATCATATTACGAGTAAGTAGGGATCGTTCTATTCCAGGGATTAGAACGATCCCTACTTACTCCTACAATGATTGCATAATTTTTAGTGTTTAAATTGTGTGTTAGTTTCTACCACATCAAAATTTTGGCGCCATTGCCGGGGATTAGCAAAATTGCTAATCTTCCCCTTTATTTCTATTTGTGTCTAATTTTGTTTTGTTTTCTTTTGTTTCAGGTACTAGTTTATGACTTGATGACACACCCCGATCCTGGAACCGAGGCGTGCCGGCCGTCACGTGTGAGTGACGTAGCCGTGTGCGTCAGCGGAAGCGAATTTGGCATGAAGTGCAGCAGTGAAAGTAAGTTTATAATATACATATGATACAGAGCCGATCCTAGGTGCAGTCAAGTTTAAACAAACATTACGACTACGAAAGAAAATCCTACATAAGTGGTGGTCTGTCAGAACCGCCTTGGTGCCTCGCTAAACGTCCACGACGTCGCTACCTAGTACCTGGAGGGGCGCAAAACATAATAGGTGAGTGGGCAAAAACAAAGTTTTCCAAAACCATTTCATAATTCCATAAATAACCCCTCGCTGGAAATCAGTATAATTTTCCCAGAAAATAGTACGTATATAAACGTATATACGAAAACATCGTCTACATATCACAACTCATCATCAAGCTCAAGATTAGACCATATCAAACATACTCAATCCCTATCAATCATTATCATTATCATCATCCTGCACACGAGTCGGAACCACCTATTGTGGTCTGTACGACAGGCTAGGTGTATAATATTACACTCTGTGCTACGATCACGTGAAGGCTGTGCGACGAATCGCGGGTCACCAACGAGTCGGAACCACCTATTGTGGTCTGTACGACAGGCTAGGCACCTATCTTGGATCCAAGTTGAGCGTACGGTGCGTGAGGTGAACGATCACGTGAAGGCTAGGCCCTACTCTGGCGGAGCACAACACCCGAGGTGCAGGTGATTAACTAAATCACAATCTAACATCATTTCAAGCACTACCACGGTACTTACCTGGCCGTCCTCGGCGTTAGTGCATAATGAATGCAATTGTAATCATATTTATACACTATAGTAGGCATGCGACATGGCAATCTAATTATCACATCCAAACAATTCGTAATTCAATCAATTTACGTTTCTGGGAAAAACGTCATATATATATATATATATACTGAAAACAAAAGCCCACTCACTGGTATGTCGACGGGTCGTATCCCCCGAGCCTAGTGTGACTGCGCTCGTCCGTCGGATACGTCTCACCTATACGTGAATTAATCGCAAAACCGTCATTAACAGCATATAAACGATCTACGTAAATAACTTTTCATACGAAGGTCAATTTTGGCATTTGAATATACCAACGCGACCTACACGACGTCACGATCGTCGTGATATTTTTAAAATAATTTTTGGACTGCTCACGCGCCCCCACGCGCCAGGAATAGCACGGACAGACGCGCCCCCACGCGCTGTCACGTGCTGTGCACGCGCCTGGAATATTCCCTAACAGCAAAGGAATATTCCGTTGGAATATTCCGTTAACTTCTAACGGCGTCAGTTAACGGCGTTAGTTAACGGCGTTGGAATATTCCGTCAACTTTGACGGAATATTCCGTCACCCCCTACCTCAGGTCGCCGGCCGGACTGGTTTTTCCGGCGACCGTCGCCGGCGCCGGCGACCGATTCCGGCCAAAACTTCAAACTAGCCTATCTCCTTCATTTTTCATCCTTTTTCACTCGTTTTTCTTCCTACATGCTCTAAATTCAATGTAGAACACGAATATACCTTCAAATCCTTCGAAAAACGTCTAGAAATTCCTCGGGAAATCCTTCCAAATTCGGCCAAAGTTGAAACTACCAATTCCGACGTCCAAACCTTGTCACCGAGGTACTCCGAGCCTCGTGGGGAGATTTTAAGACGACTGGTGATCTTGGTTTCACCTAAAACCTCCTAAAATAAAAACACATGAACAGTACTTCAAATTTAGGTCACGGGTTCGAGGTGTTTGTGAGGGTTTCAAAGCTTAAAACTTATATAGATACGTTCAGCAAGTCTTGGGGAGTAACAATAGGCTTACCTTAGGCCTTGGTTCGAGTTCGAGACTTGTGTGTGTGTTCGTCCGTACATGGAGTCGAGAGAAAGTAAGATAGAGAGAGTTTGAGAAAGAGAGAGAAGAGAAGAAAGAAAGAAACAGAAATAGGTTGTGCACGTGTGTGCGTGCATGTGAGGTACGCGTGTTGAATTATCAGCCCAAGGTGTGGGCTTAAATGGTTAGGGCACACAAGCCCAATTTCAACCCTAAACACACCCGTTTCCGTACACTCGAGGGCAATTTCGTCATTTCACATCAAAAGTATAGAAAATTCGGAACGGGATGTCACAACCTACCCTCCTTAATAAAATTTCGTCCCCGAAATTTACATAACACAAATAAACACTAATAAACATAGAATAAGCGCGGATACCTAACTCTCATCCGCTCCTCTAACTCCCAAGTAGCCTCCTCAACCGAATGGTTTCGCCACAAGACCTTTACTAACCGAATCGTCTTGTTCCGTAGAATCTTATCCTTCCAGTCTAGGATAGTCACCGACTCCTCCTCGTACGTCAAATCTGGACTAACTTCTAACTGCTGCGGAGGTAGCACATGAGACGGATCAGCAACGTAATGACGTAGCATCGAAACGTGAAACACGTTATGAACTCTAGATAGCTCTGGAGGCAACTCGAGTCTATACGCCACTTCACCTATCCGCTCGGTGATTAGGTATGGTCCGATATACCTGGGACTCAACTTCCCCTTCTTACCGAACCGTACAACTCCTTTCCACGGTGACAACTTCAGAAATACCCAATCACCTACCACGTAAACCCGATCAGTGGCGTGTCTATCGGCTAAGCTCTTCTGGCGATCCTGGGCCACTTTCAAGTTAGACTTGATTACCTGGATGTTCTGAGTCGTCTCATCAACTATCTCTGGACCTTCAAGTACTCTCTCGCCGACTTCCGACCAACATAGGGGCGTACGACAAGCTCGACCGTACAACGCTTCGAATGGTGACATTCCGATGCTCGAATGGTAACTGTTGTTGTACGCGAACTCCATCAGGTCCAAGCGTAGATGCCATGCATCACCAAACTCTAGTACGGAAGATCGTAACATATCCTCGAGCGTCTGGATGGTCCTCTCGGACTGTCCATCCGTCTGTGGGTGATAAGCCGTACTATACAGTAGCCTCGTGCCGAGGGCTTCCTGGAATGCCGTCCAGAACTTGGATGTGAATCTCGGATCTCGATCTGAGATAATGCTGACTGGCACGCCATGATACTTGACGATCTTCGATACGAAAAGCTCAGCTAATCGTGGTAGAGAAAACTTCTCTCGAACCAGAATGAAATGCGCAGATTTCGTAAGCCGATCAACTATTACCCACACACCGTCGTAACCATTCAGTGTACGGGGTAACTTATAGACGAAATCCATGGTGATGTTCTCCCATTTCCACTGAGGAACGGGAAGCGGTTGCATTCGTCCGAACGGTTTCTTCCTTTCGGCTTTAACCTGCTGGCAAATAAGACATCTGCTCACGTACTCGGCAATCTCCCTCTTCATACCAGGCCAATAGTAGAATGGTCGAATGGTATGATACATCTTGGTACTGCCCGGATGCATCGCATAAGCTGATACGTGTGCTTCATCGAGAATCGCCTTCTTTAACTCTGCGTCGTTTGGCATGTACATTCTGTTTCCTTGCATGAGCATACCGTCGGTTTCCCGAATCCGCAGATCGGTCTTTTTACCTTCACCCCTCAATCGAATCAACTCCTGAGTCTCTGCGTCATTCAACTGAGTCTCGAGAATACGATCAATCAGAATCGGTCTGACCTGGAAGTGAGCAAGTAATGCTTTCCCTCGATTCTTTGCCTCCGAACAATCAATCTCCAATCCGACTCCGGTCGACCTCAGCTCGGCCAACAACGGAGCACGGCTTGCGTATATAGCATCCACTCGACCTTGAGACTTCCGGCTAAGTGCGTCAGCTACTACGTTTGCACGACCCGGATGATACTCAATCGTGCAATCGTAATCACTCAGCAACTCCATCCACCTTCGCTGGCGGAGGTTCAGGTCTCTCTGGGTGAACAAGTACTGGAGGTTCTTGTGGTCTGTAAAGATCTTACACTTCTCACCGTAGAGGTAATGTCTCCAGATCTTCAACGCAAATATAATCGCCGCCAACTCAAGATCATGAGTAGGGTAGTTCATCTCGTGCGATTTCAACTGCCTCGATGCGTAGGCGATCACCCTACCATGTTGCATTAGCACGCAACCCAGGCCATTCAATGATGCGTCACTATAGACCTCGAAGTTACCACTATCGTCCGGAAGTGCTAGCACCGGAGCATGAGTAAGACAATGTTTTAGCTGCTGAAAGCTTCGTTCGCAGCTATCATCCCACTCAAATCGAACATCCTTCCTGGTTAACTTCGTAAGAGGTAACGCAATCACTGAGAAATCTTGCACGAACCGCCGATAGTAGCCTGCTAATCCGAGGAAACTCCGTACCTCAGAAACAGTTCGTGGCTGTTCCCAATTCTCCACCGCTGCTATCTTCTGGGAATCCACCTGAATACCCTGAGCTGAGATAACGTGTCCCAAAAATGCCACTTGGTCTAGCCAGAATTGGCATTTACTGAACTTAGCGTATAATCGATGTTCCCTCAGCTTCTTCAGCACCAATGAAATATGTCGCATGTGATCTGACTTCGATTTAGAGTACACCAGAATATCATCGATAAATACAATGACGAATCGATCCAAATACGGCTGAAATACCCGGTTCATCAAATCCATAAAAGCAGCTGGGGCGTTAGTCAAACCGAATGGCATGACTAAGAACTCATAGTGCCCATATCTGGTTCGGAACGCCGTCTTCGGAACATCCTCGCCCTTAATCTTCAGCTGGTGATAGCCAGATCGTAGGTCGATCTTCGAAAATACGCAAGTTCCTCGCAGCTGATCGAACAAGTCGTCAATACGAGGTAATGGATAACGGTTTTTAATCGTTACCCGATTCAGCTGTCGATAGTCAATACACAGCCGTAGAGTACCATCCTTCTTACGCACGAACAATACTGGAGCTCCCCAAGGTGAAATACTCGGCTGTATAAAACCTTGGTCTAACAACTCTTGTAACTGAATCTTTAACTCTCGCAACTCAGCGGGAGCCATTCGATAGGGAGTCAGAGATATAAGGTCTATACCTGGCAATAAGTCGATAGAAAACTCCACATCTCGGTCCGGTGGCAAGCCTGGCAAATCGTCAGGAAATACGTCGAAAAAGTGCCTGACCACCTTCACATCCTGTACCCTGACAGGAGCACTTTCGTTCAATACCACGTGAGCCAGATACCCCTGACAACCCTTCTGCAACAATTTCGTAGCTCGCACGGCTGAAATAATGCTGTGCCTAACATTACTACGTTCGCCAGTGAATGTGACCACAGGTAACCCCGGCCGATGAAACGTAACTCTCTTCTCGTAACAATCTATGTTGGCTCGATGAAAATGTAGCCAATCCGTGCCCAATATCACATCAAACTCAACAATATCCAACGGAATAAGACTAGCGGGCATCATCACATCCTCAATCAACAAGGGGCACCCTGGGTACATCCGACTGACCAGACATGTCTCTCCCCTAGGCATCGACACTTCTAACTCAAATACGAGGGGTGCAGACTCAGGTTGAGTCAATTGGGCAAATGAGTAAGAAATGACCGAATGAGTAGCACCGCAATCTATCAACACTCTAGCGAAATGACCAAGTACATTTAACTTACCCGTTATCAGATCCGGGTTATTCTGGACGTCATGCGCTGTGAGGTTATGAATACGGCCCTGCGGTTGCTGTCGACCACCGCGACCTCTATTCGGCTGACCAGGTTGTCCAGGCATACCACGACTAGATCTCGCAGGATTAGGCTGTCTAGATGATCCTGCACTGCTAGAAGTAGCCTCTCCTTGCTGTGGCTGCACTCCCGAATACCACTGCTGTCCGCCGGCAGGATAAGGAGGATACGAAGTATACCCTCCAGAATACGGAGCGTAGCTACTCTGAGAACCGCCTGAATAGTACGGATCCGGAGGATATGGATACGGTGCGGGAGTATAAGGGGCAACGTCACCCTGATAATGATAAGTACCACCACGATTCGGCTGACGATATCCACCAGGAGGTGGGACCTGCTGGATAGGAACTGGAGGTGGTAACGCAAATAGTGGAGGTCTCGGTTGACTCTGCGGGCAATTCGCTGCGCGATGACCCTGCTGTCCACATGTAAAACATCCACGAGCGCCCTGCCTGCACTCGCCATAATGCCGACTGTTGCACCTCCGACAGAACGGTGCATAAGGACCACCAGCATCTCGCTGCCTCTGGAAACGCTGACCTCCGGCGAATCCGCCCCATCTCCTCTGACCCGGGGAACTCGTACCCCCACTCGAAGAAGAACTCGAGCTAAAACCACTTCTCTTGAAACTCTGGATCCTCCGAGGCCCCTGTGATGCCACTCCTTTACCCTTGTCGTCTCTCCTCGGTTCTTCTTTCCCTTCCTCGTTGTCGTTATCACTCGGCAGATTCTCTGAATCCTCTATCTGCACCAACACTGCGTAGAAGTCATGATAGGTCTCGCAGTGCCTCGTAGTCGCCATCGTGCGCCATTTCTTCCGAGTGCCCAGCTTAAATCTCCGAAGCATCTCGGCCTGATTCCTAGCAACCTCAGGGTGGTAGCGAGAAAGATCAGTGAACCTCCTGTAGTACTCGTTCGCTGACATCTTCTTCTGCTTCAGGCTCGTAAATTCTTGTTTCTTGCGGTCGAGATAGGCATCTGGGATAAATCGCTGGTAAAATAGATGTCTGAACACCTCCCAGTCCTTGGCTTCTTCTGGTGGCATCCTCTCAGCTAACTGTTCCCACCAGGTGGCAGGTTCCTTTCCCATAAACCAAGTCGCAGTCTCGACCCAAGTTCCCGCAGCTAGATTACCCTGACTATGTAATATTCGGAAAGTCCGCTCTATCTGCAGAAACCAGCGCTCGGCACCTTCGTGCCCCTCGTCACCCTCATATCTCGGTAACCTCAAATTATGCGCACTCTCAAGAGGGGTCCTATGGGAAGGACGAAGGGTAGACTGAATAGCATGAGCAATAACATCTCCCAACTGAGAAAGGTCGGGAAAACTAGGATCAACAGGTGGACGTGGCTCTCGTCGAGGCGGCATCGTTCTGACAGAAACACCAAACGATTTAGAATATTCACAACTGCACAGAACTACCAAAACTAGGCTCTGATACCAAGTTGACACACCCCGATCCTGAAACTGAGGCGTGCCGGCCGTCACGTGTGAGTGACGTAGCCGTGTGCGTCAGCGGAAGCGAATTTGGCATGAAGTGCAGCAGTGAAAGTAAGTTTATAATATACATATGATACAGAGCCGATCCTAGGTGCAGTCAAGTTTAAACAAACATTACGACTACGAAAGAAAATCCTACATAAGTGGTGGTCTGTCAGAACCGCCTTGGTGCCTCGCTAAACGTCCACGACGTCGCTACCTAGTACCTGGAGGGGCGCAAAACATAAAAGGTGAGTGGGCAAAAACAAAGTTTTCCAAAACCATTTCATAATTCCATAAATAACCCCTCGCTGGAAATCAGTATAATTTTCCCAGAAAATAGTACGTATATAAACGTATATACGAAAACATCGTCTACATATCACAACTCATCATCAAGCTCAAGATTAGACCATATCAAACATACTCAATCCCTATCAATCATTATCATTATCATCATCCTGCACACGAGTCGGAACCACCTATTGTGGTCTGTACGACAGGCTAGGTGTATAATATTACACTCTGTGCTACGATCACGTGAAGGCTGTGCGATGAATCGCGGGTCACCAACGAGTCGGAACCACCTATTGTGGTCTGTACGACAGGCTAGGCACCTATCTTGGATCCAAGTTGAGCGTACGGTGCGTGAGGTGAACGATCACGTGAAGGCTAGGCCCTACTCTGGCGGAGCACAACACCCGAGGTGCAGGTGATTAACTAAATCACAATCTAACATCATTTCAAGCACTACCACGGTACTTACCTGGCCGTCCTCGGCGTTAGTGCATAATGAATGCAATTGTAATCATATTTATACACTATAGTAGGCATGCGACATGGCAATCTAATTATCACATCCAAACAATTCGTAATTCAATCAATTTACGTTTCTGGGAAAAACGTCATATATATATATATATATATATATATATATATATATATATACTGAAAACAAAAGCCCACTCACTGGTATGTCGACGGGTCGTATCCCCCGAGCCTAGTGTGACTGCGCTCGTCCGTCGGATACGTCTCACCTATACGTGAATTAATCGCAAAACCGTCATTAACAGCATATAAACGATCTACGTAAATAACTTTTCATACGAAGGTCAATTTTGGCATTTGAATATACCAACGCGACCTACACGACGTCACGATCGTCGTGATATTTTTAAAATAATTTTTGGACTGCTCACGCGCCCCCACGCGCCAGGAATAGCACGGACAGACGCGCCCCCACGCGCTGTCACGTGCTGTGCACGCGCCTGGAATATTCCCTAACAGCAAAGGAATATTCCGTTGGAATATTCCGTTAACTTCTAACGGCGTCAGTTAACGGCGTTAGTTAACGGCGTTGGAATATTCCGTCAACTTTGACGGAATATTCCGTCACCCCCTACCTCAGGTCGCCGGCCGGACTGGTTTTTCCGGCGACCGTCGCCGGCGCCGGCGACCGATTCCGGCCAAAACTTCAAACTAGCCTATCTCCTTCATTTTTCATCCTTTTTCACTCGTTTTTCTTCCTACATGCTCTAAATTCAATGTAGAACACGAATATACCTTCAAATCCTTCGAAAAACGTCTAGAAATTCCTCGGGAAATCCTTCCAAATTCGGCCAAAGTTGAAACTACCAATTCCGACGTCCAAACCTTGTCACCGAGGTACTCCGAGCCTCGTGGGGAGATTTTAAGACGACTGGTGATCTTGGTTTCACCTAAAACCTCCTAAAATAAAAACACATGAACAGTACTTCAAATTTAGGTCACGGGTTCGAGGTGTTTGTGAGGGTTTCAAAGCTTAAAACTTATATAGATACGTTCAGCAAGTCTTGGGGAGTAACAATAGGCTTACCTTAGGCCTTGGTTCGAGTTCGAGACTTGTGTGTGTGTTCGTCCGTACATGGAGTCGAGAGAAAGTAAGATAGAGAGAGTTTGAGAAAGAGAGAGAAGAGAAGAAAGAAAGAAACAGAAATAGGTTGTGCACGTGTGTGCGTGCATGTGAGGTACGCGTGTTGAATTATCAGCCCAAGGTGTGGGCTTAAATGGTTAGGGCACACAAGCCCAATTTCAACCCTAAACACACCCGTTTCCGTACACTCGAGGGCAATTTCGTCATTTCACATCAAAAGTATAGAAAATTCGGAACGGGATGTCACACTTGAAGTTCTCAACTTGTTCATGAGAATTTATTAGAATTTGACGATGATTTTGAACAAACTTTGAGAAGGAAGATGAAGCAGCCAGAAAAGGGACAAGACATTGCTGTTGAGAATCGAACAATCAAGGAACTTTTAGCCTTGGGATTGGACAATGCTATTCCCTTTTGCATTCAATACCCTAGGGCAGTTCAAGGCAAAACTGATAAGCTTGAATTGAAGTCTAGTTTGTTGCATCACATTCCCTAATACCATGGGCTGTCCATGGAAGATCCAAAGAAGCATATTAAGGTATTTGAAGTTGAAGTAGTATGTTCAAGCATGACACCAATAAATGTGGATGGGAATATTTTTAAGATGAAAGCCTTTCCATTCTCGGTTTTGAAAAAGGCTAAAGATTGGCTCTTTGAATTAGCACCTGAAACCATCACTTCTTGGGAAAGCATTCTTAGAGAAATTCTTCCCAACTTCAAGAGTCATTCTTTTGAGAAAGAAAATTAGTGGAATTCAACAAGGCCCGGGGGAATCCTTTCCAGTGTATTATGAGCATTTCAGGACGTTAATTGCATCTTGTCCATAACATCAAATGAAGAATGAGCTTTTAATTTAATATTTCTATGTCTGACGGTCCAAAGTACAAAGTGTAGTTGCATGTGGTGTGTGCTCTATACAAGGACATCATACTTGTCACTGTCCACAATTAATAGAGAATGGGGGATGGGAAACTGCCAATGCCATAAGTTATCAAGGCCAAAATCAACCAAGGAGTGACCCATTTTCCAACACCTACAATTCGGGCGGGAAAAATCATCCAAATATGAAATGGATGGAACCTCAACAAACTCAACACCAAGGTGGATATAGATAGCCACCTTCAGGGCTCTATCAAAGGTCATTTGCACAACCACGGCCTCCCCCACAACCTTCTCAACCAAATTCAAGTTTGTCAATAAATTATGATAAAATTCTTCAAACGCTAACTTCTTTGACTTGGGGTTTACAAAACAAAGCTAAATAGATAGGCGACGTGAAGAATAAAATTTGACAAATAGCAGAATTCATGGGACAATTTAGAAAACAAGGCAAACTTCCTAGTTTAACCATTGTCAATCCCAATGCAAGTTTTGAAATTGCAAAAGCTATCACTTTGAGAAGTTGTAAAGAGATTGGAACCAATCCAAAACTGTCCAAACAAAGCCAAAAGAAGAGCAAATAGCTGATGCTCGAAGAAGAAGGGGAAGACAAGGCCATGACAAGGAAAGAACAAACCTTGTCGTAGCATTCTAAAGCCTTCATGCCACCCAATTAAGGTAAGGTTGGTCCAAATTCAATTCTTTATAACCCTATTCTACCAAATGTGGCTTCCTTTGTAGGTTTATGCAATCTAAGAAAGAAGAGAATGAAAAAGACATCTTAGAAACCTTTAGAAAGGTACAAGTTAATATCCCGCTTCTTGATGCAATAATGCAAGTTCCAAAGTATGCTAAATTTTTTAAAGAGCTTTGTACAACAAGAAAATGGATCTCAGAAAAGGAAGTGGTATGGGTAAGTGAAAATGTCTTTGCAGTTTTGTAAAGAAAAATGCCACATAAATGCAAAGATCCATGTAGTTTCACTATCCTTTGTGTTATTTGTAATACCAAGTTTGAACGTGCTATGTTAGATTTAGTTGCTTCTATTAATGTCATGCCTTATTCCATTTATGCATCTAATGAATCTAGGAGAGCTTAAAAATGATGGTGTTATTATTCAATCAGCTTATCGCTCTAATGTATACCCGAAAAGAGACTTTGTCAGTCATAGTATCTTCACCACTCACGGCATTAGAAGAGGAGAAACTAGTTAGGGTGTTGAAAGAGTACAAAATAGCCATTGGCTGGACTGTGGCTGACATTAGAGGAATAAGTCCTACAACTTGAATGCATCGCATACTTCTAGATGAGATGGCTAAACCAACCGGAGAGGCTCAATGCCAACTCAACCCTCGAATGATGGAAGTTGTGAAAAAGGAGATCATCAAGCTTCTTGATTGTGGAGTCATTTATCCAATCTCGGATAGTCGTTGGGTTTCACCGGTTCAAGTAGTACCAAAGAAATCTGGAGTCACTATTGTAAAGAATGCAGAAAAATGAACTTGTGCCCACTCGTATCCAAACAAAGTTTGTATTGACTATAGAAAGCTCAATGCCACCACAAGGAAATACTATTTTCCTCTACCATTCATTGATCAAATGCTTGAAAGGTTATCTAGTCATTTTTTTTATTGTTTTCTTGATGGTTATTCGAGATATAATTAGATTGTTAAGGCTCCATGTGATCAAGAAAAGACTACTTTTACTTGTCCATTCGGTACTTTTGCTTATCGTCGAATGTCATTTGGTTTAGTGTCCTTGGTGACTCTTTTGATGATTGTCTAACTAATATCACTTTGATATTGAAACGTTGCATCGAAACTAACCTTGTTTTAGACTGGGAAAAGTGTCACTTTAGGGTAAAACAAGGCATCGTTTTAGGTCATATAGTTTTAGAAAAGGGAATTGAAGTTGATAAATCAAAAATAGATCTTGTACGCTACCTACCCTCTCCCACTTCGGTGAGAAAGGTTTGTTCTTTTTTGGGACATGCAGGATTCCATAAACAGTTTATCAAAGATTTTAACACCCTTGTGCCGACTTCTATAAAAGGATATGCCGTTTGTTTTTTTATGAGGAATGTGAGAATGCATTCAATTACCTTAAATAGATGTTAACTTCAGCCCCTATCATTGTCCCACCTAATTGGAGTCTTCCATTCGAGCTTATGTGCAATGCTTTAGATTATGCTCAATTGAACTACTCCACTACTGAAAAAGAACTCCTTGATGTTGTGTTTGCTTTAGATAAGTTTCATTCTTATTTACTTGGAACTAAAGTTATAATTTACTCTGACCATGCAGCTTAAGTACTTACTTACGAAGAAAGAAGCCAAGCCAATGCTTGTTCGTTGGATGTTTCTTCTCCAAGAGTTTGACGTGGAAATTCGAGATAAAAAAAAAGGAAGCAAGAATGTAGTAGCTGATCATTTGAGTCGTTTGGTACATGAAGAATACCCATTACCTATCCCAGAGGCATTCCCAGATGAACAGCTGTTGACCATTAAGGTAAGTGAGCCATGGTATATTGATATTATGAATTCTATTGTGTCTAAGCAAGTTCCAAACACCATAAATAGGCACCAACGTGATAAACATAAAAAATAAGCACATTTTTATGTGTGGGATGACCCTTATTTGTGGAAATATTGCCCTTATATTCGTAGGTATGTGCATGATTCTGAGTTCAATTCAATTTGAACTTTATGTCACACTTATGTTTGTGAAGGTCATTTTGGTACTCAAAGAACAACACTTACAGTTCTAGAATGTGAATTTTATTGGTCTACTATATTTAAGGATGCTAGAATTTTTTGCATGACTTGTGATCGTTGTCAAAGAACAGGCAATGTAAGTTCAAAAGGCCAAATGCCTCAAACTCCTAAATTTTCTATTGAGATTTTTTATGTTTGGGGCATTGACTTCATGGGCCCTTTTCCTTCCTCTAATGGTTTGATCTATATTTTACTTGTTGTAGATTATGTTTCAAAATGGATGGAAGCAAAAGGCACCCGTACTAATGATTATAAATTGGTTGCAGATTTTGTCAAAACTAATATATTTCCAAGGTTTAGAATGCCATGAGTAGTTATAAGGGATGGGGGTTCTCATTTTTGTAATTGGACCGTAAAGGCACTGCTCCAAAAAGTACAATGTCACATATAAGGTTTCGACACCTTATCATCCTCAAACAAGTGGGCAAACCGAAGATTCTAATCGAGAAATCTTGTAAATCTTGGAAAAGATAGATGGACCGACTCGAAAGGATTAGAGCTTGCATTTGAATGATGCATTGTGAACATATTGTACTACCTACAAAACACCAATTGGAATGCCTCCTTTTCAGATCATTTATGGGAAACCATATCATCTTCCAGTTGAGTTAGAGCATCGTGCACAATCGGCAGTTAAGACTTTCAACAAGGACATTGACGCTGCTGACCTTCATAGGAAGTTATAATTGAATGAGCTTGAGGAAATTAGGAATGAGGCTTATGAGAACGCTTGGATTTACAAGGAGAAAACAAAGGCTTTCCATAATCAAATGATCCACAATAAGACATTTTTTGTAGGGCAGAAAATGTTACTCTTCAACTCCTGCCTTCGATTGTTTCTAGGTAAGTTGCGATCTAAATGGATTGGTCCTTTTGTTGTTACTAATTTTTTTCCCCATGGTGCAGTCCAAATTCAAAGTTTAAAGACTGGAAGCGAGTGCAAAGTGAATAGACACCGATTAAAGCCTTATTATGAGTGTTTTGAGCAGCATGTCGTGGAAGATGTAACCCCTCCACCCTGCAGGCCATAATGAAGCTTAATTGGAGGTATCATCCGGTTGTAAGACATTTTAGCAAGCGCTTCTTGTGATGCAATCCATGTGTTCAAACAAAGAGACATTGGAATTTCCGGCTCCTACGACCAAATTTGCTCTCTTTTACCCTTCTCTTTATTGTTTTTACTTTGTCATGATTGTCTTGTTTGCTAGTTATCTTTTGATGCTTTCTTGTTTAAGTTTATTTTTGAAACATTGAGGACAATGTTTGGTTTAAGTGTGTGTGTGTTGGGGGGGGGGGTAAACAAATAGTTTTTCATGATTTCTCTTCGAATTTCACCACCTATCACTAGTAATGTTGTTATTCACTGTTTTAAAGTGTTTTAGTGTGTGTCATATAACAAAATTTTGAAATTTTTTTTAAAAAAAGCTTGAGAAAATAAAAAAAAAGTCGTTTTTGTTGCTTGTTTGTGTCTTAGGCTTAGGCCTGGCAATTCATGACACGACCCGATAACCTGACATGACACGACACGAAATTAACAGGTGTTTGGGTCGACACGATAACAAATCGGGTAACCCGATAAGCACCTGTTAGGATAACGGGTTGATTCAGGTATACACGTGGGTAACACGATACACGATAAGCAGAATATTAATTTTATAATTTTATAACCCTAAAAAAATACTATAATAATTATATATATTAATTTAACAATTTTATACCCCTAAAAACTATAATAAATATATATATATATGTATAAAATTAACTATAATAATTATAATAATTATATATACTATAACTATAACAACCCGTCCCGGGATTTTTATTTCAACGTTATGAATTTACGTTTATGCCCTTGACTTCGGGCGAACGTTTATGCATGGATTATTAATTTTGGGCCAATTATATGTTTTCCAAGCTTTTGGGGGCCAATGAGAAAAGTTAGGAAATAATTGTGTGATTGGTGGTCTTTTCACCCCACCACCGAGACTCTTTTCTCTCTGTCATCCCTCGTACTTCATCTCTCTCTCTTCCCTCACGATTTCACTCTCTCTCTCTACAAAACACACGGCATACACCCACACCCATATCAAAACTTCATAGATCGACGAAACAAATTGCATATTTTTGATCGTGACGTCCATACGAACTCAACCATACCATTTTCAGGTAAGAACTACGACGATTTCACGTCCAAAATTCAAGTTTTGTAAATGGCACTATTCATCAACTTTTTCTACGTTGCGTTTTAGGAAAATCTGAAATCACAGCGACCTTTGTGATGTCCCAAGGAGGCTCGGAATGGTGCGTTGGATGTGTTTGGACGTCGGGATCACGTAGAACGAAGTTGGCCGGTTTTGGAGGTTGTCCCCAAGGAAATTTAAGACCTTTTTCAAGGTTTTTGAAGGTATAGACTTGTAGTACTCTTAATTTAGAGCATGTAGGAAGAAAAATGGGACAAAATGGTTAAGAAACGAGTGAGATATCACACACGGAAGTTTTCCTGTCACCGGAAAAACCAGTCCGGCGAGGACCAATGACAGGGGCGCGTGGGGGGCGCGTAGCCCGTGCACTGTGCTGGCGCGTGGGGGCGTGTGGAACCTCCTAAAAATTTTCTAAAAATATAGCGACGTTCGTGACGTCGAGTAGATCGATTTCATATATTTAAAACCCTATATTTGGACAATCTATGAAGATTTTATTTACGTTTCCGTTTATGTGTTATTAAACTAAGTTAATTAGAAATTTCACGTATATGGAAACGTATTCCGAGGACGTATGTGATTGAGCCAAGCTAGGAGGCTTCGTCTCGACTACGTATCTGTGAGTGGGCAGCATTATTTTCCGTATAACCTATATATATATATATAATGATTTCCCAGAATCACTTTTGAAATGGAAAATACGTTTTATCGCCTTGCATATCACTTGATTTGATGCATGAGTATTTAATTATACATTTCATGCTTATGTTGGTGCCGAGGACGCCAGGTAAGTACCAGGTAGGTACATGCATAGTAGAGAACGAACAGTGATGAGATATGATGTGACATGATCAGATATCATGATTTGTTAGCTCATAGACCTGCACAGTTATAGTAGTGCTCCCGCCCAGAGAGGGGCACAGTCTTTCACGTGATGTTCACCTCCCGCACCGCATGCTCGCCTTGGATCCAAGTTAGGTGCACAGTCATGTCGTATAGACCACTTAGTAGTGGGTACGACATGTAGGTGACCCGCGTTTATTTGCACAATCTTCACGTGATTGTAGCACTAGAGCATACTTACTTGATTATACATGATATGATGAGTAGACCACCAGATGTGGGATGGATACATGTGCAGAGTATATATGATTATGAGATAGAGATGTTATGAGCTATACTTACAGCCGAGGGCTGAGATAACATGTAGTAGAGATATGATTATTGAAATGCATAGTATGGCATTGTTTATGAGATTCTGATGGCATTGAATTGCATTGCACAGCATACATTGAGATACTTTGATAACGTTTTATGCTGAGAATGCTTGAGATATATATGTACGTATTATTTTCTGGGAATTAAACAGGTTTCACAGAGAAGGGCTAGAATTTTGAGAAAATAATGATTTTGAAAATGATTTGTTTTTGCTGACCCACTCCCTTTGTTTTTCGCCCCTCCAGGTTCTAGATAGCTTGAATTTCCGAGTTGGGCACATCGAGGATCATTCGGCCTTTCTGACAGATTTGACATATGTAGGGCACCGATGGTGTAAATAACTCTTTTATTCATGCTTGACTGCAGTCGACCTAGTACGCTCTGAATATGTATAAGTATTGTAATACTTCTAGCACACATTTATTTCTGGGTTGCTAGACTTCGGTTTTAATTCATTCGTACTTCGTCATCGATCTTCGCTTCCGCACAGCGCACATGGCTACGTCACACTCACGTGACGGCCAGCATGCCCTACTTTCGGTTACGGGTGTGTCAATAACAATTATACCCCCAAAATATTAACTATCTATAATAATTATATATATATATATATATTAAATTTTGAATTAAAATTATAAAACTATAATAATTATTAATTAATATGCATTCATTGATTTGATTCCATAATTGATAATTCTATTCCATGCCGCCCTTTTTGAAGAAAAAGGGAGGGAAAATGTAAATGATTCGAAAAGTTGAAAAGGAAACAAAAAAGAGAGGGAATTAGGAAAAGATGGGTAGGCTGTTGGAGGGAAAAGTGAAAATTATAACAAAAGTTGAAAAGAAAACAAAAAAGAGAAGGAAAAATGAAAATTAATAGAAGTGGTGAGAATTTTTTTATTTTTTTTAAGTTATTAACTTTTTATCACACATATGACATATCTCACTATTTTTATAATGACACATGATGGACTACTCCGTGTATTAGTCAATTATACGTACAAAATAAATAGATTTAAATCTACTTAATAAATATAATAAATATATATATATATATATATATGTATATATACTATTGAACTTGATGGGATACAAATTCTCTGAAACTAATTTCAGCGATCACAACCATCAAACTTTTGTATATGTTTCGAGATCACATCAGCAAAAAATCACAAAAACAAACATTCAGAGATCAAGTAACGAGACAAAGCTTTTTGACGGTTATAAACGTAAAATCACGATTTAACGGTTATTTTAACTCCGATTTTAATGATTTTTTTACAGCTACACTCCTTGACCCTATATGAATACAATGAATGAATTCGATCTTCAATTTAAAATATTTACACAAGTGGATACCACAAAATCTTATGTTATACTTAATGAAAGTATAAATAAACTCTTAAGTGTTAGTCAATCTATCGTTTTAATGGGATACCTATTCTCCGAAACAAATTTCAATGATCACAACCGTCAAACTTGTTTGTATATATTTCGAGATCACATCAGCAAAAAATAACGATTTACCGATTATTTTAACTCCGATTTTGATGATTTTTTACAGCTACACTCCTTCACCCTATATGAATACAATGAATGAATTTGATCTTCAATTTAAATTATTTACACAAGTGAATACCACAAAATCTTATGTTATACTTGATGAAAGTATAAATAAACTTTTAAGTGTTAGTCAATTTATCGTTTTGATGGGATACGAATTCTCCGAAACTAATTTCAACGATCACAAAACTTTTCGACAATTATAAACGAAAAATCACGATTTAACAGTTATTTTAACTCCGATTTTGATGATTTTTTACAGCTACACTCCTTCACCCTATATGAATACAATGAATGAATTTGATCTTCAATTTAAAAGATTTACACAAATGGATACCACAAAATCTTATGTTATACTTAATGAAAGTATAAATAAACTTTTAAGTGTTAGTCAATCTATCGTTTTGATGGGATACGAATTATCCGAAACTAATTTTAACGATCACAACCGTCAAACTTATTTGTATATGTTTTGAGATCACATCAGCAAAAAATCACAAAAAACAAACATTTAGAGATCAAGTAACGGGACAAAACCTTTCGACGATTATAAACGAAAAATCACGATTTAACGTTTCTTTTAACTCCGATTTTGATGATTTTTTTACAGCTACACTCCTTGATTCTATATGAATAAAGTGAATGATTTTGATCTTCAATTTAAAAGATTTACATTAGTGGATACCACAAAATCTTATGTTATACTTAATGAAAGTATAAATAAACTCTCAAGTGTTAGTCAATCTATCGTTTTGATTGGATACGAATTCTCCGAAACTAATTTCAATGATTACAAAAAATCACGATTTAACGGTTATTTTAACTTCGATTTTGATGATTTTTTACAGCTACACTCCTTGACTCTATATAAATACAATGAATAAATTCGATCTTCAATTTAAAATATTTACACAAGTGGATACCACAAAATCTTATGTTATACTTAATGAAAGTATAAATAAACTCTAAGTGTTAGTCAATCTATCGTTTTGATGGGATACGAATTCTCCGAAACTAATTTCAACGATCACAACCGTGAAACTTGTTTGTATATGTTTCGAGATCACATCACCAAAAAATCACAAAAAAAGAAACATTCAAAGAACAACTAACGGGATAAAGCTTTTCGACGATTATAAATAAAAAATCACGATTTGACGGTTATTTTATCTTCGATTTTGATGATTTTGTACAGCTGCACTCCTTGACCCTATATGAATACAATGAATGAATTCGATCTTCAATTTAAAATATTTACACTAGTGGATGTGGATATCACAAAATCTTATGTTATATACTTAATAAAAGTATTATTTTCGGGTGTAGATATAGTACGTAAACAACAAATGTTTTAATGTTTTGAAGTAATATTTATGTGGCAATGTGTGGTATGTGCAAATTTAAAAATATATATATTTTTCGTTGGGTAAAGTGACCCGACCTGTTAAGGACCCGTTAAGATAACGGGTGTGACACGACACGACCCGTTAAGATAACAAGGGTTACATGAAAACGACACGAACACGACAGACGCAACCAATTTGCCAGGCCTACTTAGGCTACCTTCCAACACAATGATGAGGATTTGGATTTTGATTGCATGATTGTTAAAGAAAGTTACAAACATGGGTGGAAGTTTGATTTGCTCTTTGGTTAATACTCTAAGGTATGTTACTACTTTCAAACGTTGTTTTAATTGATTAAATGCGAGCTAGTGAGTGGTTACTACGGTTAAGTATAAGCTCAAGAGTAAGGATTGCTAAAATCCATGTAAGTAATGAATTTTAACATGTCATGTTCCATTGGGAATCCCTGAGGAAATTTTTGGAAGGTTTAGGTTTTGTTTTGTTTTCTTTGTTTTGCTCGGGGACTACCAACAGTTAAGTGTAGGGGAATTTGCATATTTATGCGACTTTGTTATCTTATTTCTTTGCATTTATGTAGTTAATTTCCATTTATTTTGGTAATTTAAGTTATTTTCATATTATTGTAGGTCCAATTGGTAATGATGACAATAAATAGCCAAAATGGAGCAACTGGGAGAAGTTTTGGAGTTAGATTGGATAGCAGGCGTGGATAGCATATGGGCTGGACATTTTTGGTGTTTAAAAGGTGTTAAACATGTGCTAAAATATGGAGGAATCAAAGGTGAAGCCTGGAAGATAAGGAATTACACAAGAAAGAGGAATCCTAGTTGGAGAGGAACATTACCTTATCCTATCTTATCATATCTTATCTCCAGCTACAAGGAAGAATCCTAATCACATTCCAACACTCTTTACCCGATTCTTGGAGTCCTAAAATAATTCAAAATGCCAAAACCCTTTCCTCCTTGGATTCAGCCATTCCCCTCCCTATATATATGAAATTCTTGCACGTTTTAGGGTGTACCGCACCTACCATTCATCCATTGAAGTTGCTGGAGCTTTTAGAGTTCTTTCTCTCTTTGTTTTAAGTTTCAATGTTTATTTTAGATTGATTTTTATTTATGATGAACATGTGTAACTAAGTTTCTTTTTAGCTAAAGGTGAATTCAAAGCCATGATCATACGTTTTATATAAATTGATTACTTCCACTTATTGTTTCATAAAACATGAATGCAATTTACTTATCTGCTCTATAGAGAACTTATTCTTGTATGCTTTTTAAGGATGCATACTTAGTTTGCATGCAGGGATTTGATGCTACAATATAAGGAAATTTAACCTAATCATTATGAACTTATATTTGTAAGTGGTAAAAGTCACTAGTCATGATTGAGTTAAGTAAATTCTTGGTAGGAGTATCATGCCTTTCATAGTTACAAATGCTTTGTCAATACTTATGATTTTCACAGAACTTAATGATCTTCGACATGTATCTCTATCATGCTTTTCATAGTTAGGGAACTTGAGAAGAATAATTTGGTTGCGTCGCTAAGTCCAATTCAATGAACTTAGGAAAAGTTGAGAGTTACTTAGTGCTGTTCATAGTTAATTTGGGGAGTTGTCATTCATGGTTTATTGGAAGAATAACTGGAAATTGATTTATATGCATACGATTCATGTGTGGAGAAGGATCCTTTAGCTATCATTTCATCCATATTTCATTCACAACTTAATTTACTTGTTGTCCTTTACTTTTGTTTTCATTAAATTCATCCAAAATTCCCTCATTCATTGTTTTGATGTTAGTTTAACTTAGTTTTAGTTTTATAAGTTTAATTTGTGTTGATTAGCATCATTTATAATCCCCAGAATAGAACAATCTCTACTTACTCATACTACGATTGCATAATTTAAAGGGTTTTGACTTTGTATTTGGGTTAATTTCCATATAGTTTTAGTGGTCACACAACTTAAACTTAATGGGCCTTGTGGACCAAAACTTTTTTGGGCCTCAAAACCCAAAACCAACTTTAAAGCCCAATACAAACCTTTCGTAAGATTAATTAACTAATTAATTAATCTTGATTATTCTCAATTAAGCTATTTAATTGCTTGTCCATCTCATTTATATCTTCACTTTCATCCTTACTCGGTGTACGATCCATTAAGTTCCAATTAGCGAGGCAGTGGGTGATTATTACTCTTAACGATCGATTGTGAATTGAAACTACATTTCATTTCTCCATTTGATGAAGATTAGTGTTTGCTAATCTTCAGGGTTTCCACAAACCATGAGTGACACCTAGCAGTACGTCATGGCTACCTAAGCTAAGTACAAGTGGTTGAAGAACCTATCCAGTTATAATTACAATGCAATACCGTCCTTCTCTAACACAATACTCTTAATCACATTGTTTGATTGATAGTTTATTTCATGTCTACTATCCAATGTGATATTTCTCTATATGATTCAATTGAATTTGATTTCGAACAATCTTCCTAAGTCATATTTGTATGCTTTGGCCGAAGACTTCCGAATCATATCTCATAGTATTCCCACTCCACCATGGAAGGTTGCAGATTCCTTGTTGTGCATTCATATGCCTACATGACTAGATAGCTCGACCCCAACAATGTCATGGACACTCTCGATGGAATGCCTTTAACATGATCAAAGATCGAAGGACCTAATCATTAGACATCTATGATGCCTCAGGTCAAACGACTACTTTGCATATTGCAACTTATGAGTTCTTACATGACATGTATGTTTAAACTCTCCTTTTCATCGTAGTTCTGTGTACTCAATTACCTTTTTGAGCACCTATGTGTTTGTCTCGGTGTCCAACACTAAATGACTTGAGACTAGTCATACTCACACTTTAGTTAACATAACACATACTAACCTTAGCAGATTGTCAATGCCCAATTGACAATGCTATGGCTAGGAACGTTTTAGGAATGAACATAAGAGAATGGTCTCGTTAATCTAACTTACTTAGATCACTTCTCTCTTAGATTAAATACATTCCTTGGATTCCCTTATTGCTTAAAAACATAATACAATAAATAGTGATTAACAATAAGCTTTGCCCTTCATTAAACATATAATAGTTTAACACAATAATTATTCCAAAAGTTATTACAACAAATGAGTGGCTTTGTGGGCATACTTCCAACGGTTTTTGTGAAACCAGATAAGAGGAAAGAGTTTTGCAGTTTCTATCTTCTGCAAAGTTTCTAGATGGGTATGCTTCAAACATCAGGCGTTTGTGCAAACGTGGATGAAGTCAAATTTTTTTGGTCTCAAAAGTCATGATTGTCATGTCATACTTCAATGCCTTCTCTTAGTGGGAATTTGACACCTCTTGCCCGAAGATGTAGTAAAGCCGATTATGTTGTTGGAGAGATATTTTGCTCAACTAAGTACAAGATCTTTACACAAGTTTGATATTAAACAGTTGTGTGATGATATTATTGAAGCACTATGCAAGTTTGAACAAATATTTCCTCTAGCTTTCTTCACAAGCATGATCCACATGATGATTCACTTGCTAGATGAGGCACTTCTAGCCGGACCTGTCAACTATTAATGGATGTATCCAATAGAAAGGTATATAATCGCCATAAATACTTTAGTTTGGGATGCAATAAAATGATGGCATTATCCTCTAAAATGTGTGATGTGACTTAAGTTGACGAAAAACTGGATAAAATAGTTTTCAATATAATATTAGAGATGAAATTAGAAGTTTTGTGAACTTAGGGACTTATTTTACCAAAAATTAATAATTCAATGACCTAATTTTCACTGAGGCAAAAATTCAGGACTAAATCGATAGTTCACCCTAATTAATAAAACCACAATGTTTGTTTGTACATTTTATATTGAAGATGAAAAAATTCTCGATAAAAAACTGCTTCACCCCGGAAGCCATACATTTCCAAAATTTATAAATTCTGAAAATAATCGCAAAGTCAGTGCTACTCTTCCATTGTAAGCTCAAATTGAGGAGGCAGCTAGCTCAGAGTTTCTTCATCACCTTCAAAAGTCCTATAGAGATTACACAGCTCGTACTTCAATTCCCTGAAGCGATCATTCCACAACTGGGTTATGTAGGCCGATGTACCTAGGTCTTGCATATCGATCTCGAAATTGATTTGAAATAGGCAAAAAACAAGTTTAAGGCATAAAAATACATTAAGTAATTGCCTAGAATAATTAAAAATATTAAATTAGAAAGAAAAAAACACATTTATCCATAACTTTGTCTCAGAGCCTACTTCACTTCAAAGGAGATATTCCTCCACCTATTAGTAGTCATTGGGCACCTGTTCCAGATTAGGCACTACAAGAAAAAATGAGCTTTGGGTACAAAATTAAGGACACCAATGAAGAAATTGTGTCCCTTTGCACACCAATAGGGTGAAACAGTACACATTCAGTAAAGGGCACCACGTATTGTGCCCAATGTTAAAGAAAATAGAGACAAACACATTATTAGGCACGAAAACCAAGAATTTTGTGCCTTTAGGGGGCGTTTGTTTACCCTTACTAGCTCTCATTGAACTGGACTGAACTAACTATTAGTCCAGTCTTGTGTTTGTTGTTCTATGGGACTAATGTTAATGACACTAGATGGGATTAGCGTACACTAAGGACATCGCTAGAGGTTCTTAGTGAGAGTCCCCGGAAACCATGGGACTAGCTAAGACCCCTCTCTGCTCTCTGTTTCATAAGACGACAACCACATCGTTCCCGCTCTCCCTCTTACACCACCAATCGACCACCACTCTCCCTCCTCGCCCTGAACCCACAATCAAGAGACCTCAGATTCACCCATCCCCAAGATGCTTTATTGCCGAGCTCATTGTCGAGAGGCAACACTTCTCTGCTTAGTTCCTCGGCTTCATCGACTCCTAATCTCGCTCTCTCAAAACTATTTTCAAACATAGATTTAACGGACATGCAATGCTTTGCCAAACAGTTTTTGAATTAGATCTCTCTTCATTCAATTTGTTGTGGGTATTTTGGTCGTTCACTCATAACTCCACCAGTTTGCTCCTCGAGAAGAATCAATTGCCGCCATGTTTCTAATGGACTGCTTTTACTGGTTGTGGCAGAAGGAGGCCAAGATTCTATTTCTGGGTTTAGATGGCGATTAGGAAGATCTGGGGACTGGGTTGCTTTGGACAAAGAAAAAAGATAGGGAAGGAGAGAATAGAAAAATGGAGAATTGTTATGAAAAAAAGAATGGAGTATACTAATAATATGAATTAAATAATATAATACTAATATATATATATATATATTAAGTAATATAATATTAGGATTTGTTAATTATTCTGCTTCTTAGTCCAACACTACACCAAACATTTCACTAAGTCAGTCCTGCTTAGTCTAGCCTAAGCCAGTCCAGCTTAGTCCCTAAAGCTTATCGAGTCCGAGATAGTCTGGTGCAACAAACGCACCTTTATAGTCCATCAACTTCCATATGTCCTTTTAATGTCAGAAACAAACTTTTTTTATTAATTTACAACGACACTATAAAAATTATCGTGACCTTTAAAATAATAATATTTAAATAAAAGGAGAGTTTTGTGTCCATTTAATACTCTTTCTCCTCTCTGTCTTATTAGTTCCTTCTGCCACTCTCACTCTCCCGTCTTCCTTTTTGCAACCCTAGCCTCTCTTCTCAATTTCTCCTGCATCTCTCCCTTTCCCAATCAACCCGAGCCTCTTTGACCCCAAGTTGTCCTCGTCAACCACATCCTCACTTAGACTATCCTCCTTGTCCTCCTCAACCATCTTCCTCCCTCTCATATCCTCCCTCTTCACTTTTATGCAATAGCGCCACCGTTCACCGGTCACCAATGCCACCAAATTAAACTCCTAGAATTCTCTTTTCGTCCTCTTTCCAACCCATAAGTTAGTTTCTACAAATTCGTAATTGAATTTCCTCAATTTCATATTTAAGAAACGGTGACCGCTGGTTTGCCGGCCAGTTTCTGGCCAAGCCTGTTGGAATTGGACCTAGACCCAAGAGATTGATGAATAGCTTCTAGGCGTCCATAGAGTACAAGCAAGGCGAATTTCAGTTGGTTGTGGCAACTTTTTCATACGTACCGTTCCTGCCATATGGGTAACATCGTTCCTGCTCTAGCTCAATTACACATTAGTCAAATTAAGTAGCTCAATTTGAATAGGTTTTCAGTTTCTTGGCGGGGCGTAAACAGATAGTCAACTTATTTCGATTGTTGAACTTGATCCCTTTATTGGATGCTGAGATATCTGAGGAAAATAGCAAAAAATACCAACTTAAATCTCTTTATTTTATTTTATATTATTTTATGCTCTTGGGGTGTAATAATAAGGGTGTGTTTGTTTGAGCTCACTAGCTTTCGCTGGCTTGGACTGAACTAAATGTCACTGTAATCCCATGTTTGTTGCACACACGGACTAGCGTTAATGAGACTCGCCTACACTAACCCTGACTAAACGATTCACTAGAGCGGCATAGTGAGACCCCTCGAAATCGGGCAGACTGCTAAGACCACCTCTGTCCGCTTCGCCTCTCCTCACTTCGCCCCTCCCATCTGCTTCTTCCTCGCTTCCACAACCATTTTCAAACCCATATCCCGCAAAATTCAAAACAAAAAAAATATACAGTCGTTCCATTTTTAGAAATCTATAAAACACACAACGATGGGATTGACTGAGGGCAAACTGAACCCAGAAAACATGAAACTCCCTGATTGCAGACATTCTCCATTTCCCACCTTCGAGCCAATCGCACATGCAACCCACTCCCAACTCCTAAATTTTCAATCTTTTTCTTGCCTTATGGTTTGATTGTGAAGATTTGCAGTCCATTATGAAGTTGGGAGATAAACAACTTTTGGGTTTAATTTTGATTTCTTTCATCAAAAGAGGGAGATGAACAGAGAACAAAAGGAAGAAAAAAGGGAGATGAATGGAGAACAAAATAAGAAGATGGAGATGAAGATGGAAAGGGACGAAGAAAAATTAGGAAGAAAACAGAATGAGAGGGGTGGAGAAAATTAAGGAAGAAAGAGGGGATGAACGGAACACAATTGGGAATAGAAGGAGGTTTCTAGAATGAGAAAATAGACAGAAGTAATAATAAAATATTACTAAATATTTATTAAATAATGTAAAATATTAATAAATATGAATTAAATAATATAGTATTTAAATTTGTTAGTAGTCTGTTCCTTAGTTCTGACACTGCACTAAACGCTTCACTAAGCTAGTCCAGCTTAGTCTAATCTAAGCCAGTCCAGCTTAGTCCTTGCAGCTAGTCCAGTTCGATGCAACAAACGCACCCTACGATGCTTATGTCAATGTTGAATAACATACAAGGGATATTGTGTTCTGAGTTTGGTTTTTGTTTGGTTTTGTTTGTTTGTTTTAATGTTTAGATAGAGTATCCTTTTAAGGCTGTTAAAGTTGCTGGGATAACCTCCATTGCTGTCCGGGGAAAGGAACAGTATGTGTTGTGATAGAGATTTTACCACACATGCAAAAGGGTTAAAAACTGCTATAAACTTGCAAGAATAACAAGGTTATAAACATATCTCGTAAGATCGTTCTCCACAACAATTATTAACTAACTCATAGCAAACCAAATTCCAATTCATTATTGTAAAATAGAAAGTTGAGATGTTAGATTGTATGACCTACTTAAATTAAAACGAATTTAACTAATAAAAAAAAAAGACAATCTGCAATATTAAAGTTGAAAGGAAAAAAAACAGTTTTGTAAAAATCAAATTAAGAAAACACTAGGGATCTGCCGTTACCTTAATAATCCTATATAGTTGTCCCAATTACTTATGACCCATACATGCATATTTCGAAGGTTAGGTATTCCTAATATATGCCTACTTGGACGCGTATATCAAATATCCAATCTGTCTGTGGTATTCAGATCAAATCTAAACATGGATGACTCATTAAATTTTGTGAAACCTTTTGAAAAACCATGCAACCCTTAAGACGTGGTATTCATCCTAAGTGAACATGCATATATTAATCATAAGAAGCCTTCGTCAATTTTAGGGACCGACCTCTAACCAAAACTGCATCAAATTACTTTTCTAAACATCCTAATGGTGATCAAGCATCAAAACAATTAGATAGTTTAAACCAGTGATTAATAATTCGAAAACCTGGATTCATATAATCATAAGTAAATTGAAAAGAAACGACATATTCTTACTAAGGCTCGTGATCTCATCCTAGCAAAAGAGAATTAGTTACCCATATTCATAATAAAAATCATAAAGTTCTTCATAAAAATAATAAAAGATTGAAAACACCTAGAATGGAAAAATTCTAAAAATCTCTACGCTTGGCCAGTTTCCTTTCTTCAAGAGCGCACGAAGAAGAAGGACTTCGAATCCCACGGACAAGGCACGGCAAGGCTTTAGGCAAGAACCAAAACTTAGCTATTTTGTCCACATAAGGATTAAAAGTCGGAAATTAATGGAAAATAGGAAAGTAAGATCAGAAATTAAAGACAATTAAGAATGTAGGATGCCGCAAAGGTGTTTAGAGAAAGGGAAAGTGATTTGAGGTCAGAATCCAAGAGAGAAAAAGGAAGGAAGGTGCGGCATAGCTTTAAATTTAAAAGGGAATGTAGTTTAAGGCACAAAATAGGTAAGGTATGCTCTCCCTTGTGCGGCAAGGCATAGGAATAAAAGAGGAATGTGTTTTGGGTCAGAAATTAGGAAAGAAAGGTTCTTCTTTGTGCGGCAAGGAACAAGGAAACAAAAGGGTGGTGCGGCATGGACTTTAGGGAATGAAAAGGACTTCTAGAACAAGTAATTAAGAGCCCTAACATGTTTTGGAAACCCCTTTGTAGTTGGAACATAAGTGAAGTAGGGTTAGGAAAGTTTAAAGCCAAAAATGGAAACTTTGGTTAGCATTCCTTCTTGCTTCTGGATTCCTTGACTTCATTTGTCTTCAATTCATTTCCTTCATCACTTTACTCATTCCTAACCTCCTTTGATCTTCAATTTCTTCCATCCACTTGGCTCCAAGCATAAGTTATCCTTTGTAATCCTAAAATTTCTCCAAAATGCACCAAAATGTACTTTCTTGCGCCTTTAGCCCTTTGGACCTACAAACACATGAAAATAGCTTAAAATACTAAAATAACTAAGAACTAACAACCTAAATGCAAGGAAACAAGCATACTAAGTCGCATAAATATGCTCCTATCACCTATTCGTCCCTGGTTTTTTCTTCTCAGCATCTTACAATACTATTTGTTTCTTTGTATTCTCTTTATGTTTGGCGAAACTTCTGAGTTGCCGACTCCCACTATTTTCCTTCTCAACTCATATGCCAAAATCTCTTCAGTTTCAACTACAACGGTCACCACTCTTCTCAACAACAACAACAACAATAACAAAGCCTTTTCCCACTAAGTGGGGTCGGCTATATGAATCCTAGAACGCCATTGCGTTGGGTCCTGTGTCATGTCTTCCGTTAGATCCAAATACTTAAAGTCTTTTCTTAGAGTCTCTTCCAAAATCTTCCTAGGTCTCCCTCTACCCCTTTGGCCCTGAACCTCTGTCCTGTAGTCGCTTCTTCTAACCAGAGCGTCAGTAGGACTTCGTTGCACATGTCCAAACCACCATAGATTTTCTCTCATCTTTCCCTTAGTTTTGGCTACTCTTACTTTACCTTGGATATCTTCATTCCTAATCTTATCATTTCTCGTGTGCCCACACATCCAACGAAGCATTCTCATCTCTGCTACACCCATTTTATGTACGTGATGGTCCTTCACTGCCCAACATTTCGTACCATACAACAACGCTGGCCTTATTACCGTCCTATAAAAATTTCCCTTGAGCTTTAGTGGCATACGGAGATCACACAACACGCCAGATGCACTCTTCCACTTCCTCCATCCAGCTTGTATTCTATAGTTGAGGTCTCCATCTAAATCTCCGTTCTTTTGCAGGATAGATCCTAGGTAGCGAAAGCAGTCACTCTTTGGTACTTCCTGGTCTCCGATCCTTACCCCTGACTCCATTGGGCCTCCAGTTGCACTGAACTTGCACTCCATATATTCTATATTTGACCGACTTAGGCAAAGACCCTTAGATTCTAACACTTCTCTCCAAAGGTTAAGCTTTGCATATACCCCTTCCTGAGTTTCATCTATAAACACTATATCGTTTGCGAAAAGCATACACCAAGGAATATCATCTTGAATATGTCTTATTAACTCATTCATTACCAATGCAAAAAGGTAAGGACTTAAAGATGAGCCTTGATGTAACCCTACAGTTATGGGGAAGCTTTCGATTTGTCTTTCATGAGTTCTTACAACCGTCTCTGCTCCGTCATACATATCTTTATAGCTTGGATATATGCTACTCGTACTCCTTTCTTCTCTAAAATCCTCCAAAGAATGTCTCTTGGAATCCTATCATATGCTTTTTCCAAATCTATAAAGACCATGTGTAAATCCTTTTGCATATCTCTATATTTTTCCATCAATCTTCGTAAGAGATAGATTGCCTCCATGGTTGAGCGCCCTGGCATGAACCCGAATTGGTTGTTCGAGATTCGTGTTTCTTGCCTTAGTCTATGCTCAATGACTCTCTCCCAGAGCTTCATTATATGACTCATTAGCTTAATACCCCTATAGTTCATGCAATTTTGTACGCTGCCCTTATTCTTGTAGATAATGTTGGAAGTATGCCCACAAAGCCACTCATTTGATGTAATAGCTTTTGGAATACTTATTGTATTAAACTTTTATATGTTTAATGAAGGGCAAAGCTTATTGTTAATCACTATTTATTGTATCTTGTGTTTAAGCAATAAGGGAATCCAAGGAATGTATTTGATCTAAGAGATAAGTGATTTAAGTAAGTTAGATTAACGAGACCTTTCTCTTATGTTCATTCCTAAAACGTTCCTAGCCATAGGATTGCCAATGGGGCATTGACAATCCGCTAAGGTTAGTATGTGTTATGTCGACTCAAGCGCGAGTATGACAAGTCTCAAGTCATTTAGTGTTGGACACTAAGACAAACACATAAGTGCTCGAAAGAGTAATCGAGTACACTGAACAACGATCAAAAGAGAGTTCAAACATACATGTCATGTAAGAACTCGGTAGTTACAATATGCAAAGTAGTCCTTTGACCTAAGGCATCATAGATGTCTAATGGTTAGGTCCTTGATCTTTGATCATGTCAAATGGCATTCCATTGGAGTGTCCACGGCATTGTTGGGGTCAAGCTATCTAGTCATGTAGGCATATGAATGCACAACAAGGGATCTCTAACCTTCCATGTTGGAAGGAGAATACTCTAAGATATGATTTGAGAGTCTTTGGCCAAAGCATATGAATATGACTTAGGAAGTTTGTTCCAAATCTTATTCAATTGAATCATGTAGGGAAGTATCACATTGGATAGTAGGCATGAAACAAACTATCACTTAAACAATGTGATTAAGAGTATTGTATTAGAGAAGGACCGTATTGCATTGTAGTTGTAACTGGATAGGTTCTCCAACCACTTCTACTTAGCTTGGGTAACCATGACATGCTGCTAGGTGTCACTCATGGTTTGTGGAAGCCCTAAAGATTAACAAACACTAATTTTAAGGGAGAATTGAAATGTGGTTTCAATTCACAATCGATCGTTAAGAGTAACGATCGCCCACTACCTCGCTAATTGGAACCTAATGGATCGTACACCGAGTAAGGATGAAAGTGAAGTAATTAAATGAAATGGATATGCAATTAAATGGTTTAATTGAAGAATGGTCAAAGTTAATTAATTAGTTAATTAATTATATGAAATGTTCGTATTGGGCTTTTAAGTTGGTTTTGGGTTTCGGGGCCCAAAAGTGTTTTGGACCACAAGGCCCATTATGTTTAAGTTATATGACAACTAAAACAAAATGGGCAATTAGCCCAATAATAATGTCAAGGCCGGCCATAAGGGTGAGGGGTAGCAAACTTGTATTAATTACAAGTTTGCCACTCACATGAAATGAAGTATAAATTCAACTTTATAGCTTTATTTTCATTTAGGGTTTTCTTGTAGAAATTGGGTGAAACATTTTCTCTCCTTTTTCTAAAGAGGCCGGCCACTTAGGGGAGGGACATCTAGCAATCTCTTCTTCCCTAAGTCATCCATTTCATCTTCACAACTAATCCTTGGTGAAGAGACTTAGAGACATCAAGCTTTTGGTGTTTTGGAGATCATTTCCTCAAATTCTCAAAGAAGAAAAGGAGCACTAAAAGGGAGGAAAACACAAGGAAGATTCAAGAAGCAAGAAGGTGACTTGAAGGCGCTCCACTTGGGTGAATCCCTTGTATAAACAAGGATGAGCTTCAAGGGTAATGAACTCTAAATCCTTCATTCTCTTTAATGTTGTTAAAGAGCTTTTGGTTCACCATATACTAGGCTTTAAAAGTCATGGGTTTTATGAATTGTTTTTGAATGCATGCCTACTTTAATGTGTTAATAGTTTGCATATGTGTTCAAATGTTCTTACTTGTTCTTAGCTAGGACTAAAATTTTCCTTCAGATAGGCACCAAAGTGCTCTTTGGCCACTCATTTGGCATCTTCTTCATTTTCAAAATCCTATTGAAAAGGTCTGTGAGCAATGCTATACTAGTCTCTCCCAAGAATTTCCACACTTCGATTGGTATATCATATGGGCCCACTGATTTTCTGTGCTTCATCTTCTTTAAGGCTACAACCACTTCTTCCTTCCTAATTCGACGGTAGAAATGAGTAGTTTCTACACTCTTCTGATTTACCCAACTCCCCAAAGAAGTACTCCTTTCATGTCCTTCATTGAAAAGATTATGAAAATAACCTCTCCATCTATCTTGGACCGCCTTCTCCGTAGCAAGAACATTTCCATCCTCATCCTTGATGCACCTCACCTGGTTTAGGTCCCTTGTTTTCTTTTCCCTTGCTCTAGCTAGTTTATAGATATTGAACTCTCCTTCTTTGGTATCTAGTCGCTTATACATATCATCAAAAGTCGCTAGCTTAGCTTCTCTCACAGATTTTTTTGCCTCCTGCTTCGCTATTCTATACCTTTCACCGTTTGCACCGATCCTATCCTTGTATAAGGCTTTACAACATTCCTCTTTAGCCTTAACCTTTGATTATACCTCCTCATTCCACCACCAAGATTCTTTTTGAGGTGGAGCAAAGCCCTTGGACTCTCCTAATACCCTTTTTGCTACCTTGCGGATACAACTAGCCATGGAATCCCACATTTGGCTAGCTTCTCCCTCTCTTTCCCACACACATTGGGTGATTACCTTCTCTTTGAAAATAGCTTGTTTTTCTCCTTTTAGATTCCACCATCTAGTCCTTGGGCTCTTCAAGGTCCTATTCTTTTTTTTCTCTCTTTTGATATGTACATCCATCACCAACAAGCGATGTTGAGTAGCCAAGCTCTCTCCAGGTATAACTTTGCAATCCTTACAAGTTATACAATCCCCCTTCCTCATTAGAAGAAAATCTATTTGTGTTTTTTACGACCCACTCTTGTAGGTGATCACATGTTCTTCTCTCTTTATAAAGAAGGTGTTGGCTAAGAAGAGATCATATGCCATCGCAAAATCCTAGATAGCCTCCCCCTCCTCGTTTTTCTCCCAAAAGCCATGGCCACCATGAAAACCCCCATAGTTACCTGTCTCTTTGCCCATGTGTCCATTTAAATCTCCTCATATAAATACCTTCTCTGTCTGAGTGATTCCTTGCACCAAATCTCTAAGAACTTCCCAAAATTTCTCCTTCAAACTTATGTCCAACCCTACTTGGGGTGCGTACGCACTAATCACATTGATGAGTTCTTGTCCTATTCCAATCTTGATTGCCATAATTCTATCTCCTACCCTCTTGAGATGTACAACATCTTGTGTCAAGGTCTTGTCCACGATGATGCCAACACCATTTCTCGTCCTATTTGTGTCCGAATACCAAAGTTTAAAACTTGAGTTTTCTAGGTCCTTTGCTTTAAGACCAACCCACTTAGTTTCTTGTAGGGACATAATATTTATCCCTCTCCTCACCATAATTTCCACTACTTCCATAGATTTTCCCGTTAAAGTCCCTATATTCCACATTCCTAAATGCATTCTACTCTCTTGAACTCCACCCTCCTATCCTAGGGTCTTCACCCTCCCCCGTCTCATACAATCAAAGTACTTCTTTTGCTTGTCCTGCATAAAGTTGATGGGAGCAGGTGCTTCCAAAACAACTTTGAGTGGAGTCATTCAAAAAGAAGTTTCTATGGCCCCCTTGCTCATTTAGCACTGTATCCGAGCGCCGATGGAGATACAGTGACCCTTGCTCATTTATCACTGTGTTCGGGCCACACAGCGCGCCACTTACAGGTGACGCCCTAGCTTTAGCAGAATTTCATTTAGGATTCATTTTCATAGGGATTCGACGTAACCTAGGAGTGCCGACTGTCGACTACCTGACGCCCTCCCCCTCTTCCTTTATCCGGGCTTGGGACCAGCAATGTAAGATAAACTTACACAGGTGGAGTTGGTCACCACTCTTCTCAAAGATAAATTTATCTTCTTTCTTGGATTCAGAATTTTCCAAATCCTTATCTACATCGTTTGATTTCTGGAATTTCGATTCCACAGAAACATGACAATTTATAATCTAATCTTAATTTGTCTTCAATTTCTTTTAGAAATTAGAATTCTGATTTCAATTTTATTTAGAGAATTCATATACTTACCTTTCTTTTATAGATTTCTAATATGCCTTCCTCTTTGGAATGAAGCAACAAAGGAAAATATCATGCACGGGTATTTTGCTTTATCTTTACATTTTCAAATTATTATTTTTTAAATTTGTTGTACCTAATTTGGACTACATCGATAAAACCAAATTCATGTCTTACTGCTGCCTTTTTTATGGTCTCGAGAACTCAGAGCTTGATCCAAGTTTCTTACTTTATTTCTGAAATTATAGTTGTGGTTTTCATTTACTAATGGTGCTGATTTGGTTGGAAATTTCAAATCTTTTAGGTCAGGTTCTCAAGAATTGAAGAGCAATGAGTTGGGGGACTGTTCGTTATAAAGTAGCTTCGGTATTCGATCAAACTTCTGCCATTTTTCGCAATTAGTTGATATAGTTTTGAATCCAATGTGCATGCTTTGTGTAGTTTTAATTTTTGTTTTGGGATTTTTTTGTTCTATGTTTCAAGTAATTATTAAAGAATGTTATAGTTTGGTAGTTGCTTATCTATGTTTTGTCCTTCAAGTATAATAGTCACCATTGTTTTTCTAATTGTCAGATCTTTGATGGGCACAATGGAAATGCAGCAGCAGTATATACAAGTGCGAATTTGTTAAAGCATGTATTGGGTGCTATTCCCCGTGGGCTAGGAAGAGAGGAGTGGCTCCAAGCTTTACCTCAAGCCTTCGTTGCTGGCTTTGTGAAGATTGATAAGGATTTCCAGAGCAGAGATATGGAATTTACAACTTGCTTAGCCTTTATTTTTCTTTTTGGTTTTTCTCATATTTTTTAGTACAAATGTACTAATTCTTTCTACTCTTATTTTGTGGCCATGTGACACTTCTGGAACAATAGCAACCTTTGTAATAGTTGATGGAGTGAAGGACTGAAATTGCTGAAAATATACATAGCTACATCTATTTATTTTGATTTAATATTAATTAATCTTATATGTACTCTTAAACCTTTTAAGGGTATGTAATATGCTTGAATTGCTTAATTTGTTAATTCAAAGTTCCAAATCCATTCATTTGCAGCAAGCTACCAAAAAATTCACAGAAAGCAAAAGGAGAAAGTATTGGTTGATGATGTAATTCAAGGCCCTGTGTAACTGTCATTGTAACAACCCGTCCTGGGATTTTTATTTCGACGTTACGAAATGACTAATATGCCCTTGAGTTCGGGCGAACGTTTATGCATGAGTTTAATAATTTTTGGGCCAATTATATAATTATCCAAATTATTTGGGCCCAATGAAAAGTTAGAAAGATATTTGTGTGATTGGTGGTCTTGGTCCACCGACACTCTCCCTCTCTCCTCCCACAGTCACTCTCTCTCTCTCGACGATACATGTACGGGCAACACACAAACCACATCAAAACTTGAAGATCGAAGAAACAAATTACATATTCATGCTCGTGAAGTCCATACGAACTCAACCATACCATTTTCAGGTAAGAACTACAACGATTTCACGTCCAAAACTCAAGGTTTATAATTGGCACTATTCATCAACTTTTTATATGTTGCGTTTTAGGAAAATCTGAGATCACAGGAGTGTTTGTTGGGTCCTCTCGAGGCTCGGAGACGTTCATTTGCTAAGCTTTGACGTCGGGATCGTCAAGAACAAGGGAGGCTGAATCTTTGGAGATTTTCCGACGAGATTCTCGTTGGTGTTCGAAGTTTTTGAAGGTATAGACTTGTTCTACTCTCAATTTAGAACATTTTGGTGAAAATTTCACGAAGAATGGTTGAGAAACGAGTGAGAAATCAGACACGGAAGTTTTCCGGTCACCGGAAAAACCAGTCTGGCGAAGGGTGACAGGGATGACGCATGGCGTGCACGCGCCGCGCGTGGGTGGCGCGTAGCCCTGTGACCTTCCTGGCCTGTGGGGGTGCGTGCGAGCTCCATAATTTTTTCTAAAAATACCACGACGTCGTGTAGGTCGCGTTGGTATATTCGTATGCCAAAATTGAGCTATGTATGAGAAGTTATTTATGTATTTGCGTGTATATGCTTAAATGACGTATTTTAGTAATTTCTCATATAGGTGAAACGTATTTTGAGGACGGCCGTAGCCAGGCTCGACGCGGGGGCTACGATTTAGCGACCTACCAGTGAGTGGGCAGTATTATTTTCCGTATAACCTATATTTATAATGATTTTCCCAAAATCACATTTTTAAATGAAAATGACGTTTTGAACGATATGCATATGACTTGATTTTGATGCATGAGTATTCTTATATACATTTCATGCATATGTTGGTGTCGAGAACGCCAGGTGAGTACCAGGTAGGTACATGCATAGTTGAGAATGAACAGTTGATACATATGAGATACGATGAGATATGATATGTTAGCTCATAAACCTGTACATACTGTTAGTGCTCACGCCCAGAGTTTGGGGCACAGTCTTTCACGTGTCATTCACCTCCCGCACCGCATGCTCGCCTTGGATCCAAGTAGGTGCACAGTCTTGTCGTATAGACCACTTTTGAGTGGGTACGACATGTAGGTGACCCGCGTTCATTCGCACAGTCTTCACGTGATTGTAGCACTAGAGCATTTATTATTGATACAGTGATGATGATGATGATATGATGAGATATTGATGTATGTGCAGAGTACATATGATTATGAGATTGAGATGTTATGAGCTATATTTACAGCCGAGGGCTGAGATGACATACAGTAGCAATATGATTATTGAAATGCATAGCATGGCATTGTTTATGAGATTCAGATGGCATTGAATTGCATTGCACGGCATACATTGAGATACTTTGAAAACGTTTTATGCTGAGAAAGATTGATATATATATGTACGTATTATTTTCTGGGAAACTATACAGGTTTTACGGAGATGGGCTAGACTTTTGAGAAAAGATTGATTTTGAAAAGAATTGTTTTTGCTAACCCACTTCCTTTTGTTTTTCGCCCCTCCAGGTTCTAGATAGCTTGAATTCCGAGTTTGGCACTTCGAGGATCTTCCGGCCTTTTCTGACAGATTTGACATATGTAGGGCACCGATGGTGTAATTAAACTCTTTTATTCATGCTTGACTGCACTGACTTAGTACGCTTTGAATATGTATAAGTATTATAATATCTCTAGCCCACATTCATATTTAGGTTGCTAGATTTCGATTTTAATTAATTCGTACTACGTTATCAATCCTTGCTTCCGCACAGCGCATTTGGCTACGTCACACTCGTGTGACGGCCAACATGCCCTACTTTCGGGTATAGGTGTGTCAGTCATTCATAATTCCAAATTATGAATATACATCAGAGTGAAATTAATTGCAAACCCTTCATTAGTTCATGGAAAATCACATAGGCATATCCCATGTTTGTTGATCATTGCAAATTTCAAACTACAAAAAATCAGAGTAATAAGCAAAAAGAACTCACAATGAGAAACATAAAGACACAGACAACAGTTGATATCTGATACATTTCAGAGTAATAAGAAAAAAAAACTCACAATGAGAAGCACAAAGACATAGACAACAATTGATATCTGATACATCTCACAATTTGAATTTCATGTGGATTCAATTGCTTTCATTTATTTTTAAATAATTTAAAATGAGTGTTAAATTTTGATTACGGTTTCAAACCCACAGCAGAGCACAAGCTTCTTTGCTAGTTATGCTCTATATGGTAGGGTCTGTCATTTAACAAAGTGTCAGAATTATGGCACAAATAGGCAGCCTATTGTGCATAACGTTTTGAGCACCAATCTCCATATTGTGCCTTATAACCAGTGGACACGCCTATAGAAGGCAAATATATAATTTTTTGGTTGCTGTATTGTTGCTATTGCTCTATGGGCACATATGTGGGTGCCCTTTGGCATCATAGGGCACAAATAACTTATTATGCACAATTCCCATATTTTTTTGTAGGGATGGCTCCTATCGAGTGATTCAATAATGCAAGAAATCGAAGGTTTGCGCACATATTTTCCAAGTTGATTCCTTAACGTGTCATCCTCGTACCCCCTCCCCCCAACCCATCCCCTTCCTCAACCCGTCACCCCGTACCACCCCCTTTCTTCAACGCCTCAAATCATATCCCCCTATCTCCCAAAACTGTCCCTACCAATCTCCCAATTTTTTTCCAACCCAAATTCTCATAAAAATTAAGACATACAAATTTTAAATGCACAACATAAATTACACATTCACAATATAAATCACAAATTCAAAACATAAATAATAAGGGTAAATTACATAAAACTGCCTCAACTATTGGGTCACTAACAGTTTCATACTTCGTCTTTAAAAAGTTTCAATGTCATACCTTATCTTCGAATTTGTTGCAATGGCATACCTTTCGTCAGTTGTTTGTCAATTCCTCTATTAAATGCTGACGTGGCTTAAGGTGGGACACACTTTTTACTCAAAAATTAATTAAATATTATTAAACACTAAAAAAATCATTTAATGTTTTTAAAATATTAAAATAATAATTAATTAAAGAAAAGTTGCAAAACAAAAAACCAAGTTCGGCTTCCCCACCCTCTTCCCCCCCTCCCCCCCCCCCCAAAACCTGAGCCTACTCTTAAATCACACACCACTTATCCCCACCTCTTATCCCCCACCCCTTATCCCCTACCCAAGCCTACTCCCTCTCTCTAATCCCTAGCTCCAAAAAACCCCTTATCGTCCTGTCTTTCCGAGTTCCTGTCGTCATCGGTGTCGAACTCCTTGTTGTCGGCTTCTCCCTGATGGCTGATTTGAAGGAAAAATTTTGTCCTAGCTAAGAACATGTGAGAACATTTGAACACATATGCAAACTAATAACAATTTAAAGTAGGCATGCATTCAAAAACAATTCTAAAACCCATGACTTTCAAAGCCTAGAGAATGGTGAACCATAAGACTCTTTAACAACATTAAAGAGAAGGAAGGATTTGAGATTCATTACCCTTGAAGCTCATCCTTGTTTACACAAGGGATTCACCCAAGTGGAGGGCCTTCAAGTCACATCCTAGCTCCTTGGATCTTCCTTGTGATTTTCTTCTTTGTTGATGCTCCTTTGCTCCTTGAGGATATGAGGAAAGGATCTTCAAGAACACCAAAGATTTGGTGTCTCTAAGTCTCCACACCAAGGATGTGGTGTGAAGAGAAGATGGATGACTTAGAGAGTTTTTGATGCTAGTAAAACCCCCTAAGTTGGCCGGCCTCTATGGAGAAAAAGAGAGAAAGTTCTTCTCCTCTTTGCCTCAAGAAAACCTAGTGAGAGAATGGCTATAAAGTTGCCTTTATACCACCTCACATTTGAGTGGCAAACTTGTAATTAACTCAAGTTTGCTACCCCTTCACCCTAGGCCGGTTTTGGCTTTGATTTTGGGTTAATTTTCATTTAGTTTTTAGTTGTCATACAACCTAAACTCAATGGGCCTTTTGGACCAAAAACCCTTTTGGGCCTCGAAACCCGAAACCAACTTAAAAGCCTAATACGAACCTTTCGTATAATTAATTAACTAATTAATTAATCTTGACCATTCTCAATTAAACCATTTAATTTATTATCCATCTCTTTTGTATCTTCACATTCATCCTTACTCGGTGTACAATCCATTAGGTTCCATTTAGCGAGGCAGTGGGCGATTGTTACTCTTAACGATCGATTGTGAATTGAAACTACATTTCAATTCTCCCTTTGATGAAGATTAGTGTTTTCTAATCCTCAGGGCTTCCACAAACCATGAGTGACACCTAGCAGTATGTCATGGCTACCCAAGCTAAGTAGAAGTGGTTGGAGAACCTATCCAGTTACAACTACAACGCAATACGGTCCTTCTCTAATACAATACTCTCGATCACATTGTTTAAGTGATAGTTTGTTTCTTGTCTACTATCCAATGTGATACTTCTCTATATGATTCAATTGAATATGATTTGGAACAAACTTCCTAAGTCATATTCATATGCTTTGGCCAAAGACTCTCGAATCATATCTCAGAGTATTCTCCTTCCACCATGGAAGGTTAGAGATCCCTTGTTGTGCATTCATATGCCTACATGACTATATAGCTTGACCCCAATGATGTCGTGGACAATCTCAACGGAATGCCTTTGACATGATCAAAGATCAAGGACCCAACCATTAGACATTTATGATGCCTCAGGTCAAAGGACTACTTTGCATATTGCAACTTACGAGTTCTTACATGACATGTATGTTCGAACTGCTTTTGATCGTAGTTCAGTGTACTCAGTTACCTTTTGAGCACCTATGTGTTTGTCTCAGTGTCCAACACTAAATGACTTGAGACTAGTCATACTCACGCTGGAGTTAACATAACACATACTAACCTTAGCAGATTGTCAATGCCCAATTGGCAATCCTATGGCTATGAACGTTTCAGGAATGAACATAAGAGAAAGGTCTCGTTAATCCAACTCACTTAGATTACTTCTCTCTTAGATTAAATACATTCCTTGGATTCCCTTATTGCTTAAACACACAATACAATAAATAGTGAATAACAATAAGCTTTGCCCTCTATTAAACATTTTATAGTTTAACACAATAAGTATTCCAAAAGCTATTACATCAAATGAGTGGCTTTGTGGGCATACTTCCGACAATCTCCCACTTGCACTAAAAGCCACCTTCCCATGTATCTAATACCCATCTTTTCCATATGGCGGTCAAGTTGGATTTGAGACATTGGCTTCGTCAGTAGATCTGCTACGTTATCGGCTGAGGCAACCTTGAGGATGTTGACTTTCCCCTCGGCAGCATATCTTCTAATGATATTAAAGCGTCTGTCAAAATGCTTGTTCTTTTGATGAGCCCTGGGTTCCTTGGCTTGAGCTATCGCCCCACTATTATCAGAGTACAAAGTTACTGGTGATGTAATGGTTGGAACCACTCCAAGTTCAGTAATGAACTTCTTCATCCATAACGCTTCTTTGCCGGCTTCAGCTGCAGCAACATATTTAGCCTCTATCGTGGAATCAGCAATTACATCTTGTTTCTTGCTTTTCCAGCTGACACCCCCACCATTCAGAGTGAACACATATCCGGAGTTGGTACTTCTATCGTCGACGTCAGATTGGAAATCTGCGTCTGTATAGGCTTCCACTCGCAACTCTGTCGCTTCTCCATAAATGAGTAACATATCCTTAGTTCTTCTTAAGTACTTAAGGACCGTCTTGACAGCTGCCCAGTGTTCTGATCCTGGGTTAGATTGATATCGACTAGTAATGCTCACAGCATATGCGATATCAGGCCTTGTGCATATCATGGCATACATGAGACTTCCTATGGCAGAAGCATAAGGAATCCTACTCATCTGCCTAATTTCTTCAAGATTTTTCAGTCCCATGGATTTTGAAAGGTGAATTCCATGTCTCACAGGAAGAAGACCTTTCTTTGATTGTTCCATATGGAACCTACTTAGCACCTTGTCTATGTACAAAGATTGGGATAATCCAATTAATTTTCTGGATCTATCATGATAGAGCTTTATCCCAAGCACATAAGATGCATCTCCCAAATCTTTCATGTGGAAGGTGTTGGAAATGTGCCCTAAAACCAATCATATGATGATACTTTACGGACATTTCACAAAGTTAAACTAATGTAGTTTATACATAAAGGGCAAAGGTTATTGTTTGAGCCGTCTCATATAAATGTTATATGCTTAAACGATAAGTCCAAGGAATATGTAATTGGGAGAATATAATCTAAAGAAGTTAGATTCAAGAGACCATTCTCTTTCGTATACATATCCTAAATGTTCCTGATCATAGGATTGCCAATTGGGCATTGATAGTCTGTTAAGATCAGTACGTGCTGTGTCTTCTCTTAGGGAGAGTGACTAGTTTCGAGTCATTGGTGTGTCTGACACCAAGACAAGTACGTAGGTGCTCAATAGAGAATGAGTTCACTGAACACGATCAACGAAGAGTTCTCATATTCATGTCACATGAGAACTCATGGTTGGGATAATGCAAAGTAGTCCTTTAACCTGGGGCATCACAGTTGTCTTGTGGTTAGGTCCTTAATCTTTGATTATGTCAAAGTCACACCATCAGGAGGGTGTCCACGGCATCGTCGGGGTTAAGCCACTTAGCCATGGAGGCAAGTGAATGCGCAACAAGGGATCTCTAACCTTCAAACTGTTTGAGGGAGAATACTCTATGATATGATTTAGAATCTCTGGCCAGAGTATGAATGAGATGAAGGAAGGCGTTCCAAATCACATTCAAGGTAATCATATAAGTACACGTATCACATTGCATAGTAGACATGAATAAACTATCAAACCAAACAATGTGGTCAAGAGTATTGTATTAGAGAAAGACCGTATTGCATTGTAATCCTAAACTGAATAGGTTCTCCACCTCTTTTGATTAGTTTGGGTAACCACGATATGCTGCTAGGTGTCACTCATGGTTTGTGGACGCCCTAAATGTGTATAAACACTAAAGGGAGAATTGAAAGTAAGTTTCAACTCACAATCGATTTGAAAGAGTTTTAATCGCCCACTGCCCCGCTAAAAGGAACCTAATGGATCATACACCCTGTAAGGTAGAGATTGAAGATTCAACGGAGATGAGTAAGAATAATTAAATGGTTTAATTATTTATGGCAAGGATTAATTAATATGTTAATTAATCAAACAAATAAGTTCGTTAAAGACCTTGGGATAGTTTTGGACCTTAAAGCCCAATGGGCTTCGAACGTCAAGTCCATTAACTTAAGTTGTATGACAACTTAATGAATAATGATTCACAAAGGCCCAAATAGCCCATAATTCCCTAAGGCCGGCCATTTAGAGGAGGGTAGTAAACTTGGACTTATTTACAAGTTTGCCACTCAAATGAATTAAGGTATAAATATGACTTTATAGCCAAAATTCATTTAGGGTTCCTTTTGGGGAAATTGGAGAAAATGCAAACTCTCTTTTCTCTCTAAAGAGGCCGGCCCCCTTGGAGGATTAGCTAGCATTCATACTCCTCCAAGGTCACTCATTTCTTCTTAAATCTAACCTTGGTGAAGAAACTTAGGGGTTCTCAATTTTGGGAACTTGGAGAACCTATTCTTCCATCCAAATCCATAGATCTAAGATGCAAGGAATGAAGGCCCTCTCTTTGGGTGATTAGCCTTTGCTTATGCAAAGAGAAATCTACAAAGGTATAAATATCAACTCACTTTGTTTTGAGTTAAGTATTGGTTCACCAATCTACTAGGCTTTGAATATTCATGGGTAATGTTTTGTTTTTAAGTGCATGCTAGCATGATTCCACCTTTAATTTGTTAATTGCATGCTATTGATGTTGCTTAAATGAACATGTTTTCACAAAATAATCCTTCAAGTGGTATCAGAGCCTAGGTCTAGTAGTTGGTGAATCCTTTTGGGTTTTGTAGTTCATAGTATATCATTTAAAAGTTGTAATATGTTACAAGCTTTATTCTTGTTTCTTTGAATGTAAATTTTGTTGGAAAATTTGCCATCTCAAATGTTGTAGATGTAGTTCATATGAGCATGAATATTGGAGCTAAAATTTGGTGCCATGAATTTTGGGAATTTCGGCCAAAATTAAAGGGTGGATTTTTGGGTTCTTGTTTGACTTGTTAAAAGTGTTTTCAAGTAACTTTTGGGACCCCTATGTACCCCTAGTATGGTTATATGTTATTTCCCTTAAGTTTGAGTGGTTTTGGGATGTTTTTGGGTGAAAAATGTTCATGGAAATTTTTTGAGTTTTTCTTGAATGTTCTTCATTGTTCTTGACATTTTAGCCAAGAACAAAAAGTTTGGTGTTTTGATTCAAAGTTTTGATTTATTTCATAAAGTTTTTGTTTTATGTTTTTTCATATATCTAAATATCTTAGATATTTGTTTTGAAAGGTGATAGAAATGGTGATGGGTGTGTAAGGATTAAATCCCTTTCACACACACCACTTGCATGCTTTATGTCAAACTTACAAATCAACACACACATCACTCCCTTTTTCTTCTCCAAAACCGGCCACTCCATAATGGGAGTACTTTTGGGGCTTTTATGCAATTACATAAAGTTTTGATACTTTTGTGTATTTGCACTTTGGCCCAAAAGTTTATGTTTTTACGTTTAGGTCCAAAAACGCTAAAGGACAAATTGTTTTGCTCCTTTAATGAAGTTTTTGTATTTGTGGAAATTTTTGGGTTCTAGTTGTAATTACATGAAGTAGTGGACTTTTGTGTTTTTACAAAGTGACCCCAAAAGTTTAAGTTTTTGCAAAATAGCCCAAAAGTTGAGGTTAATTGCACTATAGCCCAAAAGTTGAGGTTAATTGCACTATAGCCCAAAAGTTGAGGTTAATTGCACTATGGCCCAAACAAGTTGAGGTCATTGCATTTTGGCCCAAATTAAGTAGAGAACAAAATTGTTTTGTCTCTTGAAATGAGAATTGGATTTTCATTTTATTTAGCTCCATTTAAATCAATTTTATGGATACAAAAACCAAATGAAAAATGTTGCATTCAATTTAATTAGTTAAAGTGTTAATTAATTAAAGGGTGATTATGAACCTAAGCCTACGATAATTGAGCTATGTGAAAGGCCGTTTCAAATTTGTTTGAACCATGGGAATGTGTAGATTAGATTTTGGTTGTAATTTGATTTGATCAAATGTTGTAAAAGAGCTTAAGCTCTTCTTTACTTTAAAGTAATTTGTATTATTCAAATGTTGTAAAGAGCATAAGGTCATCTTTACTTTGAAGTACTCATTTTCTTGTTTTATTTGATATGCATGAAAATGGAGTAGAGGGTCCAACGCCCCTAAGACAACACGCCTTAATGTGATTAAATGCGTAACTAAAATCAATCACCATCCCTAGACCTAGATTCAACACTAGGCTCGTGTTGGATCTAATCAAAGGTTCATAGTCATCCTAAGGCCCTAAGGTAACTATATAGTCCATCAATGAATGCAAATCTTATGTTAGTAGTATCATATACTCTTACTTTAAAAACCGTTTTAAAAGCTTAGTGGGAGTATTATATACAACTAAATCAATCACATGGACCAATAGTTGTAATAGGACCAAAAATGTTTTAATAGGATTAAAATGTATGTTTATATATGTGATGAGACCTAAAAACCCTCAACCAAACCATTATTAAGTTGATAAGCGTGAAAGTGCTTTGAACACTCTTTCGTGGCCTTCCACCGTGGTAGGCTCCAATCGTTTGTGACTTGTACACCGGCTTCACCCTATCATGGGGAGTACAAAGTGCATGCTTACACTCAAGAGGAGTTTATATGCATACTTGATGTTGTGAAAGGTAGGCAACGAGATTGATCAACATCATATCATTGTGAGGTTGTTCTTGAACCCCTACCCGAACTTGCATGATGGGAATGACTTAACTAAGTGCAATGGAGCCAACATCATATCATTGTGAGGTTACATTCTCTAGAGGCCAAATAAGATGGGTACTTGCAAGAGATGCAAATGAGTAAGCGTACTCTCTCATTATTATTAATGCTAGCCAACATCGTATCATCGTGAGGTGGGCTTGGTAATAGTGAGTCTCCCATACCCTACTAAGAGTTTCCTCCAAAAACTCTCGAATTCCGATGAGGGATATGGAATTTGCCAAAAATAGTGGGTGGTGCTATTTGATTTAAAGACCCGGATCAAATGGCTTAAAATAAATCAATTTATATTCGTTATGTATTTATTTACCAATATATTTGCAAACGCTATCCAAAACTTGACAAAGAAAAGCCGAAAGCTTTAGTTTCCGGACTTAGTACTACAATTCCATAGATTGTCTTTAATGGCTTGTAGATGTAACTATATAGTCTCATCCTCACAATCATCCTATTGATAATGTATCATTAGAAGAACTTGTTAGATAAGTCTATCATAAAGAGGACAACACTTTTAATGTCATAATTCTTCAATTACAAATTGTTGTATGAAGAAATAAGAGTTGCTTTGAACAACCCTTAATCAACGCAAACATTAGTGCTTGTTTCTTTGTTACATGAACAAGGAACTTTTGAAGTAAGCACAAGGGCATGGACACTTTATGTGCCATGATTCTTCACTTACAAATTGTTGTATGAAGAAAAGAGAGTTGCCTTGAACAACTCTTGAAAGTTTGTAATTATGTTTAGAACATAATGGTTGGTTGACAAAAATAGTCCATCAACATGGACTTATGATGATTTTGAATCATTGAGTGATGAAGTGTTAAAACACTTAACGAGACGGAAACTAGGCAAGGACTTCACCTTTGTGTCCCTATCCTAATGGTTCACTAAGTTTATTGTAAACTATATAGTGAACAATAACCACAAGCTCTCCAAATTGTTTGATGTGTATAACACAATTGAAACAAGTTTCAAGAGAGATAGTGGGAGTTTAGGAACCATGACTATTGTAGTCAAAGGGGAAGTCAAATGAAGAAAGCAAAAATAACTCCAAGGGAACAAAACTTTCTTTATGAAAGGATGGACATTGGAAGGGGTATTTGCAAGAAATGTCTTGCAAGTGTCAAGAACACACCTTTCGAAGGTGTTGTAAAATGTTCTTGAAAAGTTCAAAACAGTTGGTTCTTCTACTTGAATGCTTGATTCTGTATTAGTAACTATGTTTTACAATTGTTGTAAAAGTGTGCTAATAAGAAGTAGAAGATTAATGAGAAAAGAGAAAGTACTTCACATTCGAAACGTGAATAAAATATAGATCTCTGCGAAAGCGGATTGTACTTACTTCCTCATATGAACTACCAAAGAAATTGGAAAAACTAAAGATTGTCTTTACATTCCAATTTTAAAGAACTTAATTCCGTCACTATAGTAGAGATGGATGAATGTTTTGTTTGACAAAACATTGTTCTTTATTAATGAATGATTAGATTATTGTAATCTAATTAATTGTCTCTATAGTAGAGATGATGTGGCAGTGTTAACTGTTTAGAATATAACGATGCTCAAACCCATAAGGTTGCAAGGTAGTGACTAATCCCAACTGAGTTGTGATACCTCTAAAACATAAATTACGAGTTGGTAATAGATGGATGCATTGGATCGTTAGATCCAGATCCAATACCTTCTTGTTAAAATTGTATAGAGGCAAAATGTTCGAATCTTTATTCTTTTGGAAAGAAGAAAGAATCACAAAGTTGTTGAGGTTAATTCACTTAGATGTTAGTGGCACTTGTCCACAACATAATACTACTCATGTTATATGACATTCACCGAAGATCACTCTCGGTTGGACTATAGTTTATTTTGAATAAACACAAGTCCGAATACTTTGCAAAAGGTTTCAAAGAATTCAAGAAATGTAAGTTGATGAGTAAGACGTCTAAAGTACTTACCTCCTTAGATATGATCCAAGGAAAGATAACACTTTAGATGAATTTCCTTGAAAGATATCAAGGAAAATAGCATCATAAGATAATGAATTTCTCCATTAGGAGAAGAACGAACTTGAATAAGATTTAGTTCGTTGGATGTTATCTATTACCCATATATAGGATATATATATACTTCTAAAACAATATGATTGTCAATTAGAAGATCTTCCAAAATTTTCATAACTCCATAAGATGTAGTTGGAAAGAAAGACAACTCTTAAGCATGTTAAGATTTGGGGTTGTGTGCTAATAAGCAATATTTGTTTGATAACAATCTTGTGGGATATCCTTAAATTAACTTTTGGACATTGCTTCTATAAACCAACTAACAAATGTTGTTTTGTTGGGTAGTTCATTGTAATCCTACAATATGATTTGCCTAAGAGCAAATGAACGAGAGATAGAACTCACAGAATGGGTTCTTTGAGAGACAAGATAGTAATCAACAAATATAACAACCTAATTCCTATACCACAAGCTCCAAGGTAGTCGAGAAGGATTTATGAACCGTCTCAGTTGAATGGTTTGAACTTTATGACTATGTCATCGAGTTGCACCACTTAATTCGAAAGAAATAAGAATGAAAATCCTTATGACTACATTGAGTGTATTTATGACATATACTCAAGGAAATGGTAAAGTACCATTTGACCCGAAATAATGAAACCTTCATAGCTAATTGGTAGCTTAAGGTGACTACAATCAAAGATATTGGTTGACTTTGAAGAAACCATCTTTGACATAGTCTTAGTTTCAATTAATTCGAAGATTGCTAGATACAACTAAATGGTGATTCAATGTTTGGACATAATATGGGTTTCCGAAACCATTATTAAGATAGTCTTGATAATATATGTCTAAAACTATAAATCACAAGACATGTAAGTTGTAGAGATCCATCCATCATGAATCTTAGCAAGCTAGTGGGAGCTATAACCGTCTAATGAGAGAAAGATCAAATCGTTTGATTTCTCATATGTAAATGAATCTTTTTGTTTACTAGGTTTACAAAAGATTAGTAGGAGTTAATCGTATTCCTAAATTTAAATATATATGATATATTAATTTTGGAAATGAAATAAATACTTCTTCGTTAAAGTTATGATTTTAAACATTCTATAACGATAGAATGTATATGGGAGATATAGCATGTATAATGGGATGGGAATCTATAATGATATATTTCGAGATATAATTAGATTATATCAATCCCTAAAATAGACAAGAGATGCTAGGAAGTTTCTCATATGATGATAAACTTCAATTAGAATGACAATTCTAGTGAGACTAGGAAGTTGTTCTTCTCAAAGGGAATGTACCATTTGACTCCCAAAGAAATAATGCGTAAATAGAATCCTTTATGCATAAGCAGAAAGGTGATTTATGTATTTCATATTGCATGAAAAACATTGATATAAGTTGTACCTAGAAAGGTACAAGACGATATCAGATCAAGCCCAGGATCAGAACCATGGCAACTGTCAAGTGAGTCCTTAAGTATTTAAGAAATACTAAAGAATAGATTCCTCAATAATTGAGGAAGAATTAGAGTAACGTAATGGAAGCATAGATGTATTAGATTATGAATCTAATCCATCATTGGTTGTTTCTTCATTATGAATGAAGAAGATAAACATATATTTCTTTATTATGACTAAAGAAATATTTGGATGGAAACATTAAAGTAATGACTTTAGTGTGTTCCATTGTCAATGCAAAATATATTGCCATATAGAAGTTTACAACAATGTTGTTTGGATGGGAAAGTTCATTTATGAACTCTCTATTCGGTTCCAACCAGAAAGTGTATGACACTAATGGGGCGATAGCTCAAGCCAGGAATCAAGGTCTCATCAAGGTCCGAACTTAAATGAGAGACTAAACCATATGATTGAGAATCATGTATAATGGTGACATCGTTATTCTCAAGGTTGCTTCTATGGATAACATATAGATATCCACTGTCTAGGCCTACTACTCAACCATTTATGAAATGACTACAGAAGAGGTATCGTCACTGATGACTAAGCTGATTGGCTCTAGTGCAAGTGGGAGATTGTTGGAAATGTGCCCTAAAACCAATCATATGATGATACTTTACGGACATTTCACAAAGTTAAACTAATGTCGTTTATACATAAAGGGCAAAGGTTATTGTTTGAGCCGTCTCATATAAATGTTATATGCTTAAACGATAAGTCCAAGGAATATGTAATTAGGAGAATGTAATCTAAAGAAGTTAGATTCAAGAGACCATTCTCTTTCGTATACATATCCTAAATGTTCCTGATCATAGGATTGCCAATTGGGCATTGATAGTCCGTTAAGATCAGTACGTGCTATGTCTTCTCTTAGGGAGAGTGACTAGTCTCGAGTCATTGGTGTGTCTGACACCAAGACAAGTACGTAGGTGCTCAATAGAGAATGAGTTCACTGAACACGATCAACGAAGAGTTCTCATATTCATGTCACATGAGAACTCATGGTTGGGATAATGCAAAGTAGTCATTTGACCTGAGGCATCACAATTGTCTTGTGGTTAGGTCCTTGAGCTTTGATTATGTCAAAGTCACACCATCAGGAGGGTGTCCACGGCATCGTCGGGGTTAAGCCACTTAGCCATGGAGGCAAGTGAATGCGCAACAAGGGATCTCTAACCTTCAAACTGTTTGAGGGAGAATACTCTATGATATGTTTTAGAATCTCTGGCCAGAGTATGAATGAGATGAAGGAAGGCGTTCCAAATCACATTCAAGGTAATCATATAAGTACACGTATCACATTGGATAGTAGACATGAATAAACTATCAAACCAAACAATGTGGTCAAGAGTATTGTATTAGAGAAAGACTGTATTGCATTGTAATCCTAAACTGAATAGGTTCTCCACCTCTTTTGATTAGCTTGGGTAACCATGATATGCTGCTAGGTGTCACTCATGGTTTGTGGAAGCCCTAAACGTGTATAAACACTAAAAGGAGGATTGAACTTTCAATTAACAATCGATTTGAAAGAGTTTTAATCGCCCACTGCCTCGCTAAAAGGAACCTAATGGATCGTACACTGTGTAAGGTAGAGATTGAAGATTCAACGAAGATGAGTAAGAATAATTAAATGGTTTAATTATTTATGGCAAGGATTAATTAATATGTTAATTAATCAAACGAATAAGTTCGTTAAAGACCTCGGGATAGTTTTGGACCTTAAAGCCCAATGGGCTTCGAACGTCAAGTCCATTAACTTAAGTTGTATGACAACTTAATGAATAATGATTCAGAAAGGCCCAAATAGCCCAATAATTCCCTAAGGCCGGCCATTTAGAGGAGGGTAGTAAACTTGGACTTATTTACAAGTTTGCCACTCAAATTAATTAAGGTATAAATATGACTTTATAGCCAAAATTCATTTAGGGTTCCTTTTGGGGAAATTGGAGAAAACACAAACTCTCTTTTCTCTCTAAAGAGGCCGGCCCCCTTGGAGGGATTAGCTAGCAATCCTACTCCTCCAAGGTCACTCATTTCTTCTTAAATCTAACCTTGGTGAAGAAACTGAGAGGTTCTCAATTTTGGGAACTTGGAGAACCTATTCTTCCATCCAAATCCATAGATCTAAGATGCAAGGAATGAAGGCCCTCTCTTTGGGTGATTAGCCTTTGCTTATGCAAAGAGAAATCTACAAAGGTATAAATATCAACTCACTTTGTTTTGAGTTAAGTATTGGTTCACCAATCTACTAGGCTTTGAACATTCATGGGTAATGTTTTGTTTTTAGGTGCATGCTAGCATGATTCCGCCTTTAATTTGTTAATTGCATGCTACTGATGTTGCTTAAATGAACATGTTTTCACAAAATAATCCTTCAGAAGGTTTTGGACAACCACACTTTTACAGAAGAAAGTACTGCAGTGTCATTCCCGAATAGTAATATGTCATGTACATATAACACTAGGAATACAACTGCATCCCCAACAACCTTTTGATAAACACAATTGTCTTCTTCATTTTGAGTAAAACCAAACGTTTTGATTTCAGTGTCAAAACGAATATTCCAGCTCCTGGATGCTTGCTTAAGTCCATAAATGGACCTCTGAAACTTGCATACCTTAGTCTTTTCAGACTTGGACACGAAACCTTCGGTTTGAGTCATATAGAGCTCTTCCTCTAGGTAGCCATTCAGAAAGGCCGTTTTCACGTCCTTTTGCCATATCTCATAATCATGGTATGCAATTATAGCAAGCAAAATCCGAATGGACTTAATCATAGCTACAGGTGAGAAGGTTTCTTTATAGTCAATCCCTTCTCGTTGCCTGTAACCCTTGGCTACTAGTCTAGCCTTATAAGTCTCCACGTTCCCATCAGCGCCTATCTTCCTCTTGAAGACCCATTTGTTTCTAACAGGTACTATACCTTCTGGAGGGTCTACTAGAGTCCAGACCTGATTTTGATACATGGAATCCTTCTTGGATTTCATGGCCTCTTGCCATCTCTTTGAATCAATGTTGGACATTGCTTTAGTGTAGTCTATAGGGTCCTCCTTTGTGTCATTGTCACCTAGGAGGTGCAATTCCCCAAAGTCATTATCCAAGCCATACCTCTTAGGTGGCTTGCTGACCCGTTCAAATCTACGTAGATCTAGGGGTTCAGGAACAGGGTTGTCAACTTATCGAGTGCTTGTTTGTGGTTCATCATTAATCTCATTAATTTCCATCGTTTTACTTGTAGTTCCTTTGAGAACAAATTCGTCCTCTAAAAACTTAGCAGTTCTGGCGACAACGACTTTCTGGTCGTCAAGATGGTAGAACTCATATCCCATAGTTTCTCTAAGATATCCCACAAAATAGCACCTAACTGATCTCGCTTCAAGCTTCTTGACATATGCTTCTGACGGGATTTTAAACCGCACAAATTTAACCCTCTTTTTGACAGTTGTAGTAAAGATGTAAGTAGGGTATCGTTCTAGGCCGGGGATTAGGAGGGATTGCTAATCTACTCTAAATTAATTTAAAAATATTAAACAAGACTCAAGGACACAAAATTAGGCTAAAAACTCTAATAATTCAAAACACACTAAAATGACTCAAAACAAAGAAAACAATTTAAATAAACACTAGGAACTAAAATGGACGGAAATCGAATTAAAAGATTAAAAATAATAAAAACTAACTATATAATATAATTTAATAATGGGGGGGTTTGGTTTTGACGAAACGTAAATTAAACTTAAATAAATTACAAAATTGACAAAACATAAAATAAAGATGAACGGATAGGCGACGGATTGGCTAGAGGGTTCTTCTCCACACATGACACATAAGCAACCTAAATTGATTTTCAGTTGTTCTTTCAATAAATTGTAAATCTCAACGCCCCAAATTAACCGTGAATTGCACTAGTTAACTTTCAGATTTTCCTAAAGTCATTAGATTGGATGATTGCATGCGACAACCCAAAACATTCCCCACAAGTTCCCTACATGAATTGCATAATAGAGATACAAGCGAGAATCATTAAGTTCTATGAAAACCATAAGCATTGACGAGGCACTTGTTACTATGAATTGCATGAAACTTATGCCAAGAATCTACTTAACACGATTGTGATCAACAACCTTTACTACTCATGAATATAAGTTTATAACGATTAGGTGAAATTCACTTATATTCTAGCATCAAATTCATGCATGTAAATTAAGTATGCATTCTTAATCGACAAACACAAATAAGTTATTAATCAAGCAGTTAAGCAAATTAAATTCACAATTCAGAAATCACAACTGAAGTTATCAATTCAAATTACAAATATAATCATGGCTTTGAATTATCCTCTAGCCAAGGCGAATTTATTTCCTCATAGTCGCAATTAAACAAAGATAATCAAATTTAAACATTTAAAATAAAGATAGATTACACCTAGAAACGCTCCAACAATCCAAGCTTTGAATGGCAAGCACGGCTCCAAGGCTCTCCTTCCTTTCCTTCTTCTTTGCTTTTATGCGGCACAAGTGTGATTTGATGATTTTTGTGGTGGTGGATGGATATAGGTGAGTTATGGTGAAGGGTGGATGTGTGTATGAATGATGAAGGCCAAGAGAATGATTAAGAATGTTGTGGCATAGGGTGGTATTTATAGTGAATGTGGAAAGGGTTGTAGGTGAAGGTAGTAGGTGAAGGTGGTGGATGTTGTAGGTGAAGGTGGATGTTGTAGGTGAAGTAGGTGGATGTTGTAGGTGAAGGTGGATGTTGTAGGTGAAGTGGGTGGATGTTGTAGGTGAAGTGGAAAGGAAAGGAAAGTTCCTTGTTTCTTGCTCTTTTCTTATCTTCTAGAACTTGGGCTTCACTTATCCATCTTCATAGTAGATTTCAACCCAATTAATCTCCAAATTCGTCCATCCATCTAGCTTGGATCATAAACAATCCATCTTGGGCCCAAAAACACTCCAAACTACTCCAAATTGGCTCATAATGCACCCTTAGCCCATAAAACCTACAAACACACGAATTTAACTTAAAACACTATAATAAATACTAAATAATTACCAAAATGCAAGAAAACAAGCAAGCTAAGTCGCATAAATATGCTCCTATCAGCTTCACAACCCCAAATCTTAATATGATTAAGACTTGGCTTTCTTCCATGCCATATCTCATAGGGCTTTTCTGAAACTGATTTAGAAGGTACTCTATTAAGCAAGTAAGCTGCTGTATATAGAGCGTATAATCAGAATGTTACTGGTAGATCGGCGGAACTCATCATAGAACGAACCATGTTCATCAAGGTTCGATTTCTCCTTTCAGAAACTCCATTAAGTTGTGGAGTTCCTGGTGGAGTCCACTGTGATATTATTTCACTCTTTGAGATAATCTAGGAACTCGTTACTTAGATACTCTCCCCCTCGATCTGATCTTAGGATTTTTATCTGTTTCCCAGTTTGCTTCTCAACTTCATTCTTGAACTCTTTGAACTTTTCAAAGGATTCTGACTTGTACTTCATAAGATACACATAGCCAAACCGAGAGTGATCGTCGGTGAATGTGATATAGTAGGAGAAGCCTCCTCTCGACGTAGTAGACATAGGTCCACATACGTCAGTGTGGATTAACCCTAGAATCTCTGTGGCACGCTCTCCCTTCCCAGTGAATGGAGATTTGGTCATCTTGCCTTTCAAGCAACATTCACAAGTACCCATTTGGTCATTACCTAACGGGCAGAAATATCCGTCTTTCGACATCTTGTGAATCTTATCAAGGTTCACATGTCCAAGTTTAAGATGCCACATCTTCTCTTGGTTAACTTCTTCTCTAGCCCTTTTGGGTTTTGAGGTATTCCTGCTTTCAATACAGTGCATCCCACTACTTGTCTCTAGGTGAAAAAGTCCCTCTATCATATTACCATAAGAGATAATACGACCGTTCAAGGATAAAGTGCAACTCATTTTGTCAAACAATACTGAGTGCCCATCTCGTAAAAGCATAGAGATGGAAATCAAATTCTTTATACATGAAGGAAAATATAAACAATTTTTAAGTTCCAAGACTTCCCCAGAGGGTAGTTTAAGCATGTAGGTGCCTATTGCTTTTGCAGAGATTTTAATGCCGTTCCCAACTCGCACAATCATCTCCCCATTGCGCAGTGTTTTGCTCTCCATTAGTCCCTGCAACGAATTACAGATATGTTGACTAGCGCCTGAATCGAATATCCAAGAATTGGAGCTTACTGTAAAAGCACTTTCTATGACAGAAATAGTCCCTTCAAAAGTTCGTGTCATAAGGCTCGCAATGTGCACCTTGTATTTCTTCTTCCAACGTTCATCCTTTCCACAATGAAAGCATGTTCCTTTGGATTTTCTTGCCTTATTCTAATGCAACCTTTTCCTTATGATTGCATTCTCACTCCCACTGTCCTTTTTGAAACTTTGTTCAAACTTACAGCACATGTCAATCATCTTGGTAAAAGTATGATCGAATCTATTCACTTTATAGTTTACTATAAACTTAGTGAAATCATCCAAGAGAGATGCAAGGAAAAAGTCTTGGGCCATTTTCCCATCGACGGAAGTTCCTAAACTTTCAAGATCTTGAAAGATCTTTTCCATCTTTTGTCCATGTTTTTGGACCGATGTCCCATTTGCCATTTTGGCATTCAATAGATTACAAACATTTGAGAATCGTACGTTATTTGTCTCAATGTCATGCATCTTATGCAAACTATCAACCATGGCACTAGAAGTGTCCATGTGCTTATGTAGCTTCTTAAGCTCCTCACTTAATGAGGTGAGGATTAAGCATTTGGCTTGCAAGTCATCCTTATAGTGTCTAGTGTAATTTTGACACTCCTCTTTTGAAGCTAGTTTCGTAAGAGGTACATGAGGAGGGGATTGCTTGAGCACATACAATATGTCATTCATCTTTGAGCATTCTCAATGTGATGATACCAAGCAAGGAAACGTTGGCCCCTAAGGCCATTTTTGTCAAGTATAATGGTAGGTGTAATTTTAGGCATGTCGTTAACTACATAACATAACATAAATCGTATTAGATTGTTGATTTTATAACTACTTGATTGGGTCTTAAATCAAATAGTAACACCCACTATTTTTGGCAAATTCCACATCCCTCAATAGAATCCGAGAGTTATGTTGAACTCTTTGTTGGAAATGTGCCCTAAAACCAATCATATGATGATACTTTACGGACATTTCACGTGTTAAACTAATCTAGTTTAATAGAAAGGGCAAACATTATTGTTTTAAGCCGTCTCATATAAATATTATATGCTTGAACAATAAGTCCAAGGAATATGTGATTGGGAGAATGCGATCTAAAGAAGTTAGATTCATGAGACCATTCTCTTTCGTATACATATCCTAAATGTTCCTGATCATAGGATTGCCAATTGGGCGTTAACAGTTCGTTAAGATCCGTATGTGCTATGTCTTCTCTCAAGGAGAGTGACTGGGTTCGAGTACGTAGGTGCTCAATAGAGAATGAGTTCACTGAACACGATCAACGAGGAGTTCTCATGCTTATGTCACATGAGAACTCATGGTTGGGATAATGCAAAGTAGTCATTTGACCTGAGGCATCACAGTTGTCTTGTGGTTAGGTCCTTGATCTTTGATTATGTCAAACGTCACTCCATCTGGTGGGTGTCCACGACATCGTCGGGGTTAAGCCACTTAGCTATGGAGGCAAGTGAATGCGCAACAAGGGATCTCTAACCTTCAAACCGTTTGAGGGAGAATACTCTATGATATGATTAAAATCTCTTATCAGAGTATGAATGAGATTTAGGAATGTGTTCCAAATCACATTCAAGGGAATCATATAAGTACAAGATTCACATTGGATAGTAGACATGAATAAACTATCAAACCAAACAATGTGGTCAAGAGTATTGTATTAGAGAAGGATCGTATTGCATTTGTAATCCTAAACTGAATAGGTTCTCCACCTCTTTTGATTAGCTTGGGTAACCATGATATGCTGCTAGGCGTCACTCATGATTTGTGGAAGCCCCAAACGTGTATAATCACTAAAGGGAGAATTGAAAGTAAGTTTCAATTCACAATCGATTGAAAAGAGTTTTAATCGCCCACTGCCTCGCTAAAAGGAACCTAATGGATCGTACACCGTGTAAGGTAGAGATTGAAGATTCAACGGAGATGAGTAAGAATAATTAAATGGTTTAATTATTTATGGCAAGGATTAATTAATATGTTAATTAATCAAACGAAGAAGTTCGTTAAAGACCTCGGGATAGTTTTGGACCTTAAGGCCCAATGGACTTCGAACGTCAAGTCCATTGACTTAAGTTGTATGACAACTTAATGAATAATGATTCACAAAGGCCCACATAGCCCAATAAAATGGCCACCCAAAAGGTTGCAAGGAAGAGACTAATCCCAACTGAGTTGTGATACCTATAAAACATAAATTACGAGTTGGTCGAAGATGGATGCTTTGGATCGTTAGATCCGGATCCAATACCTTCTTGTTAAAATTGTTTAGAGGCGAAATGTTCGACTCTTTATTCTTTTGGAAAGCAGAAAGAATCACAAAGTTGTTGAGGTTAATTCACTTAGATGTTAGTGGCACTTATCCACAACATAATGCTACTCATGTTGTATGACATTCACCGAAGATCACTCTCGGTTGGACCATAGTTTATTTTGAATAAACACAAGTCCGAATACTTTGCAAAAGGTTTCAAAGAATTCAAGAAATGTAAGTTGATGAGTAAGAAGTCTAAAGTATTTACCTCCTTAGATTTGATCCAAGGAAAAATAACACTTTAGACAAGTTTCCTTGAAAGATATCAAGGAAATTGGCATCATAAGATAATAAATTTCTCCATTAGGAGAGGAACATACTAAAATATGATTTAGTTCGTTGGCTGTTATCTATTACCCATATATAGGATATATATACTTCTAAAACAATGTGATTGTGAATTAGAAGATCTTCCAAAATTTTCATAACTCCATAAGATGTAGTTGGAAAGAAAGACAAATCTTAAGCATCTTAAGATTTGGGGTTGTGTGCTAATAAGCAATATTTGTTTGATAACAATCTTGTGGGATATCCTTAAATTAGCTTTTGGATATCACTTCAATAAACCAACTAACAAATGTTGTTTGTTGGGTAGTTCATTGTAATCTTACAATATGATTTGCATAAGCGCAAATGAACGAAAGATAGAACTCAAAGAATGGGTTCTTTAAGAGACAAGAAAGTAATCAACAAATATAACAACCTAGTTCCTATACCACAAGCTTCAAGGTAGTCAAGAAGGATTTATAAACCATCTCAGTTGAATGGTTTGAACTTTATGACTATGTCATAGAGTTGCACCTCTTAAATTCGAAAGAAATAAGAATGAAAATTCTTATGACTACATTAAGTGTATATATACGATATATACTCAAGGAAATGGTAAATTACCATTTGATCCGAAATAATGAAACCTTCATAGCTAATTGGTAGCTTAAGGTGACTACAAACAAACAGAATGGTTGACTTTGAAGAAACCATCTTTGAGATAGTCTTGGTTTCAATTAATTCGAAGATTGCTACCTACAACTAAATGGTGATTTAATGTTTGGACATAATATGAGTTTCCGAAACCATTATTAAGATGGTCTTGATAATACATGTCTAAAACTATAAATCACAAGACATGTAAGTTGTAGAGATCCATCCATCATGGATCTTAGCAAACTAATGGGAGCTATAAGCGTCTTATGAGAGAAAGATCAAATCGTTTGATTTCTCATAAAGATGTAAATGAATCTTTTGTTTACAAAAGATTAGTGGGAGTTAATCATATTCCTAAATTTAAATATATATATATATATATGATATATTAATTTTTGGAAATGAAAAGAATACTTCTTCGTTAAAGTTATGACTTTAAACATTCTATAAACTATAGAATATATATGGGAGATATAATCTATATATGGGATGGAAATCGATAATGATATATTTCAAGATATAATTGGATTATATCAATCCCTAAAATAGACAAGAGATGCTAGGAAGTTTCTCATATGATGATAAACTTCAATTAGAATGACAATTCTAGTGAGACTAGGAAGTTGTTCTTCTCAAAGGGAATGTACCCTTTGACTCCCAAAGAAATAATGCGTAAATAGAATCCTTTATGCATACGCAGAAAGGTGATTTATGTGTTTCATATTGTATGAAAACATTGATATGAGTTGTACCTAGAACGGTACAAGACGATATCAGTGCAAGCCCAGAATCAGAACCATGGCAACTGTCAAGTGAGTCCTTAAGTATTTAAGAAATACTAAAGGATAGATTCCTCAATAATTGAGGAAGAATTAGAGTAACGTAATGGAAGCGTAAATGTATTAGATTATGAATCTAATCCATCATTGGATGTTTCTTCATTATGAATGAAGAGATAAACATATATCCCTTTATTATGACTAAAGAGATATTTGGATGGAAACATTAAAAGTAATGACTTTAGTGTGTTCCATTGTGGATGCAAAATATATTGCCATACAGAAGCTTACAACAATGTTGTTTGGATGGGAAAGTTCAGTTATGAACTCTCTATTCGGTTCCAACCAGAAAGTGTATGACACTAATGGGGCGATAGCTCAAGCCAGGAATCAAGGTCTCATCAAGGTCCGAACTCAAATGAGAGACTAAACCACAATATTGAGAATCATGTATAATGGTGACGTCGTTATTCTCAAGGTTGCTTCTATGGATAACATATAGATATCCATTGTCTAGGCTTACTATTAAGCCATTTTTTGAAATGACTACAGAAGAGGTATCATCACTGATAACTAAGCTGATTGGCTTTAGTGCAAACATTATTGTTTTAAGCCGTCTCATATAAATGTTATATGCTTGAACAATAAGTCCAAGGAACATGTGATTGGGAGAATGCGATCTAAAGAAGTTAGATTCATGAGACCATTCTCTTTCGTATACATATCCTAAATGTTCCTTATCATAGGATTGCCAATTGGGCGTTGACAGTCCGTTAAGATCAGTATGTGTTATGTCTTCTTTCAGGGAGAGTGATTGGTGTGAGTGACACCAAGACAAGTACGTAGGTGCTCAATAGAGAATGAGTTCACTGAACACGATCAACGAGGAGTTCTCATGCTCATGTCACATGAGAACTCATGGTTGGGATAATGCAAAGTAGTCCTTTGACCTGAGGCATCACAGTTGTCTTGTGGTTAGGTCCTTGATCTTTGATTATGTCAAACGTGACTCTATCTGGTGGGTGTCCACGGCATCGTCGGGGTTAAGCCACTTAGCTATGGAGGCAAGTGAATGTGCAACAAGGGATCTCTAACCTTCAAACCGTTTGAGGGAGAATACTCTATGATATGATTGAAATCTCTGATCAGAGTATGAATGAGATTTAGGAATGTGTTCCAAATCACATTCAAGGGAATCATATAAGCACAAGATTCACATTGGATAGTAGACATGAATAAACTATCAAACCAAACAATGTGGTCAAGAGTATTGTATTAGAGAATGACCGTATTGCATTTGTAATCCTAAACTAAATAGGTTCTCCACCTCTTCTGATTAGCCTGGGTAACCATGATATGCTGCTAGGCGTCACTCATGGTTTGTGGAAGCCTCAAACGTGTATAATCTGTAAAGGAAGAATTGAAAGTAAGTTTCAATTCACAATCGATTGAAAAGAGTTTTAATCGCCCACTGCCTCGCTAAAAGGAACCTAATGGATCGTACACCGTGTAAGGTAGAGATTGAAGATTCAACGGAGATGAGTAAGAATAATTAAATGGTTTAATTATTTATGGCAAGGATTAATTAATATGTTAATTTATCAAACGAATAAGTTCGTTAAAGACCTCGGGATAGTTTTGGACCTTAAGGCCCAATGGACTTCGAACGTCAAGTCCATTGACTTAAGTTGTATGACAACTTAATGAATAATGATTCACAAAGGCCCACATAGCCCAATAAATACCCTAAGGCCGGCCACTTAGAGAGGGTTGTGAACTTGGACTTATTTACAAGTTTGCCACTCAAATGAATTAAGGTATAAATATGACTTTATAGCCAAAATTCATTAAGGGTTGTTTTTTGGGGAAATTGGAGAGAACACAAGCTCTCATTTCTCTCTAAAATGGCCGGCCACCTAGAGGAGATTTAGCTAGCAATCCTACTCCTCCTAGGTCACTCATTTCTTCTTAAATCTAACCTTGGTGTGGAGACTTAGAGGTTCTCAATTTTGGGAACTTGGAGAAACCTTTTCATCCATCCAAATCCATAGATTTAAGATGCAAGGAATGAAGGCCCTCTCTTTGGGTGATTAGCCTTTGCTTATGCAAAGAGGAATCTACAAAGGTATAAATTTCAACTCACTTTGTTTTGAGTTGATTATTGGTTCACCAAACTACTAGGCTTTGCACATTCATGGGTAATGTTTTGTTTTTACGTACATGCAAGCATGATTCCGCCTTTAATTTGTTAATTGCATGCTAATGATGTTGCTTAAATGGACATGTTTTCTCAAAATAATCCTTCACTCTTAGCGGGGTATGGGAGGCTCACCATTACCAAGCCCACCTCACAATGATATGATGTTGGTTAGCAAAAATAATGATGAGAGAATAACCCATCTAGTTTGGCATCTAGAGAATGATGCCTCACAATGATATGATGTTGGCAGCATTGCACTTAGTTAAGTCATTCCCACCATGATAGTTCGTGTAGGGGTTCAAGAATAGCCTCACAATGATATGATGTTGGCCATCCTTGTTGCCTACCTCACCACATCATGTATGTTCATATGGACTCCTCCTTTAGGTAAGCACATACTTTGAACTTCCCCATGATAGGGTGAAGCCGGTGTATGAGTAACAAACGATTGGAGCCCACCACGGTGGAAGGCCTACGAAGAGATGTTCAAAGCATCTCTCGCTTATCAACTTAATATTCGTTTTGTTGAGGGAGTAGTGTTGGGCTACATCAATTTCATTTTAATCTTATTAAAAGGACTTGGGATGATTATGAACCGTTTGATTTGATCCAACACGAGCCTTGTGTTGGACCTTGGGTCTAAGGTAGGTAGTTGTTGATTTTAGTTACGCGTTTAATCTAATTAAACCGTCATTTCCTATTGGGCGTTGGACCCAACTATTCCAATTTGCATACAAATAAACAAAAAGGAATACATGAAATAAAGAGAAGGGCTTATGCCCTTTTACAACACATTGGAAGGACTTATGTCCTTTTACTACACATTTGAATTAATCAAATTACATTCAAATCTAAGCTACTTAACCCAAACATTCATAATGTAAAGCGGCCAATCACAAAGCTCAATTATCGAGACATTTGGTTCATAATCACCCTTTTTCTTAATCAATCACATTAACTAAGAAAGCAACTTAAACAATTGGTTTTCGGATTCATAGAATTGATTTAAATGGAACTAAATGAAATGAAAATCCAATTCTCATTAAAAAAACAAAACAATTTTGTTCTCATCACAATTTGGGCCGAAAAAGCAATGACCACAACTATTGGGCTACAATGCTAAAATATAAACTTTTGGGGTCACTTTGTAAGAACACAAGAGTCCACAACTTCATGTAATTACAACTAGAACCCAAAAATTTCAACAATCACAAAAACTTAATAAAAGGAGCAAAACAATTTTTCCTTTAGTGATTTTGGGCCTTTACGTAAAAACGTAAACTTTCGGGTCAAAGTGCAAATACACAAAAGTATCAAAATTTTATGTAATTGCATAAAAGACCCAAAAGTACCCTACTTATTAGGGTGGCAGGTTTTGAGGGAAGAAAAGAGGTGTTGGTTTTGGTGAAAATTCAAAATTTAAATAGTGTTGAAAAAGTAAAAAGTATGGGTTGAAAAGGTTGATTGGTATGGTTGTAAGAGATAGGTAAGGTATAGTTATTAAAAATAATAAACACAAATCATCCATCACCAATCATCCATCACCAATCAATAATAAACCAAAACTTTATGAAAAACATCAAACACTTTGAATCAAAACACCAAACCTTTTAGTTCTTGTTAAGAACATCAAGAACATTGAAGAACACACATGAAAACTCATAAAAGCTCCATGAATGTTTTCACTCAATAAAAATCAAATTTTTACTACTCAAAAGAGGGTTAACATCCTAGGGCACTTAGGGGTTCCAAAAGTCACGTTAAAACATTTTTAACAAGACAAACATGAACCCAAAAATCCACCCTTTGGATTTGGCCGAATTTCCCCACATACATGGCACCAAATTTCAGTTCCAATATTCATACTTAAATGAACTACATCTACAACATTTGAGATGCTAAATTTTCAAGCAAAATTTATATTCAAAAAGTAAGAACAAAGCTTGTAACATTTAAATCATAAATCATGAAAAACACAAAACACAAAAGGATTCACCATACTCTAGACCTAGGCTCTTGATACCACTTGAAGGGAAAAAAAATTCCTAGCTAAGAGCATGTGAGAACATTTGAACACATATGCAAACTAATAACACTTTAAAGTAGGCATGCATTCAAAAACAATTCTAAAACCCATGACTTTCAAAGCCTAGAGAATGGTGAACCATAAGACTCTTTAACAACATTAAAGAGAAGGAGGGATTTGAGATTCATTACCCTTGAAGCTCATCCTTGTTTACACAAGGGATTCACCCAAGTGGAGGGCCTTCAAGTCACCTCCTAGCTCCTTGGATCCTCCTTGTGATTTTCTTCTTTGTTGATACTCATTTGCTCCTTGAGGATGTGAGGAAAGGATCTCCAAGAACACCAAAGATTTGGTGTCTCTAAGTCTCCACACCAAGGATGTGGTGTGAAGAGAAGATGGATGACTTAGAGAGTTTTTGATGCTAGTAAAAACCCCCTAAGTTGGCCGTCCTCTATGGAGAAAACGAGAGAAAATGTTTCTCCTCTTTGCCTCAAGAAAACCCTAGTGAGGGAATGGCTATAAAGTTGCCTTTATACCACCTCACATTTGAGTGGCAAACTTGTAATTAACTCAAGTTTGCTACCCTTTCACCCTAGGCCGATTTTGGCTTTGATTTTGGGTTAATTTCCATTTAGTTTTTAGTTGTCATACAACCTAAACTCAATGGGCCTTTTGGACCAAAAACCCTTTTGGGCCCCGAAACCCAAAACCAACTTAAAAGCCTAATACGAACCTTTCGTATAATTAATTAACTAATTAATTAATCTTGACCATTCTCAATTAAACCATTTAATTGCTTATCCATCTCTTTTGTATCTTCACATTCATCCTTACTCGGTGTACAATCCATTAGGTTCCATTTAGCGAGGCAGTGGGCGATTGTTACTCTTAACGATCGATTGTGAATTGAAACTACATTTCAATTCTCCCTTTGATGAAGATTAGTGTTTGCTAATCCTCAGGGCTTCCACAAACCATGAGTGACACCTAGCAGTATGTCATGGCTACCCAAGCTAAGTAGAAGTGGTTGGAGAACCTATCTAGTTACAACTACAACGCAATACGGTCCTTCTCTAATACAATACTCTCGATCACATTGTTTAAGTGATAGTTTGTTTCATGTCTACTATCCAATGTGATACTTCTCTATATGATTCAATTGAATATGATTTGGAACAAACTTCCTAAGTCATATTCATACGCTTTGGCCAAAGACTCTCGAATCCTATCTCAGAGTATTCTCCTTCCACCATGGAAGGTTAGAGATCCCTTGTTGTGCATTCATATGCCTACATGACTAGATAGCTTGACCCCAATGATGCCGTGGACATTCTCAATGGAATGCCTTTGACATGATCAAAGATCAAGGACTGATCGGATCATTTTTATATATATTTTTATATCAAATTCACTCGTCTTTTCTTAGTTAGTTCGTTATATTTTGAGCTATTTGCGTTATTTTTATGTTTTATAAATTTATCAAGCAAAGAAAATAAAAATAGAATAAGTGAAGTGTTATGTAATAAATTCGTTTTAACTATTGAATAGAACTTATTATATGAAAAATAATATATATATATATATATATATATATTTATATATTAATATATTTATATTATTATAATGTGTGTGTGTGTGAATGATTAAAAGAAGGTGGAAGGCAGTCAAAAAGAAGCAGCCAATTGCTGCCAGCAAGCACGGCATCATGAAACAGAAATGATGAAAGGGCAGCTGCCAGCTTGGAGAGAAGGAGGATCCGAGGAGAGGAATCATTAAAGAAAGAGGTGCGAGGGCAGTGAGAAGCTGACGGGGAGCTGAGGAAAAGAAAGTAGAAAATAAAGAGGGCGCTGCCCTTTGGGTTTTGCGTGAAGGCTGGTGAGAACGCTGCTTTGGGGAAGGCGGCCTTGAAAAGAAAAGGCAGGGAGCTGCCCTCTGGCAGCAAGCATCACGCGACAGCAAAAAAAAGGGGAGGCAGTCGGTGAGGGGTGAGATCCGGCCCGGAAGGCTGCGAAGAGAGGAATAAGGAAGACCGCCCATCAAGGCTGCGGGGCAGCTGAGGGAGAGCAGTTCATTAGAGAGAGAGTACCGAGGCCAGGCCATTCAAAAGGAGCCACGGCAGGCAGAAAAACAAGCTGCGTAAGCAGCACGGGAGAGCACCGAGTCTGTGCAGTGCCAGGAAGGCAGCTCGCAGGGGGAGGTGCAAATCAGTCAGGAAAGGCAGCGGGAAGAAACAGACAGGCGCAAGCCACGGGGCTGCCAATCCAGAAGGCAGTGGACGGATTCAACCGAAGGCACACGGAGCACAGAGACTCACGGTGGAGAGGAAGAAATTCCTCATTCGGTTTTATCCTTTTCCAAACTCTGATTTTTATTTCTGTTTTTAAATTATAAATAATGTGTAATTAAATTGTTTTGGCTAGAGGTTAATTCAAAGCCATGATTATATTTGTAATTTGAATTGATTACCTTCAGTTGTGATTTCTGAGTTGTGATTTAATTTGCTTAACTGCTTGATTGATAACTTATTTTTGTATGTCGATTAAGGATGCATACTTAATTTACATGCATGAATTTGATGCTAGAATATAAGTGAATTTCACCTAATCGTTATGAACTTATATTCATGAGTAGTGAAGGTTGTTATCCACAATCGTGTTAAGTGAATTCTTGGCAGGAGTATCATGTTTTTCATAGTTACGAATGCCTCGTCAGTATTTATAGTTTTCACAAAGTTTAATGATCTTTGATTGTATCTCTATTGTGCTTTTCACGTAGGGGACTTTTAGAGAATGTGTTGAATTGTTGTATGCTGTTCATCCAATTCAATAACTTAAGGAAAACTTGAAGATTAAAAAAGTGCTGTTCACGGTTAATCTGGAGTATTGAGATTTACAATTTATTGAAAGAACAAATGAAAATCAATTTAGGTTGCATATGTGTCATGTGTGGAGAAGAACCCTCTAGCCAATCCGTCGTCCATCCGTTCACTTTATTTTATGTTTTTGTCAATTTTATAATTTAGTTAAGTTTAATTTACGTTTCATCCAAACCAAACCCCCCCATTATTATATTATATTATTTAGTTAGTTTTTATTATTTTTAATCTTTTAATTTAAATTCCGTCCAATTAATTTCCTAGTATTTATTTTAAATTGTTTTTATTATTTTGAGTCATTTTAAGTGTGTTTCGAGTTTTTAGCCTAGTTTTGTATTTTTGAGTCTTTTGATTTATTTTAGTTTATTTGTTAGTTTTATTTTAAGTTATTCTAGTTAAGTGTTTTTATTTTAGTTTAGTGTTTTAAACTTTGTTTTTACGTTTTTAATTTATTTTAGAGGTTTTAGCAAGCCCTCCTAATCCCCGGCCTAGAACGATACCCTACTTACATCTATACTACATCTGTCAAAAAGAGGGTTAAATTTGTGCGGTTTTAAAATCCCGTCAAGGACCCAACCATTAGACATTTATGATGCCTCAGGTCAAAGGACTACTTTGCATATTGCAACTTACAAGTTCTTACATGACATGTATGTTCGAACTCCTTTTGATCGTAGTTCAGTGTACTCAATTACCTTTTGAGCACCTATGTGTTTGTCTCAGTGTCCAACACTAAATGACTTGAGACTAGTCATACTCACACTTGAGTTAACATAACACATACTAACCTTAGCGGATTGTCAATGCCCAATTGGCAATCCTATGGCTAGGAACGTTTCAGGAATGACCATAAGAAAAAGGTCTCGTTAATCCAACTCACTTAGATCACTTCTCTCTTAGATTAAATACATTCCTTGGATTCCCTTATTGCTTAAACACACAATACAATAAATAGTGAATAACAATAAGCTTTGCCCTCTATTAAACATTTTATAGTTTAACACAATAAGTATTCCAAAAGCTATTACATCAAATGAGTGGCTTTGTGGGCATACTTCCGACATGATTCCTTCTCGTCCATGAACTTTCCCATAAGGGTATTTTGTAGGAAGGGGAGGTCCATTTTTGGGATGAGTAATTTGGTTGGTGCACAGAGCGAAATGCAGAGAGTTGTGGTGTAGAGTGAACTGGTTTAATGGTGGTTTTGGGTTTCGTGGATGTTCGGACCTCTCTTCCTCCATCTCACCCATTGATTTCTTCAAGTGGATCTTCTCCGATGACCCTATTCCCTTTAACAATTTGCACCCAGACGCGCAAAACGACGGCATCGACCTGAACCTAGACTGGGAACTGGACCGTAGTCCTCGAATAGGTGTGTGTAGGTTGTTTAAGCTACTGTTCATGTTGGGATAGAAATGGTGATGTCAGTCAGTAAATAAAAAAAGGGAATGGTGATGTTGCTGCAGAAATCGCCCCAGATTTGGGGACCGCCATTTTCCAAATTTGTAATTTCTTACCTACTTGGGCGAAGTTGGTGCTTTTTGTGGTTGTTTAGGTCGATTCGGGGATGAACTTTTGAAAATGAAGCTCAAATCAAAGATGGAGGAGAATAGAACGGCGGTGGGTGAGTGATTCTGGTTTTGGTGGTAAAGGAGAGAGGTGGGGGGACTAGTAGGTTAGGAAAGAAAGTGAGGAGAAGGGTTTGTAAGCGGGATTAGAGAGAGAGAGAGAGAATGGGCTCGAGTGGGGGAAGAATGGGGTGGGGAAGACGAATTGGGTTTTTTTTTAATTTTAACTTTTCTTTAATTAATTATTATTTTAATATTTAAAAATATTAATATTTTTTTTGTGACAACCCGATCCCCAAAGTTATGATTTTTATAATTTTTAATAAGTAAGTTTATGAAAATGCCCTTCGAGGCACATACTTCGATTGGTGTTGACCGCCTTGTAGTGACATGTAAGTTCATTTTCTTCACATTTTCATGCAGTATTCGTCGCTACAGACACGTGGGCACAAACGGATTCAAATTTGGAGCTAAAACGAAGAAGTTATTAATGTTTAAAGTCGAGGGCAAAATTGATACTTTCCTAATTGTTTAGAAAATTTCATAAAATTTGGAGGGCCAAATGTATGGTCCAGATTAAAAGAAATGAAAATGGATGGTGTAGATAGAAAAGAAAGGATGAACAGGGGAGAGAAGTGAAGGAATAAGGAGATGAGAGAGAGAGGAATAGGAACTAATCAGAAAAGAGAGAAATTAGGAGAAAGGAGAGGGGAGAGACACGGGGGATCGGGACCCGGTTCTGGGCAACCCGACCCAATCGATATCCATGGCATTTTTCGACGGCTTTTCATCCATTTTTCCGGTGAATTGCTTCAAACCACCACCTAGAACCCCTCCATAACCTCCCTTTCATCCTTTTCATCTCAAATTTGGTGAGATTTGGTCCCCAAAATGGAGAAAACACGCCCGTGGGTGCTGTGAGGAACTTGTTCTAAAATCCACCAAACCTAAAACGATTCCATTAAATTACCACCACCTATAGCATGCTCTTGGGCCTAGAACAAAGCCCAAGTAGTGGTTGAGGCGTTGGAATTGCTTTGGAGGTCAAATTGGAGCACACCCTATTTCTAGGGTTCTTACGGGTTTGATGAAATTGGAGCACTTATAGGCCAAATTGGCCTTGCCAACAGGTATGAAAGTTGTTCTACTCATTGAGATCTTCACTGCTCCAAATTTTGAGAATTTTTGGAGAAAGTTGAATTTTCCGGCAACTGGGGGCGGCCAACCGCCACCCACGGCGGCGCGTGGCCAGAAGGCCGCCAATGATATTTTTAGGAGTTCTTAAATGCCTTGAATTTAGGTTTGATAACGGATTGACATAGATTGATCGTTAGGACCTAAATTCGTTACGATTCGGTAATAGGTCAGAGTATGAATCGACGATCCGACCGTTGGATCGTCACCAAACTTTAGTATGTTGTAGTATGTAATATTTGAAGAATTTGTAAATTTAGGGATCGGGAATCTATCGTATGGATCTTCCCAAATTGGAATTGTAAATTTGTAATTAAAACGTTAATAGCCAATTGGTTTTGGTAATTGGCGGAGATCCAACCGTTTGATCGTAACGAAACTTTGGGATATTATTCCAGAAGAATAATGTGTATTATTGGAAGTCACGAATCAACGATTCGTAGGGATATGTTTTATGTAAATTGCATATTATCTCAGTACGGGTTTTGATACGTTATTTGATATTTGTGCTAGGCAGTGATCATTTGGGATATCTCGATAGTTGTGCTAGGTGGCTGTAGCGTGTACTCCAATTGAGTGGGCTTTTATTTTTAGTATATATATATATATATATATATATATAATTGATGTTTTCCCAGAAACTTTATTTTTAAATGGTTTGGGAATCGAATTGGTTTTATGATTGAAACGCCATGTCGAATGCCATTTATATTTGATTATTATGATTATGATTGTGCTGGTCATGCTTCAGCGCTGTGGATGCTCACGTAAGTCAGGTGAGTATGCTTGTTAGTGATAGTGATAATGATGAGATTGTGATATAGCTCATATTCCTGCACCTCGGGTGTTTGTGCTCCGCCAGAGTAGGGCCTAGCCTTCACGTGATCGTTCACCTCCCACACCGTACGCTCACCTTGGATCCAAGGCAGGTGCCAGCCTGTCGTACAGACCACTATAGGTGGTTCTGACTCGTAGGTGACCCGCGATTCGTCGCACAGCCTTCACGTGATCGTAGCACTGAGCGTAATATTATACGCCTAGCCTATCATACAGACCACTATAGGTGGTTCCGACTCGTGGGCAAGATTCGATTGAGGAGCTATAGATTCAGCTGCACAGGTCACATTAGGTGACTCCGGCTGACGTGATATTGTTGATGGCATATTGTGACGTAATATATCTTACCTGCTTAATGCTTATTTCCGTTTGATTTGGGTACTTCGACATGGCGTACTTTTGGATTTTGATAGTTGAGTTTATTGCTTTCAGCATGATTTTACGTATATGAATACATACGATATTTTCTGGGAACCTATACTTGTTTTACAGTGAGGGGTTAGTACTTTTGATATTGAAATGGTTTTGAAAAGCTTTGTTTTTGCGCACTCACGTTTTCTGTTTTGTGCCCCTCCAGGTTTAGCTGTTGAGGTTCGTATCGACGAGGATTCTTGGCGAATCTCAAGATTGGTGGCTACTTTTGAGGGTATAATTCTTACCCGCTCTATTGTATTTTACTTATGCTCTGAAGTCACGCGTGAGGTGGGTTCGCTCCCGCTCACGAGCACACTCTGGTGTTTAGGCACTTTTAGGTTTAAATTTATTCACATTTTCCACATCACTACACTTTATGGCTTCGTCACCTTCCAGGTGTCGTACAGCACAGCTCGACTTCGGTGTCCTAGTGGACTTTTTGGGTCGGGATATGTCATTTTTAGTGTTTAATAATATTTAATTAATTTTTTAATAAAAAAGTGGGTCCTGCCTCAAGCCATATCAACATTTAACAGAGGAATTGACAGACAACTGACGGAATGTATGACATTGAAATTTTTTAAAGACGAGGTATGAAACTGTTAATGATCTAATAGTAGATGTAGTTTTATGTAATTTACCCAAATAATAAACACACAATATAATCACAAATTCAAACATAAGAATTACAACTTCGAAAAGATTGACAATAATTATCATTCCTTTGTAGGAGTATGAGAGTTGGAAAGACGTCAAAATAGATGGCATATGCGAGGCTAAGGAGTGAGCCGAGTTTGCAGTGGGATGATTTTGCTGAGAGAAAATTGACGAAATGAAGTTGCTTCAAATAGAGGAGCTGTCGGCCTGATAAAAAACATAAAGCCTTTGCCAGACAAACTATTCCGTCGGGCAAGGGCCGTAATTTTTTAACACGTGTTTGTTTTTGGGTTTGCCTGACAAACAATTACGTCGGGTAAGGGTTTTAGAGAAAAAAAAGGGTGGGAAGAAAATCACTTTGCCCGACAAAAAGTCGCGAATTTCGTCGGATAAACTTAAAATCTAGAAGGAAATTCAATTTTTTTTGGGAAAAATCGGAGGAAACTTTTAGCCTTGCCCCACGAAATTTTGATTTTGCTTGATGAAATTATGTACAGTTTGCCCTATGATGGTCATGATTTTCGTCACAGTGCAATTAATTCAACCAACACGTAGAGCTTTTTCTATAGTTCTATTAGGTGTAAAGTATCATTTTGTGGTACTCACTATTGTAGATATTTTTAATTGATGATCGGGTCTATTCGTTGTATTTTTCGGGAAGTGTAATTGTCAAAAATCATTAAATTCGAAGCTAAAATAATTGTTAAATATTTATTTATTTATTTATTTATTTTTGTCCTAACCGTTGAAGGATTTCGTCTCCTCTCCAAATGTTGTTTTTAGTAATTTTTGGCATATAAAATCTCATAATACATATACTATCTATATTGAAGATTGGGTTGTGAAAATTAATTTTCCTGACTACGAAAATCCTTGATGGAATTGGTATGTGAAATTTGCCAAAACACTTGCCCAACAAATTTTCGGCACTTTGCTCGACAAATATTCACCCTAAACCTCAAACCCTAAAGACCTTAACCTACGGAATGCTCTAGGATTCCGTTGAGAAACACGCCTTTACTCGACGAACCTTTTGGATTCCATGGGGCAAAACTTCAATTAGTTTTTTTAACAATAAGATAAATGGGCCCTTGGACTTAGATAAAATTAATAGATAATTATATTTAGCACATAATAATATTACAATAGTGAACGCTCAATCATTGTCGAGGTACTCATTTAATTCCTTGTTATCCCCTGTAATATGTTTTCATTGCTTGACTCATGGCTTTTATCTTCAAACAAAGGAATTCCGCATAATTGGTGGTAGGCACCCAAGGTCAATAGATAATGCACCTATATCAATTTGGGGACACCTGACAACGCGAATGGTGATCGAACGATGTGGTTGTTCCGTACTTCGAGAAGGTTTTCGGTGGTTGTGGATGAATTATCATGCTGAACATTTTAGTCCTCGTTAATATCCTCATCGCCGTTTTGCTGTGGGATCAGGAACTCCCAAATATTTCTATGTAATATGAAATTCTACTACTTCCAATCACCCCTCGCCTATGAATCATTTAGGTAGAATACTTGTTTCGCCGTATTGGGAAGATGTAGGGATTATCCTCGAATCACCAAGTGTTTGTGTTTACAAATAACAAGTACATATCTTAAATGAGACTAGTTGCTTCGTCTAGGTTCATACCATACCAATGACACTTGAATAACATTACTTCCTTGCAGTTTGTGTATAACAATTGAACCACACTTAAAAGTCTGCTAAAAAAATGAGTATTCTCATTTACACTCGAGAAAAAACTCCACCTATTTTGATCATTGCACAATTTATTGTCTCGTTGAGCTGTCAAGAATTTAACTTCGTTCATGTGACATCCAGCCACATTTCAGCTCTAATAGGATGACATGTCAATTGAAATAATTCTTTGTCAAACAAGGGTGATTTGTTTTCTTTTAACTATCGCATATAGTAAAATCTAACGACTACTAAATATGTAAGTTTTTGCAGAAAGACAATCAATTTAACTTAAAAATAAAAACACTTACATGCTCAACAAACATATGTAGAAATAACTGTCTGTGCATTTTAACGCAGGTGGAAGGATATTGGGTCTTCATCAATGCCTCAAGCTATTTGAGGAATGGCGAGACGGCATCATAATTGTTTAATTCTAGTTCTACTTCTCTGTCTTCTGTATGTTGTGGTTGCCTGTTTTGGGCTCCTCTGTTCTCTTTGGCATCTTTGCCCGTTAATCCTATTATCGAAAAAAAAAAAAAAAAAAACAAGTAAGCCACCTCGAAGTTGACTTCTTTGAACAGTTCAAACAAATGTCATTCATCGAATGAGCTTGAAGTTTCATATAAAAAAATATTAACATACTGACAAAGATTACCTTTCAATTGGATACATCTAACTGTTATGGATCAACCCAACAAGTTTTGCCTCATACGACAGCTGTATCATTACGTGAACCAGACTTGTGAAAAAAAATACCAGTGGATATATTTGCTCTATTGGGCATCAATGTATCCAATATCTTCGATCATTTCATCTAAATCTGACTTTCATAACGTTTAAGCATATAGTTTATGAAAGAATTGAGACAAATATACAACTGCCTCAACAACATTGGGGTTCAACTAAGGCCAAATACCAATCGGAAGGAGCCGCTGTAGTAAGATGACAATCATGACTCTTAAAATCCAACAGCGTCCTAGTGTCCATTTTAATGTATCTTGATATATTGTTAGTATACCCGTTTGTAAATTTCACACCCTGCAGCCACTTCAAGACCTTCTTGTTGTCATTTAGATTAAATGTATAATTTGCATTCCTTTTGTTGGAACATGCATAACAGATTGAAAGCATGAAGAATATGTTGGAAATGTGCCCTAAAACCAATCATATGATGATACTTTACGGACATTTCACATGATTAAACTAATCTAGTTTAATATCAAGGGCAAAGATTATTGTTTGAACGGTCTCATATAAATGTTATATGCTTAAACGATAAAGTCCAAGGAATATGTGATTGGGAGAATGCGATCTAAATAGTTAGATTGATGAGACCATTCTTTCGTAGACACATCCTAAACGTTCCTGATCATAGGATTGCCAATTGGGCATTGACAGTCCGTTAAGATCAGTACGTGCTATGTCTTCTCTCAGGGAGAGTGACTAGTCTCGAGTCATTGGTGTGAGTGACACCAAGACAAGTACGTAGGTGCTCAATAGAGAATGAGTTCACCGAACACGATCAACGACGAGTTCTCATATTCATGTCACGTGAGAACTCATGGTTAGGATAATGCAAATTAGTCCTTTGACCTGAGGCATCATGGTTGTCTTATGGTTAGGTCCTTGATCTTTGATCGTGTCAAATGGCATTCCTTTGGAGTGTCCACGGCATGGTTGGGGTCAAGCTATCTAGTCATGGAGACAAGTGAATGCGCAACAAGGGATCTCTAACCTTCAAACTGTTGAGGGAGAATACTCTATGATATGATTAAGAATCTCTGGCCAGAGTATGAATGAGATGTTGGAATGCGTTCCAGATCACATTCAAGGTAATCATATAAGCACGAGATTCACATTGGATAGTAGACATGAACAAACTATCAAATCAAACAATGTGGTCAAGAGTATTGGATTAGAGAAGGACCGTATTGCATTTGTAATCCTAAACTGAATAGGTTCTCCACCTTTTCTGATTAGCTTGGGTAACCATGATATGCTGCTAGGTGTCACTCATGGTTTGTGGAAGCCCTAAACGTGTGTAAACACTAAAGGGAGAATTGAAAGTTAGTTTCAAATTCACAATCGATTTGAAAGAGTTTGAATCGCCCACTGCCTCGCTAAAAGGAACCTAATGGATCGTACACCGTGTAAGGTAGAGATTGAAGATTCAACGGAAATGAGTAAGAATAATTAAATAGTTTAATTATTTATGGCAAGGATTAATTAATATGATTATTAATCAAACGAATAAGTTCGTTAAAGACCTCGGGATGGTTTTGGACCTTAAGGCCCAATGGGCTTCGAACGTCAAGTCCATTGACTTAAGTTGTATGACAACTTAATAAATAATGATTTAACAAAGGCCCAAAATACTCCAAAATATCCCTAAGGCCGGCCAACTAATGAAGGGTAGCAAACTTGGACTTATTTACAAGTTTGCCACTCAAATGAATTAAGGTATAAATTTGACTTTATAGCCAAAATTCATTTAGGGCTTGTTTTTGGGAAATTGGAGAGAAGAAAAGCTCTCCCTTCTCTCTAGAAATGGCCGGCCACCTTGGAGGGTTTTAGCTAGCACTCTAGCTCCTCCAAGGTCACTCATTTCCTCTTAATCAAAACCTTGGTGTAGAAACTTAGAGGTGCTCAATTTTGAGAACTTAGAGAACCTATCCTTTCTATATAAATCCATAGATTTAAGATGCAAGGAATGAAGGCCCTCTCTTTGGGTGATTAGCCTTTGCTTAAGCAAAGAGGAATCTACAAAGGTATAAATCTCAACTCACTTTGATTTGAGTTGTTTAAAGGTTCACCAAACTACTAGGCTTTGAACATTCATGGTTGATGTTTTGTTTTTAAGTATATGCAAGCATGATTCCGCCTTTAATTTGTTAATTGCATGCTAATGATATTGCTTAAATGAACATGTATTTCCAAAATAATCCATCAAGTGGTATCAGAGCCTAGGTCTAGTAGTTGGTGAATCCTTTTGGGTTTTGTGGTTCATAATATGTGATTTAAAAGTTGTAAAATGTTACAAGCTTTATTCTTGTTTTATGAATGTAAATTTTGTTGGAAAATTTGGCATCTCAAATGTTGTAGATGTAGTTCATATGAGCATGAATATTGAAGCTAAAATTTGGTGCCAAGAATTTTGGGATTTTCGGCCAAATTAAAAGGGTGATTTTTTGGGTTCTTGTTTGTCTTGTTAAAGTGTTTTTCAAGTGACTTTTGGAACCCCTAAGTACCCTAGTTTGGTTATATGTTATTTCCCTTAAGTTTAAGTGATTTTGAAATGTTTTTGGATGAAAAATGTTCATGGAACTTTTATGGGTTTCTCATGAATGTGCTTCATGTTCTTGATGTTCTTGCCAAGAACAATAAAGCTTGTGGTTTTGATTCAAAGTTTTGAATTATTTCATAAAGTTTTGTTATAAGATATTTTCATATATTTATTAATGATTAACATTTTTAATGTTAGTCAAAAACTTTGTAAATATCTTAGATATTTGAATATAAAAGATGAAAGTATTTTTGGTGGTGTGAAAGGATTAATTTCCTTTCACACACACACCTTGCATGGTTTTATGAAACCAAAACCACCTCACAAAAACTTTGAATTTTTTTTTTAAAATCTTGTCAAAACCGGCCACCCTATAGATTAGGGTTATTTTGGGCCTTTTGTGCAATTACATAAAGTTTTGATACTTTTGTGTATTTGCATTTTGGCCCAAAAGTTTACGTTTTTACGTAAAGGTCCAAAATCACTAAAAGGACAAATTGTTTTGATCCTTTAATGAAGTTTTAACTTTTGATGAAATTTTTGGGTTCTAGTTGTAATTACATAAAGTAGTGAACTTTTGTGTTTTTACAAAGTGACCCCAAAAGTTTAAGTATTTGCAAAATAGCCCAAAAGTTGAGGTTAATTGCACTATGGCCCAAATAAGTTGAGGTCTTTGCACTTTGGCCCAAATGTTGAGGTTAATTGCATTATAGCCCAAATAAGTTGTGGTTATTAATATTGGCCCAAATTAGGTAGTGAACAAAAATTGTTTTGTCTCTTTAAATGAGAATTGGATTTTCATTTTGTTTAGCTTCATTTAAATCAATTTTATGGATACAAAAACCAAATGAAAAATGTTGCATTCAATTTAATTAGTTAAAGTGTTAATTAATTAATTAAAGGGTGATTATGAACCTTAGCCTACGATAGTTGAGTTATGTGAAAGGCCGTTTCAAATTTGTTTGAACCATGGGAATGTGTAGATTAGATTTTGGTTGTAATTTGATTAGATCAAATGTTGTAAAAGAGCATAAGCTCTTCTTTACTTTAAAGTAATTTGATTTGATCAATTGTTGTAAAAGAGCATAAGCTCTTCTTTACTTTGAAGTACTTCTTTCTTGCTTTATATGATATGCATGAAAATGAAGTAGTTGGGTCCAACGCCCCTAAGACAACACGCCTTAATGTGATTAAACGCGTAACTAAAATCAATCACCATCCCTAGTCCGAGATTCAACACAAGGCTCGTGTTGGATCTAAATAAAAGGTTCATAGTCATCCTAAGGCCCTCAGGCAACTATATAGTCCATCAATGAATGCAAACCTTATGTTAGTAGTATCATGTACTCTTGCTTTAAAAACCGTTTTAAAAGCTTAGTGGGAGTATTATATACAACTAAATAAATCATATGGACCAATAGTTGTGATAGGACCAAAAATGTTTTAATTGGATTAAAATGTATGTTTATATGTGATGAGACCTAAAAACCCTCAACCAAACGAATATTAAGTTGATAAGCGAGAGATGCTTTGAATGTCTCTTCGTGGCCTTCCACCATGATAGGTTCAATCGTGTGTGACTCATACACCGTATTCGTCCAGTTCTGGGGTTGCAAAGTATGTGCTTACATTCAGGAGAAGCCTATAAACATATGATGAGGTGAAAGTAGGCAACAAGTATGGCCAATAAGATATTCTTCTTAGGCCATTCTTGAACCCCTACTTGAACTAGCATGGTGGGAATGACTTAACTAAGTGCAATGATGCCAATAAGATATTCTTCTGAGGCATCATTCTCTAGAGGCCAAATTAGATGGGTTCTTACATTAGATGTAAATGAGTAAGCGTACTCTCTCATTATTATGATTACTTGCCAATAAGATATTCTTCTGAGGTGGGCTTGGTAATAGTGAGTCTCCCATAACCTACTAAGAGTTTCCACCAAAACTCTCGAATTCCGATGAGGGATATGGAATTTGCCAAAAATAGTGGGTGGTGCTATTTTGATTTAAAGACCCAAATCAAATAGCTTAAAATCAATCTATTCATATTCGTTATGTATTTGTTTACCAATATATTTGCAAACGCTATCCAATACTTGACAAAGAAAAACCGAACGCTTTAGTTTCCGAACTTGGTACCACAATCCCATAGATTGTCTTGAATGGATTGTACATGTGCCTAAGTAGTCTCACCCTCACAATCTTCCTATCGATAATGTATCATTGGAAGAACATGATAGATAAGTCTATCATAAAGAGGACAACAATTTAATTGTCATAATTCTTCAAATACAAATTGTTGTATGAAGAAATAAGAGTTGCTTTGAACAACCCTTAATCAACGCAAACATTAGTGCTTGTTTCTTTGTTACATGAACAAGGAACTTTTGAAGTAAGCACAAGGGCATGGACACTTAATATGCCATGATTCTTCACTTACAAATCGTTGTATGAAGAAATGGGAGTTGCCTTGAACAACTCTTGAATGTTTGTAATTATGTTTAGAACATAATGGTTGGTTGACAAAAATAGTCCATCAACATGGACTTATGATGATTTTGAATCATTGTATGTTGAAGTGTTAAAACACTTAACGAGACGGAAACTAGATTAGGACTTCACCTTTGTGTCCCTATCCTATTGTTCACTAAGTTTATTGTAAACTATATGGTGAACAATAACCACAAGCTCTCCAAATTGTTTGATGTGTAAAACACGATTGAAACAAGTTTCAAGAGAGATAGTGGGAGTTTAGGGACCATAACTATTGTAGTCAAAGGAGAAGTCAAATGAAGAAAATAAAATTTAACTCCAAGGGAACAAACTTTCTTTATGAAAGGATGGACATTGGAAGGGGTATTTGCAAGAAATGCCTTGCAAGTGTCAAGAACACACCTTTCAAAGGTGTTGTAGAATGTTCTTGAAAAATTCATAACAGTTGGTTCTTCTACTTGAATGCTTGATTCTGTATTAGTAACTATGTTTTGCAAATCGTTGTAAAAGTGTAGCTAATAAAAAGTAGAAGATTAATGAGAGAAGAGAAAGTACTTCACATTCGGAAAGTGAATAAAATATAGATCTCTGCGAAAGTGGATTGTACTTACTTCCTCATATGAACTACCAAATAAAGAATGATTAGATTATTATAATCTAATTAATTGTCTCTATAGTAGAGATGATGTGGTAGTGTTAACTGTTTAGAATAAAACGATGCTTAAAACCCAAAAGGTTGCAAGGTAGTGACTAATCCCAACTAAGTTGTGATACCTCTAAAAACATAAATTACGAGTTGGTTATGGATGGATGCTTTGGATCGTTAGATCCGGATCCAATGCCTTCTTGTTAAAATTGTATAGAGGCGAAATGTTCGAATCTTTATTCTTTTGGAAAGAAGAAAGAATCACAAAGTTGTTGAGGTTAATTCACTTAGATGTTAGTGGCACTAGTCCACAACATAATACTACTCATGTTAGATGACATTCACCGAAGATCACTCTCGGTTGGACTATAGTTTATTTTGAATAAACACAAGTCCGAATACTTTGCAAAAGGTTTCAAAGAATTCAAGAAATGTAAGTTGATGAGTAAGACATCTAAAGTATTTACCTCCTTAGATTTGATCCAAGGAAAAGTAACACTTTAGATACGTTTCCTTGAAAGATGTCAAGGAAGGTAGCATCATAAGATAATGAATTTCTCCATTAGGAGAAGAACGTACTCAAATATGATTTAGTTCGTTGATTATTATCTAATACCCATATATATAGAATATATATATACTTCTAAAACAATGTGATTGTGAATTAGAAGATCTTCCAAAAATTTTCATGACTCCATAAGATGTAGTTGGAAAGAAAGACAAATCTTAAGTATGTTAAGATTTGGGGTTGTGTGCTAAAAAGCAATATTTGATTGATAATAATCTTGTGGGATATCCTTAAATTAGCTTTTGGATATCGCTTCTATAAACCAACTAACAAATGTTGTTTTGTTAGGTAGTTCATTGTAATCCTACAATATGATTTGCCTAAACGCAAATGAACGAGACATAGAACTCAAATAATGGGTTCTTTGAGAGACAAGATAGTAATCAACAAATATAACAACCTAGTTCCTATACCACAAGCTCCAAGGTAGTCAAGAAGGATTTATAAACCGTCTTAGTTGAATGGTTTGAACTTTATGACTATGTCATAGAGTTGTACCTCTTAAATCGAAAGAAATAAGAATGAAAAATCCTTATGACTACATTGAATGTATATACGATATATGCTCAAGGAAATGGTAACATACCATTTGACTCGAAATAATGAAACCTTAATAGCTAATTGGTAGCCTAAGGTGACTACACTCAAAGAGTATGGTTGACTTTGAAGAAACCATCTTTGATATAGTCTAAGCTTCAATTAATTCGAGGATCACTAGCTACAATTAAATGGTGATTCAATGTTTGGACATAATATGGGTTTCCATAACCATTATTAAGATAGTCTTGATAATGTATGTCTAAAACTATAAATCACAAGACATGTAAGTTGTAGAGATCCATCCATCATGGATCTTAGCAAGCTAGTGGGAGCTACAAGCGTCTTATGAAGAAAGATCAAATCGTTTGATTTCTCATAAAGATGTAAATGAATCTTTTGTTTACTAGGTTTACAAAAGATTAGTGGGAGTTAATCATATTCCTAAATTTAAACATATATATGATATATTAATTTTGGAAATGAAATGAATACTTCTTCGTTAAAGTAATGACTTTAAACATTCTATAAACGATAGAATAAATATGGGAGATATAGTCTATAATAGACAAGAGATGCTAGGAAGTTTCTCATATGATGATAAACTTCAATTTGAATGACAATTCTAGTGAAACTAGGAAATTGTTCTTCTCAAAGGGAATGTACCCTTTGACTCCCAAAGAAATAATGCGTAAATAGAATCCTTTATGCATACGCAGAAAGGTGGTTTATGTATTTCATATTGTATGAAAAACATTGATATAAGTTGTACCTAGAACGGTACAAGACGATATCAGTGCAAGCCCAGGATCAGAACCATGGCAACTGTCAAGTGAGTCCTTAAGTATTTAAGAAATACTAAAGGATAGATTCCTCAAAGAATGAGGAAGAATTAGAGTAACGTAATGGAAGCGTAAATGTATTAGATTATGAATCTAATCCATCATTGGATGTTTCTTCATTATGAATGAAGAGATAAACAGATATCTCTTTATTATGACTAAAGAGATATTTGGATGGAAACATTAAAGTAATGACTTTAGTGTGTTCCATTATGAATGCAAAATATATTGCCATATAGAAGCTTACAACAATGTTGTTTGGATGGGAAAGTTCATTTATGAACTCTCTATTCGGTTCCAACCAGAAAGTGTATGACACTAATGGGGCGATAGCTCAAGCCAGGGAATCAAGGTCTCATCAAGGTCCGAACTCATATGAGAGACTAAACCACATGATTGGGAATCATGTATAATGGTGACGTCGTTATTCTCAAGGTTGCTTCTATGGATAACATATAGATATCCATTGTCTAGGCCTACTACTCAGCCATTTTTGAAATGACTACAGAGGAGGTATCATCACTGATGACCAAGCTGATTGGCTCTAGTGCAAGTGGGAGATTGTTGGAAATGTGCCCTAAAACCAATCATATGATGATACTTTACGGACATTTCACATGATTAAACTAATCTAGTTTAATATCAAGGGCAAAGATTATTGTTTGAACGGTCTCATATAAATGTTATATGCTTAAACGATAAAGTCCAAGGAATATGTGATTGGGAGAATGCGATCTAAATAGTTAGATTGATGAGACCATTCTTTCGTAGACACATCCTAAACGTTCCTGATCATAGGATTGCCAATTGGGCATTGACAGTCCGTTAAGATCAGTACGTGCTATGTCTTCTCTCAGGGAGAGTGACTAGTCTCGAGTCATTGGTGTGAGTGACACCAAGACAAGTACGTAGGTGCTCAATAGAGAATGAGTTCACTGAACACGATCAACGACGAGTTCTCATATTCATGTCACGTGAGAACTCATGGTTAGGATAATGCAAATTAGTCCTTTGACCTGAGGCATCATGGTTGTCTTATGGTTAGGTCCTTGATCTTTGATCGTGTCAAATGGCATTCCTTTGGAGTGTCCACGGCATGGTTGGGGTCAAGCTATCTAGTCATGGAGACAAGTGAATGCGCAACAAGGGATCTCTAACCTTCAAACTGTTGAGGGAGAATACTCTATGATATGATTAAGAATCTCTGGCCAGAGTATGAATGAGATGTTGGAATGCGTTCCAGATCACATTCAAGGTAATCATATAAGCACGAGATTCACATTGGATAGTAGACATGAACAAACTATCAAATCAAACAATGTGGTCAAGAGTATTGGATTAGAGAAGGACCGTATTGCATTTGTAATCCTAAACTGAATAGGTTCTCCACCTTTTCTGATTAGCTTGGGTAACCATGATATGCTGCTAGGTGTCACTCATGGTTTGTGGAAGCCCTAAACGTGTGTAAACACTAAAGGGAGAATTGAAAGTTAGTTTCAAATTCACAATCGATTTGAAAGAGTTTGAATCGCCCACTGCCTCGCTAAAAGGAACCTAATGGATCGTACACCGTGGAAGGTAGAGATTGAAGATTCAACGGAAATGAGTAAGAATAATTAAATAGTTTAATTATTTATGGCAAGGATTAATTAATATGATTATTAATCAAACGAATAAGTTCGTTAAAGACCTCGGGATGGTTTTGGACCTTAAGGCCCAATGGGCTTCGAACGTCAAGTCCATTGACTTAAGTTGTATGACAACTTAATAAATAATGATTTAACAAAGGCCCAAAATACTCCAAAATATCCCTAAGGCCGGCCAACTAATGAAGGGTAGCAAACTTGGACTTATTTACAAGTTTGCCACTCAAATGAATTAAGGTATAAATTTGACTTTATAGCCAAAATTCATTTAGGGCTTGTTTTTGGGAAATTGGAGAGAAGAAAAGCTCTCCCTTCTCTCTAGAAATGGCCGGCCACCTTGGAGGGTTTTAGCTAGCACTCTAGCTCCTCCAAGGTCACTCATTTCCTCTTAATCAAAACCTTGGTGTAGAAACTTAGAGGTTCTCAATTTTGAGAACTTAGAGAACCTATCCTTTCTATATAAATCCATAGATTTAAGATGCAAGGAATGAAGGCCCTCTCTTTGGGTGATTAGCCTTTGCTTAAGCAAAGAGGAATCTACAAAGGTATAAATCTCAACTCACTTTGATTTGAGTTGTTTAAAGGTTCACCAAACTACTAGGCTTTGAACATTCATGGTTGATGTTTTGTTTTTAAGTATATGCAAGCATGATTCCGCCTTTAATTTGTTAATTGCATGCTAATGATATTGCTTAAATGAACATGTATTTCCAAAATAATCCATCAGAATATACACAGGCTGGAAGCATGAAGAATAGAATAATGCAGATGCAAGGCTGGAAGAATAATGCAAGGTGCGATCTGCACCTGATGGAAGAATGATGGAAGAATAATAGGCAATGCTCACTTTCGGCTAGAATAATAAGAGGAATAGGTGGATTGCAGCTTTATGTAATCTTTGTTAATTGTTCCATATTTCTTCATCATTGTATAGTTAATGAGTGATAGTAGTGTAGGCATCTCTGTCCATGCTTGGTAGGGTTTTCTCCCCGTGCCTTTCCTTCTTGTTGTTTTCTTTATATATAGCATTCTTATTCTTGTAAGATTGATTCATCAATGTACATGAAATACATTTGAAAATCCACATGGTATCAGAGCAGGAATTCTAATCTCCTGTTTCTTCTCCACTTCCGCTGTTATTTTCTTTAAGCCAAAAATGGCTGAAAGCAATACTTCAGAAGCTGAAAGCTCCTTCGTTGCTTCAGATTCAACCGAAGTCGAAGTTAATCCCAATCAACGTCTCAGCTCGGTTTTGCTGAACGAATTCAACTACCTTCCTTAGACTCGTGCCATCTCACTTGCACTTGGAGGAAGATCAAAGTTAGGATATGTGAATGGCGCCATTGCTGCTCCTGCAGTTACATCTCCCGACTATGCAGCATGGCTATGTAAAGATCAGCTTGTCATGTCATGGCTTCTCAACTCCATGGAGCGTAGAATTGCTGAGATTTTCAGCTATTCAGAGTCATCGATACATCTCTGGAAACAAGTCCATGAGATGTATGGAAATCAGAATAATTCTGCACGTGTGTTTCAGCTCAAGAAAGATATCTCTAGTCTTATAAAAAAAAAGAAGAATTTTGTGCAACACCTGGGCAAACTTACAAGCATGTGGAATGAACTCGATGTTTATCGTCCTCACACCACTGACGCCACTGTGTTAACTAAAAGAGCGGAATAAGATAAGATCTTCCAGCTCTTGGCAAGCCTAGGTCCAGAATTTGAAGATCTTAGAAGCCACATTTTAATGAATGTTGAGCTTCCATCTTTCACGGGCGTTTGTGCTATTATTCAAAGGGAAGAAGTAAGGAAGAAAGTTATGAGTCAAGAGGCTAAAGTGGTCGTCTCCGAAACAAGGGCGTTTGTTTCAAACAACAACCGTCATGAGGGTAAATCCTACAAGGGAAAAAGACCTGAGTGCAGCTACTGTGACACACTTGGACACACCCGTGACAAGTGTTGGATCCTTCATCCAGAGTTGAAACCACAGTTCTCAAAAGATGCAAAGAGTTCGCATAGAAACTCGAACAACAGTTTCTTCAAAGCAAATCATGCATCCTCCCTTTCGACTGACGGCATGATGCACTTCACTGCCAATCCTACTGTGCTAATCAATGAATTCACAGCGTTTCTTAAAAACAAACAAGTGCACAACAATGGAGATGAAGCACCTACAGCAGTTGAAAAGAAGAATCCAGCCCTACTCAGAAGATTTTCTGACTTCCTTGCTGAACATGATCATGTTTCTTCTAAAGACATCCCAGGTATTTTAAGTGCTTTTGTAACTGCCTTAAATGCCAGTAATGAACATGACTATTGGATAATAGATTCAGGAGCCACGGATCACATGACAAATCAGATTACCAACTTGCATGATTTTAAAAAAATAGCAAAACTCGATCAAGTGTCATTAGCTAATGGTGAAGGTGCCTCAGTTATAGGAAAAGGAAAAATCAATCTACTCTCAGAAAACATTGAGTCAGTAGCCCTTTATGTCCCATCTTTTCCTTTCAAACTTTTATCAGTTGCAACCATCACCAATTCTTTGAACTGTCTTGCCATTTTCTCTCCTCACAATGTTATCTTTCAGGATATCATCACCAAGAAAACGATTGGTAGAGGTTTCCTGTTGAATGGCCTCTACTATCTAGCCAAAGACACCGAAGATCCCAAGGTCTTTCAAGCCAGTTCGAGTATTTCTCAAAACCCACAGCTTTGGCATCAACGCTTGGCACATCCCTCTGAGAAAGTTATGTCTTTTTTGTTTCCAAGTCTATGTCAAGACAAGTTACACTGTGATGTGTGTCACTTGTCGAAATCTACTAGGCTGCCTTTTGATTCCTCGACCTCTAGAGCCAGTCATCCTTTCGAAATCATTCACTCAGACATTTGGGGTCCAATACTAGAGTCCTTTGATGGATATAGATATTTTGTAACCTTTGTTGATGATTTTACAAGGATAACTTGGTTATATCTTTTGAAATATAAGAGTGATCTCTATACTGTTTTTCAAGATTTCCATAAACTAGTTGGTACTCAATTTTCATCACAAATTCATATATTAAGATTCGACAATGGCACTGAATATATGTCTCATAACATGTCTCAATACTTAAGCATTCATGGCATCCTGCATCAGACCACATGTGTTGGTACACCCCAACAAAATGGGGTGGCCGAGAGGAAGAATAGAGACCTTCTTGAGAAAACAAGATCACTCATGTTCCACATGAATGTACCCAAGAAATTTTGGTCACAAGGAGTTCTTACAGCTACCTATCTTATCAATAGATTGCCTAGCAAAGTCCTAGCCTTCAAATCTCCATATGAAGTCTTAAAAAAATAGAAGAATTGACCTCTCACATTTGAGAGTTTTCGGTTCCATCTGCTTTGTCCATAATCAATCTTCCCATCGTGACAAACTTGATCCCAGAGCAACCAAATGTGTTTTCATGGGTTACTCCTCTACTCAGAAAGGTTACAAATGCTATGACACAACCACAAGGAAAATTATAGTTTCAAGGGATGTGAGGTTCGATGAAAATAACCCTTATTTTGTCAAGAAACTGAGTGATGATCGCCAGGGGGAGTTCTTAAGTGACCTGGTTCCCTTGCCTAGTGTACCTCAACATCAAGAAATTCCCTCATCTCATGATCCTTCCCTGGTTTCTCAACATCAAGAAATTCCTCCATCTCATGATCCTTCCCTGGTTTCCCCAGAGTTGTCACCACTTCCAGTCTCAATCCTTGACTCTCAGGCCCCAACTCTTGAACCTCAGGACCAAATTCGCAGAAACCCTCCTAGAGCTCGACAACCTCCACGTCGACTGCATGACTATGTCACACACATCTCTAGGTATCCCCTCACAAACTTTGTTTCTTACCAGCAACTCTCACCCTCTTATGCTTCTTTTCTCAGTACCTTGGATAACACTCATGAACCTCAAACATTTCAAGAAGCAAATACACTTACATCTTGGCAAAATGCAATGAGATATGAGTTACAAGCACTTCATGACAATCAAACTTGGAGCGTAGTCAAACTTCCCAAGGGAAAGAAAGCAGTAGGCAGCCGTTGGGTGTACAAAACAAAGTTCAACACAGACGGGACCATTGAAAGATACAAGGCTCGTCTAGTGGCTCG